>JAWZSL010000030.1:3322500-5722500 GCA_034769285.1 Lutjanus argentimaculatus | reverse complement strand
CTCAGATAATAATAAAAAAATAGCAGTCGTGATTTGGTAAAAATATCCACATATTTGTGTGCGGGATCATAGATGAAACCGGAATGCACCAACAGTCTAAAACTCGTAGAAATTCACTTTACTGAGATATAAAACAGAGAAAGACAGAAAATATTCACATCTCACATCACAAGCTGGAACCATCAAATATTTGGTATTTTTGCTTGAAGAAAAGTATGGAAACCCATTTTTGCCAATGTGACAGGGTCTTTTTTTCCATCACATTGGTGGAAATGGGTTTCCATAGTAACAACTTTGATAAGTAATCGATATTCTCTAAATTGTTGCTGATGAATCGTCTGTTGTTGACTGCTCGTATCAGCGCTGGAGTCGAAGCTTTTCTAAAAACCTTTAAAACGAGCTGTAAAGTATCCAGATGACATAAATGGCTGTATGTGTGCGCGCGTGCAGTTGATGTAAATCTGTTGCTTTAGACTAAAGTGCCTATAAAGAAGTAACGCTTGTTGTTAGTGTGACTGACTGTAGGGGAGGTCGTGTTTCTGTGTTTTTATCTGTTATTAAACTAACTGAAAGG
Source organism: Lutjanus argentimaculatus (assembly GCA_034769285.1). Classification (NCBI taxonomy): domain Eukaryota; kingdom Metazoa; phylum Chordata; class Actinopteri; order Lutjaniformes; family Lutjanidae; genus Lutjanus; species Lutjanus argentimaculatus. Next base: position 5,721,926 of record JAWZSL010000030.1, on the reverse strand, counting down.
CACCGTGTTGGTCTGTGAGGTCGGTCACATGGTGCCTTCCGTCTGCCCGAAGCTTTTCCTCCCTCGCCGTGTGGGCGGAGCTTCAGGATGTTGCTGAAGGAACCTGATGAGACGGATCCTAATGTGATGATGAGGTTCATTTTGTTGGTAAATAAAATCTTTTCTATGACTCAAAAGAACATGTTTGTCTCGTCAGTCCTTTCCTTGTTTCAACCAGAGTGAAATAATGTCTTTACTATAGTGAGGTGGTCATTCGTCACCTGTCTTTAGGGCTTCATAAGGAGGCCAAAACAGGTGTGATGTGATCAGATCTCTTGGTTCGGGTTGAAAACCGAGCAGCTCTGTGTGGTCTGTGCAGTCTGTAGTCATTTTAAAACGTTTAGATTAAGACAGGAGAAGAAGATGTTGCTTTAATCAAGGTGCAAGTGGATAAAAGCATGTACAACAAATTTAAAATAGATCTTATTTTTGTGATAAATTTGAGGTGATTAAAAACATGATTAAATAAACAAATTGCTGTCAAAGAGTTTCAAGATTTCTTGAAACGAGCCTGATATGTTGCGATAAGTGACCAGTAGATGGCAGTATTTGTACAGTGATATGTTTGGGGCTCAATTACAAGGATTTCTGTTACATTGGAATTAAGTTGAAAACATTTCCAGAAAAGAAAATCCCATATTTTTTTTTATGTCAGCCATGCAGTTCTGTAGGGATGTGTTGTATTTAAAGGTTCATGGTCTACGTGGCTCACTGCCCTCTCCCCATTTCTTCTGAGGATCACAATTCTCTCGTTTTTCTCTGGAGTTATGACAGATTTTCACACTTTTTTCTCTCCTCTTTTCATGATCATGACCTGTTTCTAGCACTGCACTGCGTGTAAAACCCCTGCAACTCCTAAAGTCTACTGTTTCCACCTGAACAACAGTACAGCTACTCCAAATCAGACTTCCTGGAAAGAATAATTCCTGTTTTTAGGTGAAGTTTGTAAGGAAAGGGGCATGAACTTTGTAAAATCTGCCACGTCAGTTTTCTTTTAGGGGCATGGCAAAAAATAAATGCAATAAAATTACAAGTATTTAGCATAAAAATACTGTTGCAGTGTAGTTATTTTGTTATTTACGTTCTCTAAAAATCACCAAATTGAGGCAACAAAGTCACTGAAACTCAAATTTTTGAGGGCTGAAGGTTGGCAAGTATGATCTTACAACACAACACAGCAAGAAGCCGAAGCGGTCAGTGGATAGACCCTCATTTTTTCCATTTATCTTCTTCTCCTTCCTTCCTCATCCTCCTCAAAATGCCCGGTCTCGACTCGCTGCTGCACAGCAGCTATAATCAAATTACTGCAGGAGATTTGAAGATTTGGTTGACTTTAAAACAGTTCAACAGTTATGTACAGAGCCAAAAAAACACAATAATTACCTGGAAGCATCCAAAAGTTGGTTAAAAAGAGAGAAAGTGAACATGGATCTGATTTAAAGGAGTGAACTTCTTGAACAGTTGTAGTGAGGATCTGAAAACATGTAGGATATTAATGTGAACTATTTCCAGTAACACTGGCGGTCCTGGAGAGTGAGTGACAGATTCAGAAGAGCTCAGATTTTCTTCAGACATTGTTTAAAAAAAAAACAAAAAAACAAGCCAACAAAATGTGCTAGCAAGTGTTAGCTAACATGTTTAGGGAACTTTTCTGCCTCTGCAGAAAAGGGGTCTATTTGTGTCCACAGATTTTGTTATATTATTGTCAGGGGTGGAAGTAACTAATTACAGATACCCAAGTTACTGTAATTAAATAGGTTTTGTGGTTACTTTAATGAGTAGATTTTCAAGTCTGTACTTTTACTTGTATTTTAGGATGCATTACACTATGTAATCTACTTTTAAAACCATAATTGAGTACTGTGTACAATTTGAATTAATACCCAAACCTTTCATCTGCACTTTTGTTGCCATAAGGGATCTGATCACAAAGGACGTTCATGATTAATCATTAATCACGTTAAGAATTTCACCAATTAAAAATGTATTCATATTTAATCAATAGTCTAGAAATTCTAGTAATTGTGCCTCATTGACATTGATTTGTTTGGCAGAGCCATTTGTTAAATAAAGAAGATTAACATGTCAAAAAAAAAAAGATTAAAAAATGAAAATGTTACAAATTATCAAAGATTAATCAATTGTAACACCAGTACTTTTACTTGTAATTGAGTAATATTTTAGTAATGTAACAGTACTTTCCACCACTGATTATTGTTGTTCTGGCTTCATTCAAAAACTACATTTTATTTTCTGACAGCTGACAAAACATTTATATCCGGTTTGGCTTTTATTTTGAAAGAAGACAGGAAGTGTTGCGTCCCCTCAGAGTTTGTGTGTGTGTGTGTGTATGTGCCAGCTGTTGAGTTTAGATTGTGTGAGAGGCGGTTCAGAGCTCAGTGTGTGTGTGACTGCAGCCTGATTAACACACACCGGCCTCCTCGTCTTCTTCACACACACACACTCAGAGTGGTGAACACACTCTTTAACTTTTTTTTTTTTAACTTTTCCTTCATCAAACCTTCATCATGGACCTGGACCCCGCCGTCATCATCCCCGCCATCCTCTTCACCGTCGTGGCCATTTATTTCGCCTCATCGCTGCTGAGCAAGAAGCCCGACGCCTCCTCCTCCGCAGCCGGGAAACAGAAGCCCAAAGTCGGCTACGGAGATGACATCCCTCCGTCCAGAGCTCTGGCACCGCCCCGACCCGCTCCTGAAGTCTCCCCGCGGACAGAGCCTCCTGCTCCGGTTGTGGAGAGCATCGGAGCCGCTGAGAAGGTCTCACCAGTGAAGGTAAGATCGATCCTGCCTCTGATCACTTTATTGGAGAATATATCATAATGACGTGGATTTTTAAGTCATCAGAAACTTGCATCACCTGAAAAACCAACTAATTCATAGTCTTTTTTAAAAGCCATTTATTTGTTTTATTTAATAAATAAATAAATAACCCAGACATATAAAATGAAATATACAAACAAATACATAGTAAACAGAGTTAACACAAAATAGACAAGAAAATATACAATGACATTTTAAGTTATGAGGATCTTGCATATTTCCCCTGAAAAACAATTAATTTTTCTGATCAGCTGATTAGTTTTTACTCCTCAGAAACCAAAAATAAAGTAAAAAATACATTCATCAGGACATTTTTGCACCAAAGATAGATATTTTATTTACTTATATACATATAAATAAATAAAATATACAAACAAATACTTTGTGAATTTGCAGTGCACTGTAAAATTTAACTATTTGTTTTAACTTAAAAAATCTTCACTGTGCTAACATTATAAGTTGGCTGGATTTGAAAAGACAAGTTGAGGTCGTTTTGTACTGATTCAAACCAAGTAAACTTTTTTTGTCAAAGAAACTTGATGAACTATAGAAGAAACAATCTAATAATGCAAAACAACAACAGACAACAACAACAACAAAAACTAATTAATCGATATCTGAAATAATCAGGTCAGTCTTATTTATATAGTGCCAAATAACAGCAGAAGTTATTTCACTTAACTCTGGGCTGTACTTGGGCTGCAAAATTAATTGAAATGTCAACAAAATCGCAATATGGCTTCCTGCAATTTTCAAATCACAGGAGGTGCAATATTTGTTAAAAATGTTTAAATTAATAAATGTGGTGAGGCAGAGACGTCCTGTCCTACAAATCAGATTCTACAGACTTTAAAAACATCTTTGTTTGATACAGAATCCTGCAAAAAGAAAAATCATATCGTAGTCATTTTAATGTTTTTCAATCAAAATAAGAATAATGATGTAAAAATTATCATTAATTCTAATATTGCAAATCATTCGAAATAATTGCAATTAAATTGCTCAGCCCTGTATATTATAAGTGAGCAAGCACTGAGGCGACAGTACCGAGGAAAAACTTAGAGTAGATCCAGACTCAGAGTTGTCGACCATCTGCTGTGAGTCATCATCATCAGGGATTACTTCACTTTAAACTGCTTAATGAGTTTATTCAGTTTAACTCAACTTTATTGCCATGATACACATGTACAAAGAAACATAGTCTTGTCATTCCAAGCTAATGCATCTTGATAAAACTATTAAGAATAAATATAATGCGCTGTAATAAATATCTAAAAAAAAAGTTCTGTTTTAAGTGGGAGGATAATTAAAGTTTCCGTCCTGCATAGATGACAATAACTCTTTATTATGCTAACTGTAGCAGCCCTGATTGTTGGCTAACTCCTCTGACTGGGTCATCACTTGTCACTGTGTTGTCGTCTGGCAGCTGTGCAGTCCAGGCTAATGCTAATGCTAATGCTAATGTTAATGCCAAACTACCAGCTCTAACAGAAGTCTGTCAGACAGCGGAGATGCTAACAGAGCTAATGTTTAGCAATGTTCTTGCTGTTTGGCTTTACTGGTGGAAGTGAGACGTTCAAGGACTCCCCGAGTTCGTAAATTTGATGTGTTTGTTCCTCCACTGTTTTTAGCAGCTGGACCAACTTTAATATCAGTCTTACCTTCAATCATGTTTCTGCGTTCAACAAACAGCTCTGCCTTTGTTTAAAACCCAAAGATATTCAGTTTATTATAATCCTAAATGAAGAAAAGCAGGAAATCTCCATATTTGAGAGGCTTAAAACAGCATTTTCTGCCATTTTGCTTGCAAAATTGCTTTAACAATAAATCAATTATCAAAGTATTTTAACGGTTTAATTCTTTTTTACAACTTTGCACAGTCGGGCAAGTGAGTTGCCAGATTTACTAGCCTGACGTGGCATTTTACTTGCCCTGGGCAATCCATATTGTTGAGCCCTGAATAATACATTTTTAATCTGTTATATTCTTAATGGTGTTTAACTAATTATTGATTGCATCCCCAATTTGAAGTAGAGCTACAGTGATTAATCGAGTATTAAATTAATTGCCAACTTGTGGCCCTGGTTTGAAGTTTATTTTTGCTTGTTCGTCACATATTTACGCCTCTCTCTGTCTGATGTTTGGCTGCCTGACTGAGCAAGTGAAAAAAATCAGTTTTTAATTAATTAAATTCTAACAGTCATGATTAATCGATTCATGATTACTCATTAACGTCCATAGTTTGGATTGTTTATTTACTTTTTTGTTTAGTATTTATTCCACATCACAGTGTCTGATGTTTGGCTGCTGATGACCACACAGTCACCGTCTTTTCCTCGTCTGTCAGCAGGTTATTACTGGATTTGCTTGTGCTCACAGTAACGGATTGCCTTTATGTAAATTTTGAGGATCATGTTTAGAGGGCCTATGTTCATCGATTTGAATGTCTGCTGTCGTTATGAGCTGAAATGCAAATGAGCTGGTGTTGGTGCAGGATCGTCCCTCTGGACACCGTTGGTCTCCTCAGAGGTCGTCGGGCACGCTGACCCTCGTCTGCAGGATCTTTCTGACCTTTTTCCAGCTGCAGCAGAGCCTTTAAAAAGCCTGCGGAATGTGCCCACGACGGCTGTAACATGCAACGGACGCAGCGTCTATATTTGGTGGCCAACATGAATCCTATATTTACACCTGTGTATGTTCATGGTGTCACATGTCTGAAATGGACTCCTTCACATGGCTTCATGTGATGTTTGACACCAGTAGAGTCTGTCCCGTCCTGTCCCGTCCCATCTCATTTCATCCTGCTGATTCAGACTCAACACTGTAAAGGCACATTACAAAGTTTTTTAATGGTTTCCTTAGTATAACTTTATGTTCACATCAGTTTGAATTATTCCATCATGAGCTTCAGCACCAAGATTTCTTATCTATACGCTGCTGTTCTCCTACGATGTAGAACCTAAAAACTGCATCTTCCACTCGTAGATGTTTCTGTCCAAACCGGAGTCATGCTAAAGCGTGTAATGTACACACTGATCCACCTTGAACTTTTCATGCTTTGGCGAGGCAACACGTGGCACTGATGCACTTCTGCAAGATACTGTAGTCAAGTTGTTCATAACAATGTTTGGTTAGACCTTCACAACGTCCTGTCAGGCTTTTAAAATAAACTTGCCGAGATGCAGCCACAATGTCTGGTTAGATTTTCAATAGAAAACTTGATGAGAAACCTTCACAACATCTGATTAGACTTTCAAAATAAAGTCCCTGAGATGCATTTGCAACATCTGGTTAGACTTTCAAAATAAAACTTGCTGAGAACCGCTAGCAAATTTCAGTTAGACTTTCAAAATAACACTTCCTGAGCAGCATTTGCCATGTCCGGTTAGACTTTCAAATTGAAAGTTGCTCAGAAACATTTGCACCATCTGGTTAGACTTTCAAAATAAAGCTCTAAAAACATTTCAGGTTAAAATGATGGAGGGGACACTCACTAAAGAACATTCTATGCTCTGCAAAAATTATAAAATGTAAAAAGACACTTCAGAGAATCACATACTGAGTGAATTTTCCAAATTTGTGTGTTTGTTTGTTTGCCGTTGTTCTCCAAATAGCATGACTGACGTTTCATCACCCATAGGCTTCAAAAGTGATGACAACAAAGTGGCACCAAGTCGAGTATAGAGTGTTGTATAGTGATGTAATGACCTTGGTGTCATCTGCACCATTTTTCATGCACTTTGTTTGGGAACCCTGGCTCTAACTTTGCATAAATGACCTAATTGACCAAATGGCATTTAATGACAACAGTCATAAACGTTCATAAAGGTTCTTTTATGTTCATGATAGGTCTAAATATGAGCATAAATTATACTTAAAGTACCAAAGTAAAAAATTCATTATGCAGAATGGCTCATTTTAGAATAATATAGATCATGTCACTAAAATATAATTAATAATGCATGAATGTGTTCATCACTTTAATGTTGCAGCTGGTGAAGGTGGAGGTGAAGGTTTATATGCTGCTGAGTAGCTTAACTTATAGTAATATATCATAATTTATTAGTTGATTTATAGTTTGTATTAATCATTTCAATCTGCAAAGTAACTGAAGCTGTAATGCAGATGTAGTGAATTGAAAAGAACATTATTTCCTTTTGAAATATCCTTCAGTTTTATGTCCACAGGCTTCTTGTGCCTTTGATTTTTTATTAAAAAAACAACATTTTCTGACACAGAGACTTTCTCGTCCATCACAAACTGAACCTGACTGTATTAAACTGAGGGTAAGGGTAAAATATTGTCACAACAGACAGAGATAGTTGCATCTAATCTTCAGAAACCTCTCTGTGTGGCACGTGGACCTCACAACATACCATCTGTCATGAAACTGAACTGACACGCTGCTCTGAGCCAAATATAAAGCAGCCCTTTGCTTTTTTGTTTACTGTAAAACTATCATGGACATAAATCTTTAGTGTCACTGAGCTGCTAAAACTCTCCAGTCAGTCATGCCCTCCTCTCCACTGATACGTTACCCACACACTGAGAGGTCACGTTCGCTGTCTGTACCATGCAGCAGCAGCAACAGCAGAAGCAGCAGCAGAGCATCATGGGATGTTTTACAGTTTCTTTGTCTAAGTGTGCACATAAAGAAGGTCTCTGTGTTTGTGACCCTGTGGAGCCGAAACACAGACAGTCTTGTTGTTTTGGCCTTTTGTCTGTTATGACTGAAGCTGTGTGGGAGTCACAACAGTTTGCCTCACAGCATGAATGTCCCAGAGTTAATGTAAAGATGAATTAGTTGTACTTCAAATTTACACTGAACACAAAGTCAGATAGAAGATTTAAAGGAAGGAACCATCTTTGGGAAAAAAATGTCTTAGTTTGTCCCATCTGCTTACACAGAGGGAGCAGCGTTTATGACCCACAGAGTGCTGCAAAGATTTCCTATTTTTGTGTCCAACACTGAAGTTAGCACCCCTTTGGTTCCATCCACAAAATGCCAGAGGGATTTTTTCCCATTTGATTTTGGATTAGTGCAGAAAATGCAAAAGTTTATGATACGGTGACGTTTTGTTCAGCTCAATAATCTACACAAATGAACGCCACTTTTATGATTTTTGAAATGTAAAAAGCTAACGTGACTCTATAAACGAACTACACCACGGTCACGTGACTTCAACGTCACCATCACTAAGTGACTAGTGTTCGGCTTGATTACATTTAATGCCTGGAACAACCGTGCACATAACTGGTGTAGCGAATGTAGAGGGAAATTTGACCTCCCCAAAAATTACATGTGGGCCAGGATTCATTAGCGCGAACACAGACCTAGCCTCTGAGAAGGGACACGCCAGAGTGTAGTGTCATTACGCACGGCTGTTCGCTGTGGTTACCTTCATTAAATCACCTGAAACAAACACCAGGCTGCTGCAGTATAACCATACAGACCCCTACACACATCAGACACTCTGCTCATCATGACCTCTCCAACTTTGTTTTATCCTTGAAATACACTGCGGTGAAAACGCTGCTGTGTAACATTAATTACTAAACTATGTGACAACGAGGTGAGCTACACCAGAGCTGCATTATTGCCAAAATAGCATTATTTAACTAATAATGGAGAATCAGTCTCCGTCTATCTGTGGGTACAATTTGTGGCTATGTTGTCATGATGCTCTGAACATCTCCATCTCCTTTCCTGAAGTAAAGCTTTCAGTTTGCTGAGCTGTTGTTACCAGTGATTTAACTGGCTGAGAGAGCGTTTAATAATCATCACACCTGCTGATCTATATTCAGCTGTACTCAGCCCTTTGCACGCTGCACTGCTGCACATACATAAACCAGAGACTGTGCATGGAAGATGCTCCTGAACAGGCGCATATTCAGACTGAAATAAAAACAGTCAGCTGGTAGAACCTGCAGGAAAAAGCAGTTGTAACAACAGTTTAAAGTGATATTCAACAAAGTGAAAAATAATCACATAGACCATAATAAGAACTAAAAGTAAGACTCAAAATAAGTGTTGATAGCAGCTATATTACTATATTTATTGGTCCTCATTACTTGTCACATTATTATAAACTCACGAGGAGTTTTGTCAGGATCCTGCAGGACTGATTACTCTGTTTTATCAGTGATCTGATTGGTCGATGGACGGGCTATTGACACATTTTGATATGGTACTGAAGTCAATGCAGCAAAACCAAAAGCATGCTCATATACAGACTGAGTGTCAGGTGTGTGCACATGGTGTGTGTGCTTATTTAGTACAGTCAGTACAGTACAGGAGCCTCCCAGATGAACAATATTGACCATCAGTGCTTTATTTTAATGTGCTCATAGCTGACAAAATATTTAATATTCAAACTTATAAACTTTATTGTTTTATGTAAATATACACTCATTCTGTTGTGACAGGAATCATATTTACCGCAGTGACACATCAGCTTTTCTTTTAACACTCAGTCAGTGTTTGTGAACTGAAGACACTAATTGTTGAAGTTTTGAAAGTGGAAGTCTTTCTCCTTCTTGCTTGATATACGACTTAAGCTGCTCGACAGTCCGGGGTCTCTGTTGTCGTGTTTTGTGCGTCAAAATGCACCACACATTGTCAATGGGAGGCAGGTCTGAACTGCGGGCAGGTCAGTCTAGTGCCTGAACTCTTTTACTACGAAGCCACACTGTTGAAACACGTGCACAGTGTGTCTTGGCATCGCTGAAATAAGCAGGAATGGCATCATATGTCGCTCCAAATCCTGTATGTACCTTTGGGGCCTTCACAGATGTGACAGTTACCCATGATGCCTTTAATTTTTTAATGATATGATGGATTGTAGATGGTGAAATCTCTAAATTCCTGCAGTTTTGTGTTGAGAAACGTTCATAAACTGTCATAACTGAACCTCACTCCATCCCTGCTTTCAAGGATGCCCCTTTAATACCCAATCATGATACTGTCACCTGTTCCCATTTCACCTGTTTACCTGTGGAATGTTCCAAACAGGTGTTTTTGGGTTCCACAACTTTCAGTCTTTAATTGTTCCTGTCACAACTTTTTAAAAACGTTGCAGACATCAAATTAAAAAAAATAAATAAAGTTTATCAGTTTGAACATTAAATATCTTGTCTTTGTTCTGTATTCAATTGAATACAAGTCAAAAATTATTTCCAAATCCTTGTATTCTGTTTTTATTTGCTTTTTACACGACGTCCCAACTCTTTTGGACTCAGGGTTGTATAGCCAGGTTCCTTTAGAGAACTTTAGAGGTTCTGTTGTCATGTTTCAGGCTGTTCTCAGTACCTGGTTCCTTGTGTTTGCAGATTTACAGCCCTGCAGCCGCTCCATGTATCTCTGCCATCTGACCCGGAGCCCAGTGTGGCCCCCTGACATTTATGTTCTTAGCATGTTGTTCTGTTCCATCTTCTAAAGTTACAGCTGCAGCGGCTCCACCTTCATCCACCCTGCAGCCTAAAAAGGCAAAAGGACATAAAGCTGCAATTCATACTCAAATTTATTCATGTAGCTGTTTAAGTCTTTTGTAATTCTGATTGAGGTACACGAGGACGTGTGCAATATTCATGCAGTCATGTTAAATGTGCTGATTTAGTTAAAAACTGGAAAAAGTCGGGGGTGAAGAAGTGGCTTTTAGTCTGCATACAAAAAGGTAAAATTATTTAAATGAGTCAGGCGCACTGAGCTTCATTCAGACTGTTTAACATTTCTTCTCCCTGCTGTGTTGCTGGTGGCGATGCAGCTCTCCATAAAAGGAAATGTGACTGTGCAAACATTAACGCAGGTTTGAAAGAGGAAAGATGGTGTCAGAGCAGCTCTTCTGTCCGTACAGAGGTGGAGTTAGTTTGGTCTGTGTCGTTCTTTATCGTATTATACACCCCAAATGTTGGGCCAAGAGTTTGGACTCCCCCGTGTGAATGTACACGGAAACAACTGATTTATGACCATTAGATAATTTCTCAAAGACAAACTGTGGTAAAACTGTAAAGACGTTGTTGAACAAGCAGAAAAGCAGAACACAAACTCTGTTACTCAGTAACTTGCTCCCTCTTCTTAATCCACATTCGGTCTGTGTCGGCCACAATAATAAAGATAATAAACTTTATTTTTATAGCACCTTTCATAAAGGAAATGCAGCCCAAAGTGCTTTACAACAAAGAAATTACATGCACCAAGAGCTTCACATGAAAAGACATAGAATGAACATATATAATATGACTATAATGCCATAATTCATGTAAAATGTGATGAAAAATAGTACATTTTTAGCTTTCTTTTCAGAGTATATTTAGCTGGGTTTGCATACGATAAAGTGCTGACAGTGAAGCCTGGAGGAGACTTTAATGCAGGAGAGCTGTCGATAAAAACAGCCGGCACAGGCTCATGATTTTTATCCTGACACAAAATTTCTCATAATTCCTAAATGTGTGTCTTTAATACGTCCCATGAGTCAGCTGTCCTCTGACCAGAGGACTAAGTCATTCAGTGGGTGTGGCCTGTGTGGCGTTTACAGACCTCTCGTCTCTCTGGATTTTACTGTTCAGACTCTGAACAGTGGTGTTGTCTCATTGGACCTCCTCTGCTGTCTGACATACCTCTCCTGGTATTTCCCCCCTGGCTTGGCCCAGTTCCTGCCCCTCCTCCTCCCTCTGAAGCCCAGCCCAGCCTGGCCCAGCCCGGTCTGCTCTGGTCTGTCGATACCTCTGCTTCTCAGACCTCGGAGCTGTTGGCTGAGCATCAAGTCCAGGAGAAAACAATGGCTTCATATCACATCATTGCAGCTAATTCTCCCTCTGTGGTGGTGGTGGTTGGCACCACTACCACCACTGCTACCACACCCTGCTGCCTCCAACACACCAGGGAGGCCACATCCTGCCAGGGTTTTGGTCTGTTTTCAGCTGTGATGAAGCACTACAGTCTGAGTAGTGAGGAGAAGAGTTTACAGAAACAGACAGAATCAGATCTTACAGTAGTTACAGAGCCAAAAGGAAGAACAGCACAGGGCACATGTTGTTCTGTTGTTTGAAGCCAACAGCCCAGAGCTCTTTTATTAAACTAACTATATACTATATTTACATGATGCATACATGATGTAAATATAGCTAATGTCACAAGTCATATTGAAACTGCAGTATCAGTCACAATAATCACATTTAGATGGAGGAGTGGTGGAGTGCAAATCAAGACCTGAAATAAAGACCACTTCTGCCAACCTAATAAAGTTTTATTACAGTTTGAGAAAATAAAACATCACCCTTTAGGAAAAAAGAGCAGAGATGCTTTTTCACACCGCATATCCAAATGATTGAGTCTGAATTTGGGTCCTCAAATGGCCACTAGTCTTCTGGGCTCCACACAAAAACAACAACGATAAAAATTGAAAAGATGAGAAAGCAAAGCCCTGTTTCCACCCAAAATACCAGGGATAACTTTTAAAGGAACGAAAGGGTTCTTTCAGCCCATTGTTGTCTGCATTCCATTGCAGTCTAAAGACCAGTAACAGCTGCTTTTACACCTCATTTTTGTACACAACCATCCAAGACTGATGACGCCATATAAAGTGATGAACAGGCATCAGTATATATATACGACACCTCAACGTTCTTCATTCAACATTCTCCGCATGTCCACCTCAGGAATGTTCACCAGGAACTAGGAACAATTGGAGGAACCTTTGGTTTCCACTGCCAGGACCAGAGTTTTAATTAAGTTCCGGGGACGTTAGAAACTTTGGGGGTGGGGCTTGCAGCGCTGAACATTTGTAATTGGTCGAGTACCCACAGCATTTTGTACAAGACCCAGAAACAGAGGACTAGTTGGTTGAACCTGATCCTTGTTAAATACTATAAAGTGAAATGATGTCATGCTATTGTTAGCCAAAAGCTAACGTCACATGCAACAGCTAATGAAAAAAATTATAAAACGTTGTCTTTGCAGGTCTTTAGATTAGAATGAAAAGACAACAAGCTCTTGGAACCTTTTAGTTCCTCGAAAAGTAGTTCCTTGGCCTCTGAAACTTGTTCCATGAACAAAAAACAAACTGGTGGCTGAAAAAAAAATTGCAAGTACTTGATCAATCAGAAAATGTCACACAAAGTTCCTGTACTTTTTGAAAGTACTACCCCCCCAAGCAGGGGCATTTTGGGGGCTAAAATAATGACCCTGCAACTCAATTTAGACGCTGATCCCTGTGGTGGAAATGCAGCTTAAAGGAACAGTTCCAGCAGGTTAGAACAGCAGGTTTTACAGCTGATGACATAGATTGAACCATTCTGTACTCTGCAAAAAATAAATGGAATTGAAAGGTATGTTTTTATAAATTCCTCAGAAATGGTTCCAGTTAGCCTGGTTCCAGACCTCTCCATCACTGACTGTTCATGGCAAAAGAGGAGAAATAAAGTAGGATTGCAGTCTGATTATAAGACTTATTCCTGATGTGAACAGACGTGGAGTCAGGTTGAGTACACCTGCATCAGTCTGTTTGAAGTAAACACCTCAAGTGTGCCTGCAGCAGACAGTCCAGCAGACGTTTTCCCTGCAGAGGACGGAGTGGAAGTGTCTCGCTGTCTCTTCCATGAATGGAGGCGGCATCAGGGAGCTGAAGTGGAGATGAGACGGAGGGAACAATGAGTCTGTGTTTGGTCAGAGACGCGGGGCAGAGATGGAAGCTCTCCGCCACAACAATAGTTTATTCCTGACCAGATGCCAACATGTCGTCCCCCATACTGCAACATTATTTATTCCTCTGTAAAATATCTGATTAATACATGAGAGGATCCTGAACTAAACACAGTGATTGAATACACTGGATGCCATCGGGCTAACGTTAGCTAGCTGAGACTAGCGTTAACTGTCCTGCTGTCTCTTCAGCGACCTCAGAAATGTTCTGGTTCAGTCAGTAACGTCATGTGACAAATTAAAACCAAAATGATGGAAAGAGTGACAGTTATAGCAAAGTGTCAGATAATCGTCATCTTGATAAGAACACCAGAAAAGAGATGTTTTTTTTAATGTCAGGATGAAGTTGTGATCACAAGATTTAAAGACAGCCTGAAGACCGTCTGTTACATCTGTAACCACGGAGGAGAGAAGCTGCGTCCTCTCCGTCCTGTCAGCTGCGGACGAACAGCTTGCTGATCTCACATGGCCGGCCTCGGGCTCCTCACCAACTGGAGCTGCTTCCTCTTTAGTGTTTGCTCAGGTTGTTCACTAAATTCCCCTCATGCCAGGAGATCTGCTGCCCTTCCCCTGCTGCCCTGTTAGAGAGCTAAAATGGCTTTTATGAGTGAAGCACTCAGTGTAATGTTACAGATCGAGATATATTTACCAGGAAATGCTCTCAGAGGTTGTGGAGGCCGCGATGACTCGGACTAATCCAGAGTGGAGACAGCTCGCTTTACAAAATGTCTCAAAGAGAAATGTAGATAATTCTGTGTCTTGATTTTATTTATCTTATCTTATTTATCTTGAATTAGTACGTTACAATCCTGATTCAGTATCTTGATGTTGATGTTGTAAAGATAAGATGCTAAATCAAGATTACAAAATACAAAATCATGATTACCAGATACTGAAATATGATTTTATCAAATACTTTAGTTTAGTTTATTAGTTTCTTTAACAGAGTTTGCTACATAGCTAATTTACATCTGTGGTCGCTGGGCAGGTAAATGTTAAAAAATAGCACAGTGCAAACAATACAATACAAATCATTAAGAACAATGCAAACAAATCGTTAAGAACAATGCAAACAAATCGTTAAGAACAAAGCAAACAAATCGTTAAGAACAATGCAAACAAATCGTTAAGAACAAAGCAAACAAATCGTTAAGAACAATGCAAACAAATCGTTAAGAACAAAGCAAACAAATCGTTAAGAACAAAGCAAAGGATTACGAGACATAAAATCAAGATTACCAGATACTCAAGATAATAAAATAATAAATCAATAAATAAAGGAGACACTATAGCACAATGAAAAGATACTGAATTGTATATCAATCTTGATTTTGTATCATATGTCATATGTATATAATTTAGTATCTCGTAATCTTGATTTAGTATTTTAATATCTCGATTAGTTGTCTTAACCAGGGATCTTCTGAAGGACTAATTTCCCCATTGATGAAGCATAATTGTAAATTTAGAGCAGTCGACTAGTCTGACAGTTTGAAAACACTTGTGTGATAAACAGTATCATGTTGGTTTGCCAAGTGTGGCTGACAGCAGCAGCCTGCTCTCCCTGCAGGTTAACGTCCACGTGTCTGTGCTGAATGTTGTTACACTTTGTTCCGGTCAAGGGTTTATATGCCAGTTTATTTTTACACAACCTGATTTTTAATTTTCCAGATCCAGATATCGAACTGAAGTTGGTTTAGATGTTATCTTTGTCCCACTTTCCACCTTGATAGTTTGCATCTGGCGGTCAGTGCTCGTCTGCTGGCTCTGCGGCCTCGGTTAGTGGCTTGTGGCTGCAACAATTAACCAACATTGCTTCTTAATAAAATATTAATAATTTGTGTAATTGAACAGTATTTCTGATGCCAACAAGAGAAGGTAGCAAGTTTTAATCAGCTGAACAACTAAGCACACACATCCCTAATTTGAACTCTTTATCTCACAGTTTTGACGCACCATCAGTTTTTGTATTTTCTGTCAGTCCAAACATTTTATCTGTTAATCTTTTCCTGGCAGAAATCTGCCTCAGTAATTTGCTGTAATTCTGCTTGATTGAGTCATTCCCCAGAGCATAAATATAATGGTCATTCAGTGCCTGAGAGGATAACATTGCACATGGTGATCTCATGTAGGACTTACTCACCCAACAAACATATTTGACCAATTTAGGACAGCAGCACGAGCGGGGCCTTGGTTTTGACTAAGAATACAGTTCATCATCCTGCTGACTCATAAAATGATTTAATGAGGCTGCATTTAGCATCGCGGCAACAGAACATTTGTTTCAGCGAGTCGGCACTTTGGTGTTGAGATTATTTTGGTGTTTCATGGCTCAGGAATTCAGAGGCAGAGGAAGGGACCAGTGTTTGGGTCTGCATGGATGCTAGTCTGAGGGCGTGATGGAGGGCTGCTGTGGGATTAAGACACCAGGCGGGCAGCAGACGGGCCAGCAGGAGAGGTTTAATACAGTCAGGCCTGATGTATTCCACTGTCTGACCTGACCTCCCATGATGCCACCAGTTGTCACGTTAGTGACTCATCAGTGGCAGAACTGCGGCGTCTGTCCGTGTCGAGGCCGGTTTTGACTGATGGGACCAGACAAGGACATTGCAGTGTCTTTTCTGAAAACATTTCATCTTCTAGTGTTGTTTCTCTGGGACTGAAAACATATTTTAGAAAAGACACAAGATCATTTAGGTTGACATTTTGGAAAATACGGTTGTTTCCTGATGAGAGGATGGATATCAGTTTCATGTCTCTGCATCCAGTAAAATGACCAAGATCCAAGTCCAGGATGTGTTTAGCCTAAAAGCTAGCTGTAAGCTAAAGAGGCCCAGAGGCTAACTCTAACAAAAGACACCGAGAAGATAGATAGTCATTCTACTTTAAATCCTCCCAAGTTTTTGACTGGGCAGAAAAAAAGATTAATTTTACATGTTTCTGTTATTCTGTTTTATTTAACACCTCATTCAAGAAAAGCTCAGTCACTCATTATGCCTGAAACTGTGAATCCTGCCACGTTTGTCTGATGTAACAGCACAGAGGCCGATGGAGAAACCAGATCTGCTGCTCAAATGTCGATCTGTGCAAAGTCAGCACTTCACAAAAGACACAGACAGGTGCATCTGTACGGACGAGCAGGGAGGTCGGTCATTGAAAAGACAGATATACGTGTGTGTGTGTGTGAGAGCTGTCAGGACAGGTTGGCAGACTCTGAAGAGGGTTTAATTTGTCCTGGTGTCAGAGGCAGGCGGCGGCTGATCCTCAACAAGGCGCTGCAACTGACAGTTCAGTCCCACAGAAGCATTAGTCTGTCAGAGGTCAGCAGCCAATCAGCACACAGCACAGCAGAGTGTTACTATGATCCCATCACAAGAACCTGAGCTGATGATATATGATTATTACACATCGGATCAGACTTTGTTCATGTGATGAATTTGACAGGAGTTAGGAGAAAGGATCAGGGATGGCATCATATGTCGCTCTAAAACCTGTCTGTTCTTGTCAGCATCAATGTGGACTCATCAGAAGACAGCACCCTTTTCCACGTTGCGTCAGTCCATCTTATTCATTGTTAACAGTCTGATTAGCGATTAGCGACAATAGCTGATGAGTTCTAAGATCTTATTTTGGCCAATGCATTCCACATCTTTTGCTTTTAATCAGCGCCCGATGGCCCGTGGCCACAAGAGTTATTGTCGGGCAATCAGATATTCCGTATGGGTGGCCCCCTGTGGCCACAAAGTTTTACCTCCGTCCTGCGAGACTTTGCCCACGCAGCGTTTCAGTTCCAAGTCTTTGCCACCTTTTAGTTCAACATAACATGAAAACTAGGCATGTTCCTGGTGACTTATTTCCCTGTTGATTCTACAGAAACTTTAATTTAGACTAGTCTAAAGTAAGAAAACACTCAGAAAACAGCTAAAACTGAGCACAATTTATTAACTGAAAGCGTTAAACATTGTCTTAAAAAGTACTACACGTATAACGAGCCATTTGAAGCTTCATAAAACATTAGTAAACAGGTTAATCGACTAATATTTCTGGTGCCAGCTAGTGAGCATGTGACTTTTAATTGATAAGACGACTAATTCTGCACGTCCCTGATGAAAATAGCACATCGTACTCATTGCCAGCTATCTACCAATATGTCAAGGCTACTAAAGTCTGGGCTTACTAGGTCGACTCAAACTGTTAACGCAGTCGTTACAGATGAACCAGAAACACAATAGGTGACTATAGAAAAACAAAATGGGAATTCATGGGAAAAGTGGACAAAAACAGTTATCACAGTTAAAGGAGGCTGTGTAAAGTTGTCTTTAATGGCCTTTTAAGTTTTTTTTTTATGTAAGTTTATATTTGAGCCACCAAAAATGTCCTTTGGCCACCAAATTCAGGGCCTTGGTGGCCCATGGGGTCAAAAAATTGGAATTAGAGTGAGTGATCTGCCCCAGTTCTCTAAGAATGGGTGCAGGATCCTTTTTCAGTGTCTCAAATGTACTTCAAACACGCCACGATTAACACAACCTGCTTGTAATTTTTAACATACGGATGTTTTTGGCTAATTTCTCCCGAGAATCACGGGGTTATTTCACTGTTGATGTTTCCTAACAGGTGACAGATGGCTGCAAGTCTGTTGGCAAACACCGTCGGCTTCTGTTTCAGGACGTCTGTCAGTCACATCACAACCAGTCGAGACATTTTATCAACAAAACGCTGAAAAAACAAACTGCTGATTGAAGACAGCTGCTCAGTTCAAGTGTCTCTGTTTATCTGAGAGAAATTAACTGGCTTCAAACCTTCTGTCTCTGCAGGCTGCCCCAGAACCAGAGAAAGTACCAGAACCTGCCCCAGAACCAGAGAAAGTACCAGAACCTGCCCCAGAACCAGTAAAAGTGCCAGAACCTGCACCCGAACCAGTAAAAGTACCAGAACCCATCCCAGAACCAGAACCTGTCCCTGAACCAGTAAAAGAACCAGAACCTGTCCCAGAACCAGTCAAAATACCAGAGCCAGAGCCTGCTCCAGAACCAGTTGCAGAACCAGAACCTGTCCCAGAGCCAGTATCAGAGCCTGAACCCGTCCCGGAAACAGTATCTGCTCTGGAGTCTGTCCCAGAGCCTGTGCTCGAGCCTGAACCTGTGACTGAACCTGAACCCGAACCTGTTGTGGAGTCCTTACCTGAGCTGATCCCTGGATCCACAGAGGACCGCCTGCCGACCCCTGAACCCGTTGTGGAGATCTCACCTGAACCAGAACCAGAACCTGAGACCATCCTGAACGACGGTAAGACTGCTGTGAGCTTATTATCTTGTTTAGAAGTTCAAGAGAAGCTCAAATTTATTTATTTTAAAAAATGGCAGTTAATTTAATCATTGATCAATCATTGCAGCTCTGCTTGCAATTAATTTATCAAACTAAATGTTTGTGAGGTGTTTCTAAAGATTTATGTCTTCAGTAGGAATCAATGGGCTCGGAGCTGAGAGCCACAGACAGGAAGTCGGATCCACACTGGCTTACTTTTCCTGACTGTTTATATCTAACTGGACTCATATGTATTAGAGAGGCTTCCTTTGTTTACTTTGAATCTAATCTGTGAATAGAAAAGCAGCTTGTTGCAGCGGGAGATGCCAGCGTCTGGGAACGGCTGATAAGGAAAACAGCCAACAGAGACAAGCTGTCAGGCTGCTCATACAGGACAGACACGGGCCACAGTACAGCGTCAAACTCAGTTTCATCCCTGGACGACGGGCAAGCAGACATCCAAGTGTTATACCAACTTTTGTGAGAGAAAAAAAATAAATATATGAAGGGGTATAAGATAATAAAGTCAATAATGACAATGGTTGTTTCAATCTGTGTAGCCTACAAGCAAAGTTTCAAGTCCAAAATGTAATTTGCTAAAAAATGAAATTACACCATTTTGCTAGGCTGCTAATGTTAACATGAAAAGCTACAGCCACTTGGCTAGAGTGCCACTGCTGGAAACAGCAACGGAAATGATATTGAGACGCTTCATATACTGATTTGCACACACAAAATTAAGTAATTGTGGATTATATGCTAACAGTATTAGCACACATCAAATCAATAACGGTAAATTACTTGCTAACAGTTTTAGCAACCACCAAATTAAATACTAGTAGGCTAAATTATATGCTAACAGTTTTAGAACACACCAAATCAACGAAGCTAATAGTGAATTTCCGTCATATTTTTCAAAAACATAATTTAATCAGGCATGAAAAGGTTAGCTGTACCCTAAGGACCCCTGTCTCACCTCCTGGTTTAAAGAAGGCAGAAATTCTGCTCAAACACTGGTAAACTTTTTATTTTTAGACAAATTCATTAAATAATATTGTCTCAACCATGACATGTCAGCTCTGCAGCCCTTCTAAATCAAAGCTAAATAAGAATTATGGTTTAAAATGCGTATTTTGATTAGCATTATGAGAACTTTAAAAAATAAAATGGCTGCTCACTCTGACTGTGCTGTGAAGTGAGTAGCAGGTCGGCCCGTTACAAGGTTTAATAGCCGAGAGTTTGATCTTTTAAAATATATTTTCCGGCGTGATTGAAGAGTAAAAATCAAAACCCCCTCAAAATTAGGTTTTGTCCATATTCTTCAGAAATGTCTGGAAAAAAAAAAACATGCAGCAGTGACATAAACTTATTATGAATAAACACTTTGTGCATCTCCACCAGTCACATGACGACCATGATGTCTTTGCCAGGTGGTTACTTCCTGCCTCCTCACTGTCCTCCACTGACAGGACTGTACTGACTGGTGGTGTGTGTGTGTGTGTGTGTGTGAGAGAGAGAGACAATTGTGTGTGTGTGTTTGTGTGACAGTGTATGTACTGTATCAGTGGATCAGCTGGCGTGTATGGAGGTGGTGCAGCCATCTGCTTTAGGAGGATGATACTTAATCTTGAACAGTCAGTTAAGCACTTGGCAGCCGTGAACAACAGCCGCTGTCCAGACTGACAATCTGCTTTATGTTCCTCCAACCTGTGACACAACAGGTGGAACAACAGGTGGTTTGTGTGTGTTTGCTGTATGTGTACACAGTATCATGAACCATTTATTCAAGTTACTGATTGAGATGATATTGATAATACAGTTTAAACAACAAAATCCTCCACGTAAACCAACTTTACACATTAAATTATTAAATGCTAACAGTTTAGCACACATCAAATCAAGTAATAGTAATATGTTAACAGATATAACATATAAACACCAGATAGAGTAAATTATTAAGTTATATGCTAACACTTTCAACTTTTACTACATTAAGAATTAGTAAATTATTCGCTAATAGCTTGTAACAAATTAAGTTAAAGCAGATTATATGCTAATTCTTTAGCATTAACTAAGTTATAGGCAGTTTTAAAACTACAGCATACACAAAGTGAAGTAATAGTAAATTGTATGCTAAATTGCATAGGTATATGCTTGCTAATATATGGTAATTCATTAGGATACACATAACAATATATAATAAATTTTATGCAAACACTCGATACATTAAGTGTTACCAAATTGTATGCTAATGCTTTAGCCTAAGCTTAAGTTTAAGATGACACTATGCACCAACTTAAGTAACAGTAAACTGCATGCTAACACTTTTAGCACACATTGTATTAAGTAAATA
The DNA here is from genome assembly GCA_034769285.1 of Lutjanus argentimaculatus. Taxonomy (NCBI): domain Eukaryota; kingdom Metazoa; phylum Chordata; class Actinopteri; order Lutjaniformes; family Lutjanidae; genus Lutjanus; species Lutjanus argentimaculatus. Next base: position 5,700,688 of record JAWZSL010000030.1, on the reverse strand, counting down.
TAAATTATGTGATAACACTTAAGCACACACCAGGTTAAGTTTTACTAAATTACATGGTACTGCATTAGCATAATACAAGTAAAGTAAGAATAAAATACATTTTAGCACTTTTAGCCTGCAGTAGTTTTAGTAAATTATCTGCTAACACTTTGGAAAACACCAAACTAAATTAGATTCTGCAGAGGACGTTAAAGTACAGTGTAATGCTGTTACTTTGTGTTAATATATTCTCATGAACTGCTTATATTATTATTATAAAAATGCTGAAATTATATGAAATTGTGACAAAACTAGTAGATTTGGCATCATGCTATCACTCAGCAATCAATGAGCACCTGATCAGCTGATAATAACTTGCTTTTAATGGCCCTGCTCTGAATGTTTAAAAGCTGATTTTAGCAGGACGGGACAGCTGATGACACTAAACTCTCCTCGTGTTGTGTATCTCCTGTGTGTCAGATGTGGCTGCAGCTGAAGATAAAGTGACGTTCACTCCTGGAAAGAAACAGAGCAAGTTCGAGACGCTGATGACCAAGGAGGAGATCGAGGAGGAGCAGAGGTCAGTTCTCAGCCGCCACGGTGGAGATGTTAACCACGGCATGATGTCTGACATGTTGTATGCATGCTGATACGAACACACAAACACTCCCTGCTCTCTGCCCTGTTTTTGTTTTGTTTCATCCTTCGCCTGCATGAACAGAAAGGCCAGCTGGTCTGAGAGGGAGCTGCTAAAGCTTTAATCCTGCAGTGTCATGAGAGCTGTTCTCTCAGGCACGCACCTCAGCAACTTCATCATGCGCAGGGTATTTTCAATTAAGTGCCAACTAAAGGAACTCAGGGAAAAGTAGACTTATGGATAGTTTTTTTGTGTGCCCAGCCATTTCCTACATCTCCCAGAGTGCTTTTCCTTCTTCTGATGTTTACTGTAATTTTGGACGTATCTGCCGTCTTCACCTCTACACACAGTTCTGCTCAGCTCACCGGAGCAGCTGCAGCTTCTTCTGTGTCTGTATCAGCCTTCAGTGTTGATTGGTTATTACTCGTCACATGTAACCAATCACATAGAGCTGAGGGTGGGACAACTGTACAGTATTTAATTATCTACATATTTATTATAGTATACTATGATATAGTAGAGTACAATATTAGAAGTATACTGAATATTTTGCCTTTTTGCAGATCTGAAAAATTATTAGATTCATGACTCAAAACCCTGATAAGAACCAAAGCGTGATGTTTGTGATTAATTGCATTGTATTGCGTAGAATCATGATGTATTTTTGTAAGTTGGGCCCTGCAGAGACACCAGATTTCATGTTCAAAAGTTTGGACTCCCGATGTAACGAGTCCAGACTTTACGTATTCTGCATTGAGGAAGTCCTCCAGGCTCTTAAAGGTAGCAACATAGTAACCAAACCAAATTATTTTCAGTCTAATCAGGACCAAAAAGGGTTTGTGGGTCTTGACAAACAACTGACAGAGTTATAAACAGCTGATCGACTTAGAGGAGGACTCACCCTTGCTCGACAGTGTCAAAATAAAATCTTGTGCTCCTGTTCAGTGTCTCTGCAGGCAACGTGCCTGAGCTTTAGTCTGGGGAGGAGGGGGTGGGGAAGGGGACAGCTTCCTTCAACCACAGGAATTCCATTATTTAATATTAAGGATGTGTGCAATTAGTCGACTATACAATTACACGTTGCCGCCCTTGCTAGTTGGCACCAGATATTATCATTAAAAACACTTCAAATTATTAAACAACAAAGATGTAAATTGTGCATTGCGCTGGAGGGATGAAATGCGCCGGACTGAGGTTTGCTGTGACATTTTGAATCTCAGACAAGCTCAGCTCAATATCATGACTTTAAAAACACCGAATGACTCGATTGATGCAGTGTCCGTCAAAAATAAACTCTGTGCATATTTGAGAGCTGCATCTGAGGTGCGCTTTAACACTGCAGGTGGAATCACAAGCGTGTTTGATGGCAGCTATCAGCTCTGGTGGACGTGGTGCAGCCATAATGCGACGCAGCCTCGCCCAGTGGAATCAGGGTGTTAAAGATGCACCGTTCGTGTAATCAATGATGTTGATTACGTTGCTGTTCAGCTGTTTATTCAAAGTTTATTAAGATTGAACATGTCACCAAATTCCACACTGCACTTCCTCGGGTCCCCACAAACACACCTGCCAAGTTTGAATTGGATCGGATGAACAGTTCTCGAGATAAATGAGTTACAGACAGAAAGATTCCTTACTTTGTCGTTTGATGGGTGATTTTCAGTGTGTGTGGATCTGCACGGAGAGCAGTTTCTGTCGTCTCCATTAATTTCTGTCGTCAACACATCCCGAGGCTGAACTGTGAGTGAATGGAGGAGGTGTTGTGTAACCCTCTGTTACGCACGGCCTCCGTCTGAGCCCGAAGCCTGAAGGTGGATGAAGTTTTAAAGCAACGAGGTCGAGTGAGGACAAAACATTCTTCTGTTCAGTTTACAGTTTGCTTTTTCTGTCAGCGCAGGGAGTGAACGTCTACAGCTGCCCTGATTGGAGGCTCAGATTTTTAAACTCCAGAAGCTCTTAAAGTGATGTGCGGCCTGGCAGCGCGGCTTTATTGTGTTTCTGTTGAGTATTTTTAAGGAGACGCAGAGGGAAAGAGTCTCTGTCTTTGTGTTGAGTTTGTTTCCCTTCTCGTCTCTTTCTGAGTCGTGTCTCAGGGCCAAATGACATCACAGATAGAATAAATATTTCTGCAGCGGAGGGAAAGTGTTTGATGCTGAACTTCCTCCAAGTTCCTCATTCCAGCTCCCCTCGATAAGTTTCTATAAACTCCCCTCAGCTCATGTGTGAATGATGCCTGTTCACATCCCAAGAGTCCAGAGCTCAGCTCAGGCTGGGTATCAAACCTCAGGACTGCTCGTAGTGTTGATCTAAATGCATCATCAGGTAGTAAAGATCTCGTGCACACAAGACAATGTCATGTTTTAAGCCTTGGCTGTTGTGTCGGGTTGTTCCAGTGCTGATATTAGTCTCAGAAATGCCTCCGATTGTGCCTAATAAGCTGGACTGGGTATCAGTGAGAACTTGTCTTGGATTGGTACTCGGTTTACACAACATCCTGTCATTGGACACAAATGAACTTGTGAACAACAGACAAAGATCTTCTATTTTTTATAACTTACTAAATTACATCAAAAATTAAAGCTTTTTTATGCAGCAGTTAGTTCCGACCAAGTAATTTGATTGGACAAGAGACACTCCATGAGCGCTGATTAGGCCTGGGCGATACAGCTGAAAAACCTCTCTCGATATTGAAGTCGGTTGTGACTGACTACATGTTGTGTTCTCTAAGGGGTAGCAGCTGTTAACGTGATAGAATTAGTAAAAATTACAATATTTTGTTGACCAGATACCCCGATATTGTGACAATACTGTAGCGACAACTTCCACAAAATATTAACCCAATGAGATTTTTTGAGAAATAATCATCAGTAATGTGGATATAATGACTAAGTAAAGACAAATAATAGAAGAGCTAGAAAGAGTCTGTTAAGTTCAGAAAATTACATCACTTAACTGTAATGCAGCCTTAAAAACCAGGAAAAGACAACACTTATGCCAGTTCACGATGTAATGATATCCAAAATCTATCACGGTATCTAGTCTCATATCACAATATGATATAATATTGATATATTGCACAGCCCTAGTGCTGATATAGAGTATAATAGCACTGGGACTTTTAACTACATGTATCACTCTGCTTTACAAGTGTTTTAAGTAAGAGATAGTCAATGATTAGGTGTGTATTAAACAGTTTGAAGGTATGACGTGGAGGTGAGGAATACAGATCTACTAGTTGATTATCCCCCTTATACCGTGGTCATTTACCAACTATATGAAATAAAAGCATTTGCAGATTTTATGGTGAAAGTTTTGCATTCAAAATCTAAAGTTATGAAGTAAGAGCTAACTGTTGTCATGACAACGGATAATTCTAGTCCCGTTTACAACCAAACTTAGCTGCTCGCTGCAGTTAATAACGAGTAACGCCGCTTCTTAACTGGAAGCGATATGAGCGAACAACTGTCGACGTATATGAGCTACAGCTGCCCGATTAATCGAAATTTTATCAAAATCTCAATATGGCCCTCTGCAATTTTCAAATCGCAGGAGGTGCAATATTTGTTACAGGCAAAATGTGTGTCAAAAAACTTTTAAATGAATGAATGTCGTGAGGCAGAGATGTCCTGTCCTACAAAAAAACATCCTCTTTTGGTACAGATTCCTGCAAAAAAAATCAGTCATTTTAACATGTTACCATACCAGTGATGTCGCAGTAACACGCTCAGCTTTGTTTCTGTATAGTTGGTAGACAGTTAACTTACTTGTAACTCCCAAAGGTTCCCATTTTTTCCTTCCAAACCTCGTCCTTTTTGAGGATATTCCAATAAAAACGCTGCTGTGGATCATATAAAAGGTGCCGCTTCTTCTCAACCTTGTTAATTAGTCTCTCGTCCTCCCTTTGACTGCTTTGATGAGGAGAAACACAATCGTCAGGGATGTCAGATCCATTTTAACCAGATAAAACAGGTTGGAGATGAAGGTGAAACTAGAGCCTCCAGTTGTGAAGTGATGTGAGCTTTGACAGCTGTGCTCTTTAATGTTGCTTTGGTTACAAGTTGGGTAGAAGATGAAGTTCAAACAGTTTTATGTTAAACGTGTGCGTTAAACGGTTGTAATGCACACCTGCCGGCCGATCAGGACAGAGTATTCACCCAGATGATATAATAACTGTTAGTCTACATTAATGTTAGAGATAAAGACCGACAGGACGAGAGAGAGGCATCTTGTACAGTAATGATTCAGGGCTTATTACTGCGGGATCGCTGCCACACACTTTCTAATCTGACAGAGAAAACAGATTTGGATACACATCATTTAATCAGGGAAAATACCTGCGCTTACATGGCTACGAAATGATTTGCATAAATATACGCATGGCTGAAACAGATAAATTACACAATCGCTTACTGAGCAGATTTCAGATCAGCAGATGGATTTATTAGTAGTTCAACTTTTGAAGTCGTGCTAGAGTCACATATCTGCTGTCGTAAAATCCTGTGGTTGGTACATTTTAATGCTGCACAGTTAATCAAAATATGATCTAAATCTCAACGTGGCCAGGTGCAACATCCAAATCGCATGAGCTCCAACTTTTTGATAAAGGAAAATTGTAAAAATAGTGATATCCCACTCGAGGTCGTGCTGTTGGACTGAATATCGGCACGGCTGTGATTCGGTCGTCGAGCACTCCCCACAGTGTGGTATTGCTTTATTAACATATCTTGTGCGCACACGTTATTGATCTTGTTTGCTAGATAATAACTTGTGACACAGTCGATTTCTGCACATGCATGATTTATTTTGCACACACAAGATATGTATGTCACTTTGGGGGCTCCATGGTATACGCTTTATATATAAATTAAGTTTAAATGAGGTTTAGCAGAAGAATGTGATTATATTTCTGACATAAGATATTAAAAGCAGAGTGTATCAGAGTATCAGGGATCTTGTGAGCTGTATATCAGTGGACACCCGACCCTCCCCTCACCTTCAGTTCATCATCTGTCTTGTCTCTTCCTCTGACTCCAGGTTTACTGGAACATCCGAGCATGACGCCCCAGTTTTTCTGGATAATTTTTTTTTACATTTTCTGCCACATTTAATGTACAACATGGAGTTGTTTGTGTCTTTATCTTTCCAGGATAGAGCTTACATCTGATTTTACCTCTCTATAATCAACCTGAGCAGAGACACAGTGTGTTAGGAGGGACATGGTAAGGTGATGCTTCTATTAAATAACCTCCCGACAATAACACCCAGACCTGCAGTCCTCCCCCCACATCAACCCCGACACCTCACCAGTACGGATAGACTGATCGCTCACAGATGTTCTGGGTTTTTCTATGAATTATTTAACTGAAAACATAATCTTCCCCTAAACTTGTGTTGCCTAAACAGAACCAGATAATCAGGAATCAACGTTTAGTTGTGAGAAAAACAAAGCATTAATCAAATAGAGTTTGTTGCTGTGATCTGATCATCTTTATATTTTCTAAAAAAACGTCATTAATTATTAATTTAACTTTAAAGAGGCAGGATCACTTTCTTTTTAGAGAAACAAAAACAAGTGTAAAAAAAACTTTTACTGATATCTTTAGGCAGCGCTCTGTTCGGCAACTTTCTGAAACGTTGTGACAACACGCCCACCTCAACCTGTGATTGGTCAGCTGTGCGGAGCTGAGAAAAGAGGCGGGGCCTGAACTTTCTTCTCTGTCAAAAGTACAATATTTCCCTCTGGATTCTTGTGGCCGTTGTCAATAACGATATTAGGGAGTAAAAAATATCAGGTTTCAGTATATTGGCCGATATTCTTTTTACAGAGTATAGAATATATACATGAACAAACATTTTTTGCAATAATCCTGCAAAGTGGTGAACACTTGTGGCAAAAATATGCAATTTAGGCAGGATGTTTTACAGTTTTACCAATAAACTTTATTGTCCCAAATTATATCAGGACACTGAAACAGTAAAATTTTTAATAATAATAAATAATTGTAAATGAAAAAAAAAATATGGCAAAATATATGTATATATTAAGCCTGCATTAAGATAGAAGAAGAAGCTAATAAATAAAAACGATCGGCATTATGTTCTGTTTAAAACAAAATAGACCGATATAGCTGTGATATGCCGATATTGGGCCGATACATCGGTCGGTCTCTAGTGGAAAGTAGCAAAACTGTAAAGAAACATCAAACTGTACTTGTACTCCCCCAACCTCACGCTTATTACACGGTCACTTACCAAAAAACTCTGATATTCTATGAGATTAAAGTCGTAAATTTACGAGAAAAAAAACGCGGATATACTCTGAGATTAAAATCATATATTTACATGAAAAAACTCATGATATTAACACCATAAATTTACAAGAGAAAAGTCATAAATTTACAAGAATAAAACTTTGATATTCTGTGAGACTAAAGGAGTAAATTTAGAAGAAATTTCCTAAATATTCTTTGAGATTACAATCATAAATTTCTGGAAAAAAAAAAAAAAAGAATATTCTCTGAGGTTAAAGTCACAAGAAAAGAAACTCAGATTTTATTACACAGTTACTCACAAAAAAAAAATCAATATATTAACACAAAAAAAATCCTAAAATGATTTTATGGATTGAAAAATACTTGATAAAGCTGTAATTGACCAATCAGAATCAAGTATTTAACAAAGCTGTGTACTAAATCTGAATAATTAAACAAATATCAGTCTATCCCTACTCATTAGTCCACCTGTCCTCCCTGTGATGCCTTCACTGACCTCCCATTCTCTCCTGGTAAATGGGTCACATGGTTCATCTGTTTCCACGGTGACAGCCAGCTGGTCGTGTTATTCACCCCCGTGTTTGATCTAAGAGAGAACGCACCAGTATCACTTCATCCTGGAGCTGAATCCTCCCAGTATAAACCAGTATACTCACACTCAGAGAGAACAAAAGAGGCCCGCTGAGACACTGGGGAGGCCGTCCAATGTGGGTCATGTGTCCTCGGAGGGGTTGAGACGTCCATACAGGAAACACAAAGGTCCTATAGGAACCTTCAGCAGCCTTTAAGAACAAACACAAAGGACACATTCTGCGTCTCAGAGAGGAGACGCTTCATGAAAAAACAGACACTGTTTAAAACGAGAAAGTAAATAAATCAACAACAAGAACAAACAGGAAGCAGAACAGAGACAAATATAATCAGATTCTGTTCTTATTGTGTCAGGAAAATAGACAATACTTGAGCATAAACTGGAAATACAAACAAAAAGAGGGAAAAAGATTATTTTATTGGAGGTATGTGGTGGAAGAAGTACTCAGATCTTTTACTGAAGTAAAAGTACTAATATCACAGTGTAGAAATACTCAAGTAAAGTCCTGCATTTAAAATGTTACTCAAGGGAAAATACAAAAGTATTAACATCAAAATATATTTAAAGTATCAAAAGTAAAGGTACTCATTACGCAGAGCAGCCCATTTCAGAATAATATATGTTATATAATTACTGATGCATTTATGTGTAGGTTTCAAAAAATATTCTGAGATTAAATTTAAATTTGATATTTCTGAGATAAAATGTCAATACAGGAAAAAAGTGAATATGCTCTGAGATTAATGTTGTAAATTTACAAGGAAAAAACATGGCCACTCTGAAATTAGAGTTTTAAACTTCCATGAAAAACTTGGGTATTTTCTGAGATTAAAGTTGTAAATTTACAAGAAAAAACTCAGATATTCTTAGATTAAAGTCATAAATTCATGAGAAAAAAAAAACTTAGATATTTCTCTGAGATTAGGATAATTATGACAAAAACCCTGAATTTCGAGATTAATAGTTAATTTATGAAAAAAAAATATGTGGATGTTTTCTGAGATTAGAGTCTTAAATTTATGACCAACAAACATGGGTATTATCTCAGATTAAAGTCGCAGATTTACGAGAAAAAAATTTGAATATTCTCTGAGGTCAAGGTTGTAAATGAGAAAAAAAACTTTGATTCTCGATTAAAGTGGTAAATTTATAAGGACAAAACTTGAATATTCTCTGAGATAAAGTCAAAGGAAAAAAAATGTGGGGTTTTTGTTTGTTTTTGTCAAGGAGCCACATCACTTCACTTTGCAATGTTGTGAAGTACAATATTTCCTCCTACAGTGCGGTGGGGTGGAAATATAAAGTGCCAGAAAATATGGTCTGATCTGAAATAGTCCAAAATGAGCTCTGCCTCAAACCACTGCAACATTAAAATACTACTTTTACTTAAACGACTGAGTCACAATCAGCCAATGAGATCAGACAGAATAATCCAACAGTCACAGGGACATTTTACTTTAAGTACATTTTCCTGATTATACTGACATACTTTTACTGAAGTAACATTTTCAGTGAGTATTTTTTACAGTGTAGTTTTAGTGCTTTTATTCCAGTAAATGGTCTGAATACTTGTCTGAGGAGCGAAATGTTTCCATCCCAGCAGCTGAAACTGGTGCCACATATTTACCAGTTTAATTCGCTGGGTGGGGACTTTTCTATCAGTGCAGCTCTGATTTTAGGACGCAGCTGCCAAACCTCATATCAGCCTCATACCAACGCTGTGAGTGTTTGTCTCTGAGAACACAAACGTTCCACACGTTCTCCTGCAGCTTCATTCAACTGGATATTCATCTAAATACACAGAGTCTAAATTCTTTTCCTAGTGAGTCAGTCTCTGAACTGTTTCTATTCTTCCAGGCTGCAGGAAAACAACTCGGTTTATTTTTTTGGAAGTTATTTTTTTTACTCTGAAACAACAAAAGATAAAACATCACTTCATGAAGCAGTTTTAATTATTTTAACTTTAAGAACAATTTCTTTTTGTCCTTTTTTTAATTTTTTTTTAAGCTTGCTAATAGTTGCTCCTGCTGCTCATTTACAATCCAGGAAATCTTCTTGTTGCACATGAGCGCCATCTGCAGGACAAATCCAGTCACTACATGTGGAAACAGTTTGAGTTATTGATACATGATTAATAATAAATGTTATGTGATGTTTCAGGATCAGATTTACTCAGAGAAATAAATTCAGTCAATCAGTTATTTGGACACCATGTAATTTAATGTGTTATAAGTCATTATGAGCTCATTATGGGCTCATTGTGATTCCTGAATTATTACCAGAAGATTAAACATTAAATTGGGTTATTTTTGTTTAATAAAATCCAGACTTCATATTAAAATGCATAACTTGCAAAATATGAGCTGAGTTTTAAAAATGCGTCTTCACACAATCACAGAATAGTGGGTACAGAATACAGAAAAATGGTTTAATCAGACAATAAGTCAGATTGTGTATGTTTTACCTTTTACAGGTATGTTCTCACTAAAAAAAGCAATGGCAAAAACTCCTTGCAAACCCCGGTGTGTTTGTTTTGTTTTGTTTTGTTTTTAAATAATATAAACTATTACCAAACATGGTAAAACTATCAAAATACATTTACAAATAGCAAAATTCTTCTGTAATGCTAAACAGTTCTGCTGCACCTTTCTGTGCAGCGGTGAACTGAAAGGCCGTACCGTCTGAAGAAACAGTGACATCTAGTGGATTTTATGAGTCTAACATAAACTGAGTTTTGAAGGAGATACACAGGCTGGGTTAAACCAGCACAGATTAATTCTTAAACCTGATTAAATCATGGTTTAACTTTAAATCATGTTGCAGCAAACTAGCTTAAAAAGAAGAGAGATTAAATTTAAACTTTAAACTTCAGTTTAAACTGTGATCCAGTATTAACTTTAAACTTACACCTGAGGAGGTTTAAGTTTTAAAAAGGCTGCTTTTTGAGATGAGCTGAGGAAAATGATCACTTTATCAAGAAGTCATCAAGAAAGTTAAATTAGAGCTTCTCTATTGTTTTTGTATTTTATCTTCAGGTCCCATCAGCTCTCTAATTAATTTATTTTTTCTTTATTTTAATTTCAGTAACAAAGTATCTCTGTGTTTATTCAACTTTATTGACTTTCTGTTTACATGAATAAACATGGATTTACTAATCTGAAATTAGGTTTTAATTGTGCAGCAGAGCTCTGCATATTTAAAACCTGGATTTAGTTTTGACAAACTCTGATCATAACTAATCTTTGATTAAATGAATATTTTTCTGGTGCACTGCAGTCTCACTGACTCAGTGGAACAGAACATCATTCAGCTCAGCGTCACGTTCACCGTGTTCAGACAGTTTCTGCCTCCATGTGGTGCTGCTTTGGTTCTGGTTCTGGTTCTGGTGTTCTGGTTTCCTGTCCCTGAGGACTGAGCGCTCGCTTCTTTTACTTCAGTTATTTATTCCAGCTTCTGTCCAGCTGTCTGCTCGCCTGCTAACCCTGCATGCTACCTGCTAACACCACAGCTAACGGTGAGTGCTGCCTGTCACTCAGACCTGAACCTTTTCACACTGATCACATTAATTATCTGATCACATTCACACAAACACAATAATTGATTATCTGTCGGTGGCTTGTTGTGTTTTGGGAGCCTGAATCTTTTCACAGAAAGTCACAGGATTTTATGGAGGCTGTGAGAGGCCAGTGAGAAAAGTGTTTCATTATAACATGACATCATAAAAATATAAGTTATCACGTTGGTGAAAAATGTTGATCAGTGTTTCCCAAAACTCAAGATGACGTCCTCAAATGTCCACAACTCAAAGATTTTCAGTTTACTGTCAGAGAGGAGTAAGGAAACCAGAAAATATTCACATTAAAAATTACTAATCGTTGCAGCTCTAAAATGGTATATTGCTGCATCTTGTTGTAAAAAGATGTTTTTTCCATCATAACAACATGTAAACTCATGACATCACATTATAACAAACTTAACTCTTATTAGGTCATAAAAAGGAAACTTTTCTTGTTATAATGATAAACTATTTATCTTGTTATAACTTCAATTGTTGTAATGTGATCTAAAAATATAAGTTAACACATTATTATATGAATGTTTGAAGATAAATAGTATGTTGTTAAAACAAGAAAGTTTCCTTGTGGATGTCATAATAAAATAAAAATATCTTGTTATAACATAGAATTATCTTATTAAAATAATTATCATGTTATTGATTCACAAAATGCTGCTGTAGCTTTTATTTGTGTCAACTTTGATATAAAGTATTTGTGATTTGCAGACGGACAAATCTTCTACAAACCCTGAATCCCAAAAAAGTTTGCAAACATAAATAAAAACAGAAGGCAATGATTTGCAAAAACTATTTGACCTGTATTCAAATAATACAATACAAAGACAAGATATTAAAGATTCAAACTGATAAACTTTATTGTTTTTTGTAAATTTACTCTCATTCTGAATTTGATATCTGCAACACGTTTAAAAAAACTGGAACGAGATGATTTTTATATTATAACGAAATATTTTCACATTATCATGACATCCGAACGTATCATGTTATAACAAGGAAAATGTTCTGTTTTAACAATATAATATTTATCTTGTTATAACATCAAACATTTCATATTATGATGTGATAACTTACATTTTTTACGTCACGTTAGAACAATTTAAGTTAGAGCAAGATGAATAGTATGTAAGGAACAGAGAGCAGGTCATTATTGTGAAATAAATCCTGACAGGATGATGCAGACCTTCAATCATCCTGAAAGGATTCATTTGTACTGTACATTATCCCTCTTATTACATGTTACCTATAAAAAAAATCAATAATTTGACACAAAATATGAATTTTTAATTGATCTTATGACTTAATTTCAGAATAGTGACCTGCTCACTGTACATTATCCAGCTTATTACATGGTTACTTACCAAAAAGTCAATAATTTGATACAAAATATTCAATTTACATTGATTTTATGGCTTTATTTTGCAATAATTATCTGTTCACTGTACGTTATCCCTCTTATTACATGGTTACCTACCAAAAAAAAATCAATAATTTGGCACAAAATATGAATTTTTTCACTTTATTTAACAATAGTGACCTGCTCACTGTACATTAACCTGCTTATTACATGGTTACTTACCAAAAAGTCAATAATTTGATAGAAATATTAAATTTAAAATGATTTTATGGATTTAAAAATCATCTTATTGCTCCTCCAGATGAATGACCTGCTCTTCATATCTTATCTTGTCAAACATTTCATATTATAACGTGATAACTTATATTTTTTATGTCACATCAGAATTTTAAGTATAAAAGATAAACAGTGTATTAATATAACAAGAGTAAAGCTTTTTTTTTTATTATTATCATGGTTTGTAAATGATTCAGACTCACTAGTTTTGTGTTTTTAAAATTGTGTTACTGAACAAATGAGAGCAGATTTTTGGATTTATGAGCTCTCTAACCTGTCTCCTGGTCTTTGTCTCTTGTTCCAGAGTTCCTGAATGATCCCCGTCAGACTTCAAACTGCTCCTTCAGTCGTCTTTATTTTCCTCCAGCTGATCCGTGAAGACGACGAGCGCTGAATCGACGAATCACCGGGGTTCAGGAAGTCAAACTCTTTATTTCATTTCACCTTTCCTGTCATCAGAGCTTTCAGGCCTGAGCTGCTTGTGAATAGCAAACGTCTTTACACCAAAGTGCCTTCAGGAATCTGTGTTTTTACCGGGTCTGCTTTTTGTGTTGAAGGTTTTTAAAGCGAGAAGGGGAGAAAAAAGATGGAGCTGCATTGACAGAATCTGAGTGTGACAGAGAGAAAAGATCGTTTTCGTTAAAAGACTTTAAAACTATTAAAACTGTGATTTAAATCCAGATGAAGTTTAGCCTGAGTTTAGTCTAGTCTGCGAGTTAAAACAGTAACCTAACAGTGAGAGCTTAGAGGAACAGATTTAGGATAAAAGTGAAAACGTCTTCCAGGCGTCAGTTCTCAGCCGTGTGTTTGAGGTTTTTGAGTTTTTTCTGTGTTTGGTTTAAATGTTAAACCTGCAATAAATGTGTGAAACCGTACACATGTTGTTCAGATCTGTTTGTTTGTCTGTAACACAGTTTATTTTGTTTATTTTGATTTCAGCATCTCACACAGTTTAACACAGTCACTTCGAGAAGCTTTTCCACCAGTGTGATAGTAGCACATAGTATCTAAGTCATAATTTTGAGAAAGTTTCTCATTATAATGACTTTTTAACACACATCTTACTTGCTAACCTTCCCAGTATTCCAGGGAGAATCCTGTTTTTCATGTCCCTCTCCCATTCTCCACAATTCTCCCCTGTTTCTCCTGCATTATCATTATCACTTTTCATTATCACAACCTGATTCTGGCACTCTTTAAAAGGTGTGTAAAAAGCCTGATCATCAATAACAATGTTGTTTCCTGGTGCAAATGTGATGAGGAAGAGAGCTGCTCGCCCCTCGTCCTCCTCAGTGAGTGACAGACGGAGAGAGAAATGGACAGTGTGAGGAGGACTCAAGCCTGGAAAGAATAATTCTTGTTTCTTGTAGAAAAGGGCACTTTTTTTCTCAGAGTAGTCTCACTAACATACTCTCTGTCGGGCCGTGCTGCAGCTGTGACCCCGTCTTGATGTGTTAAGGACTGGACTTCTGTCAGTCGTGGTGACGTTTTGGTGCAGTTGAATCGTTAAACAAAAAGTTACAGCAATTTCGTGTTTCATTGGCGAGACATCAAAATTGAACGCCACGCCATGGTCACTCCCTTCAGCAGCTGCTAAATCTTTAATAACTTTTGACCACAAAGTAGTTTAGATGACACACGCTGATTTTGAAGTCGTTTCGATGAATTCTCTTGTTTTGTTAAAATACAACGCGTGGAAGACGCCAAAATTGACCATGAAATTCAAAATGGCCGACTTTCTGTTGGGTTTAGGCCATGGGTTCAAGAGACTTTTTTGTGCATCTTGGAGTGATATAAGTGTATATTGATTTTTGTGCGTATCGGTGAGGCTGCTTTTTGGAGCACGTTCAGCTCCTCAAAAATGTGATTGAAGAGGACAAAGAAAAAGAAATTAAAATAATAAAATAATAATCAGAGCAAAACCAAGAGGGTCCTCGCACAGTTTGGTGCTCGGGCCTTAAATATCAGAATCAGAACCAGTTTTCATTCACTCACAAGGAATTTGTTGTGGCATGTTGGTGTATAACAACAAATGTAGTACAAAAAATATAAATAAAGATTAAGATGAAGTACAGTCGGACACAATAATACACGTAAAAACAGCAGAAACAGTATTTACAAGTGTGACTTAATTAAAAAATTCATTTTCTTTGGTATTAAAATCACTTTTTTATTCAAACAAAATTGTTTTCAACTCAATAAGTGTCACTTAAAGGCAGGTGTGGAAGAAACTACTTACAAATACTCAAATTATTGTAATTAAGTAGATTTTTAAGTCTGTATTTTTACTCATAACTAAGAATGCATTACACTGTGTAATCTACTTAGTTACTTTTAAAATCATTGTTGGTTATTGAGTACGATTTGATTGAATATATAAACCTTATTTTCAGCATTTTTGTAACCATAAAGCTGTCTGATCACAAACAAACCAAATTACAACTTTTCTCAAAAATTATGACTTTTCTCCTCAAACATGACTTCTTTTCTTTTTTGAAACTTTATTTTTTTCAAATATTAGTATATTATTGTTGAAATATGTGTTACAGTGTATGTTAATGTTAGAATGTGGTGTAACGTGACCTGACGACAAACAGCAGCACATAAATATCACTGTGGTTATTTCAGTTCACAGATCAAATCACACACGTGTTCAGAAACACACGCCGCCGCCGCTGCTGCTGTCATGTTTCTAAAGGACACAGCTGAACGTGTCCCGTCATGTGAGGAGGTTTGTCTGTTAACGAGAACATAGTGCTGAGAACATCACCCAGTCCATGATTTATTTCTCTAGTTCGGATAATCCACTTGCTGAGAGCAGTTTCATTAAGGAACTACTTTCTTTCTAGTAGATAAAAGTAGTTCCGGCAGATTTTACAGTAAAGATAAAATAGTTAAAAGTAAGTGTTTTTGACTTTGGGGTAAACTGTCCCTTTAAAAACTCGTCATTGTCACAGGAAACAGAACTACAAATCTACCGTGTGTGATCTTTTGCATAATTAGTTAAACTTGACATGTTCTCACCCTGGAGCACGACCACAACCACAGCTCTGTGTGTGTGTCTGTGTGTGTGTGTGTGTGTTGTGATTGACTTCCCAGGGTGCAACAGGAGCAGCTGGCGGCCATCTTCCTGCTGCTGAGGGAGAACCAGGAGGCGCTGGGGGAGGTGACGGAGGGAGACATGGAGGAGCAGCTGAAGCTGTATTCCCTCTGAGACGCCGTCTCGTCCGTCCTCTCAGAGAGCCCGTCACTTTCTGCAGTGTACAGTTACCACGGCAACGCTGACTCACAAAACTTGAATGTAAAATACTGTAGATTTAAATTTTTAAACATGAAATCTGTGTTTGAGTTCAAACGTTTTACTTTTTGTCCCAGACACATTTAATGTGACCGATGGAGGAACAATTTTCTGATTAATGTTGTGACTGAAATTGCAATTATTGGTAATGTTTTAGATTTCAGGTTGTTATTATTTATTTAGAACAAATGGGTTAATCAATAAATTAATCACTGAGTAGCTACTGTGTACAGGGACAAGAGGTCAGGGAATAAAATATTACACTGGAACAAATAAATCAAACAGTGTATATTTTTAAAATCCCTGAGTCAGTTTTTCATAATTAAAAGGTTCAGTAATTATATTATTGTGTTGTGTAATAAAAAAAAAATGTGTAAAACAGGGTAACAGTTTTAATATTATCGAGAAACTACTTATTTTACAACTATGATATATTTGTTTTAAATTAAATTATAATAATAATGTAAACGTTTTTTTAATGTTGATTTATTTTATTATTATTAAAATAGTGACATAAACATGAGGCAAAGCCTCAAAGTAAGTGGTGCATCTAGGAGAGTTTAAAAGGATGATAAAATATTGAGGATGTACAAATCACGATTTTTAAAGAGCTGAGACTTTGTGTAAATGTTAAAAAAAAAAAAAAAAAAAAGAATTTAATGATTTGCAGAATCTTTTCAACTTGTATTCAGTAAGAAAAGTATTTCCTAAATTGTTTAACTAATAGTTGCTCTGTTTGCTGATCTTTATTTTCCCTCTGAGACGTTAAACAGTTTCACTTTGTTGATCCACGATTAGAAAAATGATTTGTGGTGATTTTCAGTAGAATTAACTGTGTGCCTTCTCATTTTCTGGATTTCCTCTGCGGGTTTGAAACTCTCACATCACCAAAGACAAATAAAAAGTTTCCCTTCTGTCACCACAAAGTATCTCTTGTTTCTGATTCCCTGTGTCGTCCTCATGTTTATCAATCACCTTATAAAACGTCCAACAACAGAAACAACGTGACGTCTGTTCACAGCTGATTAATCTGTTAAATCATGACGTACTGGAGCAGTTTACCTCTGCAGACACAGAAAACAGCAACACGATGTGAAGTTTATTGGACCTGAAATAAGAATTATTTCTTTCAAGAATAAAGTCAAACAACTTTGTCTTAATTATTAAAGAATATAGTCAAATTTAGATTTCAATGTAACCATACAACATTTTGTTCTGGAAGCAGCATTTTCTTCAAGAAGAAAGAGTTCTTATGCAGAAGGTTTGTCTTTGTCTCTATTTCCACTATTAATATTGATTTGTTTAACAGCTGTTTAAATATTTTGTCTTAAATGTTCATAGGGTGTCAAGTCATTAATATTATACCTTTTTTTCTTCAGTTTTAAGAAAGTAAAATGCATAAAATGTAAAGAGGCAGCCCAGGAATAATAATTGAAAAAATGCTTGTTTTAATTCCTCTTTTATGTTTTTAGTTTGAAATATTTAAAAAAAACAAACTAAAATGCATGCAAATATTTTAATTCCTCTTTATTTTTGATTATTTAAAGTTAAAAACTTTAAGAAAAATAAAAAGATGCAGCTCATGTGTGTGTGAACTAAAGTATAAAGTAAATGAAACACTGAGGACGTGACCTCAGTGTCCCCACAGGTAGTTATAGACTCTTGGGTAACTACGGCTCGGACCCCGCCCTAAAGGTGACGTCACGACAGGTGTGTTTATCCTTTTGTCTTCTTCAGGTTGAACGCTGATTCTAACAGATATTGTGTTTTTTCCACCAGACAAACTGGTTTTTAATGTGAAGAGAGAGGAGAAAAAAACGTGTTTTCACCTCCCGCATGGTTGAAGTGGAGTCTGTTTACTTCCTGTTTCCGTGTGAACAGAACAGGTGAGATCTGACCCGCAGGTGAGGCAGTGATTCAGAACCGCAGCTTTTCTCTCTGTTTCACCGCAGATCTCTCTGTTGTACCCTGTCACCTGACCCCCCCTCCTCCTCCTCCGTGCGCTGGTTTGATGAACTTTAGCCGCAGATTCTCACCTGACACCTGAGCCCACCTGACAGGAACACAATGAAACACGAGAAGAAGAAGAAGCGCAGCAGCGATGAGAGCGTCCTTCATCAAGTGCGTCCTCCTGTGGGAACTTTGTATTTCATCATTTATTCCATTTTACACGCGAAACGCAGCGAGCTGAGCGCGGACAGGTACGTTCAGATCACCTGTACACATCACCTGCTCGCGTTTTAGTTTAAATATCTGACAGTAACTGCAGGACGTCTTTATATAAAAGTAGAACAATATATGACTTATTATTTACGTAATTATTAATAAGTTAAATATGCATCCTACAGCATTTTATGTATATTTTATAAAATAAAATGAAACATAAACAACATACAGCGCCTATAAAAAGTTGCCAATACCGTGGATGTTTTCCCTCTTATTGTTTTAAAAATGCAACATGGTCGATTAATTTGTGCTTTTTTGACACAAAAAAACAACAACAAACAACTCTTTGAATGTCAAAGTGAAAACGGAATTTCAAAAGTATAATATCAATTAATTTAAAATATATCATGTAAAATAAGTGTTTGCATAAATATTCACCCCCTTCATGTCTGTATTTAGTAGATGCACCTTTTGCCACAATCGCAGCACTGAGTCTGTGAGGACTGGTCTCAATCAGGCTTCCACATCTGGACACTGAAATTTTACTCCATTCCTCTTTGCTAAACTGCTCAGTCTATGTCAGGTTGCAGGGGATCAGGCGTGAACGGTCTACTGGATTGAGGTCTGGGCTTTGACTCGGACACTCCAGAACCTTCACCTCGTTGTCTTTAAATGATTTCTGTGTAGTTTTCGCTGTGTGCTTCAGGTCATTGTCTTGCTGGAAAATAAATCTTCTCCCAAGTCATAGTTCTCTTGCAGACTGAATCAGATTGTCCCGCAGGATTTTGCTGGATTCATCTGACCCACCTTGACAAGCCTTCCAGGGTCTGCTGATGAGAATCACCCACACAGCATGATGCTGCCACACAGCTCACAGTGTGAGGTAAACATACGAATACGAATACGTCGAATACTTTATTGATCCCCAAGGGAAATTCATTAAATCTAACAATCTTAATTGACATACATCAAGTCTGATGGCCAAAAAGCTCCATTTTGGTCTCATCACACCAAAGAACCTTCGTCCACTTGTCCATGGAGTCTCTAACATGCCTTTGGATGAACTCTAGTCGAGATTTAATGAGCTTTCTTCAACAGTGTCTTTCTCTTTGCTGCTCTTCCATAAAGCTTTGACTGGTGAAGAACCCGGACAAACAGTTGTTGTCTGCGAAGTCTCTCCCATCTCGGCTGCTGAAGCTTTGAACGCCTTCAGAGTCGTCACAGGTGTCTTGGTGGCTCCCTCGCTAGTCTCCTTCTTGCCTGGTCTCTCAGTTTGTGAGGATGGATTTAACTGTTCAGTGACTTGGACATTTTTTTTTGTATGCATCCCCTGACTTATACTTTTTAAGAACCTTTTCTCAGAGTCGCTTGGAGTGTTCTTTTGTCTTCATGGTGTAATTGTAGCCAGGAATACTGGTGAACGGTGACTGGACCTTCCGGACACTGGTGTCTTTACTACAGTCACTTGAGACACATTCACTGCAGTCAGGTGATCTCCATTTCACTCACTGTGAGACTACAAGCACCAATTGGCTGGTGGCTCTGTTGAATTAGGTCAGTCACTTTAAAGGGGGTGAATATTTATGCAGTCACTTATTTTATATTATATATTTTTAATTAACTGACATTATTTTGTAGAAATCCGTTTTCACTTTAACATTAAAGAGTTTTTTTTTTTGTAAATTTTTGTGTCAGAAAAGCCAAATTATATCGATCATGATTCCATTTATAAAAGCGATAAAAAGGGAAAACATCCAAGGGGGTAATACTTTTTACAGGCGCTGTAGATGTACAGCACTGAGTGAATAAAGTTACAGTTTAATATAAAAGATACAGTTCATTATCATTATCAAAACAAACAAAAACAAGTCTCAATTTAAGTACAAGTATCTCAACAGTACCTGAGTAAATGTACTTAGTTATTTGTGTCCTTTTGGTGTTAAATACAGTCAGTGTTTCAACGTGTGTGCGTGTGTGTGTGTGTGTGTGTGTGTGTGTTATGGTGGTTTGTCAGTCAGCCGGCAGCAGGTGGCGATGATGAGTTTCCAGGTGATGATCAGTTCGACTGGAGGGAAATTTCAGCTGCTCCACATGAAGAAGAAGAAGAAGAAGAGACGCTGGTGAGTTCTTCTTCTTCTTCTTCTTCTTCTTCTTCTTCTTCTTCTGCAGTCTTCACTGCAGTTGCCTCACCCAGCTGTTAAATCTACGTGATCTTTTTTTTTTTTTTTAAATTCATAATGAAGTTTACAGTCAAAAATGTACAGAATCAGAAAATACACGGGGGGCATAAATAATTATTGCAACAAAAAAAATAGAAAAAAATTAGAAAATGTTTATAATATATTGCTGATTTCTCATAATTAGGAGTATATTATTTTCCCCCACATCCAAATTTTAGTCCTCATGGAACATTTTCGACGAGACACACATGTTGAAATTGATTTTGTTTAGTTTTTACTTTTGTTGTCATTCCCAGAAACCCTTGGAAAAAAATGTTTTTTAAATTTATTTTTCTTATCCCTGTAGTGGAATAGAAAATTAAAATTTTATCTGTTGACGTTTTGAGACACGAACAGGTTTTTGGTTTTTATGTTTACTTCATTCAACTATTTCAGTAAAACAGATGTTTACTGTGTGTTTTAAATCTGTTTGTCTGCAGGTCGAGGCACCATGTTCTCTGAGGAGAGCAGTGAGGAACGACGTTCTCCTTAGAGAGCAGTTCAACTTCACGGTGTCGGTTCTTCAGTGGACAGGAAGTTTCTCCAAACTGACCTGGGAGCAGCTGAAGAAGCAGATGCCTCCATACGGCTGGAAGGGACTTCCTGTCCCTGGTAAACTTGTTGTTATAGGACAACACGTAACAAGACAAAAACAACGTAACAATACGTCAGAAGAAGAAAATGATGAAAAAGACGTAACAAGAGGAACACACGTAACAGAATACAAATCAACATTGTTGAACAAATCATCTTTTCTGTGGTTATCCACGTATGAACACGTATGATCCAGATGTTTTTCCGTCGTGTGAAACACAGAGCTGAACTCTGAGCTCCTCCTCAGTGTGAACACCTGATAACATCTGTCTGTCCTCTGCTCCTCCAGCTGTGCACTCGGCGCTCTCCCTCCTCAACACCTCTGGTCTGTTTCATCACGGCTCACCCAGCAGGTGTGTTCGCTGTGCTGTGGTTGGAAACGGAGGCATCCTCCGAGGGTCCGGACAGGGCAAGAACATCGACAGCCATGACTTTGTCTTCAGGTGAGACTGAGGACACCTGAACACCTGTTGTTTTTTTTGTTTTTTGTTTTTTACAGTGTGATACATCATGATGTTGGTGAAAACGTATTTCTGTCCTCCTCAGGATGAACGGAGCCGTGATCAAAGGGTTTGAAGAAGACGTAGGGACGAAGATTTCCTTCTATGGATTCACCACCAACACCATGAAGAACGCCCTCAAGTTGTACCACAGAGACGGGTTCACCAAAATCCCCCAGAGTCCGGTGAGAAAGAGTTTTACTCCGATCCTTTTTGTTCGGCCAGAAACTGCTGTTCTAGTGCTCGCTTTAGAGCGTTTCTGTAATGTTGTCAGACACTTAAAGTAACGGTCTGCGTCTGTCAGGGTAACGATGCATTAGAAGGTGAAAACAGCGTAAAAAACGTAACAAGACAAAAAGATGTAAAAGACTTAACAAGATGAAATGTAATGACACGTAACAAGATGAAAACAACATGATGTAAAAGATGTAAGAAGAAGAAAAAAACAACATAAAAGACGTAACAAGACAAAAAAAATGCAAGGCATAACAAGAAAACAACGCAGTGATACGTAAGAAGCAGAAAACAACGTAAAAGACATAACGAGACAAAATAGACGTAGAAGATGTAAGAAGACCAAAACAAGTAACAATGCGTAAGAAGAAAAACAATGTAAAATACATAACAAGTCAAAAATGACGTAATAAGACAAAAACAGTGGTTCCCAAACTGGGGGGCGGGCCCCCCTGGGGGCGCAGAGCCACTGCAAGGGGGGCGCGAAAGACCAGGGGAGAAAAAAAGAGTGAAACAAAGCTGAATGAATATGATCTATGTAGGGGGAATAAACAAATGAGTTTGCTGTTTCTATCCAGCTGACCTTTATTTTGCTAAAAATTTAAATTTTGAATTCTTTTTTTTATCAGTTCCATCCCCAATTATTGTTTACAATTGATTGAAAATTTTGTGGTGGGGGGCCTGAACTTTTGTTGGCTTCCGAAAGGGGGGCATACTGGAGAAAGTTTGGGAATCACTGCGTTAGAAGATGAAAACAACGTAAAAGACGTAACAAGACGAAAAGATGTAAAAGACTTAACAGGACAAACACGATGAAAAAGCCATAACAAGAAGAAAACGATGTGAAAGATGGTTCATCCAATCACCTGTCTGATGTCTTTTAAAGTGCCTGCCCTTTTCCAAACACTCCAAACTTCCCACATGGTTCTGTGTAACAAACCATCTGGTGTGTCAGGTTACCCCATCACCTTATTGCCACCAATACTATTGACAATTGTTAATTCTTTATCATTTGCGATACTGTTTTTGCACCAAAATTAGTGCCTATGTGCTGTTTATTTATTTGTTTATTTATTCATTTTATTTGACCTTTATTTAACCAGGCAAGTCATCAAGAACAAATTCTTATTTACAATGGCGGCCTGGCAAAAGACGAGAGCCTCTTGAGGAAAAAGGAGCAGGGACTAAAAAGGGGTCTAAACCCACCCAAAATGTGTCTAAAACCACTAAAAATAGGCAGTTGATCCATTTTCCATTGCCAGTAGATGAGTTTTCCTCTGTTTTTTTTCTGATACTCATGCATGCAGGAGAGCAGAGAGAAAGATGTTTTTAAGTGTCTGTGTGTTCAACCCTGGAGACGTCTCAGCTGACTCGAGGGCTTTGCAGCAGCTTAAATCTGCCTGTGAGTCGAGGTGCTTTTGTTTACGTCTCTAAGGAATCACAGGCCTCCTGTTTCATCAGTTACTCCCCAGTTTCAAAGTTAAATCTGCCACCATTATCACGGTAAACTCCATAAATACAAATGGAAAACTTCACAGGCGTAGCAACAGTAACTAAGGATGGCGGTGCTGAGCGAAGGGTCAGTTACGAGTTCACGAGTTCCACTTGAATGCAGCAATAATCCTGAAGAACTCAGTTATCTACGTATGAAGAACAGGACCCTCATGTGAGTAAGTCTCTCTCTGTTTCTGTGTCGTCGTCTTCTTTTTCTGCAGGAGATCAAATACATCTTCATCCCCTCAAACCTCAGAGATTATGTGATGGTGGCGGCTGCTGTTCAGGGTCAGACTGTCGACTCGGGAGAAGACGAGGGGGACAGGTGAGTTTGTCTGTCCACTTCAGTCAGGAGGAAGTTAATCAAACATGTAAACTGATTTAGTGAAACTCTTCATGTAAAATATATTAGAAAGATAAACTTTGACTGTTGATGTTAATCCTTCAATTATTTATTAATGCTCTTTTTTTCCTGTTCCCACAATTAAAATCAGTTTCTCTCTGTTTCAATAGTGCCAAACATCTTAAGTGGATTTTTTTTTCTTTATTCAAGGTAGAATCAGTAGGATTTTTATCCGAGCTGTTCGTAAACGCACCAGAAAAATATTTGATTGTTGAGTCTCATCCCAGGATGTCAGATACAGATGTTTTGGTTTGGTAAAATGTCCCGAGCAGCAAAACAGTGAGAGAAATCAGGACGTACATGCAGAGGACTGCAGGGTCCTAAGTGATGACTGAGAGGGATTATATTTATAAGAGTCCATATATTGTTTTTATGGAAGATTTTGGAAATTGTGCCTTTTAACCTTAGGAGCAGGTGTGCAAAAAGTAACTGTGTCTGTCCTGTAACACTGTATCTTGGCCTGTAGAGGGCAGCACAAGACAACATAACTTCAGTTGTTTTTTCTCTTTATTTTTTCTCTACCTTTGCTTTTTTACTTGTTTATTCAGATTCTTTACTCAAGTAAAAGTACTAAACTTTGTGACAAATGAAAGTTCAGCATTAAGACCGTTACTTCAATAAAAACATGTCAGAATAATTATGAAAATGTACTTAAAGTGTTAAAAGTAAACGGACTCGATGCATAAAGATTGAGTCTCCTTGATTTTAGCTCATTTTTAAGTATTTTTTCTATCAGACTGACGCTAATGATTATTTTCATGTAATGATTGATCTGCTGATTATTTCCTCCTTTAATCGACTTATTGTTTGATTTCTAAAAATTTCTGAAAACGGTGAGCCAAAGTGACCTCACCTTCACAGCGTTTGTTTTGTCCAACCAACAGTCCAAACCTCAACATTATTACAGATACATTATAATTACTACAATAAGTCAACGGAAAAACAGCAAATCTGGAACCATGAAATGTTTTTACATTAAAAATTAAATAAATAATGACTTAAATAATTATCAGCTGCACTTGTATACATTTAATTTTAAAACATCATATTTTATAAACTCTTCACATGGTTTTTGTGTAAAAATCTTCTTTAGTGAAGTAACTGAAGCTGACAGATAAATGTAATGGAGTAAATAGTTCAATACTTCCCGCTGAGATGTAATGGAGTAGAAGCAGAAAGTGGCATGAAAAGAAAAAACTCAAGCAAAGTACCAGTATAGTGTAGGAGTAAATGTACTTAGTTACATGCTGAGTATGAATGTTTTGTTGTTGTTATTGATCCAGATTTTGTGTCTCCATCAGGCCCTGGAAGTATTTTGGTAACAAACCTCCAGGAAACTTCAAGTTTCTCCACCCAGCTTTTATTTCCTACGTGACAAACAGGTAACGGATCCTTCAGAATGTTTTAAATCAGTCAGAGTCAGAAATAAAAAGATCTCACGGGACGACGCTGATGAATTTTCTCTTTGTGTTTTGATTATTTTTCCAGTTTCCTGTCATCTCGTCTGATGACCAACATCAGGACCCGTCACCTGTACATGCCGAGCACCGGAGCTCTGATGCTGCTGACCGCCTTACACACCTGCGACCAGGTGAACACACGAGTTTCACTCACTGGATCTTTGAGGTTTTAATCAAACTTGAACTCTCAAGTTTAAAAAAACAAAAACATAAACTTAAAGTTTTGCTGCCCTATAATCTTTTTTTGAAATAATTTACTTTTCTTCTTTAGATAAACTTGAACTTGGAGAAACCACCAAAAATTTGTATTTCAGAAACTGTGTTTTTCGGTTATTTGGGTGTTTGAAAATAAAATGGTTGCAATTGAAAATATGAAATTTTTAACCATTATTTACTTTCACTTCCCCAAGGTTATTCTACAGTTTTTGAAATACATTTTTGGGAAGAAGGAAAGTAAATTATCACAGCAAAACTTTATTAGTCGGTAAAACTTAAAAGCTTGAGTCAAAACTCAAAAAACTCAAAAAATCTGTGGAAGTTTCTTTGAAATTTTGAGTTTTCTGAACTTTTTTCTTTTTACAGTTTATACCAAAAATGTTTTAATGTTTCATCAACTAAAATTTGCGTCATAATGTCTATGATTTTGTGCCTTTCCTCTAAATTTTGCTGGTGTCTTGTCTTGAGTCTCTTTTTTTGGATGCTAAATCAAAAAAAAAAAAAAAAATGTCTCTGAGAATTTTATTTTATTTTTATTTTTTATTTTTTTGAAAGAAAAAAAAAAAGTCTTTTTTCAGAGTGAAGGCTGCAGACCTCTGACCATAATAAACAGTAAATGTCAGTAGAGACAAAAACTATTGGAGGTAGAATCAGTGTCTCATTACTCAGTCTGTCCACCAGAGGGCGCCAACAAGCTCCTGTTTACACTGTGAACAGACCAAATTTAACAGATTGTCATCATTAGTGTTTATCTCGTGTGATGATGTTAAATATCAGACAATCTACTTTTAAAATTCTCATCTACTGTAGGAACAAATGTTTGAAGAATCCAGAATCTGTCAGGTTTTATTTAACTGTTTAACTCTTTAGTGTTTATATCAGCTGAGTCAAAGAGGCTGTGGGAGCGCTCAGTTTGAAACGATAACAATATTTATTAAATGATAAAAGACATGCTTTGGAATGTTTTTGTGGCATCTTGGTTAACTGAACTGCCAACAACGCTCGACCCCACCACCACAGACTGTATTTGTTGTAGCTGCGGTCGTGGGCTAATCACATGTCGCATTACTTTCCAGAATACTTGAGGCGATTGGCTGCAAGCAAAACCACACAAATAGTCTTTCTTTTTTTCTAGATATGGGGACAAATAAAGAACCAAATGCAGGTATTTCAATTTGTTACATAAAAGATCACATAATCTGGATACAAAAAAAGCTGGCTGTACTCCATTACAGCTACAGATGAAAAAGGTGTAATCAGATTACAGATACATTTAGTAAAAATGGGGATTGTTAGTAGGGTTACAATTTTAGAATATAGAACGATATACTACCATGCACAGCTGCCAATTCATGATCATGGCCTCTAGTGAAAAAATGCTTCACTGGGTGGAGATTTCACCATTTTTGTCTCATCAATCAATAATCAATCAATAAATCAATCAATAAATTGTGCACAAGAAGGGAAGGAACTGCTGACAAACCTAACAACAAACATAAAACACTTAGAGCTGCAACAATTAATTTATTATTGATCGACTATTAAACAAATCTACATCTTTTTTGATCATTGATTAATCATTTTTAATTTTAAAAAAGTCCAAATTCTCTCATTTTAGTTGTTTTTTTTTTTTGTTGTGGACAAAACAAGATATTCGAGGACGTCATCTTGAACTTTGACCAACATTTTTCACCATTTTCTGACATTTTTTGAACCAAAAAACATTACACTATTGTGATACTTGGGTTATGTCAGTGGGATCTGCTCTCTGCTGAGTGACCTCTTTTAGGGCAGGGGTCTGCAACCTGTGGAAACCTCTGGAGCCACATGTGGCTCTTTGGACCCTCTCCTGTGGCTTTAATAAAATATCATATGGACATGAATAAAAGTTGTTTTAGAACATTTTAATTTTCCTTTATTATTGTTATAGGTTTAAGTGATGCTTAACGTTAAAAATACTCATCCAGCAGTTTGGTTCAGCCTGAGGTCCCGCCTCTCACTGGACAGATAACCAATCATATTTGAGGATAATGGAGTGTGCTTGGGGTGGCCACCCTCTGGAAACGCCCCTGGAAGTCAAACCCCCCCAAAAATCAAACATCTCAGAGGAAAATAGAGAATTTGAAAGTAGCGGCTTCAGATAGATTTTTTGTTCTTATTTTGGTAGTAAAGGTGCTGAGTTACAGGATGTAACGTTTTGTTTATGTACTCCAATGCATCATGGGAACTGTAGTTCAAAAACTACAGTGTGACTTTAAAGATAATAACAGGAGGGACACAATCCTTTAATCTCAAGTCATTTTTTTTTTAAACATAACTGAGACTCAGATATTTGAAACTTGTGGACTTTGTTGAACTGGGACAGGGGGGTTCCTGATGTAATAACTGGAGGACGTCCGTCTGTCCTGCAGGTTTCTGCGTACGGCTTCATCACCAGGAACTACGCAGACTTCTCCGATCATTACTACGACTCCATGAAGAGACCTCTGAGGTTCTTCTCCAACCACGACCTGCGTATGGAGAGCCGGCTGTGGGAGCTGCTGCACCACCGGAGGGTCCTCAGGCTGTTCCAGAGGAGGGGGGCCAGCTGAAGACATGTTCTGGGGGGGGGGGGGGGGGGGGGGGGGACACATATCTGATCACATTTCATCACATTTCATATGGGGACACATTTCATCTTCTTCAGCACTGCACAGACGTCTGACCTCATACTGGATCCTTCATTACAAACTTTTATTTGAAACTTTCTACAGACCTGAAACTTTTCAAACATCCACATTTTTAATACATCTTGAATATGTGAAGATGTATTAAGCAGCATCGTAGGTTTGTTTATTTTATCTCTGAATATTTTACAGAAGTGCATTTTGAATGTTTTAAACCAAATGAGGGAAAATAGACACAACGAGTTTAGTTCAGGAGGTTTAATAATTCCATTTAATATCAGTAGTCACGTGTCAAACTCTCTCCAAATTTGGTGATTTGACCTGTTTTAGACAAACTGGAGCATTAAGTGTTCCTCTCTTCTACGTCTTAAGATAAATAAACTTTACAAACCCTCTCAGAGAAATTAAGCTGAAATCTGATCTTCTTTGCTCAGGAAAAGTTTAGAAAGTACAACTTTTATTAAGACTGTGAAAAAAATGTAAACACTGA
Organism: Lutjanus argentimaculatus; assembly: GCA_034769285.1. NCBI lineage: Eukaryota > Metazoa > Chordata > Actinopteri > Lutjaniformes > Lutjanidae > Lutjanus > Lutjanus argentimaculatus. The sequence goes on along the minus strand of JAWZSL010000030.1, from coordinate 5,672,261 downwards.
ATTTTGTTTTAAACATATGTGAAGTTCACTTTCTCCTGCCACATTATTTTTATACTGACCGTAGCAGCAGATTTTGTTTAATAATATGTGATTTACTTTGTGTTTTTTGTTTGTTTTTAGAACTGAAATCATTTATTTTCATGTAAATGTTTCACTTTTACTGTTTGAAGTAAATGTTTTGATCATTTGAGAATTTTATTGATTCTTCTTCATTTATTTAAAGTACTAATCATGTAATAATGGACAAAATCTCATTTCCGTTTCATAACACTGCAGCATATTTTGTTAGCTTATCATATTTTATATGTAAATTCAATGCAAAGTTACTACAGCTGTCACTGATTTTTTAAAAAAGAAATGTATTTAATCATACATGTTTATCATAGAAGTCACGTCATCAGCTAAAAGTAACGAGTTAGTGGTTAAACTTATCAGCTAAATGATGGATAAATAGTTAAAATACATAGCAAAAGATAATGGATTAATGGTCAAAATAGTGAGCTAAAGGTAATGGATAAATGGTTAAAATTAACAGCTGAAAGTGATGGATAAATGTTTTAAAAATAAAGTCAGGTTAGGGTTAGATCTTATGTTTACGACTTGCTTGCAGCCCCAAAGTGGCAAAAAAAAAAAAAAAAAAAAAAAATCAATGAATGCAGCTTTAAATTAAGTGCCAACATCATAAAACTGAATAACTGACGTGCACAGGTAAGTAGGCTGTATTTCACTTTAAAATTTGACTTTACTTTTAATATACAGGATGGAGTGAAAGTAAAACAAAATCATTTTGTTTCGTTTTTAAGCATAAAAACACCCTGAACATAAACACACCCGCTCTGTCTGGAAAAGGAGACAGATTAAATATAGTGGGAGGATCGAGTGTGTTTCATGAAATTACCCAAAGAGAGCCAGAGCAAAACAGGAAATCAAATGATTGATTCTCCAAAATAAAAGCACAACTTCACTCTTGTTGAGCAACACTTTGATTGTACAGGTTATGTGTGGGTTTACAAAAAAACACTCAAAACACTAAAAAGCTGAAATTACGCAAATGGAATATCAGATAGTTTTTACTTTTGTAAATAAGTGTTTTAATTTTTTTAAATAAACAAATTTCAGGTGCTGAAAACAAAAAACAAACAACCACAAAAAATCTCTATTATCACAAAATCTGGGAATTCAGATAAACCATCTTAAGAACAGAACAGCAGGGCAGCAAATTACCTTCATTTTCAAACAATGTGCTCATTAATGTTTCTTGATGAAATAATTAATCATTTTTTTTCCTGTAAAATATCAGAAAATAGTGAGAAAAGATAACTTCCCAGACGAGTCAAATGGCTGATTTTGTCCAATCATCAGTCTAAACGTCTAAAGCTATTAATGTTCAAATCAAATGTTTTATTTATTTATTATGAACATTTAAAAAATATAATGACAAAATATGCGTAAAAAAACATGGATAAAAATATGGCAGAGAAAATGCAAGTCGTGGCAGTTTTACAGGTAGATTCAAGGTGCTGTACAGGGAAGCAGAAACAACACAAGTTAAAACTGTTAAAATAACACAATTAAAGAGAGTGAAATAAAAAAATAGAAATCTATTAAAAAAACATGATGACAGAGTAAAAGAAATAAAAGAATAACACATGGAAATCCTCACATTACAGAAGCTAAAACTGTGTAATATTTGACATTTGACTGGTGTCATTGAAATCGTTGCCAATTAAAAATTCTGTTGAGTAATTGATTAATTAATTGACTAATCGTTCGGACTCTGCATAATATACCACAAATATTTTTCTTACGGGATTCACTTTCATGTTAACAAACTTATTAAACTAACACATCCTTAAAAGATACATTACATGCTGAAAATTTCCTCTATTTAATTTTGTCAAAAAGTCAACGTCGCTTTGTTTGAGTTTATTTTGAAAGTCTGCGGCGGAAGTTCTGTGTAGTGTTGCGGGTAACTTGACCGCGTGTCCACATTGTGGAGAATCCAGCGGAGAGAATGTGGCATTCACGGCGCGGAGGGAAAACCTGGCGGAACGTCAGCCAGTGAAGTGTCGTACAAAGTACTAAAGTCATAAAAATACTCGTATTTTTTAACGTTAATCTACGTGGGGATTAATTTATAATGTGATGCGGTTGGAAAGTAACACTCTTGGAATAAAAGAAAAACCTCGATCTTTGTGGAATATCAACACCGGGATACTCTGCCAGCTCCTCGGAGTTTTCCTGCAAACTGCCTCCGTGGTCCGCTGCATTTCAGGGGCTGGAAAGTTTCTGGCAAACTTGACCAAATAGGTAAGTTGTATGTTTGCTTACTCTGTTCTTGTTACTGTTATGAATTCAGCAAAGCGGTCCTTAAAAGTGCGTGAACTAACTTCGGTACAAAGGTCGGTGGAGGTGGAGGTGACGGTCGGTGTGTTTACGTGCCAGACTCCTGCAGCGATGTGCCACTTTCTCCGGTACGTAGGCACCTTCACGCCAAACTCCATTCACATCTCTTCAATCTGGACTAGTTTATCTGAAAAATAGCTGTATGTACTCCAACATATAGACTTTTATGTGTCTTTTAGAAACAAATCTTCAATTCGGCGAACTTGGACATCACCAAGCAGCACTTGAATTCAGTAAAATGTCAAGTTACAATAGGATCACAAAGCTGACCTACGCCCCCAGTGTGCGTAATTCAACACAAGACATCCAGTGTGACAGCTTTAGCAGTGATTTTTAGAGTTCAAAGTGAAGCCGAATTGTAGACTGGTTTCTACAAATTCAGGCAAAATCTGGAATCACATGTTGTCTATGTGTTTTATGTGGTTGGCGAGCATGTGAATGTAGAATTAGTAAGTTTTTTAAGGGAGTCTGGCATGACCATATCTATATATCAATAAAAGGGTGCATATTGAAGCTGATCTGGATAGAAGTTCTATGCACGATGCAAACTTTTAGCTTGGTTGATTATTATACTGTAAACGACTTCACAGTCACAGAGGTAGCATCAGTATCTGCAAATATGATGAAATACTCATGCACCACTAAGGATTTAAGGATTCAAAGGCCTTATTGTTATATGCAGAGTTATCAGTGCGCTGATTCTTAGTTTGCTGTGTCTCTTTACCTTGTGCTGACAGTTATCCAATTTGCAAGTATAAAAATATGTTAGAAACTAAGTTTAATATATAAAAAATGAAGAAATAATGAGAACAAGATGACTGAGGTAGACTGTGACTCTACTTAAAAGTCATAACTGTCAACTGATTCTTGTTTGTGAGCAATAAACTGATTTATTCATCTTCACTGTGGACCAACTCACTGAGACTCGGAGTCCCTGCAGTGTCAAAGTGAAATGTGTGAGTATTGTTCCTCTTGTCATGAATGCAGTGAGAATACAAAACGCCCGAGGGAGGTGGAGGAAAGAAAAAGGGGGACATGATCGGTGTAAATGGGAATGACAGCTCTGCTTACGCCCTGTGCTCCTCTGTGGCTGCTGCTGCTGCTGCTGCTGCTGCTGCCTGGTTATGTAATGAAACAAGTTGGAACCAGGAAAACAGTTCAGAACTCAGTCGGCCGGGTGCAGGGCCAGACCGGCCCAGTGTTTCTGTGAGGACTTTGGGATCTGGCTGCAAACCCCCTCTCTCTCTTGTTTATACAGCAACAGAGCCTGTGAGGCCTGGTGCTGCAGCACTGATCCTGTTTTCATGCAGAGACCGGGACTGTCAGCAGTGATGTGAGTTATCTGTAAGGAAACTGGAGCAGAGATGAAGCTCTGACTAACTTCTCTCTCCTGAATCTGTGAGTACTGTCTGGTCAGTGGGCTGGAAGAGTTTAAGTAGCCGCTCTGCAGTTGAAATGAAGTCGATGATGGTCAGAGCGAGCAGATATTCACTCACAGAGGCCTGAGGGAAGCAGCAGGGCAGGAACAGTTGACCACACAGGGACGAGACTCGGCGTCAGGTGATCAGATATTCTTTGTTACTTTATTTGTCAAGATGTGGAGCAACATAGTGACGTGCATCCGAGATCAATCGTAAAGAACGGAATAAAGACTACGACAGGATAATGGAACAAACGGCAGCATGGATTAATCAGTTTGAGGAATTAGAGTATTTTCTGGTTTCTTTAATTCTCTCTGACAGTAAACTGTATGTCTTTGGGTTGTGGACAAAAAAAGACATTTGAGGACATCTTTGGAAACCTTTGGAAAACAATGGTAGACATTTTTCACCATTTTCTGACATTTTATGGACAAACAACTAATCAATTAATGGACAAATTAGGTGTAAAAAATATAAGAAGATGAAAACGATGTAAAAGACGAAAATGACATAAGAGGTGTAACAAGACAAAAGCAACATGAAAGACATAAAAAGTAACAAGACTAAAATAACCTAAAAGACGTAACAAGATGTAACAAGACAAAAACACAGTGAGACACAAGACGAGAACTAGATAAAAGTCATAACAAGATGAAAACATCATAAGAGATGTAACAAGATAAAAAAGGCCGTAAAAAATATTAAGACAAAAACAACGTAAAAGACCGAACAAGAAGAAAATGATGTAAAAGATGCAACAAGACAAAATAGACGTTAAAAAGATGAAAAAGACGTAACAAGATGAAAACGAAATTTAAAAAAAGTAATGAGACAAAAGCAACATAAAAGACGAAAAAGACCTAACAAGAAGAAAATAACGTAACAAGATGTAACAAGAAGAAAACAACGTAAAACATGTAACAACACAAAAATGACTAAAAAGACGTAACAAGACAAATAAGACACGAAAGGCGCAATAAGACAAAACTGACATAGAAGCTGCAACAAGTTGTCACAGGCCCTCCAGAATTTTGTTTTTACTGATGATTTGATCTTGTTGAAACTATCTCTTATTTTATTTGATCTTCTGCGCATGTTCTCACTGGAGCTGAGATGCTGCTGTCTTGTGTGAAGATAAATTTATATTTTCCCAATCAATCAATTAATCAATCAATCAATTAATCAGTCAGACAGAGCTGAATTGAGACTGTGTGACAGAGTGAACGTCTGTGATGTTTTATTAGTTTATTCTGCTGTGGTTTAAAAATCTCAGTGAAGTTTGGTGTGACGGGCTGCAGCGAGGCCTCCGTCAGTGTTTACACAGCAGAGTGTTGATCCGTCATGAGCGGTTTGTGTTTGAAGGTTTGCTGAGCTGTAATTAAAACGACCTCTGGGCTCACAGCAGGTTAAACACTCTGTGTCGTCTCTGCGGTCACACGGTCCTATCTCACCTGTGACAGGTGTGTGTGTGTGTCTGTGTGTGTGTGTGTAAACCTTCATCCACAGTTCAGTGCGTCATGTTCGCCTTCAGGCCGTTTTAACGTCACATCACAACGAGTGGAAACCTACAGTGAATCTGCACTGATCACATCCAGAAACACGTCACTGTCTCGTCACCGCCTCCCAGCAGGAATTCTCACTGTCTGATTTTCAGTATCTTAGATTTTATGAAGTATTTTTAACATTTTCCCGACATGAAGAGTTTAATATTCTTTATTTTATCTGGATTCTGAACAAACTTCGGTCTCAAACGTGAAATCTTGAACTTCTTTAACTGTAAGATGTTGCCAAGGAGACACTGGATTTTCTAACTTAAATTCAATACCATAAAAATATCAATATTCAACACCATTTTCAAAAACTTGACACAACATTAAGGACATAAAACTTTAGATTTTTATTAAAAGATCAATATGACAAGGCTGTGACTTCACGACGTGAAACCTAACCCTTTCATAAACTTTTTTTCTCTTTACATCAAAAATAACTAAATTATCTAATTAACTAATCGAAAGAAAATTAAGTAAAGTTAATAGTGTCAACTTGCTGTCAGAGAGAAGAGAGAGCAGGAAAGCGGAGCTGCATCGATACGAGGCTGCAACTAACAACTTTTTCATCATTGATTAATTGGTTGATTGTTTTCTCGATTAATCGATTAGCTGTTTTGTCTGTGAAATGTCAGAAAATGTCGATCAGTGTTTCTCAAAGTCCAACATGACGACCTCAAACGTCAGTAGTTTTGCCCACAAGCCAAAGATGTTCAGTTTATTGTCGCAAAGGAGAAAAGAAACCAGAAAATATTCACATTTAAGAAGCTGAAAATCGTTGCAGCTCGTGTGTCAGATTCAGGCCGCGTTCACACTGCAGGACTTTTGTGCTCATTTCTGATTTATAGCTCAGATCTGTGTTTTTTTTTTGTTTCTTTTGTTCACACATTTTAAAAAATGTGTCCAGTATCAGATGTCAGTGTGAACTGGTCACTGTCCTGAAATGACCCTCATGCACAAAAGAACAATAACAAATACGTCAACATGCAGCGCTCAGGTCAGTGTTTACGGTCTCATGTATGAGAGCTGTGCAGTGGGAGACGGTGAGCAGATGATAATGAGGACGAGGAGAAAGAGAGACAAATATTTAATTACGGCTTTTTGTGGAGCAGCGGCTGTTTCACAGATACAGATTTCATCCAAAATTTCAGGACTTCAAGATGAGTTTTAACTGTTAACTTCGTGTGTCAGCACCGCTCCGTGAGAGTCTCGTCTCGTCTCGTCTCGTCTCGTCTCGTCTCGTCTCAGGACACTTCAGGCGTAAAAGTCACATGAATTCAGGTACGACTGTTTACACTGAGGTCACACTGCGTTTATTTAGTTTTTTATTTATACTTATTTTTTATTTATTCTTTTCTCAGTGAACTTTTCTACAGTTATTTAACATGTTAAATGACATATATAATATTTTAGGGCTGGGCAGTGTATCGATATTATATTATATCGTGATATGAAACTCGATATTGTCTGATTTTGCAGATTGTTATATCATGATGTCATGAGTGTTGTTTTTTCCTGTTTTATGAGGCTGTATAAAAGTAAAGTGATGTCATTTTCTGAACTTACTTCCACCAATTATTTGCCTTTTCCCACTTGATCTTTATGTTCACATTACTGATGATTATTTACTGAACGTCTCATTGTGTTAATCGGGGATGTTCATCATGAATCATTCATTGATTAATGGTTGTGAAGAATTTAACCAATTAAAATGCATTGATAATTAAACAACAGTCAGAAAGCAGTAACTGTGACTGTATCATATTAGTTACTAATGATTGATCCCTTGTTAGTACTTTCAACTATTGGTGAAGGAAAATGCACAAAATTTGCAACCCTAGTGTTAATATTCTGTGAAAGCACCGGACATCAAGTAGAGCTGGAACGATTAATCAAATAATTGATTATCGAATCGATAAGTAAATTAAACGCCAAAATATTTTGATAATTGATTGATAGGTTTGAGTAATTTTTTAAGACAGAAAGTCTAAATTCTCTGATTTCAGCTTCTTAAATGTGATTATTTTCTGGTTTCTTTGCTCTTCTCTGACAATAAACTGAATATCTTTGAGTTGTGGATAAACATGACAAAATGGTGAAAATGCCCATTACAGCCGACTAAATGATCAGTTATCTGAAGTAGGACCGCAACTAACGATTATTCAAATCATCAGTTAATCTGTTGATTATTTTCTCGATTAATCGATTAGTTGTTTGGTCCAAAAAATGCCAGAAAATGTTTAAAATGTTTTGTCTGCAACCCAAAGATATTCAGTTCATTGTCAGAGAGGATTGAAGAAACCAGAAAATATTCACATTTATGAAGCTGAAATCAGAGAATCTGGACTTTTTTCTATACTCCAAATAGTTGACGATCAATCTAATAACTGATTAATAATCGTTGCAGCTCTAATTTGAAGTCCTCCTCAGTCCTGTTCGTCCCTTCACGTCCACACCGAGCTGACAGGAGAGCTGTTGTGGTTTCAGCCTCCTCTGACAGATCAACTGATCTGCTTTTCTCATTTCTTTTCAGTCCTGACCACATCATCATCACCTCCTCCTCCTCCTCCTGCTCCTCCAGGAGCTCCACCAGCCTCCACCCCCTCCCCAGCTGACCCTGGAAATAACATCTCCTCCAAATAAAGACTGAAGAAGAAGAAAAGTCTGAGCAGGAGATTAAGCAGCAGCAGCAGCAGGAGAGTTTTTGCAGCTCCGAGGAGATCACATCAGAGGGATTGTGTTTCCTGAGCGTCAGACAGGAAGTGGAGCGTCTCACCTGAGGCAGGCCGATGTCTCCGGCACTCAGCATGAGGCTCTGAGGAGGAGGCGGGATTTTAAATAAAGCTGGTTCAAACACGAGCAGGGAGCATGGGGAAGGAGCAGGACCTGCTGCAGGCGGTGAAGAGTGGAGACCTGCTGTCCACTCAGAAGCTGCTGTCCAAACTCAAGACCAACAGGAACAGTGAGTACACTGATGCTTTTATTCTGAAATGTCTCTCTGCTTCTGCTGCTCAGGGGTCCCCCCCCGGTCACCTGCGTCTCCTCGTCTCTGTGTCAGAGCTGAGTTTGACGCGAGCACGGTCGACGATCATGTGACTCTGCACAGTTTATGGCTTTGAGATTTCTGTTTTTGTATCGCCGTGGCAACACGCATGGAGACAAGTCAAAATATGAAATGATCAGGAGTGGACGCATGTGGCTGAAGACTTCTGTGGGCTGTTTGTCTGGATTAATTCCAGTCTGACCAGTTGAAGATTCTGGTCTTCGAGCTGATTGGTCGGTTGGTTGAACACGCGGTCGTCTTATTGGTTGTTATCTCTGGCCGTGTGTGTTTGTGCGTGCTACTAACACTGCTGGACACATCAGCCAGATGTTTTTTATGCACATTTACAACTGCATGGTGGGATGTTAAAAGAAAAAAAGTTAAACTTATACTAGAAAACAGACATTTAACAAAGGTTTTAAGAATATGAACAATTTAATTTATCTTTATTTTGGACGGTAAACTTTGTTCTTTTGGTTTGGCTGCACCATTTGGTAAAAAAGTCATCTTCATCGTTTGATTGACTGATCGTGATAATTCTGATTCTGGTTTTCAGTGGAGCCGCAGCAGCCGTGATAGTTTCAGTGAATCACTCAGGAGAAACTGAAGCGTCAGTAGAGTCACACGGTTCCTCTGCGCTCACTCCTTCAGATCAGCTGCGTGATATCGTGCCATGATGAAGCTGCAGCTGGTTTTATAATCGGCTGCTGGAGGTTTTTCTCTCAGACGGACGAGAGGCTGAGGAGGTGTTGAGTTGCTTAAACAAGATTTCTGCTGAGTTTCACCTCCTGCTGCTGTCACACCTCCTAAAACTCTCCGTCTGAACGAACGATGATGCCAGTGGTTCTCTAGCAGCCAGCTGAAACCAGCAGCTCCTGTTCAGACGAGAAGAAAACACTTTTCTGTCTGTTTGCTGAATATTTAAAACCTGCACAAGTGGAAAAACTGAAGGTACAAACCTTTTTTTATTGGATTTTAAGGTGCTGTTGTTGAAAAATAAGAGATAAACCACAGTTAGAGCGACTTCTCGTCCTCCTTCAGCTCCTCCTCCTCCTCTCTGTGACTGATGTCTCTCTGCCTGACAGTCGTCTTTGTTTGTGGTGCGAGCGACCAAGAAAAGGGGCCCGTTGAGGGGCCCCGGGGGCCGGCAGGAGGTCAGTCTTTATCAGGCAGATAACCTCTCACCTGTCACAGGGCCGTCCACACGGCCGGCGTCCAGCTTGATTGGTGACCTCTGACCTCTGCAGAGGACGAGTCCCTGATCTGTCGACCAAACATGGACACGATGCTGCTGAGGCTGTGATGATGTAACATGAGGTTTTTATTATTAGTTCCTTATTATTAATCCAAGATTTGTGCAGATTTCTAAATTTAGACACTGCAGATTTGCTCTGAGTGCATGAATTATTAAATGTAGGTGTTAATATTGCTGTTTGATATAACTTCACACTGCACCAGATAGATAATAAGTCTGTCCAAAAAGGCATTTATTACTTTATGACTCTGAGAAAAACAGTAAAATTCACTAGAACTGTAACCTGTAACCGGAACCACACATTTAGGCTTTTCTGTGTGCTCTTTTTCTGATAACTCCTGTAATGTTTTTTTTCACTGAGCCTCTCCTGAAACAGTTTGCAGCCCCTCTGGTTTAGACTATTTTAAGATCCCAGTCTCACTGCGTCAACAGATACTTATTTTATAAAGAGAAGCGAACACAAAACAAGTGAGGAAATGCGACAACAAATGGTTCAGTTCACCGTGTTTTTGTCTCTGTAAGTTCAGGATTGATGGTGCAGCAGAAACTGCAGATTCTCGTTCATGTTATCACGCTCAAAGACGTTTATGTCGAATTAAAAATACTGTGTGTTGATAATAGAGCCATGTATTCATTCATTTAGAGTTTGATTAACTTGAGCAGCTCATGTGGCATCATACAGCAGTTTTCAGATTGTGTGGCTGTGAGTTTATATTGTGGCTCCAGTTCTGAAAAACCTCCTGAAACAAAGAAACAATGTGCTGCATTTCCTTGTGGCCTCTGTATGAGCAAAAAAGTAACTTCTGTTGTAAAAAATGAGCCCAAACTTCTTAATTTTAACATTCTCGCAGCCTGAGGGTCTGTCAGGGGCCGCGCTGTGATACATGTGATATCCTGTGTGTGAGGAGTGTGTCATCAGGGCCCAGTTTCACAAAGATATTTTAGACTTCTCTGTAGAGTTAGACTAGTCATAATATTGCTCATAAGTTTGGAGCTGCATGTTATTTGAGAATCGATTAATCGGTTTGAGTAATTTCTTAAAGAAAAAAGTGAACATTCTCTGATTTCAGCTTCTTAAATGTGAATATTTTCTGTTTTCTTTCCTCCTCTCTGACAGTAAACTGAGTGGTGGACAAAGCGAGACATTTGAGGACGTCATCTTTGACTCTGGGAAACAGTTATTGACATTTTTCACCATTTTCTGACATTTTAAAAACAACAAATATTAATCGATTAATCGAGAGAATTAATCGACTATGAAAATAATCTTTAGTTGCAGCCCTGCATAAATTAGTTCACTGCAAGTTAACTATAAGCCAAAAAAATGTAGTGTGTTCGTCAGCACCCTGAGAAGGTGGAAAGGTTCTGAGAAGGTTCTGGGTGGAACCACTACACCATAGAAGTGTTGTCTGTAGAACCTCTCATAAAAGAGTTCCAGGGGAAACCTTTCACAGATGGTTCTTTAACCGTTCATGTTGTGTTCAGGGTAGAACTCTCTGAAAAGGGTCCAAGTGAAACCTTTGTAAAAGGTTCTGCTTGGAACCAAAAAGAGAACTTTATAGTTCTAGTTAGCACCTTTTCTTCTAAGAGCACACTGAGTCTCGACTGAGGAACATGATGCACTGAAGCACATCGCTCAAAAGAGGCTGTCAGATGTCCTGCAGCGTTTGAGAAGCTGGTTTTTACGGTGACTTCCACCTGACATGAACGCAGCATCCTCCACATGTCGGTGGCAGCAGGTGTAGGGGAGGACGGAGACCTCCCTCCCTCTGAGCTGTCAGGGTGTGGATGTCTCCTCCTCGGCCAGCTGACGGGCCCGTCGTGCTCCCTTGGGGGACTTCCTGCAGACCGTCACATGACCCCCCACCCATTGTTCTTCACCTCAACACGCCCAATCCATCACCTCGTACGTTACAGGAGAGCTTTCAGCCATTGTTCAGCCGACACTGCTGAATGTTCAGGATCTCCGCCGTGTTTTCTCAAATATTTTAACTATGTGAACTAAATATCAGCAGCCTCTGTCCCAGATTTCAGGACATTTCCTCTGATCTTTGAAGGACACGCGTGACCCAAACTCTGTCCTCCTGACATCTGGTGCTTTGGTCGCTCCCCGACGCCCAACTGCTATCACCCAAATCATAAGGAGCTCCCAGCTGGTGCCCCGCCAGGATTAAAGGGAATTATAGCATCGGGGAGGGGGCAGAGGGGGGGACAGGGGACAGTGTGGGGGGGGTGTCCAGCTCTGTTTATCAGATGCTGTGGCATCTCATTCTCACAGCGCTGCTGTTTACAGTCAGCACACTGTGACTGAGCTGCTCCATTAAATTAGGACTTAATGGACTAATCCCATAACCCCGGTTCACTTCAGAGGCATTCTTTGACAACGTGTTTAATGTTTCTGGGGCTTAATACAGTTACAGAACAACTAAAAAAAGATGTATTTTACCTTTCTGTTATTCACATGTTAGTTCATTATTGTAGTAAAGTTAGAGACAAAAGTTCAGTGGGTGCACCTTAGGGATGTTCCTGGCAGCTAATTTCCCTGTCGATTAAACGCAAAATTTAATTTAGACTAGTCGCCTTTTTTAACACTAAGGAAACACTCAGAAAGCAGTTAAAATTGAGCAGAATTTATTAATTTATAATGCAAAACACTGTCCGAAAAAAATATTGTGTGTATTAAGAGCCATTTGAAGTCATTAATCACAGTGAACAATCGCCAAATCGTACTTAAAATGCCGCTGAAATGCACGTCACTATGCGCTGTGCGATACAAACTTCACACGTTAACGTACAAAACATGACAACAACTCACCAAATACTTCAAGGATGAGAGTGTCTGCAGGTAAACGACCCGGATCTGATGTTAGCTGCCAGCCTGCTACACAGTGTGGCTAACATTAGCAGTGCTAGCAGCAGCAGCAGCAGCAGCTCTGCTTGCAGGTTAATGTCCGTGTCTGTGCTTAATGTGGTCACATGTTTCTCCAGTCGAGTGATTATATATCAGCTTATTCTGTCGCAGTCTACATTCAACATTCTTTCCATTTTCTAGATTAAAACACTGCCAAACTGCGCTGGTTTTACGACCTGTCATCTGTCCGACTTTGCTGATATAAACATCCGGGGTTGCCTAGGTGATCGGAACATATGCGCTGGATGAGAGAGGCCGTCTGATGTGGCCGCAGCCCCGACTAGTGGCGGGCGGCTGCATAAAATCTTAGAGGCAACAGATAACTGGCATTGTGCATGAATGAAATATTGATAAACAGTTTAAACGACTAGTATTTCTGGTGCCGACCAGTGAGGGTGGGGACTTTTAATCGTATAGTCGTTAAATCACGCGCATCCCTGGTGCACCTACAGTACAAAAATAAAAAAAAGTTGGCTACAAGAAAGCAGATAATACAACATACATGGAGACAAATATGACTTACTTTTCCCCTAAAATAAGTCAAGATATACATACTTCTTTCCTGCAGACTTTGTTGTTAGTTGAACCAGAGATAACAACACGTGTTATTGGACCACAATGTCCTAACAGAGCTGGGTATGGAACCTCGACGAGTTTATTGTACCAGAGGAAATAAGCTCGTCATTAGCAATGGACCAAACTTTTTCTCTCCCGAGTCTGATGTCTAAACTCAGATTTTCAGCTGATAGGAAGCACAAAACCAGTGCCAGTGCTCTTTTTTTTCCACAAAAAATAGTAGTTGTTTGTTTAAAAATGTCAGAAAATGTTGAAAAAAGTCCGTCAGTGTTTCCCAAAGCTCGAGGTGACGTCCTCAAATGTCTTGTTTTGTCCACAGCTCAAAGATATTCAGTTTACTGTCACAGAGGAGGAACGAAACCAAAAAATACTCACATTTAAGAAGCTGAAATCAGAGAATTTTATACTTTAAAAAATTACTCAGACAGATTAATCGATTATCAAAATAGTTGGCGATTAATTTAATAATTGATTAATAATTGATTAAGTCATTAATCGTTGCAGGTCTAATATGGATGAATGTTCCTTCCTGAGTTCTGCATCTCGGACAGTTGCGTGTATTATTTGGGATTTTTATGCATTTTTATGGGAATGAGTTAACTGCACATGTGGTTAAATGTCGGCTCTTTCAAAGATTTGTATTTTATATACTTTTTAATAATTCACTCTGATACATGAGAGAGACAAACTGAGGCTAACCAGCATAAATATTACTATTAAATAAAGCTTGTTTTAAGCCAGTAGCCTCATAAAAGCTGTAATCGTCTTTACTGCTTCAATCTAGACATGCTGAAGAACTTATTTCCTAATTTAAAGTCTATTTACGAGGTTTTTTAAAAAGCACAAACAAAAGCAAATAAAAGCCTCTTTGGCCCGTAACATCCCCATCTGTCTGTTTTAACAGACATGTGCCACAGGAGTTTTTATTATCGACCCTGTGGACTGATGTTTGGTGCAGAAGCTCATCACCGCCCCATTATTGGAGCCTCGTAAACCTGTCGTCTCCCCATGAAAAGCCGGCCGTTGAGAACCGAAACAAAACAGCGACGGCGTGCTGGAGACTCTTCTGTCGGCGAGGGAGGAGGGAAGGAGGGAGGGGAGGGGGGGGAGTCTGCTGTCTCTCCTCACGCTCGCTCAGACCGAATCGGTTTCATGTTTTATTCATGAGTTTGGGTTCAAACTCCTCTCAGCCAATCATCCCCCCCAGAATCCAGCCTCTCTCGGGCGCTTCTGGCAGAACTCTGGTCTTATTATGGACTATTTTACTCTGCAGCTCCTCTCGCTTTCTCATTAAATTTCCCTTTCACCTCTAACACTGTGCTCAGACCTCTTTTCCAGACACATTTGCTGGCTTGACTTGACTCGGCACATCAGCCCAGCACTGCAGGGATTTGCATTTCCACTAAAACAGGGCTACCTGCTCGAAGGTTTGTCTATATATGATACAATATCCATTAATTATACTGTAGTATCAAAATCAGTTCAGACTTTATTAACTTTTGCTGTGGCGTCATAAAAGGTGTTGAGTTCTCCATCTCGTGCAGCTCCTAACAGGTGAGGAGCTCAAATTAACTCAAGCTGTTTCCCATTTTAGGAAACTTGACTGAGTGTTGTTATTCCTGGTCTTTATAGTGGAACCCAGTCTGAGAGTTTTATGTCTTTTAGAAGTGTTTTCCTGTCTGATAGATGCAGACCCAGATTTGCCAACCTCTCCAGAAAATCATTTAGTGAAGCGTTTTTGTGCGAATCGCTCTCTGCTCGCTGTCATATGTCCTGGTTTTCCTGCTGACAAAAGGGGAATAAGTGAGTCACTTGACGTGACTCCTATGTAACTGGAACACATTCAGAGATTCACACGCTCGCCGCTGCATTCACACTCCGAAGGAAACCCAGAAACAGGACGTCTCCTTTACATAACTCCGCTCTGAGAAAAGGTCAAGCAAATACAGAAGACTGTTTGTTCAGCCAATCAGTCACTTCTCACTGTGGGAGTTGGAGGAGTTTAGTGGGACTCTGTTTGCTCTGCTTCCACCCATCATCTCCGAACACCAAATGAGGAGGGAAGTTTCCGCGGATTGGAGGGAAAGTGTTAAAACCTCTCAGACAGTCGGTGAAATTCTGCCTGTGAGTTTGAGCTGCTGGTGTTTGACTGTCAACTCTGCTGTTGGTGTGTTAAATGTTTAATTAGTCCACTAAACAGACGGGATGCCTATAGGCTGGTCATACCTCTGAAAATGGAAACAAAGCTCTTGTGTATGTGTGTGTGTTGGCTGACTGAGGGGCCCCTCAGGACCTCTGGCTGTCCAGGAGCCAATCCTGACCCTGACGTGACGGGAAGGAGAAGAAAACGAACCAGGCCTTACTTGGTTTTATTGAATTTTGCTCTCTTGCATCTCAGAGTTGCGCATAGTGCCAGAAAGAGTGGGTTGAACTGGGACTAAAACCAGTCCTACATCAGAGAAACATGAACTAAGACTAAAACCAGTTCTTTGTTAGAGAAAGTTGAATTCAGACTAAAACCTGTCTTATGTCAGAGAAGACTAAACTAGGACAAAACTAGTCCTACATCAGAGAAAGATGGACTTGGACTAAAACCAGGTCTGCCAAAGAATAGGTTGAACTAGGACTAAAACCAGTCCTACATCAGAGAAAGATAAACTAAGACTAAAACCAGTTCTTTGTTAGAGAAAGTTGAATTCAGACTAAAACCTGTCTGATGTCAGAGAAAGATAAACTAAGACTAAAACCAGTTCTTTGTTAGAGAAAGTTGAATTCAGACTAAAACCTGTCCGATGTCAGAGAAAGATAAACTAAGACTAAAACCAGTTCTTCGTTATAGAAAGTTAAATTCAGACTAAAACCTGTCTTATGTCAGAGAAGACTAAACTAGGACAAAAACTAGTCCTACATCAGAGAAAGTTGCACTAGGACTAAACCAGTCCTATGTCAGAGAAAGCTAAACCAGGACTAAAAGTAGTCTTATGTCAGAGAAAGCTAAAACAGGACTAAAAGTAGTCTTATGTCAGAGAAAGATGGACTTGGACTAAAACCAGACTTACATCAGAGAAAGTTGACTGGTTTCAGTCCTAGTTGAGCTAGGACTAAAACCAGTCCTATATCAGAGAAAGTTGAACTAGGACTGAAACCAGTCTTATGTCGGAGAAAGGTGGACTTGGACTAATACTAGTCCTACATCAGAGAAGGTTGAACAAGGACTAAAACCAGTCCTACATCAGAGAAGGTTGAACAAGGACTAAAAGCAGTCTTACATCAGAGAAAGTTAATTTCAGACTAAAACCAGCCTCATGCCAGAGAAAGTTAAACTTGGACTAAAGTATAGTCCAGGTTTAAAAGGAAGGCATTACATTCTTTCTGTATTCTGCAGTTTTCTGGCCAGTTTGAAAACTTTGAACCTGTCTCACTCGACCTCTCTGGTTCTGTTGTTCCTTTGTAGTTTAATGCAGTAAAAATACTTTATCCGTTAGTTTTAAAAAGAAGGACCAAAAATACTTCTTCCCTCTGAGGTTTTTCCACCAGTTGAAACTGACTTTCTACACGGAGAAACTTGATGAATACGGATTCTAATTTTGATCCTAATTAACCCACGTAGACTCTCTAAACGCATCTTCTGGTTCAGTCAGACTGTGGGACGTCTGCTGAACTGCTGTTGAACCGGCGCTCTCTTGTTGATGGTTAGTTGTCTTGTCTTATTTTCTCTGTTATAATTTGGTCTCTTCTAAAATAAAGTGCCTGTGAGCATGCTCAGAGCGGCGGCACAGGAAAGAGTGTAATGGGCCCCTCTTCACTTGCTACAGAGGCTTTGAAATGAGACGATAATGAACGTAGTTTGAGGCTGTATCCTGTGTGCATTGTGCAGAGAGTGTCGTGGGACGCAGTGTGTGCAGCAGACTCATGGCTGCTGGTGGTTTTTCTTTATTCGTTGTGTTATGTAATGGAGGTTCTGCACTCGGCTCTTTGCTTTTTGTCTGCGCGGCTCAAAGTCACATGACCGAACGACTGTGAGGTTACAAAATGTGGGTGACTTTTATTACAAATGACAGTGAACGCATCGTTCTCACCATTAAACAAAGTCATGTTAGAGACTGTAAACACCTGTCATGATGCCTCTGTGAGGCCGCTGCGTTTTCACAACAGAGTCTTTCTGCACCGCTGCTGCTGGACACGTTTTTTTATTTACTGAGGACATTCAAATACAATAAACTGGACTTTATATTAGAGATGGGCAATATATGTGTTATATATGTTTTATGAGGCTGTATAAAAGTAAAGTGATGCAATTTTCTGAACTTACTTCTATTTATTTTTTGCCTTTACCCACTTGATCTTTATATCCACATGACTGATTATCAAAAGTCTTATTGTGTTAATTAGGGATGTTAATGATTAATCATAAATCGATTAATGGCTCTGAAGAATTTAACCAATTAAAATGTATTTATAATTAATCAGTAGTCTAGAAATGGCAGTAACTGTGACTAAATTGACATTGTCTTGTTCGGCCGAGGCTCTTGTAGAATAAGGAAACTTCAACTTAAAATAAGCGGGAAAAGAAAAACATGAAAATGAGAAAAAACGTGCAGTTTGAATGCAGAAAATACTGAAAAATGTCAAATCGGTGTTTCCCAAAGTCCAAGATGACGTCCTCAAATGTCTTGTTTCACTCACAACCCAAAGATATTTAAGAGAGGAGTAAAGAAACAAGAAAATATTCACATTTGTCAAATTTGTCAAACCGATTAATCGATTGTCAAACTAACTGGCCATTAATTTACCTTGAATGTTCAAATAGGGATGATCTTACAGAATATGATGCATTAATGTAGATTACAGCATATAAAGTAGGAATAAAATAGGGATATGGGACGTGGACAAAATCAAATATATTCAGTTCAGAAAACAATATTTAGTCTCAGCCCTAATATTTAATTTCTTCTTCTTCTTTTCCCTGTTTGAACCGGTTGCTGCTGAATGCCTTTGTGAAAGATTCAGCAGCAGAATACCCAGAATCCTCTTTGGTGATGTCTGAACACTGAAGGGTAAAGAGGTTCAGCAGCTTTTTTCTGGACAGAAGTCTCATTTTGTGCTGTTAAGGAGCCTGTCTGCTGTCTGATTTATAAGCTCTGACTCGACTCAGACTGTGTATGAAGAACATTTCCCACCACCGAGCATGAGTGGAATTCACAGAGCTCTCATTTAGGTCAGAATTGTGGTGAGAATCTAAAAATGGGTTTATTTTCACTCACAGAAAACTTGGCTGGTGCATATTTAAAGTGTGTGACAGTCGAGGTTTTGCTCGTTGCAGCACCTTCAGCCTGACGGAGAGCTCTGAGGTGGCGCATTCGGAGCCTCAGCGTGACGTCTGACTCACAGCTGTGCACGAAAAGTTTCAGTTATTTCTCTCCTTAAAATCCCCCAGAGCTGTGCGAGTGCCAGCCATTGTCCGAGCAGCAGCAGTGTGTGTGAATGCAGGGGGAAGAATAGAGGCGGTGATGTCATGGCGTTGGTATGTGGACCCCAGAGCGATACCTTCGATCCCCCTTTCTGAGGCTGGAATTTGACTCCGGTGAAATCCGGCGAGCAGAGTTTCCTCAAGTTTTCAGCGGGTGACAAAGAGAGAAAGGCGAGCGTGGCCTCGTGGGTGTCGCGGCGCTGCCAGCAGACTCTCACTGCTCTTTTCCCAGCGAGGCGTTAAGACGACTTCAAACAGAATCGCACTCAAAGGCAGAAAGAGCAGAAAGAGCTCCTGTGGAAATGAGGGGCAGAAAAGAGGAGAGGAAACTTCAGATGTAGTCTTCTTTTGTCATTTTTTAAACTGAATTTTAGTCTCATTTTTGTCCTGAATTTATATGTTTATTTTATTTAGTCTCCTGATAACAAGTGTCTATCACGAGAAGAGTGGAAACAAGGATTTTCTCGATTAATCGATTAGTTGTTTGGTCTATAAAATGTTAGAAAATGGAGAAAAATGTTGATCAGTGTTTCTTAAAGTCCTCAAATGTCTTGTTTTGTCCACAACTCAAAGATATTCAGTTTACTGTCAGAGAGGAGTCAAGAAACCAGAAAACATTCACATATAAGAAGCTGAAATCAAGGACTCAAACCAATTAATCAGAATAGTTGGCAATTAATTTAATAATCAATTAACTGTTGCTGCTCTAAACTGTTTCAGTCATTTATTATAAAAAAAAAAAAAAAAGCAAAACATTCACTGATTCAAGTTTCCAAAATGTCTCAAATGTTTTTCTGTTTTATGTCACAGTAAACTATGGCTGCACATCACTCGCAATTGAAATAAAATCACAATATGGCCAAGTACAAAATCCAAAATCGCAGAACCAAATCGCACTTTTTTGAAAAAAGAAAAATGTTTGAGAAATCAGCATTATAATGAGGTACTGTAGCGCAGCAGAGCTGGACTGGACTAAAAATCCTGTTCTCCAGATGAAAGAAAACATGTTTGTTTGGTTCAGACTTCAATAAATACAATATAATCACGATTTTAATTGTTTTTTTCCAGTGCACATGAAAATTGTGGTGCAAAACTGATTATTTCCACTAATTGTGTCACATATAACAAAATAATTGCAATATGACTTTTTTTTTTACCAAATCTTGCAGCCCTACAGTAAACATCTGAAGGCATCACTTGGAAAATTCTAACAATTTTTCCAATTTTCAGACATTTCATAGACAAAACTATTATTTGATTGAATGAGAAAATAATAATCAGAGTTAATCTGTTCACAGCAGACTGATAATTAGTCTGTGCAGTGAATAACGATGAATATAGAGAACCAGTCAAAACTTTAGACACATCTTTTTATTATTTTCCTATATTGTAGATTAATACTGCAGACATCAGAACTATTAAATATTGAATTATGTAGAGACGTAAGCTAGTGTTAGCTAGCCGGACATGCTAACGTTCTCTTGTGTTTCACATAATTGAGAGACGACAAAAAAAAAACTCCACTGTCCAGATCATGAAACGTCGAGTGTCGCTCTTCTCAGAGCCTCCTGCACACCTTCAACATGTAGAGAATTGCAAAGCTTGACAGGCCTGCAGCCCCTGGTTACGGTTGCTAAGCTATGAGTGGTCAGTTGCTGTTTGGAGGCGGGGCTTGGTGAAGGGTCAGTAGTGCAGCCCTGCCCAGAAAACCGCTCTTTGTATCCCAAGAGTCAACACTGAACTATTTTAACCTGTTTATGTAACTAACGTGCTTATTTTAACCCAATCATGGTCTTTTTTTAAAATCTCACCAAACTGTGACTGTTTAACAATGCTAACATGCTATGAGGAAGGTCTGGCGTGCCAGTCGCTGGTACTCTCCGACAATCATGATGTTTTGAGAGTCACTGGCAAACAAGCTATTCAGCTGTTTAGGTATGAGAAGGTTGAGGTGGCCTGAGATGAATTTAAATCTGTTTCTCTTCCATGAACTGCTATTGTTAGCTAACCTGACTGACAGAGAATTAACTCCTTTTTTGTTTTTGGAGGAAACCGTTAAACTACAGTGTGTGATTTTTCCGGATGCCCGTGGGTCATTTATTAAGACTGTTTTAAAGTTTATTTGTCTGTTTTCTCACATTCTAGTTCAGTGTTTTGTTGCAGAGACGAACTCTGCCTCCACATTTGAAGTGAAAGTAGTGTGTGATCTCTCTGCTGCAGTTAATACGTCACCTTATCTCTTGTTACTGTAAGTGGAGGCTCGGCCCGCCGCACCCACGCGGGCTGACCGCCAAACAGGCATGCCCGGTCACATGCTGCATGCTGGGGGAGGTGGAGGAGGAGGTGTCGGGGTGGGGGTCCAGAGAAAGATGGAGGTTTGTCCGTGAGGAAAAGTCCATTATGAGCAGAGGAACGGGTGTGGAGCTGAACTCACATCCCCTTGAACAATGTGTGCTGAATGCTGAGCCTTTTCTTGTTTTAGGTTCAAATAGAAACAGGAACACACACACACACACACACACACACACAAACACACACACACACACACACACACTCCACCCTGAACCACTTTACAGGGAAGAAAACAATACTTAAAAGACTCTAATCTCGATGCTTCAACATGCTGTTTAGTTTGAGAAATAAAAGTTCTTTTTAATTTAAAGTCATAACTCTTGTTAGTTTCAGACAACAGGAACTTGTGTTTTCACCATTTTTAGCTCTTTAACTACAAATTATGTACAAATTATGTCATCTTTACATTTTTTCAGACCCTGCTGAATGTAGACGACACATTTTTAGATTTCCGATGTGGCTTCCATTCATTCCTCTATGAAGTGAAACTCAGTTTGCAGACTTGTAAAATCAAATCTGCGCACTTTTTTTGTTGTCGTAATGATTTGTTTGTTCTTGAAAATACAGATAAGAGTACAGCTGTTCTGTGTTTGACATTTTTCAACAATAGGCTTCTAAAGAAAAGACAAATCACACAGCAAAGTAAGAGGAAAAAGGAAAAAAATAGCCTGTAAAGAATCAAAAAAAGGAAATGTACCACGCACTCTCTTTCTTCCCTTAGAATAACAATGACATTGCAGAAAGACAATCTGCCTCAAAACCCCTGTATTTGGTTTGGTTCTGTGCACTTAGACTAGTGTTGAACCGCAAAAGTTGCAAGTAAAACAGTAATTTATTTTCAATGGAGTCAAGTCTTTGAGGATCCAGACTTTGGGATTCTGTGGAATACTATTCTGAATAATAACGTCTGAGGTAGTTTTAATAATAGATTTCCAAAACTCTGCAAACACTGGGCAGCGCCAGATCACATTTAAAAGATCTGCATTTGTAAATATACATTTCTGGCACACAGGTGGCATTAAAAAGTCTTAAACCTTTAACCTGCTGATACATGAGGACACTCTGTGTCCAACACTGAGTCTCTTTAGAACCTGCAGGGTGACTTTTAGAAGATTAAGAAGTTATTGACACGTCTTTAAGGAGAAAAAAACTTGCGCTCCAACATGTCTGATCCAATCATTCATCAACAGCTTTCACATCAAATGTCCTCAGAGGTTTGGTGTATTTTCCACCCAGAGTCTAAACACGCTGTCCTCTGAGGCAACATGTCCCTCATTAACAAGCTGCCGCTATAATGTGAGTCTTTACCGTCCGTTCTGGATGCAGACGGCTGCCACCACACTGTCAACTGTCCATTAGCTCCCATTAGGTCCTGTCCTACAGTCTCCGTCCTGCAGTCTGAAGGGTCCTGATGAGCGTCTCCTCTGCGGAGTGTGAATGAGGTGTCAGTCGGCAGCTTCCAGCTGGATCAACACTCAGAAAATTAGACTCTGTTGACTCTGGTCAAAACACTCCGAGTGAAAACAAACACCAGAGAGACAGACCGCTCTCTGTCCAGTTTGTGGTCGGAATACTCTGAGGATTCAGAGGGAAATATATCGAACGTCTAATTAATATCTACAACCCTCCATTTCAAAAGAGTTGGGATGTTGTGCAAAACATAAATAAAAACTGAATGCAATGATTTGCAAAAAACTTCCTGCACATGTTCCAAAAAAGTTGTGACAGGAGCAACAAGAGACAGTTGTTTGGAACATTCGACAGGTAAACAGGTAAACTGGTAACAGGTGACAGCATCATGATTGGGTATTAATGGGGCGTCCTCGAAAGGCTCAGTCACTCACAAGCATGAGGTGGGGTGAGGTTCACCACTCTGTGAAAAACTGCAAATGCTCCAACGGTTTAAGAACATTTCTCAACACAAAACTGCAGGAATTTAGATGTCACGACTTTTTTAGGAATTGAGGTTGTAATCCAAGTCCCTGGTTGATTCACTAGTTTCTACCACTCAAGACCAGCTGTGGAGCTTCTGTTTTACACATAATTACAACACATTTGTTCTTAGTTTGTCACTTCCGCTCTCTGTGTTTTTATTCTCAAGCTAAACATCCCTGTTTTCAGCTCATTTATCTTGTTTAACACTCGCTGGTCTGCAGCTGGAGGCTTCACTGTGACTCTGCTGCTCTGCCCTGCAGCTGCTCAGTCCTGTCACATCAAAGTCCTCTTCCACATCCTGACCTCCTCGTCTTCATGAGCGTGTCCATTAGTTAACGAGAGTGATGGTCCTGCTTCTTCTGCCTTTTTTCTCTAGTTCTTCCTCTGATTCTTCCACTGGTTCTTCATCTGTCCTTTCCTGCTTCTTCCTGTGCTTCCTCTGCTTCTTTCTGCTTCCTCCTCTTCCTTTCCTTGTCCCTCCTCTACTACTTTCTGCTTCTTTCTGCTTTGTCCTGCTGTTTCTCTGCTTCTTCCTGCTCTTCCTTCTTCTCCTGCTTCTTTCTTCTTTCTTCTCCTCTTCTTCTGGTGCTTCTTCCTGCTTCTTTCCACTTCTTCTGCTTCTTCCTGCTTCATCCTGCTTCTTTCTGGTTCTTTCTGGTTCTTCCTTCTTAAGCCACGTTAGCAGACTTCTTTCCTTAGAAAACAAAGAGTACATAAAACAAACAAACAACACAAGCGAAATAATAAAACATGCAGGCCATATGAAGCGATATCCATATCCCATTTCACTACAGGTCAAGTGTTATGTACAGCAGCAACATGTTTCCTTCAGGGCAGTTTGTAAAAGCCCTTTAAAGGTATTCAAAGACGGGAGTGCTTCTAAAGAAATTGTATTCTGCAATTCATTCCAGGCCCAGTGTGCATAATAGAAAAAAAGCTGTTTTACCGAGCTCAGAGTGCACCCTGAGGACATTTAAAAAAATCTGACTTATAGATCTGCTGTAGTCGCTGGAAAAAAAACATCCTAAAGATTCGTATAAAATGCAGTACTGAGAGCTTACACATGTTACAAAATGTAAAGCAGCGTGATTTGCAGAATCCAGTTTAAACTTTATCTCGTAATATTAGACTGGACTTTTTTCCTTTAAATTACAACTTCATGCTTAAAATATTTTAACTTTATTCTTGAAATCTCTGTAATTCTCTGTGGGAGTTTATTCTCACAAATATCACAATAAATATTGTATTATGGACATTTTATCGCAGCATTATCACGATAGTTTTTGGTATCATTACAAAAATTAATCAAAAATTATCTGAAGCCTTAATAACATATGAACTTAAACTTGTGGATTTAACAACATTTACACCTGAACGACATCCAGCAGTCTGATCCTGTGCTGTTTATGGTCAGTGTGTGTGTGTGTGTGTGTGTGTGTGTGTGTGTGTGTGTGTGTGTGTGTGTGTGTTGTGTGTGTGTGTGTTGTTGTGGATGTTGTGAGGTCAGGCTGTAACCTGACCATGACTCGGTGTCAGAGGAAGAGGAGGGGTGTGGTGTGTGTGTGTGTGTGTGTGTGTGGTGTGTGTGTTGTGGGGTGTGTGTGTGTGTGTGTTGTGTTGACAGAGGCTCTCGAGGCGTGGAACAGCTCTCAGGAACAAAGCCAGGACTCAGGGCCCCTTCTGCACTTCCTGTCCCAACACTATTGTTCACAGAGCGGGAGGCTGAAGCTTTGTGTCAGCTCAGACCCCTGAGTCCCCTCCACCGCCAACCGCCGACCCCCGACCCCCAACCCCTCCGATCCCCCTGAAGGAAACCACAAACTCACTGATGACGGACTGACGGACAGATGTGGTCAAACTCACTTTCTGACCTCCTGCTGCTTGATAGAGTTCTGCAGGGATGACGTATTTTCAGAAGTGGGAAAGTAACTAAGTATAAATACTTTGTTACTTACTTAAGTAGAGTTTTCAAGCATCTGCACTTTACTTGGGTACTTTTTACTTTTACTCCCTACAAGCTTTGATCGGTGATGGCTGATGCTGCTTCCAGTGATCGGTGATCAGCCTCTATAATCCTGACTGGAGCACCTGTAGATTTTGGATTTTAGTTCAGTTTTTGTCATCATTTCTTCATGAACCAAACATTGAATCACTCCTCTTCCTCACTGACTCCAGCTCCTCCCTGCTGCTTTGTTAGAGGCTCATTTATCAGCAGGCTGATAACACCGACGTCACACAGGCAGCAGAGCCGATAAGACCGGCCTCAGTCCTCCATCACCATCCGAACTCAGCCTGAACCTCCACACGTCTCTGAAGGACACCACCCAGTGCTCCACAGGCTCCACAGGAATGTAAACAACACGTTTACACTTTACACCACCGATGAGCCGCTACATCTGAGAGCTCCAACGCCACAGAGGTTAAGACTGGAGGCCCTGCTCTGTCCTGAGGGTTCGGTATGACGAGGAGATCTGCAGGATGGAAATATAGAAGTGGTTGTTTATCTAAAGAAAAAAAGTAAATTATCTCAACTAAAGATTATATGTCAGCAGAACTTTTAAACTTTATTTCAAAACTTGTGAGTTTGAGTTGGGCTCAAAACTCAAAAATCTCTTGCAGTGTGTTGCCTTCAAATTTTAAGTCGTCTCAACTATTTTTTTTTTTTACAGTGTAGGAATAATTTTATTTAAATCACAATATGATGAACTGCAATTTTCAAATCACAGGTGGCAGCGTATTTGTGAAGGTGATGTGTGTTGGTACAGATCCCGAAGAAATCAGAATGAAAATGAGAATAATGATGTATAAATTAATATAATTATAACTGATAATTAACATTGACAAATCATATCACAACTGCATCAGTCAAAACAATAACAGTTATTATATTTTTTCAAAATCATTCAGCACCAGACCCAAATAACAACAGTTCAGCGTGTGAACTGGTTAAAGATTTGATTTTGTTTTCTTCCCTTTAATAGATGGCAGCAGTTAAAAAAATGAAAGATATTCAGTTTATTATCACAAAAGATATTTAAAATGCTGCTAATTCTCACCTTTGTGAAGCTGGAACCAGCAAAGTTTCAGCTCTTCTGCTTGAAAAATTACTTTGCTAATTCATTGATTATCAAAAGTAGCTGCTGCCAGTCGACTTCTCAAATAATCAGCTGATAAAAGAAACAGAATTGCTGCTGTCAAACTCAAACATTTGTATATCAAGAGAAGACAATCTGGAAGAAAAGGTGTTTTAGCATAAATCACCTTTAACACAGTTTAGATGTGGATCATATATTAATGTGGATCTTAAAGTTTAGAAAACTTTTCATAAAAGTTTATCACCATCCGGCACTTGAAGCCGACGCTCAGCAGCAGGAGGAGGAGTAAAACTTTATGTTCCCTGTAATGTGTTCAGTAAAACAGCGTCCAAAGCAAACAGGTTTTACATCCACAGGAGACCAGCTCTGCTTCTCCTCTTCACACTCGGCTCACACAGACCGTCCGGCTGAGAGCTGATAAATCACATCTGTTACATCTGTCAGGTGTGTGTGTGAGTTTCAAACATATATACGTGTGTTTGAAGTCACTACAATGTCTTCAAAACTTGAATAAATTTAGATAACTAAAATAACTGTTCCAGGTCCCTGAGACTGGATTCATGCCTGTAAAGTAGCCAAACAAAGTCTAACACACATATTCACATATTCAACTGGAGCGTGTACAACATGCACACACTAAAGTTATCTTTGTCAATCTAAAATTTGGGCGTAATTTGGATTTAATTTAAGAATTTAAGGTTTGCACTTGGGCTGCACAGTTAATCAAAATTTTATCGAAACTGCAATGTGGCTTTCTGCACAAGAAATCAAACTGAAGAGAATCAAATGGAATCGCTGCAATTCACAGAAACAACTGGAATTCAACCACTGAGACATGCAGTTGTGGTTGCCATTTTGTGTTAGAATGTTGGATTTTTAGGTAAAATCAGTCCTTAAGTTTTATACTGTAACGACTAATGTTACTCATCAATTAAATATTTTGCATCTTTCATTTATATTCTGTGCAACAATCTCGCATCCTCAACGCTGCTGCATGTGATCATGCCTCTGCAATAATGTAGATGTCCTGTCCTGCACATCAGATTCAACAGACTTAAAAAACATCTTCATTTAATACAGATTACTGCAAAAAAAAATCACACCATAGTCATTTTAATATGTTTTTCAATCAAAATAAGACTAATGATGTAAAAATTATAATTACGCTAATATCACAAATCATTTCACAATTGCAAAATCAGTCAAAGTATCGGATTTAGACATTTTTCAAAATCAGCCTTCATTTGCAAGATGAATGTGAAGCATTTTGTGTACTTTGCATCACTCAGAGACTCGCTAACGTTAGCGAACTCCAGTTTTTGTTCTGTTTTCTTTCTTAAGACCTGCGTCTGAATAGTCGTGTAATTAAAGACTTTCCCTGCCCCTCTTATAGTATCATTTCAACAGAGGACGGAGCGCCTTAGTTTCTGTCCTGTGGTTGTCTGCATAACTCTGCATCAAGCAAGATTTACTGGATTGTGTTGTCTCTTTTTTTTTAAAGACTTTCCCTGTTTTAGTGTTGCAGCAGAGAGGCTGAAGACACAACATTAGTAACAGTCTGAGAACACAGACCAGCTTCTGTTTTGGCAGAAAAGCTTTTAACCTGTGACGCTGGTCTTTTAAATTTGATTTTTCTTACAGTGTGTCTGCACAGAAAGGTTCCAGCTGCATTTTTCAGTCATTTGTCTCACAGTCTGATAAAACAGATGCACCTCTATTTTAATAAATCCAGCTGTCCTTGCAGGACAAGTAACAGTGTTTTATTTGCTCTATATGAGTGTAAACACAACACAAAGTAGGGCTGTGTGATATGATGATATAGATACTGTATCTTGTGATGATAGAAAACATTTATTGTTTATATTATGATCTATCATTTATTTTGTTGTCTCAAATCACATTCATTATGGCAATACAGACTCTTTTGTCCTTTTGTCAGTGGAGTAAGAGCTGAAAAAAGTCCCCCTCAGTCAAGAGTTGGTTTTGAATCAAGAGCTGATTCTGGACCAAATCATGAGATTCTTGCAGATTCCCACCTCTGAACTGACGGCTGTGGTGGGCAACATATTTTTGTCATCAAAGAGCAATAATTCTATAATAACCTTTCAACATATTGTAAATCAAGTGGTCTGAGGCAGAACTAGACTTCTACGCCTCCTCTTGGCTCTGTTTTCAGTCTTTAGGGAATCTGGTCCATGACGGCAGACTTAAACCAATCACAGTCATCTCAGAGACTAGGTGTTCCTATTGGCTGTTCTACTAGTGAAGCTGCACGTGCATGTTCCTTTGGTGGAAAGCCTGAATCAATGGCGGAAACTCCTGCAGGAAAACTGTAAAACAGAATTATCAGAAAGAAAATCTTAAAAAGAGTCCAGCTAATGAGCAACATGGCCAGTCCAGGAGTTAGTCAGCTCACCTGGGGCTTTTGCCGATGTAGTGTGAGAAGACAGGGGTGGAGCTGAGACACAGAGCCGACAGACAGCTGCTGAGAGGTGGGGAGCTTTGGGGGAGAGAGCTGGGGACAGACCGGAGCGTCTGGAGGCAAAAACACCAGAGTCACACTGATTTTGCTCTGATGCCAACTCCTTTACCGTCAGGAGGGGAGCGCAGGGTTTATGTTGCAAACTTTTGGGATGCAAAAGCAAATTTATCTTCACTCCTGCTTCTCAATCTGTCAGCAGCGGCGACCCACAGAGAAGTCGACCTCGCTCGACTGTTTACTGCACGCTGATTAGTCTCTCTGTCCATGTTGACTGCTGACCGGAAGACAAATGTATTTTAAAGTAACTTAAAACTTAAAGCGATATTCCACTCTTAGATAATCATCCACTCAGTATGTACTCACCCCTATGCCGATGTGAGGACGGGTGAAGATCTTCAGTTCACAAAACAATCCTGGAGTTTCAGCAGAAAACAGGGTTGCAGCTAGTGGCAGTGAATGGGGATCAAATGTAAATGTAAAAAAAAGAACACAAAACAAACACAAAATGTCTCCATCCTGCTTGTGTGGTGTAATCCAAGTGTCCGCGAGCCGCAACATTAAAATTTAACCGCAAAAGACGCCATTTACACCATGTTTTTAGCCAAAATGTCAACTGTAGCATGTAGCCGGTAGGATGTAAACATGGCGTCGATCTCGTGATATTTTCACACGTGCGTCCACTAAGAGATATACGAAGTCTCGCGAGATCGACGCTATGTTTACATGCTACCTGCTACATGCTACAGTTGGTGTAAATTGCGTCTTTTGTGGTTAAATTTTAATGTCGCGGCTCGCGCGGACACCACACGAGCAGGATGGAGACATTTTGTGTTTGTTTTGTGTTCTTTTTTTTTACATTTTATCCGTGGTCACCATTCACTGTCATTGCACTGGATTTGGCTGCAACGCTGTTTTCTGCTGAAACTCATGCTGAACTGAAGATCTTCACCCATCCTCACATCGGTATGGGGTGAATACTTACTGAGTGGATTATGAGTCTGGGGTGGAGTATCCTTTTAAACTGTTGCGTGTGCACATGAAGTGCGTGCATCTGCATGTGCTCGTCTGACAGGAGGGGCTTTCGGACACAGAGCCTCCCACCCAAAACAGTGGTATCTCAAGTCCTTAGACTCGACAATCAACCGTTTTTTCTAGGCTTTCTGCCTACTGCAGCTTTGAGTTCTCGCAGAGTTTCTATGAACAGATTGAAGGTTTCTTTGTCCTCAGATGTGGAAACACAAATCCTCAGCCTCACCTTTTGATGTCTCAGTCTTTGCTCTGGAGCTTCGACACAAAGCTGCTTACTGATCAAAGATCTGATGACCAAACGACCAGAGTCTCTGGAATCTGTGTAAGAAATCCAGCATTTCTTTTTTGTTAAATTCAATTTTCTGTCACCACAAATGAAACTGAACCCAGTAAATCTTTTATTGAATCATTTAGTGGTTAAGTTTTACAGCCCAGTTGGTCTTTGTGAGCTGTAACTTGTGTGAAGACGTTGAATCGAGTCTTATTGAAGCAGACAAACAATCAGGAGACTTTAACTGTCTGATATCTCACATCCACTCTGTATTTGTCCTGCACAGTGAGTCAACTGATAAAACGCGTCTATTTGCATCTGTGTGATTGTGCTCCAGTTTGGCGCCAGTTCCAGACTTTGGGGGGGCTGCAGCAGCTCTTGTCTCCCCGCAGTTCATCTGTGTCCAAACATGAGTCTGAGCTGGAGGACGAGCTGGAGGACAGGCCGGAGGGACAAACCTCCGCCTTCGTCTTCGTCCCGGAGAACTGATAAGATGCAGCTCGTCTTCATGTCCTCATTCAGTCAGCAGATAAGAGATGGACGTGTCCCGCTCCTGTTCTGGACAAACACTTCCACAGCTTCCTGTGTTCCCGTGCCAGGCTCTCTGAAGGCCGTGAGGGGGAGGGAGGGAGGGAGGGAGGAGGGCTGCTGATTGCTGCCCACGTTTCCCTCTGAGACCTCCGAATCTTCAAACAGACCTGCTGCATCAAACAAACCCACTATCACACACTGCAGTCTGACCTGTGGGGGGGTCTGAAGGACACATAAAAATTACAAGACAAACGCAGCAGGGAGAGCTCCAACTGCACTTTATCTTAATAGTGATTTAATCTGAATCTTAACTTTTTTTATAAAATGTCTGAAAATAGAGATGTTGTGATGCCATTCTCTCTGTCTCCATTGTCGTATTGTGCTTCATAATGCACCACTCATTTTCAATGGGAGACAGTACTGGACTGCAGACAGGTCAGTCCAGTACCTGAACTCTTTTACTACCAACCCACGCTGTGGAACACGTGCAGAATGTTTCTGACATGTTGAAATAAGCAGTGATGGCATCATATGTCGCTCCAAAACCTGTACGAACCTTTCAGCATTAATGGATTAATCACATCTGAATTATCTTATCAGGTGATTGTTGGAACAGTGGGAAGACATTTTTTGAGAGTTTTATTTTGTTTCTCTCAGGTTTAAATGAAGTTTTTTGTCAGAATCACTTACAAGGCAAATTAAGCTCGTTTTAGTTCAGTAAAAGAGCAAAACTTGAATTCAGAAGGTGTACGGTTCATAGTTGTCCAAGCTGACATCCTCAAATGTCTTGTTTTGTCCAAAACACAAAGATATTCAGTTTACTGTCAGAGAGGAATGAAGAAACCAGAAAACATTCACGTTTGGGAAGCTGAAATCAAAGAATTTGGACTTTTCAGCATTGTTAAAAACCAAACCAACAAAACGTGCTAGCTGGCATTAAATAATGTGCTATAGGAATTGTTTTGTCTCCACCTAAGCTCCACCCACAAAAACACATCAGAATGTTTACCAACAGAAAAGGGGTTTGTACTGAACTGAACTGAATCAACATGGAGGAGATGGTCTGGAAGTGCCCAGAAGGTACAGCTGCTGAACAGTAACGTTTGGGTGTCCACATACTTCTGGCCATGTTGTGTTGTTGTTCACTCTGCAGCATCATGTGACCTGTGGTCAGTTTTTATTAATCAGATTAAGTTGTGTTATGTTCAGACTCTGAAGCAGTAGCTGTGCTGCGTCTCAGGACCAGTGAGTGACTCCGGTCTGTTGTGTGTTTGGAGGATGTCCAGCGTTCATGAAAGAAAACGTATATTTAGCGCAGAGCTGCTGCTGCTGCTGCCGCTCGGCCTCCACGCTGCACCACAATGAGAGGAGAGGAGCTGCCGTATCGACCCGTCGTTTGTTCAGTCCTCCGTCCACAATGAGGAACAAAAAGACGTGTGAGGCGTCTCCTGCAGACGTCTAATCATACATCTGATACTCACAGTGCTCGTCTAATTTTAGTCGTAGATTTTTACAACAGATTCTCTTTCAGCCTGATCCCAACGAGACCTCTCAAATCTGCAGACTCCTGCAAAACCTCCTCCTCCTCCTCCTCCTCCTCTTCCTCTCCTCCTCCTCCTGCAGCATTCTTGTGGCAGCAGATCCGCGGGACGTTAAACTGAAATTATAAAAAGAGACCGAGTCCCTCAAATGTTGGAGCTGAAACAGACTCCGGCTCTGCCTCTCCGCCTCGCTCCATAAACAGCAGTAAAAATAACTTTGAACAAATGTGCAGCAGATGATGATGATGATGATGAAGATGACCGCTGGACACAATATTTAGCATCAACTGTTTCCTGTTAGAGGTCAGAGGGCTGAGAGTTTG
Source organism: Lutjanus argentimaculatus (assembly GCA_034769285.1). Taxonomy (NCBI): domain Eukaryota; kingdom Metazoa; phylum Chordata; class Actinopteri; order Lutjaniformes; family Lutjanidae; genus Lutjanus; species Lutjanus argentimaculatus. Next base: position 5,640,073 of record JAWZSL010000030.1, on the reverse strand, counting down.
ATATCTGATCAGTTTTATTACTCGGAGGAAAAACCTTAAATCTGATTCACAAATAGACGTAAGAGATTTTATTCAGAGTCCAGCAGGGAAACATCTCAACAGCTACAGTCAAGTTTACATAAATTTTTATGTGCAGGTGGATGGAAACACACTTAAAAACAACAGAACATCAGTCTGGTCTCACTAAATGGTGCATGAATAACACAGCAGTGTCATTTAACATGTTATCAAAATGCAGTTTTTTACTTTTCACGTGTCATTTCATGCCATTTAGTCTGTACTAAATTATATTGTGCGGAGACGGCGTGCCATTTTATGTGGGGAGAATAAAGGTCAGGTGACGTGGTATAAAGAGTGAGACAGTCTGCATGTGGAGGAGGTGGTGGGGTGGATGGATGAGTCAAACAAACACAGGACTTTTTTCACCTGAACACTGGAGTTCATGTCCCGTTAAAACCAAAAGTCAACACTGACTCATTTTAACACGTGTGCAACTTGATCTTTTTTTAAACCTAACCAAGTAGTTTTGTTCCCTAACTAACCAAACTATGACCATTTCGCCACGTTAACCATGTGTTTGTTACTGTTACCGTGACGACGCAGTCAGGTGACCTTTGTTGTTTTCTGTACATAAAACTCATAAAATGCGACATCTGTTAAAAAAAAAGAGCTGCACCCTCTCATCTAAAAGAAAACAAAAGAAAACAACCAAGAATTAAAAGCAAACAAATAATTAAAAATAAATTAAATGATTAAAAAAACATTCACGTGACTTTGATAAGATGTCACACTTTTATCGAAGCAAAACATTCAAAACTCCACATGGTTCTGTCAGTGGATGTTAAAAGTAGGCCTGGGCAATATTGCTGAAAAAAAACCTATCACAATAGTGAAGTTTCATATCAGTAGATATGGATAATTATTGATCAAATTCATCCATCTGCTCACTTCAAAGCTTAAAAATATAGTATAAAGTAATGGGAACCTTTATAGAAATGTTGTGTTGTCAGAAGTACAATATTTGTCTTTCAAAATGTAGTCAAGTAAAAAACAAAAGTTAAAAAGTGCAGATATTTGAAAAATGTTCTGCTTTGTTACTGTCCACCCCTGGTTCCTCCCGTCACCTCGGTCTGAGACCTTTAATACCTCTTGTTGGATTAATGTTTTGGAAACATACAACAGTAATGGTGACGTGTGTGTTAATAAACATCCAGCAGGGTTGGACGATATTGTCGCCTGTCCATGATGGGCTGAATCCAGTGCCACTTGTTCTTTTTGGACAGTTTTGGGGGCTTTTTTGTAGATTTTTATTTTGCTAATGTAATGGTCTGCAGACGCGCTCTCATACATTGCCAGTTGCTGGTTGATGGGGTGATGGTGGCCGATTGGAGCGGCTAATGTATCATCCAACCCTAATGTCCACCCCTCCACTCCAATCTGCTCACCAACAAATGTGAACAATCCAATAAAAAAAGGTGAGAGACAGGTGAGGGACAGGTGAAGAGCTGAAACGAGTCGTCAGTTTCCAGCTGCAGTGGTTGTTGTTGTCCTGACGGTCCTCCGTGTTATTTAAAGAAGAGTTTTAATGAGCGGAGATCCTCTTCCCTCCCTGTGTGTTCGCTGTGTGTCTGGCTGCTAATTTCTTGTCTTGTGCTGATTAATTCTCATAATTATAAAATCCAGGTCATTATCAAAGCAGCGCCATGATCCCCAGAGGGGGAGCCTGCTGTGTTTCCCCCATCTGAAGAGCTTCAAAAGCTCCATTGTCGGGGGGGGGGAGGATAGGAGGGTGAGGGGCAGAGAGGCTGCTGTCTGCTGGTCTCCAGGCTGTGGCTCGACCCACTGTCTGTGATCTCTTTTCCATCATCCCCTGCAAAGTCCCTGCCGACTGACCTTTGACCTCCTGTGACCTCTGGTAGTAAACACTGACTGCAGCAGCATCACCTGTGTCAGGTGACTGAGAGAACGTGTTGACATGGACTGTAGAGGCCTAGTGGCTATAAATCAGTGTATGCTGCAGGGCTTGGCAATAAAACCATCTTGATACAGGATTGTGATTAAATTTATGTCAATAATGATGATAAACTTCAGACTTTTTTTCCTAATATGGGTTTTAGGGGTGGGGGAAAAGATGGATTCTCAAGTGTGTCATTATTAATTTTATTTATGAGTGTTGAATAGATTTAAGATATATATATATATGTGTGTATATGAATAACTAGTGCTTGTTAGCTGATGCTAACACATAATGGAATCCTGAGGTGCTAACGGAATTTGCACGCAATCACAGTAACATTACCTTAACAAACTGATCCATTTTACTTCACATGTTAAACATAAAAGAACGTGAATGATCAGACTTTCAGACTTTTAGACTTTCAGGCTCATATTTCCTCTGATCTGTTGAGTGAAAACCAATAGCTGCTGACTTCACATTGACTTGCAGAAACAGTCTTAACCAGATAAAAACAACTAAGGACAAAAAAAACCACCCCAGCATCTCTTGGTTTATTACATTTATTTTCTTTTCTTTTTACTGCATTAGAGATGATAACAAAGTGATTAATTTATATCAGTGATCTTCCTCTAGTGCCGCAGACCACCGCTTTGTTTTGGATACATTTAAGATCACTTTATTTTCTGTGACCCAGTCAGACACAGATTTTAAATAATCACATAATATTTTTATTTAGGTCTTCATATGTAGCCACAGTACTAAACATGGTTGAATCGTCTGCATACATCACCATATTTGCTTTTTGAAGAAGTGGGCCCAGGCAGCTGCCTTGTGGGACTCCACAGGATAAATCTTTGCTTTCTGAGAAGCTACCATTAAAAAACAGTTGTACTGATTTTTCCTGTGTCTGTACCTTAATCTAACAGCATGCATACCAAACATGTTACAGAAGTGTTCAACCTCATTTTTATTTCTGGTTTTTCATGCACAAATTGAAAATGTGCATAAAAACAGGTGAATGGAAACACGCTTAATGTCATGCTCACAGACCTCGGTGGAAACCAGTTTATATTAAACTGGTTTCCGTGACGCACTGGGCCGTGTGACTCTGCACAGAACCGTGATTGTGTGATGATTCAGAAGCAGCATTCTGGTCTTCACTGTCACACACTGAATGCAGCTTTCTGACTTACAGCGCGGAGTCAGTGACCGTGGCATTATAATGACATGCTGATTAGACCCCGGCCAGGCCACCACTGTACCAAACAGAGCACCCACTGTCAGAGGAACGGCACGGTTCCACAGCCTGAATGCCACAACATGCCAGTGAGAGGGAGTCAGAGCGAGGAGAATGGGACGTCAATAACTTTGTCCAAACTGGTAAAGGTGGGACGTAACTAAGTACAAATACTTTGTTACTTTACTTAAGTAGAGTTTTCAGGTGTCTGTACTTTACTTGAGTATTTATTTTTCTTACAACTTTTTATTTTTACTCCCTACATTTGAAAACAAATAACTGTACTTTTTAATCCTTACATTTTCAAAACGGGCTCATTACTTTTAATGTATTTCAGGGGAATTATTGATTATTTTTGTTTTGCTTCATTATGCACTGATTTCAACCCAAATTGATGGAACAATAAGTCGTAACAAGATGAAGACAATGCAAGACAAAAAAAAACCCGAAAATGATGTAAAAGGTGTGACAAGATGAAAACGACACAAGACAAGGAAACCCTGAAAACAATGTAAAAGACACAACAACACGAAAAAAGACATAAACAACATCAAGACGTAGCAAGACGAAAACAACGTTAAAGATGTAACTAGATGAAAACAACACAACGACATAAAATATGTAACAAGACCACGTCAGCGTAAAAGATGTAACGAAGAAAATGATATAACAAGATAAAAAAAGATGAAAATGATGGAAAAGATGTAACGAGATGAAAATGATCAAAAAGAAGAAGCTGAAGAAAAGGTGAGGTTCAGTCATTTTGCACAGAAACAATCAACAGAAATGTGTTTTAGAGGACGACTTTTTACTTTCAAGTGTCTGTACTTGTACGACAATGAAGAATGCGTGGACTTTTGACACCTCTGGTCAACTGGTCAGTCCCGGTGGTGGAAGAGAAAAGAGGAAGAAGCAGGGAGTCTTTGTGTTGCAGTTGATCAAAGAGTCAACTTTTATTCTTCAGGGTCTTTCTTAGCGGCGGTCCGTCCTCTGACCCTGCTGAGGAAGTCAAGCCCGGGTCAGGGGCTAATGAAGCTTCCTCAGGAGGTCCAACAGAGAGAGACACAGGAGGATTTATGATCTGGTGTCTCTGCAGGAAACATCCAGATATCCAGATTTCCTCCAGTGATGCCAGTGGACAGAGACGGCTCAGGAGCCTCCAGTCTGGGACACTGTCTCCTGCTGTCTCGGAGACTGTCTCTGTCCAAATATCCTGCAGAGCATCTGCCAGTTAAACCAAACACTCTGAGCTTTGTGCAGGTCGACACGTTACCACAGTAGAGCTCTCCTTTAGTCATCCTGGTGGATCCATGAAACTGCCACTAGACTGTCTTCACCTCGCTCTTTTTAAGAGATCGAATGTTATATTTTTGAGATGTGGACCACACGAACGGACCAAGACCGCTTAAAAAGGTCGGACTCAGTCTGCTTTCAAACTGAGTCTGGTGCACTTTGTTTGTGGTCTGAAAGCAAACGAACCAACAAGATTTTATCATCACAGACCTGTGACTTTGGCCTGATTTCAAAGGCTGAAATCCATCAGCTGATCTGAAATCTGTTCAGGAAGCGATCGTATAATTGATCTGAGTGTTTCTTTTTCTTCTTTCCTGCTTTTTTTTTTGCATGTCTTCTGTGCCTAAATGTACTCCTGTGCTGTGATATATGGTTTCATTCCTCATGAGGAGGACTTGTAAGACATTTTGCATCCTTAAGCATGTCTGTTCAAGAGATTTACACTCAGATTAAACGGTTACACATGTGACACTTTTCATAAACACATCAAACGGTCATGACAGTCCTCAGTGTGTTGTGTTTAAATGGAGGATTCTGAATTGTCTGTTGTGCAGCAGAAGTTTTTATTCTCTGTATAATCCCTGTGCGGAGTCAGAAGAGTCCGAGCGTGCTACAGGTTGGTCAGTAACCTGCACACAAAATCTGATTATTGTGTTTTTTGTTGTGTTTTCAGAGTTGCTGGGCTCCACCAAGAGACTGAATGTAACTACCAGGACTCAGACGGGTGAGTGATGACGTCGACGCTATAAAAAGACATTTTCTGCTCCGTGCGTCCGCTCTTTACTCCTGCTGCATCTATAAAACTGTTTCCACTCTGCAGTAACTCTGTTCGGCCGAGTCAGCAGATCCACTGACGTGGTGTCTGGTGTCAAAACATCATCTCGGCCTGCATGTTTGAACCCCGAGCCGCCGCGGCTGCTGCTGCTGCTGCTGCTGCTGCTGCTCAGCCTCACTTCTGTGGAGCTCGTTAGCCTGAAATAGAAGAAGAAAGTTTAGTTTGTCCTCATCAATATTTCTCTTTGTTCACAGTTTGTATTATCCTCTGTGTTACATCCTACTGCTGTTTCCTCTCAGCGTCTCCCTCCAGACTCAGACGCGTCTCGTCCTCACAGACCGTCTCAACAGCTGCGTGTTTTCATTATCTTATGAATATATTGATTGTATAGAACTTTTATTTTTAATTGGCTGCAGGGACCGTCTGTATGTCAGACTGACATATCTCGTCATCTTTTGGATGGATTGTGATGAAATGTGGTTCAGACCTTCGTGTTCCCCTCAGGAAGAACTATAATAACTTTGATATCTGTTGACTTTTCATGTAGCGCCATCATCAGGTCAACATTTTAATGTCTCTAATACTTTGGTTTATGACCAAATACCTGCAGAACTAATGACGTTCTCATCCCAGGGGTGTTGGTCTTTAAATTGGAGAAAGTAACACATTAAGGTGGATGTTTTTTGGAGACAGACTAGGTCTAGACTGTACTCTTTGAAAAATTATTTACTGAAACCTGACAGTTCCCACTGAGAGCAAGCACTGAGGTGACAGTGTTGAGGAAAAACTTCCTTTAACAGGCAGAAACCTCGAGCAGATCCAAGTCAGCTGAAAAATAATCCCCATAAAACCTATTCTGATCATTATGACACAAACAGGAAGTCAGAGACGGACTGATACGCAGTTGGTTTGTTCTCTTCATTGAATTTTTCTCATGTTTGTTGTTTGAACAGTAAAAGATGCACAAGTACAAGATATTTCAGAACGTGTGTCCTGTGTGAGTTCAGTGCTCATCAGTCTGTGATTTAATGATCTTCTGCTAAAACAACTCGGAGCCTTTTCAGCTCTAAAGTCAACACTGTCGTCGTTAACAAAAGCTGAAAGAGAGACGACGAGCTGAGAGCCTGACAGGGCCGTAAAACCCGGGAGTGGACCAGCACATCAGTCCTGAGACATCGTCAAGTGCCGGAGTCCTTTGTTGGCCCCTCAGAGGGCAGAGGGGACCACAGCGAGGTCAGAGGTCAGGGAGTGGAGGGCTGGACCGCGACCAATTAGATAGGAGTGTTTACAAAGAGGCTGGATGACTTAATGCAGCTCTGACAGCCGAGGAGTCTGGGAAATGAGTCAGGGAAGAGTTAAGGTTCACACAGTTGATGTGATGATGAGATCAGTGTCTGATACCGGACTGAAAACTGAACGCAGGCCACAAAACAATATAAGAATGACGTAAGAACTGAGGTTAGACATATCGTGTTGGATATATACACAGTTTTGTTTTTATAACACTAAAAAAAAGTTTTAGGAAATTATAAAATCAGATGGATGAAAATACACAACTGATATTTTTCTATTTTAAATGATACAGTGTGATGCTTCTCTCTCTAACAAACCATCTTTGGGTGGAGCTGGGGCTCTCCTGAATAGCTTTTTTCGAGGGATGCACAATAAGTAACTGTCCATACTGGTATCTGCATCTATTAGCCGATAAATATCAGCCATAGTTTTATCTGATTTGACAGATTTTCAAAGCATTTCATTCACATTCTTTGGCAAAATGCTCTGTAAAGGTCAAAGTATGCAAGTTTCTTATGAGCTTTTACTGTAAAAACTACCTGAACATTTGAAGAGTCAGAATTGTTTTGCTGTCTTAGTGATGTCAGTTAGATTTGGAATTATTAAATCATTTAGGGCTGCAACTGAGAATTATTTTCATTGTCCATTAATCGATCAATATTTCTCGATTACTCAATTAATAGTTGTTTGGTCCATAAAATGTCAGAAAATGGTGAAAAGTCCAAGATGACATCTTCAAATATCTTGTTTTGCTCACAACCCAAAGATATTTAGTTTAATGTGGGAGAGGAGTAAAGAAACCAGAAAATATTCACATTTAAGAAGCTGAAATATGAGAATTTGGATATTTTTCTTGAAAAAAATACTCAAATTGATAAATTGATTATCAAAATAGTCTGTGAATAATTTGTTGCAGCTTTAAAAAAATCCATCTTTGCTCATTAAATCTGAGCATTTCTTACCTCCAGTTGTATAGAAACTACAGGTTACATAAACTTCTTTTAAAAATACAAAAATGTGGTATTATTGATTATCTTATCAGTATTGGCCATGAGAAGCAGGTAATTATCGGTCTCTGCTGAAAAAAATCCATATTGTTTATCCCTACTTTTTTCTTTTGGCCTTTTGGCAGCAAGTTCAAATTTATTCAAAGCGTCTTTTACGTTTTTGTCTTGTTGCATCTTTTAAATTACTTTCGTCTTGTATTTTTTGTCTTCTTACGTCTTGTTACGTCTTTTTCGTCGTTTTTATCTCATTGGGTCTATTGTGTATGATATTCACTGATGGATACACCAATGAATTGTTTTTTATGTTACTGTTTCGTCCATTTAGGCTGAAATTGGTCTTAATGTTAAGAAGGCTGCACGCAATGTTGCAAAATAAATATAATCAATAATTCCCCTCAAATGCATTAAAACTAAAGTAAGTGTTTTTAAAATGTAAAGACAAGAAAGTGCAGATATGTAGGGAGTAAACGTAAAAAGTTGTCAGACAAATAAATACTCAAGTACAGTATGGATACCTGAAAACTCTGCTGAAGTACAGTAATGGAGTATTTGTACTAAGTTACTTCCACCTCTGCGGCTGTGCTGAGTGGAATCAAGCTGTCAGAGCAGTTTTATCTTCTGGGAGACATTTGGACACAGGCAGGGACGTAGTGACGGGACATCTTGTGTTTTACTTCTCAAACTCTGTGATATGTTTGGGAACAACATTAGCATGTCTCAGCTGTAATTGGTGCTTTCCCCCCCTCTGTGTGTGTGTGTGAGTGTATGTGTTGGGGCTAATAGCCTCCACAGGGACGTGGATCTCAGGCAGGAAAAGGTTTTTCATTATTCATCAGCGCTGCTGGCGGCTCGCCGGGCGATGAAGACGAAGCTGTGCCTGGGCTGCAGTAATCACACCGCTGCATCTAAACACAACATCCCCAACACACAACTTCCCACAATCCTCTGGTGTCGGCCCGGCACGTCAGCGGCTTCATTTGTTGATGTCGGATCATGTTTACACACAGCCAGTCAGCAAACAGGGAACACGTTCTCACGGGTACATTTGTTCTCTGTGTTTCTGGTCGCTGCTGCGTCGCTGCCGCCGGACCAACCAGGAGATTCTGTGACGTGGAGAAGCTTTAAGTCTGTTATCACGTCTGTTGTCACGTCTGTTGTCACGTCTGTTGTCACATCTGTCAGTATTAAAGGTTGTCCACTTCCCTGAGTTCGCTGTCTGATCTGAGGTAGAGAAGCTGATGTCAGGCTGCAGCCACAGAAAGTAAATGATTAAATGATTAATCAATCGAAAGAGTGGTCAATAAATGAATGAAACTAATAATTTCAGCACTAGTTGATATTAATTTCAGGTGAAATTAGATATTAACCAGAGTTTTCCTTGGATTATTAAGGTTGCAAAGGCAGGAGAACCTTTGCACAGTACATTATTTGTGCTAGAGCTACAACAATTGAGCTGATCAATTATTAGGTTAATTGCCAACTACTCTGACAATCGATTAATTGGTCAAAATTCTCATATCTCAGCTTCTTAAATGTGAATATTTTCTGGTTTCTTTGCTCAGGTATCTTTACTTGTTGCTTTTGTAGCTAACTGCTGCTGCTAGTTAGCCGTGCTCTCCATGGATCTACTATAAGGAACTACATACAGTATGCAAAGATGGCGCTCATTCAGTCCAAAGAGAGCTGCTCACCTGTAGGGCTGAACGATTTTGAAAAAATATCTAATTGGGAATATTTTGACTGATATTGCAATAGAAACGCATTTTACCTTCAACAAATATTGCAGCTCCTGTGATTTGAAAGGAAGCCACATTGCAGTTTCAATAACATTTCAATTAATTGTGCAGCCTTACTCACCTGGAACATAAAAGTTTATAACTTCTGGGTTTACTTCTTGGATGTGTGGCCCTCTAAATATGTGCTGTATTTTTTCTTCTTCTGCCTGCGCCCATAAGTTCCCATTTGGCCCATAAATTTTGCGTTGTGATGACATCACAGATTTATAGCTTTTTTTGGTTCGGGGAAAGTTTTACATGTCTGAAAACCCAAAGGATCAAAAATTCATCATAGAGAGAGTCATAATCGACCTTGTTTGCTGTTCGAAGTGTCCTGTAAACAGTTTCACAGATGTCTCTTTTACAAGTACAGGATAAATATGAATGTTTTTGAACTGTTAATCATAGAAAGCAGCTCCAGTGGAATGAAAATATGGAGCTGGAAATGAGCAGAATTGGTCCTTTTTAAGTGAAAAAAGTCCAATGTCACTTTCTGCTCACCAACTTGAGGTCAGACAAAGAAAGAATGAGGGAGTCAGGAAGCGGAAACAAGCGTGCAACTGCAAAATACAATTTCAAAATAAAAGTCTGTGAGGACGAACGTCTGAACATAAAGAATTCACCAAGTAGAATAAATAAGATATTATTCAGGAGGGGCATCTCAGGCTGTGTGGGACCAAAGGTGTGCTCAGCTCAGGTGTGTGGGACCGAAATGAGACACCAAACTCTGCTTAGTGATTAAGGTTAGGTTTTGTCATGTGGGAACAGCCATATGGATTATTATAAAATAGAGAGGTAGGACCAGACATCCCTTTCAGACATTAAATGTGAAGTTTTTGTTGCTCACTGAAAGTTCGTTCATTATTTATTGTCTTATCGTTTCATTTTGTGTAGGGTTTTGGTACCCAACCCTACACGTGATGTTTGTGCACTTCGTATAATCGCATCAACACAGTTTCTGATAAAAGGCAAAAAGTTTTGTTGTAAAAAAAAAAAAAAAAAAAAATCCTTTTTGTTTTTGTTGTAATTTTCAACAACGCAGCGACCAAAAACACAAATGGGACCCAACATACCATAAATATCTCATCACTGCGTGTTTCCATGCAGATCTGGTTCTTTATGCAGATGAAAAAGTTTTAAAACATTTTCTGACATTAAAATAACAAATTTATGCAGCAAACTTGTGCAGCAGCTTTGTCGGAGGTCTAAGCTGCAGTTAATTTATTCATCTGATCGCTGAACTCTGGAGGATTCTCCGTCTTTTGTCGAGCGTCTTGTTGACAGAGAGCGCGACACCCTGTAACACGGTAACACTCAGAGCAGATCCACCACAGAAGAAGAAGAAGAAGCAGCAGCAGAGGAGCAGAGCCGGAGGTTATGTTTAATGAAACAGAACGGCATCCAGCAGCTCGCCTCGCCAAAACTCTCCGTCTGAACAATGGCTGACATACTTTCCTTCTTGGCTCGGAGACGTTTAGTGTTCGCCAAGTTTGACACCCTCTGATGAGTGTGGGAGTCACAGCCCCTCCTCTGCAGGTGTGTGTACAGACCTGCTCTGACTCACGCTGTGATTGGAGGGAAATTTTGACACTCTGTCTTCTGTTTGGACATGCAGACTGACAGACAGACCTGGGGTATTCCAAAAAAAGTTGGGACATTGTGTAAGACGTAAATAAAAACAGAACGCAGTGATTTGCAAAAACTTTTTGACCTATATTCAATTGAATTCAGCACAAAGACAAGATATTTGCAACTTCTACAGTATGTTTGAGAAAACTTTATTGACAATGATGGTTTTGAAATTCATACCTTTTGAAATTTCTAAATACCTGGTGTGCTGTAATGCCTCAGAAAAAGAGAGAGAAGGGAGTATAGTACAATGCTAATTATGCTAATTGTGCAAATTGCCCAACATATGAAAGTTAGCATCTGACAGTTTCAAAATGCTGGGCACCCGTACTCAAGATTTCTAACAAAAAATTAGCATATAAGGGCCTTCACAGATGTGATGGATTGTAGATGGTGAAAGTTCCTGCAGTTATGTGCTGAGAGACGTTGATCTTAAACTGTTGGACTATTTTCCCACGCAGTTTTTTTCTTTTCTTTTTTTTTTTCAAGCATTCCACAACTTTAACAGTCTTTTGTTGCTCCTGTCACAACTTTTTTGGAAACACGTTGCAGGAATCAAATTCAGAATGAGTGAATTTTTACAAAGAGCAATAAAGTTTATGAGTCTGAACATTAAGTATCTCGACTTTGTGCTGTATTCAGCTGAAAACAAGTCAAAAAGTTTTTGTAAATCATAAACAGTTGGAGTCGTGGTTGTAAAATCACTGTGACTTCACACATAAATCAGTGTTATTGAGGTTGTGTGAGTGTTTGAGCAGGTCGACCAGTCAACACTCAGAATATTTGTCTTTATTGACATCTGTGTGTGTGTGTGTGTGAGAAACAAACACACACTGGGTATAAAGGAGGTTTCTTTTCTGCGTCCCTGTGAGACAAATTAGTATTTGAGTGTGTGCTGGCGTCTGTTGGCTCGCCGTGCCGACGTGTTTCTATGGAGAGCCGAGCTGGAATGGGTCCCAGTGAATCGATGCCTGGAGCTCTGGTCTTTTGTCCCGGAGGAGAGAGACGAGCTGCCAGCGGCCGTCACACCTCTGAGGATGGACGGGACGGCCGCTGTAACAGAGACTCATTCAGTGTCCAACAGGAGTCCTCATGTGACGGCTGTGATCCTCCGTTTCAGATGTTCTCACTTTTAATAACCATGTTATCCCGAAATCACAACATTGGACTAAAGCACGCTCGTCATTAGTGAACTTAAGAACTTTAGAGAGAATTCCTGAGTTTAGAAAACCTCTAAAACAGCAATAAAGAAACTCCATTGGAAGAAATGTAACCAAACTGTTGGACACATTGATTTATTCATGTCATTTTTCTTGTGTTCAGGCAAAACATGGCAAATATTTCACCTTCTTTTGGTCTGTTTGTGTTTATTTGCCAGTTTGTTGTTCAGTATATGTTTCTTCAGAACATGATGCAGATTGTTTTTGTGGTTTTGTTTTAGTTTAATAGGCAGCATTTCATGTATATTTGATCCTTTTTTCTTAAAGGGTCAGTCTGTAGGATTTAGTGATATCTAGCAGTGAGCTTGCAGATTGCAAAGACCTCGTCTCACCCTCCCCTTCCTACCCTCGCTGGTAAATGAGAACCTACGATCGCAGCTCTTTTGATGATTGATTAATTGGTTTGAGTTTGGTTTTTTTTTGTTTTGTTTATTTAAGAAAAAAAGTCTAAATTCTCTGATTCCAGTCTCTTAAATGAAAATATGTTCTTGTTTCTTTGCTCCTCTCTGACAGTAAACTGAATATATTTAGGCTGTGGGGGGAAAAAAAAGACATTTTGGGACATTGTCTTGGGCTTTTGGGAAACACTGATCATAAATATTCACTATTTTCACTATTTTCTGACATGTTATGGACCAAACAACTAATCGATTAATCGAGAAAATAATCAAGAGATTAATCGATGATGAAAATAATAGTTAGTTGCAGCCCTTGTTGCCACAAAACTCATGCAAAATGCTCCTTGTAGAGTCAGAGTTTGGTTTTTCCATTCTGGGCGACTGTAGAATCATGGCGGTGCGACATGGCGGACTCTACAGACGAGGACACACAACAACACATTGATTGTTATTTTCAGGTGATTATACACTAATGAAAACATACTTATGAATATTATATTCCAAATCCCTGCAAATCTCACACACTGGACCTTTAATTATTAAAAACATCAGTGACTTTTGAACCCTCAAAAAAGTTTGATGAAAACTTTTAAAAAGCCACAATATTTGAAGAAAAACCTGACAGTTCAGCAAACAAAGGCTGATGATATTTTGTCGTTTTAAACATCTGAAACAGGTGAAACGCTGGAACAGTTAAAGTCAAAAACTAAAAGAAGATTAAAGAGCCGTTGAAATAGAAGAACTGAAAAAAGTTTAAGGTTCACATCTGTCACATGTAGCTGAGTGATGTCAAAGCAGCTGAACTGAACAGTTTGTAAGCGTTGAAAGTAGATAAATAATAAAGAAAAAAGTCATGATACTTAAAGTAAAGTAAAGTAAAAATAGAAAATGCTTTATTGTCTATGCTTTGCATGCAAAAGGTAGAAATTAGTCTTTGCTTATATGTGCAGAAAACTGCTATTACTCAGATAAAAAAAATACTATTTGAAGAAAAAGAAAGTGAAATATTTTGAGTTTAAGTTGCAACATGAGAAGATTTTAATACTCTGGTTGAAACAGGTGAGAGAAGCTTTTTATATAAGGGATGATCAGAAGTTTTAGATTCCACCAATAATCAAAGATTTAAGATATTGATCAGGTGTGTTTTGAAGCAGCTCAGTTTCCCTCATACAGACGTCAAAACACAGAAAAGGACTGAGCTCAGTGGACTCAATGATGCAGCAACAGTCAACTGTTAAATGTTTATAAATAATGATAATTATAATAATCTGACTTTCTTCTCAGAATCCATGTTTCTGATCCAGTGAGTATTTTTTAACTCAAGCAGAGGAGGATGAAGGACGTGTCTTCTGTGTTTTTACTGTAAACTGCTCTCCATGTGCCAACATGCCCGACCTGCACTCATAAAGAGGAGCTTGTAAATGTTCTTAGTAACACCGGCACCACACACACACACACACACACACAAAAAAAACCCCTTTGTGTCGTTAAAAAAAAGAGGCGAGTAAATGAATCAGACGGTGCTGAGCTGTGAACATGAACTCACTGTAAATGTGCTCAGGCCTCTGAGCGCAGAAGAAGAAGAAGAAGACATAACTCATTTGCGCTGGAGTGAGACTGGTGAGACTGGGAGTGAACATCCGGTCTGTGATGGGTCAGCGAGAGGACGCCATGTACCGCAGGTTCAGACCGCGTTCAGGCTGATACAGGATCAGTGTTGTGCAGCTAGGAGTGAGCGGTTTGGTAAAAATATATCAGGATTCTTTTCTTTTTTCCAGGCAGGATCACGGTCTCTTATTATAATTCTTTTTCATGTTGGTTTTTAAAACTATTTTACAAAGTATTGACCAGAACAACCAAACCCTTAAAAAATAAAGCCCTAAACAGTATTAAAGTGTAAAATAAAGAAGAATAACAGACCATTTAGGCCAAAGTACCTTTATGAACAGATTATAATCAAGTGTGCAGTGCTGCAAAGTCTGAATTTGACTCTCTTTAGACTTGTATTTAAGGCTGAACAGTTAATTGAGATTTTAATCGAAATCGCAATATAGGTGATATTTGATAAAACCCAATTTTTGTTTGTAAAATCACTGTGACGCTGCAGAGATGTGCTGGCCTACACATCAGATTCTACAGGCTTAAGAGGACATCTTTGTAGGGCTGCAACTAAAGATTATTTTCATCATCCATCAATCATTCAGTCATTTTTAGGACTAACTGATCAGTTGTTTGGTCCATAAAATGTCAGAAAATGTCGATCAGTGTTTCCCAAAGTCCAAGATGACGTCCTCAAATGTCTTGTTTTGTCCACAACTCAAAGATATTCAGTTTACTGTCAGAGAGGAGGAAAGACACCAGAAAATATTCACATCAAAGGAGCTGAAATCATCTCAGAAAGAAATCAGAAGTAATTTAATAGTTGACAACGAATCGATTAACCAACAAATCATTACAGTTCTACATTGTTTGGTCCAGATCTCAGACATATTTTTTCTAAATCATGCAGCCTAGCAAGTACAGCAAAGGGTGCTGCTGGAGCTTGACTGTGCAGTGCTTCGCTCCACGTTTTCCAGATCAGGTTCAGGCTGATGACGATGAATCCCTGCATGAATTTAGGACCTCTGCAGTTCAATAATATTAACCTCAAACTCTGTATTTACTCTGACTGCCTCCATCTGGCCTCCAGCCTCCACCTCTCACTGACTGACTCCTCCACCTCTGTGACCCTCTGCTGATAACGAAACGTCTTCATTATCAGCCTGCGGAGACTCTCGTCTCCTCTTCAGACTAATGATCACGGAGCAGAGCTCAGTTTAAACCCTCCTGACTGATGCTGAAGGATTTCTTCCTCCTCCTCCTCTTTGGTCACTCTCTCCTGCTCTTTGTAACCTCTCTGAGTAATCCATCCATCCATCCATTATTGTTGGAGCTGCCCTCGGCGCTCTCTCTTACTGCACCCTCCTGAATGCCTTCGCTCACGTTACGCAACAGACAGAAAGGAAGGAATAGCGGCTCTAAAATCGGCCCTCCCTCCCTCTTCTGTCTGTATTCATTTCTTTCTTTTCTCCTCTAATGTCTCTGCCTGCTTTATTTACAGACAAACACATGTAGCCTGTAGCTCTGTTTCCTCTCTGTCTGTCTGAGCTTCACATGTGGGGGTCGAACGACGGGTGGATGTGACGGCTGTCCTGCACGTTATGGTGCAAGTTTTTCAGATGAATTGTCTGTAAAAGGAGACCATTTATTTGCTTTCTTTATATTTTCGATAAAATGTCTGGAAATAGTGAAAAATGTTTCCAAAAGCACAAGATGACGTCATCAGATGTCTTGTTTTGTCTGAAAAAATCAGTTCCTCCAGGAAGCTGTAATTAGAGCCTGACCAATAATGATGTGAAAACTTTCTTTAACAGAACAAGATGCAGATTGTGTTTATTTGTTAGCTTTATAGGCAGCATCCTTTTTCTTTATTCAGGTTTAATACATCAGGGAGGTCACAATACCAGAAATTCAGTACAGCAGTCGATACCAATACCAGTGAATTTCCACGACTTTGGATTTCTAATTCGATACCACGATAAGTAGGACAAAAGACTGAGGGGGAGATTTACTGAGCGTGAGAGCATGTTGTCCAGAAAGTAATGCAAAAGTGATTTCTGCTCAGATATGAAGTCTAGACCAGGACGATACAGGTGAAACACCTGTTACAATAACGCTACTTTTGAGGGATCATTGCAAAAAAAATGTGTTTAAGTATATATTCTATATTCTGTATATTATATTCTGTATAAAGAATATTGGCAATGATATCGGGATTTATTTACTCCCGAATACCAGCCAGTATCGTCATCGACCCCAAACAGTTCACGCAAATTCAACCAGTATCTGTGAATTCTGCAGTTTTGTCCAGTCGCCACAACTTTTCTTCAAATTTGACCAATCATCATGGCTTCATGTGAGCTCCACCAGTCACAGCAGTCCCCAGTGCAAACTTCATACATGTACGTCTCAATTGAATGAAATATTGTTTGCTAGTTTTTTGTATTTTTAATATTTTATTTTGTCACAGGTGCTGAAAAGAGCTATTTTTGATTGAGAAATTTGTTTTTTCTTTGTGGCAAACCCTCAGGTGCACTTTTCCATTCACAAATAAAGAAGATTTTATTGGAATTTTTGTAACTTAACATACAGAACAGAGTGCAGTTTTATTCTCCCTGAAACATGTTGCCTTTGATTATTAATGATTTATACAAACTAAATCTATTTTTTTAAATTTTCACTTGCTCTCGCAATTTCATAGGATAAAAAAATGCCTCAAACCATCGCCACAGGCATCGCAAATTTTTAGACAAGCCGTAAGAAACCGGTGAACTCACTCTCGATGCTTCCGGCTTGACCGGCGCCGTGATGTGTTCCAGGTGTGTACCTGTAGCTGCAGGTCCACGTCTGACTCACATACTTACACAATTATCTGACTCTCCCTCACACAGCGAGTCTAGACACACCAGAGAACATCACACACACTCACACACCCTTCTATTGTGTCCACAGTGCAAGAACTTGGAACGAATGTTTTGTTCAGACTTTTTTGGCTTCTACTTCAGAGTCGGTTCTCTCCCAGAATCTTGAGTGACGAAGGTGTGCGTTGATTGGTCGAACACATGAGCCAATCAAGTAGAGCTGCAGAAGAAAATTGTTTTTCAAGGATAAACGTCAAACATTTCTTGGTTGCAGCTTCTTACACACTCCACTCCGTGACAAGTGGTGTGGAGTCACCCTCGTGGGTGTGGAGAGTCACTTAAATAAAGGGGAGGGCGTAAATACTCCTGCAAGCTTTGGGATGCCCTCACCTTTCTGTAAATATTAAAACACATTATATTCATGACACAGTGAGCTTGTGAAAGGGAAAATTGTTGAACATTTTTTCATAACGTCATTTCATCATGTGTGGATGAAAAATGTCCATCAAATGTCTGTTTGAGGTAACTTATTACTTTGGAAATAATTGCCATGACCGCACCTCACGCAGAACTAACTTTAATGGCGTTTCCTCCATCCTGGACACAACAGAGGTGCTGCACCTGAGATGGGTGTGGTTTGTGAGCCTTCATTCTTGCAGACTTGCTGTTGGAGGGCTTTATAAACCACTCCCCCTTAGACTGGCTGGTTTGGCGCGACGCTCAATGTGGTAGACCCACCATGTGAATGTGAGTGTGGAGTAGGGGGTGGGTGTAGAGGCCAGGTTGACATCGGGCCAAAGACGCAGCAGCTCCAGCTCAGTCTGAACACCGACCAACAAAACAGCTCAAGTGACACCGCTCTGCTGGGATGCAGAACTCTGCTGCAGCTACCATGTGTCTATGAGACAGAGACAGGAGCTGGCTGGCCGAACACGTGATATATTTGCTGTTCGAAGCGCAAAATATGGCATTAGGGACAGCCCTACGAAAATAATAATTAGTTGTAGCCCCTGGAGAGAGTTAAGGAGAAAGAGGAGGGAGGTCTGTCTCCATATTGAGCTTTAATTTTCTCCATAAAGTCAGAGTGATTCTCTCCTGTTAAATGTCAGACTGTGATGTGTTTACAGGGACGTTTAGGTTGATTGTATTTACAGTCTCATGTGAGGACTCTTAATAAGAAACTGTGTGTGTGTCATGTGTCAACTGATGTGGTGTGTTGTAGAGTTTTACTGCCTCTGTGGGGACACATCCAGCTGGGAGGTGAAACCAGTTAACAGGATATAAAAAAACAACATTTTATGCACACTGTTTATAATGCTCTCTGCGTGTGTGTCTGTCTGTCTGTCAGGTTTTCGGCCCTGCACCACGCTGCTCTCACAGGGACCACAGAGCTGCTGTCTGCACTGCTGGAGGCTCAGGCCACTGTGGACGTCAAGGACAGCAACGGTGAGACACACACATGCACACACACACCTGCTAAGATGTATTATGTCCCTGGTTCAAAGGAAACCTCAGCATAACAGTAAAACACTGCAGCTGCATGTTTACCGCTGTGATGCATCAGCTTTTCTTTTAACAACACTCAGTCAGTGTTTGTGAACTGAGGACACTAATTGTTGAAGTTTTGAAAGTGAAATTCTTTCTCCTTCTTGCTTGATATACGACTTCAGCTGCTCAGTAGTCTGAGGTCTCTGTTGTCATATTTTGTGCTTCATAATGCACCACACATTTTCAATGGGAAGCAGGTCTGAACTGCAGGCAGGTCAGTCTAGTGCCTGAACTCTTTTACTACGAAGCTATGCTGTTGGAACTCGTGCACAATGTGTCTTGGGATTGTCTTGCTGAAATAAGTAGCGATGGCATCACATGTTGCTCCAAAACCTTTCAGCCTTAATGGGAGTCTTCACAGATGTGACAGTTTCCCATGATGCCTTTAATCTTGAAATGATAATATGGATTGTAGATGGTGAAATCTCTAAATTCCTGCAGTTTTGTGTTGAGAAACATTGTTCTCAAACTGTTGGACTATTTGCAGTTTTTCAGAGTGGTGAACTTCACCCCATCCGTGCTTGGGAACTACTGAGCCTATCAAGGACGCCCCTTTAAAACCCCATCATGATACTGTCACCTGTTACCAGTTCACCTGTTTACCTGTGGAATGTTCCAAACAGGTGTTTTTGGAACGTTCTACAAACTCCTGTCACAACTTTTTTTGAAATGTGTTGCACGCAGGCAAAATGCAGAATTTTAACTGAGTTTGTCAGTTTGCTGATTTAATTTTATCATTTTATATCCACTGCACAGTCACATGAGTCACATGAACCGTGTGTGTGTGTGTGTGTGTGTGTGTGTGTGTGTGTGTGTGTGTGTGTGTGTGTGTGTGTGTGTGTGTGTGTGTGTGTATAAACAGTAGATAGCATCAGCTGGTTCAGACCATCACAGCAGATTAACAGCTGTGCTGCGTTCACTGCAGCTCGTTTACGTCTGTGTGTCATTCTGATGGGGTGTGTGGTCGCTTCTGTTTACAGAGTCACTGCTGCACACACACACACACACACACACACACACACACACACACAAACACACACACACAGTTTACTAACTTGATAAAACCTGAATGAAATAAAAAATATTTGAATTAAAGTTACATTTTGAATGCAGAACTTACAGTAATAGATCTGAGGACGTCTTCCAATAGTAAACTGATAACTGACTGATAGTTAATAATAAAGATGATTGATGTTAACGTGTGTGTGTTGACTGATCCGTGCAGGAATGCGTCCGCTGCATTACGCAGCCTGGCAGGGAAAAGCTGAATCTGTCCTGATGCTGCTTCGCTCCGGAGCGTCTGTGAACGGAGTTTCTCTGGACGGACACATCCCTCTGCACCTGGCAGCCCAGTACGGACACTACGAAGTGGTGAGTCCAGACATCAATACGTCACAGATCAATAACCGATCCTGATACCTCCTCCTTTCATCTCCCACCAGTTCTCCTCGCTCATCAGTTGGACCTCAGTGGTCGTGATTTTCTGGATTCCAGATGTCACATGACTTCGTTTTTGTTTTTTTCTGAAACCTAATAAGAGACAACAGGGGAGGTCAGGCACCTTAAACGCCATCACACTGAACACTAGACACTTAAGCTATGTTTCCACACAAAGTAACAGCGGTTTAACCTACAAAAGTTGGGCAAATTTGCAGCACTGGCTGTTTTTACATGTCATTTTGTGTGCGACTATAGCTTGGACAACTGTTGTTGGTCCATCTGTTGTACACTTTCTATTCTAACTCCATATTGAGACCATGATGGCTGCTGTGGAAACACGCTGATTTCCTCCAAACGTTCCTAGTTCCTGGGGAAAGTTCTTGCCATGGAAACGCAGCTAAAGGCCTTGTTTCCACCTTAAGTACTTGGAACTAGGAATTAGAACGTTTCTTAGTCTTTTGTTGTCTGCATTTTCACTGTGGTTTAAAGACCCACAAACATTAGGCAAATATGCAGTGCCAGCTGTTTTCCGTTGTCTGTCCATCTGTTGTATGATTTCTTCTGTAACTCTGTTGAAGCACAAAGAATAAAAAACAAACTATTTTTTGGCAAAGTTCCTGTACTTTTGGAAAGTAGCAACTTCCAAGCAGTAACTTTTTTGGAGCGTAAAATAATGTCCCCTGAACTTAATTTAGACCCTGGTCCCTGCAGTAGAAACATACTGATTTTCTCCAAAGGTTTCTAGTTCCTGGGGAAAGTTCCTGTGGTGGAAACAGTTTCAGCGGTGGTGACGTTGAAGTCATGTGACTTTGCTGTAGTTCGTTTATAGCGTCATGTCTTAACGTTAGCTTTTTACTCCTGGAGATCACAAAGTTGTGCTCCTTTATGAAAATGATCTTACTGAACAAAACATGTCAGTATTATAAACTTTATATTTTCTGCACTGCTACAAAACGTAACAGAGAAATCCTATTGGCTGTTTGTGCAGAGAACCAGAGCAACGCTAACCTCAAAAATACTTCCTCACCTCCTCCTCCACTGTGATTGTGCTGCAAGATCAGAGGAGGATGTGATTGGATTTGTGGGGATTCAGAGGGTGATAATGAGGTGGTGTTGGGGTGGGGGGGGGGTGGTGTATATTTGGGGTGATCAGATTTTAGGTGGGGGTGCAGATTAGTGACCCTGTTTGTGTGTCGTCTGTCTCAGCAGAACAGATGTGAGCTGATGTTTTGACTGATGAAATGAACACTGCACAGGGTTTTTTATTATTAATCCTCAGGTCAGATCTGACTGTGACTCTTCTGTTATTTTTCAGAGCAGGATTAAGATGAATGTAGGTGAACCAAACCGTCTCTTTTTGTATCTGTGACCCCCCACTGAGGACAGTTTAGTGAGATTTAACCTCTTCAATTCACAATTTATGCTAATCCCTGCAGGTTTGGACAAAAAACATGCACTTATTTGCACACAGTAGAAGTGTAATTTTCAGCTTTTTGTGATCGCAGTTTCAGTCAAAATAGTCGCAAGGCCAGAGCGAACTTGATGTTGTCAAAAGGACAGCAAAACATGGCGTGCAACTGAACGCACTGACGCCCCAAGTGCCCTCTAACTGAACCAAAACCAGACATCTGCAACCAAATCAGTTCTAAAGAAAATGAGATGATATCTTTGAATTGTCATTGTCAGCAGGATGGCAGCATATGTCGCTCCAAAACCTGTATGTACCTTTCAGCATTAATAGGACCTTCACAGATGTGACGGTTACCCATGAATGCCATCGGCACTAACACAGCCCCATACCATCACAGATGCTGGCTTTTGAAGGTAACAATCTGGATGGTCCTTTTCCTCTTTAGTCCAGAGGACATAACGTCCATGATCTCTAAAAACAATCTAAAATGTGGACTTGTCAGACCACAGCACACTTTTCCACTTTGCATCAGTCCATCTCAGATGAGCTCGGGCCCAGAGAAGTCTGCAGTGTTTCTGCAACAACGTTCAGTTTTGGTTTTCAGCCTTGGTCCTGACATGCAGAGATTTCTCTGGATTCTCTAAATCTTTTAATGACATTATGGATTATAGATGGTGAAATCTCTGAATTCCTGCAGTTTTGTGTTGAGAAACATTCTTAAACTGTTAACTGTCGGTGTGTGAATGCTTTACATGGTGGAAATGAGAGTTAAAATGTCATGAATTTGTGTGCTTTGATTGTTTGAAACAAGATACCACGTTATTTTCCTCTTTTACACACAAAGTTCCAGTCAGTGTGTTTTGGAGCTGCAGATCCCTGTTGAGGTTTTTCTTTTTCTTTTTTTTTGGGGGGGAGTCATATTGAAATCGGCTCCTCGGTCTCTGTAATCCGTCCTGCAGGGTCCCTGCAGAGCTGTGATAATAACACACAACCGTCTGTATTTATCCAGCCTGTGTGAGCCCGGAGTGTGTAACAGTTTACGTCATCTGATTGGCTGAGAGGCGCTGAAACATTATCCACATTACAACATCGAAATAACACAACCCTCAGAGGGCCGACACACTGCCTCACTCCACAGGTGTTTCAGTCTGCTGAGGGGCCGCACATGCACACGCACACGCATGCACACATACACACACACACACTCACACACTCAAACCGTGTTTCCATAAGCTAAAATCAGGCTAACAGTTTCCCCCTGCTTCCAGTCTTTATGCTAAGCTAGGCTAAGCATGCCTATACTGAATCTGACATCTGAACGTCTTTAAATGTTGTTTTGTTGACTTTAGTAGTATTATTATGTCTATATATCATGTAACTTTCTCTTGTATTCATCTTTTATCACCTCTAACACTTTAATCTATAAAATAAAGTTGTTGACTGTTTGTTTGTTTGTTTGTTTTCAGTCTGAAATGTTGCTGCAGCATCAGTCCAACCCCTGCCTGGTCAACAAGGCCAAGAAGACTCCTCTGGACCTGGCCTGCGAGTTTGGAAGAGTCCAGGTGAGTGTGTGACATGCGGGGACACACACGGATGCTTCTCCACAGTGTAAATCATTAAACTTTGGTTGTCATGGAGGTTTAAGGTTCAGATTATAATCCAGGTCCATGTGGAGGTCGGGGGGGGGGGACGTCCTTAAATCAAAGCGATGTCCCTGCTGAGTGAATATTGTTTGAGAGCTGATGGTTCGACAACACGAAGCCACAGCTGGACAAACACACGCAAACACACACGGGTTTGATTGCGTTGCCACGACAACTCTTCTGTCTCTGTCGGTAAACATCCCTGTTATCTTTGTCTCTTTGTCTCTGTGTTGATCTCTCTACACAAATCAATCAGACGAGAGTTTTCTTTTCTCACTCATATTTCGCCAACCTGACACACATCTGGATGAATTACTGCACTAATCCATCAGATGTGTTGATATTTCTTTTTGGAGTCAAAAGTGATAATGTCTTGATCAAATGTTTTGATCCAAGTCCTTTAATATCGAGTATCTGTCCATATGAGTCCAGTCTGGTGTTTATTTTCACAGCTGCGCGCTCCCGCTACAGTTAGTCTGAGTTGGAACTAGCGCAGAAGTTTAAATGTGTTTGACAGCTGGACAGATCTACAGTGTCGAGCAGTTTCATTTGTTATTCAAAATATGAGTGCGTCAGTCTTCCTTGCAGCCTTTTCTCTTTCTTCTCTATTTTTGAACTTTTGGTGTTTATATTCAGACTTTTCAAAGGAATAGTTCCTTTGAAGTCTGGAGAACTGCGGGTGTGTCGACCGCCATTTACTGTAGGTAAATACCTCATACAACCAGACTTCAAATAATCCAAAATATCCCTTTAACACTCTAGAGACCCCACAGCTTTGTGTGATAGATGCTTTTAAGTTGTCATTAATAAGCAGAACAGGTTGTTCATCATAACTCTGAGATCTGTCAACTCTCACAGCCTGAAGCAGGGGTGGAATAACTAATGACAACTACTGAAATTACTCTAATTAAGTAGTTATTTGGGGTAGTTTTATGAGTAGATTTTCAAGTCTATACTTTCACTCATACTTAAGTAATGCACACATCTACTTAGTTACTTTTAAACTCCTTAGTAGCCAATAAGGTGATCTGATCACAAACAGGCCAGTGAAAACCGGGACAAAAAAATCAAAACAAGCTGCAGCAGCGCAGGTTTGGAGTAAAGATGTTCATGATCAGCCAGTGTTAATATTCATGGATATTTAATTAAAACAGTCGGCTGTCTTAGAAAATATTGAGACACACGTTAAACTAAATGCAGCGCATATCGAAACTGCATTCATAAAAAAAAAAGATTTAATAGAAGCCTTGGAAGTGTTTTTATGGTTGATTATTATTATTAGCTGGATATCATCACTTTCACCCTCATTTCTTATCCCACTTATGGATATTTCCAATAATTGTGGTGAGTCTCTCATCTTGGGGTGACAGATCATTACTTACTTATTTTCTTCTTTTTTTCTGCATCAGCTTTAATGTCAAACCATTTCTTTTTCACCTGAGACACAGTCCGTTTCTGCAGGGACACAAGATGCACCGCCTCGGTTGTAGCAGCCCCAAGAAATTATTTTTATGAGTCGCAAAAGTGCTTTTTTCCTCGGACATGAGCTGCACAGCTGTGCGTCCGCGGTACAGACTGATTGTGGGGAGGCAGCACTCAGCGCTGGTAGGAAGCTGGTGAATCAGAGAAATAAAAGGTTATTTCCTGATTGTTTCACAGCGGCTGAGCTCTAAATACTAAGAAACACCCACACACAACAACACCGCCTGATTCTGCCTAAATGTGAAACTTAAACGATTTCACCGTTATCTCCACGATACTTTCCTACGCAAACTTATTTCCTTATATGGAGAAATGTTGTGATTAGTTGTGCAGCCGTAGTTTGAATGAAGTTTTTCTAACTGACTGACCAGTTTGAAGAGGAGGTGAAACAGAGGAGAGCTGAATGGAAACTCAGCAGCTGCTGTCGACGACACACCCTCACATCACTGAGAGGCAGCTGAGGCCCCAACACACACACACACACACACACACCACACAAACACATCTAAATCTGATATCTGGGTGAAGTTTGAATCAGCTGTACAGGATCAGGCTTCACTTTCATGTCTAGTTTAACAAACTCACACAAGTCAAAACAAAGATGGCGACCAGAGAGGGAATGTAACTAAGTACATTTACTCAAGTACAGATTTGAGGTACTTCATGTAACTTTTTACTACACTGCATTTATCTGACAGCTTTAAGTACTAGTTACTTTTCAGATTACTATTTTATCTCTATCACCTTCTCTAAAGACCAAATAAATAAATGTATAAATAATAAACAGTTGGTAGGTTTATTAGCCCAGTGTGGCATTTTACTTGCCCTGAAGAATCGTGCTGCATCACAAGTGAGCAATAGAAAACAATAGTACTTTGCCAGCTTCCTTCCTCACTCTGTGACAAATCATCTGGTGTTTTTTTGTGTTTCCCAGGGAGTTAAAACAACTAGAAGGTGTAAAGAGATATGATGCCATTGACAGATGACTAAATGAAACGCACCGCTACCTTAAATAAATTACAGATTTCTCTGTTTTGAATATTGTTGGAAACATTTGGGATAATGGAACAAAACAGCTCAACAAATATGCAACATGTCAAGTCATTTGTAGACATTTTAATTTTACATATTAAAACACCTAAAAAATCAGAACTGAACTAAAACTTGAAGTTGAAGTCAGTCAGCTGATCACCTGCTGTGTTTCCTGCTCCTTCACACACTTTTAAACAAACACACAACATAAACAAAACTGCCTGCAGGGAGCTGAAGAGAATTGCTCTGACATTTTTCTACCAAAAGTGAACTTTGGCTTCCAGCTGTGACTCTCTGAGTCTGCTGCCAAACATCTGGAATCGTTTCTGGTGTTTTGGGTCACTGAAGTATGACCTCATTCTCACCTGCAGTGTCTCTGACGCTGTTTGTTGGTCCCCAGTGTGTCCGCAGATTTTTGGCAGCACTTGGTCTCATCACAGCTTCATTTTGTCTCCTCTCTGTCTTCATTTTGTCTCCTCTCTGTCTTCGTTTTGTCTCCTCCATGTCTTCATTTTGTCTCCTCTCTGTCTTCGTTTTGTCTCCTCTCTGTCTTCATTTTGTCTCCTCCATGTCTTCATTTTGTCTCCTCTCTGTCTTCATTTTGTCTCCTCCATGTCTTCATTTTGTCTCCTCTCTGTCGTCGTTTTGTCTCCTCCATGTCTTCATTTTGTCTCCTCTCTGTCTTTGTTTCGTCTCCTGCCTGTCTTCATTGTGTCTCCTCTGTCATCGTTTTGTCTCCTCCATGTCTTCATTTTGTCTCCTCTCTGTCATCGTTTTGTCTCCTCCATGTCTTCATTTTGTCTCCTCTGTCTTTGTTTCATCTCTTGCCTGTCTTCATTTTGTCTCTTCTCTGTCTTCATTGTGTCTCCAGGTGGCCCAGCTGTTGCTCAGCAGTAACATGGTCGTGGCATTGTTGGAAGGAGAGAGGAAGGAGCCAACAGATTCGGCCTTCACCACCCCGCTGCACCTCGCCGCTCGCAACGGACACAAAGACGTCATACGGTGAGACACTCCGCCATCAGTCGCTAACAGCTGAACACACCAGGGAGGGTCAGTTTACCCCAAACACATAAAGACGCAGGTTACAGGTTTTGGAGCAGTTTGTTGTCAGAGTTAAATTTACTGTTAACAATTTACAAAGCAAACAGCATCGGGCCCAGAACAGAACCTTGGGGAACACCATGAAGCATAATACAATCCAATGGTCCCAAACAAGTCATGCTAGCTTAACAGTCCAGAGTGTGGCTAAATTGTGGTGAAGGTAAAGCTGACATGACCATTTTCAAAGGGGTCTCTTGACCTCTCAACTTCAGTTATCTGAATGAAAAAGGGTTTCTATGGGTACCCAAGACTCTTCCCTATATAGACAGGCCCACTTTATGCTAATTTCCTGTAGTTTTGGGCAAAATCATGTAGTTTTTTCTTGTTTGAAAGGCGCAAACTTCCCTTTCCTCTAATAAAATGTAAGTCAACACAACAGGCTCAGTTTAAACATGAAATCAGTGTATTTTTTTCTCTGACACCTTCATGTGTCATTCTGTTGAGACATCAGACGGCGGTGTTTCCTCTCGGAGGTGAGTTTCTGTCTGTAGAGGCTGTGCAGAGGGCAGGGCCGCTGTGGTTTGTGGTCGTTCACCACTGAGCCGGCATGTTTGAATGTGGATGTGGGAGCATGAACTCTGCTTCTGTGTGTGTGTGTGTGTGTGTGTGTGTGTTTTCTGTGAGGCTGTGTATTCTTCATGCTTCACATTCCCAGCAGAGCTCTGAAATACACTTCAACATCCCTGTGACCCAGTTTTACAAAGCTCTTATCCCTGTTAACGTGTGTGTGTCTGTGTGTGTGAGAGTGTGTGTGCTCCCGGTGGAAGCTACCAGTCAGCATTTTAGACTTTTATATGAACCTGCTGTATAATAAAGGCAGAGCTGCTTCACTGAATAACTCAGTCAGTGTATCAGTTCACATTTTAACACATTAGTATCAGAAATATAATATCACCTCGGATCCATCAGTGGCAGACAGTTCCCTTTTACTCAAAAGATTTTGTGGCATTTTGGTTTTAAACACATTTATTAAAGCGGCAGTCTCAAGATTTCTGTCCCGGTTGATTTGGTGACTCTTGTACACTAGATTAGGGCTGCAACTAACAAGTACTATCATAGTCGATTAATCGATCAATAGTTGTTTGTTTGGTGTGTAAAATGTTAGAATGATTGAAAATGCTGAAAAATATTGATCACTGTCTCCAAAAGTCCAAGATGACGTCAAATTACTCAAACCGGTTAATTAATAATTGATTAATTAATTCTATCACTGTCTTGTCAGTTGTCAGACTTTCCTGTAACAATTATTTTCATTATCAATCAATCTGTTGAGCATTTTCTCCATTGTTTGCTCCAAAAATATCAGAAAATAGTGAAAGATATTGATCAGTGTTTCAAAAAGCTCAAGACAACGTCCTCAAATTTCTTGTTTTGGCCACAAAGAGTAAAGAAACCAGAAAATATTCAGGCTGAAATCAGAGAACTCTATTCTCCTTCAGTCTGTATTTTAGTTGGTTGTCTTCTTTTGTTTTTGTGAAGCTTGTTTTATATATAAAGAAGTTCACCTTGTTATTTCCAGGACATTAAAAAACAAACCTGCATTTGGACACAAAGTGAAGTACAAGAACACTTTTTATCCAAAGTCCTGTTTAAATCCTGCTGTCAGGTTCACGACTCACAGCCGTGATCATGTGTCTCACATGTGTGTCTGTGTTGTGTTCCAGGCTGCTGCTGAAGGCCGGCATCGACATCAACAAGACCACCAAGTCTGGAACCGCTCTGCATGAAGCTTCTCTGTACGGAAAGACTGAGGTGGTCCGACTGCTGCTGGATGTAAGTTCTTCTGAAGAGATACAAGCTCAGAATATACAGAGAACAGTTAGCACTGTTAGCATTCTGACCAGCTAAGATGGTGAAAGTAGTAAACATTATACCAGAGATGCTCACAAGTCATTTTTTGCAACTGCAGTCTTCTCCTTCTTATTATTGTCCTCTGCATGCCATCCTGTCTGCTTACAAAACTGCATAATTACACCTAATGAATTCAGAGCTTGTACTGCATCATCATGATAAATAATCATTAGTATTGTGGATATAATGACCAAGTGTGTAAAGACAAATAATAGAACAGTCTGGTAAGTTTAGAAAATAGCATCACTTAAGAAAATGCACAGAAATGCAAAGTGCACAGAGCATCGATAAATGTCAATAACTGTAATAAACCACTTCAGTACCCATGACAAAATAAATAAAATGCAACAAAATAAGAAATAATAAAAACATTCATTTGGTTCATTGAGACGTACATGTATGATTTTAGTGTGGTGGATTGCTAAGATTGCTGGAACTCGTGGGAAACTACAATGATTGGTCAAATTTGCAGAGAAGTTGCAGTAACTGGACAAAATTGCAAGGTTGTACAGAATTCACGGGGACTGGCTGAATTTGCGTTAATGCTTTTGATCGCAACATCGCAACTTCCTGGATGGACTGAATAACA
Source organism: Lutjanus argentimaculatus (assembly GCA_034769285.1). Classification (NCBI taxonomy): domain Eukaryota; kingdom Metazoa; phylum Chordata; class Actinopteri; order Lutjaniformes; family Lutjanidae; genus Lutjanus; species Lutjanus argentimaculatus. The sequence continues at coordinate 5,610,932 of JAWZSL010000030.1, read as the reverse complement.
CAATACATTCAAAATGCAACAACAGCAAGAAGTGCATTTATTCCATGTGCATATTCAGGCAACTTTGCAATTATAATAATTTGAGATAAAATGTTTACCGCAACATTAGAAGTAAAATTAATAATGTCCAAAATGCTACCAGAATGAGAATTTTATTTATTTTATTCCTCTTTACAATGACACAAAACAAACAAACAAAAAAACAAAACAAAACTGAACAAAAAAAAACTTGAAGGCAGAAGATATACATGCTGTGCATTGGTTATGATGTTAATAATAATAAAATAATTGACCCCCATGCCAGTCAACTGTGCACACATGTTTTAAAACAAGCTGACTGGTTACATATTTCTTTATTTAAAAATAAATGGTGACGTGGCTACAGCCCCCTCTAGTCCCCGTGTAGCGCCGTACTGTACCGGGGGGGATAGTAATGACGTAACCGTAGTGGATGGAAGCATGAATGTGTTTTCTTTAGCAGATTTACTTGAAATTCTGTTAAAATTTGCAATAAATTTGGATGAAAACACAGCTAGTCTGGGTCTTTGGGAGGGTTTCTCTGTTTAACTTTGCCCTGTTCATCTTCCCGCTGCCCTGCAGCAACACTTCTCATTTCAGTTCAGCACTGACGTAAGATCAGATCAAGCTCTAACAGAACCCTGAGGGGGCCAGCTGCATATTTTTAGTCTTAATTTGTTTCACATCAAACACCGGAGACGGGCGAAAGAACAGAACTCATGTCTCAATTTCCTGTTGCATGTTGTCCCTCCAGGCCGGAGTGGACGTCAACATCCGCAACACCTACAACCAGACGGCGCTGGACATCGTCAACCAGTTCACCACGTCACACGCCAGCAGGGACATCAAGCAGCTGCTCAGAGGTCAGAGTCCAGACTAAAACTCCTTTTTTCACTTTATTTCACTACTTTTAGTTTCTTCTTTCCTCTTCTCCCCTGAATCTCCACCTCTGTCTGCGTCTCTCTGAGCAGCAGCTTCACCTGACACCGTTCACACTGCAGCTGTGTTTAAATTCAGGGTTATGTAATGTTAAAGTCTTATCAGTCAGCTCCCAAAACTTCAAAGAGCCGACTGCTCACATTCAGCCTCAAATTTAACAGAGCTGTATATATACAGTGTGTGCGCGCACTCTGTAATCCTGCAGCCTTTTGAAGTTCCTGTGGGAACAGACTGAGGGAATAATGAGCGGTTGTGTCGAAGAAGTGATTTAAACATGGACGGAGAGTTTCCCGTCTTGTTTACAGCTGCGGAGACGAGAGTTGAGCGACTTGTACGCTCATGAATCATCGACGTGTCGTGTTGGCAGCGGCATGCGGCCGTCGCTCCTCTGCGGATACGAATGAGTCACAGTTAAAACTGACAGGATCGTCACCGAGGATCTGACTGATGGATTTAAAAAAACCTTATTAAAAAATCTTATTTTGGAAACCAGCACTGACTTCCTGTGATTTTTTTTATTTTAGTTTCTCAACTTTTATCATACTTAGGTTACAATTTATTTATTTATTTTAAAAATACTTTATTCATTGACTTATTTCATCCGTGTACGTACTTTGTTCACTGTGCTGCAAACACATCTCTGTGCAACATCAATTATATCAAGACAGAAAATGCCAGAACATAGGCATCCTATAGAAATAATAATAATAATGATAATGATAATGATAATAATGGGGTTATGGCCTGTTGAACTTCTTTGGGCAGACAAGACACTACTGGAACCAGTCAGCTAACAGAACCGCTTGCTGCACAGCTTACTGGGCTAACTAGCTAAAGGCAGCTACAGTTAGCAGTCGTAGCTGTAGGCTATAACATACAGTATTTGCCAACCCTCCAAATTTTCTCAGGACTTTTCATCGCCCTCTGCCTATTTCCTCTAGAGATCACAATTCTCCTGTATTTCTCCCAATTTATGACACAATTACCCACCTTTTTTTCTTACGGAAGGCCTAAAATTAACATATCCTCAGAAAAACATGTTATGATATTCATTTTCTGTTATTGTAATTGTATTTGAAATTGGACTACTGTCCTAAAAAGACACCAGAACGCAGGAGACAAAGTCTATGAAACTCAAATTTTCTGACTCATCATGCTGAAATAAGTGTGTTTCTGTCCAAAAAAAAAATCTAATTTCTGTAAAATAAAGCTCATTGACTCATATTTCAAAAATTCTGCTTCTGTTATTGTTCCTGACCCCCCCTGACCTTCTAACTTACTGGATGTTTCCTCATCAGATGCGACGGGGGTTTTGCAGGTCAGAGCTCTGAAGGATTACTGGAACCTCCACGATCCCACGGCCCTCAACATCCGAGCCGGAGACGTCATCATGGTGAGACGCTCAGAGATCAGTAACACGTCACTGTCAAGTTCTTTTTCACATGCCAAGTCTGTTTGGGAGTGCTTTCACTGCACACGGACTGCACATCTCTCTTCTATTGTGCTTCATGTTTATGCATCAGGGCATTGTGCAAAGGGCTGCGTGCAGGTGTCTTGTGATTATTAAATACTCTTTAACCAGAGCTCACCAGACAGAAAGCTTTACCTCAGGAAATGTCTCACAGATGGAGACTGATTTTCCACCAGGTAATAATAATGACAATTGGTTCGGTGATGATCACAGGCCAACACTATTTTAGCAATAATTCAAAGGTATCTCATGCCACCTCTTCTGGTGTTACGTTCAGCGGATTTAATAAGGTTAACACGTTGAGCGGCCGTTTGTCGCTCTGGCGTGGCACTTCTCAGAGGCTTTACCAACATATCAGGCCTCTTTTTATCAGTATGTGTGTGAGCAAATGAATAAATTAATGCCGCCTCCTGTAATTAAAGATAGAAAAGTATTATATCTATTGAAGGGTTAACTGTTAACTGTTCTAAGGTGTGACTGTCAGTCTGATCGGGTTGGTGAGTAAATCTGTTGAACTGAAGGATGTGATTGTTGGTCTGTGGCCTCATGTTGAGACTTGTACTAAATATTAAACATCACTGAAGTGTTTATGAAGATCAAGAAAGTTCAGCTTGTGCAGTTTGACTCCTTCCCATCACTGACTCTGCTCCAGTATTTTCTCTCTGTTAGACTTGAACATCAAAGTTCTTCAGACTGTCTGACTTAATTTCTCTACAGATTTAACTTCTGAGGATCTGAAGATCTGCTGTTGAGTTGATTTAACTTTATTGACTTTACAACAGAAGCAGTTTTCAAAGGAGCAACATTCAGCTCAGCATATTAATAAAAACCATAGTTTAAGTAGAAATATTAAAGGATAGTTCTGTTTTTTTAAGTGTGACTGTATGCATAGTAGTGTATTGCCTACAGTACATGGTGTTTGACATGCGCTCAGTTTGGAGAAGCAGCAGGAGTCCTGGTAAAGGAAGCTAAGCAATTCAATACAAAACATATTTTAGGCACCTAAAAAGTCAATATCAGTTTAAGTGTACCCTATATTATAGAATATTTTCACCTTAACTTTGCTGTCAGACTCTCTTTTCTGACAGAAAACTGCTGTTATTTAAGCCAAATGTAATTCCCTGCAAAGCCACCAAACTCCATGAAAAAAACAGTAATTTAACCTCACAGAACAAAAGAGTTGCTCGTCTACTGCTGCCTAGATCTGTCATTTTGTTTGTGTTATTGTGTGACTTTGATGTTTCAAAGGGTTAGTTCAGATTCATCAAAGCTGCACAAAAACACAAACAAACAAATAGACTGAGGCAGTGGTAGACCAGCAACTCTTGTGTTCTCGGAGGTAAAATGACAGATTTTGTCAATGGAGTTTGGTTGTATTACAGAGAGTGATATTTGGCTTTTATAATGTTGGTTTCCCATCAGAAAAGTCTGTCTGACAGCAGGGTAAAGCAGTGGAAATATTTTAAATATAGCGTACACTTAAACTACCTTTTGCTGCTGACCCTGTCCACAGCAGCACATTGCTTAGCTTCCTACATCGGTACTCCTGCTGCTTCTCCAATCTGGGGGCGTGTTGACCGCATCTGCTGTAGGTAATACACTGACTCTGGATACAACTACACTTCAAATTCTCTGAACTGGCCCTTTTAAATACACAAAATGTCATCAATGATGCAATGTGGACTAAAGGTTAGTTTTTGTTGGCAGTCCCTTTGCCAGATGTTGCAAGCTAGAATAATAAAAATGATACAGTATGGATAAAAGTGGCCTGGTAGCTCAGTTGGTAGTGTGTTCACCCAGAAGGACAGAAGAGGAAAGCTGATACTTAGTTATTTTGGGTGGGGGGTTGATATACCAAGGGCCGGTAGTGACCCGTCTTGTCCCCTGCAGGTGTTGGAGCAGCACATGGACGGACGCTGGAAAGGCCACATCCACGACACGCAGAGAGGGACGGACCGGGTCGGCTTCTTCCCTCCGTCCATCGTGGAGGTCATCAGCAGGAGAAACGGTCAGTCCCACACGGAGACGGCTTTTATCACTTCACTCCACCTCAGTCAGTGCAGAGCGGAGACCTTCATCACCTCATACACGACGTGATGTAGATTAAAAGCCCCCATCGTCAACCGAGTTAGAAACTAATCCGCCTGCTTCCAGACCATCCCATGCTTCCACCTCCTCTCTTCTCCCTCCTGCATCCATCTCTCCATCCATACCACATAATGACTGACCTCCACCTCTAACCATCAGCTTGATAACCTCCCCCTTCCTCCTCCTCCTCTTCCTCTTCCTCCCTGTCTCGCCCTGTAGGGGGCACCCTGTCCCGGCACGCCTCTCTGCCCACCCAGCGCCAGCAGCTGCTGTCCAGAGCCCCCCTCTCCTCCAGCCTCAGCTCCGCCCCTCAGACCGACGACTCCTACACTCTGTACGCTCCCCCCACCCACGTGGTGCTGCCGCTAGCCAACGGCCTCACTACCAACACAGGTATACACACTCAGGACACACACAGGACACACTAAGGTTGGGTTGGTTTGATGAACTAAGTGTCTGACTAGTTTGTGATTGCTGGAAAATTAATGAATAATCATCATTTCCCTTTTTCATATAACCCTGATATGAGCCTGTCCCTGATAACCGTCACTAATGCTTATCACATCTCTTTGCTATGTTAGCGAGAGAGCTGACCAGCTGTAGTTTGTCAGGAAAGTACGAAGCCTTGTTTTTATCCATTCCAGTTTCAAATTAAAAGTCCTTGAGCATTTCAGTGAACAGAAACCCTCCATTTCCTCCGAGGCTTTTGTGAAACTTATTAAGGAGTGTTTCATATTAATTTCTTAGCAGTGATTTTGTTGTGAAACATTTGCAGGAATGTATCGTGGATAACTCATCGTCTTCCAGCTACACTGTTATCCAACACTTCCTGTATCCGTTTCAAATTCCTTTCTAATTAAAAGTCCTATATCGTTTGAGTGGATCGAAACCCTTAATTTCTTTGCTGGGCTTTTATTGTGAAACTCCACTACAATTTAACACTTCCTGTATCTGTTTCAAATAATAAGTCTGCCAGCATTTCAGTGGAGAGAAACCCTTAATTTCTTAGCAAGGTTTTTATTTTGAAACATTTGCAGGGACGTGTTGTGGAAAAGTCATCTTCTTCCAATTCCATTGCCACTCAACACTTCCTGTATCTGTTTCAAATTAAAAGTCCTTTTGTATTTGAGTCAGTCAAAACCCAGATTTTTTTTTTTTTTTTTTTTTTTTTCTCAAGGCTGTTATCTTTTAATGTGAAATATTGACAGAAACGTGTTGTGGAGAACTCAGTGTCCTCCATCTTCACTGTAACTCAACACTTCCTGTATCTGTTTCAAATTAAAGTCTGTGGATAGAAGCCCTTAATTTCTTAGTAAAGCCAGAACAACCTTGTTTTTTTTAATGATAAATGACTCAGACATGTGTTGGCAGAGTAGGTTTTTCTTAAAAAATGTTTTACTGTTTGATTGAATTTTGCTCATCAAGCACCTGGTGTATACCATTATTTCATTATTAGAAATATATTATGCACTTTTAACTATCTTTAACTAGTTTCAAATAATTTGAAGTTCTTGTTGATAAAAATATTTGGTATTGGCAATAATCGCTGTGGTATTACAGACTTCTGATCCGGGTTATTGATCACTGCACAGCTGTTTCTAACCCTAACCCTTATTTCAACAGGAAGATCATACATCACTTTGTTCTTCGTAGCATGAAGAACAAAGACTTGGTTTTTCATTTCCACTATAAGAGTTACGAATCAACGATTAGATTCCTCCTCAGGCAGAGACCCAGTCCATCTGATCTCTGTCCTCCAACACACCCCAGTCAGCCCGCCCCTCAGTCAGCTGACAGAACACAGTCCATCAGAGTCTTTGTGTCTGATAGGTTTGTCTCCAAGCCGCCTGTCTCAGTCTGAGTTTCCCTTCGAGGACATCTGGGTTCTCAGGGACTCGTGTCATGGTAAGAGCCCCCGAACGACAGCTTCTCCTCCCCGGCTGTTCTGAAGCTGCCTCGCTGCCCCGCTCAACGCTCTGCATCAAGACCCGACACACCGAGACTGCTGAACAGAACTGCTGTCCACAGAATGTGACAGCTGGTTCGCCTCGCCTGACTTATGTTTCTTCACATTATCTCACACTGCTGAACGCTGCTCCGCATAATCTCATGTCACTTAAAGGTTTATATATGCTCCATTTTACACACAAAATGCATACATACATTTTAAACAATATAAGCGTCATCAACCACATACCTCCATGCATCCTTTACGTTGGCATGGATATTAAACAATACATCCACTAGAGGGCGTCGCTCAGATTCAACCCTGAAGAAGAAGAGTCAGACGTGCAACAACAAGCACTGCAGTTCAAGAGGAGGTTGTAAAGATGAACCTCTTGAAAAGAGGCAACTTTGTCCGAATACGGACAAAATTGAAGCATGCCTCTTGCCACTGCTTCATTTTGTCCGTATCGGAAGCTTCAGAAATGAACGGACAGAGAACAGATAGAAGGCTCCATCCATAGTCGTGTGCATATCTAACATAGAGCATAAATGAGCCTAAAGTCACTCCATGTTATCTCACACTGCTTCACATTATCTCATGTCACCTCATGTCGCTCCACACTCTCATGTAGCTCCACATTATCTCATGTCACCTCATGTCGCTCCACACTATCTCACGTTGCTTCATATTATCTCACGTCGCTTCACATTACCTCATGTTGCTTCATGTGGCTTCACATTATCTTGTGTTGCTTCACATTATTTCATGTTGCTTCATGTCGCTTCACATTACCTCACATCACTCCACATTATCTCACGTCTCCTTGCATCACCACTCATTATCTCATGTCACCTTATGATGCTCCACATTATCTTGTGTCACCTTGCCTTGCCACATGTCACTTCACGTGTCATCTAACGCAGCCTTTGTTATTCCCTGTCACCTCACATCACCTCACACTTCATCATGGCAGTTTCACCTCATAATACATTGTCACACGCCTCTTCACATGTCCTCACACCGCCTCATGTCACCCCATGTCCTGCATTGTTTCACTTCATCTCCTGTCACTTTACATCACTTCAGTCATCTCACATCACTGAAGCGGTGTGAGGCAACGGCCTGATGTTGCCTCACAACGCTTTATGTTGCCTTGCGTCATTTCATATCGTCTTATGTCTCAGTGCTTTAAACAAAAACTCACACTTAGTAACCGTCCAGGTGAAAATGAACAAAACACAGAAATCACAAAAGCCAAAGCTACAGGTGAGGTTGCCGAGCAGCCGTCCCGGTGTGTCAGGTCCAAACACTCTGTGTGATTCAGTGTATCGTCTGCTTCAGGCTGAACTCAGAGCGTCTGGCTGTCAGAATCCCTGTTGTTGTTCCCACTGGTGCCACAGGAGGGCGACAGTAGTTCATCATTACTTAAACTGTCACAGTGAAAAGTGTTGAAGCTTAGTGGAGGCTCAGTGAGTTTTACTGAACTAACTCGAGATCACCTGATGCAGCTGGAAAAAAAACCCTCAGCTGAACCTGCCAGAGATCCTTTTGTTACACATAACGGTTTTAATAAGCTGTTTTCATTTAGTTGAAATATAAGTGTTTCATAATTAAAGGGGTTTAGCTAAATAACTGACCTTTCCTAATTCCCACCCCTTTTTGTTCTCCAGTAACAGTTCAGCAGCTTGGTACCTGGCAGAACCTCGGTCAAATTTCTTCTTTCCTGTTTCATGTACATACTGTGCTCTTGGCTTGTCAGTCTTAATTTCGAAGACAGTTAAAAGACGTGGGGGACCTGTAAAAGCCACACACGCAATATATACTAACAGTTAGCTAATGCTAGCAAAATGCTAGCTAACTAGCTAGCTAATAATTGATGTAGATTAGCTAGCTAGTTACCAAGCGTTTTACTAACATTTACCAACATCTGTCAGGTACCAAGCTTGCTCATCTGTTATTGGAGCATAATGGAAGAGGGGCAGGACTAAGGACGGGTCAAGTTTGAGTATTACAAAGGGCAGTTTTCAGGGATTTTGTACTTGTATTAATTCCTACCATTCATTTTATTGTTTAATTCAGTGTCATGTCTGAAAGTGGTTTAAAATTGGAAAGTAAAGATCATCAACTTGAAGGCTTTTTCAGTTTATACCAAACCAAAATTGTGTTCTTAACCAGAATCAGAATTCTGATCATATTTAAGTGTAACAGTGCAACATGGAAACAGTATAATTAGTCAGGCTGATGTCGTTAATGGTGCCCCCCTGCTCTGCCACAGCACAGCTTTGATACCAGAAACCTGCATCCTGCCATCACCCCCGTCGTCACTCCAGTTGTCACCCCCCCCAGCCCCTTAGCCCTTTGCCCCCGCAGGCTTGTTGGCCCTGTTCTCCCAGCCTGCTGCGACCTGACAGAGAGCATCTGCTGCTTCTTACAGCCTGACGCCGAGCCGCTCTGCTGATGTGTTCAATGATTCCCCTCGCCTCTCCCGGCCTTCATCGCTTTATCTTTTTGTTTGTCTGGTTTGCAGCTGGAGACAGGAACAGCGTCGGGAGCACCGGCAGCGTTGGCAGCACCCGCAGTGCCGGGAGTGGACAGAGCACCGAGAGCAACAACCCACCCAACGGACTCCAACACAACACTGGTCACCATGACATCGCCAACAAGGTACAATCAGACTGATAGTGACATAATCTTTGGTTTAACAGTCAGATTCAGTTGTCAAGCTGTGATGTGACAGATATGCAAGTTTGATTTTATATTTACTTTACATTTTACTTTGCGTCAAATTTTTTTTTTGTTAATCTTATATTATTTTTTTCAATAACTTATAATTATACGTGTTACAGTTATATTTTTTCAAGAACTTCTAATGACTAGACTCACTACTCATTCTAAGCATTAACTCACTAGAGTTTAGTGGTGAGAATCTGTTCCTTTAATATTTCAGTCACTGAGAATATCAAAGATGTTGGCAGTGATTCAGAGGTCTGGAAGTAGGCTTCTTTAAATCAGCTGATTGATGCATGAACATTTTATCAGATGACGCCAAAATATGCTTAAATCTGTCATTATTTTACAGAATTTCATTGGTTGTAGTTTTGACTCAGTGTAAAATATTGTTTTCCTGCTCAGAATGAATTCTGAATTTCTTGTTAATTGTGTAATCACCACAGAAGATGTCGAAAATCAACCTTCAACAGCTTGAATTTAGTTCTAAAACGTGATCTACAGCTCATTTGTTTGTGCTTTTGCGTGCAGCCGGCGCCCTCTGCTGTTGATCCTGGACACTCAGACCTCAGCACACAGCCTGATCATCCGGCAGGTACTTTTCTCTTCAATGACCCTTTACAACCAGGTTACACACTGTCAAACAGAAATCTGTGAAGTTCAGAAAAACAAAAAAATATTTGTGGACACTTTTAGACTTCCCGTTTCTACTGTTTTTGATAACATTTGTATTAACTTTTTCAATACAGAACTTTCTATGTAATATTTCCAACTCAATAAACTCTTTTCATAACTTTCTTTAGAATGTTTACAATCAGAAAGTCTAAGATCTTATTATTTCACAGCAGGCGGGACTCCTCGAAGGCAGACGGTCACGGTGCAGAGAGCTGCAGAGCAGAGTTTCTCCCAGCAGTTTGTTCGTCCTCAGCAGCTGCTGGAAGGGAAGGTAAAGATCACTTACACTGTCTTTAAACTGTTGTTTTATTCATTACTTTCTTTTTACATCTTAAGACACTTAACTGGTCGATAACATTTTCAGGGAATGTCATCAATCTGGAAGTCGGTCATGTTGGATATACAAATCGTAAACAATTGAACTCCAGCTGTTCCTGACTTGTTCAAAAATTTGCTCAAAATTTTGGTCTCAATTTTGGTCGACCAGATATGAAGTGTGTAAGGATAACAAACTAGTTTCTCATCAATTGACTTTGTTCATACTGGTTGAAGAAGGATGTTTAAATTGTTTATTTGTTTATCGCAGATCAGCATTTCAATCCAAAAAGTTGATTATCAGGCTTGAAATCCTCAAAGTCTTAGATATTCAAATTTCCAAAATGTAAAACCCTCGTATGAATCTTTACCACCTGTTAACTTTAGTTTTTCAAAATGTCATGCCATTTCTTGCTGATGAAGTCCTTCTGTGCAAGTTTTAGCAGCTTCCACATGTTTTCCTTCATGTTTCTGTGCCTTAGACATCCTATAATCATCTTAAATTAAATATTCAGTGTGTAATCCATTCTGTTGTTTATATCTAAGAATGTCCAACTTGGACGGGCATCTGGGTTACTGACCAAACCATTTTGTCGGTGCAAAGACTGTAAAGAAATGTCCAGAATCCTCATTTTATCACCACCTTAAACAAACTGCAAATAATTATGTTCAGCGTTTACAGAAGATTTATTTCTATTATGGAGTCAAGCAATGGTTGAACATAACAAGTTTACAGTTTGAATGAGTGTGTTTGTCCTTTGTGTGTGTTGTAGGATGCAGAGGCCATCTATCAGTGGCTGAGTGACTTCCAGCTGGAGCAGTACACTGGGAACTTCATCAGTGCTGGTTACGATGTTCCAACCATCAGCAGAATGACTCCTGAGGTGAATAAAGACTCAAGTATTAAAATACAGTTGGACCTGTTGGTTTGTGCAGCATTTATCAAAAGGCTGATACAACCCCTCCGCACCTTGCACCTTACTTTGCGCCCAGATTACTTACCCTTTAACTAGCAAAAGTGGAGCTGGACATGCCCTAAATTCATTTGCGCCTTGCACTTAAAATCATGTGCTATGAATAGGGTCAAAAGTACAGTATCTTGACAGTAAACCCCTTTGTAAAACTCTTACATCTTACAGCAAGAGTAATGTGCTGACTGACTCACTGACATGTTTTGTCTTGTTGTGTCTGCAGGATCTGACTGCCATCGGAGTGACCAAACCAGGCCACCGCAAGAAAATCTCCATCGAGATCAACAACCTCAACATCCCTGAATGGCTGCCTGAATACATCCCAGTAAGACTCCCAACTGTTTACTGCTGAATGCACTGACTTCTAAACACTGTGGTACCATTTGATCTGAGTGATCTGTTCTTTCTCACAGTCTGATCTGGGTGAGTGGCTCAGTGCCATCGGCCTCCCACAGTACCACAAGAAACTCTCTGAAAATGGCTATGACTCTATCAGCATCGTCAAAGACCTCACGTGGGAGGATCTGCAGGAGATCGGCATCACCAAGCTGGGTGAGGGCACATTATATGTTCATATTCTGGCATTTTTATACCACTGACTGATTGGACCAGTGTTTTTTACTTTGATATGATGGTTGAATTTTCCCTTCAGGCCACCAGAAGAAGCTGATGCTGGCGGTGAAGAAGCTATGTGACATCCAGAGGGCGATCCTTCAGGCTGAATCAGGCCAAGGCACTCTGCGTCGCAAAGCACCTGGAGCCCTGCATCTGGTCACCATTGAGCCACCCGACTCATCAGGTGAATGCTCTTCACCTCACACTCCAAAGATGCTGACCTTCCAGGACAGCGAGTTGAGCACTGAGCTGCAGACCGCCATGTCCAGCCACTACGGAGGCTGTGAGGAAGGCTTCGCTATCAAGAATGCAGTTGGAATGTCCCAGAGCCAGGAGAGCATTGACACCCGGTCCAGAGGCTCCGGACGCTCCCAGGAGCCTCCCACAGCTTCCATCACCCCCCACAGCTGGTCCCAGGAGAGCCTGGATGGCAGCCCTGCCAAGGAGAGGAACCTTCCTGAGGGCTGGGACCAGAGGCCCCTGCAGCAGCAGCCGCTGCCCAAGCAGGTGCCTTTGGGCACGGCAACTGTATTTAAGTACCCGGCAATCCCAGCCAAGCCCAAACTGTCTGGGTCGCGTGGCCCCTCACCTCATGGCTCCCCAGCCTTGAAGGGCTTCAGCTACCTGCATTCTCACTGTGGCTCCACAGACCTGAGCTCATCTCCCAGACCTGAGGACCACACCAACACCCTGACGCCGCCCAAGAAACGCACCCAGAACAAGACTCGATATGCTCTGTCAGATGGAGAGCCTGATGAGGATGACGAGGAGTCTACATTTCCCTCTGGAAACCTGTCATCCTATGCCACTTTGACCCGCAAACCTGGTCGCAGCCAGCTGGCTCGATTACAGTCAAGTCCAGAGAAGAATGGCAACGTGGGGCGCAGTCAGTCCTTTGCAGTGCGTGCCCGAAAGAAGGGCCCCCCTCCTCCTCCTCCGAAGAGGCTGAGCTCAGTGAGCAGCACCACCAGTGGGGAGCTGAGCGACAGCAGCACAACGTCGTCTGCTGGTGGGGCAACAACAGACAGTCCAGTCAGTGTGAGGAGCATCGCAGCCTCTTTGGAAGGTAGGACAGAGGGGAGGAACTCCCCAGGACCTAAACCAGACCTTGTCAAGCAGGAGTTGCCTCCCCCCTCCCTCAACTCTGCAGGGCAGGAGCTCAGAGAGGCTGCTGCGGTGAGGAGGAGGGTGCAGAGTGAGTGCATTCCCACCCAGACCAGCAGCATCGAGCCAGATCGAGGGGTGAAGTCTGACTCTGAGGAAGAAGAATCAAAAGGTCGACTGGAGGGCTCTTCGTCCCCTCAGAACAGTTCCAGCGAGTGCATCCCCTTTGCTGAGGAGGGCAACCTGACTATAAAACAGAGACCCAAAGCTCCAGGGCCACCCAGGGCTGAGGCTGTGCTGGAGCCTCCAGAGAAGGCCAAGAACCTAGAGGTGCCCGAGTTTAATCTGAAGGAGTCGGACACAGTGAAGCGCCGACACAAACCCAAAGACAAGGAGCAGGGAGGAGGCTCCCCTAGCAGAGAGGGAGCGGGGGCAGCTGGGTCAGAGTCTGGCAGCAGCAGGCCTCCATCTCAGAGCCAAGAGGAGGTTAGTCTGAGGATCAGTGAAGCCAGTCTGGAGAGGCCAGCCAGTCCAGCTACAGGATCCCCCATCAAACCCCCACTCTCCCCTAAACCTCCTGCTGTCGCCCCAAAACCTGTCCGGCACAGTCTGCTGGCAGCTCAAGGTGAGATACTAACAGTATTTTAGTGGTTTTATGTTTTTTTGAAGACATACAGAATGAAATAGTTTATCAGCCTCAATTAAGTGTTGAATTTACATACAGGAAGTAACAAAATATAAAGTACTTAATCCTAAAGTGCTTTTTCAGCAGCAGCAAGAATATTCTCCATCTTGAGAAAAGTGGACTCACTAGTATTGACTGAATATCTACCTCACCTGAATCAAAGACAAATTCTACACTATTAAACATCAAGTCAGAAAAAATGAGTTATCCTTGTTCAAGAACAGGTTTAAATCATTAACATGCACCAACAATCTAAATATTCCCAATATATGGAGGCAATCACATTTCTATTCCATGTCCACTAAACACTGAAATTTAGGTCTTGACTCAGAACTTACAGCTCTTGATTTGCAGCTTGCTCTTGAGTCAAGACTTGACTTGGGACTTGTTGTCTTTGTTGTCTTTATTTGTACTACATTATGGACATGATGGTTTTGGTGTGGGACTTGACTTGGGACTTGATATGGGACTTGTGGGTTCTGACTGCAGACTTGACTTTGAACTTGTTCTTCAGGACTTGACTTAGGTCTTGTTGCTTTTGACTTGGGAAGTGATGACATGGCACTTGTTGCTCTTGACTTGGACTTATCTTGTGGTGTGTTGGTCTTTACTTGGACTCAGCTTGGGACTTGTTACTCTTGGCTCTGGACTGGTTGGTCTTAACTTGTAACTTGTTGCTCTTGACTAGGGGCTTGACTTGGATGTGACTTGGAACCTGACATGGGACAGGTTGCTCTTGACTCAGTATTTTTTGGTTTTGACCCTGGTCTTTTCTTGGTACTTGTTAGTCTTGACATGGGAATTGTGGATTTGACTTTGGGATGACTTGTACTCACTGGATTTGTTGACTTGAATTGGGGCTTGTTGCTTTTGCATTGGGACTTTTGCTCTTGAATTGGGACTTCTTGATCTAGTCTTAAGACTTGTTTGACCTTGATTTGGTACTTTTTATTCCTGATCTGGAACCTGTTGCCTTTGACTTGGGACTTATTACTCTCGACTTGTTACTCATTAGATTTGACTTAGAACTTAAATTGGAACTTGCTGTTGTTGATTTGGGACTTGTTCTTGACATGGTATTTGTTGGATTTGACTTGGGACATGAACTGGCAATCATGACTTGTTGATGACCTGTTGTGTCCTCAGCAACTGGACTGTCCTCTCCATCAGTGACCGTCAGTGTGGTTCAAAGTGTGGCCTTCACCTCTCCGTCCGTCTCCGGCTAACGGGCCCGCTCCCGGCTCCAGCTCCAGCTCCAGCCCCTCAGGCCCCTCAGAGTCCGTCTCTGACAGCAGCGAGGCCTCAGGTGTGCATGGTGGATCCAGGTCAAGTCCCTGAGTCGTCCTCCGGGACAGAGGTGGTCCAACAGAGACTGGATCAGACCAGCACTCTCTGGAAGCAGCTCTGAAGGCTGTGGAGAGAAAACTGAACCTGGAGGACAACTCAGAAAGGTGAGACTGTCAGAAGAAGACGTTTCGGTTTTTGTGTTGTTGTGAGTCAGTATTGTTAAATTAAGACTTTTTGTTTGTCATGTTTTCTCTGCAGTATATCAAACACAGTGAAGTCTGCAGGGACCATTCTGGACGACATCGGCAACATGTTTGACGACCTGGCCGACCAGCTGGATGCCATGTTGGACTGAAGACTTTGCATAAAAACCCCAGAATAAAAATTGTTCACCCTCAACCTCAGGAAGTGAAACAGACAAAGAGAAAACAAGGAGAACAGGAGGGTCGATGGGGAGATTTCCCCACTAGTGTTTTACCCTCTACTCTGAACAGGATGGACACAGAGTGAAAGTCAAACACTCGTCGTCTTGTTTCTCAGCCTGAACACCAGCACTTAACCTCCACTGTGCTTCCTCTACAAGGTCCTTCACTCACATTTCTAACAGAATCTGGTTTCTGTATGGACGGAGTTCCTTTTTTAACCGTCATAAAACGCTCGTGTCGTCGCGTCTTATCAAACATGAATCAAACGGAGACAAAAGTTGGACCAGCGGTGTATTATCAACCCACTGTGAGGAAAAACTCCTCAGCAGATTATTATGATTCTTGTTATAAACTAATATTGTAACATGAAGTTTTATCTTTTTGATATTACAGTGAGCCTGATGTCACTTCCTGTCCAGTTTCTGTTCCACTGAAGTTGAATCAAACTTTCTTGGATAAAAATTAGTTTCTTGACATCAGAATTTGAAGTTAAAGATTTAATTTGGTTGCCTAAAAATACGACAGCTTCCATTAACTTTTTCAAACGTAGCAGATGAACAGGTTCAGTTCCAGTTTGCACACCTAATTTTGAACCATTCAGAGCATTTCCTACAAAAACTAAATTGGTCCAGAACTCAAAAAGTGACTTAGGTTGTTGCCACCTAAAATGGCTGATTTCAGAGCAACTTTTCTGGAAAATTGTGATGTTTTTAGGCATTTCTGCAATAAAATTGCAGGGGCAAGTGAAAGTTGGGAAAAAAAATTGCTTCTTTTTCATCATTAAAAATTAAGTCATTAGTTGCAGGGAGAATAAAACTGCACTCTGTTCTGAGTGTTCTCAGTAATATTACCAAAAAGGTTCAGGATTACAAAAAGTCTAACAAAATGTGCTTTATTTGCAAATGAAGAAATGCACCTCGTGGTTATTTCATTAAGAAAATCTTTTTGGAGCTCAACTCCTGCGCAGAGTGTTGATCAATGTCAATAACACATGTTCTTTTTAGCACCTGTGACAAAATAAAAAATTATTAATACCAAAAAATAGTAAATAATAAAACACTGACTTGGCTGGATTTGTACAGATGTGACTTCCTGTGCCGTGGAACAGATCCTGGACCGTCCTGTGTGACTTCGGCTCTCTGTTCATCATGTCTGACCATTTCAAATTTTACCTTTGTAATATTTAAAAAAAAAAAAATCTATTTTATACCAAGTGATCTTAACCACGTGTAGCTTATCTTCCACTCGGCTCGCGGTCGACGTGTTTGTGTTGTTCAAAGTGTTTCTGAAGCTACAACGAACCTGTAAAATCATGTTGTTGATAAAAAGGGAAGCATGTGTGAGCAGTGGAAGACGGCATGTGACATGTCAGTGATATACATACTATTTTTTGATATTCATTTTAGCCAAATTAGTATTTAAATTAGAGTTATCTAAATATGTATATTGTACACTAGAGGTATATACAGGAGCAGATATTCAACCAAAGTCTTTGTACAGATTCTCCTCAGATATTTTCACAGACGTTTCCTTTATAAAGATGCAGAAACTGTCCTCCTGTTTGTCGTCAGATGTTTATGAACTGTTCTCGAGCTGCCTGCAGGCTGCAGCGTATGGACAAAGCTTCCATATTTAGCATGATGTCATAGCTCTATTTGAACGTGTTGTGAAAGAGACCGTTAACCCCGGCACGTCTGGTTTTGTCCTGTGATCATGTGACCTCTGTGTGAATGAGAAGCTCTCAGGAAAATCCCTCCTGACCTGAACTCTGTGGCTCCTCCGTGTTCTGCTGCTGCTCACGGCTGTGGAGGATCAAACAAAGAAAAGAAATGAAATACAACACATTCTTATATGTATTTCTTTATAATATATGTATTTACTTTGTCATAATTAAATGAAAACATTTGGTAAAAGGTATTTAGCTTTTTGTCTTTTATATCTTGTTGAATTTTTTTGCTGTTTGATTGTTTTTATTGTCAAGTAATCTGTCAATTAATTTCTCAATTAATAGATGAGTTCTTTGGTCCATAAAATGTCAGAAAATGGTTAGTTTCCCAAAATCCAAGATGACATCTTCAAATGTCATGTTTTGCTCACAACCTAAAGATATTCAGTTTACTGTCTTAGAGAAGAAACCATAATATTCATACTTAAGAAGCTGAAATCAGAGAATTTTGACTTTTTGTTTTCTTTAAAAAATGATTCAAACTGAATAATCAATTTTTAATTAATGATCATTTAATAATTAAATAATAGCATTTCTAGATTTTTTTTTTTTTTAATCTCAAGTGAGAACACAGAAAAGTGAATTAAGAGTGTTGTAAGTGTTGTCCAGCAGAGGGCAGCCTAGACAAACACTGTATGGGACTGTTACTACCAGGTGACCTCATTAGTGTAGTTGAAATCGTACATAATAGTGATAGTGAAAGTAATATTGCACAGTGTTTTAAAACATGACATGAAACATAATAGAAAAAAAATGATATATATTAAAATTTGTATATTAAACATAATATAAAAGTATCATTGCACATCATGATGAAAAGTAATATTGTACATGATATAAAAACATGACATTAAACGTAATAGAAGCCTGATATTAAACATGCAGTGAACATTATATTGCAAATAATATTGATGTTGAAGTAACACTGAACACAGTATTTGTATTATTATTCTCAGTCCAATGTGTTTTCCTTTCCAATTTAAATGTTTCTTTTTCTACTCTTGGCTTTGGGGTCACCAGACAGAGACAGCAAAAAATGTCATGTTCAATATAAAGGAAGAAAAAGGTGCTGGAAAAAATTTGACTTGGGAAATGGACAATTTGATTAAAACTTATTTATTTGCAAAAAGAAACAAACTACAAATATGTTCGACCGACTCAGGTAAGTTGCATAAAATTGCTGAAAAAATGCATGGATGTTTCTCCAACTACGGGCACTTTTAAGTCCCAGCAGTGAAATTTTGGATTTATGTTAAAATTTTTAAAATGATTCTTGATAAATATAAACACAGTGTTATTAAACATCTTCACCAAAACCATAATTAAAAAATGTGATTAACTTGAGTCTGTGAGTTTTGGAACCCACCCATCCAAAAATTGTGATCTAACTGAAGTGAAAGGTAATAACGGTCAATAATTTAATATTTTCACAACCATTTCATTTTCAAGCACCCAAAGAATGAAATATTTTTTTAAAAACAAATTCTGTGGGGTTTCTCCAATTTCAAGTTTATCTAAAGAAGAAAAGTAAATCTCAAAAAAAAATTATAGATCGGCAACACTTTGTTTACATATATATATATATATATACATATATATATATATATTTAATTATATATATAAACATATTGTGTGTGTAACATTAAATAATGCTGAAGAGACCAATTTGACTTAAGTATTAATTTAAGGATGCATCATGTTTTATTCCACAACATGTTAAGTCCTGTATATCTGGATATTCCTGCCTGAGCCTCTCTGGAAAAGTTTGAAGTAAACGCTAAATGTAGAAGAAGATCAGAAACTGACCTTCTTTGTATCTATCCTATTTAGCAAATCATCTCAAAAACAGACTAACGATACCCTTTTACGATCGACGCCGCCGATCGCTTCTGTCTTCTCTCCCACTGCTCAGGATTGTGTTCAGTACACTTTGTGTCAAGAGTGCTTGTTTTCTTGATGTCCTGCTGCTGCTAGCCTGTGATTTTCTGGGGGACATTAGATGGAAACTCTAAAAACACTCTCTACATAAAATGTGATCCAGGTTCACCAGAACCAGTGAATAAAGTTATAAAGCCCCAGAAACACACCGATCTCTGAGCAAACTCGCAACTAGCCAAGTTAAGGAGCTGATAACAAAACTTGCCTGGCAGTCAGTGTGGACAGCTGAAAGTTGAGGCAGAGCAGCCGGAGGACAATCACAGGGAAGACCAAAAAAGGTTATGATCCAGTTTACAGTAATCAGTGAGGCCTGACAGCCAGAAACCAGGTGACCACGTGGTTCACAAACATAGTCCCCGCCCCCCAGCAGACTTCTGAGAAGGTGACCAATCAGAGGAAAGTGGACTTTAAGGACAGGGGGACTGAAGAGAGCTAAAACAGCTTGTTTCAGACAGTGGGTGAGTTAAAGAGGACTGAAAATCTGGACTCAAGTACAAGTACTGTTACATTCCCAAAATATTACTCAATTACGACTAAAAGTACTGGTGTTAGAAATATACTTAAGTAAAATTACAAAGTATTTGTCTCAAAAACTACTCAGAGTATTAGTTACTTTTACACCACTAATGTTTAATGTTCTCTGTTCTGCTCCACAAACTAGAGTTGCAAATTTTCTGCGTTTTCCTTAATTGATTAATCATTAATAATTTGTAAGATAGAAAACACTTATTTTTTCCGTTTTCTGTTCTTTTTTTTTTTTTTTTTTTTTCATTTTAGCCTAACAATGTCAAATGAGCTATTTTGACTTTGATTGAATCCATGATAATTTTTAGTGAATTCTAATTTTAGATAATGATTAATCCTCAACCCTCATCAATGTTGCTGCGTTGTTTCGTTGTATCCAGTGTTTTCATGGCTGATTGTGTCAATCACTGATTGCTACATAAATACAGATAAAGTTGGATATTATTCAATGCACTCGTACTCAGTTATGATTAAAAGTATAGTAGATATGAAATAAATACTTAAGTACAAGTAAAAGCACAGACTTGAAAAAATCTACTCACAGCAAATCTTTTGCTGTGGCGGCAATTTACAATATCCGCTGCCTGTTGTCACTGCTACGTGGCCCTGTTGGTGGTTATTGTGCAACGCTGTGTTTATTTGTTTAAAACACTATATCATGTGTGTCTTGGGCTAACACCCATTTCTCCACAATGGAATAGTTCAGCTGGTAAGAACTGAACTTTCAGGAAGAGTCTGCAACAGCACCACTCCAGCTCCTGTCTTGGCAGAATCCACCTGCAATTTCAATGATAGATGTGAGAGCAGCAAAAAAAAACTGAGAGGAAATCAGGGCCTCGACACAGTGGTGACCGGTCAAACTTTACCTTTGACCTGAGGAGGTTTGTAAGAGGCGTAACCACAGAAGAAAAGTTTCTGTAAAACACTTGATGTGTGCAGCCTAAACCCACAAAAGGGAATGGTTTTATGGTTTTATAGTTATAGGACACAAGAACATGTCTGACATGTGACTTTTCAAATATTTATTTTTTTGTATTTCTTTACAAGGTGTGACTGGAGGATGTCGTATCCATAAAATGAAAATAACAATGGTGACCTCGTGCAGGTTTGTGTGCTGTGGAGCGCTCTGTAAGGACAGTAGAGGTGGTAAAAATACACATATTTACTCAGGTAGAAGTACAGACCAAAAAAGTAAAAATGGAAGAACTGATTCAACTTCTTTACTTATTTTGTTAAGTCTTTTACGTTGTTTTTTGTGTTGTTACATCATTTTTCATCTTGGGTCTTTTTCATCTTGTTACGTCTTTATCATCTTATGTCTTTGTACGTTATTTTTTTCATCTTATAATGTCCTTTACATTGTTTTTCATCTCATGACGTCTTTTTCATCTTTCTATGTCTATTATGCAATTCTTTGTCTTGTTACGTCTTTTGTGTGTGTATAAACACTGATGGATACACCAGTGAATCGCCTTTTCTGTGTTATTGTCCATTTCAGTTTGAAATAAGTCTGATTTTGGAAGGTGCCGCAAAATAATGCAAATAAAATCATCATTAATTTCCCTGAAATGCATTCAAACTTAGTAACAAGCCTGTTTTGAAAATGTCAAAAGTACAGATATTTGTGTTAAGATGTAGAAAGTAAAAGTAAAAAGTTGCCAGAAAAATAAATACTCAGTAAAGTGCAGATACCTGAAGAATCTACTTAAGTACAGTAATGAAGTGTTTGTTTTTAGTTACTTCCCACCCCTGAAGGACAGTAGGTGTTAGTGTTTACATGACAAGGAAGAAATACACAGCTTTGAGCGCCACAAGCAGAGTCCCATCAAGTCCCATTATATTGGAGAAAAGGCAGAGTCTCTACAGCTGATATCTCCAAAACTCTGCAACTCACACCTAAACTATCTAGACAGATAAAAACCACTGCAGGTAAGAGGAGAAAATATGTTTTTTGATTTTGGGTTGAACTGTCCCTTTAAGATTTCACTGCAACAACTTCAAGTGTCTCATTTCCAACAGTAGTTGTTTCATTTATTTTTAGTAAAATGCCATTATGTAAAGCATGTTTGCACTTAGAATGTCAGCATGCTAACATTTTTGAATAATTGAAATGCTGACCTGATGATGATGTTGGATGAAAAGGCAGAAGTTCAGTAAAGTTATTAAAATTCTTCCAGAGGAGAACATAAAGGCCGGAATCACATTTCATCACAATCCATCAATTAAAAAAAACCCTACAAGTGTATTACTGAACACACTTTTATTTAATTGTCTGCTGCAAACATGGAAGGAGATGAAGAGAAATAAACTCATGTAGAAAAAACATGGAACATTTTATTTTTTTATCATTTTTTCAAACACCTTTGTTGAATCTTTCACTGAGCCACAGAGTCGTCCTGTACAGTGAGACGTCTGACTGAAAACTGAACAGCTGAAAACTATGAAGAAAAAGAAAGAAAAGAAGTAAAACTGCTCCCTTCAGTCGACGCCACCAGAACACAGAAAATCAGACCTTTGCTTGATTGAGTCGAAGCTGGATTGTAACTGACATATTTAAACGGAAAGAAACAAAATGAAGACACACTTGTGCACAAAATAGTGATTAAAGGATGGATCAGGCCTCATTTTGATATCAGGGTCCAGTATGAGGACACATTGGGTGTTAACACACAGCAATACCAACAATCAAAAACAGACTTTACAATCAACGAGGAAAACCACAAGCACATATTTAGTTTTTGCACCAGAGTCCACCAATAAAAAAAAAACAGAAAATAATCTAAAACAATCTTCAATTAACATCTAAATTTACTGATTACTGTTTCTATCAACAACCTGAACAGTCTCTCTCTCTCTCTCTGTCCCTCTCTCTCAGCTTCAACGCTGCAGTTTCCCATCTTTTAGTTTGCCAGCAAACACAACATTTTTCCACAATTACACTTGAAATAATGAGCAGCACCGGCAGTGCAGTTTTGACATATAATCTGATTACTTTAAGTGAGTAATCTGATTGTAATCAGCAGTCTGTTCATTCTCTGAGCTGCAGCATGGATCAATACATTAACTGATGATCAATACTGGCTTATTTTCAGATGACAGCTGTGGATTCAGCCACATCAAATCCTCAGGCTCAGAACTGTACAGACAGCCTTTAAACATCTCATCTGATTAGAAAATGCTCAAACAAACAGAGGTTATGCAGGTTTTACTGGTCCCAGTAAACAGAAGCAAAATGAAAGAAGGGATTTTGCTAATTAGCATAAACTGATAACAGGAAAGTGAACAGAACTTCATAGATTCTGATTCAACATCAAACTGGGTGTACAGCATTACAGGTCTGAGATGCACATTTATATCATAAATGAGCAAGACTGGTCAAAAAACATGGCCGCCATCAATCAAAATGTCTTTGCAAGAGGCGAGGCTTAGCAGGAAATCGGCCATAACTCATTAACCATTCGTCCAATCATCATAATACAGATAATCTTCAGGATGTGTTTGGGAATACGTCTGCTGAAGCATGTTGATCCCGACCGAACCACAAACGTGTATCTGAACACCCGGCGGACAGAATTTCACCGTTTCTGGTTTGCATGCTTTGGAGGCAAGTATTACTATTTCTTCCTCCTGTACAGTCCTCCCATTTCTAACCCTTGTTTTTTTTTTTTTGTGTATACTAATTAGGATGTGTGGTCCCTGCTGCACGATTGGCTCCAGCTGGGGACACATGACAGGGTTGCTGTCCCCATTGTTTTTGGTTTTTTCTAACAAGTAAAAATTCATTATTGAGGTTTTAATTTTCATTTTTGATTTCCTTTAGAAAGATATTAGCCGCTCAAATTTTTTGTTCATATCTATTTCTTTGTTTTGGACAGCAGCCACCAGCCTTTTTCCTTTGTTTTGCCTCAACAATTTCTGTTTCCAAACATTCTGACAATAAAAAAATAACTTAATTTAACATTAACACCTTTATGTTTCCCTGGGAGAACACTCCTCCCAGAGACACCAAATCAGCTGTGGAGTACCACAAGGCTCAATCCTCAGCCCACTACTCTTCAGTGTTCACAGTTCTGCTGAGGATACTCACCGGCAGCGGTGCAGAAAGAGAAACTGATCGCTAAATGGAAGTCACTGGCACTCGATCACAGACACCAGGCTGAAAATCTGTGAGTCATCATTGACTCAATTGAGTTTCAAGCCCCATATCCGAAATATGACAAAATCTGCTTTCTACCACCTGAAAAATATTGCAAAATTTCGTCTTCTTCTCTCCCAGGCCAAGGCTGAAACACTTGTGTACACTTTTATTAACAGTAGACTGGACTATTGTGACGTCCTCCTCTCTGGTCAACCAAAAAAAGCCATTGATTGACTGCAACTTGTACAAAATTACATATCACTCCTGTTTTAAAATCACGGCACTGGCTACCTGTTAGTTTTAGAAGTGATTTAAGATTCTTTTAGCCTCTATGGCCCGAGCCTGTGGAGCTGCTGGCCAGAGGACCCGAGGGGAGCAGAGAGTGGATATTTTAAAAGAAAACTTAAAACATCTTTTTAGCCTTGCTTTTATCTAGTGTGGCTGACTTTTATTTGCACTTTTGTTTTGTTTGTCTTGTTTTATAGCTCTTTTTATGTCAAGCACTTGGAGTTGCATTTGATGTATGACTTGTGCTATATGAATAATTTGATTTGATTTGAAAAAGAGCTCTAATTGTTGATAAAGTGGTGGAGCTGAAGGTTATTGTGTTGTCGGTGCCATCAGAGACGGCTGTGCTTCCAGACGACACTGTGAGTGAAGGAGCAGGTTGCCAAAAGCTTGAGGGTGAGCTTCCAGGTGCTCACTTTTCTATGAGAGCAACGTTTTCCTGCTGTTTGATGTAAAAACACAGCTGATACAGATACAGTTGAGTCTAAAGCTTGTGATTTGTTTCAGGTTTGAACATTTCTTAAACTCTAAACTGAAGTTAAACCAGTGGCAAAGCAGCAGCCCGTATGAAGCACACCTGACCAAACACGCTGATCTGTCTCCATCCCCAAACGGTCAAAATAACTTCCCTTCCTCCTTCTCATTGGTCAGTAGTCTTCCACCCATCCATTCTCCAAAATAAAAGCATCAATGACTTCCTTCATGGCCAGGTTTGGGATGAGCTGATCCTGGGTGAGAGGAGTGCGTGTCACCGGGTCAAAATGGCCGACTCGCTGCAAGAGAACAACAAACATATCCTGTTTTTACCTCAACTGCAGTGTTGTCATTCAGTTACTCTTAATTTTATTGTTCTTTAGGTATTAAGTATTACATCTTCTTACATAAAATTTGCAAAATAAATTACGTTTTATTATTAATTTTACTTATTTATGGTCCAATCACACAATCAAGATCAAAGTAGCCCTTCAGGGACTTTCTGAAGGAAGTGAGCGAGTAGCGGTGGAGTGTAACTAAGTACATTTACTCAAGTACAAATTTGAGGTACTTGTAGTTTACTTGAGTCTTTTTCTTTCTATGCCACAGCTTCAGCTTCTTTAAGGTTCAGATTTTTACACACAAAACATATGAAGAGTTTAAAGAAAATCATTTTTTTCTGGTAATATAAATTGAACTACCAACAGTTTATACAAGTACAGCCGAACAGACGTTTTTCATGTAAAAACATTTCATGCTTCCAGCTTCACAGAGGTGTAGATTTGCTGCTTTCCCTTTTACAGTGTAGTATTAGTACTTTTACTGAAAGGTGTGAATACTTCCTCCACCACTACCAGACGCTGACTGCATTAAGCAGTGACTGAAACCCTGAACACACGCATGTCTGTGGGGTAGTTTTTACCTGTAGGTGCTCTTCAATGTCTTTTCTGTCATAAGTGACACCACTGGGAGTGATGCAGGGCTCTCTCATCAACTCAAAGCTGATCTTTCCACACAGGTAGTCTGGGATCTCACGCTTCTGTCAAGCACACAACAAACACAATCTGATTACTGTATAATAACTGAAATTATTGTCATCATAGTAGATTATTTTTTCATCAACAGATTCTTTTTGTCACCTTCAAGTTGTTGTTTTACAGTCATCAACACTGACCTTCCTCTTCTCGTCTACTTGACAGAACAGCTCCTCCATGTCGGAAAGATACTTGTCCTGCAGAAAAAACACATCAAATATAAACAGATGAAGAGTTAAAAGAGGGATACATTTTATTACACAAAACTACAACTGAAGTTAACATGAAATGACAAGGAGCAATATATATTTCAGTCAGAATTACATCACTCTTCAGTACAAGCCGCACGTTCAAGGATTCAAAGGCTTTATTGTCATAAACAAGTAATAATAAACAAGTTATCAGTATAATGCAGTTTCCTAAGTTTCTCTACCTTCTGCTGCCAACTATTCTATTCATAAATATAAAAATATAATAGAAATGTACATTTAATAAATAAAAATAGAAGAAAGAAAAGACAGAAGTAAAGAAAGAAGAAACAAGGACAAGATGACTGAAGTAGACAAGGTGATAAACAATATAAAAACAGGATGTGCAGTAAACAGCATAAGAGTCTGTGCAAAAGATGACTGAGGTAGACAAGGTGGTAAACAGTGTCCTCAAGACAGTATAAAACAGAATGTGCAGTATAAAATCAGTATAGAACAGTATATGAATCTGTGCAAATCACAAAAGGGGTGTGCAAAAATGTATGAATGTAACTCACAAGCAGTTTCAAACCTTGAAAACATTACATTAAAATTGAATTGAAATTTCAGCACCCATACGAACCCTGAAGAATAGCAACCAAAAATGTTTGCAAACTGGGGAGTAAACACAGACCAGCAGCTCCTGTTTTTGTTGCTTTTTGACAAGTCTTTAGCTGTTCTGTTCCAGAAGCAATAGAGACATGACCTGTAAGACAACAGAGTCAGCGTCTAGAGTGACATGTAACACACACATCAGGGAGCAGCACTGCTTTCTAAAAAACAACAAAGGCCTTTACTGTCACTGCTATGTGTCTGTCGATGTCACGCTCCTCTCAGAAGAGAAGGAGCTCCCGAGCCTCCTTGTCTCCCCAACTTGCAGACATTTTTGCTTCTTCTTGAGTTTGCTGCTAACTTCTGCTTCTTAAATCCCTCGGTGGTGGGTCGCACACAGAACACGTCATAAAAAATGTCACCAAAACATCAGCACCCTATTCCCTCCTGCTGCTTATCCTGAGTCAATTCAGCTCTGTTACAGCCTCCACGGCCGGCTTAAAGAAGGAACTTATAACATTCCCGACTTGATCGGGTTGTGTAAAAAGGGGCTTTTTCTTTTCTCTCCACTTTTCTTATCTAGTTTGAAACGTTTTGCTGGAATTGAACTCAGAATAAGCTTATAATTACAAAGATCAATGAAGTTGATCAGGTGAAACATTAAATACGTCTTTGTACCGTGTTCAACTGAATCTATGTCAGAAATGATTAGCAAATCTGTCTATTTAGTTTTTATACAGTGTCCCGACTTTTTAGAATCAGTCTTGGTGATAAACAAGGTGAACAAGGTTACATAAAGGCAAAACAACCTACATGTTTTGTATGGATATCGTTCAGGTTGTGTTGAACTCTGCTGTCATCTGACTTGTCTTCTTGTTTCTGTCTGCAGCCCTCCAGCTCCCTGCAGATTAAAACCACACACACAAGAATAATTCAGAGAAGACAAAACAAAATAATCTGTGTCAGAGCGACATGTTTTCCGGTTTCGACCTGCCTCTTTTTCTCAGCCTGGATGAGTTTGGTGAGGTATGCCTGCAGCTCGCTCTCCTGGTTGATCCTCCTCTCTTCCATGCTGTTCCATCGTTTCTTCTTCGCTATCCGCAGAGCGCTGGGAATGTCGTCGCCAAAGTTCAGCCGCTGCTCCTTTGCCAGGTTATAAGCTGGAAAAAGTGCAAACATGATTTGTTCATTATCAAACTTCAGTGGGATAATTATGTTGCTCCGTACTTCGATTATATGTCTGAGGCAGGTCTGGAATTTCATCATTTTAGAACCAACGTCACTCAACCTTTGGTTTAGTTGTCAATTAGCTAGCAGATAGTGATTCAATAATACTGAGAAAGTTTCTCATTATTTGGAGATAATAAGTAATTATTTTGAGATAAGTTGTTATTTTTAGATAATAATACCTAATACTATAATTTTGTTGTATAGGTCTGTGTTGTGTAATGATAATAAATTACCTTAAATCCTTGATTATTTTGAGATAACTAAATTTTTTTAAGATAGTAAGTCATTATTTTGAGATAGTTTCTCATTAAAATTACTTAGAGGATGTTTCTGCATCACATTCGCACTAATGAGCTTCCTTAGAGAGATGGTTCAGCCAGTAACACAATGAAGAAGAGATCAACACACATCCAGTCTATTAACAGACTGCACATAAACACCCTTTTAAAACCTTTTTATTGCTAGTCATCACACTAAAATCTAAGCACCACTGGTTTTGTGTGCAGTGTTTCACTTGATGTTCCCCCATCAGAATCTCAACAAAACACATTGGTGTCTAAAAACCGTATTTACAGAAAAGAGGCAGAGGAGAAAACCATGAAATCAGCTGGGGCAGTGTGGCTGCAGGGCAGATGATATTTTGAGGAGCATAGGGCCAAACCAAACAGGCTAATTCCTCCCCTGGTCTGAGGTGTGTGTGTTTCAGTTTGTTGTGGAGTTCTTCTGCCCTCATGTGGCAAAAACCATTAAATCAAGCTTTAGGTGTCTCTAACTACAATCCCTCGTACCTTTCTGCAGGTTGCCGATGGCTTCGTCATAATTCTCCATCTCCAGGTGACACTGACCCATGAAGAAGTGAGCTTTGACTGACTGGCTGTCCAGCTCCAGAGCGTGTCTGCAGTCTGCCAGGGCCTTGTCGTACTGCTGCAGCTTCACGTAGCACAGAGCTCTGTTGGTGTAGTACGCTGGGACAGAGGGACTGTGGCTCTGAAACGGGGGAAAAGACGACCAAGTAAGCATCATGTAAGCAGACACAAAGATGCTATAACATGCACGTCCCATCACTTGGTTCTTACTATTGCTTTGCTGTAGCAGGCAGTGGCCTCCAGGTACTTGCGGTTCAGAAACAGGCGGTTTCCCTGCTCCTTCAGCTCCTGAGCCGATACTGAGGCGCTTTTCTCCGGGCTCTCCGACATTTTGTCCACCAGGCTCGCTGCGCCGGTGGCAGCTGCCCCTTCACTTTGCTTCCCTATCCTGACGACTCGGATCCGACTGACAGCGGGACAGAAACTGAGACAAAAAAAGATCAAACAGAGATTAAGTTAATGTCATTTAAGAGCTTGTCCCCACAGCTGTGATGTGGTCATAATCCTGACTGATAAACATTAAAACTGTTACCAAGGGCCCAAAAGGTGTTCAACATTTTCAAAATATCTACTTAAGGGGAAAATGCAGCAATTTTCATGTGTGTGTCCAGTCAGTGCTGATGGTAAATGTAATCAATTGAAGCAATAAACTCTTGTGTGTGCTATATTGAGAAGAAAGAGCTGAGTTCTGTCATAGTGATGTAACAGTGATGTCACTGGCATGAAGGAAGAACTACAGGCTGTTTCAGCTTGAATTTCTAGTCTCCTCTGGGTAGCCGGGGGATGTACTAGATGATTATTTTTGTCACCTAATGTTACGTTTTGTAGAGCCTGACTGATATATCGGTCAACTGACATATCTTAATTTTGGTTTAATATATGCATACATTTTGCTCTATTTGTTATTTTAAATTTATAGTTATTTACAGGTTAGGGGAGTAACTGATTGCATGTAACGGGATTACATAATCTGGATACAAAAAAGGTACAAGTTACACATAATAAAGAGAACCAGATTACAGATACATTTAATAAAAATGTGGATTATTAGTAGGATTATAATTTTAAAATAAAGAATGATATACTACCAGCACAGTGCACACACGGCTGCCAGTTCATTATCATGGCCTCTGGTGAAAAATTGCTTCACTGGGTGGTAATTTCACCTTTTTGTGTGTTTAAATCAATTAATCAATCAATAAACTGTGCACAACAAAGGAGGAAACAGCTGGATAAACTCAGAAATTTACATCAAACATAAAGCACTGCAACAATTAAACTATTAAATTAATCTGCTTAATCTGCTATTTTGATAACTGATTAATCATTTTGAATCATTTATCATACAATCAGTTTTTTTTATGTCCTGTTACATCCTTTCTGTCATTTTCATCGTGGTACATCTTTAATGTTGCTTGTCTTGTTGATTCAGTTCAGTTATTTCAGTCTTGATGTTAGAAGGAGGCGTGCGATGACACAAAATAAAAATGATCAATAATTCCCTTCAATTGCATTAAAACTAAAGCAGTGAGCCTGCTTTGAAAATGTAAGGAGCACAAAGTATAGATATTTGTGTTCAAATGTGGGTATTTGCACTTAGTTACTGTACTGTGCAGTTTTTTTATATGCACCATGGAGTTCATTAACATTAAAACAAAGTCTGTGACTATTTTTTAAACTTTATTTTTACTTGATAATGAGCTAATTACTCTGGTGCCAAACATGCATAAGATGACATTTCAGTCATCATCAGAGGAAAACACCATCACTCATCAGTTTTCTCGGTGAATACTGCAGCACTGAGGATTTACTGCTTCACTGAACTACATTAACCATCAGCCACATGAAAAGTGACAGCACGGTTTTTGTCTTAACATGTTATTGTTTTTATAGTTCATCTTTAGAGACCACACAGACTGAAATGATTCACATTAATCTCACTGACGTTAGATTACAGCTGTTAGCTTTAGCTTCCTCTCTGATGTATCATGTTGTCCTACATGCTCGAGTCCTGTGTCGCAGTTTTTAACAGTGGCTGCCAGTGTAAAGCTAACAAACCACTGTATTTATGCTACACTATGCTAGCTAATATGACACATTAAGGTAACGTTAACTAAACATAATCAATACCATGAGACTGACATACCTGTGTGGCTGCTGTCTGACGCTCTGGATGAAGAGTTTGTTCCACAAGGAAACGAGCTGTTCCTTGTTATTTAGCTCGGTAGCTAACTACCTAGCTGCAGCCAACAGATGTTTTGGTTTTGGAATGTGACGTAAATCACACGCCCAGCGTCTGGGCGTCGTGTCTACATGAGAACCCCGAACCCGCGAAGATCTCGCGAGAGTTATTATTTTAACCAAAACCACGATCTTTCTCTGACCGTAGCCCCTTGTTTTCCTGTTCCTAAACACAAAAAGATCTTAGCCTCAGCCTTGCTATGATATAAAACACGAACAGTGTCTACAACTTGTAAAATTAAGAAACAACGCGCACAAATCTCGCGAGAGTTCCGTAACTAGGGTTCCCATGTAGACACGGCCAGTGTGTGAGTAAGCCAGCTAATAGGGGAGACATTTACATTTTCTATCATAACTCACAAGCTACTTGGAATATAATAGTCATCTTTTTATATATTAAACATTTATATGTGCACTAGATACTAAATGCAATTGACATATTTTCACAGATATGTACAAGACTTTGATATTAAAGGGATAGTTCACTCAAAAAGAATTCAATTATCTACTCACTCTCATGCCAATTGAAGGTCGGGTTTAGTTTTTTAGTTCACATGACACAGCTGGAGTTTCACAGGTATGCAGAATCTCCCAGACAATGTAGGTGAATGGTGACCAGTTTTCAAATGTAAAAAAATAACCCCCAAAAAACAAAAATAAAATGCCTCCATACTGCTCATATGGTGTAATCCAAGTCTCCTAAAGCCCTGACATGCCAAGTTGATTTGAAAGATGTCATTTACACCATGTTTTTAGTCTAAACCTTTGCTGCAGATCCTTAGCTTAGAGCCACGTTCACATGCGCGTGCACACCGTCTGAACTGGTTGTGTGTTGTGTAACGGTGTGCAAACGGCATGTTGGGACTTTACAAACTTTTGTCTCAAATCCTGTCCTTTTTGTCCCAAAAAATAAATGTTACAGTAAAAGATAATGAACATATGAAATTGTGAAAATATAGGCTATAATTCCTGTGTTTAGTCATTAAAAAATATAATAAAATATATTTATTTATTTAAATTCATATTCTTGTACACTGTCATGTTGAGTACATGTCTGCACTGTTAGTATATTTTTCTCAATAAAGATTGAAAAAAAGCCCAATAACAGTAAAGTTTTGCTTTATGGGAAAACATTGAACTGCAATTCTATCTTAAGCCCACAAATATGACAGATAAGACAGAGATAAAGAGCAATACATGTTTTAATTGACGAAGCATCATAACAGCTTTCAAACAGTTGCATAGTTTATATGTTGTCTCTAACAATATGACGGTGGTTTTGGATAAATAAGCACAAAATATTTTTCTCCACTGTGCAATTTTAAAACATCTCCATTAAAATAAAACACAAGAATCCAGCATAAAGTCCATAAAGTGCTAATGCTTTCACACAGCGAGTCTCCACTCTACAGCTAAGACTTTATTTAAACATCCTACCTGTTACAGACTGCAGTACGACTGAATAATACTGAGGAGAATAAACACCACGTCTGTGTTGTTCCTGTGAGGATTCTTGGCAGCCAGTTCAGACACGACTAACTAAGTGAATAACTTCTATTGATCTATCACCAGTGCAATTAAGACAGTTTGGACCTGAAGACCAGCCTGTGATCTGAAATGTGTTGGTAAAATATAAAGTGCATCATGTGTTCACTCAGAAGATCTGCTCTAAATGTCTCTGTGGAGGAATGTGCAATTTCTGTTCCTGTTGGAGGCAGAGCTGCTCTGAAGACGGAAAGACATTATCTCACTTTTTGACTTACAGGGTCAGTTCACACACATTTCAAAAAACCCTT
Organism: Lutjanus argentimaculatus; assembly: GCA_034769285.1. Lineage (NCBI taxonomy): Eukaryota > Metazoa > Chordata > Actinopteri > Lutjaniformes > Lutjanidae > Lutjanus > Lutjanus argentimaculatus. The sequence goes on along the minus strand of JAWZSL010000030.1, from coordinate 5,578,608 downwards.
ATTTTATCACTTACCTGCAGGTTTGGGGAGTAACAGATTACATGTAACGGGTTAACATAATCTGGATGCAAAAAGGATAAGATTACAGATTTTAAAAATGCAATCAGATTTCAATACATTGAGTAAAAATGGGGATCATTAGTATGATTACGATTTTAAAATAAAGAACGATATACTACCATGCACAGTGCACACAGCTGCCAATTCATTGTCATGGCCTCTAGTGAAAAAGTGCTTCACTGGGTGGAAAATTCATTATTTTTTATCTTTACATCAATCTGAGAAAAGAAAAGGCTCATTAGTTTCTTCCCCTGGGACTTTAAAAACGTAAACGCGGACACTGCAATGCTGCTTGAAGCAAGTGGCCAATGCAGGACTTATATCAGCAGCGTGTATCCTGTGAGTCAGACTAGGTTTTTTGCCAACACCAGTGCTAAAAGGATACTTTTAAAACAATACCAGTTCCTGAAACAACTGAGTTTTAAAAAAAAGAAAAAAGGAAGAAACATAAAATGACAGCCAGCAACATTAAGCACAACTTTTTTCATTGCTAATTCAATTCAATTTTGAACTTGAAACTGAACAAGATATTAACTGTTAATGTTTAAAATTTAAAGTTCACTTAAATTTAGATATTAATATCACCTCAAATTTACTGCTTTTATGGGTCCAGGACGCCCATGATGCCGGCTGATGTGTCCGTCATGGAGTCACATAAGTAGTCGAGCGCAGTGCATCTCTCTGCTTTCAAGTGTGTCCCGTGCACCATCAGATGCTTCCCTCCTTTACATGCAAATTATATTTAAACGTTTGATATTGCCTTTAACAAATATTGCGCCTCCTGCGATTTGAAAATTGCAGAGAGCCATATTGCCATTTTGATAAGATTTTGATTAATTGTGCAGCCCTAAATATAGACATACATTAGATCTTTAGCTTGGCACTTCAACCATTTTGTCAGCTACCGACCACAGACCTTATTTCAGGCCAGTAAGAAAAAAGAAAACACTTGACTTAGAGACAAGGGAACTGCAAGTGCTACTATGCTAACTCATTTCCAAATTTTTGGACTCGTTCCTGCAGCACTCTATTTACTGTTCTGTAAATTATCTAGAGGTGGCTCAAAAGTACGAAAAAGTGATGCTAACTTCAAGGTTGGCCTACGAAAATATGTCATCCCTGCATCTCTTTATGAACAGTTGTTAGTCTACTTTTAGCCAAATAAATAGTCCCTTTGGTGTCGACGGTGGATCGCCTCTCTGCAGAGTCGACTGCAGAACAAATTTAATTGGGGGGCATAAGGTTCAAGAACTCAGTCTTCCACTCAGATGTGTATTTTCAGGTTACGTTCCTCTCAAATGCCAGCTGAATCAACTGGGTCTTTCTTATGTGGATCACTGCATGTCTGTAGTCTGAAAATACGCCTATGAGGGTGGAGGCCTCATGCATGGCTGGAGAGGCTCCAAATGTTGAGCTTTTCAAATATTTATAAATATAAATTGGTTAATAAAACAAAAAGTTTGGTGCCAAAGGCTTGTCTTGCCTGTGGGTGGCTGGAGGGAGGGCACAACAACTCATTTAGCAGAGGCGCGAATGCCCCCCTGCCTCTTTGTTGTCTTCTGTCCTCTGTCTAACCTGATTTAACCATGAAAAAGTCTGAGGTTTCATTCAACCAGTGAGATTCTTTCTGTCTCAGAGGAGCTCCGACTCTTGGAAACAGCCTGTTCACTAAATATGATCGTCTCTTTGCAAAATAGTCCAACATTTATGGGAAATATACCCCTTTTCCTTTATAGCAGCAGTCACACAAGGGTGAGTCAGTTTTTTTACAGAAGCTGCCTCCATGTTTGAAACAGGTCTGTCATCTGCTTCCTCTCAGTTCCAGCTCTGACTCTGTGTACGTCCCGGACAGCAGTCAGAGCGGTCGAGGCTGATGCAGACCCGCTGTCTCCGGGCTCAGAGCAGGACTGTGTGTTGCCTTCAAGGGACTCCAGTTTCCCAGAGAAGCCTGCACGGCCTTACGATGAGCCAGCCTGTGTGTGATGGAGAATCCGGCGTTTCCCTCCAGCTGAGACAAAACCACCAGCACCTGTCTGAGAGAGAAAAAAAAAAGTTTCATTCACATCCAACCACTGCTTTCTGACTGCCTCTGCTGGTCTCAAGTCTGTTGATATTCTAGATTTTTCTTCATGTTCAGACCAAAACCAACAGTGAACGTGTGTGTGTGTATCACAGCCTGATTTATCTTCTTCCTCTGAGCCACAGAGCTTCATTGTTGTCTTCAAACTATGAAAAACAAATTAATGAGACACACTGTTGCACCAGCTGACATGTTCCTTCATTACCATGAACACACACACTGTGGTTTATTTTTACTCAGTCCAACACACTCTGTCCTGCTGCCCTAAATACTCACTACAGCACCACATGTGGATTAATCCGCCGCTGAAAATAGTTCCCAACAGCACACAATTTTTACTTAATTTTTAGTAACATCATCGTAACATCTTACTATCTTTTTTAATTTAGTTTTATTATCAGTATTATTATTTTTATTTATAATTTTATTTTTATTATTATTATTTTTTTAATATTGTTTTTTACTATCACTGCCATCATCATTACTATTATTATTATATTGATCCATGTATGTCTTGAAACTTTCAATAAACAAAACTATGTAAAAAAATTGAAAACACTGTCTTCATTAATCGTTTGTCATCAGTATTTCCCTGTCGCTCTGACTGATGATTTATTGATGAATGATTGATTGATGAAGGACGTGTTGAGCAGCGACGCGCGCTGCAGTGAACCTGTGCAGAGGAGGGATGCTGTCGATGGCTTTGAGGCTGCTGCGCGTCGACACCACGTTGAAGCTGTCGCTGCAGTCGCACGACACGTGGAGGTGATGTCTGGGGTGTCTGTTCTCCACCATGACGATAAGCCCCGCCCACCCGTGGGTCAGGTAGTAACATGTCATCCCCTCTCGACCCTGACGCCAGAGGGAGAAGAAGTATCTAATTATTAAATTAGCAGTAAAATTATGTTAAATAACAGTTTTTTAAATCTATTCCTGTGCAGTGAAACATAATCTTCTTGACAAACCCAACCTTTATGTAAGAACTAATACATAAACAGAGAGCAAACCAAATGAAAGGGCTCTGACGATGCGTTCAGGAGCCCCTCATCATCACTTTTACCAGCAGCATTTTGCCATTAAACAACAGAGAAAGTAAAATATAACAGACCAGACTGACTTTACAAATGAACGCAGCCTCACCTCATGTCTCTCTCCTTTAGTTTCTGTCAGCTGGATGATGGCGTCGGCGATGGTGGTGTTGGAGGCCGTTATCTGCTCCACCATCACCAGTCTGGAGCTGTAGACCGCCAGCATGTAAGCAGGAACCTCTGATCTGCTGCAGCTCGCTGAAAACGCAGATTTTTATCATGAGCTCTGACGCTGTGTTTATCAAACGGCTGAGAGTGACATTTTAATTTCAATTTAAGTGAGAAGTAAAAATGTGTCATTTTATCCCTGCTCACAAGCTTAAAGGTGCTATATAAGACATTTACCCTAGAGTTCGCTGCAGAGCACTAACGTCTCAGACCAAAACAAATGCACGCTTCGTTTTTTCAATAATTTTGGGATATCGTTGATCCTGGTTTACCACCACACACTTTGGCAGTATATATCCTCAAATATTCTTTCTTTTCAAGTCAGTTTCACGTAAGAAATAAAAAAAGAAAAATTAAAAATGAGCATTAATGTTGAACCACAGCCTGATGTTGGAGTTCTTACTTGTTCCCTCGGTGGCGGTGGTGTGCCAGTGGTTAAAAGCGCAGCAGAGAACAGCGTATTCGCCCGGTTCCAGCATGACGTCACAGCCCACAAACCTCCTGACGGAGCGGCGGCTGTGAGCCAGCAGGCGACCCAACGCCAGCGTCCCCGAGCTGTCGTAGGAAACCCGAAACACCAACACGCACAGATCCAGCAGGTGGCTCTCTGCTGTGTCCCACCGCCTGAGAACACAGGAGGAGAACAGTTTACACTCTGAGAAATGACTAGAACCATAAAGGGTTCTTCAGCTTCTCCCCAGAGCTTCTTCTGTTAAAACCTTTTATAAAGGTTCCACTTGAAACCCTTTACAGAGTTCTACCTCGAACCCAACAGAGAGTTATACCTAGAACCACCTGTGAAAGGTTCCTACCAGAACCCCCAATGAGAGTTTTGCCAGAAAACCCTTTTATGGTGTAATGGTTCCACCCAGAGCCCTCTCTGGAGGTTGTATCCAGAACCTCTCCATCTTCTAAGGGTGCCAACAAGAACTAACCCAGAGGGTTCTGCTGAGAACCTTTTGATATTTCAAGGGTTTTATCTAGAAACTACCAAGGAGGTTATACAGAGATCGTTTTGATATTCCAAGGCTTTTATCTAGAACTCACCAAGGGGGTTCTATTGAGAACCTCTTAATATTCAAAGGCTTTTCTCTAGAACCTACTAAGGCCTTTTTATATTCCAAGGGTTTTATTTGGAACCGATCCAGGGGGTTCTACCAAGAAACGTTTTATATTATGAACCTTTTTATGTTAAGAGTTCTTTGGATGGATTTCAACACACCTTGAGGAACTCTTTCTTCTAAAAATGGTTCTTTGGATTAAATGGGTTCTTAATGGAACCCATTAGAATTGTTGACAAAAGAAAAAGTGGTTTTCATAAGCAAAAGGTTCCGGGTAGAACCTCAGCCCTTATATTACTTGTCTATTTAAAAATAATAAGATTATAGTTGGTTATTTTTTTGTAATCTGATTATGTAATCCTGATTACATATAATCTATTACTTTTGATTTCTCAGTGTTTGTAAAATAAAGATTCATGTTGTTCCACCTGCTGCCCTGCTGGAATAAAGCCAGCTCCACTGCCGTCCTCTCCAGCACTGTGATGGACGCCACCGTCACCGGGACGTCGGCTCCTCGGGGGAAAACACCCGGAACTCGAACCTCCTGCCAGTCTGAATGAATCTTACAGATATCCACTGAGTCAAAGTACCTGTCAGGGTCAAACACGAGACACACATAGCCCGCTGTTACTTCTATCTTCTAGACTAAAGGAAGCCAACAGATTTTATGGCATCATAACTATGGAAGTGTGGCATCAAACTACAGAAACTAGTTACTTAGTCTGTTAACTCCTCATCTACCTGATGAAATCCCAGAAGTCCATCCAGAACAGGCCGTCCTCGGCTCGCTGGGCGCACAGCTCCCTCTTCAGGTGTGGAGGCCAGTTCGGCCAGTCGTCCGCCCAGGGTCCAGTCCAGGAGAAGCGACCCCACGGGTTCCTCAGCTGCAGTAATCTGAAGCAGGAAGCAGATGTTTGATACATAACAGTTAAAGCTCAAAATACAGTACATACAAGCAGAAAAATAATAAAGGTGTATGCATGTTTAACAATTAAAGGGGACATGAAATGAAAAACACCTTTTCAGTGCTTTTGCTCAGACACTTGGATAACTAGAGTCAGTTTCTTGTGGGCTGCGTAGGTCAGAAAACATGGAATTCAATGTGTAATTTCAGATTTGACTGCCCTTCTTACGTCACTTGCAGGCAGGGGCAGATCTAGAGGCATGAGGTGGCAGTTCTTGAGGGGTCATGGGAGGACCTGTGCTTATCCTGGCTGACATTGGGTAAGAGGCGTGGTGCACCCTAGACAAGTTGCCACTTCATCTCAGGGCAGTTGCCACCCCAGTTTTGGACAGTTAATGCTAAAGTTAGCTTAGCCCTTTATGTATGCCAGGCACACATGATGTTTACGACTGCATGTTGCCTCTGCAAGTCTCTGCACCCAACCTTGTGGTGAGCCAAGAGCAAGCTTCTGTGATACAGGAACTAAAACAAGTGTTTCAAACAGAGGGAGAATAGAGGTGCAGCAGCTATGGACAGTATAAGAAAAATAATGTGATTTTTGAACATTAATGCATGTAAAACTATTATAGTAGAGACCTCAAAAAGTATGAACCTAAAAATGAGCAGAGTTTCTCTTCTAAGAAGTTACGTGTTACAGTTAAAGCCTCATGTTAACTTGCATTAGAATGATCCCTGTGCCACTCTGTCAGGTAGAATTTAACAGATTTCCAATTTAGGTGAAGTAGATTTTGGACTGGTAGACACCACCTCTGGGAATCCGCACCAGGAGAGAAAAAGTCTGACTGGGCAGCTTTAAAAAGTTTGTTTATCTTATTGTTGGACAGCAGAGGCTGTGATCAGCTTGAAATCAGTTGGATGGATTCCCATTTTTTTGCAGCAGAAAACCAAAGCAGTTCATATCTGAAACTGCTGTGGTTTGATTAACTCTTACCAAATGAGGGCATGGACCCTTGGCAGAGGTACACATAGTCTCTCCTCACCATCATGACTGAGCCTCTAGACATTGTTCTTAGACAATCTGACGGTTTTCTGGACATAAGGTGAAGCGACCTTACACACAAATTATCCCTATATGCAGACGACACTATTTTATCAGTTTCAGACCCATCAAAATCAGTTCCATCCCCTGTCCAATGTGGAGAACTTTCAGGCTATAAAATCAATTACAAAAAAAATGAAATGTTCCTTCTTAACCAGACAGCTGCACTGATCATTGCCAAGAATTTTGGCATTTTATTTGAAAAAGGCAAAAAAGACATGGCTTAATAGATGAACCTTCCGTGGTTGGATGAATTAATCTCATTAAAATGATTGTGCTACTGAATTTCCTGTACCTTTTCCAAAACATCCCCATCATTGTTCATCTGGAACAGTAAACCATGAAGAATTAAAAGAAGAGCCCTTTAAAGACCTAAAAAGCTTGCTGGTCTGGCCTTTCTCAGTTTAAAGGTTTACTTTCCTCTCTGTGATGCTGTTTGTACTCTTATTTATCTGCCTTATTTTACTGTTTGTGTTCGCTTTCAGCTGATAGGAGTCGTGTGAAATTACTGCTGATGAACACATTTCCTGATTTTGCTGCTTCATAATTAAAGGCTTTAGATAACAAAATAAGGGGGGGGCTTTTATCGTGAAGAATTTGCAGGAAGTAAAATGTTTATACGTCGTTCGGATGCTTGACTAAATAGAAGCACTTCATCAGTAAAAACACTCCTTAAAGCAGCTGCAAAACTCTGCTGTGCTGGGCTGCAGCAGCGAGCCAAACTGAGTCAAGCAGCACATGCAGATGAAAACCAAAGAGAGGCGATGAGTCGTCACTGCATCCAACGAAAAGGGGTGAAAATGGCTTGCCAACCCGGATGTTGTGTTTATATTACTGCTAATACTCGTGACTACTGCAGAGTCATGTAACACAGGACTGAATGCTGATTGTACCCTTTTCCACTGAAGAAAAAAGCCAGATGTTAGCAGGTGTCAGTGGGTTTTTGTCCAGCGTAAAAGGGGCTTTTAACATTTTGTCACATTCCCTCACTGTCCCCTTCCTGCAAATGTTTAGATTCCAGCCTCTATAACAACATTTGTGATAACATCCTTCACTCACTACAACACATTAGGAGACTTTGGGAGAATGGTACTGGAGAGGAAATGACTAACGATCAGTGGGAGGCAGTGTGGATGGTGATAGAAGACGGTGATAGACAAAACAGACTTGACTCCTCACCTGTGACCGTCAACATCTCTCACATCGAGGACAGAGTACGCATGTCGTGGACGTAAACCCAGGGACTCGTACTCCGAGTCATCCACCTTCATGTTACCACCTCCACAAGACGCTCCCATCAGGAAACTAGCAGCACAAAAAGAGTTTAGGATGAATTTTTGAACAGATTAAGCTTTAAAACCACCCTCCCCTCCCCTCCCCTCCACTCCTCAGACTCTCCTGTCACTCACCCTGCTTCTTTGGAGCTCAGCATTCTGGCCCAGATGAGGTCTGTGTCGATGGGTTCTTCCTTGGGGTTGGTGGCGCTGACCTGGAGGGCCAGCGACTCGCAGGGGGCCCCCGTCAGCGTGGACAGGCCCTCGATGGCACGACCCGCCTGCAAAGCAAAGTAGGAACCGTGCAGCTTGGCCAGCGCTTTTTCAATCAGAGCCACCCAAAGCTGCTTCCGCTGGGCCTGGAGAGGGAAAAGGAGGAAAAAAAGGATTAGGAGAGTTTTTAGTTAAGTAATTATCTCCTGTAGCACAGATTAAAAATCACATCAGGTGACGGGCAGAGGAGCATCCGCCTCACTTATTAAGAGATGATGGAAATATCCTAAGACAACTGGTGCAACGTCAGCTGCAGCTTGTGGCAAGAATCCTGTTGAAGACAGACTCAGATTTTTCATTTCTACTTAGATTTAAAGGCTTAACTTCAATATTTTTCAACCTGCATCCTATTTTCCCATGTTTCTGTGTCCAAGTGACTAATGGGGACAACGATTTTCACCACTGACAGGCTCAGACTGTTATTCTGAGTGTCTGACAACATTATTGAAAGGATCGCTACAGACACAGACTGTTTTGTTTAACCATTTGATGTACAAGCTGTCCAAACTCCTTCTAATCCACAACATATTCATTTCCAACGTGTTTTCATGCACTGGTGACATCAGCACCTAAAAGTCAATCATATCACTCAAAGATATAGAGTTTGGTAGCTTTATAGGCGGTAGGGTCCTAGACTGGTGATACCAGGCCTGGCATCCCAATTTGGAGCCTTAACTCAACTGCGGTGTGGCAGTTGGGTTAAGGCGCGGGAGGTGGGGGTGCAATATCTCCTAGATTTTGGTTTTGGCACCAAAACTACTTGCTTAGTTTTAGGAAACGATGGTTTGTTGCTGCCATGTGGGTCTAAATAGCCATGTGGCTATCGAAGCTGGGTGCAAATAGCACTATTTGCCACTGACACCAGGGCGTTAATAGCATGTGCCACAAAAAATAATGATTTGTGGTAATTAGAGACAATATATTTGGTGAATGCCTGGAATATTAAATGAAAAAATACATTTATTAAAAAGATATAGCAAAGAATCACTCAGCAAAGCATGAAATCACATAGGAAATGAATATGGGTCATTTTAGAGTGAATGTAATGACTTAGTATCTCACAATAAGGGGAACATACAGTTGAGCGCTGCTTGGAGTTGAGTGTTTCACCTGAGAGAAGAGGAGGTGTCCGTTCTCGTCGCACGGCAGCATGTCGTCCACCAGCACCGTCGTCCACGAGCCGTCTTTGCATAGACGCACCTGATAGGCTCCTTCTGCGCACAGCGAGCGAGTCACCATGACTTTCTCCACCAGCTCGGGACGTTCAGCCAGAACAGCCAAGGCACTCAGGAACCTGTTGAGACAGGCAGACACCACACTGTAACGGCCTCATATATTTTTTAGTTTTAGTTTTTAGTTGTCTTTTAAATAGTTGTTTTGTCTTATGTCTCTGTCAAGTTGTCTTTTCTGTCATCTTCATCTTGTTGTATCTTTTACGTAATTTTTCGTCTTTTACGTTGTTTACTTTTTGTTTTATGCCTTTTACGTTACATCTTTAATGTTGTTTTTCATCTTGTTAGTCTTCTTACATAATTTATGTTATTTTTTTACATCTTTTACGTAATTTTTTTGTCCTGTTACGCCATTTTTTATTGTTTCATTGTAGTTTTATTCTTGCAAAGTTTTTTTGTGTATGAGAGGTGCTATATAAATAGGGCTGAGTCAAGCTGAGTTTAAATAAACACTTCTAACTAATTCATGAATATTTTCTTATTTCCAAATAAGAAAGTTTCAGGCCATTAAATAGAAACTGACAGCCGCTCGTTGTTTTTGGTTTCACTCCTGTTTGTACTTTCACCTCTGTGCAGTCTGGGTGGATTTAGCCGCGTGCATTCTGCGCTTTAATATTGTGTGGGGTCGAGTTGGCTCACCAGCAGTTACCCAGAAGTCCCTGCAGGATGTCGGACGGGCGAGGCGTGCGGAAAACAGACCACTTTACCGCACGGTCTCTAAAGTTGCAGCAGTTGATTTCTTGAGGACGAAGCCACTTCTTGACCCGATGCTGGACGCTGTCGTCCACCGGGAAGCCGACAGACTTCGGACCAGGAGGGAAGCTGTCGTCCACAAACGTCACTGTGTTCTGAGAGAGAGCCAATCAAATCACAGAAACAACTGAACCTCACTGTGACAGACCATATGACAAAAGAGAGAAAGGAGACAAGGAGTCTACAAGCCACAGCTCTGATCAGTACTTAGATTCACCTGTTAAACATGTAGAAAATAACATTTTGGTAAATAAAACTTCAAGTGGTTGTCAATGTTTTGGAGTATTTCAGAATCTTGATGTGTTCATCTCATTGTCAGGATTGTCTTTGTTTTGTTTTAGTTATTTTAATGATTTTAGACAGATGTTGGGTTGTGTCAAGGTGCCATGTAGGTTGTTTTTTGGATGAAATATTGATATGACTGTATCAGAGATGTTAATTATGATTTTATTTATTTATTTATTTATTTATTTTGTTTTAAATGTATTTAACAAAACAGGCTGTTGGAGCTATTTCATTAGTTTATTTATTGTGAAATATTTTTGGGATTTTGGGTTTTAGTTGTATTTTTTGTTGTTATCACTAGGGGCACTAAGCACCACAGGTAGCAGGCATATAGGTAGGTAGGTGGGAAAGGTCAGGGCATGTACCAGGAAAGGGATACGGTTTTTTACCAGAGCAAGAGAGAGGCAGCATGGAGAACATGTATGTTTGCTTTTGACTTGGAAATAAACCCTGTTAAACGTGCATCTCGCCAGGACATGGACTTCTTAATTGCCTGCGTACAGCCAAACTGACTGGTACATCAGTGGCCTTTGTTGTAAGTTTGATTTTTTGTGAAGAGACTTATTTTGCAACAAATAGCCACTACAAAAAGTAAAAAACCTACCCGTTTCGGAACAAAGTAAGGACTCGCTTTGGATAAAGGATTTTTGGAGGAGCGAGGAGTTTTTTCTGAACATCGGACATCAGTTCGTGGATTTCATGTGGATGCCACTTTGTTTGGACGGACGCTTTCAAAGGCCAGCCACGCAATATCAAGTGCAGCCGAGGCAAAGCAGGAGCGCACATCACAGTAAGGAAACACCGCACAGAGATGGTATGTGCATTGGACAAACACTGACTGTAAAGCTGTATTGGAAAACGGTGCAACGAGTGGAGTTGACTGTCATGTTTCACTGCTCAGTGTTGTCTCTTGGTGGTGTTTATTGTGTTGGCGCATCAACGTGTTTTGTCGGATCGGTGCTGATTGTTTGAATTTGCCGCTGCGGTGTTTGTTGTGCATTTCTATTGGAGTGAGATGTCACGTAATGTGTGTCGTGCAGCTCGTTTCGTTCCGCTGTGCAGTAATAAGATGCGGGCTGAATGATACATTGTTTCAGTTAAATCCTGCGTGTGCTCTCTGGCTGCTACGTTGATGTGAACTGAGCTGGCACTTGTTTATGGTTATGCTGCAGTGTTTATGTGTGTATTAAAGGTGAAGCGCACAAAATGTCTGACGTCATCGATGATAAGCCAGAGGGTGACAAATCCGGGCCATCTGAAAAAAGAGTGGTCAAATACTCTGCCAAGGGTCTGGTTTACCAAATAGAGAAGATCCAAGCTGAAAGAAGAGCAAAATGCAAGCAAGCAAGCAAATATTTGAAAAGGCTCCAAGTGCTTATGGAATCCAATGAAAATGTCAATGAAGTGCAACGTGAATTGTCCAAATTCATCAAGTCCTATGAGGAATCAAGATATGAACATGAATGTTTTTTAACCTTACCCATACCCCAGGATGAAGTTGAGAGACAAAATCAGTGGTTTCAAACACAAATGTCACGTTACTGTGAATTTACAGAAAATGTGAAAAAATGGCTTATTGATGCAGGTCACCCATATGCCCAACCTGATGTTAAAGGTGCTGAACATGATATCTTGAGTGTGGCAGACTCACAGGAAATTGGACCTGAAGACAGTGTTTCTAATGTCTCACGCTCTAAATCAAGCCGTGTTAAAGCCTCATCTCAGTTATCACGTGTTTCTGCAGCATCCTCTGCACGTATCAAGGCTGAAGCTGAAAAAGCAGCTCTTGTGGAACGTGCTGCAGCACTGAAAAGGAGACATTTAATAGAGGCACAACAGGAACAGCTGAGAAAGGAAAAGGAAACACTTGAACTGGAAACGGAGATGGCAGCTGCTAATGCTAAAATCCAGGTATTGGAAGCTAATGCATTAAGGAATGGCTCTAGAGTGTCTGATGGAATGCAGTCTTATTTTGAAAAGGCTTCAGCTCAACCCACCAGCAATCTCAATCCCACTGCAACTACCTATGTTCCTAAAGAGGGGCAAACGGACTCCTTACCTGCACCGTTGGTTGTTCGTCCTAAGGAAAGAACACAGGAACAAGTTTCCAAAATATCAGCCAAAATCAATGCTCAGACTCAAGTGTCAAATCCAACAAATCAAGTGACAAATTCAACAAGGCCAGTTGCAAATTTGACAAATCAAGAACAAGAAACTCACCTGAGGTCCAGCATGCATACCCATACACAGCCTTCAGTGGGGCATGTTCATTCTCAAACTCCGGTGCTGAGTGATAACAGTCAATTATTATCATCACCATCAACAGACATCATCAATATCATGCAAAAACAAAATGATATCACTGCTTTATTGGTCCAACAGAATCTCTCATCTTCTCTCCCACTTAGAGACATCCCAATATTTAATGGAGATCCTCTTCAGTACCAAGCTTTCATCAGAGCATTTGAAAATGGAGTAGAGGAAAAGACAAACAACTATGGTGACTGCCTGCACTTTCTAGAGCAATACACCAGGGGTCAGCCACGAGATATTGTGCGCAGCTGCCAACATCTTCCTCCATACCAAGGATATTACAGAGCTAAAAATCTTCTCAAGGAACACTTTGGTAACGAACAAAAAATCTCTTCTGCTTACATGGACAAGGTTTTCAGCTGGACACCGATTAAAGGTGAAGATGTTCAAGCATTGCAGGCCTTTGCTCTCTTTCTTCGTGGATGCTGTAACGCTACAGAACAAATCACAGACATGAAGGAGTTGGATATGGCCTCAAACATGAGAATCATTGTGTTGAAGTTGCCCTATAAGCTGCGAGAGAAGTGGAGAAACACTGCCTGTGACCTGCAAGAGCGGCGAGGTCAGAGGGCCATGTTTACAGATCTCGTCAGATTTATTGAAAAACAAGTTAAGATTGCTTCTGATCCCTTGTTTGGCAACATTCATGATACACAACCTGTAACTTCAAGCAGAGGCTTCACTCCAAGGCAAACAAGGGAAACAAAACGGCACAAAGGAAGCAGTTTCGCCACCAATGTTACTGCTATAAAGGGAAAGGCTAATACAGACTGTGTGGTGAAAGATGAAAGTTCCTCCTCCCCCTCTACTCACCAAGGCTGTTTGTTCTGCAAAAAAAGTGGTCATTCATTGGACAAGTGCTCACAATTTAAAGGAAAAGTTCACCGTGAAAAGATTAACTTCATTAAGGAGAAGGGAATCTGTTTTGGCTGTCTACAAGAAGGACACATTAGCAGAGACTGTAGGAGTCGAATGGAATGTAATGTGTGCGGCCAGAAGCACCCTGGAATTCTCCATATTGAGCATCAGGATAAAGGAATATCCACAGAACGATCAGAACAGCCAGTTAAAACAACAGTAAGCACTGCAACTGCTGCACCCCAGACATGTGGCCACATAGGGGCCGGTTTTGAGGACAACTGTATTTTTTCTATTGTCCCAGTCCAAGTGAAGAGTCAAAGGAGTGACAAGGTTCTGCAAACCTACGCCTTCCTGGACCCCGGCAGTTCTGGTACATTCTGCACAAACAGTCTGGCGCAGCAGTTAAATGTGAACAGACGGAGAACCCGCATTCTGTTACGAACAATGGGTCAGGAAAAGACAGTGGACAGTCATGTGATATCAGGTTTGGAAGTGTCTGGATTGGACAAGGATGACTTCATTGAGTTGCCTGATGTGTTCACCCAAAAATGCATGCCTGTAACCAAGCTGAACATTCCAAAGCAAGAAGATGTTGACCAGTGGCCTTATTTGCGAGGTATTGAGCTCCATGAAATTGATTCTGATATTGATTTGCTGATTGGTACAAATGCATCAAAGGTGATGGAACCATGGGAGCTGGTTAACAGCCAGAGAGGCGGACCGTATGCGGTAAGAACCAAGGTGGGATGGGTTCTTAATGGTCCACTTCGAGGTGGTGATGATGGCAGGAAACAGACTGGCTGTTCTACTGTAACCACCAACCGAATCTCCATCGCAAAAATTGAAGAAATGCTGGTTAATCAATATAACCATGATTTCAGTGAGAAGTCATCAGAGGAACAGGCTGAAATGTCAAGAGAAGACATGAAGTTTCTGAATATTGCAGACAGCTCAGTAGTGCTAAAGGATGGCCATTACTCCCTTGACTTGCCTTTCAGACATGAAAATCCCATCTTACCAAACAACCGCTGCATCGCTGAACAGCGCCTGATGAGCCTGAAGAGGAAGTTTGGAAAGAACAAGGGGTATCGAGAGGAATATACAGCTTTTCTAAGTGATGTAATCCAGCAAGGTTATGCTGAGATTGTTCCAGCAGATCAACTGAATCAGAGTGATGGAAAGGTCTGGTATATTCCACATCACGGGGTGTATCACCCCAGAAAGGGAAAGTTAAGAGTGGTGTTCGACTGTGGAGCAGTGTATAAAGGTACATCACTAAATTGCCAGCTGTTACCAGGTCCCAATCTCACAAACTCCCTCATCGGTGTCCTCATCAGATTCCGACAGGAGCCTGTTGCAGTGATGGCTGACATCCAGGCAATGTTTCATCAGATCAGGGTATCAGAAAAGGACCTCAACTTTCTTCGTTTTCTGTGGTGGCCTCAGGGCGATACCAAGCGACCTCCAATAGAATATCGCATGACCGTTCACCTGTTTGGAGCTGTGTCATCACCGAGTTGTGCAAATTATGCTCTAAGGAAGACCGCAGATGACAACCAGTCTCAGTTCTCTGCAGCAGTGGTCAGTACTGTCAACTGTAACTTTTATGTGGATGACTGCTTAAAGTCTCTGTCTTCAGAAGAGGAAGCAAAACAAATGGTGAAAGACCTGACTGATCTATGTTGTAAAGGAGGCTTCAATCTGTCAAAGTGGATAAGTAACAGCCGAGCAGTTCTGACATCAATCCCAGAGGAAAGCAGAATAAAGGAAGTGAAAGAGCTGGATTTGGATAAAGACAGCCTTCCACTGGAGAGAGCTCTTGGACTCCAGTGGTGTGTGGATACAGACAAGTTCAAGTTCAGAACTACAGCACATGAGCGACCGCAGACAAGAAGAGGTATCCTGTCAGTGGTTAGTTCCCTGTACGATCCACTTGGATTTCTTGCCCCTTTCACTTTGTCAGCCAAGTTACTGTTACAGGAATTGTGCAAGAGGAATTATGGATGGGACGAAATCATTTCACAGCCTTTCTCTCAACAGTGGTTGGAATGGCTAGAGGGTCTTGAAAGGATTGTAGAGTTTGAAGTGGATCGTTGCTTCAAACCAAAGGACTTTGGAGAACCTATCAGTGCACAGTTACATCATTTTTCTGATGCAAGTCAAGAGGGATATGGTACTGTGTCTTTTTTGAGGTTGGAGAACAGTGATAAAAGGCTGCGTGTTGCATTCCTCTTCGGAAAGGCCAGAGTTGCACCGCTAAAACAAACTACAATTCCCCGGATGGAACTCACAGCTGCTGTCCTTGCTGTCCGAGTCGATAACATGCTCCAGAGAGAGTTACAACTCCAGCTGCAAAGATCAACCTTTTGGACAGACAGTACAACAGTCCTAAAATACATCAGCAATGAAACAAAGCGTTTTCATACCTTTGTTGCAAATAGAACAGCTGTCATAAGAGAAGCTACTGATGCTAAACAATGGAGATACATAGCTTCCAAGGAGAACCCGGCTGATGAAGCATCCAGAGGACAGAAAGTGGATGAGTTCTTGACGAACAAAAGGTGGCTTTGTGGACCTGAGTTTCTCTCTAAACCAGAGGAGGAATGGCCGAAATCTGACCTGGATCTCACTGTGATTGCTTCTGATGACCCGGAGGTCAAGACAGACTTGGCAGTCAACTTCATCGCCACAGACACGGAAAATTCCACCAGTCATCTGATCAACTACTTCTCATCTTGGATGAAACTGAAAACAAGTGTGGCCTGGTTTTTGAGACTGAAGCAACTGCTCAAACTACTGAGAAACAAAAGGAAAGAAATCCATGCTGCGGTCAGTTTTGTTGAAAATGACTCAGAAAAACAAAGGACGACGGTGGAGAAACGAATGCAAAGGTTCAAGACAACACTCAGACAACAAGATTTATGTCCTGAAGATTATGCCAAGGCAGAACAGGCAATCATTTGTTTTGTGCAAGGTCAAAGGTTCAAAGATGAAATTGCCCAACTGAAAGCCGGCAATAATGTTAAGAGGGACAGCCAACTGTACAAACTCGATCCAGTATGGGATGATGAAGTACTGAGAGTGGGTGGTCGTCTCAATAGAGCAGCTATGCCAGAGGAAACTAAACACCCTGTTATCCTGTCTAAGGATTTACATGTTTCTACACTCATTCTGCAACACATCCATCAACAATTGGGACATGGAGGAAGGAACCACATGTTGTGCTGTCTCAGGAAAAAATACTGGATTACAAATGCCAACTCAGCCGCAAGGAAGGTCATATCCAAGTGTGTTACATGCAGACGTTACAGAGGAAAAATGGCTGAACAAAAAATGGCAAACTTACCAAAGGAGAGAGTCTTACCTGATGAGGCACCGTTCACCAATGTGGGGGTGGACTACTTTGGTCCCATCAATGTCAAAAGAGGAAGAAGTATTCTCAAAAGGTACGGAGTCATCTTCACTTGCTTGACCAGTAGGGCTGTGCATCTGGAAGTAGCACATACTCTCGACACAGACTCCTGTATAAATGCTATTCGCAGATTCATCTGCAGAAGAGGACAAGTGTCAAGCATAAGATCTGACAATGGTACAAATTTTGTTGGAGCCGACAGAGAAATGAGGGAAGCTCTGGCTGCCTTGAACCATAACAAGATCCAGGGTGCCCTCGTACAAGATGGAGTGATGTGGCATTTTAATCCTCCTGCAGCATCCCATCATGGCGGCGTATGGGAGCGCTTGATCCGGTCAGTGAGGAGCGTGCTCAACTCTGTTCTCAGCCAACAGTTACTGGATGATGAAGGACTACAAACTGCTCTCTGTGAGGTGGAAGCTATTCTGAACAGCCGACCTATCACTAAAGTTTCAGATGAGACAGATGACTTGGAAGCTCTGACACCCAATCACATACTTCTCTTAAAAGGAAAGCCAATTCTACCACCTGGACTCTTTGAGCAAAGGGATCTTTACATCAGAAGGAGATGGAGGCAGGTGCAGTATATGGCTGACCTTTTTTGGAAGCGATGGATCTCTGAATACTTAACTGTGATGCAAGAGAGACAGAAATGGTCCAGAGTAAGAAGAAGCTTCACACCTGGAGACATTGTCATTGTTGCAGATCCTACAGCTCCTAGGAATTCTTGGATGATGGGCAAGGTTTTGGAGGCTAAATCAGATGCCAAAGGCCTAGTGCGCACTGTACGCCTGCAAACAAAACACAGTATACTGGAAAGGCCCGTCACAAAGATCTGTTTATTACTGGAGGCAACAGATAGGAAGGATGTGAGCCAAACTTGACGCCTCCTTTTCCCAAAGCATCAAAGAAGAGAAAAGGAAAAAGAGAAGGAAACATCAGGAAGAGGAAAACCAAGAAAACACCATGAGAAGACAAGAGAAGATTTAATTAAGTTTATTGACATGTAATATTTCATATTGTTGAGAATTAGTTCATTCCTAGCTCCATTGATATATAATGTGTAATTGTGTTTATGTATTACACAATTAGGGGCCGGAATGTTGGAGCTATTTCATTAGTTTATTTATTGTGAAATATTTTTGGGATTTTGGGTTTTAGTTGTATTTTTTGTTGTTATCACTAGGGGCACTAAGCACCACAGGTAGCAGGCATATAGGTAGGTAGGTGGGAAAGGTCAGGGCATGTACCAGGAAAGGGATACGGTTTTTTTACCAGAGCAAGAGAGAGGCAGCATGGAGAACATGTATGTTTGCTTTTGACTTGGAAATAAACCCTGTTAAACGTGCATCTCGCCAGGACATGGACTTCTTAATTGCCTGCGTACAGCCAAACTGACTGGTACATCAGTGGCCTTTGTTGTAAGTTTGATTTTTTGTGAAGAGACTTATTTTGCAACAAATAGCCACTACACAGGCTTTTATTATATTTACCATTGCATAACTATGGTGATGACCTGAGACATCGAGATTAAAGTCAAGTGCATTTTTAAAATAATTTTACTCTAATCCCACCTTTTTTCTTTTTTTTTTTTTTTTTTTGCTGATCCGAAAAATGATCCAATGAGGTCCAACTTTCACTTCTGTGTGTTTGCGTCATCTGTCTACACAAACCTCTCTGCAGAAGCTGACGATGTTCTCCCACAGCTCTTTGGCCTCTCCTTCATCACTCTGTCGCAGCGCCTCCACCAGCATGCTCTCCTTCCTCTTTGTGGACGGAGGTGCTCTGAGCTGCATGACGTGTTGCTGAGGGGTGTGACAGGCCAGGCAGTGTTTGGCTTTCACCTTGTTAATGAGCGTGCACGCCGGACACGACCACTCCTCTGTCCTGTTGACGGGGACGACCCCTGCCGCTGGAAATGACGCAGAGGCGTCGGCTGCAGGCGACAGCGGTGACATTTCCTCCTTCAGGATGCTGAGCCGTCTGCCGGCCGGGAGCTCTGATTGAGCAGGGAGCTGTGACACGGCGAGAGTTGATGGAGAAGGACTTAAGTTATGTGTTTGACTGAGGCAAACATCCGGAGGGGGCACCTCTCTGCGGCTGCAGGGAACAGGGTTATTCTGAGCCGCTGCACTGAGTGCCAATGAAGCTTCCACCGGTAAACACTCTCCTCGTGTTGATATGGAGAGGGAGAGCGCCCCGGCTGCAGCCTCTGGCGGTCGCGCTCCTGATTGGTCGCAGACTTCAGGCACGAGCAGGGCGTCGGGGGGGATCTGGGGCAGAGACAGTTTGCGTGGGCCGCCGCAGGCCGAGCAGGACATGGAGGTAGGGGTGTTCTGCAGAGTGCACCTCAGACACTCCCACGTCAGGCTGTTTTTATCTGCACCTTTGGGCTGTTTTTGATTTTCAGCCGATGGGGGCCTCAGGGGCCCGGAGCAGCTGCTGGAGCGCTGGGGCCGCGGCTGGTCCTCAGATGAGCCCCGGGGACGGTCCAGCGCTCCCATGTAGCCACACAGAGAGCAGGCCAGAGTGTCCGGGGAGTTGTCCAGCGTACAGCGAGGGCATGACCAACAGCTGTCCTCCCTGTTGCTCCCGGGCCACACCCACCGCGTGACGGTTTGTCGCCGAGGGGCTTCACAGATGGAACAGCGGGGGGCGCCGGCTGCGTTGAGGAAGGTACAACAGCCACAAGCCCACTGGCTCCTCTGCATGGGCATCGAACCGGAAGAAAAACTGCAGAGAAAAACAATACTTTAGAATCAGAATTTGGATTTCATACTAGACTTAAAGGGACACTTTACACCAAAATCAAAATGACATATTTTTCCTCTGTGGTGCTATTTGTCCATCTAGATAGTTTTGGTGTGAGTTGCAGAGTTTTGGAGATATCGGCCGTCGATATGTCTGCATTCTCTCCAATATAATGGGACTAAATGGCTCAGAGTACCAAATAAATCACCTATTCTGGATAAAGTGGACAAATCATGTCCAACCACAAAAAACACTTAAAAAGAACACCACAAATATCTGCCTTATAGCAAAGTAATGCAAAAAAGACATCCATCTTAAGCTGAACTCTGGTTTTATGTAACTGTAAAGTCCCGAGGGGAGAAGAGGAGGAAAAAGCTGGGAAGATGAGGGAAAAATCCAAATAAAAATGGGTGCATTAGCAGTCCTTGCATTTTTCTATACCCTGCGGTGGCCTGGAGGAGAAAATTAAAATGCATGAATATGGAAATGATACAAGAAGCTGCACGACAGAAACAACATTAACTGTTCTTCAACTGGCTCCTCACAGTATAATACTTATGGTTTCTTACCTTCCTCTTGTTTATTCCAGCACAGTAAGATGCACAGAGTGTGTGTTCACTCTTTTGTAACACACTGAATCTGCTTCAAAAACACTGTTTTACATCTAAGATTCGTGTTCGTCATTGAGCTCAGAGGCCTCGACTGTAAAACAGACCCAGATTATCTGTGTGGTGGCATCCAGAGGGAAATTTAGACTGGAGGAGCCGGTGGGACATCTGTGTGGAGGCTGGCCCACATTTTCTAGCTGCACTCAAAGTAGCTTTGGCATCAGGCCTGAAACTTCCAGCAGAGTCCAACCTGGACAGGTTACTGCAGTGCAAACGATCTGTAAGACGCAGGTGTTTCTGTGACGCAGTACTTCTGAACACGGGTGGTAATTAATGAAGCAGAAAAACTTTGTTACTGTGTGGGTGGTTTTTGCAAAAACTTCCTAAATTATTACTTCCTGAAACACCTATCAGTAGTTTTATTTTGCAAACAATAACTGGTGTAGACGGCCCTATCTCACAGCCCGGCGCAAAGCAGCAGGTGGCATTGCTATCTTACACCGGCACAGTCATCATTTTTGCCACTGCAAAATAGCAAATGAACTTGTGCCTAGTCTGTGCGGGCATGGGCGGGTTATCAAACTTCACAAACGTTGATTCTGTTTCCTCCACCCACAGTAGTATAAGCAGGATGGAGGAGCGAGGATGGGAGGAGGAGACGAGGAGAAAAAGGAGAGGGAGAAGGAGAACGGGTGGCCGTGAAGCTGCACCTCAATCCGGCTCAGGTGGGTGTTCAGCCGGATTGAGGTGCAGCTTTGCGGTCAGTCTGGGTCGGCTCGTCTCTCCTCCCGACCGCATTGTCACTCTCCTCGACTCCTCAACCAGCTGCAAAATGATGATAATAACAATTGTGACAGACTCCTCATTCAACTGAGATTCTTCCAGCCGAGCAGTCTTTTTTTTTTCTCCTGTTGTCAGTGAGTGTGCTGTACAGTAGCAGTTACAGGACAAAACAGATAGAAGCTTACACAAATGCACTGCAAGAACATTTCACTGAGGAATTAAAAGGAATGATATATATAGTTTTACATTAGTTAGGGCGCTTATTTTAAAAAAAAAAGGAGTGGAGAGCCTGCAGAGTGCAGACCGTGCAGACCGTACAGCGTGATCCTGGACAGCGGCTGCAGCCTCAGGAGAGGCTGTATTGTACGGCCAAATCTGATTCCACTGAAATAATCTATTCAACTACAGCTCAGCTCAGTTTCCAACTCATGTGATCCATATTTCTAATAATTCCAGAGTAATGTAAAGTCTATAGTCAAAGTTTATTGAAAAGTTTGTTGTTATTTTTGAGAAAGTTTCTCATTGACTTACAGGTTGTTTTTTTCATCACATTGGCAGAAATGGGCTTCCCTCGTAAACACATAGAAAACAGCTCCAAAATACCGTAGACATTTACAGAATTTCCTGCACAGAAGATCAAAACGGGCGATGACTAAATCACTTCACATTTTTTAAAAATCAAACCTCATTGACATTGTTTTTTTAAAGATGTAATTTCTGGTCCATTTATGCATCGAATGAAATGTGAGTGACCTGCAGACACAAATTCCCTCTGGAAAGCTCGCGGGTGCATTTCCAGACTCCCGTCTACAGTTCAATCACCGGGGATTTCCCTGGTAGCGTTACGTTTCCTGTCAGGGAGTAACTTGACTCCTGTTAGGACCACGTCTGATGGAGGCTGCAGGGACAATGTGGCAGCAGAGCAGACTTATACTAGACAGTACATTAGACAGAGGCACAGTAATTATTAATAAGTAGAGATTTGAACAAAACTCAGAAAGGCTGGGGTTTACTTTATATCGACCAATTCATGAAAAATTCATGACCACATGCTCGAGTCCAAGACGTCCTCTCAAGTGTAGATTATAAATCGAGGATCCACTTCATTCAGCTGTCACATTTAAGGTGCAATACGTGGTGTAATAACATTAATAAATCATCATAATGGGACCAAGAAACATTTTGTATTTATTTTTGAATAAGTAATACCCAGAACACCTTAATTGCCCTTTCTTAAGTCCCGCCCCTTTTTGCTCTGTCCTCCAATAAGAGTTGAGGAAGCTTGGTAGAACATTAGTGAACTTTTTCCTTTCCTTTGTCCTGTGCTTAGATATGTTGGTGCTTGACTTGTCTACGTTAAAAGGAAAATAAACCATGAAGATGGTTAAAAGATGTTGTTGGGTGACGTGTAAAAGCATCACATACTGTCACATCTTGAGATAGCTGATGTCAGCAAAACACTAGCTAACAAACTAGCTAATCTACCATTGATTGTTTTGCTAACATTAGCCAGTTTTTCCCTACGCTGGAGTTGTACACCAGAAGGCTCTTGAGGCCGTACAGACGGCCCATATTTGTGCACAGTAACATAGGGATGGTTCTAGATCAATTTTACTGTCTTTTTCATTTGTTTTCTCTTGTTATGTCTGTTATGTTGTATTTGTCTCGTGACATCTTTTACCTTGTTTTTGTCTTGTTACTCTTTTTGTCTTGTTACGTCTTTTTTGTCTTGTTACATCTTTTACGTAGTTTTTGTCCTGCTACGTTTTTTTTGTCTTGTTACATCTTTTTTGTCTTGTTACATCTTTTACATCATTCTTTGTCTTGTTGTCCTGTTGTTGAAATCAGTCTTGATGTTGGGAAGGTGGCGTGAAATGACGCAAATAATTATAAATGATCCCTCATAATTCTCCTCAAATGCATTAAAACTAAAGTTACAAGCCTATTTTGAAAATGTAAGGAGTAGAAATTACAGGTATTTGTGTACGAATGTAGAGAGTAAAAGTAAAAAAAAAAAACACTCAAGTAAAGTACAGATACCTGAAAACTTTACTTAAGTAACAGAGTATTTGTAGTAGGGTCTATGCGTTTCTTTTACAGGTCACCCAGAGACATTTTTTAAACATTTTCAAAATTAGGTCTTTGTTTTCATCATAGACAAGCCTGGTACATAGCATATCTAAGTACAGGAAACAAGAAAAGAAGAGGTTGACTGAGGTACAGAGAAGGACGGGACTTAAGAGGAGTAAATTCTAGAACTTTCTGGATTCTTTGTCACATGTACTAAGACATATTTCTCTCCATAGTTCCAGGTCTGCTGATTTGATCCCTTTAAGTGTCGTATAACCAGAATAAGAGCTGTTTCTGTGCAAATCTCTCAGTGATTTCCATGGACGGACTCTGCTGAGGAGTGGAGAGAGCACGGTTTGGTGACTGCATCGCTGATTTTTTGCTGATAATGTAGTTACAGAGGCTGAAATGGAGTGTGACCTCCAGGGTGCTCTGTGCCGGTGTGCCAAATGTGTAGCAGCTGGGACGAGTGTTTGCACCTCCAAGAAAACCTCCAGAAATGTCAGGTGGCTGGGAGCAGGTTGCCGTCCCAAGTGAAGGAATTGAAGTATCTGGAGGTCTTGTTTATGAGTGGGTAAGATGCAGCGTGAGATAAACAGGCCAATTAGTACAGTGTTGGCAGCGAAGAGGGAACTGAGCCTCAAGGCAAAAGCTCTGAGTTTACACAAGCTGAGCCCTGATTATATGAAACCCTGATGGCGTCCCACGGCTTTATGAAACTGCTTCAAAAACTTATAAAGAAGAGAGAGACTGGAGACTGGAGGGAAATAACACAAGAAACCAGAGTCTGTGGTGAGTTCTGAGATTAGTCAGAGGTTGAGCTGAACGCAAACACACAGGCACACCACAACACACACAAGGTCAGTGCATCCGTTTCTTGCTAGCTCACAGCTAATGACCGTGCAGTTGGTACACTGGTTGTCTGAGGCGAATAAACGGTGCAGCGATGAGATTTGTTCGTTTCAACCCTCAACTGTATGCAGTGTGGCACCAGCGCTGTGAAATTCGTGATGCATTTTTTTGTCTAACCGTTCCAATCCCTGGTTTAGGTCAAAATTGTTTTATGTGGCTGCAAGGGCACCCCAGAGGTCAGTTTTTCATGTTTCATCCACTGGAAGGACACCCTAGAGGGAACTTTTTCACATTTTGTCCACTAGAAGGACCATTTAGAGGGAACTTTTTCACGTTCATGCACGTCCCTTTGGTGGAAAACTTGAATCAACTGTAGGAAAAGTCACTATTACAGCACTGGCAACTGCTACCTAAACTACAAAGCAACTCAAAAAAGGAAGACAGAATTACCTGAAATGGAGTTTGGCACGCAGTGAGACAGACGGTCACTGAACTCCAACAGTGTGTATTGCTCGGATAGTGGGGTTTTGTTCTCAGGATAACCCACTTAACTTTACATTGATTATTATAAATTGATTCTTATAAGCACTCATCCTCTCTTATTACTGACAATTTACGATGTTGTGCTCGTCCTGCACTCCTGCAGAGCTCCTGCAGAGCTCCTGTGGCCTGCAGAGCTTCCCTGGGTCTAGGGAGGAGGGGGCAGGGGAAACACGTGCAATTCCTTGCTCCGTTAAGTTCGACGGAAAACATTACACGGCAAAGATCACATATTTTATGGGCGAGGAGATCATCTAATCTTTCATCTAGTAACACCGGTAATGAGATGAGATTAAGCTCAGCAGGTGAGTAATTGATTGATCATTTTGCAGTAATTAATCAGAGCAGCACAGAGTTTCACACTAGCATCACTCGTTGCTGAGTGGCCTGCACACCGCTGGGACGATGTCAGGTGCGGGTACTTGTCTCTTACCTGCGCTCTCTGTGCCTGCCGGGTCTGGGAAGCTGCCGGGGGAGGGAGGTGCTCTGGCTGCTCCTCAGACATCCCATGATAGGGGAGGGGGGCAGAGCTGCACCCCGGGGCGCATCGTCCTCGGCCTCCTCGACGAGCGAGGAGGTGGAACCTCCCATGATGCTGCTGGCTCAAGTGGAAGGGACCTGAAGGAGGAGGAAGAAGAAAAGTCAGTTTCTACTGGCAGTGAAAGTCATGGTCGGGGTTTCACTCGAGGCGTTCTGACGGCTTCAGTCGCTCTTCACAGCGTGCATAAGTCCTGCCTTTAACTGCAACCCTGCATCGAAATCTTGGGTATAATTACTTGTATAAAAGTAACAGCGACAGTAAAACTGTGTTTCACACCCATGATGGTTACATGTAGTCTGCGGATCACACGCGTGCCAAACCGTGGGGGACGATCCACACGGGACATGGGGCAGCTGTGATCCATTGCACCCCTACAAAAAGGTAACAAGACAAAAAAGATGGAACGAGATGAAAAAGACATTAAAAAAAATGTAACAAGACAAAAACAACATAAAAGACGTAACAACACAAAATATGGCATAAGATGTGACAAGACAATAAACAAACAAGATAAAAAAGCACTAAAAATTATGTAAAAGTAGGAACAGAAAAAGTAAATAGAAATGTCCTACAGAGTACAACTTTTTACTTTTATACTTCTACATTTACCAGTTTTATTTTACACGAGTATCTAACACTGTGTTCATAGCAAGCGGGCAAAAATAATGTGCTCAGAAAGATCATGTGATACAATCGAAAGCTCCTGAACAGCTACAAAATGGATCCTGGGCGAGATTGTTCTGTCAACTGTTACCAAGGTCAAGAATGAACTTTCAATCTCAAATCTGGTTCTTAGTTTTCATGAAATAAAATCACCAAACTATCACTTCCATCCTGCAGTAATAGTGGTGAATCATGTATCATCGATCATACAGTAACACCCACATTCACATCATTCATGTAACAGTTTGTACAAACCTGCATCCTGTTAAATCTTTCCACATCTTTATTAAAACATTTTGACTCTGCACAGACCTCAAACTGAAGACTTGTTTCATATTGATCAGTCTAAAAATGCATATTTACTCTTAATTAGTATTGTCATCAGTGCACTTCAAACAAACAGAATTCAAAGCTCTGTTAGTGAGTGACATTGCTCAGGCTGTTCCTTTGGCTCACAGAGGGCACATACAGATGTCATGCATTGCTTATTTTGGCATCTGGTTGCGTTCCCGGCTCACTCCACAGTTTCGTCCTTGAACAAGGACTTAAAATCTGTCTGATAACACCGGGAGCTCCGGCTTCACGTGTGCTGAGACCGACACACTGATCAGAAGACATATGTCTTCTACTCAAAATCCACTACTTGTATCCGTATAAATCAAACCTCATAGCATTTGTTTCCTTTTTGTCTTTTATGTGTCTCTGAGTGATAAAACAACAACAATACATTAAAAAATAAATAAATAAAAAATAAATAAAGAATATTAAAGCTGAGTAAATACTCTTTGTGTGGATGCAAGAATGCATGCATGCAAGTGAAATTCCTCTGTACCTCACTGCAGCTGCATCCCTGCTGATACTGAAGTTCACATAGACTTTAGGTAACCTGGTGCACCTGCAGTACAGCTGCTGGCTGACAGGGAACCCGCAGAGCATCGTGAGGACACGAGGAGGACCAGCAGCCCTGAGACCGGCCGGACTCACCTGACTGCAGAGCGGAGACACGTCGTGCAAGAAGGGGACGGATGTTGCAGCCAAGCTGTCTGAAATCTCCATGCATCCTCCTTCATTTAAGCCCTGAGATGCACCGTCACCACCGCTCTCTCTCCTCTCACCATCACTGTCAAGCTGCAGGGAATAAATAACACTTCCTGTCAAGAAATTCAAAATAAAACTCAAACATGGGTTACAATATTTTTGACTAATACCACCTTCCCTACTGAAAAATGAAAATAAAAAATCTACTTTATTCATGCCCAAAAAATACACAATACTATTTAAAATAAAGCACTTTTAAAACTTAATATATTCTGTCGTATAATTACATTTTAAAACCAACAATAACTCAGCTGATTAAACACTTATCAGAATGATCTGTTCATCATTTATCAGAATTTCCTTTGGGAGCTTCTAAACTGAACTGTAAATGTATGGCTGTGATTAAAGGGATAGTTCAGGATTTTTTTTATTTATTTATTTATTTTTTTTATATTATTGTTTTTATATCAGTGGACCTATATGTCTCTCAAATAAAGTTGAACTGTAATTCTAAAAACACTATATTTGTTTATTTTATCATTATATTTTTATATTATATTCTTTTTAACTTTACATACAGTCTCTGGCTCAGACATGTGTTGCCCTTTTATTTTGAAGGTGACTTCCCTCTAATGTCGGTCTTAACCGTGTCCAGCTTGGCGCAGGTCTCCTTCAGTTCTCCGCCGCGGCGTGGACCGGGTTCGTCTCCTCTCCGGGGACATTTTCAGGACAGGACACCGGGCAGCAGCCGGGACCGATCGACCTCTTCTCCGGTCGAGATGAGTCTCTTCCTCCTGCCCTCCGGTCCGGTTGAGGATGATGAAGCTGTAAACACAGAAACACGTCAGTTCAGGTCCACGTCCTCCACCAAACTCCATTATAGATCCGCCTGTAATACTGTCTGGGTTAAAGGCACGTCTGCACCTTGTAAAACATTTATAATTAACCTTTTCAAATTAATTATTGCTGCTTTAATACAAAAAGAAGCACTTTATTTACAGAAAATTCAGATAAGTTTATAGTTTTTACCACATATATGGTTTTACAAATGTTCACTGTTATTTATTAAGCAGACCATGTCTGCACTGTAAAAATTAATGCTCAGATTAATTAATTATAATGAGTTGTGAGAACTTTTGTTTTGTTTAAGTTCTAGTAACTTAAAAATGTTTGAGTGACAGTAATTTTCTCTTTCTTTGGTGTTTATTTAACTCAAGATTTGTCCTCAAGTACAAGTACTGTTACATTACTGAAATATTACTCGTTACAAGTAAAAGTACTGGTGTCAAAAAAGTTAAAGTACAGAGTATTCTTTCTTTCGTCAGTTCGTCATGGTTTCATTGGGCCATTAAGCCACGTGGCTAAATGGCAAAAATGCAAATGAAAGGTCTGAATAAATTTAAATATTTTTTCAGTACTCAATTATAATTTTAAAAGTAACAAAGTAGATTACATGGTGTAATGCATACTTAAGTACGAGTAAAATTACAGACTTGAAAAAGTTACAGGTAACCAAAAAAAACAAAAAACAAAAATGATTTAATTACAGTAATTGGAGGAGATGAAATTAGTCACTTGCATGTTAAAATCTCAATTTTTAATCAATATGAACTTATTAAAGATGAATTAATGGGTTTTTATACTTAAAACTATTCAGTTGTCTCAACTTATTGCAATGAAAAATAAAATAAATAAAAATTCTGAGTTGCATTTACTGAAAATATTTGAGTCGGCTTAATCAACTTTAATCAAAAAGTACATGTAACTAACTGCAGATATCGAAGCATGTAGTGCAGTAGAACTACAGCAGCAAAAACTGTATTTATTCAAATACTACGATTACAGCAATGCATTTAATCAGCTGTTCCCCACCGTTTTATGTTGTGATCCTTCAGATATCTGTAAGCTGTTCCAGCAGAAAGTAATTTTCACTTGTTTATGACTTGTAGAGGACTTATGAACTGTAATAAACAGGCTAAATCATGCAAAAACACTGATAATGCTTCAAAACAAAGAGCTCAGAAATCAACCCAAACAACAGATAATATGACAAAAGTAAATGTTTATTGCTTGAAGAAAAACGATCATGTTACAGTAACGATTCACCGACCGTTCATTCATCTAGTTTAATACCAACATGTTTCCCTTTAAATCACATCTGTATCAATGTGATTAAAACAAACTGTAAAGTATCTGGATGCAGGCTAATTCAAACCTGTGTTTTATAATAACAGCAGAATCATTTATAAACCTTTAACGTGTCGTGTCATCTCTGCAACATAAAGACATTCACACCCAGAATAAAGCGAATATTCAGATGAGAGTTTCAGATCAGAGTACTGTGGGTCAGATTCAGAATTGGATTGTTGAAACTTGATTTAAAGATAATTAAATTAAAAATATATATTTTTAAAGAAAGTTAAAGTACTGGCTAAGCCTGTAGCAAAAGCAGCAGTCATCTGTATCAGTTTTCTTTAGGCGCTTTTATTCAGATTTTGAATGTATAAGAACATTATGACTGAAGTATATGATGGCTGTGATGCTCCTTCATGTCTCACTGCAGCAGTTTTTTTGGGTTGCTATCATTTATTTCACAGATTTGGTGCAAAATGAATCCTTTCTGGCGATTGGAGAGCAACAACATTAAGACACAGACACCATGAGGAACACCAGAGAAAAAAACATTATGCTGTGGAGATTTGGAGATTTCTGCAAGAATTTCTCAGAGACGACAATGAAATGGTTTCTACGAGGGCTGCCATCACACAGTGAATACAAAAGAGCTCACTGAATCCACAAGTCTCAAGTTTCCAGTCAGATACAATTTATGCAATTCCAATACTGTTTATGGATCCCAGTATAGCAGATGTATTCAAATAGAAAGGGTGAAAAATAACAAATTTATACTGCACTCAAAAACTGCATGTTTTTTGCCCCAAGCTGCATAACATTACCATAAAGTGGGCGTGTCTGTAAAGGAGAGGCTCGTGGGTGCCTCTAGGACTCAAGGGCGCCCTTCAAAAATGGCCTTGCTAGTTTCCCCCTCACCAAAATTTAACCTAAATTTGGAGTGTTATTTAATCTCCTTCCCCATAAGCTAGCACAACACGGTTGGTACCAATGGATTCTTCAGGTCGTCTTGTTTGTTATGATTCTAGACGTCTGCTACGGTGGAGAGGAGGTCGTGCAGCTCGGGTCCAGTGGGCGACACTGGATGTCGTTTGATGTCCTTTACAGAGATATTACAATTGCATGCGATTGCATCGCCAGGGAGGGGGATCCCTCTTCTGTGGCTCTCCCCTGAGGTTTCTTCCATTTTTATCTCTGTTTAAAGTTTTTTTAGATGAGGTTTTCCTTATTTTTTTTGGAGGGACAGGGGGTGTCACACACTGTACAGACTGTAAAGCCCCCTGAGGCACATTGTGATTTGTAATTTTGGGCTATATGCATATATAAAATTTGACTGATTGATTGATTGAGAAGATGTGCTACAGCCTCTGTAAGACAGTAATGTTAGCCAAGGACAAGGACGTCCCTGTGAAGTTAAATTCGGCTGTGAGAGGCTGTCTGGTGGCCCCTCTGGCGCACGGTGCCCTACACACAGCACATGATGCGCTTGTCTGTGTGCTGTTCATCTACATCTTAAAGGAGAAATCTGTAATATATTTACTGTAATAAATTACATTCGAGGAAACATGTTGCTTCTCTTCCTCCTTTGAAATTTCAATTCCAGGCCAAAATAACTGTTTTTGTTTGTTTCACATTAATAAGAGTCCAAATTAATGTTGAATGTTCACCAAGTGAGTCAGTGTTTGTTTATGAGTCGTAAGAAATCATTAATTATCTTGTAAGGAGTAGATGGCAGGCAGTCTGTCTCTAATTTCAGCCCACAGAGACATTTTATATTTTAGACATGTATCTCTCAGCTTTTTCACTCTGATCAGCTAAAAAGGATTTTATAAACCTGGTAGATCGCTTGTTATCAGTCAGCTCATAAAACAAAGGAAGAAGTAAAATAAGACTTTAAGAAAATGCAAGTTCTCCAAATATGCTGTTATATTGTCATTTTTCAGGGGACTCTGTTTGCGTTCTACCTTCATACAGCCGAACTGATGTGAGCCTCATGCATTCAACATTAGCCGTGTCTGCATCCAAATCCATTGCAGATTTTATCTAAATCTCAAGTTAACTGCCCAAAGGATAATGTGAATGAATGTTTGTTTTCATCCTGTGATCATTAGGTGTTGATTCACCGAGATAAACAGTAGGTGGCGCCAGTTCTCCACTCAGGAAACCATTTCACCATTGCAAAAGAGGAGCACCTGTCAAAACCATTCAGATTTATATTAAGTGAACAAAATAACAGCTCCCAGGATGGCCCCCTGGTGGCTGGCTGCAGTATCAGTCATAAACTCCGCCCCCTCCATGTTAGCAGATGGGATGCGGGCCAAACTAAAACATCTACACACACGTCAAGTGCATGTTCTCCAAAGATGGTGAACAAAGTGATCGTTTTTCTCATCAGGTTGGTTTAATTAGTGATTTGATGATATTAAAAAAAGGGTGTTTCATGCCTCGATCACTACTGCACAGACTACAATGACTGTCATCAGAGCAAGATGGCAGCGATTGTATCCAGATATTTTAGCTTCATTTTTGTACAGTGGGAGGAAGAGGAGACGCGACGTCCATTTTATTTACAGTCAGTGGTTCAGACTTTGGGGCGATTATTTTCATAGTAGAATAACCGGTCAATTATTTTCTCGATTAATTGAATATTTGTTTGCCACTAAAATGTCTCAAATGTCTTGTTTTGTCCAAAGAGATTCAGTTTACTGTCAGAGAGGAGCAAAGAAACCAGAAAATATTCACATTTAAGAAGCTGAAATCAGAGAATTTTTGACCTTTTTTCTTAAAAATAGTTACAATGATTAATCAATTATCAAAATAGCTGGGGATTAATTTAATAATTGATTAATAATTGATGAATCGTTAGAGCTCTAGTTCAGGCCTTTGAAGTTCCATGAAGTTCTTGCAGGCTATCAGTAGAACCAGAAAAAGGAAAAACAACGCAATAAAATAAAATAAGCTGCAGTTTCACATGAGGAGAGGGACCAAATGTTTAACTGTTGTTTGGACTTTATAAAGAGTCAGTTGGAAAAACTCACATAAATTCAGACGCTTCAATTATCAGTTATTTTCCAAAAGGAACTGAACTGAACTGACAACATGCAGACGTCAGGCAGCTGTCTACCAACCAATCACTGTCAAGCATAGAGAGATATAGTTCAGGCAGGTGATGACAGTAGCACCTGACAATAGAACAAAAACATGAACCTTGGACGTGTTTAACGAATGGTTATGGAAAAATGGACAAAAAGTTTTGATTTATCGCCAAACTAGAAGAAAAGTCATTAAATCATCCTCTGGGGACTGAATTTCTGCTCTGATTTCAATCATGAACTGAAGATAAAGTTCACTGTGTGTTCTGATGATTTAAACCAGTCAACAGGTTTGTGGTTCTGTGGTAAACAGCGTCTCCTGAAGGCACCGAGGGTCCCAGCTGTCGGCCAGGTTTTCTTCTTCTTCTTCTATGGTCCTTTTCTCCAGACCTCCTCTCCAGAAATATAGGTGGCTTTGACGTTGAGGGCGTCATCGAGCACAACAAGGTCTGAAAAACAGTTGCATGTATTGTGTGGAGTCAATAAACAAAATTAATATTTGACAGTAATCGTGTTTACATGCTGCAGAGCAGAGATGGGAAGTACGAACACTTAGTTACTGTACTTCAGTAGAGTTTTCAGGTATGTGTACTTTACTTGTGTATTTATTTTTCTTTAACAGGCTCGTTACTTTAGTTTTAATACATTTGAAGGAAATTATTGATTATTTATATCTTGCATCATTGTGTGCTGCTTTCCAACATCAAGACTGGAACAATAACACAGAAAAGACGATTCACTCGTGTATCCATCAGTGCACATCACACACGACAGACAAGATACAAGCGACATCAAAGATGTAACAAGACGAAAACAATGGTAAAGATGTAACGAAGAAAATGTAAAAGACAAAAAGGACAAAAGATGTGACAAGATGAAAATGACATAAAACACATAAGATGAAATCGATGTAACAAGACAAAATTACATAAAAGACGTAACAAGACAACATTATATAAATGATATAGCAAACAAAAATGACTTAAAACGTACAAGATGAAAATAACAAGAAAACAACATCAAAGACAAAAATGACGTAAAAGTGGAAACAAAACAAAAACAACTTTAAAGACGTTACAAGATGAAAAAGGTGTAAATATCCTTTAGAGGGCAACTGTTTTATACTTTGAGCACCTTTCCGAGCCTGTACTTTTTCACTTTTACGGCAGTAAAGAAGTTGAATCAGTACTTCAACGTTTTTACAAAAGTATCTGTATTTCTACTTGAGTAAAGAAGGTCTGGACTTTTGCCATCTCTGCTGCAGAGATGATGATGATGATGAGGAAGCAGTGAATCCTGACCTGCGTCTGATCCGTAGTCCAGGTTTCCTTTTTTTCTGAGGCCCAGAAGTTGAGCTGGATGAAGCGAGGCAGCTTCCAGAGCTTCTTCCACACTGCAGCCTGTTTACACATACACACACACCACACACCACACACACACAACACACACACACACACGAAAAAGGAAATTCAGAAAATATCAGCCTGGGTTGAAAACCTGACCTGAAATCCAGTTATTTAACAGAAATTCCCAACAAAATCCGTCACCATAACTCCTGGTACCTGCAGGAATTCTGGGATTTTTAACGTGTATGTTTATGTGTCTGCGTGTGTGAATACTAAAGATTACTGGAAGAGAGATGCCTTCCCCAAACACAGTTTAACTGTATGATTAATTATCCGCAGTTCTGTTATATGGAGAGAAATCTCAGAGAATCCTGGGAGAAGAATGACATATTCCCAGGAAGTAAACATTTTAAAATTCCAGTAAAAACATGACTTGATGCAGGTGACCTTTGTCATCATGGAAACAACAATAATCACGTTATGAAATGGTCGCAGTTTAGTTTGGTTTAGATACTAAAAATACTTGGTCAGGTTTAGGAAAAGATGATGGTTTGGGTTAAAATACACCAGTTACATCAGTTAAGTTACATACTTTGGCTCACAACAATCGGAGTTTTTTTTTGTTACAGTAACAGGCTTTCAGGCAAATGGGCTTTTGCTCCACTGGGATATTTTTCAGACTTTTGGGGTTTTGATTCTGAATTTTTGACACTTGCCTCTGTCTGCCAGGATACTGTAGAAGTCAGAACATTTTATAAATGAAAAGTGTTCACCAAGAAACCAAATCACACAAACTCACCTGACGCCTGTTTAAAGTGCCGTACACACATATCCATTGTGGCTATGCTGCCGCAGAGGGTGTTAGTGCCTGAAAGACAGAAAGAGCAGCAGCATTAACACAGTTTTATCAATTAATACTCAATCAGACTGATCAGGGGGCGTACAGATTAAGAAGGTCTAACGTAAAGATCTTGCTGATACATTTTTGTTACTTCTCTAAATCCATCACAATCCGTTTCATTGCTAATAAATAATGTGCTAAAGTCCCCCTCCAGTCATGTTTTAAACAATATAAAATGCTCTGCAAGCATTGTCTGTTTTCTTTGCAAAACAAGTTCAAATATCTTATTAAAATGGCGTAAATGTACCTTTCTGTCATTTAGTGTTCAAGGATTCATTAATATGCAAATAGTTTACAGCTTATTTTGCTCCTGATGTCTTGTAACACATTAAAAAAAAACACACATGGACATGTTGAAAAGTTTAAAAACATGGATTTTCACTGAAGGGGGTCTTTAATATATTTTAAAAAACCTGACCTGCCACGTAAGCGTGGAGACCCTGGATCTCGATGACCTGCTGGCCCAGAGTGTGACGACCGGGAGGAAGACCCATCGCTGTGATCGCATCTGTCACCAACACCAAACCTGAAAGTACAAACAAATACGATGACAGTATTCAGATCTTTAAGTAGAAAAACATTAATACCACACTGCAAAAGTACTCGTACCGACTGATGAGAACCAAACACGCTGAAAATGTCTGATGTGTGTGTTTTGAAGCACACATTATTTCATGTTATTTTAAACAGACGAACGTGCAGCAAAAACAACCTTGATGCCCCTTCTCCGACCTTGTTTCAGTTTTGGAGAGTCAAATGAGAATCGAAGCTGTTTTTTTCTGCAGCTGCAAAACGAAAACGTGCAAGACAAAACGATACGAAAACTTTGTGGAGGACGTGACAAGATGAGAACACCGCAAAAGTTGTTACACGACGAAAACAACATAAAAAAACATAACAGGAGAGAAAAGGTGAGATTCTGTTGGCTTGGAAAGTAGGAAAATGTCCCTCCTGTTTTATTTTATTTATTTACTTTTTTTTAAACACAAATTACACACTGGTTAGGGACAAATTCATCCATGGAGCCACGGTGCTAGCATGGCTAAAAACCAACAGCATTTTATCACACAAACTTACTCACTTTGCAAAATCTTCTACATGAATATACTCGACGAAAACGTACGAGACTTGACAAGAAAAAACATGCTGTAAAAGACGTAACAAGACAAAAATGATATAACAAGATGTACTTTTTCACTTTTACTGCAATAAACTATTATTTTTTGAAGAGTGTTATTTTTTTACACAAGTATCTGTACTGGAGTGAATTATGTGTGTACTTTGGTAATAAATAGCTTAGTATTGATGTTCACTAGCTATCAAAAGTGAATATCTGTATGAAATGACAACAGCAACAACAACAAAGCTTGTTTTGTGCTGAAAAATGCAAAGAAAGAGTCAAATATGCCTTTATTACAGAAGGACTCTGCAGATGTTACAGACAGAGTTTTACATTCTGCTTCTTCATCTATACTGAAATACAAGTGGGAGAGAAACCGAAGGCGTGTTCGGGGAGCTGAGAGATGGTGACAGACATCCTGTTCTATTTTTATGGCCTCCCTTAACACTCTGAGAAAAAACCCAAAAGCCTGAACAAAGAAAAGTACCAGCTGCTACACTCACTGGTAACGACTTATTGGGTGTACTGATCTGTAAAAAGTGCTCGTCTTCAGCTGGGAACACCAACTGTACGCACAGTAGAACCAACAATGCAGTCACTTCAGCTAATTATGTGTGATCCACCGTAGTCTATTACAGAATACTAGGAGCTACGAGGGCATCTGCTACTTTGTGCCTCTATTCCGCCTCTGAGTCAATTTCTTCAAATCGCTTCATATTGTGGATGATCACAGGATAAAAATTCATATTGCAATAGAGGACTTTGATTTCACTAACTGGTCACTTCGAAGCTAAACTTCACTGACCTGAAGGATGAGCTCTGTGGGCGATTCGTAGGGCTGCGGGGTTGGTGTGGATCCCGTCAGCGATCATGCCGTAGTAGACTGTCCGTCCTGCAGGAACCTGATCGCTGGTCAGCAGACCCACTATACCAGGGTCCCGATGGTGGAACTGGATCACAGCATAGGAGAGGACGAAACAAGATGCCGTGAGCAATAAATGAAGACCCAACCTGAGCTACAAGGAGCCAAACATGAAGCTGCCGGGGTGAGAATTGTAAGAAGAGAGGTTTATTATCTGTATCTGTATTCAGATAGAAGATCAGAGGTGGGCGTGGTTTGTACCGAAAGTCAAGTTAAATTAGGCAAATGAATGAAATTCAATTAAACTTATGCTAAGTGCTGTGTGGAGAGGACCGGGGCAGAGCTGAGGCACAGAGTCGACAGATAGCTGCTGAGATCTGGGGAGCTTTGGGGGAGAGAGCCGGGGACAGACCGAAGCCTCTGGTTAAAGAAACATAGAGAGCTCTTTATCTGCTTCTCAACGTGTCTGCGACAGCGACCCACAGACCACGCTTGACTGTTTACAGGAGAAATGCCTTTTAAAAAGACTTTGTGAAGATAAAGAGAAGAGGAAGTAAAGAAGAGAGACGGGATGGACAAAACAGAATGAACCAGCTTCTCTGGAGGGTGCACACACACACACACACACACACACACACACACACACACAGCTGGTGCCTGCCGGCCGGCGCTCGCTTTCTGCGGTTGCCTCAGTAAACTGTTGCGTGCGCACATTAACTGTTGCGTGCAAGCATGAATTTTGCCCTCCAAAAAGATTTTACTTCTGCACTTCTTCATCTACAAATGAAGTAGATTTTGTTAGTTTTTTGTAATCCTGAGCCCTTCTGGTGAGTTTACCTAGAACACTCAGAACAGAGTGTGCTTTTTTCTCCCTGGAACAAGTTGCCTTTGATTTAAATTAATTATACAAAAAAAACAAAAACAAACAAACAACAACACAACTTTCTTTTGCAATTCTGAATTGCTCCTGCAGCTTTGTTGCAAAAAATGGTTAAAAACATTGCAACATGCATCGCAGTTTTTTAGAAAAGCTGCTGAGAAATCAGGCATTTCTGGCTGCAACAATCCCAAAAACAGCCTGCAAAATCCTGGTGGGACTGCACTTTACTGTAGTGAGGCCTTTAAAAGCAGGAAAAGACAACACTTAATAACCATCCCAAAATCTAAGACGCCATCTAGTCTCATGACATGATATCGATATAATACTGATATATCGCTCAGCCCTGTTGTTGAGATGATGCGGTGTAATGTTGCACGCTGCAGAACAGATCATCAGACAGAGAGTCTGAAGGAGGATCAGGGGACTCACAGGCAGCATGGCGTTGAAGAGGTGAGTGATGAAGGAGGCTCCGTTCTGTACAGCCTCCTCAGCCTGTGACAGGTTGGCCACAGAGTGACCTACACGAGGAAAGCGGTAACAAGCACAAGGATCCCATTAACAGAGTCAGGGTGTTATGTTTTTTTTTATTTAAAGGGATAGTTCAGATTATCTGAAGTGTGTTTGTATGAGGTGCTTCTCCATAGTCAGTGTATTACCTGCAGTAGATAGCGATAATTATGTATCACTTTTGTTCATCTGTGTTTTTCAAAACAAAACCCAACAGGGCGCCCTAGTAGCTTAGTGGGTAGAGCGTGTGGCCCATGTACAGACATTATCAGTCCTCAGCATGCAGCCCTTTGCTGCTTGTCTTTCCCCTCCCCCTCTCTCACCCATTTCCTGTCTATCTACAAGCTGTCCTGTCCGAGGCCAAAAAATTATCTTAAAAAAACCCAAAAACTGTTAAAAAGTGAATAACACAAATCTCTACTTCCTTCGTGTTATTGTGTGCTTTCCTTGTTTTAAAGGGTTCGTTCAGGTTCACTGGTGGTAGACCAGCAACTCCTGTGTTCTGTGAGGTAAAATTACTGATTTTGTCAATGGAGTTTGTTTTTTTTGCTGAGAGTGATATGTAGTATTTACCATCAGAAAAGGCACATGATGGCAAAGTAAAGCAGTGAAAATATTCTAAATATAGCGTGGATAAGTACCTCATACAACCACACTTAAAAACATCCAAACTATCCCTTTAAGATGCAAAACGAGTCTCATCGGGCCCGTCTGGTTCTTGTATCACAGTAGACGTGATTGAGTAAATGATGCTCACCTAAAGACACAGTGATGCCTCTCTGGGAGAGCTCCCTCACCACCGATTGGCTGCTGGCCAGCTCAGGAGCCAGTGTCACCATGGTCACGTTGTCCAGGCTGCCGTAGGCCTCCATCAGGTCCTCGATGCCTCCAGACTGGAAGGTTCGGAGAAACTGCTCCGGGTGAGCGCCTTTCTTCTCCAAACTGATGAACGGACCCTCTAAATGTAAACCTTCAACAGAAAAATCAAACTTTAAAAAGTAATCAAATATTTTAAATGCAGTAATCTATAATTTGGTGTGTGTGTGTGTGTGTGTGTGTGTGTTGTCAAGGCCTGATGCATCTTCTTCCTTTGTACCTTAGAGCACCAGTTAATGGATTATCAAAATAGTTTGCGATTTATTTAATAATTGATTAAGTGATTAATAATGCAGCTCTAATTGTCATATTCTGAATGACAGTGGAAAATTAGTGAGCATGTAAACCTAGACAGAGAGCCACACTGTTGCTCTGGCTGACATGTTCCTTCTTCACCATGAACAGATACACCGTCTTTTATTTTGATCCAATCCTATACACAACGTCCTGCTGTCCAAAATACACCAAATGCACCAAATGTAGATTAAATACTCCTGTTCTCTGTGAGGTAAAGTTATTGGTTTT
The DNA here is from genome assembly GCA_034769285.1 of Lutjanus argentimaculatus. NCBI lineage: Eukaryota > Metazoa > Chordata > Actinopteri > Lutjaniformes > Lutjanidae > Lutjanus > Lutjanus argentimaculatus. The sequence continues at coordinate 5,539,660 of JAWZSL010000030.1, read as the reverse complement.
GTAAATGGAGTTCAGTTGGTTTATTTGGCTTATAACACTTCAGTTTCCTCTCAACAGTTTGCCACCAGACAGCCTTTTCTGACAGGAAACCATCAGACTTTATTAGCCAAATATCGCTCTCTCCAAACCAACCAAACTCCATTTGTGAAATCAGTCATTTTCCTCCAGAGAACACGGAAATTGTTGTTCTTACCGCTGCCTTGATTTGTTCGTTTATTTGTGTTATTATGCGACTTTGATGAATCCAAACTAACCTTTTAAAACACCAAAGTCACACAAAGACACTAACAGACTAACAGATAGAGGCAGCGGTAGACCAGCAACTCCTGTGTTCTGCAAATATAAATTAAAGATTTTTTTCAAAGGAGTTTGGTGGCGTTGCAAAGAGTGATATTTGGCTTATACAACTTCGGTTTCCCATCAGAAGAGTCTGTCTGACAGCGAGGTGAAGTGGTGAAAATATTCTAAACATAGTGTATGCTTAAAATGATATTGATTTATTTTAGTTGTCTAAAATACGTTTGCATTGCTTAGCTTCCTACATCGGTACTCCTGCTGCTTCTCCAAATGGGGGCAGTCAACCGCTATGTACTGTAGGTAATATACTGACTATACAACCACACCTGAAAAAAACAAACAGAACTCTCTCTTTAAAGGGCGTTGGCGAAGCAAACAAAGAGCCGCCGTAGCTGACATGCACCCCAGCTGCAGAAGTAACATCTTACCAAGAACTCCAGCTCCGTGCGCTCCTCCATTGTGAACTTTGATCTGAGGCAGAACCTGAAACACACATTTTAATGATGGTGGGCAGCTTCGTCACACAAATATCAAAGTCAGACAACACTAACAAATCCACTTTAACAAGTCAGTTTGGTCATGAAAGCTCTCAAGATCATACATGGAATGCCTGTCAGTGACACTTACCTACTTACTAATCTATTAATCAACAAAATAATCAACAGATTATTTCATTTTTTTCTTGTTACATTGTTTTTCATCTTGTTACGTAATATTTTGTCTTCTCAAGACAAAAAAAATGATGTAACGTGTTGTTATGTCATTTTTTTTGTCTTGCTGCATCTTTTTCCGTGCTGTTTTTTTTTCCATTTTTTCATTGTTACATCTTATTACATCTTTTACAGCCTTTTTCATCTCTTTAGCTGTTTTTTGTTGTTGTTTTTCATTTTGTTACTTTTTTTTCATCTTGTTATGTGATTTTTCCTCTAATCCAGCACACCCACTTCAACTGACAAGACTGTGACAGGATTAATTAATGGATTAATGGAGAAAATAATCAACAGATAAATCGACAATGAAAATGGTTAGTTGCAGCCTAGTATCGATACTGTGAAAACGAGTATTGAAAGCATTTCACATGTCCTCAGACACAGGACCATGAGGCCCAAGCATTCGTGGTACCTTGTGGTAGACGGCAGGAGGGGAGGTGACCAGCGTGGGACAGAAGGACGTGACGCCGTGCTCCAAGATCTTTTTGGCTACAAAAGAAAGTCCGCCGCTGACGTCCTCGGAGGCCTGAGAGAAGTCGATGCCATATCCTCCTGGAGGGAGAGGACAGAGCGGTGAGGACATGTTCTGTAAGACAGACCATCGCTGTCCACTGACCAACTACGAGACCACTGAGAGACGACCAGGTGAACGCAGCGAACAGCCTGTGTGTCAATTTCATAAACACGTTACTGATCAGCTGTGGAAGATGTTTTATTTACTGGTTCAACTTCACGTTTAGAGCAGGAAGATTATTGGTTTTATTCATTTTAAAACTGCAGATTGATTCCTTTTAGATCACGTTAGTTTATCACTTCCTCGATCTGTTAGTTTTTTTGTGTAATTGTGTGACTTTCTACGTTTTAAAGGGTTAGTTCAGATTCAAGGAAGTCACACAATAGCAAACAAACTGATAGATCGAGGCAGTGGCAGACCAGAAACTCCTGCGTTCTGTGAGGTAAAATTACTGATTTCTCCTATGGAGTTTGGTTAGCTTGAAGAGAGTGATATTTGGCTTCTATAACAGCAGTTTCCTGTCAGAAAAGGCCGTGCTGACATCAAAGTAAAGTGGTGAAAACATTCTAAATATAGTGTACACTTAAACTTTTATTAATTTTTTTTAGGTGGACCTTTTTAATTTGGCTAAAATACGTTTTGGGCTGGCCCTGTCCAGAGCAGTACATTGCTTAGCTTCCATGGTTCTCCTCTCTGCTTCTCCAAACTGGGGTTGTGCTGATCACCATCTACTGTAGGTAATCCCTTTAAATTTGATGTGTCTGACTGTAATTTACTGTTGAAACCTCACTTTAAAAATAATAAAACTTGTTTAAAAATAATAAAACATGATCAAGTGTGTGTGTGTGTATGTGTGATACCATTGATCTGAACATCAATAAAGCCCGGGGCGATGATGCTGCCTTCACAGTCCACACGCTTGTCAGCGTAACCCTGCTCATCAAAGAACAGCTTCTCTGGATCTAAAATCCTCCCGTCACGCACCCACAGGTCCTCTCTGTACACACACACACACACACACACAGAGTGAGTATCTGTTACTGTATGTTTTAATCTGAGGTGTGTGTGTGTGTGTGCGTGTGTGTGTGTGTGTCGTACCTCAGCAGCTGGTGGTCTCTCAGTATTCTGCAGTTGATGAATTGAGTGATGGGAGCGTCAGACACTGATTTGTTGGACGGCATGTTTCCCTCTCAGCAGATGAGCGGAGACAAACTCAGTCCACTCTTCAGACGACTGGAACACACAGCAGAGTAAATCAAACGCTCCTTTTTGTTACAGAAACAGCAACCTCACTTCTAAGGACTGGAGAGATTTGAAGGTAGAGCCAGCAGAATTTGTCTGAACTGTTCCTAAACGCATCAGGACATTAAATGCCAACGTTCTGGGTTGCTGAAACGTCCCAAGCAGCAAAACTATGAGAAAAAATGAAGAAATACAGGCAGAGAGCTGCAGCATGTCTGCAGATACAGACACCAACACACACTGACATATGTTTATATGAGTCTATACATTGTTTTGTTGTTTTTTTTTAAGGAAAATGTTGCAGACTTTAACTTTAAGAGAAACAGTCTCTTACTTTTCTGTCACTTTTGAATTACCTCAATATAAAATATGATTAAAATGTGTAGCCTAATATAGTGTTTTTAGGGCTGCAACTAACGATTATTTTTATCATCGATTAATTGGCCGATTATTTTCTCAATTAATCAATTAGTTGTTAGGTTCATGAAATCAGGAAATGGTGAAAATGTTGATCAAAGTCCAAGATGACGTCCTCAAATGTCTCGTTTTGTCCACAACTTAAAGATATTCAGTTTACTGTCAGAAGACACCAGAAAATATTCACATTTAAGAAGCTGAAATCAGAGAATTTTGACCTTTTCACTAAAAAAGGACTCAAAATGATTAATCGATTTTCAAAATAGATGCAGATTAATTTAATAGCAGATTAATAATAGACTAATCATTACAGCTCTAAGTGTTTTATGTTTTGGTTTATTAGTGCACAATTTATTCATTGATTGATTGATTAAAAGACAAAAAATGTGAAATTTCAACCCAGTGAAGCATTTTTTCATTAGAGGCCATAATAATGAACTGACAGCTGTGTGTACTCCTGCATGGTAGTATATCATTCATATCATTTTGGTATACAGATTAAATCATCCACTTACATGTAATCTGTTACTCCCTAAACCTGCTGGAACTTTTTAAACATACAACAATTAAGAAATCAGAAGCAGAAGGAGATTTTTATTTACATAATTTTTACTTTTGGCATTATATTTTGTGTTTTTTTGTGGTGGAAACACAACCACTTTTGTCCACAGAGGCCTCCAAAATAAACAAAATATGAAAGTTCCTTTAAGTGGTTTTAAGTAAAGGATAAGATAGAATGCAATAAAACCAGGTAAATCACGTTTGGTTTAGTTTCCTTTTAATGCACAACTCTCACTGGATGTGCAGCCACAGATGCAGCAGTATTAAATGATTTCTGATATCTTATCACTGTAGGTGCAGCAGCTGACTTTGACCTCTGAGCTTCTTTATGCTCTCATGGCGCTTTTGGCCGATGTTGCAATAAATAAAATAAACTCTTAATGCACTTTGCCGTCGTCTTTCAAACTATGTTCACGTTTAATATCACCTGCTGTATTTGGGAGACCTCTGCTTCTGGCTCTGGTCTGTGCTCTGCGTTGAAATGCATGATGCCAAACTCCATTTAGCAAAGAATCAATTTAAGACCTACTTAGCTCTAACCTGATTTACTCACCGTGAGAGAGGAAAGAGGTGACACGTCTGAGAATTTGCAGAATCCGGTTGTCAACTCGGCATACACTAAATCCACAATACAACTCTTATTCCAGTCAGATTTAAACTTGTCCAGCCGTCAGCACGTCGCTCTTCTTCGACAGAAATACTGAAGCACGGCTGCATAAAACTACCGTATTTTGAACCGAGTTCGGCGACCGAACATTCCGTATTTAATAATAAAAATTTAAAATAACCAAACCAGTATTTTACAGCGTCAATGTACTTAACTTGTGTTGGTACTATCCATAGTTCAGCTGAGTCTGTCGAATAGAAACAGGGGAAACGGATGTCATGTGACGAAGCGGAGCTGCGGGTCAGCTGATCAAAATTAAAAAAAAAAAAAAAAAAAAAAAAAAAAGAAAGAAAGACTGCCGTTTACTGACACATTTTATTGTATGACCAGTGGTTTAAGAAGTATTCTTGTCCCTTACTCAGTAATAATAAATAATATAATAATAATAATAATATAACAATAATAAAATAATAATAATAATAATAATAATAATAATATTGAACAGTGGAAACCTCAGGAAAGATTAAATCAAAGGCAACTGGACTTGTTCAAAAGTCTTTTTCTGAAGACGTTTCACCTCTCATCCAAGAAGCTTCATCAGTTCATGCCTGTCAGACTAGTCTGAGCAAGTCTGAGTGTGGAAACACTGTGAAAAAATGCTCCATTGGGTAGAAAAATGTAAAAGACATAACAAAACGAAAACAATTTTAAAAGATAACATGAAAACAATGTCAAAGATGATCTTTTGAGGATTTATTTTCTCTCTTTTGTCAGCAGACACTATGAGAAATTAAGACAGAAAATATAAATAAACAGTAACAGGTCCTGCACCAACACGGCCCAGTCAGAGCCTCTCTGCACACAAGCAGCTGCTTCACCCTCTGTGGATTATCAGGATACAGCCGATCCTGTTAACACCACCTCCTTTCTCACCGCTTCCATCTGACGAGAGGAGAAGACAGACAACAGAAGTCATAAATCAGTGTTTACCAGTCTTGCATAGCTAGGCCTATCTACTTGAAAACACCAAGTGTAAGGTGTAAGAAAATATCAAAAATATTGAGTATCACAATATCATATTTTGTGATACTACACTGATTCTCAAAACACTGTTTTGTGATATTTTGATACATGCAAAGATTTGTGACAGTGGTTAATTTTATCTTTTATTTAAGCCCTCAACCACTAGATTGGAGTGCTATTACTAAAGAGGCAATGATTAATCTAAATTCTCTGATTTCAGCTTCTTAAATATGAATATTTTCTGGTTTCTTTACTCCTCTCTGACAGTAAACTGAATATCTTTGAGTTGTGGACAAAACAAGTCATTTGAGGACGTCATCTAGGGCTTTGGGAAACACTGATCAACATTTTTCACCAATTTATAGACCAAATAACTAATTGATTAATGGAAAAAATGCTGAAAAGGTTGATCAATAATGACAACAATCGTGACAGAAATGATGTATAAAAATCAAGTCCATACATGTGAAGCACAGGGATGTACATTTTTTCAACTACAAGTTGTAACAGGATTAATTAATCAATTAATCAAGAAAATAATCAACAATGAAAATAACTGTTAAACGCAGTCCCATCTGTTATGTAATTGTTCACTGTTATGACTGCATAAAAAAGTCTTTTATCTCAAATATTATACATAAGGTGGTTTGTTTGTTATACAATTAATCCATTTGTTCCTTTTTCCTAAAAGTAGATTAAAAAATAGCAATGTAGCATCTTGCTTGCACAGCATTGCAATATATTGGATCGTAACCCCTGTATCGTGATATGTATTCTATCACTAGATTCTTGCCAATGCACAGCCTTAATTATGAGCCAGGTTAACATAGCAGTGTAGCAGTTGAACTGACCTCAGCGTCTCCAGTCTAAAGTGTGGACTCTCCACAAGCTCACGCAGCAGCTTCACATCTTCATCCTTCAGGTAGTTTCCCCCGAGATCCAGATATCTCAGATGGGAGGGGTTGGACCTCAGAGCTGAGGCCAGGGAGGCACAGCTGACCTCTGTCAAACTGCAAATTGCCAATCTGAATGAAGAATAAATGATGTAACTTAATTAATTTATTGTATTTTCTTATTTATATACTTTCACATTATATTAATCTCAGCACAGAAGTAAAAAATGTTGTCTGACTTCAGATCCTTGCCAATACACAGCCTTAATCACAAGCCAGGTGAGCATAGCAGCGTAACAACTAAACTGACCTCAGCGTCTCCAGTCTAAATTGTGGAATCTCCACAAGTTCACACAGCAGCTTCACGTCTTCATCCTTCAGGTCGTTTTCAGTCAGGTCCAGCTCTCTCAAATGGGAGGGGTTGGACTTCAGAGCTGAGACCAGAGAAGCACATCCGACCCCTGTCAGACTGCAGTTCCAGAATCTGAATGTAGAATAAATGATGAAAGTTTAGAGGACAATGTTTCTGCTTGAAATCTTGTATTTTTTAAAGGACAACTGTGTAGCATTTAGTGGCATCATGCAGTGAGCTTGAAGATTTGTGACCACTGGTGAGCTGGCTGTTACATTTCGGAGTGTATTTTGCCATAGTTTCACACATTTTGACTGGCAACACTTTATGATAATCAGTGGTGGAAAAAGTACTGAAAATCTGTACTCTGTACCACAAGTACTGAACTGAATCTCTGTGTTTTGAAATGCAGTTTCTCTCCTCTGTCGCTGTTTGTACTTTCAGGTATCTGCTTTGTTACACGGCGCTGATGTCTGTCGGTCTGTGCTCACTTACAACTGCCTTCATTAACTGTTGTGTGCACACATGAAGCCTATGCAGCTCATCAGGTATGAGGGACTAAGGATGGAGAAAATGAAACCTAACTCACATCCTGGAGATGAGACTGAAGAATCAGTCTTTTTAAGGCTTTCTACCTACTGGAGCTTTAACTTAATAACTATTAAGTAATCAATTTATAATTTATTAATGATTGCTATTGTAAAGGGTTACTGCAAAATGAGTTTTACAATTTCACATACTTAGAAACTATATCCTAAGAAGAAAATATTACCTGCTTTCACCTGTTCTGAAGTCATACACACAGGAGATAAAACAATTTAGATCAGATTTAGAAAATAGATGAATAGAATTTTTAGTCAGTTGTTAACATTGTTTTTCTTGTTATATTAATGTTTTAAACATGCATTGCTCTGCCACAGTCAATGGACTAAACCACAAAAGAGGAATATACACTTTAATATTAAGATACTCAGTGTGAACCAGTATAATATCAGCTTTATGTCTGCAGTTTAGTGTCAACACACCAACTTCCATAACATTTTAATCTCAGCACAGAAGTAAAACATTGTGTCTGACCTCAGTTCCTCCAGTCTACAGTGCGGACTCTCCAGAAAATCACACAGCAGCTTCAGTCCTGAATCCTGCAGCTTGTTCTTATACAGATCCAGCTGTTTCAGATGGGAAGGGTTGGACTTCAGAATTGAGGCCAGAGAAGCACAGCTGACCTCTGTCAAATTGCAGTCACTCAATCTAAAAAAAACAAAACAAAATGAAAAAAATGTATGTAGCCTGAGCTGCAACAGTTCCTCATTCCTGAGCTGCAGTACTGCCTTGTTCCTGAGCTGCAGCCTTCACTAGTTTCTAAGCTGCAGCATTTCCTGGTCCAGTGCAGCAGCAATCTGCAGATCTCATGCTGTAGCAGTCCGTTGTTCCTGAGCTGCAGCCATTGTTTCCTCGGTTGCAGCAGTCTCTTGTTTATGCTGTGCTGCAGCAGCCTCGGCCAGAGTGGCTCCCTGCTCCTACTGAGTGGCAGTAGTTCCCTGTTCCTTTGCTACAGCAGTCACCAGTTCCTGTTTTGCAGCATCACCCATTCCTGAGATGCAGCAGTCACCTGATCCTGAACTGAGGCTGTATCCCCTTTTTCTGCCAGGCTGCAGTGGCTCCCTGTTCCTGCTGAGGTGCAGCAGGACTCTGTTCATGGGCTGCAGCCATCACAGTTTTTGTGCTGCAGCAGTTGCCTGTTCAGCCATCACCAGTTCCTGGGTTGCAGTATTCTCCTTTTTCTGCTGGGCTGCAGTAGTGCCCTGTTCCTGCTGCAGAGATCCTCTGTTCTTGCTGAGTTTTGTGGCTCCCTGTCCCTACTGAGCTCCAGCAGTTCTCTGTTCCTAAGTTGCCAGAGTCCCTTGTTCCTGAGCTGCAGCCATCACCAGTTCCTGAAGTGCAATAATCTGTAGAGAACATTTGCAGTACCCTGTTCTGGTGCCTCAGCAATCCACAGAGCCCATGCTGCTCACATCATCAGTTCATCAATTGCAACCATCACCAGATTGAACTGTAGCAATGCCCTGTGGCTGTACTTCAGCAGCTGCTAGTTTTCCTGACTGCACTGGTCTTTCTCTCAGTTGCCAGCCTCCAGTGGCTGTACTTCAGCAGCCGGTTTCCAGTTCTGCCCTCCACCCTCGTTGCCAGCTGCCAGTGGAGTCCAGTTTTCGTTGTTGACCTCCAGAGTGGTCCTGCTTTTGTTGGCAGCTTCCAGAGTAATCCCGACTATATCAATGGTCCCCAGGTCATCCTCCAGAGATGCTCTGCCTTTCAGGTCATCCTCTTGCCTGTCCTCCAGAGTTGCCCCACCTATATGATGGACCTCCCAAGCTGATGACTGCTTTGTGTGAATGAACTGTCTTGTTGTAATGTTGTACATCTGTAATTTGTACTCAGATCTGTTGTAAAATAGATCCTGACATCAATGAGACTTTCTGAATAAATAAAGCTGAACTAACTAGTCAACTTAAACTGTAAACAATAAGTGTCAACAAAATTTTCAAATGTTTAAATCCTATTTTTCAGTTTTAAAACCTGAGTTGACACTTGAACACTTCATTTCAACCATTTAGATATTAGTGTTAACATTCACTTTACCTCAAAAATATCAATCTGTCTGCAGTTTAATATCACCACAACTTTCACATCATATCAATCTCAGCACAAAAGTAAAAATGGCATCTGACCTTAGAGTCTCCAGTTTACAGTGTGGACTCTCCAGAAAACCACACAACAGCTTCACCCCTGAATCCTGCAGCTTCTTGTTGTCACTCAGGTCCAACACTCTCAGATGGTAGGGGTTGGACTTCAGAGCTGAGACCAGAAGAGCACAGCTGGTCTCTGTCAGCTTGCAGAAGCTCAATCTGAATAAAGAATGAATGATGTTGGTAAAAAATCAATTTATAATCCAATTACTATGTCCTTATCAATGAGCTTTTCCATAAAATGACTAAAGTGATGTCAAGCATCTTCTATCTATTCCTTTGCCTTTGTGTTTATTTTGATGTACTACTCCAATTGTCAGCCTAACAAACAAACCAGGTGATGATTTCACATCAAAAAAATCTAGATGAATAAATAGCAATTCAGGCCAGCAAGGAAATGTGTCTTTTTGATTTTGTGGTGAACTATCCCTTTAAAAAAAGAACTGTTGTGATTTGTACTCAGACCAAACCAGGAAACAAGTGAAATGAACTGACATCAGAGTCTCCAGTCTACAGTTTGGACTCTCCAGTCCAGCACAAAGCAGCTTTATTCTTGAATCGGGCAGGTCGTTGACACTCATGTCCAGCTCTCTCAGAGGGGGGCGTTGGACTTCAGAGTTGAAGCCACGACTTCACAGTGAGTCTCTGCGAGTCGACAGTCACAAAGTCTGTGAATAAAGATAATACAACATTTAAAATATAAAATCTTTAATATCTTTTAATATACAAATAGACTGTGCATTTAGATCACATTGATCGTCGCTGATCACAACATTTCTAGTTTGAAAACTCTTCATGTCCACATGTCAAAGTGTCATCAAGCAACATTATGAACCCCAAATTGATGCTTTGGACAAAGTGTTAAAAAAATAAAAAACTTAAACTTCAAGTGATGTTATTTCCAGCACATCACAAATAGTGAAAACTTCTATAGTGAATTTTCTGTGTAATTTTAATCACATCTGAACTTACAGAGCCTTCCTGCAGTTCCTCACAGCTGGAATCAGTCTCAGTCGTCCCTCCACTGTTGTGTTGTACTTCTTCAGATCAAACTCATCCAAAACCTCCTGTGACATTTGCAGCACGTAGGCCAGAGCTGAACAGTGGATCTCAGAGAGTTTCTTCTCTGATTGGTCCTCTGACTTGAGGAACTCTTGGATCTCCTGATGTACTAAGTGGTCGTTCATCTCTGTCAGACAGTGGAAAATGTTTATGCATCTGTCAGGAGAGATTTTGGATTTTTTCTTTTTAAGATTGTCGATGGCTCTCTGGATGATTTCTGGACTGTTGTCTGTCTGACCCAGCAGGCCTCCTAAGAGTCTCTGGTTGGACTTCACAGAGAGGCCATGAAGGAAGCGGACAAACAGGTCCAGGTGGCCATTCTTACTCTGCAGGGATTTTGTCATTACTCCCATCAGGAAGATATCCAGGGATGATTCAACAAGTTTTTTCCCCAGAAAAGCCTCCAGTACCTTTTTGTTCCTGTTGGTGAAACAGTGGTACATGTAGGCTGCAGCCAGAAACTCCTGAATGCTCAAATGAACAAAGCAGTAGACTGTTTTCTGGAAGATCACACACTCTCTTTTGAAGATCTCTGTACAAACTCCTGAGTACACCGAGGCCTCTGTGACATCCAGACCACACTGCTCCAGGTCTTCTTGGTAGAACATGATGTTTCCTTCCTCCAGCTGTTCAAACGCCAGCCTCCCTAGCTTTAGAAGAACTTCCTCATCAGCCTCCATCAGCTCCTGTGGACTCGTCTCGTGTGCCTCATCATACTTCTGCTTCTTCCTTTTTGTCTGAACCAGCAGGAAGTGTGAGTACATGTCAGTCAGGGTCTTGGGCAGCTCCTCTCTCTGGTCTGTAGTCAACATGTCCTCCAGAACTGTAGCAGTAATCCAGCAGAAGACTGGGATCTGACACATGATGTGGAGGCTCCTGGATGTCTTGATGTGTGAGATAATTCTGTTAAACAGATCTTCATCACTGAACCTCCTCCTGAAGTACTCCTCCTTCTGGGCATCAGTGAAGCCTCGTACTTCTGTTACCCTGTTAACACATTCAGCAGGGATCTGATTGGCTGCTGCAGGTCGAGAAGTTATCCAGACGAGAGCGGAGGGAAGCAGATTCCCCTTGATGAGGTTTGTCAGCAGCACGCCGACTGGTGACTTCTGTGTGACATCAGACACAACCTCACTGTTGTGGAAATCCAGTGAAAGTCTGCTTTCATCCAGGCCATCAAAGATGAACAGAAGTTTACAGACAGCGAGCTTCTCTGCTGTGACCTTCTGTAATGTTGGATGGAAAACATGGAGCAGCCTGAGAAGACTGTACTGCTCATCTTTGACCAAGTTCAGCTCCCTGAATGTAAGCAGAATCAGCAGACAGACATTTTGGTTTTCCAAACCCTCTGCCCAGTCCAGAGTGAACTTCTGCACTGAGAAGGTTTTTCCAACGCCAGCGACGCCATTCGTCAGGACGACTCTGATGTGTCTCTGTTGGTCAGGTAAGGCTTCAAAGATGTCCTTGCACTTGATTGGAGTGTCATGGAGTGTCTCCATCTTGGAAGCTGTCTCCAGCTGCCTCACCTCATGTTGGGTATTAACCTCTTCACACTGTCCCTCTGTGATGTAGAGCTCAGTGTAGATCATGTTGAGGAGGGTTCCACTTCCTGCTTCATCACTTCCTTCAGTCACACATTCATATCGTCTCTTCAGACTGATTTTATGATCATCAAAAACCTTCAGCAGACTATTCACTAAAAAGAGAGAAAAGAGAAAGAAAAGTGAGTGATGCATCAATATCCAGCATCCATCCACCCATTTTCTGGATGGATGGATGCTGGATGGAGCAGGATATTCCAGATGTCCCTCTCCCCAGCAACTCTTTCCAGTATGAGAGGCACACTGGACTACAGTATCAAGGGGCAACTGCCCACATTTGTTGCCCACACACTCAGTGAAATCAAACAACTTGGAAGCCCACCATCAGAGCACGAACAAATTGGGACATTTTGAGGGGCATTTCGCCAAGTCAGCCCCAGAGGTGGGAAGCAACCAAGAACAAATACTTCAGTGCTGTCATTAAGTGTTCAGGCATCTGTACTTTACTTGCGTATTTATTGTTCTGACAACCTTTTACTTGTACTCCTTGAATTTTAACACAAATATCTGTGCTTTCTTCTCATTTTCAAAACCTTCCTGTAAGATTCCTTACTTGAGTTTTAATGCATTTGTGGGGAATTATTGATTATTTTTATCTTGCATCACTGAGTGTCACCTTCCCAACATTAAGACTAATTTCAACCTAAATGAATGAAGCAAAAACTTTCTTGGTGTATCCATCAGTGCATATGACACACAACAGATGTAACAAGACAAAAATAACGTAACAACATTGACATTGTCATATCACTGTCACTGAAGATGTGAGGTTTGTCAACTTCCCCTCTTAGGCCAGAATATACTTGCTGTTTTACCATGCGTTTGCGTTCAAGTGCCTCTCTAACAGGAAACAGTCAGATACCAGGACAACGGGACAAAAACGATGAGGGAGGGAAATGTGACTACTCTTCACATAATCTTCTTGGATAAAACTAGATGGAGCCTGAATACACTAACAGCAGGTTAATCAAAGCTAGCAGCTAACATATAGCAGCCACACTAACAGGAGTTTCTGTTGTCAGACATCAGCAGCAAGACGTACAGTCTTACTTTTCTGACCAGCTGTCTGCAGTCCAGGTTGTGTTCTGGATCTTTCTCCACAATGGGGACAGGAAGAAGAGACTGGATCCATCAGGACACAGCAGGACAGCTGCTTCTCCACAGACCCAGGACTCATCTTCCACTCTCTGTGAAGACATTTCTTTATCGTTAAACTGATTCGTGTCAGAAGTGGCAAAAGTACACACGTTCTTTTCTCAAGTAGAAGTACAGATACTTTTGTAAAAAAAAAAAAAAAGAAAGAAAAAGACTGGTAAAAGTAGAAGTTCTGATTCAACTTCTTTACTGCAGTAAACGTGAAAAAGTACAGGCTCTGAAACTTTGTATTTTCTCAAGTATAGTCCTAAAACCAATGCTTTTACTTGTAATTGAGCGATGTTTTAGTAATGTAACTGTACTTGGCAGGATTTTTTTTTAATATGCAACACGAAATCAACAAAACAAGCAAACATGACACTATCAGAGGTGACTGAAAATGAGTCATATAGATGAGTTGGTATCAGTTCTCTTACTGTGTGTCTGAAGGTCGAGGTTCAATACTGAAGTTTGGAGGTGACTGTTTGGACCAGTCGCTCTTCATAGACAGACAGCTGGACACTGGAGACTCTGCTCTCTGTCTGTTGAAACATCAAGGTGGAAAATACATTTTAGCGGGATTTTTAGATGCTACACAAAATCAGCAGAACAAACAAACATGGCACTATCAGAGGTGACTGAAAATGAGGCATATAACTGCATTAGCATCAGTTCTCTTACTGTGCATCTGAAGGTCGAGGTTCAATACCAAAGTTTGGAGGTGACTGTTTGGACCAGTCACTCCTCATAGACAGACAGCTGGATATTCCAGAGTCTGCGCTCTGTCTGTTGAAACACCAACATGTTTTCATTCATATCACAGAAAGTCTTCTCTGATAACAAGTCATTTAGGAAGCTCTGAGTTCACCAACTGTTGCTACTATCAATAATTAGGAGGTTTAAAAGTTTGCAGACATCCGTTAATATCAGTTCTCTTACTGTGCGTGTGAAGGTCGAGGTTCAATACTGAAGTTTGGAGGTGACTGTTTGGACCAATCACTCCTCATTGACAGACAGCTGGACACTGGAGACTCTGCTCTCTGTCTGTTGGTCTGAACGCTGCAAACACAAACATGTTTTCATTTATACCATGTGAATCCTTGATAAATTCTCTGATGGTAAAGTCATTTAAGGAGCTCTAAATACATAAATTGTGCTACTGTTGATAATTAGACTCTTCTAGTAGCTTTTCTATGTGACTGACAGCTGTTACAGACACTAAGGTTGGATATATTCTTGCTTTTAACTATGCGTTTGCACATGTATCCATACACATCATGCTGCCTCATGAATCCTGCGTCTCAGAAACTGACGCTACAAAATGAAAACGTGTGGTTAAAAAGAGCAAGATGGGACTAATGATTTCTCTTGGCCATGTGTCACAAGAAGTTTCTTAAATTTAGGTGGTAAATACATTAGCAGGATTTTTATATGCTACACAAAATCAGCAAAACAAACAAACATGGCATTGTCAGAGGTAACTGAAAATGAGGCACATAACTGAGTTGGCATCAGTTCTCTTACTGTGTGTCTGAAGGTTGAGGTTCAATACTGAAGTTTGGAGGTGACTGTTTGGACCAATCACTCCTCATAGACAGACAGCTGGACACTGGAGACTCTGCTCTCTGTCTTCTGGATTGAACTCTGCAAATACAAACATGTTTTCATGCATATCACATGAATCCTTGATAAATATTCTGATGGTAAAGTCATTTATGAAAGTTTATGGATCCGAGCAGTGGTGGAGGAAGTATTCAGATCCTTTACTCTGACATGTCCATAAAATATAACGTCAAAAATAAAATTATCTAAATAAAAAAAACCCTGCTTCTTTTTGGCGTACTACTCACTGTAACGTTGCCTTTTTCTGTCTCATGGTCTCATTTAATTATGTAGGTCAAACAGAGTCATATAGATGAGTTGGTATCAGTTCTCTTACTGTGTGTCTGAAGGTTGAGGTTCAGTACTGAAGTTTGGAGGTGACTGTTTGGACCAATCACTCCTCATAGACAGACAGCTGGACACTGGAGACTCTGCTCTCTGTCTGTTGGTCTGAACTCTGCAAACACAAAAATGTTTTTATTCATCACACGAATCGCTGATAAATTCAGGAGTTTTAAAAGTTTCCATTAGTCCTCAGAGATTAGATTTCAGCTTTTATATTCTATGTGACTGTCACAGATATAAGAGGAAGATGGGAAGAAGGATTTGTCTTCATCATGAGTTTTAAAATGTGCAGCAAAACAACGTGGGTTGAATGCACACGCACACGCAAATACACACATACAGACAGAGCCTTAGAAGAAGAGCCATGGATGTATGTTTCAGTTGTTTATTTGTCTAATAAACTGCTCCTCTTATGCAACAGGTTTTTGTCTCTGCCTCACCTCTGCATCGACTTTCAGTTGCCACAACACACTACTTCACAAAAATAGAAATGTGCAAAAAAAATTCTCTTCTCAGCGTACCAAAATCACTTAAGTTTTGGTTTTGGTTTTGAACTTCCTTTTGGATCAACCTGCAGTTTTATCACACAGCAAAAATTATGATGCATTTTGTACTTTATATTTGACTCAGGAGTTGCAAGTTGGATCAGATGGCTACATGTGGACTCTATAGGGATGTTTACTCAAACTGAAAATGAAGAAATGAGTTAGTATCAGATCTCTTACTTTGTGTCTGCAGGTTTAGGTTCATTACTGAAGTCCAGAGGAATATCTTTGGAAAGGTCGCTCTTCGAAGACACACAGCTGGACACTGGAAGCCCTGCTCTGTCCTCCTCTTCCTCCGTACAGACGTCCATCTTCTTATCTGAAGGCAGTCTGACAGGTGAAACACTGACTGTGAGCTTAGAACACAAGAACAAACACTCTTATCTCTCTCTTATCTCTCTCTCATTTTTACTGACGTCCATTCTAACATTTCTTTCCTCTGCAGTCCACAGGGAGAAAACGGACTCGGAGACTTAAACAGCAACAATAAAAAGATTGATTAACACTCTACCCTGCTTCTGCCTTCAGCTGTCCTCCTGCTTCTCTGTTCTGTCAGTTCAAAATGGAGAGCGAGCCAACCCCACCCCCTACTCATGGTCTCATGGTCAGTGGTGCTCCTCCCCTCTCCATATACAGTAAAACTGTGTGTGTGTGTGTGTGTGTGTGTGTGTGTGTGTGTGTGTGTGTGTGTTGGGTGGTCATGTAAGGTGTTTATGAGCAGCTCTCTTGGCTTCAAAAAAACAAAACAAAAACAAAAACAAAAACAAAAACATTTCTATACTGTCAATCTCATTGCTTCAGCTGTCTTGTTAAAGGTAATTAGAAACATTGTAATATATCTCAACCATTTTTCCCATCTTTCTTCAAAAATGTGCTGTAAGTGCTGTTACATAGTTTGTCTTCATAATACACTGATAAATAATTCATTAAAATTAGGAATTTTCACAGTAAACAAAAAGTTAATAAATAAATAAATATTTTGAGGTAAGGTTAAAATTGATGTATTAAAATCTGTTGTGTAAGAGTTAAAAATAATATAATTTACTAAAAATGTTGTAAGCACATATGCTTTAGTTTATTATTTATATTGTGTGTTTCTTGTCTGGAATCATGTTCCCTGTTTGTGTTGCACCTGCGGTCAAGTTCACTGTGGGACTGTACACAACGCAAGGCGAACATCTCATGAGGCCTTGTCAGTTTTTCGTTCAAGTTAAGTTCACGTCTGAAGCCCAAGCAGATGGTAAAGGGACTTTAAGGAACTTATAAGACACTAAAAGATTTTCACGGTCTTTAAACCTCTTTTTACAACAAGCGGCCAACGAGGTATTTATTTAATTTCTAAAATGTTCTTTGTTTCATGTCGGCGCTGAGCATCATTTTACGATTACTTTTATTTTCACGTCATGTGCCTTGTAACTCATTTAGATACTTTGTACTGTGTTTATTTATGAATATAGTTCTCACGACTTAAGTGTGATGGCATGAAGTCGAGGATGCAGCAGAGATGTGCCCAAGCAATAAACGCCTGTTTCAAAGAATCGACCTGTGTCTGTGTTGCTGTGAAGAGAGCTACAATGTTATTATTGTACAGTGCACACACAGTTGCTAATTCATTATCCTGAGCTCTAGTGGAAAAATGCGTCACTGGGTAGAAAAACGTTAAAGACCTAACAAGACGAAAACTATTTTAAATGATAACAACATGAAAATAGTGTCAAAGATGTAACAAGATGAAAACAACGTAAAGGACATAATAAGATGAAAAATTACATAACAAGACAAAAAAGAAACAACAGGACGAAAAACAGCTACATATACTTTTATACACTGAGTGCTTTTCAGAACATGTACTTTTTCATTTTACTTGAGTTAATAAGTTGAATCAGTACTTCTACTTTTATCAGAGTCTTTTTATACACAATATCTGTACTTCTACTTGAGCACAGCATGTGTGTGCTTTTGCCACCTCTGACTGTGGGTTTTATAATTACACTGGTGCAATGAAATAATGGCCACGCATCATACAGAGTTCTTTTGAGGATTTATTTTCTCTCTTTTGTCAGCAGACACCATGAAACTATAAAAAAATAAAAAATGAAACACATAAAAAAGGTTTCAGTTATACATCTCTGTTATTTAAAAGTCACTCCAGCTATTATCCATTTACAGCAACAGAAAATGTATCAAACAGTCATGTAAAAGCACTTCAGCAAATACTCTGCACAGATACGAAACAAATGAAAGTACAAAATCACACATTACATTATTTTTAAGGTGGTATATTTTATCCAAATATTAAATCAAAGTTACCTTTTAAACATCTTATTTATTCGATTCTTAATATTTTTAAACAACTGTATGAATTCAAACATTGATAAAATTAGGACAGAAAATATAAATAAACAGTAACAGGTCCTGCACCAACACGGCCCAGACAGAGCTTCTCTGCACACAAGCAGCTGCTTCACCCTCTGTGGATTATCAGGACACAGCCGATCCTGTTAACACCACCTCCTTTCTCACACCTTCCAGCTGACAAGAGAAGAAGACAGACAACAGAAGTCATAAATCATGTTTACTAGTTTGCAAAGCTAGACCTATCTACTTGAAAAGACCATTCTGCTTTAGTGGAGAAAACAGAGGTGGGAAGAAATTAAGAACAAATATTTTGTTACTGCACTTGAGTAGAGTTTTCATGCATCTGTACTTTACTTGAGTATTTATTGCGACAACTTTTTATTTTTACTCCCCACATTTTAACACAAATATCTGTGCTTTCGACTCCTTACATTTTCAGAACAGGCTCATTACTTTACTTTTAATGCATTTCAGGAGAATCATTGATGATTTTTAAATTTTGCCATGGGAAGCAGGAAATAGTGGCCTGGCATTAGGGAAGTTTAGAGGCATTAGGTTACTGAATTGCAAGCCTTAGATTTATATTTATCACTAGTAGGGGTGTAAGAAAATATCAAAAATACTGAGTATCACAATATCATATTTTGTGATACTACACTGATTCTCAAAACACTGTTTTGTGATATTTTGATACATGCAAAGATTTGTGACAGTGGTTAATTTTATCTTTTATTTAAGCCCTCAACCACTAGATTGGAGTGCTATTACTAAAGATGCAATGATTAATCTAAATTATCCGATTTCAGCTTCTTAAATGTGAATATTTTCTGGTTTCTTTACTCCTCTCTGACAGTAAACTGAATATCTTTGAGATGTGAACAAAACAAGTCATTTGAGGACATCATCTAGGGCTTTGGGAAACACTGATCAACATTTTTCACCAATTTATGGACCAAATAACTAATTGATTAATGGAAAAAATACTGGAAAACTTGATCAATAATTACAACAATTATGACAGAAACGACTTGTTAAAATCGAGTCCAAACATGTGAAGCACAGGGATGTACATTTTTCAACTACAAGTTGTAACAGGATTAATTAATCAATTAATCAAGAAAATAATCAACAATGGAAATAATTGTTAGTTGCAGTCCTATCTCTTACCTATATTCCCTGTTATGACTGCATAAAAAAGTAAACTCTTTTAACTCAAATATTATACATAAGGTGGTTTGTTTGTTATACAATTAATCGATTTGTTTATTTTACCTAAAATTACATTAAAAATAGCAATATAGCATCTTGCTTATACAGCATTGCAATATATTGGATCGTAACCCCTGTATTGTGATATGTATTCTATCACTAGATCCTTGCCACGAGCCAGGTTAACATAGCAGTGTAGCAGTTGAACTGACCTCAGCGTCTCCAGTCTAAAGTGTGGACTCTCCACAAGCTCACGCAGCGGCTTCACATCTTCATCCTTCAGGTAGTTTCCCCCGAGATCCAGATATCTCAGATGGGAGGGGTTGGACTTCAGAGCTGAGGCCAGGGAGGCACAGCTGACCTCTGTCAAACTGCAAATTGCCAATCTGAATGAAGAATAAATGATGTAACTTAATTAATTTATTGTATTTTCTTATTTATATACTTTTCACACCATATTATTCTCAGCACAGAAGTAAAAAATGTTGTCTGACTTCAGATCCTTGCCAATACACAGCCTTAATCACAAGCCAGGTGAGCATAGCAGCGTAACAACTAAACTGACCTCAGCCTCTCCAGTCTAAATTGTGGAATCTCCACAAGTTCACACAGCAGCTTCACGTCTTCATCCTTCAGGTCGTTTTCAGTCAGGTCCAGCTCTCTCAAATGGGAGGGGTTGGACTTCAGAGCTGAGACCAGAGAAGCACATCCGACCCCTGTCAGACTGCAGTTCCAGAATCTGAATGTAGAATAAAAGATGAAAGTTTAGAGGACAATGTTTCTGCTTGAAATCTTGCAATTTCTAAAGGACAACTGTGTAGCATTTAGTGGCATCTTGCAGTGAGCTTGAAGATTTGTGACCACTGATGAGCTGGCTGTTACATTTCGGAGTGTACTTTGC
Organism: Lutjanus argentimaculatus; assembly: GCA_034769285.1. Lineage (NCBI taxonomy): Eukaryota > Metazoa > Chordata > Actinopteri > Lutjaniformes > Lutjanidae > Lutjanus > Lutjanus argentimaculatus. Next base: position 5,519,540 of record JAWZSL010000030.1, on the reverse strand, counting down.
CATAGTTTCACACATTTTGACTGGCAACACTTTATGATAATCAGTGGTGGAAAAAGTACTGAAAATCCCACTGCAGCTTTAACTTAATAACTATTAACTGATCAATTTATAATTTATTAATGATGGCTATTATAAAATGTTACTTTGAAATGAGTTTTTACAACTTCATACACTTGGAAAATATATCCTAAGAAAAAAAAACTACCTGCTTCCATCTGTTCTGAAGTCATACACACAGAAGATAAAACAATTTCAGATCGGATTTAGAAAATAGATCAATAGAATTTTTAGTCAATTGTTAACATTGTTTTTCTTGTTATATTAATGTTTTAAACATGCATTGCTCTGCCACAGTCAATGGACTAAACCACTAAAGAGGAATATACACTTTAATATTAAGATACTCAGTGTGAACCAGTATAATATCAGCTTTATGTCTGCAGTTTAGTGTCAACACACCAACTTCCATAACATTTTAATCTCAGCATAGAAGTAAAACATTGTGTCTGACCTCAGTTTTTCCAGTCTACAGTGTGGACTCTCCAGAAAATCACACAGCAGCTTCAGTCCTGAATCCTGCAGCTTGTTCTTATGCAGATAAAGCTGTTTCAGATGGGAAGGGTTGGACTTCAGAATTGAGGCCAGAGAAGCACAGCTGACCTCTGTCAAATTGCAGTCACTCAATCTAAAAAAAACAAAACAAAATGAAAAAAATGTATGTAGCCTGAGCTGCAACAGTTCCTCATTCCTGAGCTGCAGTACTGCCTTGTTCCTGAGCTGCAGCCTTCACTAGTTTCTAAGCTGCAGCATTTCCTGGTCCAGCGCAGCAGCAATCTGCAGATCTCATGCTGTAGCAGTCCGTTGTTCCTAAGCTGCAGCCATTGTTTCCTCGGTTGCAGCAGTCTCTTGTTTATGCTGTGCTGCAGCAGCCTCGGCCAGAGTGGCTCCCTGCTCCTACTGAGCGGCAGTAGTTCCCTGTTCCTTTGCTACAGCAGTCACCAGTTCCTGTTTTGCAGCATCACCCATTCCTGAGATGCAGCAGTCACCTGATCCTGAACTGAGGCTGTATCCCCTTTACCTGCCAGGCTGCAGTGGCTCCCTGTTCCTGCTGAGGTGCAGCAGGACTCTGTTCATGGGCTGCAGCCATCACAGTTTTTGTGCTGCAGCAGTTGCCTGTTCAGCCATCACCAGTTCCTGGGTTGCAGTATTCTCCTTTTTCTGCTGGGCTGCAGTAGTGCCCTGTTCCTGCTGCAGAGATCCTCTGTTCTTCTCATGGCTCCCTGTCCCTACTGAGCTCCAGCAGTTCTCTGTTCCTAAGTTGCCAGAGTCCCTTGTTCCTGAGCTGCAGCCATCACCAGTTCCTGAAGTGCAATAATCTGTAGAGAACATTTGCAATACCCTGTTCTGGTGCCTCAGCAATCCACGGAGCCCATGCTGCTCACATCATCAGTTCATCAATTGCAACCATCACCAGATTGAACCGTAGCAATGCCCTGTAGCTGTACTTCAGCAGCTGCTAGTTTTCCTGACTGCACTGGTCTTTCTCTCAGTTGCCAGCCTCCAGTGGCTGTACTTCAGCAGCCGGTTTCCAGTTCTGCCCTCCACCCTCGTTGCCAGCTGCCAGTGGAGTCCAGTTTTCGTTGTTGACCTCCAGAGTGGTCCTGCTTTTGTTGGCAGCTTCCAGAGTAATCCCGCCTATATCAATGGTCCCCAGGTCATCCTCCAGAGATGCTCTGCCTTTCAGGTCATCCTCTTGCCTGTCCTCCAGAGTTGCCCCACCTATATGATGGACCTCCCAAGCTGATGACTGCTTTGCGTGAATGAACTGTCTTGTTGTAATGTTGTACATCTGTAATTTGTACTCAGATCTGTTGTAAAATAGATCCTGACATCAATGAGACTTTCTGAATAAATAAAGCTGAACTAACTAGTCAACTTAAACTGTAAACAATAAGTGTCAACAAAATTTTCAAATGTTTAAATCCTATTTTTCAGTTTTAAAACCTGAGCTGACACTTGAACACTTCATTTCAACCATTTAGATATTAGTGTTAACATTCACTTTACCTCAAAAATATCAACCTGTCTGCAGTTTAGTATCACCACAATTTTCACATCATATTAATCTCAGCACAAAAGTAAAAATGGCATCTGACCTTAGAGTCTCCAGTTTACAGTGTGGACTCTCCACAAAACCACACAGCAGCTTCACCCCTGAATCCTGCAGCTTCTTGTTGTTACTCAGGTCCAACACTCTCAGGTAGTAGGGGTTGGACTTCAGAGCTGAGACCAGAAGAGCACAGCTGGTCTCTGTCAGCTTGCAGGAGCTCAATCTGAATAAAGAATGAATGATGTTGGTAAAAATCAATTTATAATCCAATTACTATGTCCTTATCAATGAGCTTTTCCATAAAATGACTACAGTGATGTCAGTGTAAGCACCTTCTATCTATTCCTTTGCCTTTGTGTTTATTTTGATGTACTACTCCAAAGCTAATCAAACTTGTGTACAGACCAAATTCTGAGCCAATTGTCAGCCAAACCAGGTGATGATTTCACATAAAAAAAAATCTAGATGAATAAATAGCAATTCAGGCCAGAGGGGAAATGTGTATTTTTGATTTTGTGGTGAACTATCCCTTTAAAAAAAAGAACTGTTGTGATTTGTACTCAGACCAAACCAGGAAACAAGTGAAATGAACTGACATCAGAGTCTCCAGTCTACAGTTTGGACTCTCCAGTCCAGCACAAAGCAGCTTTATTCTTGAATCGGGCAGGTCGTTGACACTCATGTCCAGCTCTCTCAGAGGGGAGGCGTTGGACTTCAGAGCTGAAGCCACGACTTCACAGTGAGTCTCTGCGAGTCGACAGTCACGAAGTCTGTGAATAAAGATAATACAACATTTAAAATATAAAATCTTTAATATCTTTTAATATACAAATAGACTGTGCATTTAGATCACATTGATCATCGCTGATCACAACAGTTCTAGTTTGAAAACATGTCCATATGTCAAAGTATCATCAAGCAACATTATGAACCCCAAATTGCTGCTTTGGACAAAGTGTTAAAAAAATAAAAAACTTAAACTTCAAGTGATGTTATTTCCAGCACATCACAAATAGTGAAAACTTTTATAGTGTAATTCTGTGTAATTTTAATCACATCTGAACTTACAGAGCCTTCCTGCAGTTCCTCACAGCTGGAATCAGTCTCAGTCGTCCCTCTGCTGTTGTGTTGTACTTCTTCAGGTCAAACTCATCCAAAACCTCCTGTGACATTTGCAGCACGTAGGCCAGAGCTGAACAGTGGATGTCAGAGAGTTTCTTCTCTGATTGGTCCTCTGACTTGAGGAACTCTTGGATCTCCTGATGTACTAAGTGGTCGTTCATCTCTGTCAGACAGTGGAAAATGTTTATGCATCTGTCAGGAGAGATTTTGGATTTTTTCTTTTTTAAATTGTCAATGGCTCTCTGGATGATTTCTGGACTGTTGTCTGTCTGACCCAGCAGGCCTCCTAAGAGTCTCTGGTTGGACTTCACAGAGAGGCCATGAAGGAAGCGGACAAACAGGTCCAGGTGGCCATTCTTACTCTGCAGGGATTTTGTCATTACTCCCATCAGGAAGATATCCAGGGATGATTCAACAAGTTTTTTTCCCCAGAAAAGCCTCCAGTACCTTTTTGTTCCTGTTGGTGAAACAGTGGTACATGTAGGCTGCAGCCAGAAACTCCTGAATGCTCAAATGAACAAAGCAGTAGACTGTTTTCTGGAAGATCACACACTCTCTTTTGAAGATCTCTGTACAAACTCCAGAGTACAACCGAGGCCTCTGTGACATCCAGACCACACTGCTCCAGGTCTTCTTGGTAGAACATGATGTTTCCTTCCTCCAGCTGTTCAAACGCCAGCCTCCCCAGCTTTAGAAGAACTTCCCCGTCAGCCTCCATCAGCTCCTGTGGACTCGTCTCGTGTGCCTCATCATACTTCTGCTTCTTCCTTTTTGTCTGAACCAGCAGGAAGTGTGAGTACATGTCAGTCAGGGTCTTGGGCAGCTCCTCTCTCTGGTCTGTAGTCAACATGTCCTCCAGAACTGTCGCAGTGATCCAGCAGAAGACTGGGATCTGACACATGATGTGGAGGCTCCTGGATGTCTTGATGTGTGAGATGATTCTGTTAGACAGATCTTCATCACTGAACCTCCTCTTGAAGTACTCCTCCTTCTGGGCATCAGTGAAGCCTCGTACTTCTGTTACCCTGTTAACACATTCAGCAGGGATCTGATTGGCTGCTGCCGGTCGAGAAGTTATCCAGACGAGAGCGGAGGGAAGCAGATTCCCCTTGATGAGGTTTGTCAGCAGCACGCCGACTGGTGAATTCTGTGCGACATCAGACACAACCTCACTGTTGCGGAAATCCAGTGAAAGTCTGCTTTCATCCAGGCCATCAAAGATGAACAGAAGTTTACAGACAGCGAGCTTCTCTGCTGTGACCTCCTGTAATGTTGGATGGAAAACATGGAGCAGCCTGAGAAGACTGTACTGCTCATCTTTGACCAAGTTCAGCTCCCTGAATGTAAGCAGAATCAGCAGACAGACATCTTGGTTTTCCAAACCCTCTGCCCAGTCCAGGGTGAACTTCTGCACTGAGAAGGTTTTTCCAACGCCAGCGACGCCATTCGTCAGAACGACTCTGATGTGTCTCTGTTGGTCAGGTAAGGCTTCAAAGATGTCCTTGCACTTGATTGGAGTGTCATGGAGTGTCTCCATCTTGGAAGCTGTCTCCAGCTGCCTCACCTCATGTTGGGTATTAACCTCTTCACACTGTCCCTCTGTGATGTAGAGCTCAGTGTAGATCATGTTGAGGAGGGTTCCACTTCCTGCTTCATCGCTTCCTTCAGTCACACATTCATATCGTCTCTTCAGACTGATCTTATGATCATCAAAAACCTTCAGCAGACTATTCACTAAAAAGAGAGAAAAGAGAAAGAAAAGTGAGCGACAAAATCAATATGGGGCCAAATAAAGATGTAAATCTTTATATGGTGCGATGGTTGGATGAATGGATAAACCAAGGTTGAAATTGGTGACCTGAGTCACAAAATGGACTAAACTACTCGCTATGGCAATTCATCTTGACTTGACAGACCTTAACAATGACAGTGACTTTGTGTCTCTTGAAAGCCATCCACCTGCAGTGGCAGCAGGTTTAGCAGTAGCAGGGTATTCCAGATGTCCCTCTCCCCAGCAACTCTTTCCAGTATGAGAGGCACACTGGACTACAGTCTCAAGGGGCAACTATCCACATTTGTTGCCCACACGCTCAGTGAAATCAAACAACTTGGAAGCCCACCATCAGAGCACGAACAAATTGGGACATTTTGAGAGGCATTTCGCCAAGTCAGCCCCAGAGGTGGGAAGCAACCAAGAACAAATACTTCTTTACTGTCATTAAGTGTTCAGGCATCTGTACTTTACTTGCGTATTTATTGTTCTGACAACCTTTTGCTTGTACTCTCTTAATATTAAAATAAATATCTGTGCTTTCTTCTCGTTTTCAAAACAGATTTGTCACTTGAGTTTTAATGCATTTGAGAGGAATTATTGATCATTTTTATCTTGCATCGCATCATTGCGCGTCACCTTCCAAACATTAAGACTAATTTCAACCTAAATGGATGAAGCAAAAACACATAGAAAAGATGATTTCTTTGTGTATCCATCAGTGCATGTCACACACAACATATGTAACAAGACAAAAATGACGTCAGATATCAGACAAAAACTGCACCTCTCATGACTCTCTAACAGGAAGCAGTCAGATACCAGGACAACGGGACAAAAACGATGAGGCAGAGAAATGTGACTACTCTTCACAAAATCTTCTTGGATTAAACTATTTTTATTAAAACATCGACAGTGACATGTTCTGTGTCTTTCTTACCCGTAATTGTGTCTGTTTGTGTCGTAAGATGGAGTCTGAATACACTAATAGCAGGTTAATCAAAGCTAGCAGCTAACATATAGCAGCCACACTAACAGGAGGCTAACCAAAGGTAGACACAACAAATGTATTAAAACAAGATGTTTTGTTGTCAGGCATCAGCAGCAAGACATACAGTCTTACTTTTCTGACCGGCTGTCTGCAGTCCAGGTTGTGTTCTGGATCTTTCTCCACAATGGGACAGGAAGAAGAGACTGGATCCTTCAGGACACAGCAGGACAGCTGCTCCTCCACAGACGCAGGACTCAGCTTCCACTCTCTGTGAAGACATTTCTTTATCGTTAAACTGATTTGTGGATTGTTGTCAGAAATGGCAAAAGTATACGCCAAGTATATAAAATACACACATTCTTTTCTCAAGTAGAAGCACAGATACATTTTTTTTTGTGTGTGAAGCTAAACGCTTTATATTTTCTCAAGTATAGTCCTAAAACCAGTACTTTTACTTGTAATTGAGCGATATTTTAGTCATGTAACAGTACTTGGCAGGATTTTTTTTAATATGCAACACGAAATCAACAAAAGCAATGCAAACATGACACTATCAGAGGTGACTGAAAATGAGTTCATAATAGATGGTTGGTATCAGTTTCTATTACTGTGCGTCTGAAAGGTCGAGGTTCAATAACCGAGTTTGGAGGTGACTGTTTGGACCAGTCACTCTTCATAGACAGACAGCTGGATATTCCAGAGTCTGCGCTCTGTCTGTTGAAACACCAACATGTTTTCATTTATATCACAGACATTCTTAGTCAGTTCTCTGAAGTAATTTGGGAAGCTCTGAGTTTCTTCAACTGTTGCTACTATCAATAATTAGGAAGTTTGTAGACGTCCGTTAATATCAGTTCTCTTACTGTGCGTGTGAAGGTCGAGGTTCAATACTGAAGTTTGGAGGTGACTGTTTGGACCAGTCACTCCTCATTGACAGACAGCTGGACACTGGAGACTCTGCTCTCTGTCTGTTGGTCTGAACGCTGCAAACACAAACATGTTTTCATTTATACCATGTGAATCCTTGATAAATTCTCTGATGGTAAAATCATGTAATTAGTTCTAAATACATAAATTGTGCTACTGTTGATAATTAGGAGGTTTAAAGGTTTGAAGTAGTCCCTTTAGGTCAGAGGTCGGAGATATTTTTTGCTTTAAAGTATGCGCTTGCAAATGTATCCATATGCATCATGCTGTTTTGCATATACTGCGTCTGTTTGGAGCAATGGTTGTGCACATCCTCAGAAACGCTACAAACGAAACGTGGTTAAAAAGGGGAAGATGGGACCAATGATTTTCCTTAGTCGTGTGTCAAAAGTTTCTTAAATTTAGGTGGTAAATACATTTTACCAGGATTTTTAATACGCAACACAAATCAACAAAACAAACAAACATGGCATTGTCAGAGGAAAATGAGGCACATAACGAGTTGGCATCAGTTCTCTTACTGTGTGTCTGAAGGTCGAGGTTCAATACTGAAGTTTGGAGGTGACTGTTTGGACCAATCACTCTCATAGACAGACAGCTAGACACTGGAGACTCTGCTCTCTGTCTTCTGGATTGAACACTGCAAACACAAAACATGTTTTTTGTCATGGTTTGGTATTTTGTTGGATATATTCTTGTTTTATTTTGGTAGTCTATTTCGTCCTCCCTCATGTTCTTGTCTTTACTTCCTGTCTTAGTCCTTTTCCCACCCTTTGATTGTCATTTGTTTCACCTGTTTGTCCACCTGTGTTGATCAGTTCCTTGTCCATTTACTCCCTGTGTTTCTCTGTTTCTTTGTCAGTTCGTTGTTTTTGGTGTGAGTACCTGAGCCTTCTTTGCGTTTCCCAGTGTTTTTTGGACTTTTACCCTTTTGGATTTTTTGGATTTTGCCTGCTTTAGTTTTGCCTTCTGGACTCCCACTTCGTTCATGTAAGCTTATGTTTAAGTTACTTTTTGTTTATTATTAAACCACCTGTTGAACTCTGCCTCCTGCGTTTCCAGTCTGCATTTTTGGGTCCACTCTTTTGTGTTTTTCTAGTTTACTTGACACCCCCTTAACAGTTTTCATGCATATCACATGAATCCTTGATAAATATTCTGATGGTAAAGTCATTTATGAAAGTTTATGGATCCAAGCAGTGGTGGAGGAAGTATTCAGATCCTTTACTCTGACATGTCCTAAAATATAACGTCAAAAATAAAATTATCTAAATAAAAAAACCCTGCTTCTTTTTGGCGTACTACTCACTGTAACATTGCCTTTTTCTGTCTCATGGTCTCATTTAATTATGTAGGTCAAACAGAGTCATATAGATGAGTTGGTATCAGTTCTCTTACTGTGTGTCTGAAGGTTGAGGTTCAATACTGAAGTTTGGAGGTGACTGTTTGGACCAGTCACTCTTCATAGACAGACAGCTGGACACTGGAGACTCTGCTCTCTGTCTGTTGGTCTGAACTCTGCAAACACAAACATGTTTTTTATTCATCACACGAATCGCTGATAAATTCAGGAGTTTTAAAAGTTTCCATTAGTCCTCAGAGATTAGATTTCAGCTTTTATATTCTATGTGACTGTCACAGATATAAGAGGAAGATGGGAAGAAGGATTTGTCTTCGTCATGAGTTTTAAAATGTGCAACAAAACAATCAAGTAAGTGGGGGATGTGAGGTCATTAAGAATGTCAAATAAGGAAATGTGGGTTGAATGCACACGCAAATACACACATACAGACAGAGCTTGGAAGAAGAGCCGCAGATGTATGTTTCAGTTGTTTATTTGTCTAATAAACTGCTCCTCTTATGCAACAGGTTTTTGTCTCTGCCTCATCTCTGCATCGACTTTCAGTTGCCACAACACACTACTTCACAAAATCAGGAGTAGAAATATGCCAAAAATGTTCTCTTCTCAGCGTACCAAAATCACTTAAGTTTTGGTTTTGAACTTCCTTTTGGATCAACCGGCACATGTCACACATGTACATTTTAAAAAGTGTCAATGAACAAGCAGTTTTATCACACAGCAAAAATGATGACATAATTTTTATTTGACTCAGGAGTTGCAAGTTGGATAAGATGGCTATATGTGGACTCTATAGGGGCATTGGCCCAAACTAAAAGTGAGTCATATAAATTAGTCAGTATTAGATCTCTTACTTTGTGTCTGCAGGTTTAGGTTCATTACTGAAGTCCAGAGAATTATCTTGGAAAGGTCGCTCTTCGAAAACACACAGCTGGACACTGGAGGCCCTGCTCTGTCCTCCTCTTCCTCCGTACAGACGTCCATCTTCTTATCTGAAGGCAGTCTGACAGGTGAAACACCAACTGTGAGCTTAGAACACAGGAACAAACACTCTTATCTCTCTCTCATTTTTACTGACGTCCATTCTAACATTTCTTTCCTCTGCAGTCCACAGGGAGAAAATGGACTCAGAGACTTAAACAGCAACAATAAAAAGATTGATTAACACTCACCCTGCCTCTGCCTTCAGCTGTCCTCCTGCTTCTCTGTTCTGTCAGTTCAAAATGGAGTGCGAGCTAGCTGAGTGGAGACATCCGTCCCTGGTCTCATGGTCTCATGGTCAGTGGTGCTCCTCCCCTCTCCATATACAGTAAAACTATGTGTGTGTGTGTGTGTGTGTAGGGTGGTCATGGGTATAGGGTGTTTATGAGCAGCTCTCTTGGCTTCAACAGATTGAATTAAACTGAGTTTTGGTTAAAATGTTGTTACATTTAATGATGTTTAAATCATGCAAAATATCACTTTTGGTTGTGTTACTCTCTGTCTTTGCTAGATTTTTAATTTTTTGGTATTTCCATGATGCGGGCCACATGAAACCTTTCAGTGGGCCTCATCTTGCCCAGGTCAGGCAGACAGTCTCCTCGCTGTTATGTTGCTTATCTGAGCATTGCTGTATGTAGCTCGAACTACTTATCAGCTCAAACACAATGAATTCAGTTTGCTGGGTTCGCCTCCCCGTGTCAAAAGATGTGTCCCAGGTTTCTGGTCTGGGGCCGCTGCTGTTTTCAATGTATGTAAACAATCTTTGTGACAATTTGTGAAATGCTGCCTACCATTTCTACACAGATGATACCGTCATCTATTGTTCATCCTCTTCAGTAGTAAAAGCTCTGGAGAACCTGCAGTCGGCCTTTGATGTTGTCCAGACCCACTTAACTAAGCTTGTGTTAAATGCAGAAACAAATCCATTGTGCTTTGCATTTTATTACTGGCTGCAGAAATCACATACACAATCGTACTCTGCCGCTGAGAAATGGCCCCTTTGTGTGTCTGCAGGCTCTCACACTCATTGTTTTTTTTATGTTTATGTAAATCTATTCTTGGCCTGTTTCCTCCTTATCTGTCTACATACATGTGTAGAAACCAAAATCAATATGGCCTTCACTCTCATAATATTCTGCAAACGCTGGTTCCAAGAATGAGAACAGAACTCAGCAAAAAAAAAAAAAAAAAAAAAAAAAAAAGCTTTTAAATACGCTGCTCCTTTGTCCTGGAATAATCTACAGAAGAATCTGAAATTGTCAGAGATTTTCACAGTGGGGGATTGAAATAGCTCCCTCGGTCAATGTTGACTGCTCCTAAATTATTTACCAAAATCATTTTAGAAATTGTACCTGCATCATGATTTTTTTTTTTTTTTTTTTTTTACCTTGGCCTTGTTTTCCATATTAATTGGATACTGTGGTTTCACTCATTTGTTGTGTGTGACAGTTGTTATCTGCTAACTTGTCACAGTGTTTTTAGCTGGGTAAATAAAGGATATATATGTATAAGGACTGTTGCTACATTTTTATAGAGCCATCATTCAAAGTCTAATCAGTTCATCTATAAAAGTCTGGTGGCAGCTCGCCAAGGGAGTCATAAATGTCAGACAACAGGAACTGCTCTGGAGGACTGCCAGAATCAGAGTCTATGGCTCTAAAGGCAGCTGAAAATGGTCACTTTCTGCACCGAATTTCCTGAATTTCCTGTTTTTCAGACTGTCGAGTAATTCAGAGTGAATTAACAGTTTCAGACAAGAATAGAGGCTGTATGAAGTGCAGCTCTGGTTGTGTCTGTTTTTCTTATAATCGCTGCATCTGCTATCCATGTTTTCAATGTGCCTGGAAAACAATTTTGAGATCATCGCGAGATGATAGCCTGTGGAATTACTTGTTCTTATTTGCAACAGGGATGTAGCCAGTTTTGTGTTGTTTTTGATGAGATGATCAATGTTATTCACTTCATCTGTCTGTGGTTTTTATGTTGTGGCTGATCAGTTTATATCTGAGGGGACGTCAGATGATTAATGAGCCTCAAACACTTTGTGATGTGGTGTGTGTGTGTGTGTGTGTGTGTGTGTGTGTGTGTGTATTTGTGTGTGTGTTCTGTAATTAAAGGTACATCCCCAGCAGAGGGGCTAAAGTACAACATTTGAATATTCATCCATAAACAGAGCCCTCTCTCGGCTTCTCTTCTGATCAGCTGTGTGGGTTTTTGTACCACAAGTGTTGAAAGTGTGCGTTGCTGCATTGTGTCCTTTAGTTGCATAAGAACATAATGCTTGTTAAGCAACATTGTGTACATATGTTCACAATTATACTACACCTGTAATCAGGAAACGGACAGGCTTTCTATCAGATGACTTTTCTTCAATGCACGCAGCTATGAAATGTGTTTGACAATAAAGATGTTTCAGTCACAGGGGCGAGTACTTTAATTTACTTTATTACTTTAATTTATATTTAGCTGATAATACCTCTGGACTTTTACTTAAGTTGGATTTTAAATGCAGGAGTTTTTTGTGACAGTGTTTTTATGTTAAAGGCACAATATGCAACAATTTCCTTAAAAAACAAAACAAAACAATGTATAACTTTCTTTTTTCACAGTTTTTACGTTCCTCAGTTTTCTTTATTAAAAGTTTCAAGGCACACAAGGAACAATATATAATATTAATAAAAATGATGATAGTAGCAGCAGTAGTAGTAATAATAATAATAACAAAGGAATGAAGAAAATATTAACAACACCATACTTTTTCTGGAAAATGTGTAGTTATTCAATGCATGACCTTAATTAACATGAAATAAAATAACAACAAAGACACAACAACAAATCCGTGATCTGGTCACCCCTCAGAGATGATGTATCCACACTTTTTTAGATTGGTGTTCAATTCTGACTAGAGCAGTCTTGTTTTTTTAGGTGTACTTATTTTTGTCTGTTCTATTTCATGTACTTGTGAAGGCTTTTAATAACCTGCAGCACTGTGGCACCTTCCACAGTCAAAAACCTGTGTTTTTATGTATTGTTTTATGGCTTTGTTGTAAAGCACTTTGGGTACCTTTCAGTTATTGTAAAGGGCTATACAAATAAAATTTGATGGATTGATTGATTGATGTATAGATACATATTTATGGACATACTCCAAACATACAACGGAAAAGAAAAGGAAAAAGAAAACATCATTTAAAAAAAAACATAAATATACTATACTATTTATCTTTTAAATAAAAAAATGAAACACAAGAATGAAAGAAATTGCAAAATACTGTAATGTTCATAATTAAAGTAGATATGAGAACATTAGTGTGCGTATGTTCTCACGGATGCATGCCACAGCTGCACACATCGGCGCCCCTCTTGTGCCACCCCAGTTAAAAGTCTGGACACGCCCCTGATACAGCAGCCCCCCCCCCCCAAGTTTTGGCACATTTTGCACAACTGTGGGATGATGTAATCCAAAAGTAACAGAAAGTAATTATGTTACACTACTTTAATATTGTGATTCTTGGATTACGTTGCTGTGTAACCTGTTTTTTTTTTAATATACATTTATAAATTAACCCTCCCAACCCTGACTACTGCTCATCTCACCTGACCTGTGAGCTGAGCGGTCCAATGAGGGTAAAAACCCCAATGTGAGTCAACGTTCACACTACCAGGAAGTGCTGCACCAACCTCCCCCCCAGGCAGAGCAGCAGCCCCCTCCCCATTCCTGAAAGTCAACAATAAACCACGTTTCCAGTAAGCCGGATACCTCCCCACGTCCTGCTCATCCCCATGGAGACCACTACGAGAGTCCACAGTCCCGTGTCCTCTGGCCAAACCAGGCCACCCATGAGGAGTTAGAGCCTATATTTTACCCGATATGGATCAAAATGTAGATCTGCACTGAGACACAGAGCAAAGTCTCCTCTCTGTTTTCTCTGTGTGGACACAAAGAAAAGACTTGGCAGCAGCTCTGGCGCATATTTGAGTGCAGAAGCGGGAATCAAACACAGAGAAAACACAAGTGGTCGTGGCGTTCGATATTTTACAGCCTCAGTGTCCCCTCTTTTGTGAGCCGTGACGTCAGCGTTCCCCTCAGGGCTGCGTGAGTGACACAGTAGCTTTGTTTTGGAATCGCCACATCTCATTCACGGCCGCTTAACTCCTGAGTCCGGGGCTGCGCGGTGGCCTTTCAGGAGCCCTGATTCCTTAATCCGCCGGTTTTTAAGGCACTGAATAAAGCGGCCGTTTGTATGCTCAGTCCAGGGGCGACGGGGTGCTTCTGCTTTATGTGAATTGTTGACTTGCAAAACACGCCCTGAGGACAGCGAGTGACTGATACACTGAGGGGATGACTGCCAGCAAGGTCATGGTGAAAGGTCAGTCGTACTGCTCACATTGGATGGTGCAGCGAAACAAGAAGAAACGGAGACAGAGCTGCACGTTTGAGTTAGATTCAAGACAAGTCCCATTTTATTTACACAGCCCAACATCACAAATCACAAATCTGCCTCAAGAAGTTTTACCAACTTCATTTATTGTCATTATACAACACAGGGTTGCACAGTTTTAATGCAAGATGAAAACAATGACAAAGGTAAAAAGGTAAGATGAATATGATGTAACAATACATAGCAAGACGGAAATGACATAAAAGATGTAACAAGAGAAAAATGATGTACCAAGACGTAACAATATGAAAACGACATGACAAGATGTTACAAAATTATGTAAAAGATGTAACAAGATGACAACAGCGTAACAATATGTAAGGCGAAAATGTATGTAGAAGTTACAACAAGACAAAAATGATGGCACAGGACATAACAAGATGATAACAACGCAAAAGATATAACAAGACAAAAATGAAAAAGTTACATAACAATATAAAAACGAAGGAAAAGTTCTAACGAGACAACTGACATAAGATGTAACAAAACATAAATGATGTAAACAAAAGGAAAACAACACAAAAGATGTAACAAGACAAAAACGAGATAGAAGATGTAACAGGACAATACAAGATGATAATGATGTAAAAGATGTAACAGGATGTACCAAGACAAAAATGATATAGGACGAAATATGAAAGATGGAACACGAAAACAAGATAAGACCAAAATGATGTTACAAGATGAAAACAAAATAAGACACAAACAAGATGTAACAGGATGAAACAAGATGAAAATGATGCAAAAGTTGTAACAAGATGAAAACGACGCAAAAGACGTAAAAAAAAACAACAAAAAACAAGATAAATGAAGTAAGAGGACGTAACAGGACAAAAGCCTGGACTCTTTACACTTTTACTTGAGTAAAGAAGTTGAATCAGTACTTCTACTTTTACCAGAAATACTGATTCTGCACTTTTACTCGAAACTGGCAGCTTTTACTTGTAACTGAGTGTTTTACATGGTTTAATTGGGACTACTTTTACTTTCACTTTAGTAAAGGATCTAGATTCTTCTTCCACTTCTGCCTTGAACGAGAGAGAGAGGGTATCAGTGAGCCCACTCAGCGACGCCCTCGTATCCTCTGACATCTGAGAGGCCTGAATCGTTTGCAAACAGATCTCAAGCGTTGGGAAAAGGCAAATCCATTAGCAAACAAAGCCACCAGCTGACATCCTCAACACTATCTGCCCCCTCATTCCTGCACTCACTGCTGCAGCCACGCACTCACTAATCTGATAAATCTGTTGTCATTTGTCCTTGTTGACAAAGACCCTCCCTCCTCTGCAGCTCTTCTGCAGTAATCCACATGTGGACTAACTGGATAAGGTGCAATAAGCTGAATCTAAACCCAGAAAAGTGTTGATCACAAGTTCCTAATGCTCACAGTGACGTCTTCAAATGCCTTGTTTGTCTGTGGATCGATAAAAGCTTCCCTCTAATCATGTCTTTAAGAGAACAAGGTGATCAATGTTCAAGAAAAACATTTAAATAAAAACATGAGTCAGATTGAAATAAACTATTCTCAACCACTGGGCTGTGGCTCATGGTTGCGCCATCAGAGCGCCATCTGGTGGAGGCAGCTGTATCGCCAAATGTTTGAATCAGCATTTGTCCGAGTTGTTTGTAAACGTGCCATTTCAGAAAGCAGTAGTCACGACCTTCTTTGCAATAAAACATCTTTGATGAAACCTCATAAGTCTTTTAATGAGGGACCGTGTTAACTGGTGACTCGGCTAAATAGACACTTTCACAACTGACGTCATCAAAAAGCTGCGTGTGCATTTCGGTAACAGAAGTGGCGGTCTTCCCCAGTCATCCAGACAAGTTATCAAGCTGCAAACATTGAATTAGATGCATAAGAAGCACCAAAATCACCAAAATGTTGCATGTACAGTTGTCATTGTACAGTGTACAGTTATTCCACTGGTCGACTCAAGTTGTACAGGATTACGACGATGGCTGCAGGCTGTTAGACGTGTTGACTGGACTGAAGACGCGATCAAAACTGCTCGTGTTTGCAGCGCCCGCTGACAAGCTGTTGTGGTCCGCCGTATTCCGTTGCCAAACTGTAATGTTGTGTTCACACCGAACTAGACAGACCAAATTGAGCAGCAGCTCTACATTCAAAATCAATGTAAATCGCGCGACAACACGTGATTTGGGCGGCAGCGGCGCGAATGGAGCGTCTGGCGCGACACGAATGACGCGAATGGAGCGTCTGGCGCGACACGAATGACGCGAATGGAGCGTCTGGCGCGACACGAATGACGCGAATGGAGCGTCTGGGACCGACGCGAATAAAGTATTGGAAAAATTGAACTTTTCACACGCATCGCGCCGAGACATCCAATCAGCGGGTTGAGAAATACTTGTTCAAAAAAGAGCGGCTTTTTTTTTTGACGCGAAAAAAAAGACGAGCGAATAGTCCAAAATGATCAAGCAGTGCGATACGAGCGTCTCAAGCGATTGTATTCGCGTCTGTCTGGTTCGGTGTGAACACAACATAAAAGGGTCTATAAGTCGTAGTACTTGTGACGGTGTTACACCGTATTTGGTGACCCCTAAAATGATGGAAAAAGTACTCAGATCCTTTATTTAAGTAACAGCATTAATACTTATACCACTAAAATATTTAATTAGAAGTAAAAATCCAAAGTCTTACATAAAGTAATAAAGTAAAAGTACTAAGTAGGGTAACTTTACGTTTACTGTAGTACCCGACTTAGTACTTTTTACTTTACTTTTACAACTTTGCAGAATCACAATTAGACTCGTTTCGTCCGATTTGGTCCAAATGTAGCCCAAAATGGATGCTGAAAAGGCGTTTCGTCGACACCTTTTCAGCTTTCACTTTTAACTAAAACCAGACAAGATGGATTTCCATGAGTTGCTCTTGTTTCAATGACATGAAAAAGATATCTTTTCATGTTTCAGATTTTTCTTTCGTCATCCAGCTTTTGCTGAGTAGATTTGAATATATAACAAACGATGCTGTGTAAAATATTCATATGACAGCTGTTTCATTTTGGTGGAAAGAATGAGTTTTGAGAAGAGAGAGAGCAGTGTTTTGACAAAATGGTTTATTCTTTTCAGGTTTGTGTTCAGAGTTTTGAGAAACTGAGCTGTAATTTCAGGAAACATGTTTTAAACGATTGAGAAAAACTGTAACATGAGCCTCAAATCAGAGATCTGCGTCAGGGATTACTCTGGATTTCTTGGATTTTTTTTTTTTTTTTTTGACAATCAGAAGTGGCCTTCAGTTACTAAAGGTTGCAACCCCCTGATGGAGATCACAGTCAGGGGGTCTGCTGCCGTCTGTAGCCCATAAGGTCACCACGTCCTCGGACCTCCTCTGCTGCAGCAGCTGCATTGTTCTGGAAAACTCTGGATCAATCTCCTGGGTGGGGAGTTTACAAGAAGTCAAGGGAGGAGGAGGGAGGGAAGGGGGGGTCTTCTCCTTTTCCTCCTTTCCCTTTCTTCACCCCCATGTCCTCCCCCCTGCCTCCCCCCCGACCCCTCACCCTCCACCCTGTGCTGTGCTGCGTCTCAGCAGCTCCGGCCTGTTTGCATTCCTCTCAGTTAATAAGTGTTTGTCTGATCCCTGGCGGGGGGTGTAAAGTCCCTCCCACACACACAAACCCCCCACCCCACCCCCCGAACAGCTCACCCAGCTGTAAAGACAACAGGAGTGATGCTGCGAGGAACAGAGGAGGAGGAGGAGGAGGTGTCATAAATTTCACAGACACGCTGCTCTGCCATTAAGTTTTATAATAACCAGCAGGTTGTTGTGGATCCACACAGAATAAACAGGACAGTCCACACACGGCCTGATTTAAAGGGGACGGTCAGAGGCGGCAAAAGTCCACACATTCTGTCCTCAAGTAGAAGTACATCTCTTTTATGTAGTTTCCTTCTTGTTACATCTTGTTGTGTCTTTTATATCTAGTTACAACTTTTAGGTTGTTTTCATCTTCTTATGTTCTTTTACATCATTTATTCTTGTTGGACCTTTTACGTCATTTTCACCCTACGTCATTTCTGTCTTGCTTTGTCTTGTTACGTTTTTCACATTGTTTTTCTCTTGTTACATCATGTGTAATGTACTCTGATGCACTAAAGTAACAAGCCTGTAAGGAGTATAAAATGCAGATATTTGTTTTAAAATGCAAGGAGTAAGAGTAAGCTGTCAGGGAAAGTACAGATACCTGACAAATCTAGTGTCAGTACAGTAACTAACTAAGTACAGTAACTAAGCATTTGTAATTAGTTACTGCCTCTACAGGAGAATCCACAGCTGGACTAAGTGAATAAATAAAAACCTCTGATTCCTTCTGAGGCTGCAGTTAAACAGTTTCTGAACATTTTGGAAGCTGCGACTGTTTCAAACCGTCAGTTTCTCTTCCCTCTTGAGAAGTAAATCATTCTCCGACTAACGAGGTTATATATTAAACATATTAAACCCAAACCTGGAACTCCTGCGTTGTTTTTTAACTTATTTTGGGAAGAAGAGAAAACCAGACCAAGAGTCTACAGCAGAGAACTTGTTTTATGTTCCCAAAACTTTTCTCTGGGGACCTGCTTTTTTTTAAAAATGACAAAGCATTGTGACTCAACAACAGGCCTCATCAATAAATCTTGGTAGAGTTAATTTGTGCATAAATGTTCCTGGCCATTTCCGCATCACCTTATATTATCTGGGTGCATGCATACACACGTTAAATACCTTACAAATGAGAAATAAATGCATTTATACAGAATTAAGGCCATCTCATTGTTTTTATTTCCACTTATCAAGAAAACAAACAACAACTCAAAATTACTGTAATAGATTTTTGAGTTTTTGAATCAAACTCAGACACTTAAAAGCGAAGTTCACTACAACAAATAAATTTTTTTTAAAATACTCAGTGCATTTGGGTGGAATTAACAGGCTCTTGTCTTTTCTGTACATGTTTTAAACGCTTTATACAAGCTGTACTGCAGATATAAATATGGTATAGAGCCACAAAGAAATCTGCAGGAAGAGAGTGTATTTTAAGAGCGATGGGTTTTTGTTTTCGGGAGAACAGACCACCAGCTGGAGTTGACTACGCACGTGATCGCCTGTGCCAGGACATCCTCAGAATCTGTAACCAAACTTCATAAAATTAGTAACAAATATGTTATTATATGTTGGATAATTATTCTATTTTAATCCTTCTGACACAACTCAACTTCCTGTCTCGAATTTCACCCGTTCTTATCTGGTCATGATGTGATCGGGGTTCTGATGACATGTGATGAAGACGAGGGGAACACAGAGGCTGGTCCGGACTCTGGTGTGGTGATAAAACACGTTGCCGGGTGAAATCACAGCTCAGCCAGCTGCCGTTAAAACGCCCCGCTGCTCCAGACTGATAGCAGAGGGAGAAAGAACGCGATGTTAAAGAACCGTGCCAGGAACATCCCGACTGTGAGCTGTTTGGGAAACGTTCCGGAGGGTCGTTCTCCCGCTCTGTCCCACGTCCACTCTCATCACGTCAGTCTGTGGATGGACTGAACACAACAGACAGGAGGTTCTCTGCTGGGGGTGTGAGGCTGCTGGAGGGGGGGCACATCTCTGAGCAGAGAGGGGGTGTCTGAGGCTGGACCAGGCCTCTGAGAAATAAAGGTTCTGACCAGAACCAGAATGGGTTCTTCGGTTTGTCCTCAAAGGAGAACTCTTTTTGGTTACAACCTGGTTACAACTTTTTATTCCACTCGAACCCTACATTAAAGGTCTCACCCCCCCTGAGAGGTGCTACAGGAGAACCTTTCCTGGTGTAATGGTTCCATCCAGAACCATCTCTGGGGTTTCTATCCAGAACCTTTCCACCTTCTAAGGGTACCAAGAAAAACCCACACAGGGGGTTCTACTGATAACCTTTATATATTCCAAGGGTTTCATGTAGAACCCACGTAGGGGGTTCTAATAATAACATGAATATATTCATAGGATTTTATATAGAACCCAACCAGAAGGTTCTACCAAGAACTCTTTTCCTCTGGAGCCCACCCAAGGGATTCTACTGAGAACCCTTTTTTATTCCAAGGGTTTAATCTACAACCACCCAAGGGGTTCTACCGAGAACCCTTTTGTATTCCAAGGGTTCAATCTAGAAACCACTCGAGGGGTTCTACCAAGACCCCTTTTATATTTTAATGGTTATATCCAGAACCACCCAGGGGGTTCTACTGAGAATCTTTTCATATTCCAAGATATAGAATCCACCCAGGGGGTTCTACCAAGAACCCTTTTGTATTACAGGAGTTTTATGAAGAAGGTTTCTTTGAGCCCTCAGACCTGGGGACTCAAAGAACCCTTGAGAACCCTCAACCCTCAAGGATTTCATCAATCCTTGACGGACTCTTCCAAAATAGGTTATTTGGGTGAAAAGGGTTCTTAATGGAACCATTAATCTTACAAAGAACCCTTGACAAACCCTTTCTTTAAAAAAGGGGTTCCTAAGAAGCAAATGTTTCTGTGTAGAACCTCAGGCCTTCAGGAAGAACCCTGGTGGAACCCTTGTTTCTCGGAGTGTGTGGAGGAGGCCTTTGTCACTGTTGTCTCCACGGCAGCTCACCTATTGAAGGTCCGGTCTAAGATATGTAAAGCAGCAGCGTTTCAAAGCGTTCCCTCTGCTGTGGAACAAACAAAGAAATAAAGAAATCAAATTAAAGTTTGGAAAGCAGTGAGTAACGAGCGGAATAAGAGAGGAGAAGAGATGCTTACGCTCCGGGCCAAGCCATGTGTTGGAATCCGATGAGTGTTGAGAAATGGAAAAAGAAAGGAATCATTAAAAAGACGGAGCCGGGCGGAGGGAGGCTGCTGTGCCCTTGTTTGCCCGGCGTGGTATTTTCCTTTCTCATTGAGCCGCTCCAAGTCCTGCAGGCGGCTTGGTGAGTCTCCCACCCAGCATTGAGAGGCAGGCCCGGGCATGCCCGGCCAAGGTCAAACTGTGGCCGCCAAGAACGCGCACACGGCTCAGCCTGCCCCCAGCTGCCACCGCTCTGTTTATGTTTGTTTTGTCGGTCCGTTTCCCTCCCGCGGCCTCCACAGGGATCGCCTCAGCAGCTCGGCCTCTCCGGAGGCTTCAGCAGCACGCGCAGGTGTCAGGTGACGACGTGCCCGAGGAGAGCTGCTGCTGCTGCTAAACACCTTCCCTCACTATCAGTCTCAGTATCACTCTGAATAGGACTTCAGCACAGACAACTTTTTACTTTTACTCCCTACATTCGAACACAAATGTCTGTACTTTCCCTTCCTTACATTTTCAAAACAGGCTCATTACTTTAGTTTTAATACATCTGAAGAGAATCATTGATTATTTTTATTTTGAATCATTGAGCACAGCCTTCCAACATCAAGACTGATTTCAACCAATGGACGGAAAAATGTCTCATGTCTCAGGAAAGATGATTCCTTGTGTATTCATCAGTGCGTATCACACAGGACAGACTTAACAAGACGGAAAAGATGTAACACGGCAAAAACAACATAAATGATGCATCAACACAAAAAAGATGCAAGCAAGGCAAAAAATGACAACAAGATGTAACAGGAGGGAAAACGAACAAGATGAAACACAAAAACAACATAAAAGACGTGAGAAGCTGAAACAGACAGACGGAGACTCTGTTGGAGAAAAGATGAAGTTCAGTTCTCTTTGCGCAGACACAGTCAGTAGAAATGTCCTTCAGAAAACAGCTTTTTACTTTTATACTTTGAGTTCATTTCAGAGCCTGAACTTTTTCACTTTTTCACTTCAGTAAACAAGTTGAATCAGTGCTTTTTTTGCACAAGTATCTGTACTTCTACTTGAGTAAAAAACGTGTGGACTTTTGCCGCCTCTGGGTATCAGTGTGTGTTTATGTGTATGTTACCTTTCTGCAGAAACCTCTGATGGTTTTTTCATTTTTCTTTTTTATTTGCTACGTGATTGCATGAGAAGAGATGGTGGAGCTGTACTTGAAGGAAACAATGCACATAGCTGGTGTGAAACGTGGCAGACTGGAGTGTAAACTGAGAATATGTTTGGTAACTGACTCTAGTATTTAGAGACCATTGTTCTGTCACTGCAGTGAGTCACTAACCTTCATGTTACCTGGACAGCATAAACACTGCACAACCCTCGAAGACAACAGAGAGGAAAAACATCTTACCGATGACAGAACTACAACATTTTAATAGAGGTTTAGTTAAAATTTATTCAAGGCAGAGCTGCTCTCGAGGTATTTGCGTCTCTGTCTCCCAGACATAGAGAGGTGAAGTCTCTCCCCTTCCAGTGTCCCTATGGGAACTTATTTTGGAAAAAAAAATATGTATGGTAGTCAGCGGTGAGAGAAAAATAATTTTTTAAATTCCCTGTTTTAAAAAACTTTAAAGCTACTACGAGGAACTTTCATATTTTGTTGATCTTGGAGCCCCCTGTGGACACAGTGGTAGTTCTTCCTCCACCATAGGCACAAAATATGACATCAAAAATAAAATTATTTCAATAAAAATCTCCTTCTCCATCGACCGCACCACTCACTGTAATTTTGGCTATGAAAATGTAAACACAGGGGATCATGTAACTGCTTCTGCTTCAACAGCAGCTTAATTTTTTCTGTCCATATTTATGATTATACTTGTTTTTTTTAATTACTTTTTATGCTTTTATGTTTTTATGGCCACAGGCATTATGTTTTCAGGTCATCACATTCTTGTGAACACAATATCTGAGTAACACCTTGAGGGAATTTACTCAAACTTGCTACCAAGGTCTTAAAAATGAATTTATGATTAGATTGTGGTGGACAATGGTGGCCTCACTACAGACATTTTTGGCCATAACTCATAACAATTCATATGCTAATTGTGACAAAATTTCACAGAAATGTCTGATAGGATAAAATGATGAGGCGATGACATTTTATATCCAAAAGGTCCAAGGTCAACTTCACTGTGACATCATAATGTTCAGCTCTCTGTCAGTCCTCTGTCTTCTGTAAAAATAGTCTCTAAGTGAAGACAGCATGTTTCTCACTGGAAATTATTCACCAGAGTCCACACGTGTAGCTGACAGGAATAATGGGCCAAATCTTCCTAATAAACAACAAATAGACTCATATAATCCTTGTCAGTCATCACTTATGACCCACTGTTTTTTAAAGGGGTAGTTCACTGAATAAAAATGAAAATTCAGTCATTATCTACTCACCCTCATGCTGATTGAGGGTCGGGTTTATTTTGTTAGTCTGCCAAACACTCCTGGAGTTTCACAGGAAAACAGTGTTGCTGAATCTTCGAACAATGTAAGTGAATGGTGACTAGTTTTCAAACATTAAAACCAACTGGGAAAAAAAACATGAAATGCATTCATACTGCTCATCTGGCATAATCCAAGTGTGCAAGTTTGCACACCGTCACAACACACATGCCCAGTTCAGACGGTGTGTATGTGCACATGAACATGCCTCCAAGCTACAGTGAAGATTCAGGCTAAAGACATGGTGTAAGTAACATTTTCTGAGTCAACTTGGCATGCTGGGGCTTTAGGAGACTTGGATTACACCAGACGACCAGTATGGAGGATTTTGTTTTCATTTCCTTGTTTTTTTTACTAAAGGGCACCTTGTGCTTCAGTATCAGGCACTGAAAGGTGGTGATAAATCATAAGTGTGATGAGTTGGGATGAGAGCGTGTTGTGTCAGCAGACTTTTTTTGTTTCAGCCTCCTGACCACAGGCATCGGACGATGCCGATTATCTCAAAATGCCAGATAATCGTCCCATCGATCACCGTTTCAGACTGTTGGGGTTTTGGAAAAATGTCATCACACCTCATACTAAGAAAACTGATTTTGGATGGAGCTGGTGAACACCCACAGTTCCCAGTGTTTTCTCAGACAGCACTTTCCCAGCTCTCTGTGGAGGTTTACTGGTCACTCCAGAATTGGCTTTGTCATGCTGGTCTTCTGCCGCCTCATTCAGTCCTCTGAAACACCTACAAAGGAGCGTCGCTCAGCGCTGCGTGATGAATACAGAGGCCCTCCCACTGTTTCCCTGGCTATTGTCTCCTTGTTGTTACACAGAGTGTGTATTGCTAACTAAGCCTGTGATGGATGTCGGATTACCCCTCTGCCTGTGTCTTCCTGACAAAGAAGGCATCAGCCTGCCCTGCAACACACACACACCAGGCAAACATGCAAACACACACTCATGCACTCCCCAAACATACACCCACAGTCATCCTGAAGGTCCTGCATACAATGACCTAGAAATCCTGACCCCAACACCCCGAACACAGCAGCATCCACATGGCTCTGACAGAATATTTATCTTTTTATAGTGAACAGTTGTGTTTTAGTGCGTTTTGATAGATGCTGGTACAAAAGGATGTGACAACACAGCAAGCAAGTACAGACTTTCTGCATATTAATCTTACATATTTTTGGACTTCCTTTTATCAGTACAAGGTGAAATACGGGGGACCAGTTCTTTGGAACAATCTACCTCCATCACTACAATCAACATCTACATTATTATTCAAAAAACATCTGAAAAGGTGATAAATTAGCAAAGATTTGTGGCACTTTTTGTATCTCAATGTAATGCATCTCAGCTTGTAAATTTCACATCTATCTAAATTCTTATTGTTTTTGTTAATTAATTTTATATCACTGCTTAGTCTTGTGACTATGACACTGAACTATGACCATTTTTAGTTATACAGGGGAGTCTCTCCTGCATAATGCTCAAACTTTTTATTATTTTTATTCATGTGCAAATAAACTAAACTAAACTAAATATATTTCAATAAGATTTCTGCAGAAATGCATGGAATTTGCCTTCTTCTTTATGTTCTGAACATGTTTTTAACAATAAAAAAAGTGTGTTAGCATTTTAAATTGTGCTGCATATACAGTCTTTTGCAGGTGGGGAAAAAAGTGAGAATGAGAAAAGAGTTCAAGGGTTTCAGGAAATGTGGTCTGTTAACTTCTGTTTTGCTGACAGTTATTTTTTTAAACCAATGCATATTAACAATTGAAAAAAAATGTGAATTGTTGTTCTACATGAAAACATCAGTCCTCATCAGGCTTACAACCTCAATGCAGGCAGGAAAAACTAATCAAAAGTTAATGTTTACACCAACGGATTGATATGATCTTTCAAGTGTTTTCAAACCAGTCGAACTCTCCACCAACTGTCTTTAAGTGTCTCCTTGTATCAGAGGTCATTTCAGAGAACTGCAGCCTGTAAAACCTGAGAGCTGCTCTGATGTGTTTTATGGTTCTGATTTTTCACGTTCTGCTGTGACAAGAAGGGAAACAGAAAGCTGTGTGCTGACCTCTGCTGTGAGTGGAAGTGGGTCTAATTTCCTTCATTGTTGAGGCTGATTCACATTTTGAGCCGTACACAAGAAGAAGATTATTTCTGAAACAAAAGCTGTTTTCCCAGTACAGTTCTCATGAAGTCAAAATCAGTGTTTCAGTGTTTTTTGTCACATATACAGTATATCGCACTATACATCTCCTGTACACCAGTATCTGCCCCAACAATGACGAAAGTCATTTTGTTGATATTCTATGGTATTTTAATGGCATTACAAAATGTAAAAGACGTAACAAGATGTAACAAGATGTAAGAAGATACAAAAGACGTAACAAGACGTAAAAGACTTAACAAGATGCAAAAGACATAAAAGACTTAAGATGCAAAAGACGTAACAAGACATAAAAGACATAAAAGACTTAACAAGACGTAAAAGATGTACAAACAAAGACGTAAAACAAGATGTAACAAGATGCAAAACAAGATGTAAAAGACAACAAGACATAAAAGACATTATAAGACAAAAAAAAGATGTAAAAGACATAACAGACAAAGCAGACAACTTTTTACTTTTATACTTTGAGTACATTTCAGAGCCTGAACTTATTCACTTTTTCTGCAGTGAAGAAGTTGAATCAGTATTTCTACTTTTTCTAGAGTCTTTTTTAACACAAGTATCTGTACTTCTACTTGGGTACTTGAGCTTTTACTTAAGTTTTTCAATAAAGGACTGAACAGAGAATTTTTAGCTAAGTAAGTCTGAATACTTTGTCCAGCACTGGTGTTCAGTGCTGTGTAAACCGAGTGCAGCCATCACGCAGCAGCAGGGATGGTGGTGTTTTAAAGTAAAGATCCTGGGTGTCTGTTTTCCTGACAGGAGGGAGTCAGTGGAGCCTCACTTGGGAAGGTAAGTGAACTTTCACAAAAAGCAGCACTGTAATAAATCTGGGGCTCCATCCAGCCTCTCTTTCTGCCTGCTGCACCATCCCTCCACGGTCCTAATCAACCCCAGAGCCTCGGCAAGACCAGTCAGAGAGCCTCACCCATTCCTGCCCCCCCTCCCAGCCCTACATGACAATGGTACCAGCAGTTACCCAGGAAACAGGCCTTTCATTAGCTGTGTGATAAAAAAAGATGTATTCCCCCGTCTCTTCTCCATACACTTTTTCACATCTTTGTGTTTTTTTGGGGGGGAACCTGTAGATAAGCTTCAGCTCGAGATGGCTGCCCCAGCTCCCAGCAGATCCCTCACCAGCCTCCGTCGTGGGGCAACGGACAGAGACACGTCCTGACTGAACTGATATTTTAATCAGTTTTAGTCCCCCAAGAGCCTCTAGCTCTGAATTATCAGTCTGAACTTTAACTCTATATTCAGTTCTCTCTCCTTCACTTACATACTGACACGATCAAAATCATTATATCCAGAAAAGAAGTAAAACTGACATCTCAGCTGAGGATCAGTGTAAATTAGGGTTAAACAATTGAAGCCTTTTGTTGACTAGGGCCAGTATTTAGTGTATTTTCATATTTAGGCAAATACTACCATGAAAATCACTCATCAGACTTGTGGAGTGACAGATTACATTTAACGGGAATATGTATTTAGGATACATAAACAAGTTTTAACACATTTTAAAATAAAGAACTATATGCAGTGTGCACACATTACAACTCTTCAGGAGCCTCACAACACCACTGTGGTCTCAGTGAAACCAGCTCATCTGAACAGTGACAGTACATCTAATTTAAAGACACGTTTACAGACCAACCGCTAATGTTACCAACACAGAACAACAACTAACTTTTCTAGACCAACATCTAATGTTAGCTACACAGATTAACTGCTAACGATAGCCAGATCCGAACTACTTTTCTTTTTTTTTTTAGGCTTTTTTGTCTTGTTACATCTTTTTTTGTGTTTTGTTACATATTTTGTTGCATCTTTTCATTTCATTACATCTTTTTTTTATCTTCTTACTATTTCAGTTGGTTTTTTTTTACGCCTTTTTTGTCTTGTTACATGTTTTACATGTTTTGTTACATGTTTTGTTACGTCTTTTCATCGTGTTACATCTTTTTTGCCTTACATCTTTTATGTCAGTTTTGTTTGTGTCATCTAGTTCTATATACTGAAGAGAAGGCAAACACCATCTATCTTTTTTGCCTTGTTACACTTTGACGTCTTTTTTGTCTTGTTACATTTTGACCCCCTTTTTTTTGCTGTGTTACAGCTTTTAGTTGGTTTTGTTTGGTGACATCTAGATCTCTACATTGAAGAGAAGGCGACCATCATTACAGTTTGACATCTTTTTTGTCTTGTTACATTTGTTACATCATTTTTGTTTTGTTACATCTTTTACTTAATTTTTGTCTTGCTATATCTTTTTTGGCTTGTTACATGTTTTACGTCATTTTGTTGTTTTTTTAATGTCTTTGTTGTCTCGGTACATCTTTTTTGTCTTGTTACAGTTTGAATCTTTTTTGTCCTGTTACATCTTTTACGTTGTTTTGTTTTGCGCCATCTAGTTCTATTATATTGAAGAGAAGGCGAGCATCTCTTCGGGCAAGATCTCCAAAACGCTGTAACTCACACCAAAACTATCTAGCTGGGTAAACATAACTACAGGCCAGGGGAAAAATATGTATTTTTGATCTTGGGCTGAATGTTACTTTAAAGCCACATTTCCAGGGTTTTAAGTGGCAGCAAATGTAAAAAATATAACACACAGGCACAAAATGTCAAACTATTCTTCCAGAGATCACTTTAGTTGAACCTAACTGTAAACTGCGGCTGCGTCATCGTCCTGGCCACATCGGGTGTTGACGTTTAGCACTTTCAGTTTGCAGCGTTTCTGGGTTGGAACGAGCAGTAAGGGTTAGCGTTTCACCAGGAGGCTCCTCTTACCTGCAGCCGTCAGCAGGGCCAGTGAATAATACCTGCATCAGGTTACCGAGGGCCTCTCATCTAACCAGCCTGCCACATTATAATTATGAGCCCTGCAATCCAGCTGGAGAGCTCAGTCCAGCACGTAATAGGTGTCCGGGGGGGCCTGCAGGGAGCTCAGGCTGGGGGGGAAGGGGAAACGTCAGCTCTCCTTTCCAGGAAAACAGCACTCGGGCTGGGCATGAAGATGCAGGATCCTGCCCTTCCAGCTGAGTGTTGGGTGTCCATCATACAGAGGTGTAGCGTTACAGCACTCTATCTCTGCCCTTCATCTCTCAGCCATCATTACCTCATCAGTGACCACAGACAGACACGCTCACTGACAGAGAGCCCGTCTGTTCGCGACCCCAGGGGGACGCAGGCTTCTTAAATTCTATTTGCATTTGATTACTGCGGCTATTCACCCGACTCTCTGAACGCGAGCCACCTTGCTAATCTGCAGCAGGGTCAGAGAGAGAGACGGTGTGGTCTACGGCGGGGCAGACAGGCGGTGATATATGGGGCCGTGGGACACTTGTCCCTGTTAGACCCCACACCGACCCAATGAGGGACCACAGATCTGAGCGCCACAGAGAACAAGAGTCTGACTGAGCACAGACAAAGACCTGAAAGAGAAACCCAGCCACCCCCTGCTACTATTACCCATCCACTGCCTGATCACAGCAAGACTCCCAAAAGAGATGAGCAGGAAAAGACCAACGTAAATCTCACATACAGGGACACTAAAGCAGAGGAGGGGGTGAAGGACAGAGAGGAAAACAAGACTCAAAGTCTGCAGACAGGCCAACAGCTCAGTGAGGCTTATGGGCACACTGTTGCTTTGAGCTAAATGCTAATAACAGCATGCTAACATGCTCTCAATAAGAACGTTAACCTGCTGGTATAATGTTTACCACGTTCACCTTCCTAGTTTAGTGTATTAGCATGCTAACACTTGCTAATTAGCTTTAATCACAAAGTACAGCTGAGTCTCATGGGAATGTCATTAGTTCTGCAGGTATTTGGTCAAACCGTCGGACAAACTTGACCTGATGGTGACGCTGGGTGAAAAGTCAGAAGTTATTACAATACATCCTCTGGGGAACATGAAGGTCTGTACAAAAATACTTCGCAATCCATCCAATAGTTGTTGAAATAAAAAAAAATGATGGCACAAGAGAAAGTAAGATGATCACTGAGGTCAGTAAGTTTCGTGCTCTGAGAACCATGACTCCAAAATGTTTTATACAATCGGTTTTTGTCATAACACTGGTTACAAGTCACAAGTAACAGCTTATAAACACTAAAGGTAGGAAGTAACTAAGTACAAATATGTTACTGTACTTAAGTAGAGTTTTCAGGTATATGTACTTTAGCTGAGCATTTCTTTTTGTGGCAGCTTTTTACCTTTACTCCCTGCTCCCTACTTTTACTCTGCGACCTTCAGAATAACAAACAATGTTGATCTAAATTATTCTGTTTTAATCCTTCTGACTCCCTGTCTCCAGTTTCACCCATTCTCACCTGGTCACCCCATCTGAACCGTGCTGCTAATGTGCTAAAATTAAATAAAATGTTAAATAATTTAGACAAGTGAGATGCAGTAAAACTTATTTTTCTTTATTTTGTTCATAAGAAAGCTGGAAAATAAAATAAAAACAGGAAAGTAAAAGAATGCATACAGTGAGTCTGACTTTACAGAACAAATCATGAGGTACGATGACAACATTATTGTTTTAAAAGTGTTCAAGAAGATCTGATACACAAACGCTTCGTGGTCGCTCAGTTTTTAAAAAGAGTGTATTCACACCTCGTAATACACAAACCTGTGAAACTGGTCTCTGTGAAGTAAACAGCAGCTGAAGTATCACTGTACATTCATTGCACTTCCACACGTTTTAGAGGAAAACAGGAGCAAAAATCTTTAAAGTTAAGAGACCATTTGTTTTCATGTGGAGTGATTTGGTTTAGTTAGTCCGTATCCAACAACAGATGTTTCATTAACACAGCGACAACTACTCACATACGCTGTGACGAATAAAAAGAAAACCTCATATTTATGATAAAAAACAGAGCCTCTTTTAAAAAAAGAAGAAAAAAAAAGGTTTTTCTGTTTTTTTGTTTTCAAATTACAAATGGATTATGGATTATCCAATGATACCTACAGAACCCAATGGTCAGTGAGTCTTTTGGTCATTTGATTTTAAAATGCAAAAATTGAAATTGAAATACAAAGTATGTCCAAATAAATAAAATCACTGAGTACCCAAATGAAAAAAATGCCAAACCATCATCTAATTCACATTGACCATTTTCAATGCTATTTCCTCATCCTCCTATATTATCTCGATACATTTGGCTGAGTTAACAGGCCATCTCATTCTCATTGTCAAAATCTCAACACAAGATAAGGGGTTGGTAAAACTTTTAATATAACTGAGCGAACTGTCCCTTTAATTTCCTCAAAAACTGAAAAGTAAAATAACTGAATATGAAAAAAGAGGCCCTTTTTTCATTTCTGTTGTCTAGTGTTTTTATTTTTTGTTACATGAAAACAAAAAAAGAAAAAAAATGCTCATCCTTTCTTGATCATGAAAAAAAGAAAAATGCTTTGACTTTCAAGCAAATAAAATAACTTCTTGTTTTGAGTTTTTCAATATCAAATTCTGAGAGAAAAATCAAAAGATACACTGACCAACCTATTTTCTTTTCCATTTACTGGTGCTTTTTTTTATGGGAAATTTAAAAAAATTAAAATCTAACAATTTTTATGACTTTGACAAAGAAAAACTTTTCTGAAAGCAAAATCCAGTGACCAAAAGACACACGAACCATTTTCTTAACATTAAATTTAATGAGAACACATTATTTTACATGCGTGTAAAACTGGAAACATGTTGTTTTCTGTAAAATGTAATTTCCTAATGTTACATTTGAATTAAATTAATATGAGATGTTCAAAACAAATAAGAAACACAGATTGTTAACACTGCCACCCTGTCGAGTCCCAAGTGTTGGTCTTGGCACATAGAAGGTCAGGTATTCATTTACAGGCACCGTGCCCTTCCTAAACTGACCATTTTAAGGTCTTAATAGTTCTTTGTCGGAGAATTTTGCCTCGAGCTGTTTTGTGTCCTTTTGAACTTTTACACCATGAAGCTCAGGATCAAAGAAAGTGGTTACTAAGTACTTTTACAAGGAATATTTCAGTCTGATACGAAACAAAACTGACATCTCTGCTTCTCTTCTTCTTGAAAAAAGCAAATTATGCTCCCTAATTATTATTAATCTAATTTAACTGGTCCTAATTATGTCTGAGAAATGCATACGGAGAGTAGTTAGTACCAAAAACTTCACGCACAAAAACAAAAAAACAAAAAAAAACTAAAACATTTAAATCACTTCTATACCAAACAACATCATTTGGCAAATATCTCATAATTCATCATCATAGTGCTGCTGTCACAGTATTTACAGGTTTATCAAAACAAAGTCTCAGCAACAAGTTACCTCCTGTCAAACATAATGCATCTCTATATATCACAGGCTGCCAGAGGTGGGAAGTAACTAAGTACAAATACTTCATTACTGTATTTAAGTAAAGTTTTAAGGTATCTGTACGGGTACTTGAGTATTTATTTTTCTGACAACTTTTTACTTTTACAAGATGAACAATCTGAAAATGATGGAAAATACATAACAAGACGGAAATGACACAGAAGACGTAAGAATATGAAAACAATGTAAACAACGTAACGACAAAAATGATGCAAAATGGAACAAGACAAAAAACAACGGAAAAAAGACGTAGAAGACGTAACAAGATGAAAAATTATGTAAAAGTCATAAGACAAAAATTATGTAAAATGCGAAAAATTTTGTAAAAGAAAACAAAGTTAAAGGTAAAAAATTACGTACAATAAGTAAAGAGACGAAAAAAGATGTAAGATTTGAAAATTACATTAAAGATGTAACAAGTGAAAAACAATGTAAAATACTCGTCGTAACAACACGAAAACAGCGTTAACGGCAAAAAATGACATGAAAAATGTAAAAACACGTAAAAATTACATGAAAGACCTAAAAGACGTTAACAGACAGAGACGGAGACTCGCCGTGAAAAAAAAAGGTGAGATTCAGTTAGATTCAGTGGAAATGTCCTTCAGAGGACGACTTTTTACTTTTATACTGTGAGTACATATCAGAGCCTGAATTTGCAGGTTACAAGATAATTTTTTACACGAGTATCAGTACTTCCACTTGAGTAAATAACGTGCTACTTTTGCCACCTCTGCAGCCTGCTGATACCACTCTGTGATTTCTTCCCCTTTAAAAACAAAAAGAGCTGCTGTCTTCTGAAAATATTCAGGTCACGTGTTCTTATCGTCTCTGTCCCAAGAGTTGAACCAGATGTCGTGTACAAAAACAACATGAAAACACACTTTTTATGATGCTAACAGACACCATGATGTGTCATCCCCACGGCCCGTTCACACCGACTTCTAAAACGCCAAACTTTTGCCACAAAAGGATTCATTCAAATGGAATCACCACAATTACAGCAGAAGACCAAGTTCTAGTTCCTTCAAGTTAAATTTTTGCTAAAGGTGCAATATGTAAGAATGGGCCATCTGTCAAATTTATACTCCAATTTAAACCTATTGGGTTTTTTGTGGAGGGAACCAGAGCGATGCTAACTTCAGGGTTGGCCTTCAAAACTTTGTCATCCCTGCAGCACTCCTTTGGCGATAGATAGTGACTAATATATTTATTTCAGTAAAAATGTGTCTGAGATTATTGTTTTAAAATTCTTCTCCAGGCCCTGTTTTTACAAATGCAAAACCTTATAAAAAGTAACCTCATTTGCAGTTCAAGCTGTCCTGTCAACGGATTTACAGATTTTGAAGTGTGGTCTACGGGGGAGATGCTTTTGGTGGATTTGGGGTTTTTCATCATAAAAGCACAGTTACCACTGGGACAGTGTGGTGTATCCAGCTCTCTTAATACATCCATGTTGTTAACTGACAGTTAGCAAAGCCATTAGTTCCAAGTGTTTCTTTTCCAATAAAACCTTTGAATTAAATGATGTACAGTCCTGACAGCAGCCCGGTACGTAGGAAGTAGAAGCTTGGGAAGCTAATTTGACTGACTAGCGTTAAATATCCTGGCTTGTTAGCATGTTAGCAGCTATCTCGCCTGCTACGGAAGTTCATCCACTTGCCCTGCGAGTAGTCAGCAAGCTTTCACAAAGACATGCAGATTAATTTCGCTATGACATTTACTGGGGTGAAAATTTGTGGTTTTCTTTGTCTCATGTCATTTCATCAAAAGGGATTCAACATGGTTTTCCCCCCGTGATGATGCAAACTGCTGCTGCACATTGTGGCATCTTTGTTCAGCAGGCATTGGGAATGTACTTCCTGCACGAATAAGCATCAAATGTAATTCTAAAAACACTTTAAACATCTTGAAAAGGACAATAAAAGTTGCTTGAGAGTAAAAAAAAAAAAGTCTGTTATTCCCCGTAGCTTAGCCAAAAGTTTTCAGAGTGAAAAAGGACCAGGAAAGCAACTATTCCTCAAAGGAGGGTGTCAATCCGGGTGCTCGGGTCTCCGCCTAATGAGTCTCCGAGGTCAAACAGCTGGTCTAGGTTGACGGTGGAGCTACAGAGGAAGTCACTGCGGCCTTGTTCCTCATCCTCGTTCCAGGGGCTCTCCAGGAAGGCTGTGGCAGGAAGGTCTCCTCATCAAAGTCTGACACGTCATTATTCCTTTGGGTCTCCACCAGCACGTGGATGTCTGCTGTCCCTGCAGGGGCTTCAACAGGAGAGATGTGGGTCCCCCGCACCGTCAGGTCCTCCTCCTTCATGATGGGGCTAAGAGGTTCTCCCCCCTCCAAGCTGAGCTCCCCACTGAGGGCCGAGTCCAGCAGGGCGTCCCAGTCAAAGTCCCCCTTCAGAGGTCCGATCTCCTTTTGTTCATCCACAGAGAGCAGCGGGGAGCTGGAGCGCCGGGGGGCTTTGGCGCCACCGTTTCTGGAGCCCACCGACTGTTTCCTCTTGTGCCCACTTTTTCCTCTGACCACCGGCCAAGACCCCAGCATGGTGCCTTCAGCAAGATGGGGTCCCAGTTCTGGTCAGCGCCGGTTGCCTCTTCGAACTCCCGGAGGAGCCGCTGGGACTCTGGATTGATGCACAGGCCGCTCTGACCTCCTGCAGGGCTGCAGAGGCCTCTGGACTGGGGCTGCAGGTTCACCCTGAGCCTGTTCTGCAGAGCCGGGTTGATCTGGACTGGTGGCATTCGCCTCTTCTTGTAGGCGCCACTCAGGAGACGCTCAGCATACTGCGGGTCAATCTTCCAGAAACCAC
The DNA here is from genome assembly GCA_034769285.1 of Lutjanus argentimaculatus. Taxonomy (NCBI): domain Eukaryota; kingdom Metazoa; phylum Chordata; class Actinopteri; order Lutjaniformes; family Lutjanidae; genus Lutjanus; species Lutjanus argentimaculatus. The sequence goes on along the minus strand of JAWZSL010000030.1, from coordinate 5,485,210 downwards.
CCTTCCCCGGCTCGTCCTTCTGCCGTGGCACCTTGATGAAGCACTTGTTGAGCGACAGGTTGTGTCGGATGGAGTTCTGAAAATACAGACACATATTTTCACATGAAACCTCACATACTGACTTCATCAAACAACTACTTACTTTCGACGCCACCTTGAAGGGATTGTTCAATATTTTAGGAAATATGGTTATTTGTTTTCTTGCTGTGTTAGATGTTCACATTGATAAAACTCTCACGTCTGTTCAGTAAATCAGAAGCTACAGCTAGCAGTCAGTTACTTAGCTTAGCCTAAAGGCTGGAAACAGAGGGAAACAGCTAGCCTGGATACCAAAATCCACCTATCAACACATCTAAAGCTCACTGATTGACATGTTGCATCTCATTTGTTTAACCAGTTTAAAAAACAAAGTGTGAAAATGTTTAGACAGTTTAGACAGGACTTTGTTTGTCAAAGTCTTTCTATTTTGGTGGGGCTACAGTAGGGTTATTGCCCCCATCTAGCCCCAATTAGTGCCACCTATGACCATGAGGTTGCCAGGCAACCAGCAGATACTCCAGGAAGTCACTGGCCAAGAAACAGGAGAAGAGTAAAGAAGAATCCACTTTATTGGTCACTACAATGAATCGTGAAGTTTGATCTCTGCATTTAATCCATCCTAAGAAGCAGTGACCATTGTGTGGCACCCAGTTCTAAACCAGTTTGGTCAAGTGGCTTGGCATTGCCAGACCAGTTCATTTTCAATTTCTAAGGTGTTACCAACAAGCACAAACCAACATGACTCTGGATCAAGGCGACTGGATTGACCTACAACCAATCAGAGTAATAAAACATGGGACGTGATGGTGTTTGGTCTGGTGCAAAATGGTGTCCACCTGGTTACAACATTTCTTGTATTACAGCTAAGAGGTACAACAAAATATGTTTCTGAAAATATTTTGACACAAAATAGGGAATGACATAACAGAATATCGATGCATATTGATCAGCACTGCCTCGTGTGACAGTTTGAGTTTTTTGGAGCCTGAGTTGTTGCACTGGATGGACCTGCTGACTGGACACAACTGGAAAGACTTACAACCAATCAGAGCAGCGAAACATGTGACACAGAGCCTCCACTGTCAATTATCGTCTTGAACCTACCCCATATTAAATAAACAGCTGTGATTGGGAGGAAATAGGGGGAGGCCAGTGAAAAACGTGAGTCTACTGGGAAAATCAGGAGGATTAGCGAGTATGGTAGCAGGTGGATTTTGTTACTTTTGGACAAAACCAGGCTCGCTGTTTCCCTGTGTTTGCAGTCTTTGTGCTAAGATAAGCTAACCTGGCTGCTGGCTGAAGCCTCATATTTACTGTGACAGACATGAGAGTGGAATCAGCCTAATTCTCTGCAAGGAAGCAAATCAGTACGTTCCCCAAAATGAGGCAGGAAGCACAGATGGCAGAGCACCATGCACCTTTGCATTCGTCCCTGCGCCCCCCTCCTTCACTGCAGTCTAAAAAGAGCAGTGACCCAGTGACCTTTGTTAAATATTATCTGCCCCATGTACTGCCTTACAATAACAGAATGCTCTGAAATGTCTGAGCCAGACACTGAAACATGGGAGTACAGCTAACAGCTTCATCAATCATTTAACCAGCAAAATTAAACTTTTCCTGAAAATTCCTGCCCTGTCGAGGGGGAATCTGACGCCCCTCATTTTACCTCCATCACTGGTTTTTGCTCAAGCAGAACAACCAGAGAGCTGCGGTGAATGGACAAAAGCAAAGTGATAAAATAAGAATTAAGTGTTTAATTCTTCTTTTCTGTGGCGGTTTTGTGCTGCTGGCCTCAGGAGTTATTAATTACCCTCACAGCTGAGTCACTCAGACTTCATCAGCGTGTGGCAGCAGGCCCAGGACTCTCAGTATGTTGTGTTCCTGTGAAACTGAACTGCTCTTTGAATAGAAACAACAAAGCATGTGACCAGCTGTGATTTGACCCCTGAGCAGAGAGCAGACCGGAGAGAAAGAGACTCATTTTCAAACAATAGAAAGTGTGTTGGAAATAACGCATCTCTTTTTTTAGAGTGTATTGTGTTTCCAACAGACCTGCAAAATCGTAAGAGGTGAGAAAGGTGACGTGTTGTAAACAGTCCCCTGTAGGGGGTCTGAGGGCGTCCTCCATCCTCCCCCAGGAGAAAAAATTATATATATATTAACGTGTAAACAAAGCAGTCTGGTGCACCTTCTGTTTGTGTTTTCTGCAGACATTAGTACTTTTACTTTTACCATAGCACTTAAGTAAAAGTAGCAAGTAAGGAACTAAAGTAAAAGTAAAGTAAAAAGTACCAACTAGGGAACTACGGTAACAGTAAACTTACTTTACTTTTACTTTAGTACTTTATGAAGGACTTTAAATGCAGGATTTTTCCTTGTAATTAAGTATTTTTACTTTGTGGTATTAACAGAGTTCAGAGGGTTACTTAAAAATGTATTGTGATACAGTTACTAATTACCTTTGTATGTAGTCAGTAACTTCATCCAGGTATCACTATATTAAAGTAATGTAACTTGATTACTTTCCGTTACTTTTGGATTGCCTCAGTATAAAATATGGTAAAATTGTTTAGACTACGAGTGTTTTTTAGGGCAGCAAATGATTATTTTCATGATTGATTAATCAGTCAATTATTTTCTCAAGTAATCAATTAGTTGTTTTGTTTAGAATTTTGAGTAACTTAAAATTTCATCATGGACCTGATGTCCGTCAGGTCACTTCCAATGGACACATGGAAAGTGGTTATTTTAATCCAAACCACGATCTTTGCTAAATACCTTAAACTGCACTGTAACTTTAACTTTCCTGTTTTACCTAACTGTAACCATGATAAGTCATAAATATGATATAAAAGTCAGAATTTTATGCTAGAAAGTCAAAACTATGACATAGAAAATCATAATTTAGCAATAAAAAAGTTGAATTTATGAGTTTAATGTAGGAACTATTTTACTTATCTGGTAGAATCTACCAGAACTACTTTTTTTACTCCCCAGTAGAATCTACTGAAATACTTTTAGACAGAAAAGACAGAAAAGTTCTTACATGAAACTGTCCACAACAGGATCTGTGGATTATCTTGAGTTACTGGATCATGGAAAGGCACTGGTTTTCAATCTTTCAAATATATTTTTTGACGGTTTGAGCACCACAAATCAAGTGCCCATTAGTTCCATTATCTCCAAACTCTGTAACTCACACCAGAATGATCTGGATGGAGCACGGTTGCCTCTCACATCACTTTTTCATTTCAAAAAGCGATCTATTTTGTGCCACTGCATCAGAGGGAGCGTTAACTTGCTAACAGTGGCAAAACACATTTTTCTCTACCTACTCTTGCACAGCCACACCTCGGACCACAGCGCTCAGCGAGAAACGTCTGGCTCTATCCATTGATATTCTGCTGTAAAGGAAAAAATGCCCTGCCTTGTTTGTATTTCTTCAAACCAATCACAATCGTCCTGAGCTGTGCTGAGCCCAGGATGCAGCGACTGGTTTCCCTGCAAATTAGCGTCTGTGGGTACCTGTTATTGAGGAACGTTTGCAATGTCGGGAGATGAGTTCTGGCATTAAAATGGCTAAATTCCTGCAAAAGAAAAGGTAACAGCTGCTTCCTGTTTGTTTTCATTTGGACCATTAGTGACCCAGGTGCCAATTTGCCATTTTTGGCATGTAGGTCGTGTTCTTAGAGGTTGTTGCTGTTACCTGGAAGTGACAAAAACATAGATATTGGATATTGGATTGATGATGTGTTCTGATTGGTGCAATGATGTCATTGAAATGGTCCATTTTAATATGACATTTTTAAATATGAATTCTTAAGAACATTTAGATATAAAATCCATTTTAATCTAACCATTTGGCAGTAGCACTGCCCCAGAGGCCCACTAGGTGGTGCTCTGATGCCCAGCGGTTGAGAATGGCTGCTTTAGATGGTTGCTGTGGTGCCACTATCAGGACTATTGGTCCACAAAGCCAAATGAGGACTTTTGACAGAGGACTGAACCTCTGTGCAAAGTTTGATTTATTTTAATGCATGGGAAGGCAGATATCCAAGGAAGAAGGAGAAGAAGAATAAGATGAAGAAGCTCCTGGACCCTAATTATGAGTTAAAAAGTCATTCGGGATCTCATTATTATATTTTTTTCTTTTACTGGTGGAAATTGGCATCCAGGCCAAAAAACAAATAGCAGAATAGAATAATAATACCTGCCAGGTGGGGTCAGCGTGTCTGTAGTAGCAGAAGTTGTCGGTGATCCACTGGTAGATGCAGGACAGGGTGATCTTGCTCTTCTTGCTTGCCTGCATTGCCATGCAGATGAGCGTCGCGTACGAGTACGGCGGCTTGATGTGTGCGTTCGTCTTGTAGTCCACGTCATCGGGGCAGTGACCGTGAGCCACGATGCCCGGCAGGCTCTGCATCCGGCTGTAGGCCGCCGCTGTGGGCTTCCCCGGGGTCAGAGGCATGCCGATGGAGGCTGGATCCCCGGCCAGAGGGGAGGCTGGGGCGTCGGAGACCGGCGGCTGGTGGCCGAACAGGTGCGGCTGGTGGTGGGCCTGCTGCGGCACGTTGGCACTGAGGATGGAGAACTCCTGCAGCCACTGCAAGCTGGTCAGGCTGTCGTCCAGGCTGATGGAGCTGCAGCTGATGGCGCTGTTGTGGTTGTTGTTGTTGATGGTCTGGTGACGTTGTCCCGCTCCTCAGCCTGAGCGGCGGCGGTCACCACCTCCTCCTCCAGCCCCACCGAGCCTTCGGGCCAGGGGTCGGCACAGCTCAGAGACAGCATGGCTCCCTCCAACACCTCTCCGTCTGTCACCCAGCTCCTCCTCCTCCTCCTCCTGCCACCACCTGACAGGACTGAAAATATACACACAACTTCAGCAAAGTGCGAACAGGCAGGACAATGACGGCAATCAACAGAGGTGGCAAAAGTACAAACATTCTGTACTCACGTAGAAGTACGGATACTTGTGTAAAAAAAGACTTTAGTAAAAGTAGAACTACAGATTCAACTTCTTTACTGCAGTAAAAGTGAAAAAGTACAGGCTCTGAAATGTACTCAAAGTATAAAAGTAAAAAGTGATCTCCACATTTTCTTCAGCTTGTTACGTCTTTTTTGTCATGTTGCATTTTTTTGTCTTATTATGTTGTGTTTCATCCTATTACGTCATTTTTGTCTAGTAACGTCTTTTTCTTATTGTTATGTCCTTTTCCTCTTGTTACCCTTTTTTTCTGTCTTGTTACATCTTTATCGTCTTATGTCGTTTTTGTCTTGTTACGTCTGTCATGTGTGATATGCACTGATGGATAAACCAAGAAATTGCCTTTTCTATGTGTTATTGTTTCATCCATTTAGGTTGAACAGTCTTGATGTTGGGAAGGCTGCATTCAGTGATGCAAAATAAAAATAATCAATAATTCCCCTAAAACGCATTCAAACTAAAGAAACAAGCCTGTTTTGAAAATGTAAGGAGATATTTGTGTTCAAATATAGGAAGTAAAAGTAAAAAGTCAGAAAAATAAATACTCAGGAAAAGTACAGATACCTGAAAACTCTACTAACATACAGTAACAAAGTATTTGTACTTAGTTACTTTATTATTCTGACTACTTTTTACTTTTATGTCCTACATTTGAACAGTAATATCTATACATCTGCACAGCTCAGAGCATGGCTCCGTCCAACACCTCTCCGTCTGTCACCCAGCTCCTCCTCCTCCTCCTCCTCCTCCTCCTCCTCCTCCTCCTCCTCAGCCTGACACCACCTGACAGGACCGAAAATATACACCCAGCTTCAACAAAGTGTGAACAGGCAGGACAATGACAGCCTATTTGAAAACAGAGCCTCTGTGTATTTGTGTGCGTCAGTGTGTGCGTAAAGACTTCCAGATTCCCATTTAAATCCTGTATTGGTGGAGAGTCTGTCACCTGTGTGTGTGTCTGGGTGGGGGCAACATGTGGGAACTAAAAGTAGAGAATACTCTGAAAACCTTAAATCTGTGTCTAGAAGCCTTTTCTCTGCTTCAGAACTGTCCTGAAAAAATCTGCTGCACTTGGAGCACAGAAAGAGCACACGTCATTATTAACGTCTCCTGTGGCTTTTAATCAGCAGTGGAAACAGTAACAAAAAGCTGCACTCAAGTACAAATATTCATTACTAAAATATTACTCAGTTACCAAGACTGGGAGGGTTACTATAAAAATGTAATGTTAGCGTTTAGTCTGTGTAGCTAATGTTAGCAAATGGTCTGTATAGCTAACGTTAGCAGTAGTTCTGTCTAGGTAATGTTAGGGGTCGGCCTGTGTAGCTAAAGTTAGCAGTTAGTCTGTGTAGCTAAAGTTTTCAGTCACTCTGTGTAGCTAAAGTTAGCAGTTAGTCTGTGTAGCTAAAGTTAGCAGTTAGTCTGTGTAGCTAAAGTTATCAGTTACCTGTGTAGCTGAAGTTAGCAGTTATCTGTGTGGCTGAAGTTAGCAGTTACTCTGTATAGTAAAGTGCTGTAATGTGTTCACGTGGCACATGGTAGTGTATCGTTCTGTATTTTAAAGTGTATTTCAAAATTATAATCCTGATAATAATCACAATCTTTACTAAATGTAATTGTAATCTGATTATGTAATCTCTTTTTGTAATGGTAATGGAAGACAGTTACCTTTTTTGGTATCCTAATTATGTAAAACTGTAACACATAATAAAGGTACAAAGTATTCTTGTGAAAAACTACTCATGGTACTTTTTTTAATTTAACCATTAGTGTTTAATGTATTATTAATAGCAGCCATTCAGTTGAAATCCAGGTTAATTGTTTCAGTCATTTGGATATTAAGGTTAAGGTTATATAGGTTTGCATATTAATTCACATTATGCTCAGTTATGATTTTAAAGGTAACTAAGTAGATTCCATAGTGTGATGAATACTTAAGTATGAGTAAAATTACAGACTTAAGAGAATAAAAGTACCCTGAAAAAAATTACCTATTTACAGTAATTTGATTAGTTGTAATTAGTTACTTCCACCCCTGCTTGTAACCCACAAATGCATAACATTCACAAATGTAATTCAGTTACAATAATTCAGAGGGAATGTGTCCTGTCACCTTTGAGGGACATTAGGGACATTTTACAAATCTGCATTTCAGTGTTCAGGCAGGTTTAATTTCACTAAAACTCAAAAAAGTGCTGATTATTTTACAGTCAGCATTTTAATTAATAATTTTAATCACTGTTGGCTACAAATACGTGGATGCGAGCTTTGGATATTCCTTCAAATTGTACTCAATTACAATTTTAAACAGCTGAGTAAAAAAGTATTTGAGTAGTTGTAATTAGTTACTTCCATCCCTAACTAACCCACACAGCTGCATTAAATGGAAAAAAACGAAAAAAAGGAAAACGCAACTGTTGCGTTACTACAATCTGAATGTGTGCCATCACCTTTGAGGCACATTTTGACCTTTTACGCACAAAAACCACACATTTTAATTTCTCTAAAACTAACAATGTACAGTCAGTACATTAATCGCATCATTACTGGCTACAAATATGCATATGAAAGGTTTGACTATTTATTTAGATTGTACTCAATTACGTTACATTACTTACTGAAATGAATACTGAATGAATAAATGAATAATAGGAAAAACGCATAAAAGTAGGCCTACAAATACCTCAAAATCTGAGTAGTTGTAATTAGTTACTTCCACCTATGTTTTAATCCACACAACTGCATTAAATGTTAAAACCTTAAAAGCCTGCTCGTGTTTCTGTATAGATGGAACGTGTCCTGTCACCTCTGACGGACATTTGGGACGTTTTACGCCTAAAATCCACATATTTCAGTGTTCAGGCAGGTTTAATTTCACTAAAACTAATAAAGTTCTCTTTATTTTACGTTTAATATTTTAATGCCATCATATAAAATAGTAAGTATGGTTTGATATATGAGAGCTGAATAAACTTGGGCGCCTGTATTTGACATTTGGGGCCTCCTGGAGCGTTTTTTTTAAGGGTTAAATGATCTGATCTTCTCAGAATAAAGTTAAAAACTCACCTTCTGTGCGCTGATCTGTTGATTGGAGACCTTTTAAATCCCAAACGAGCAGCAGCACTTGTCGCTTGTTTTGTGTTCAGTGTGTTTGAGGTGCACCTGTCGTCAGCCTGACTGAAGGAAGCAGAGGACAGAGGATTCCTGTGGATGTTTGTCCTCTTCTTTTTCTTCTCCTCTCCGGAGGTCTTTCTGGCGGGTGTCAGCGGGCTGCAGGATCCGCCGGGGAGGCAGTTTAATACCTGGTGCAGGAGGTTTGTCCAGCAACCATAGAAACGGAACACCCCCCCTGTAAACAGCTTCCAGCTCTTCCATTGGCCTGTTGGTTTCTATAGCGCTTCATTTTTAATCACTCTCAAGTCAACTATGGCTGCTGCCGCGCAGGTTCCCAAACTGAGGCCCGGGGACTCACCAGGGGACCTCCGAGAACTTTCTAAAGCAAATAAGGATTAAAATAATTCTACAGTAATTAAACTATAAACATTTAATTAGTTTGAGAACATAAAAGAGTGACTGATTGTGGCCTGAGAAGACTATTGAACCATTCTAGAAACAAACAGGGCTGCAACTAACAATTATTTTCATTGTCAAATAATCTGTCATCATTTTCTTGATTAATCAATTTATTAATCCCGTCACAATCTGGGCAGTTGAAAAATATGTGTTTTAGGTATTTTTCAAGTCTTTCTGATTGGTTGTTTGGGGCATAAAATATCAGAAAATGTTGATCAGTGTCCAAGAATAACATCCTCAAATATCTTGTTTTGTCCACAACTCAAAGATTTTCAGTTTACTGTCAGAGAGGAGTAAAGAAACCAGAAAATATTCACATTTAAGAAGCTGAAATCAGAAATTTTTGATATTTTTTCTTTACAAAAATGACTCAAACAGATCAATCAATCATCAAAATAGCTGGCACTTGATTTAATCATCAATTAATCGTCGCAGCTTTATACTTATGTAAAAGTATAAATACTGCAGTATATAAGTACTCTATTACAAACAAAAGTCCTGAATATTTGAGTAAAAGTACAGAAGTTTATCACCAAAAATGTAACCTAGTTAATGTAACTAAAGTAAAAGTACTCAGGATGCAAAATGACACCATTAAAAGTGTTTTATTGTTACCAGAGCTCAAATATAACACACAGAATATACACATTAACTATGTACTATGTTTACACTTTTTTACAGTTGAACACTAAACTTTACGTATATTCATTATTATTATTATTATTATCCCCAAGCCAGGTAGTCCTTACTGCTCACAACAAAGTCTATGAATTATCTTGAGTAACTGATGATGATTTCTGGAAAAAATGATTTTGAATTTTTTTTAAAAAGTATTTTTTGGCTCTTTGAGCACCGCAAGGTGAGAACCTTTTAATTCCATTATGTTAGAGAGAAGGCAGACATCTCTACGACTGATATCTCCAAAATTCTGCAACTCACACTGAAACTATCTAGATGGATAAACAGCACTACAGGCCAGTGGGAAAAATATGTATTTTTGATTCTCAACTGTCCCTTTAAGCATGCTCACAAAATGTGCTCTTCAATACCAGTTTATCTAAAGCAGCACTTTAAAAAGTGTAGCACAAAAAGGTCACTGGCCATATACTTTAAGTGTATTTTGAAGTTGCTCCACTTTTGCACCAATAAAAAGTTTTCTCTAAAATACTACTTGCCAAAATGCAAATTCAAATGAACTAATCCTGAACACATTTTAAGTTTACTGATGATTAGTCTGACTTCAAGTACAAACCTTTAATCATCTTTGTATATTTATTTTTCACCAGGATTCATGTTGTGGTTTTGGTACTTTTACTGAAGTAACAGATCTGAATGTGAATTTTCCACCTCCGCTCCGCTTGTTTGTCCATTTTCTGCTGACAATAGAAGACGAAAACACAGTTCTGGCGTCATCTGTGAATATATTTAATCAGTAACAAGCTAAAAGTTGGACCCAGTGTTTGGACTTACTTGGTGGGGAGGGGGGCATGTGTGAAGGAATGTACTTTTGTTCATAAGACAGACAGAAAGAGAAAGGCGAAACAAAAAGGTTTGGCCCCTTGAACGTTCTATTAGTGTGGCTGAGTGGTTTCCTGAGGCGCCTCACAAAGGCAACTGTAAAGCAATAAAAAGGCTTCCTCATCTCTTGAGTCCTGACGTCTCCGCAGAGTTGGACGTGGAGCGCCGTGTGCTGCTTTTAATGGGTCACACGCACTCAACACACACACTGTTTGTTATCTCCACTGCTGCTCACACACACTGAAAGAGATCAAACTAATCAGATACAACTTCACTGCTCTTCAGCAAGAAAACAGGTTTTATTCTCAGATTCATCCACTGAACATCAGAGATAGAAGAAGAAGTACTCAGAGGTTGTAATACCACAGTGTACAAAGACAAGATATTTAAGGTTCACATGTGCAGAATGTGTCTCCGCATTTGTATGGCTGAAATAATCAGGGACGTCTCTGAAAAAGTCATCATCTGGATGGCGGCATATTTTGCACCAAAAGCTGTATGTACCTTTCAGCATTAATGGGATCTTCACGGATGTGACAGTTATGATGCCATGGGCACTAACACACCCCCATACCATCACAGATGCTGTCTTTTGAAATTAGTGCTGGTAAAAAAAAAAAATCTAGATGGTCCTTCTCTTCTTTAGCCTGGAAGACATGAAGTCCATGATTTGTGAAAACAATCTGAAATGTGGACTCGTCAGACCACAGCACACTTTTACACTTTGCGTCAGTCCATCTCAGATGAGCTCGGGCCCAGAGAAGTCTGCAGTGTTTCTGGATGTTGTTGATATGATGTCTTTCTCTTTGCATGGTAGAGTCTTAACTTGTATTTGTAGATGCAGCGACAAACTGTGTTTACTGACAACAGTTTTCCAAAGTGTTCCTGAGCCCATGTAGTATCTTTATACAATCATGTGGGTTTTTAATGCAGTTTTTAATGCAGTGCTGACTGAGGGGTCAAAGGTCACAGATATTCAATGTTGGTTTTCAGCCTTGCTCCTTACGTGCAGAGATTTCTCTGGATTCTCTGAATCTTTTAATGATATTATAGATTGTAGATGGTGAAATCTCTAAATTCCTGCAGTTTTGTGTTGAGAAATGTTCTTAAACTGTTGGACCATTTGCAGTTTTTCACAAAATGGTGAACCTCACCCCGTCCATACTTGTGAACGACTGAGCCTTTCGAGGATGCCACTTTAAAACCCAATCATGGTACTGTCACCTGTTACCGGTTCACCTGTTTACCTGTGGAAGGTTCCAAAAAGGTCACTTTGAAACGTTCCACAGCTTCCACAGTCTTTTGATGCTCCTGTCACAACTTGTTTAAAACATGTTGTGGCATCAAATTCAGAATGAGTGTATATTTACAAAAAAAACAACAATCAGTTTGAACATTAAATATCTTGTCTTTGTACTGTGTTCATTTGAATACAAGTCAAAAAGTGATTTGTAAATCATTGCATTCTGTTTTTATTTACGTTTTACACAGTGTCCAAACTTTTTTGGAAATGGGGTTGGATAAAGTATTAAAATCAAAATATACTAAAGGGGAACTTTTCAGATGAGAAACCGTCATTATAAAGCCAGTATTGTTATCAATATCACTATCGCTAACGGTTCTTTATTTCACTACTGACGTCCTTGTCTCTGATGATCACCTGCAACATGTAGCTGTAGTCACGTCTCGTGGTTCAGCCCCTGCAGGGTCGGCGCTCCTGACGAGACAAACTCCTTCATGACTGAGTCTCAGCCCCCCTCCACCCCCTAGAACCATCACATCAGCTCCAGCAGAGGTCAGAGGTTAGAGGTCAGAGGTCAGAGCGGGAGCAGCCAACCACAGTAACCACACAGAGAGGAGGGTCACAATCACAGAGAAGACTGAGAGAGAAGACTGCTGCTGGACTTGACTGAGAGACAGACAGACAGACTGACAGCCAGGAGGACATGCACACATACAAAGAACAGTCAGATAATGTGGATCAGTGCAACACAAACATGTGAAACAGATAGCTTTTTCTTTCTTTCTTTCTTTCTTTTCAAAATACTAAGTCATTTTTTTGAGATATTAAGTCATTATTTTGAGATATATCTTGATATAATGACTTAATATACACCAAGTCATAACTTGGTATATACTGTATATTATTATCATCTTAACCTGACATCACTTGGGAAAAAGTTGAATATGAAATCTTTGATACATGTAAATAAATTCTATTTTCTTTCAACCTAACACAGTGTATTTAAATTACCTCCATCACTTTTATTATTAACCCAAAGGCCACTTCAGACCACAAGTTAATGAAGAGATGGACTTCCACTGAATCCATTGGATTATATTTGTTCTCCATTAACAGGGTTGGATCTACACTTCATTAACTAATGAAGAACCATTTAAATCCTTCTTTTAAACTATTATAATTATCAATATTTTAAATCTACAGCAGTGAATGTGGCTTGTTTCGGCCTGCTTTGTTTGTGTTAAGACGTAATACTTACTCTTGGACAGATGAGGGCGCCACATACCATTTAATCACAGACACAGACAAGAGGGGAATAGTTGGAGCGGTGGATAAAGTACTCAGATCTTTCACTTAAGTAAACGTACCTGTACTGTAGTGTTGAAATATTTTGTTACAAGTAAAAATCCTGAATTTAATTTTTTTAAAAGTACTGATCAGGCAGAATGGTTTATATCAGAATAAACCTCATTTTTAAGAAAGAGAAATAAATGAATAACAGCACACAACCAAACACAATTTGCTTCACCTGCAGCTGGTAAAGGTGGGCTCTGCTAAAGTACAATATTCCTGCTGAAATGTGGTGCAGTAGAAGTGGAACGTAGCGTGAAATGGTGATAGTCAAGTAAAGTACAAGTATTTGTATAAAAGATACAACATGGGCTCAGGAACACTTTGGAAAACTGTTGTCAGTAAACACAGTTTGTCGCTGCATCTACAAATACAAGTTAAGACTCTACCATGCAAAGAGAAAGACATCATATCAACAACATCCAGAAACACTGCAGACTTTCTGGGCCCGAGCTCATCTGAGATGGACTGGCAGTGTTTTGTGTACTAAAAAACTAAACCCGACCTTCAGTTGGTATGAGGGTGAGTAAATAATTGAACTGAATTTTCATTTCTGGGTGAACGATCCCTTTAATGAAAAGTCAGTCATTAATCACTTCACACACAAAAACATGAGAGGACAGGTCGAAAAATGCTGCAGTGATCCTTTAAGTTTCACACTTGACAGTAAACTGTCAGTGTTTCTTCAGGAGACGTTAGCACCAAACACCCTTCAGGTAATAATAACACCCTCCAACAATACATTATAGATGGGCTTCCTCTGTCACATCAAGCGCTTTCACCTCCACCACAGCTGAATTATTCAGGCTGGACGGTGGAGCTGCACCCCCACGAGAACAAGGTTAGTGTTGTTCTCTCAGGAGAACCGTTCTCCAGTCTAGACATGTCAGCTTAGGAGTCAGACTGCTTCAGGTATAATCTTAACATTCCTTATATTAAAAAAAAAAGAAAAAAAAATGAATGAGAAGTGTGACCAAAGTTGTACTGGTACTGTATATAAATGTAATAATAATAATAATAATAATAATAATAAAGTTTACTTTTTAAAGAAAATTATTATTTTTTAATGTCAATTTAGCCTTGCTGTTTCTGAATGTTTGTATTGTTTATGGAATTCAAAATCATGCATGTAAAGAATTGGTCTAAATAAAGTTTTGAAAAATAAGGCAGGATATATTGAAATCACTACACATATAATACAAATATGTAAAAATATTAGTAAATTTAAAAATATTTGCAGTGTTTACATTTGTGTGCTTAGTTATATATGTCTGCAAACGACTCAGCCAATCAGCTGTAAGAACGCAGCTGACTATCCAATCAGACACATTACGTCAGTGTAACGGACATGAATAAAAGCGCGTGTACAAACCTGCCGGATGAACACAGAGGGCGGAGAGGTTGTAATTCATTGAGACTCCGCTTGTCTCCGCTCACTGGCAGCGTCTCTGAGAAGTAAAACAAGCGCACCGGTGAATTTAAACGCTTCTTCCTGTTAGCCAATCAGCGCTCGTGTAGTACTCAGCCGTCCAATCAGCGGCGCTCTCGTCTTTGTTGTTGGTGATGACATGAAAATATTGTTGTTGCTGCTGGAAGCTGCGGAGCGGAGAGAGAGAGAGAGAGAGAGACAGGCAGATAGACAGACAGGAGGAGGAGGAGGACTGTGGGTTTGAACGTTCAGAGGTGTCGACTGGAAAGAAGATTTCATTTTTTTTTTGTTTAGTTTTCGACTTTAGAGCAGCTGCGCGTCGCGTGTGAAGCGGCCATGTCGGTGAATATGGACGAGCTGAGACATCAAGTGATGATCAACCAGTTTGTTTTGACGGCGGGATGCGCCGCCGATCAGGCGAAGCAGCTCCTACAAGCGGCCCACTGGCAGTTTGAGGTGAGTGACGGGGTTTAACGTCTCGTCCTCCTCTGGGTGACAGATTATTTCACCCTCCAGCTGTATATAAACTGTCCACTGGTTCAGTTTGAGTCTCTGTGTCGGTCGTTGTGAGTATTTAGCGCTCTGCCCGGCGACCACGCGCTCCGGTGGCTAACATGAAGCTAAGCTAACAGCAGTGTGGACGTGGTGCTGCTCCTCTCAGCGGCCGTTTGTTTACATTCTCCGCAGGAATCCACTGTGTCATCGCCAGGCTAGCTGTTGTTAGCTTAGCACGGGGCTCTTCAGTCCCTCTCCAGTGGCTCCCTGCGATAACAAAACATTATATGGAAATAAATATTTTTTTAAAAAACATTTTAATTGTTGTGGGTCTATGGAAAAGTTCAGACAAGGTAACATTTTCTCAAACTCAAAAGTTTTGAAAAAGTTTTTACCAACTACTGATCTTTTGTTGAGATAAATAAATTTTCTTCTTTAGATAAACTTTAAGTTTTAGAAAACCCCGAAAATGTATTTAAAAAAGAGCAAATTAATTCAAGTGAAAGTGAATTAGGGCTGCAACTAACAGTTATTTTAATCATCATTTAATCTGTTAATTACTTTCATCAATTAATCGGTCATTAATGCATTAGTGGTTGGACCGTAAATTTACAGAAAATGGTTAAAAATGCTGATCACTGTTTTCCAAAGCCCAGGTTGACATCCTCAAGTGTCTTGTTATGTCCAAAACACAAATATATTAAGTTTACTCTTATAAGAGGACTAAAGTTGCCAGAAAATATTCACATTTGAGAAGTTGAAATGAAAATTTATTTAAAACTGTCTCAAAACGACTAGCAGATGATCAAAATAGGTGATTAATTTAATAATCAATTAATCAGTTCAGTTCACTGTGACCAATTTTTTTAAATACTTTTTACTTTTTTGAGTATTTAAACTCAGAGATTCAAGTTTATCTAAAAAAGAAAAGTTAATTATCTCAACTAAAGATTATAGGCTGGCAAAACTTTTTAAAGTTTATTTCAAAACAAGTGAGTTTGAGTTGAGCTCAAAACTCAACAGTCTATTGCAGTACGTTGTATTGAAATTTTGAGTTGTTGCAAATGTTTTTTACAGTGTACAGTGACTCTTACATTTGCCAACTGTAAAGTATGTAGCCAACACACCTTTTCCTCTAAAGTTTGACGGTGGCCAGTGTTTTTGAGTCTTTATAAGCTAGCCGTGGATGCCAAATTAAAAAAAAAAAGTCTACAATAGCTGTGTTACTGGCAGACACAAAGCAAGACACATTTCTAGTTTTTCTTTTCTTTTATTTTCATTTCATTTTTTTTTTTTTTTTACTATTTATACTCTTTTTCTTGAGACCTTTTTCTTTGGAAACACATTTGATCCAAAACGTCATACCAATAAAGCCAGTTAAATTGAAACTGATAACAAACAGCTTTCATGTCATCGTGGAAAACCAAATCACAGTCTGACACCATCAGGGTCAGACAGACGAGGCCCATCTGATAACATGTTCTCATAACACTCTCATCTATTACTCACAGATTATAAACTACAGGTTTGACTTGTTTGTTTAGCTCTAATCACTCAGGATGATAAATCAAACCCTCCCTGACAGATAGGTTAAAAACAATCCCTCAAAAAAACAATCACGTTTCCTGCATGAATGACGAGTTCAGAGTTATTTAACCAGGAAAATTCTCTTTGAGACAATGTTTTTATTAACTGCTGAACCACAGGATTATTTTAGTTTTCAGTCATTTTACAAGAGCAGATAAAGAGGTCAGACTCACTGTACTTAGAGCTAAGTGGTGTGACACTGATCCCAGTCTTGTTCAGTTATATATAGGCTGATTAACATGTATTATCCCTCCAGCTGTTCTCATATACAAGCCTGTGCTGCTGTGCTATTAACAGTTCGTTAAAGCTGAAATGATCAGACTATATTAATCTATTCTCTGATTCAGGCTTTTGTCTGTTTTAGATGAATGTTAATTGACAATGTTTAGGTTTTGAACTGTTGGTCAGACAAAACAAGACATTTGGATGCATAACGTTGGACAGACATGTTGCGGACAAAGTGATTAATCAGTAAGTCAAGAAAATAGTTGTCAAATTAATCAAAAAATGGAATAAAAACACTTTGCAACTAATGATTATTTCTTTAATTAGGGCTGCATGATTTAGTAAAAAAGTCATACCGATTATTGAGACTGAAATTGAGAGTGCAATATGCGATACAATTTTTTTTTTTTTTTTTTTTTTGATTAAAAAAAACAGCTCAATTAGAGATAATGTGATATTTGTTGGAGTCTGAATCAAAGAAACATTTTCTTGCATCTGGAGAACAAGATTTTTAGGTCAGGACATGTCTGCAGCACTACAGTACCTCATTAAAATGCTGTTTCTTCACACATTTTTCCTTTTTGCAAAAAATATGTTTTGGTTCTAGTTCTGTGATTTGGATATTGCACTTGGCCATATTGCTATTTTGATAATACTGCGATTAAATGTGCAGCCCTATCTGCAATGTGATAATTTGCTGCCTTTGTCTGTTTTATAAACTGAACATCTTTGTGTTCTGAACTGTTGCTCAGACAGAACAGGCCATTTGAACGCATCGTGGTGGACAGACTAGACATTTTATTGGACTAATTGATTAATCAAGAAAATAATTGTCTGATTAATCCAACATGAATATTATCTGCAGCTCTACAGTCAACACTGCTGTTAATGTCAGCTGACTGGAGTTCAAAATGGCCTCCTTGTTACAGACATTTCATCACCATCTATGTCTGCTCCTCTGTGATACACATCAGGTGTGTTGAACAGCTGACAGACACCTGAAGGATCTCTGACTCCCAGGCTGATCCTCCAGATGGTTCTCCTCCTCAGACCGCTCCTCCGTCTGCTTTAATGACCAGCCTGTCGGCGCTGGGCTGCAGCCGGGCCAGGTGGTTCACCGGAGGGGCGGGGGGAGGCTCAGGCGCTTGTTGTGATTGACGCCGTCGTCTTAAGTCACTCAGGAGTCGGACTTACTCAGAGAGCTTTAGTGAGTCAGGGAGGAGGTTTATTTTAGTTTAGATTCTGTCCTTTCAGATTCAAGTGGAACTGAAACAAACAGAAGATTAATCAGCTGCTATTTTGATAAATAATCAGTGGTTTCAGTCATTTTTCAAGTAAAAAAATGTGATGGTTTCAGCTTCTCCGTTGTGACAGTTTGATGATTGTAAAGTGAAGCAGGAGTGTAAGCTGAGAATATGTTTGGTAACTGACTCGAGTATTTGGAGACCTTTGTTCTGTCACTGCAGTGAGTCACTAACCTTTATGGTACCTGAACAGCAAAACACTGCACAACCCCCAAAGTGTTGTATACAACAATATGCTGTACATTTACAGCACTGTCGCTGTACATTTACTGACAGACTGACAACTTCTTGGCCCTGTGAACATTCACCGTCACTGTTTTTCATCGATGCTCCTTCTGTTTTTGCTAGTTTGCTGCTGTAACACTGAAAATTTCCCCGTGGTTGGACTAATAAAGGAATATCTTATCCAGGGTTTGGAGGATTGAAATATCACACTATAAAAGTAATGTAACTTGATTACTTTCTATTACTTTTGAATTATTTTATTACCATATATGGTGAAATTGTTTAGCCCAATATAGTGTTTATTCAGATTTTCCTCCTTTTGTTATGTGCAAATTAAGATTAATAACTGCAGTAATGAGCATTTAAATGTACTTTGTTTAGTAACATTCTGTTATTCACACTTCACACTCAAACTTACATTAAACCGACATGAACTTATTCACACAACAGACGCTCCATCCTGGTCACCAGCATCACCACCTACAGTCCTCAAAATATTTATTTTTCAGTTGTAGTTGTAGTATTGACAGGTTAGCATGCTAACTTCATTTCTATGTAGGTTAGTGTTTGGTCTGTGCAGGTAGCATTAGCGGTTGGTCTGTGTAGCTAACATTAGTTGTTGGTCTAACCTGTAAATGTTATTTAAAATCTATTTTAACATTGTAATCCTTTGTAATATGTATTATTTTTTCTTACCTTAATGGAGAGCAGTTACCTTTATTTTGTATCCTAATTATGTAATCCTGTTACATGTAATCCATTACTAAACCAGTAAAAGCTGCAGTTAAAAGCTGGAATCAGATATCGTTTGGTATCAATAAATGGCTTAAACAATCAATCAGCGGTCTATCAAACCACTTATCTATTACTCGGCTAATCTTTTTCGGCTCGATCTCTGAGATTGGAGACTGTGTTTGGCTGCTCTCTGTCTGTAAGCTCAGTGTGAGAACGTAGTAAACAGGCTATTGTTTGTGTCTGTGTGACAGCAGTGGCCTGATTTTTGTTTTGTTTTGTTTTTTTTGTTTTGTTTTTTTTCTCAGTGCTCTGCTTCTGTCCTCAGCTGGCATCTTGAGGCCTGTCACTCCACAACAACATTAACGCTGCATTCATAAGACATCATAGATGCAGTATGTTGATAGTATAACAACTTTGACATGAGCCAGTGTAGGAAGATAAGCAACATACTGCTGTGGATGGGGTCAGCAGCAAATATGTTTAAGTACACTTAACAATCAATTTTACTTTAAGTTCTCCAAAGCAACCAAACTACATTGACAAAATCAGCAATTTTACCTCACAGAACACAGACGTTGCTGGTCTACCGCTGCCTCGATATGTTAGTTTGTTTGTGTTTTTGTGTGACTTAAGTGTTTTTAAAAGTTTGGTTCGGATGCACCAGAATCACAACAACACAAACAAACTACCTAAGCAAGGCAGTGAGAGACCAGCAACTCCAGTGTTCTGTGAGGTAAAATTACTGTTTTTGTCAATGGAGTTTGGTTGCCTAGAAGAGAGCGATATTTGGTTTCGATTTTAACTTTAAAAAAAGGTCAACAGATCATTTGTTTTCTGCCCTGACATCTGTCATATACGTGACAAGGTTTTACAAGGAAAAATTTGTTTAAAGCTCTGAATTACTGTAGTGCTGCAGAGATGCCGTGGTCCAAAAAAATCTTCTCTAGATGTAAGAAAACATGTTTGTTTAGTACAGACCATCAAAATCTCATTTCATGATACAATATAATATTAATATATTGCCCAGCCCTACTCTGAACTATCCCTTTAAGTAACAGCTTACTGAATTAAAAGTAAAATGTGTCACTTTAAAAATACCCTGCTACATTATGCTAACAGGAGCGGGTGGTCATGTTACATAAACCATGTTGTCTGTTTCCTCTGTGTGTTTCTGAGGAAATGAATCGACCCTCTCTGCAGTGAGGGAACGTTTAAAGGATCTTGGTAAACACAGTTGTAGGTTAGTTCCTCTGTAACAAAGTGTTTGTGTGTGCAGCAGCAGCAGCAGGAAATGTGAGCTGACAGTGTGACATTAGTAAGTGACGCTCACCAAACCTGGTCCTGAAAAATAAACTGAGCGGAGACAAAGAGCGGCGTGGACTCAGTGGCTCTTTACACAATAGCAGCAGAGCACTTTCACGCTTTGATATGTGTGTCACGTTGTACGGCAGACATTCCTGCACTGCCGCTGCTGTTGTCAAACAACCAGACCGTGGGGGTGGGGTAGGGGGGAAACTACTGCATTCATTGAAGTGTTGGCCAGAGAGAGGCCTCCGGTGAAGGGGAAATGGAGGCTATGCTGAGCAGTAAAACAAGCTTACACTCCTTGTCTGATACTTTCTGTCCTGGTAAAAACATCTAGTGGCTTTATGCTATTTTCTACCTTTCATGTGGACCCATTATATTAGATTCATACAGCTCGGCATCCAATTAAACAAATGTACAGTGTGAACACCTGTGCTCCTGTAGCCATCGATGTGCCTAGCTTGCGGCTATCAAAAGTTAATACTTTTTAAAACTTTTCACTAGGATCAAAGTCACTAACAACATTATTCTCACTGTCTTTGAACACACCAAAATCCTCTCAAATGTCCAGCTTGGCCTTTGACGATGTATTGTCCACAATTTGGTAACCTCCACTGGCTGTTTTTGCCTTTATGTCTTATGTTTTAGCCTGAAACTAGCCTACGTAGCTGTCAAATCAAACAGTAACATCCCATTGTTGGACTGGATGTGGGGTCAAAGGTTGTGTTAGGGGCTTTCACAATAAAAGCCTGTTGGCTCATTAGGCTTGATATTACTGTATCAGTGGATATAAATTTTAAAAATTCTGCAATAATAATCAGGGGCAAAAGATATTGTATTGTATGTGTAGTATTATGGTTCTCACCTGCTGCACACCCTCAATTATTTAATTTTTACCCGTGAGCAAGTCAGCTATTTCGTTATGGGACAGCCAGCCCGGCGATGTCTCCCTGTCGACACCAAATTGGTGCCCAACCCTAACGTTAACTTACCAGTGTCTTTGAACGATACACAGTCCAAACATACTACAAATTAAATGTGACGACAAACACAAACTCTATGTTTCTGCGTATATGTAAACATGAAAATTCACATCCCTCTCTGTCTGAACTGAAGTCTCTTTGTTCTCAGGAGGTCATAAAAAACAAGCTTTCAGAACGCTTGCATTCAACGTTTGAGGCTGATTTTCAATCTTTAAAAAGTGTAACAGCACCTGAGTGACTGTTGGAACTCCCTTTGGACAAACGTGGCTCTTGTGACGCTGAATAAAGTCCATAAGTTGTTAAGTCGACCATCTTCACTTCACATACGAGTTGTTTTCTATCTACAGAATGACGTCACCTCAGTCTTTCCCATCATCAACATGAATCAGGCTGCACAGGAATGTTTTCTCCTCCCTGACGTGTCTAGGCTGCCTCAGTTATCGGCCTGTTGTTTCTGTCTCTCAGAGGTCATGAAGTGTGTTTGTATTCACGCTGGCCTTGGCTCTGCTCACAACAAAGAGGAACAATACAAGAAGCCAGCTCATTTCCTTGTTTGCACAGGGAGGCAGCCATGAAACCGGCTGTTTACATTTTATAGTGGCTCTGTTTTCCACCCAGTCGGCGTCTGCACCTCCACCTCGAGACAATTGAGATTATTGTCATTAATAATTACTTTCACAGTTCATTGGTTAATCAGTTTGGTGCATAAAACGCAGTGGAAAATCTCCATCTTAGGTGACGTCTTCAGATGTCTTGTGTTTTGTGACCGACAGTCCAAAAATATTCAGTTTAACTTCACATGAACCAAAGAAAAACTGAAAAACCACGTGTCAGCAGCTGGAACCATTTCATAAATGTTTAATTAAGTTTTAAAAAAGAAGCTGATTATTTTCCTGCGATCAACTACAGGGCTCAATAATAAGAAAAAAAAAAGAAAAAAAAAAAAGATGTTGACCCCTGAACTAATGATCAGTTAATCAACTAATTGTTTCAGTGATAATTTAGTTAACAGATTAATAGAAGAGAAGAATTCATATGAGATGCATTTTTTGCTTAAAAAGTTACCTAAACAATTAACAAACAATTAGAATTATAACCAATTAATGTCATATTAACCATTTTATCAACTCAGCTTTACTTCGTTGTATCTGCAGGTTTCGTACAAAGTCTTGAAAGGTTATAAAATAACTACAACCGTTGTGTATGGAAAGTTAGGTTTTTCCATTTTTTATCTGTTCCACACAGCATCACAGTTTAGATGTGATTATAAAACCCTTGACAGTCCAGAAATGTCTCTTTTTAGGTACCTTAAGAGCGCTTGGCTTGGTAAACTCTATTTCAGTTTGACTTTGTTGTGCCTCAGGAAAACATTTTTACAGTTTTATTGCAGCTGTTGTTTTCAGCTCTGCTTAGTTGTACTTGAGAAATAAGTTGTTCAGTTTTATTGTTGTGCCAAAATGAACATTTGTTTGTACTTTTTCAGACAAACTTTGGTGTAAAATCTGCAAACTCAGAGTAGATTAATCAATTGACTAAACGTTAGCCTGCAACAATTTTAATAATCAAATATTTAAGTTAATATTAATATTCAGTAGCCATAAATTTACAATAAACACAAGTAAACATATACATACACACATTTACATAAATCTTAACTATTATGTAAGAAGTCATTTCTACCTAAGTTCAGATTAAGTAATTCACCCTATTTCAGTAAGTAATATATAAGAAAGGAATAAGTAAGCTAATATTAAAACAATTACTTCTCAGTGTCACATATCTTTGTTATTGGCAGGAAGTGCCATTTCATAATAACTACTTTGTTACGTCTACTTTCAAAATGATTCTGAATAATAACGCCTGAGAAAAGAAACTGTCTTCTGTGAGATTAAACTAAACAACTTTGGGTTTCTGACTGTTTGGCGATGAAAAAAACAATTTGAATATGTCTTTTTTTTTTTTTTACTTTTTAGAAGTTGTGATGGACTTTTTTTTTAAACTTTGGTATTTTATGAACCGCTTGTTTCAGTTTGACTTTGTTGCACCTCAGAAAGACATTTTTACAGTTTTGTTTAAAAAAAAAAAAAAACCCAAAATGAGTGTTTTCAGAGGAAATCCCAGTTGAATTATTCAACTCTCACACTTAGTCAGTCGGTTTGCTCACAGCTAATCTGGAAAAGCCTCTCTGTGGTCCACAGACCCTGTTTAGATCCCAGCGTGGAGATAATAGTTTTAACCCTGAGCTCATGTGACCAGTTGTGTTAACTGACCCGTGGGCTGATGGTTAGAGGAGGGGGATGGGTCAGTTCTTCCTCTCTGTGGCCGGTGAAGAAAGAAGACAAATGTGATATATTCACTTCTGTATGTTGTGTGTTTTTATTTTAAATGCATTAAAATGCTCATTACACAGTTTTCCTCTCTGTCTCTGTAGACGGCCTTAAGCTCCTTCTTCCAGGAGGCCAACATCCCCAGTCACCACCACCAGATGGTAAGTGCATTAAGTTCACCTAAAAAGAAAAAAAGAAATAGACTTAAGGCATGTGTGGCTGAGTGGAGGCTGATTCACTCGTAATGGATGGACGGATGGATGGGCGGCGAGCTGAATGGATGCACCCACTGACCTGCTGACTGACTGCAGAGTTTCACACACACAAAGCCGGTCTTCACACACCAGCAGGACTCAGAGTCCAGCATCTTTTCACAGCACAGGCACAAAAAAGTTTCTTCACTGCAACATTATGTCAAAATCTGCATAATTGCATCCATGCAATTTTTTGTGTTTAATTTGTGTGATTTTGTGTCAGCTTGTGTCTGCGCAGGAGAGCAAAGAGAAAGACGTTTTTAAAAGTGATTCAGTGATTTCAGTGATTTTGTCGCTTAAGCGGAAACTTAAACTCAGCAGTAAGTTGTCAATGTGGCAGTAAATGCACAGTTCAGGTTACAGTGTGTCAGTTAATAAACGCTGCAGCTTCTCAAGACCAAGAAAAGTCTCGTCTGCTGTTTCCCCAAATGCTGGAAAAGTGACAAGTTTAACCCTGAAGTAAGCCTCCGTGCAATCGTATCCCTTCCAGAAACTTCATTATCAGCCCAACACTGAATGCTTGTTGTTGTTGTTAGCCACTCACTGGCAATCCCAAGATGCCTTGGGTTGAGTCTGTCAACCCATCAGAGGCTGTGTTCCTGATAGAGCTCCAACAATTATCGCTTAATCGATCATTAATCCGCCAACTATTTTGATAATTAATCGGTTTGAGTACTTTTTAAGAAAAAGACTCTTCTCTGTCAGTAAACTGAACATCTTTGAGTTGTGACTAAGACAAGAAATTTGAGGACGTCATCTTAGGGTTTGGAAAACACTGATTCACATTTTTCCACATTTTCTGACATTTTAAAACATACAGCTATCAATCGATTAATCAGTTAGTTGCGGCTCTTGTTCCTTACTTGTCAACCAATTAGAGGCCGTGTTCCTGACTTGTGTGTGACAGCACTGATCCATAGGTGTATTAATAGATGTTATTATTGACCAGGTCAAGTCTGCGATAGGATCACATGACTCCAGTGATCTGGTTATCATCACAGCCTGAGTGAGAACAGGCATACAGGGTGCAGAGTGGGAATGACAGAGGAACCATTCACCTTATTGCAAGATTTTGCAGTCGTTATTTGAAAAAATTAAAAGTTACATAATGTTTCAAAAGTTTTATATAATTTCTGGTCATTTAGCTTTCAGGCAGGAAACTCTGGTCTTCTTGGATTGAAACCACATGACAGAGGGTGTGTCTGCATCTGGTCACAGTTACATTAAGACTCTGTCTTCATGAGGATGGGTGTGTTCAGTCCTAATAGTTGTTTAATCTCTAATTGCAGCCCTGTAGCTCAATAATTACCGGCTCATGAAGAGGACTCACTTGACAAACCTCAGTTTGAATGAATGAAATAATGATTGTGTTTGTTGCCGTGCAGACTTGCGTCAGCGTGCACACACAGAGATGTCTGTGTCCTTGGCCCGCTGCTGCTTATGCAATCCTGTTTCTTAACCGTCGTGTCTGAATCTTCTCCCACTAACCGACCACGCTGCATCCTGGGATTTGTCCTGTCCTGATCATGCAGGAACAGCGTGCCAACATCTGCAGCCGTGTTTTGTTTTCAGTCTGTTTTTTTTTTTTTTCTTTTTTTTTCTTTTTCCCCTTTCCTCCTCCTCCGGCTGCTCTTGTGTTGGTGTACGTGCCTCTCCACCGCTCTGGGAGGAGCGTGTTGTAGCTTGAGAGAGTGAGGAAGTGTGTTGGAGGCGGCGGCCCGGGTTTGTTATTATTTTGGGTGCAGTGCAGTGACATCATCTTGCCCGAGGCTGTGATGTGTGGAAGAGTACAGGGCTGAGAGGAGAAGCAACGAGACACTCAGGGTGAGCATCAGCTGCGGGACAGAGACTCCCACCCCCCTCCTTCATCCACCTCCTCCACCTTCCTCTACACTCAGGCTGGTCCAACATGGCTGCATGATGGCCTCCAGGGCGAGGAGGATGGAGGAGGAGAAGTCAGTGCTGCAGCAGTAATAAGTCTTTAATCAAATATTAACTCTCTCTGCTGACAACAAGTTTGTCTGCAGTTCTTTCAGAAGAGATGTGCAGGGCTGCACAATTAATCAGAATTTTATCAAAATCGCAATATGGCTTTCTGCTATTTCAAATCGCAGGAGGTGTAGTTTTTGCCAAAGGCAAAATGCATGTCAAAAAACCTTTAAATTAATGAATGTCATTGAGCAGAGTTGTCCTTTCCTACAAATCAGATTCTACAGACTTAAAAAAACATCTTCATTTGGTACAGATTCCTACAAAAAAGGCAGCCCGCTGAACTTAAGATCGACAGACAACAGAGTAATAAACAGCTGATCAACTTACAGTGTATATTAAATATGGCTTCAGCTGGTTTAATGTACAGTCTGTGGCTCCAATTCACTATTTAGACAACAGAACTACTCATTTTTTATGCTAGGGTCTTACGTATTTCTCCTTTAAGAGATAATATGAAGAATAAAGTATTAAAAACCATCGTCATAAATCATGCAGAAGAGAACTTTATGCAGCGTGTTGTGAGTTCAGGCCTTGACAACATCAAAGGTCATCAGGTGGATAGAGAACTGGTTCTGGGGCATGTTGTCTGTTGGGAGTTAATGCATGAGGGTCATGTGTACAGCAGGAATACTATAGTGTACACTGTGTGTGTACTGGTCGTTTGTCCCCTGTGGCGTCACACTGAGTCATGAGAGGTGTTATTGTTTATAACGTACACAGAGATCCAGCCTGAACACCAGCGCTCCCCGAGGAGCCCAGCTGCACCAAAAACACTCCACAACGTTTCTGTCAACAATGCCCTCAGTGTTGCTGATAATGGTGTTAAAAGGACAGTTCTCCCTGAAATCAAAAATAAATATTTTACCCTCGGCCTGCAGTGCCATTAATCCACTTATACAGTTTTGGTGACTCTCAGAGTTTTGGAGATGTCTGCCTTCTCTCCAATATAATGGACTAATTATCTTGAGTAACTGGATCGTCCAAAACTCTGCAACTCACACCAGAACAGAATATGTATTTTTGGTTTTGGGTTAGGGGTTCCCAAATAATAACATAATAATAAACTACAGCACAGTTGCAAACCAAGTTATTTCACTTGATGCAAACAGGATGAAAATATTTCGGGAGGCCATGAGGCAAATCAGATCAAATTAGGGCAGCAACTAACAATTATTTTAATGGTTAGTTGCCTATAAAATATCAGAAAATATGTTGATCAGTGTTTCCTAAAGTCCAAGATGACGTCCTCAAATGTCTTGTTTTGTCCACAACTCAAAGATATTTTGTTTACTGTCAGAGAGGAGTAAAGAAACCAGAGAAGGGCACCCCTGTAGCTCTCCTGGTGGAGCATGCGGCCCATGTGCTGAGACTGATGGTCCTCTGCAATGGCCGCCAGTTCGACTCCTACCTGCGGCCCATTTGCTGCGTGCTATTCCTATCAAGTAAAGGCACCCCCCCCTTAAAGTATTCCAAGTTATTTAAAGTTAGTTATCTTTACAATGCATCTGTTCTAGAGTCTGACCTACATATCATTTAGACACGGGGTGTCAGTCACACGGCCCGTGAGCCAGATTCCACCCACCAAAGGGTTCAATCTGGCCCACTGGTTAATTAGTTTGAGTAATTTCAGCTTCTTAAATGTGAATATTTTCTGATTTCTCTGATGGTCAACTGAATATATTTGGGTTGTTTGCTGAACAAGACATTTGAGGACGTCATCTTTGGCTTCGGGTAACACTGATAAACTATTCATCGAGAAAATAATCGACCAGTTAATCGACTATGAAAATGATCATCAGTTGCAGCCCTAAATTTATGAGACATGGAAGTTACAATAAAAGTCAAATACAGAAAACAAAGTGTCTCATAATCCAAACACAGGCGTGCAGAAGGTAAACAGCTGAGTTGTGTTTTGGCCTGCACACAAACATCCTAACAAACACGTGTGTGTGTTTGTGTGTGTGCACATGCCTGAGTGTGTCTGTTCTAAATATAGTGGTCCTCCCTCTGGGCTCCTGCTGCACAGCAGAGAGGACCCCTCCTCTATTTCTGTCCGCGACCTGATCTCTCTGTGTGTGTGTGTGTGTGTGTGTTTTCTGGTTACACTTTAATTGATGTTCTCACTGAAGACTTTTGGCATTTAGCAGCATGTCGCTCTCAGCTCACATCTCCACCGTGACTTTACAGGCTACGATTAAAAACATACACATGGTGCACATTTTAAAGGCCGATTACAACAAGTTTACACTGGACAATCAATCAATAAAGGATTTGGGCTGGGTATCATTATCAATAGGGCTGTAAATCACAAGTTTCACCAAGATACAGTATATCTAGAGCTGCAACGATTAATCGACTAATCACTTATAAATCAATTATTAAATTTTTTGAAAAGAAAAATGTGTGAGAAAACAGCATTATAATGAGGTTATGTAGTGCTGCACAGATGACCTGGCCTAAAAGTCTTGTTTTTCAGATGAAAGAAAACATGTTTGTTTGTTTCAGACCTCAATTAATATCACAATTTTATTTATTTATTTTTTCAGTGAACATGAAAATTGTGATGCAAAACTTATCATTCCCAGTAATCGTCTTGCAACTGCAATTTCAGTTAAAATAATCACACTATTTTTCACACTCTTTTTTTTTTAGCCCTAATGTGTGGTGATGCTCATTAATGTTGAGAAACATTTAGAAAAATTTGAACTCAATGTGACTTCCTGTAAACCTGCTTCTTCTTGTGCTCATCCCACAGATGTGTACTCCCAGAAACACTCCCGCCACGCCACCCAACTTCCCCGACGCCATCACCATGTTCTCCAAGCTGCGGGCGTCAGAGTGCAGCACCGGCGCCGGCAGTGGCCCCTCCCAGGTGTCCATGGCCTGCTCCCCGCCGGCCCCCTCTTCCACGTCCGGTTTCGGCTCCTTCTGGGCATCCTCGCCGCCCAGCCACCAGCCGGCCTGGCTGCCCCCGTCGTCGCCCACCAGCCACCACATGCACCACCACTACCACCACCACCACATGCAACAGACTCCCATGTGGCCCCCCGTCTCTCAGCCCAGCAGCTCCCAGCAGCCCCCTGTCGTATCGGCGCTCCACGGCCAGAGATGAGACTGAGCGGCGGGCTGCGTGGGGGAGGGCATGGTGGGGCGACTGGTTTGAGTGTAGCCAAATGAATCTGTTCTGGGAGTGGGAGGAAGGATGGGCGGGTGCGTGGGCAGTGGGGGGGTTGGGATGGGCGGGGTTTCATGTGTGGGATGAGAGGAAGTGGAAAAAGACAAAGATACTGCTGTTTTCCTCTCTTGTTTTTCTAAACTGAAGACGAGACACTTTTCCTCTCCGTCTTCATCACACGTCATCCAAGCCGAGGAAGAACCTGGAGCGTCAAACTCGTAAAAACACGTTCTGACGGGGAGAAAAATGCAGAAACTTTTTTTTTTTTTTCATCATCAATGCAAACGAGCCCAGGACCTGACGGAGCACTCACCCAGGATAGGAGCCATGTGATCTGCTGAAGTGCTTTTTGTTTTGTTTTTTAGAAACTCTTCTTCTTCTTCTTCTTCTTTCATAGGCTTCAGAAATAATCTGGCAGGACGCCGGCAATAACCAGCAGATTAACAAAGGAACACAAAAGTTTGTGGGTTAAATGTCTCTCTGGTTTGGAGGATGTGTACAGTGTGGAGAGGATTCTTGTTTTAACACTGTAGCCATAAAGTGCGGTTTGATTTACAGCCATAAAAATGCTTCACACGGGTGAACTGATCAGTGGACTTGGTGGCAAGCGGACTAACGTTTTTAAAATGAGGAAAACAAGCTGTTTACTGATTCCCACCTAGAAAGAGAGGCAAAAGACATCTTGTTTCTCTTTTTTTTAATGATAAACAGAAAATGAAAAAAAGTGAAAAATGGAAAGTGACCAGTTTCCTGTTTTGTTTAATTTTTTTTTGTTTTGAAAGTAGACTTGATGCCCAGCAGGTTTCCATTTTAAAATGAGAAAAAAATCCAGAAACAAGCTGATAACCAGTTCCTATTTAGAAATTTCTTTTCTTGGCCAAGTAAACAGTAAACAGCTTGTTTTCCGATTTTTCTTTGGCTGCAAAGTACGCGTTCAAAACAAAAAAAACAAACAGTCTGTTTTCATTTTTTCATTTTCCTTTTTTTATTATAAAAACAAAAAATGAGAAACATGTTTTCCATTTTTTGTTTCCGAATTTCTAAATGGGACTTGGTAAACAGCTTGTTTCCGGATTTTATTTCTTTCATTTTAAAGTGGAAATCCTTTGGCCACTGGGACTGCAACTAACGATTATTTCATTGTCAATTAATCTGTCGATTATTTTCTAGATTAGTCGATTAGTTGTTTGGTCCATAAAATGTCAGAAAATGGTGAAAAATGTTGATCAGAGCCCAAGATGACGTCTTCAAACGAAGATTAGATGATTGGTTGATTTTTAAAATAGTTGGCGATTAATTTAAGTCGATTAATCGCTGCAGCTCTTTTGGCCACCAGGTCCATTGACTGTGGCTGGACGGCACGTATCAGAGAGAGGCTCCGTGTGTCGACACTAATGTGCACGCAGCCGGTTAATCTCATGTTTTACTTTTACACCTGAGTCACACACAGAAACATCAGAAATACCTGGTGGAGACTCAAAACTCTCTGGATGACAAAACTCTCAGTCTGCTGCTCATTCAGAAAGATTTTTTCACGTTCCACAGCTGGATTTTTAGTAATTTGTTTTATTACAAATGTCAGAGGAAGTTCCGGTTTCATATACATTGACATTATATTATTTTATATTTTTATACCAAACTTGTGTTTTCGATGTTTTTCACGTACAAAAAGAGCACGGAGACACAGTTTCTGACTGCCTGGAGAGAAAATACAGCTGGAACTGAGAAGACGGGTTAAAAATCTTTGTTATGTTGCAACAGACGGATCTTTTTTTTCTATCCAGATGGTTTTGAGTTTTTGAGGATTCTGGAAAAACCTGCAGAGCAGCAGGAAGTGTTGTTGAGCGACACTGAGAACTTTTCAAAACATCTGATGCTTTGTGACTTGAATATATGGAAGAGTTATTAGGGCCAGGCCTGAGAAGGAAATGGGAAGAGGAAGATTTTTTAACTTTGTATTTTGAGAATTGAGAATTGAGAATGAAGTTGAAATGCAAGATTTGAAAAAAAAATCTTCCTCCTAATTTTTTTTAACTTTCAACTTTTTCAATTTTGTTCCCTAATACTCTTCTGTATGAATATAATTGTGATACTCGAGAGCCACAAATGGGTGTTTGGTTGGACAGTGTGGTGAATGAAGAAGGTGACCTGTAAAGATAAGATATGATGGCAAAGTTTGCAATAATTTGACGATTTGAAGATTATTTGAAGACGGAGAGCTGCCACACTTATAATGCATGAATCATTTCACCCCGACTGTCAGAGATGAGACATTCAGACGCCAGCGGGAGTGCAGTTTTTAATTTTCCTGATTGCAAAAGGCCTCAGAAAAGGGCCTTTTCACACCTCAAAGAACCGAGAACCAAAGTCTGATCCATTGACTGTAAATAAAGATGGACGCCACGTTACCTTCTCACTGTGAAATTGAAGCCAAAGTATCCCGGATATGAGTGCTGCCATCTTGTTCTGGTGGAGTCAGAGTCTGTGGAGGAGTGATCAGGGTCGGAGCCGTGATATCGAGGTCCAACCCACTCAACAGTGAACAGCAAATGTATCCCCAGATAACTAATTAAAATCAAACTGCCGAGAAAAATGATCACATGACAGAAATGACAGAAACCATCTTTGGGAAACATTTATTTGACGTGTATTTTGACTTTTTAATTCCCATCTGTTAACAATGAGGGGGCGGGGTTATGACCCGTACTGCAGCCAGCCACCAGGGGGCGACAAAGATGTTTTGGCTTCACTTTTAGAGAGCTGTCATGTCGTCCATCTTTATGTCAGTAATTTTAAACAGTCCGGTTAGTTTTGGTTTCACCTTGCAATTGTTCCAGCATACACCTACGTCCTGTCGTTATCACCTACGTGAGCTGTGTCTCTGCGTACACTTGACATTGAATGGTGTGCGTCTGACGTTGGCATGTTGTCAGTTCAGTTCAGTTTCTGTCTCTCATCCTGTTTGAAAATATTTAGAAAGTGTTGGAATTTTCATGAGTTTGTCCAGCTGACTCTTTATAAAGTTTCTGATCAAATGTCTCCTCCTGTGCGACTGCGGCTATTTTAGTTCTGTTGCGTTGGTTTTCCTTTTTGTGGTTCTGATGACAGCCTGACAGAACTTCCTGTAGACCTTTTTCTGCCAACATGGAACCGCTCCGTTCCAGTTTACGCACCTAATTATAAACCATTCGGAGCATTTCATCGAAAGTAAATTGGTTCTGAACCTGAAAAGTTGGTTCCCAGCTAGAACTGACAGGTTTTCCTTGTGAACCAAAGTGTGTGCTTCATATTCTACAGGTGGTTGTGCATTGTGTGACACTGGAACTGGTTCAAGAACCACAGCTAATGTGGTGGAAAAGGGGCTTTTGTTCTGAAAGTCTGTACCATCCACAAAAATGGGTTCAGACCAGAAAAAACAAAAAAAACAAAACATTGTTCAGTTTGGTTTCGCACCTCTAATTCTGTTTCAGATCAAAATGAAAAGTCTGAACGTCCTGATCTGACGAGGTGTGAAAGGGCCTTCAGAGCCGGGGCACGTCGGTTTCCTGTTTAGTTTGAAAATGAGAAGCAGGGTTTTATTTCAGAGATGTCCAGAACTTTGTCTGTTGGCTGATACAGAGTAACGATCCGATACCAGTGCTTTAAAAAACATATATTATTATTTTTTAACAGCTGTAAACTACTAACCCTGTATGGATGTGACATGATTGGTGGTGTTGTTGTTCGGCCTGGCTCAGGTTTTAAAAATCTGGTGTATACAGGAAGCTGTTGGGAAGCAGCAGGGCTAATAAATCACATGATGTTGGATCGGTGCAGAGACTCGCAGGTACCCGATCCAGGAGACATTTCTGATTCTGGTGTTGGAGGAACCCTGTCTCTCTTTTTTGTTTTTGTAAATAAAACCTCAGCCAAAAGATTTCAGTTACGCCGATGACGCCACACAGAGTAACACACAAAAACGCACATTAATCTGATTACAGAATACTTTGATGCAGATGGGCGGGACTCCATAAGAACTTGGTATCCGACTCGGGGGTGGTGCCTTACATCACACAGAGTGTGATGCGCGCTCATTCGTCACTTTTTGATTAAACTAGCAAAACCGTGACCTAAAAAGTTGTTTATTAAGCTAAGCTTTGCCTTAACCCCAGGATTAAACATACAAGAG
Source organism: Lutjanus argentimaculatus (assembly GCA_034769285.1). NCBI lineage: Eukaryota > Metazoa > Chordata > Actinopteri > Lutjaniformes > Lutjanidae > Lutjanus > Lutjanus argentimaculatus. Next base: position 5,452,299 of record JAWZSL010000030.1, on the reverse strand, counting down.
AGCTCACACCTGATTGTAACTTCAAACAGAGATGTTTTTACTTTTTGTGATCATCGATTCACATAGTTACAGTTGATTGTTACTCCTTGTAAGGCTGCACAGCTGTAACTGGACGTCCCTGCAGATTTTCAGATGACTTTTACCTGATAGATAAATTCTGACTGTCACAGAGCTAAAATATATCAACATGTGGACTGACTACATGAAGTCCAACAACAGAAATCTACTCCGATGGGCGTCTGTATTGTGATATCAATGTAAGTTAGCAGTCACAAGCTTTTTGGGGGGATTGTTGTGACCTAAAATACCCAATTTTATGGCAGCTTTTCTAAAAAAAAAATTAAGACATTTTTTTGCAATGAATTGTGTAGCAAGTTAATGCAAAAAAAATTTTTTTCCTGCATTTTCTGTATTTTTATAATTTTATGCTTCCTGTTTTGCAGAAAATTCTCACATCTTAAGTCTGAACCTAGAAATGTTTTACACCTCAGCATATTTAATCAATTGCTGGACTTCAGTTTTTTACAACTTTACTTGGGATTTTGTTTTTCATTTTAATACTTCTACTGAACCTCATTTTATGCAAAAAATTGCTTAAAAATACAGCTCAGTATAATTTATTTAAAACTAAAAGTCTTTGCACAGCAGACACATTGTTTTATAATTTTTTTCGAGGCTGTATCAAGTCAGTTTTAACACTTTTTTTGTTGTTGTTTTTTGGTGTATTTGCATGCAGGGGAGAATAAAAACCACACTCTGCTCTGCCCCACCAAAAAAGTTCAGGATTACAAAAATTCTAACTAAATCTTCTTTCTTTTTTTGTAAATGAAGAAGTTTACCTGGAGGGTATTTCAACAACAGCTCAAACTCAGTCAAAACAGGAAGCACAAAATTATGAAATCTAAAAATGCAACCAACATTAATAAACATCAACAATGACTTGTGTTAATTTCAGTATTTTCAGTTATTTTCAGTACCTGTGACAAAATTAAAAAATGAAAATACAAAAAAAATAGTAAAAAAATAAAACACTGAGTGGGGTCATTGAGACGTACATGTGTATGACGTGCATGGGGGCCTTCTATGATTGGTCAAATATGCGTAAAAGTTGCTGTGATTGGACAAAATTGCAAGGTCGTGCAGAATTCACAGGGATTGGTTTAATTTGCATGAATTCTTGCAATCGCAACTTCCTGTAGAGACGGCCATGTACAGAGGTTTGAGACCAGATGTACTGATTACAGGGCAACATGAACAGTTTGTTCTGTAGGTCGTCAACTCGATATTAATCAATCCCTCCAGGAAGTTGCAATGTTGCGATCGCAGCAATTAACGCAAATTCAACAGCTTCCTGTGAGTTCCACCAACCAGTTCTCCACGCAAACGTCAAACATGCACATTTCAATGAGGGTACTGAAAAGAACACAATAGAAGGAAAATCAAAACTTTTTCTCTGCAAATTCATCGCAAAAAAAACCCCCCAAAAAGCGTAAAAACATTACAGTTTTTCAGAAAACCTGCTGTGAAATCAGGGATTTTGGCCACAACAGTCTCCCAAAAAAGCCCATGAAGTCCTGGAGGGACTGGTTAAATAATCTGATCTCATATGTGGTCACGGAGCTCGCCTCGCCGAAACGTACACTTCAAAACCTCGCCACCTGGGTGAAATAACAAGGTTTTAGGGAGTCCTGCGAGCGGCCCTGCCTCCGCCATGTCTCTGTCTCTCTGTCTGTGTCTCTGTCTTGTCTGTTCTGTCTGTGGGGGGGTGGGGGTTAGAGGCCAACTCAGTGATTTTCCACACAACCTTTCAGATGCTCAACCACTCCTACCTCTGTGTGTTGTGTAAGTGTGTGTGTGTGTGTGTGTTTCTCTGCTGCAGACAGACAGGATCAGACGCTTAGAACAAGAACAAACTGCAGCTGGTGAAGAACCCACACCAGAGAACGACAGACCTGAGACACTCTGAGAAAAAAGGGTTCTTCCTAGAACCAGCTGCTCTGTAAGACTAAGGGTTCCATTAAGGACCTTTTTCATCTGAGGAACCCCCCCAGTGATTTCAACAATCCTTGAAGAACTCTTTTGTCAGGGGTTCTTTGTAAACCCCCCTTGGTTCTAGACAAAACCCTTGGAATGTAATAAGCTTATCAGTAGAACCTTCTGAGTGAGTTCTAGACAAAGCCCTTAGAATATAAAAAAGGTTCTCAGTAGAACCCTTTGAGTGTGTTACAGATAAAACCCTTATAAAGGGTTCCAAGTGGAACCTTTATAAAAGGCTCTACCAGGAACCAAAAAGAGTTCCTCTATAGGGACAAGACATAGAACCCTTTATGGTTCTGTGCAGCACCCTTAATTCTCAGAGTGAATGAATTCAGTCTTAAGTGTTTGTTCAGATCCACAAAAACCTCAACGAGACTTTTTTTTTTTTTTCATGTTTGTCACAAAAATCACCCGCAGATTCGTCTCAAGTTTTAATTCACTTCAGGAGAACGTGTGAGAACGTCGTCGTCGTCAGGGAGCGACGGGACGCAGAGAGAGAAAGAAAGAAAAGCGGATTTTGTTCTTCACACCTTCACACAGACAATCAGCTGTTCCTTCTGTCTCTCTTCACACCTGCTGACTGTCGGTGCAGGCGTGAACGGTGCGTCTTCACCGTCAGACCTGTTTATTTTATTTTCCCGTCGCTGAACTGATAAATGAACAACGTTAAAATTAAAACAACATCTGATACAGAAATTTCTATCTGACGTGAAGGAAAAATCCAGTCTGACGACGTGTTTTGTTCTGTGAATTTTTCACGTTCTTGTCAGAGCCGTCGACGTCGCTGGTTCTGGTGTCGGTCTTTCCAACAGTCAGAACAGGAAGACATGTTTACTCGACCCCCGTCTGGGTCATTTACCTCCTTTGAAGGACCATACCGGTGATTTTGCAAGTTCAATACTGTGTGTAGACGTAGTGAGACAGTCTTATGTTTAGATTCTGTTGCAGGTGGTTTTTCATTCATTGCTGCACAGTTCGAGAGCGCTGAAGCCATCTTTAGTCGTGTAATCCATCACAGTGAACATTAATGCCACAGTATTACATAGCTTTGTTAAAATGCTCAATTCTGATTGGTCACTTACAACTTTATTATTTCTTTATAACAGATGGTTGCTGTGGATGCAGTTTTAATCATAGACTCTGGAGGACCAGTTAGATGATTTTTTTTAATCCATAAAATCATTTTAAAATTAATATTTTGTGTCAAATTATTAATTTTTGGGGGTAGGTAACCACGTAGTAAGCAGGATAATGTACAGTGAGCAGGTCATTATTCCTCCGAGGCTGCAACTAGTGATTCTCTTCATCATCAATTGTTTGATCTGTAAAACATCAGAAAACTGAAAAATTCCCGTCATAATGTCAATGAATGTCTTGTTTGGTCCGATTGACAGTCAGAAACCCCAAAATTTTGTTCAAAATTGCAGCAAATTGTCACATCCTAAACATACTTAAACTCATTTTTAACTGGCTGTTGGCTTAAATGCTGAAATGAATGAAAAGATTTCCGACATGCAGATCAGACGGGCCCTCTTAAAGTACATTTTGGTGTATACTTTAAAGGAGAAATCTGTAATATATTTACTGTAATAAATCATAAAATGACCATGATATTTCATTAGAGATTAAGGGATCATTTTAAGTTGAAATACTCGCTACTCTGACTACAACGCTACAGCCGTGGCCGTATTCTGAGCCAGAATAACCCGTTTCACATTAATTAGAGTTAAAATTAATGCTGAATGTTTGCCGAATGAGTTACCGTCTGTTTATGAGTCGTAAAAAAATGATTAGTAATGTTTTAGAAGGAGTAGATTTTTATAATGGTTAAATTGAGCAATTTGTTAATGGAGTTTGGTAGGCACTGATGCAGGAAGTCACTGAACTCCAACTCCAGAGTGTGTTTTTAGAGCAGTGGAGGAGTCGTCGTTGCTTGTTATTGTCGATTTACGATGTTGCTGCAGCGTTCCTGCAGCCTGAGTTGTATATTAAATAGGATTTCAAGCTGTTTAATATACAGTCTCACTATCTGGACCGCTGTGCTCATTTTTGAATGCACAATTGTTCCTTTAATAGAACTGTTATGCTCACTGTGGTGGATTACAACGTTAAAGGTTTGCAAATAGATTTTTTTTTTACCTGACTGAAAAGAATGAAAGTCAATGACACAGCAGCATGGTAGGAGAAATGTTTGCCTGTGATCAGCTTGTAAAAACAACGGCACGGTCCTTTAAATCAGGCAGGTTGAGACACTTTGACCTGAGGACGGATTTTTCCTCTAAATCAAACACTGCAGCGGTTTGTGGACAAGTTGAGGCAAATGTCGAATGTGTGAAATGTGCTGAGCTCCTGCATGATCGGTTTGGGTGACGGGATGCGTTTGTCATGTTTGGGAGGTTCGGGCCGGCAGGGGAAACATTTGTACGAGCTCCCTGCAGAGTGGATTACTGGCTTAGCCGTGTGATGGAAATCCATGCAGCGGTGGAGGGTGATTATGGAGATTTGACCCCGTCTCCACTCTCTTAACTTCACACACACAGCTACATACAGCTGGTGTGCTCCAGACTCCCTGAGGATTTTACAGACTGTGGGGAAGTTTTCTTTACCTTCCATTCAGTGTTTTTATTTTGCTCTTACCAAGTGGATGACGTTTTTTTGTTTTTGTTTTTGTTTTTTTCTCAGAAATTCACGCTGTTCTAATCCATGGCTCTTTTATAGAGATTTCTCTCAAGTACTTTGTGTTCATTTCCTCTGTTGAAATTTGTATTTATATGTTTAATAAAACAAGGTATGATCTGCTACTTTCTGTCGGTTCTCCTTTCACTGCTGCTGACGGCATTTCGTCACACTTGCTTTTGTTTTTACTGTCAGAGCTTCAGGGCGGCTGAAGGTTCCCAAACTAAACTTTCTTCCTCTGAAGTGACTCTTCTATGAATTAGTGAGGCGGATGATGGAGGAAGGATGTGGTTGGGGCAGAGCTGCTGTTTCTCATCAGTTGATGTGATAGACAAGAGTGATGACAGTGTTTTTATTAGATCGCTACCAAACAAAAAAAATTTAACATTTTGTTCAGGAATACAGAGCAGCCAAAAGTAATATATTACTTGACCCCAAAATTAAATACTATGTCAATTAAATTCAATATTTTTAAGACCTTAATTTGAGATATTTTTCTAAGTACATAATAAAGTAAAAAAATTGACTTCAGGCAAGTAGATTTCTGACTCCGGCAAGTGAAAAAAGCATTAACATTGAACCCTGAAAGAATTTTGAATGCACGACTTTTACCTGTTATGGAGTTTATCGATTTTGTTATTTCAACTTTTACTCAAGTATTCATCACTCACAGTCTAACGTTAAAATAAAATACTTCAGAATGATGGATCTGCACAATCAGCTGTTGACAAACTTTAGAAATCACTCGACATAAACTAAATTCTTCGATGACAGGACATGATACACAGCCAGTTCACACTGAGTTCAGCTCTCCTGCTTTCATCTTCTCTCATCATCAGTTTGTCCTTCCTGCTCTCAGCCTCATGTTTCTGTGAACAGGAAGTACACTTCTGTTGGTAGTAGTGATGCGTTTCCTCTTGTGATGCAACATCAGCTCCTTGGCCTGTTGCCACACGCTGTTGACAGTTGAAGGGAAGAACACATGGAGGTTTGTATAACTGACCGTCTGTATATTTACAGTATGTGTTGTTTGGTACTGACAGGAGCAGCCAGTTGTGTCTCCTCTGCAGCGTGTGGCTTTACAGCAGACCTCCGCATGGTGTTACAAGTAAATCACAGGAGGCTCAATATTTGTCAATAGTCTGGGGGAATTTTCTTGGACTCAGTAATGGAGTTTCCAATGACGTGGCAGAAGTCCACACATTCTGTACTTCTACTAATAAATCTACTAAAGTAAGATCTACTAAAGTAAGATCTACGAGTATCAAATAAAATTTACATTTCTAAAAATATATCCATAAAGTGCATCTTTGGATGGATGGATGGGAAAAACAACTCTGGATTTTGGCCAATTTTGTGAGTTACTGAGTTTAAGAGAAACTTAAAAACTTTGTGAAACACTTTCTGTGACTAGTTCTTAATTATTTGGGCCTTCTTGGAAATTTGGCAAATGTTCTACATCCAAAAAAAATAAACACAACGCGTCTGTTTGTCCCAGCGTGTTGGCTGCTACTGTTGTTAAAAGCAACACAGTTTGTTCTTTGCAAACAGAAATGATGTAGCTACATTTTTATGTGCATGTGCAGGCTTGTGGAGTAACAGATTACATCGAATGGGATTACGTAATCTGGATACAAAAAAGGTTACTGTATTCAATTATAGGTACAGATTTAAAAAAAAACTTAATCAGATTACAGTTACATTTAGAAATTGAGATTGAAATTTAACAATTTTTTTGTCTTTAAATCAATTAATCAATCAATAAATTGCACACAATAAAGGGAGGAACAGCTGGACAAATTAATAAACCAAAACATAAAACATCTAGAGCTGAAATTGAAGAGAATTGAAATTAATCCACATCTAGTATTAATTTTTGTAAAAAGTAAAATTCTCCGATTTCAGCTTCTTAAATGTGAATATTTTCTGTTTTCTTTACTCCTCTCTGACAGTAAACTGAATATTTTTGAATTCAACATGACATGAAACATGAAACATGACATTTGAAGACGTCATCTTAGACTTTGATCAACATGTTTAACCATCTTCTGACATTTCATAATAAATTCATTGAGAAAATAATTGACTGATTAATCGATGATGAAAATAATAGTTAGTTGCAGCCCTAAAAATATTATAGTTTAACAAATGAAGCAATCCAAAAGTGACACTCACCAGTTTCCTCCAGAGCGTCCACACGGTGGCAGCACGTCTCCACAGCAGCGAGCGTCTGTGCCTGAGCACCAACCATCTGCACGCAAAGAGAGAAAGAATATCAGGAAATATAGAAGCAGAGAGCTGCAGGGTCTCTGTCAGTGTGTTTGGTGTGTGTATGTGCAGAGGGTCATACATGATGAATGAAAGACCAGGTGTTACAAGACAAAAATGATGTAAAAGACATAAAATGAAAATGACGTAGGAGACATAAGACAAAAATTTCATAAAAGACGAGCCAAAAGTGACATAACAAGACATGACAGGGTGAAAACAATGTAAAAGACAAGACGATAAAGACGTAACAAGACAAAAACTATGTAGAAGACAAAACAAAAATGACGTAACAGGACAAAAACAACGCAAAAGATGTAAAAGCGAAAGACATAAGACGAAAACAATGTAAAACATGTAAAAGATGTAACAAAAATGATGTAAGACGTAAAAGATGTAACAAGACAAAAATTAAGTAAAAGACAGACAAAAACAACGTAAAATACTGTAAAAGTTGTAACAAGACAAAAACGATGTATAAGATATAAAGACACAAAAGACATAAGATGAAACAAAGAAACCATGAGACAAAAACTGCATAAAACACATAAAAGGTTCAACAAGAAAACAACAACTTAAAAAAATGCGACAAGACAAAGACAAACGACAAAACGAAACAAATGTAACAAGACAAAAACCATGTAGAGGACATAACAAGACAAAAATGTGGAAATGAAACAAAAATGACTTACATTTACGTACAGGAAAATGATGTAAAAGGCGTAACAAGACAAAAAAAAAATAACTAAAAGGGATGTTGGGATGTTGTGTAAAACATAAATAAAAGAATCCAATGATTTGCAAATATTTTTCGACCCATATTCAACTGAATACAGTCCAAAGACAAGATATTTAATGTTCATACTGATAAACTTTGTTTTTTGTAAATATACAACAATTCTGGATTTGTTGTCTGCAACTTGTTTCACAAAAGTTGTGACAGGAGCAACAAAGGAAAGTTGTGACAGTTGTGGAACGTTCCACAGGCAAACACCAATTTTCATATCCATTTAGGTCATTTTAAAGAACCCACTCATGTCATGTGCACATAATTTAAGTGTCATCTTCTCAGTAGAAATTCCAGCATTTCGCCCCTAAACCAATATTTAATCTTATCGCCTTTATCTGATGATAAAGTTAGTGTGATTTATCCCTGCTAAATACAGCTCCTGACTCCTGGGACCATCCTTGTGACCTCTGACCCCAAAGGAAGCAGACAGAACTTCAACAGATGCTCACAAAGAGGAAAAGAAGCACGATCCAGGTGTTCCACAGGCTGATAATCCTTCTTTAACCAGTTATTTTAATTTCCTGTGGGACTGTCAGGGTTTGTTGGCTGAGTAAATGTTCACAGGGAGTTTGCTCTTTGTAAAAAAAAGTGTGTGTGTGTGTGTGTGTGTGTGTGAGAGAGAGAGAGAAGGAAATTCCTGAGCTGCATGTGAGCTGCTGTTTAACTTGTGTTGCATGTGTCTGCACATGACACGATGCACGTCGACCCTGCAGAGAAAGACCGACAGCAGCTCATGTCAAGAGCCAAAACTGTTAAATAAGGTAAAATCACACAACTCATGTTCAAAATAATATTTTATTGATAATAAAAACAAGCAAGCAAAAGTTTGGGTGTCATTCTCAATCACTACATTCAAGTATAAAATCACCTTCACATGCATTTCCCTTAACATCCTTGAGATTGATTGCATCTATTGCAGTCACAACATGAAAAACAAACCCCCTCGTGTTTCACTGAGCAATAAATTAACTAGAATAATGTGCTGTAATTCTTAAACAAAAGGAAAATAAACAGCATGTAGGTGTAGTTTCCCCTCTACAACATCTCATAAGGCTGCCTGGAAAAGACGGCATCTCTAAAGGTCCATATTTAGCACTGTGTTGGTTTGGCATCAGATCAGTTTAACAAGAGTTTCACATATTTAGAAGGTGGGAAAAAGAAGCTAAGAAGAGATTTTTTCTTTTGTTCTTCTGGCACAAACCAAACAGTGTCTGTTAAATTACATTTGAACTAAACACTGTCACCCTCTGGTAATTATCAAACATTTCCTGGAATGCAGAGTCACGGGTCGTCCTGATGGATCTGGATCTAATTACGAGCACTTAGTGTACGACGAAGGAATAAGAAAACGAGACAAACAGGAGAATGTCGAACAAATGTAGAAATAAAAAAAGGAGGAGGACTTCAGTTTCTCGATCGTGTTTCCCTTTGAGCTGCTCTGCTCCCCAGCCTGCTGAAGTGCCTTTAAATGAAAAACAGCGAGACTCGATGCTGCAGAATATCTGTCGTGAAACATTAATCTGAGGGTGGTGATTATCTGGTGACTGCAGCTGAACATGTGGGACAGACAGGGGAGGACAGCAGAGGACAGACCTTCACATCAGAAGGTAGAAATATTACAACAGAAGTGTGCAGCTGCAGGTGGCTGTTTCGTCAGTGCTTCATTCGAATTAAGGTTGAATCGCTTAAAGGACGAGGCTGGAATTGTCACCGAATCCCACAAAAAGACCAAAAACCAATCAGTCAATCATTTTTTCAATTAACTGACAAAATGTGACAAAACAGCATTATAATGGAGTACTGTGAGGCTGCAGATGTTTTTCTACATTATCATGATTTTTTTCAGTGAAAAAGGGAAATTTTCTGCACAAATGATCGTTTTGGTTCACTGGTTTTGGTCTTTTTATGGGATGTTATTGACAAGAGGAAAAACTGTAGAATATCGCCAGACTCATCCTTTAAAGAGCAGCCTTGGTGATTTTTCAACCTGGACTCTATTTCTTCATGCTTTTGTGTTTTGAAATTGGTCCAGTATTGACGGAGACGCTGCAGGCATCAGCTGTGAGGCAGGCTGCAAGTACGTCCACTAGAAGCGCTTGTTTTCTCCACTGACAGGCTCAGATTGTTATATTAAGCGTCTGGCAACATCATGGAAAGATGATTAAGATCCTTGTTGTTTAACCAGAAACAGACGATTTGTGAAACATCTTTGTTTCGTACAGATCCCTGAAAAAATAACACATCATAATCGTTTTAATGTGTTTTTCGATGAAAATGAGAATCATAACAATCATATCGCAACTGCAAAATCAGTCAAAATAATTTCAATTAGATATTTCTTCAAACTTCTTCAGCCTTAAATCCCTTTGTTTGCTGTGTTGAATTTAGCCTAGCTCTGTTTGTTTACCTGTTGCTTCCTGGTTGCTATCGCACATGTGCACCTCTCAGCAGGAACAGGAAGACGATTCACTCTGCCGTCTCCATCATGGAAAAAACACGTTTAGTTCAGCTCCATGGCATCAAAAATGAACAAAAGGTTGACAGCTAAATTCACTGGCAACTAATTTTGTAATCTTTGCCTCCAAAGATTACTTCGCAGCCTGTTTCATGGCTCATGGCTGCAGCGATCTCTCTCAATACTGGACCACTTTCAACACTTGCTGTCACATTAGACACAAAAACACGGGACAATAAAGTCCCGGCTGAAAACCACCAAAGTTTCCATTTAAGTCAGTGTTGGGGAAAGTTTTGGGGGTAACGCTTCATTTTCCAGGTCCCATAATTTCATGATGATTAGGTGGTAATTACCAAGTAAGATATGTGAAATTTCTCATAAATGACCCACAAATTACCTCCAATTGTCATGGTTAATTATATGATAATTAGCAAGTACCATTTCCATGTAGTGGGTGGTGATTACAAAGCAGCATATTTCTCTGAATTTACCTCAAAATTACCCCCAAAATTCATGGTAAGTACACAGTAATTTGCAAGTGTCGTTATAATGCAAATAGGTGGTAATTATCATTTGCTTATTTAGAAATAGTGGAATATAATTATTAAATAATGTTGGAGTTAAGTTCCAATAAAATGGGATAATTTCTAAGAAATTTCCGTGACGATATAAGAAAGTTAAAATGGAAACGACACTTGCGAATAATCACAAACTTACCATGAAATCTGGGAGTAATTAGCGGGTAAATTTGGAGAAATTTCAAATATGCTGTTCTGTAATTACCACCAACTAGATTTAAACAGTACTTGCTTAATTTGTGAGTAATTTCAAATATGTTACTTGGTGATTACCATCTACTGAAGGCGGAAATTGAAGCGTTACCATTTTGGGCTAAAACCTGCAGCTCGTTTACAATAAAGTCAGCATTACTCGTCAGGATCTCGTCTTACAGGCACCAGCAGAGGGATCAAGTGGATCCCTCTTTATTTCATTGTTAACAGGCCTCTAGTCAAAAGTGCTTCTTATTCGATTAACAAACCTCGGTCTGTCATGCCCCAGAGAAGTCAGTTTAAAGTATATTTTCATCATTTGTACTGATTAATTTCAAATTCATGTGCACACACGAATATAATAAGAGCAACAGTGAGGTATATCTGGTGTGCACACGGTACCTCCTCATTCCTTTTGATTTAGAACAGATAAATGTTGACAGTAATGTTTGGTTCCTGCAGCCGCTGCCGGGTTCTGTCCAGAACAGATGGTTCTGTCAAAACATACCACAGTGGCAGGCTGGGATACGTTCATCATGTCCATCATCACATCATCATCATCATCCCCGGGTGATTTTTCCAGCCGTGGGGGGCGACACACATCCAGCTGTGCCCTCCTCATCCTCAGCAGACGCACGTCAGATGCTGTCATAGTCCGACTCTCGCCGGCTGGACTCAGCCACCCCCTCGGCCACGAAGAAGGTCAACGAGCCCAGAAACCCCGTCACCACCAGGATGAGCAGCTGCCAGTGCAGCAGCAGGTAGTTACTGTAGAAAAAGGCCAGTGCGGCCATGATGGACTGCAGAGAGAAACAAGACATGATATGATCAAGAAAGAAATTTAAACTCAAATGATACCCAGAGGGAAACTGGTCCTCTGGAGCCGAGGAGTGATAAATCTACACTCCATTTATACTGTCTGTTAGTCACAGCACAAATAAAAAAATAAAAAAAATAAAAAAACCCACCTGTATGAACTTGAAGACGGCGAAGGCAGGAGCGCTGTTGTCGCGGAACATGAAGCCGATGATGCTGAGGAGCTGCGTGTTGAAGCAGCTGTCGCCTAAACCGAGCAGGAAGCTGCAGAGCAGCGCCACCCCGACACTGAAGAACACAGAGATTACAGTTAAAATAAAAATACATGAAATAATGCAAACAGGATTAACAGTTTCATTTCAATCTTTGATTTATGAAAGATCCTCCACCCTTCTGTTCCAGAGCTGCTGATCAGAATTTGTTCAATCTAGGGCTGCACAATCAATCACAAAATAATCTAAATTAAAATATGGCTGAGTGCAATATCAAAATGTGAGAAGAAACAGCATTACAATATAAAGTACTGTAGAGCTGCAGAGATGTCCTGACCAAAAATCTTGTTCTCCAGATAAAATAAAAGATGTTTGTTTAGCACAGATCACAACAAAAAACATCACATCATCAATGCAGCTCCGATACTATGATTCATCATGACAACTGGTAAATGAGCTGAGGATGAATCCACGATGTCACGGATCGCTGTCTGTCTTAACATTGATGACAGATGAATTATAAAAACTTAAAGTCCTTCAGTAACAAACTAATATCTAATTGAGCTTCATGTTTCTGAACTTCAGTATGTGTTTTCATATCGGAATGCATTAACGCGACTGTATGAATGAGGAAATGAAACAGAGGTGTGTCAGACAGAGTTTGTTGAAGAAACCTGCGAGTGAGCAGGTGCACAGGGTCAGATAACTTAAACCGAGGGTCAGTAACTGTTGTAACCCTCTTTCTGAAATGTAAAAACCAGAGTTTCTTTCATCTCAGGCTTAACAAACCCACTGTATCTGCTTTAAGAAACAGGGCCCAGGGTTTAACAGATCCTCTCGTCTGTTCCTGAGAGCCTCTCAGGCTGTGACGTTTGTACCTGGGGGTGATGAAGGCCTGCAGGTCTGTTCCTGCCTCTGGGGCGATCGGAGCGTCGCTGGCGATGTTCAGGAAAATCAGGTAAAAGGCAATGAAGTGCGTGATGAGCCCCAGCAGCACCACTGGGTTCCTACCAAACCGGTTGCACTTGTTCAGCATCCCAAACACGCCCCCTCCTGGACAGACAGAGCAGACACAGACATTCATGACATTACTCAGATCGTTTCCTCGTCCTTTCTGCAGAGTTTGAACCTCCGCCTTCTCCAAAGTCAAAGTCAAACACTTTTCAAGAATTATTAACGTGCATTTTCAGTCAGTTTTTAAATCAGATGTTACTGTGCTATAAACAACCAAAATTATGTTTTGTGATTAAATTCTACAGAAAGGAGACAAATTAAAGGAAAGCCCTACAGTTTCAAAATAGTTGATCAATTTAATAGTTGAAAACTAATTGAATAATCAATTAATCGTTGTAGCTCTTTTGCAATTTCAAGCACTCTCAGGCACTTTTCAAATCTTGAAAACACCACACATTAAATTTCATGTGTTTTCAAGGATTTCCAGCACAGAGGACTCACCTAAGATCTCGCCCACACCGATGCAGATGCCGGAGATGCCGATCAGACTCTTTGCGTCTTGTCCGAACTGCGTCATGGCTCCGATACACGTCCCGTACACGCCGCTGTAAAAAGTCAGCTCCAAGCCTGACAGTGAACACAACAACAGCAGTTAAATTCTCCAGGTCCAACTCAGTTTGATGTCCACCTGCCACGACACACTTTAAAGGGTAAATTCCTGTTTTTCAACCCATGTTTTTGTGTCTATTAGGCCACTGCAGGGAGTCTAAACGCATCACCAAGCACAGAAAACATGAAGATACCAGATGTTGGAGAAAGCTGGTCGTTTTCGTGTATTCTGGGATTGCAAGAGTTTAATAAGTGCATGGATAAAATAATGAAGGTAGAAGTAAGAAGTATTGTAGTTGGGGAAATTAAAAACAGCATTTACAAGATTTGGAGATAAACACTTGCTTACAATAATGTTGATTGCAAGCAACGAAGTTATTACCAGGAAGTGGTTAACAGGACAGAACAGAGGAACCTCGGGTTGAGGACTGGTTGATTTAATACATGAGTCCCTCCAGGATTTCACAGGCTGTTTTTGGGATTGCTGCAGCCTAAAATGCCTGATTTTTTTAAAATTTGGGGGCATTAGAGCAAGTGAAAATTGCAAAAGAAAGTTGCAATATTTGTTTGGATCATTAAATCAAAGGCAACTTGTTCCATGGACTTCATGTTCTCTTGATTATTTTGACTGAATCCACCTGTACAGCACATGAAAACAGTAACTGCACCACTTGTATGCTGAATGTTTTTAATTGTCCAATAAAATAATTAAAATGAGTCACCACGTTAAAAAACCTTATAAAGTCTCCAATCAAGCCAGAATGATCAAAGCATGTGAGTGGTTAAAGACACTGAAGCATAAAAACGATAACGCATGGAGCCTCATGCAGCAATGTTCTCTTAAATTGTCTCTTATATGAGAAGTCAATTAAAGATGCACCAAACACTGTATAAGGGCTGATGTTGTGCTGTGTGCAAATGATCTGACACGTGTCAAAGAACCGGAGAGGTGCAACCAAAAAAGGCTGCAAGAAGAAGAAGTTCAGCAGGATTGAAAACCACATGTTGAGATGCTGTTAATGTGTCAGCAGAGAGACGTGAGAGAATGAAAGAGTAAAAAAAATAAGACTTAGGCTTAAAGTTTAGTTTAATTATTTTTTAATCAAATGGCTGGTGGAAAAGAAAAATAAAATAAAAGCTTTTTGTTATTTTTTTTACCAAATTATAAATTTTGTTATATTTTTGACTTTTCTGATAACTTTTTATGACTTTAAGTCAGTTTCTGGGATCAATGGACGTCTTCAAATCACTTGTTTTGTCTGACCAACAGTCTAAAACCAACCTCTGTGTCTCTATGCAATTATCCATTTTTACAGGCAATATTATTTACATTTTATATTAGTATAGTCCAGCTGAAAAATACCAAGGGTTTCCCTTTAAAACATCTTGTTTCCACCCACCTGTGTATCCTATGGAGATGCTCAGCAGCAACATCTCTTTGGTGACAAACATTTTACATGCTTTGACTGCAAAAAAAGAACAGATGTTGTGAGACATGAGACAGTTAGAGGGTTAAAGGATGAAGTGGAGGTCATTTTAGTAAACATACCAAAAGCGTCCAGCGCCTGTGAGCCGAGGCCTCTGATCGGCGAGCTGCGAAGAGGACGAAGAAAACTGTTAAAGACGTCATTACGCTGACAGAACGTCTGTCTTTAAACACTCTGTCCCTCGACCTTTAACACCATCACTTTTTTTTTCTTTCTGGGACATTTTCACCTTCCAGCTCGTCCCTAAACTGGACTTGGTTGCCGTGGCGACTGTATCACAGCAGCTTGAAAGAGAAATGTAGAAAAGACAACAAAGGGCAGCATTTACAGTTAAAGGTCACCTGTCTCGTCCTACTGCGGGCGGGACGACGGGGACAGCCAACGGTCTGTTAAAGAAATATTTTCTTTCTTTTCTTTTCACAATCTCTGGAGGGTTTTTTTTTTTTGTGAAAGTCTTGCATCAATTTGAAAAAAGTCATATTATTCAGTGCTGATGATGAGAATATTGCAGAGAAGACAACAACAGCTCAACAGCTGTTACACATCTCTAATTAACCCTGTACAGTCTGACACTGGACCCTTTACTTTACTTTACTGGACACTTTGACAAAGAAAAATACATATAATTTACATATATGATATTCTGTTCATTCATATTTGATAAGTCATGAATTTATGAAAATTTTTAAAGTAACCCTCCAACCCTGCTTCATGCGTGACAGTGACAGATTTCCTCGGTGGACACTCACGGGGCCGTGGAGCAGCTGTCGGTGGATTCAGCCTGCAGCAGCGACTCCGACGCCTCGGAGGGAGCCGGTTCAGGGTCAGGCTTTCGGATCAGAAAGAAGAGGAAGCAACCCACCAGACTGATCACCGTGAGGGAGATGAACACCGTCTGACGGTCCTTGTCTGAGACACACGACATGAGTCACACGCTTAAAATGACACTTTGCATGAGAAGTCGGCACGGGAACTGGACGCTATGAACAGAAATAAATACATGATACATGATGATGAGGCCGAGATTTGATGAAATTCAGTTTCTTACATACCTGTTATGTGAACGTGTCCATGCCAGGCACAGTATATGTACAGATTTCCAAAGAATAAACTGCAGAGAGAGGAGGGATGTTGAAATTGAACATATGATGAGAAGGATTTGCAAATCACTGCATTCTGTTTTTATTTGTTTTACGTGGCATCCAAACTGAGGACATACACAAAACAACACATTTCCATGTTCAGAAGTTTCACCTGAACTGCAGCAGCGCCCAAAATATTCCACTATTCCTTCCGATGGTGCTGTCAGTGGAGTTGATGGCGAGCACGTTTCCCTGCGCCGTCCACAAGACTAAAGCACAAACAGGAAATATAAATACGGGGAAGACGTTTTCTCGGGGTGGAGACGGTCATGAGGTTACGTCTCTTTACCTGCTGCTGCTATTCCAACAAACACAGACGCCGTGTAGAAGCTCCAGGTGTATGGGTGGATGAACATAGCGATGTAGGCGCTGTGGAGAACAAGGTAAAGAGACGTTAGAAGCCTGAATCTGCGTGAAGCGCACGAGGCAGAGGCCGTGTTAGTCAGTGTGTGTTTACCTGTACAACAGCCCACTGAAAAACATCGACAACTGTGGTCCAATGACGGTCACCACTGAGGGGGCGATCAGGTTGGATGCAGAGAAAACTCCATAGATGATGGCCATGCTGCGAGAGACAGATCCCAGACGGACAAATTAAAGGACAAGTTTCATGTTTCAAAATGTGTCACCTGTCTGACTTGGCTTCCTAGTTGCAAATTTTGTGCATTTTCCTTAACTGATAATTGAAAATGCTGAAAATTGATTAATCATTAACAATTAATAAGATATAAAACACACATTTTTCTCTCATTTTTTCTCTCTTTTATAATTGTAAGTAGTAATCCCTTGAAAGACCGAAGGGATAGTCTGGATTTTTTGAAGGCACCTGTCATGTATCACCTACAGTAATTGAAGATCAGAAGGCGACATGCTCAGATGGACGATGCCAGGGCTGTTTAATACACTGACTTTAAATAAGTACCTCATGCAATCACACTTCAAAAAACCTGAACTGCCCCTTTAAGGTGATGCAGGATATTTTCTGAAACCCTGACTGACTGGTGCAAACTGAATTCTGGAAAACTCTGCTGCCTAAAATGGTTTATCTCAGATCTAATTATCCTTCAGGGATTTCTGAGTGTGACAGATTTGATTATAGAACATGCCATAAGGTCTGTATCAATGTTGAGAAAGTCTGTATCGAAAGTCTATGAATCCACAACATCTGCACAGATAAAAAACAAAATATTTAACTAAATAATCCATTTTTATGTGGTTGTAAGGATACCCTAGATTTACCTTGTGTATCCGCTCCCATGGAACTCAGTGCTATTGAAGCTCTTGATAACTGTTTGCTGTAAACATGAAGACAGAGGTTAGAGTTTAGGACTTAAGTATCTAATCTGAAGTTATATGTGCTTCAGTGAATCCTTCCTACCTCTATATTGCCACATGTTTGGAAAGCAGTGAACATGAACATAAAGCCGAAGCCGAGGATAACGATGTTCAACAGCCTCTTCCCCTCTGGACTCATTTTGCCAGATATTCTGCGAATTCCTCGAGGATGTAATTACGAAAGAATCTACTGAAGAGAAAAGCACATCTGAAAATAGAAGAAGGGAAGTAGAAATCAGAACATTAAGGCACTCACAGCAACTGTTGTTTCCTTCTGTCATTTAACCAAACTTAATTCAAAAATTGGTTGTTTTAACACAGACAAATAGACACTTAAACAGCTGTGACAAGTTCATCCATTCATCTTGCAGGATAGCAAATGACTTTAAGTAAAAGTTAGACTGCCTTAAAAGAAGAGCTGTTTTGTTAATGAACTGCCTGAAAAATTATAAAGTGGATCATTTGGATTACCATTAGACCTAATCGTGCTTCCTATCAAATATTATGACTAACTACAAGCAAAAGAAGAAATAATTGACATATTTTTAACGGGGGGTTGTTATGGTGTTCATGGTTTCTCTCTTCATACCAAACTTCATTCAAAAATTAGTTGTTTTATCACAAACACATACGCCCTTAAAAGACTGTGACAAGTCTGAAATGCTGCCCTACACTTATTATTGGAGACCACAAACTGATCATTTCGGCATAAAACAGATGTACACAAGAACAATTTTATTTTAAAAAACTATGACTTTCAGAACTATTTCTCATTGCGCGTCGCCACTTCTCTTGTATGTTTTGGTGGTGTGGTGGTCTAAATAAAAGTAGTTGCCTAAAAATAAGTGTTGATTGGTGATTGAGTTGCCTGCCGAATAAAAAAGTGGATCATCTGGATTATCATAAGACCTAAATCTGTGCTCTATCAAATGTTATGACTAAATACATTGCAAATGAGGATATAATTGAAGGATATTTAAAAGGGGTTTGTTTTGGAGTTCATTTCCTAAATTTAATTTCCTAAAGACAGAGAAATGTGACATGAATGCACTCACTGCAACACTCATTTAAAAAGCTTTAATTTCTTTCTTTATACCAAACTTCATTCAAAAAGCTGTTGTTTTATCACAAACAAATACGTCCTTAAAAGACTGTGACAAGTCTCAAATGATTCCCGATATTTATGATTGGACAGCACACACTGATCATTTCGGCATATAACAGAACTACACAACAACAACTTTATTTCAATAAAATAATAACTTTAAGAACTGCTTCTCACTGCGCGCAGCGACCTATTTCTGTATGTTTTGGTGTATTTAAAGCTAATGACGGTCTAACTGAAAGTGTAGTTTGATGAATGAATTACCTGCCGAATCATAAAGTGGATCGTTTACATTATCATGAGACCAAAAGTTGTGTTCTAACAAACAAACGGAGGATATAATTGACGGACTTCAAGAAAGGGGGTTTGTTTTGGTGTTCATTTCCTAAACCGGAGATAAAGTAAAAGATCAGGACAACGACTGATCACAAGACACAGAGACGTGTCTTTTGTATTCTTAAGAAAACAACTGTGGGGTTGACAAAGCAAACAACTTACCCAAACCGCTGAAGCTGTGTAGCTAAACCCTCTGGCTGCTCCTCTTTCGTGCTCCTCTTATGTTACTAATAACATAGTTCGCTCTTTGTGGAACGCCCGATTTCCTTTGTCATGTATGTTCTCCGTGTGGTTCCTAAACGAACTATAACATGGTGATTTTGATCGGGTAAATCAGGTTCCCAGCACCGGTGAAGGACTTGCCCGAAACTATAAAAGGATGTCATGTGAGTCAGTCAGCTGACTGTGAGGCTCAGAGCCGCGGCTCTTCTTCTTCTTCACTGCGTTTTTGGCGGATTTCAGAACCAGCTGTCAGGCGCAGACTGCCACCTACCGGACCAGAGGAAGTACAGCAGGCTCTGGTTTACTTCAGTCTTCCAGAGCCGAATAAAATACGATAAATAAAATAAATAAATAAACGACACACAAACAACAACAAAAAACCCCACGCAATATTTTGTTAGACAATCCGGCGTTTATTAATATAGTATAACATGTTTTTTTATTTGTTTAAAAAAAAAAGAAATAAAATGTTGATTTTTTTAAATAAAATAAAATACACTTTATTTTTCTGACTATTTATTTCATTTATTTATAAAATTGTATTTTCTTACAGACAGTCATGATCATAATCATTTAACTGTTCTACATTATATAATGTTTACTAGTGTAGACCCCATGAAGAGTAGTTACTACCTTGCTAGTGGCTAATGAGGATCCAAATAAATAAATAAATAAAATCCATACTGCCACCTACCGTACCGAAGTATAGCAGGCTCTTGTTTACATTAGTTTTTAATAGCTTAATAAAATACAATAAGTCAAAACAAACCAGTATAACCCCCACAAATTTTTAATTTGTTTAAAATAAAATCTTTTATTCTAATATCCATTTTTAGTTTTACCCAGTTTTTTTTCATAAGATTCAGATTTGGTTGTATTTCTTCAACCAACCTTTGCCTGTTTACACCACTTTATAACCACTTTATGTAGTGTGCACATCGCATGATTGACACTAAAGTTGACTCTGAAGTGAATTTTCATCTCTGTATTTATTTTTAGAAATAAAATTTTCATTTGTTCTTGTAAAATATGTTTTATTTTCTGACAGTTCATTTAATTGATTTATAAAATGTATTTTCCCACCTATTTTTGCTTACAGTCAGTTACAATAATTCTGTCAGTTTACATCATGGGATGTTTGTGTGTGAGGAAGAGTAGTTTCTACCTTTAAAGTGCCTAATAGGGATGCAAATAAATTTCCATTTATCTCTTCATCCAACCTACTGTATATCATTTTTTTTTACTCTTTTTTTTTAACCAAGTGCATTTTTGCATGTTTACACCACTTTAAGTACTGTACACATGGCATTATTGACAATGTAGTTTACTTTGAACTTTAAATCATTATTGTGTGTAAAATCTTCATTCCAAGTGACCAGACATGTTGAGTAACAATTTAATCATATGATGGAAATACTTGTGTGACTTGAAGTACTTCAAAATGGTGCCTGTTACCAGATTTACACACTTGAAGTCCAGTGTTGCAGAGGTTGAGACCAAACAGTTGCTATAGACAAGTGAAACCACCCACACATGCACAAAAAACAGGACATGCTTATCAACTACAGAAATTTTATTAAACCAAATGAGGATTTTGCAAAACAGGCTTGCTCTCAGTCATCACCTTCAGTCACAGGAGCACAGTATGACCTGGCCATGGCTTTGATCTTTACTGCATTTACTTTAGCATCATTACATCTTAACGCATGTTTATAAATTATTGCATTATAGTACTGTAAATTAAAAGATTCAAGTGTCCATAACCACAGGCCACATTACAGGCCTCTCTCAGACCACCACTCCACACCCGTTTGGTTGTAATACTTGAATTGGCAGCAAAACAAATTTAGAAAAATGCGCCATTAAATAAGAAATTAGCAGGACGGGATGGTGGAGGTGGTCAGTACTTTATTCCCTCACTGCTCTGCAGCCTGAGAGCAGGCAGCTGGGCGTGTAAACAATGCAGTGTGGGATGCTGAAGCAGACTGAAGAGGGAAGTCACTCGTGTTGGCAATAGAGACCCCCTTTTCTCCTCCTCCCCCCCACCCATTTACCCACTTCAGCCATTAACACTGATCTCTCTGCACACACCCAGCCCCCACCCCATTCACCAGGACACCACTCCACTCCAACATAGGGACACTCATCGTTTTATTGAAACACCTTGAAGTACAAAACAAAAACGTTACACGAAACGGTGCCGGCTTATCTGGCACAAGAACCTAAAAAGAAAAAATTAAAAGGAAATAAACAAGGGGGTAAGGAAGGAGGAAGTGTGTGTGGGAGGGTCATCACCACTCATCCCTGATGTTGTGTGGAGCTGCAGTGGTGCGTCTTTGTGAGAGCAAGCCTGCCCCCTGGTGTCGTAGGGGGGCAATGGTGTTACAGAGTCTCATGTTTGTCAGAGGTAATTCACGTGTTAGCTAATAGGAGCTGGTGGGGCTGCAAGGGGGGAGAGGAAGAGCAACAGCAGCACATAGGAGGGGGAGGAGAGGGTGAGGGGGGAGTTTAATGGCCTTCAAGGAGAGAAGGGGAGAGGGCTGCTAGCAGCTTCTAGAAGCCGTGGACTTTGAGCTGCTCCTCCCGGGCCATGTCAAACTGTAAAAGAAGAAATAAGATCAATTAATTTGTGCCTCAGACACAGCAGTGAAGTGTGAACAAGTATTAGCCAGACATTTAAAAAAAAAAAATTACCTCCATGATGAAGTGGCAGATATTCTTACGCTGGTCTCCCTGAAGCTGGATCACTTCACCATACTCTGGATGCTCAATCACTGTCCCATTGCAAGCGAACCTCTGTTAGGGTCACAAAAAGCAAAACAATGAGTCACTGCAGGCAGGGCCAAAAAACAGGGACACAGCTGGCAGAAAGCCATTAAACAAAAAAGCACTACTGACTACAACTGACACTGCTCGTTTTGGTACACAGTGCCCCAGAAGAGCATAAAACCCATGTCAAAATCAGACCACACCCAATGAACATACCTTCTTGAAGGCCTTGACTAGCTTCTTCTTGTCATAATCGGCAGCAATGCCCTGGACAGTGGTGAGGGTCTTCCTGCCGTTCCGTTGTTGGATTCTTATGTGGATGTACTCGTCTGTCCCGGCAGGGAGGCGGTCATCACCCTTAATTGCATCAGCAAAGGGGTCTAATGTGGAGAGAGGAAGAATATAAAAACAAAAAATTATACACAGCTTACCCATCTAAATCAAATTATATTATTAATTTAAATGTAGTATAATGTTAATAGGTATTCAGAAGCACAGTGATGTAATTGTGGAGTTGATTGAAGGGGAGAATATTGGATTTCTAAAAGACTGATCAATCAGTACAGAACAAGAGTAGGGCCAGACAAAGATGTTGCTTCTTCCTACCTTTTCTTTTTAAAACACCAACGGGTAAATAATGTTTTTCATTGGAAATCTGTTCATTATTCAGCGTCCATTTTATCCGTGTCTTCCACATATTTAAATGTTCAGAATAAATAAAATTGTGCCCCATTCACTCCCCGTACCTCCTATACTCGACAGATCAGCTGATCACCTTCTGTGTTGTCATCTGGCAGATCTCTTTGGACGGATCATATTTCAGATGAGGAACTGCGCATGCGTACATGCGAAGTACACAGCTTAACAGCTTAAAGCCAGCGTTAACTAGCCGCTGCTGAGCGTTTGCCTTAAGCCATCCGAGGAAAAAAAAAAAAGGAAAACGGCAGACGTGACACGGCAACTTCTGTTTTCACCGCCTGAGCCAAATCTCAGGACCACGTTTTAACCATGCAGATGATATAAAGCTGCGTTTTTCCGGCGATGATACGATCCCTTCTCATCGCAGACAGACGTGAAGAATAAGCTAACAATGTAGCATAAGAGTGAAGGCCTGATGGCGACCGTTTTACCGTTAGCACAGGCCTGCTAATCGTCTAAAACCATCACGTCCAGACCGACACGATTACACCCCCAGAATCTGACTGCGAGTTACACGTTTGACAGAAATTAATGATCGTGAGGAGATAATCCGCGTAGTTTATAGTCAAATCTTCTACTACGGAGATAAAACGTCGAAGTAAGTCAGAAGCTAACCGAAGCTAACCGTTAGCCGTTTCGCTAACAGCCGCCCTTCCCCCACCTCGTCTCACCCTCGTTCAGTCTGATTTAAAAAAAAAAACACTTACCAAAAGTTTGGAGGTTCTGGATACCGGACATACGATAAGATTTGATTTCCTTTCGTAAGATAACTTGGTTAGCGAGCGGTTCGTCGGCTAACTGTCACTGTGTTTTTGTCGTTTACGAGGTTTGGCCTTTTCTTCACGGGGACGTCGCTCAGCTCCGCTTCGACAGCTCTTCACAAAATGGAGTCGGATGAGCTCGTAGGACTGAAAAACAAGGCTTTATAGCTCCGCCCCGAAACCGACGTCAGGACGTCGCTGACGTAGGAATGGGACGTCGTCAGCAGCCAAGCCCTGTTTCTCAATTTTACTGGAAGGGTGACGTCAACAGGAAAATTACCACCATATTTTGTTTTTTTGTTTTTTTTTTAATTAAATTGGAAAGCACAAAGAAATGTACATATATTTTTTTCTATTTTCAATCAATATTTTTGACAGCAAAAACACATTTATACAATCAAACAACAAGCCAAGGGGAAGTCATATTAAAACAGGCCAAAAACACATTTTAAAAAGCAAATAAATAATAACAAATAATAAAATAAATAATTTAAAAAAATTGCAAATTACTTTTCAGGCAATGCATAGCCTTACAGTCTTTATGGATTTGGACAGGCTATATTAAAAATCTTTATAAGAAAAAAGTAAAAGGTGGCTTTGGGCTACTAAATTTGCACTTAAATTCAGTAATAGTGAAGCAGTCCATTTCATTACTTTATATTAATGTAACAAATGCAAAATCCCTCTTTTATACCTTTATCTGGGTAATGTATCCTTTAGCATTCAGACATTTAATGCCTGAACCTTTGTGAAAATGTAATTCATTATTTTTCAACAAGAATATATAAAATCTTTTTTTTTTTTTTTCTAAAACAAACTCACCCAAAACATAAAAAACATGAAAAAATAACAAAGCTTAAATGTAGAATCCGAAGGATTTGTCCGGGCTGTTCAAACACACCAGGAATATTAGAAGTTTATTGTTGAGTCTCATTGCCAGAAGGTTAAATGCCAGCATTTTGGGTTGATAAAGCATCCTGAGCAGCAAAAATGAAGCTAAAGAAATACATGCAGACAACAGAGTCTCTGCAGATACCCACACCTCCACACACTGACAGTGGGTCATAGATGATGATTGAAACGGGTTTGTTTATGTTTCTGAGTCTATACATTTTTTGAGGGGGTGGGGGGGGTTGCATATTAACTCATGGTCAGTGTCTTTGTGCACGTATGCCACCACCTTGGATTTTGCTATGTTTTCTGAATGTTGTCACATGACTTGAGTGCTTGACCCATCCCCCCCTTAGTGTTCCTGAGGATATAATGAGACCCCTTCCCCCACAGTGTTTCAAATGACTCCCCCAGGACATAGAGTGCATTTAAGGGCTGTAAGGTAATTATAAAACCTATAAAGGTTTAACATACAAAGAACAGACACAGAGACAATAGAACTGGTATAAAAAACAGATTTTCCCTGCCAGTCTAACTCAAAGGTGGGACACCTTTGTATTCTTGGCTGCCGCCTTTGTTAAAATTGTGACAAAAATGCAAAACTGCAAAGGCTTGTTTTACGCCAATACATCTGTGCTGACTTCCCCATATAAGATTATGATTAGGAATTGTACTAAATTGGTCTCATGTAGCATAAAGCAAACTTACATAAATATTTGAATAGAAAATAAAATAAATATTGACATTTTTTTTCTATTTTCAATCTTTTTGACAGTAAAAACACATTCATACAATCAAGCAAACAAACGAGGGTGGAAACCACTTTAAAATAGAACATAAATACAAAAAGTAAATCAATAATACAAATGATGACATAAATAATAATAAAAAACAAATATTGAAAGCACAAGTTGTAAATTACTGTACAGGCAACGCATACAGCCTGAACAGTTAGATTTTACTTTGACTTTAGCATTTCCTGTAGATTACAACTTGATTTGAATTTGGGCCAAAAAAAAAAGTATTTTAAGAGTTTTTCACAGTTTTAGCCTCTTTTCTTCTTAAAGTGCACTAGAGTTATGCATTTAAATGTTAAATGCAATGCCCTCCCCCATAGTTTCACAAAATAAGGGCCCCCAAAAAGCTAGAAACAGCCCTGATTGCAACTAGTTATTTTATCCCATAGACAGACAACAATTGAGCAGAGATATCTTAATATTGCTGACTACAGACCACATCTAATACATAAAAGGTCTGTCCAAAGACATTTATCAGTTTCTGACTCTGGGAAAAAACAGTGAAATTCCCCAAAAGTACTGTTTCTCTGAACTATCCATTTAAGCAAATCACATTTACATTTGGGATATCGTGATCTCCGTTTGATCATGAGCCTGCCCTAAAACTGTCTGCCCCCCACCTCCCACTTTAAAAAGTGTGCCCCTCCCCTCTCAGACAAAGCTTGTTGAAAGGTGACCCCCTCCCCCTTAATTTACTTGCTTAGTTTCGCTCAATTCCTGGATGTTCATGAGATCATGATTATATTATTTGCAGTGCTGCTAACAGTCATTTTCACTACAGATCAATCTGTCAGTCTTTTCCTCAATTAAATTAGGCCTGATTGATTAATTAGTTTGTTCCATAAAATGTCAGGAAATGAAAAATGTTGATCAGTGTTTCCCAAAGCCCAAGGTGACATCCTCAAATGTCTCATTTTATTTTCTGTTTCTTATTTGAAGATGTTGAATAAAGATTGAGAAAAAAAGTTTATCAGAGGAGGGACTGAGAATCAGAGTAGAAACTTAATGACGGTGAAAATGAAACTGTTCGGCATCTTAACGTCAACACTGGTGGGAGAAACATGGCCAGCAAACTTCTTCAGCCTCGTAAGTATTTTTAATTTACAGTGCTACTAATTAAATTTGACATTGATATAGTTAGCTAAAAAGTAGGTTTGCCAGGGGCTGTTAAAAATTAAAGTGGCTGCTCATGTGTTGTGATGAGTGACTCTCACAATCATGTTTGACAGTGTGCTGAACAGTGTTAACAGTTTCATGTTTATTAATGATATCATTATTTACTCTACAGCTTCAATTATGTTTTCATGTATTTCTTTCCTTTTTCATACGTAATTAAACGCCATGAACATTTTCAGTTAAGAGACATATCATGAAGGTTTCATGAGGAAACTTGTTAATGCCACTGACAGTATGTTTTTATACTGTCTGTGGATAAAACACTCAGCTCAGGGTAAGGCTGCAGCCTCTTCCTTCTACTTCTAAACACAAAACAACAACAGCAACAAACAGTAATGGGGCACCAGTGCGGTGAAAATCGTTGCCTTTTGGGTGAAACAGTACCAAGTCCTCATTGAGATTAAAATTGCTTTATACAACATCTACAGTTCTGTAACATTTAACCATTTAAAGGCACATAGAAGCCAAATAATTTTATGTAGAGCAGTGTGTATGGAACAGCATTGTGTTGTGTCCACTAGAAGGGCACCTTAAAGGGCACGTTACCACATTTTGTCCATTAGAAATGAACTTTAAAGGGCACCTTACTGCGTTTTGTCCACTAGAAGCGTGTCTTAGAGGGCACTTTACCAAATTTTGTCCATTAGAAGGGCACCTTAAAGTGGACTTTTGTCTGATCATTAATCATCTCTCAATTTCCTGGTGTGGAACAAGGTAAGGCACATTCCAGAATAATGTTGATATTCAATTTGATGTACCTTGATGGACACTCCTCGGAGGGGAATCTAATCTCGCTAGTCTAGCTAGTTATACAATGTGACCTCACACAAAGTGTAACAGAAAGGACACCTTAAAGAGCACCTCTGTGTTGTTTTTAAAAACAACAACAACAAAAACAACAACAATAATAATACTAGTAATAATAATAATACTGATTTTGTTTCAGGTTTCATATTAGTTATCCACACTTAACTATATATGTGAAGGGACAGCTTGCAAGTAAAAAAAACAGTATCAAAAAACTTGAATGGTGATAACTTCATGTATAATGGTCAAATTACCAATTTTTGGGGGTTTAGTTGTAAGAAAAGTTTTTTATCATTCCAGCACTCCTCAAAAAATTAATCAGCAGTGACTATAATATTTTGAAAGTAAGCAACAAGTGCTATTTTAAGTGATAATTTAAAAAGTTTTTTTAAATTCATAACAATGACAGATTTATAAGGCAGTGTTGTGACCAAAAATAAATACATAAAACTGTATGCAGGCGTGTGTACAAACGCAAAATTCTGAAAAGTTGTGATGCATTTATGCTGAAACAGTCCCAACCCCTAATTTAGATTTTTTTTTTTAAAGGGCATGACACATTTCCACACACATATTTAAACAGGATAAAATAATGAGGTGATGACATTCATTCATTCATTCATTTTCTGTAACTGCTTATCCGTGAGGGTCGCGGGTGGCTGGAGCCTATCCCAGCTGACATTGGCGAGAGGCGGGGTACACCCTGGACAAGCCGCCAGTTCATCGCAGGGCCGACACATAGAGACAAACAACCACTCACTCTCACATTCACACCTATGGCAATTTAGAGTCACCAATTAACCTGCTGCATGTCTTTGGACTGCGGGAGGAAGCCGGAGTACCCGGAGAGAACCCACGCGGACATGAGGAGAACATGCAAACTCCACACAGAAAGCCCTGCCGGCTCGGATTCGAACCCAGGACTTCTTGCTGTCGCGGCAGCGCTAACCAAACACCAATGACATTTTATATCCAAAAGGTCAAAGGTCAACTTCATTGTGACATCATAATGTTCTGTACTGACATTACATGTGCACAGACTGTGCACAGACATGGATGTGAAGTGTAACTTGATTGGTTGGTGGAGACATACAGTTGTGACGCAGTAATCCTATTTTTTGGGCTGCTATGTTTTATACGACCATTGACTGTGTTTAAGTTTTTGGAACTTTGCAGATCTCAGCTGGTTGCACCTCTGGCAATTGTGGTGACATTGCAGTAGGTGCTTCACCATCTGTTGCCTGACAGGGATCTTCACTTTACAAGTGATCTCTCCTAGTTAGCGTATGAATTCTTGAGTTATGGCCAAAAACGTGCTTAGCAAGGTCACAGTGACCTTGGGTTCATCATTGAGTCCAAGCGGTCATTTGTGCCAAGTTTGAACAAATTCCCTTCAAGCATTCTTGAGAAATCACAGAGATAACAATCTTTGGCCACCATAAAATGGATGCATATTTGTGTTTCGGTGTAAAGCCTGAGACAGGTCACCTCAATGACCTTTTTACAATTATATCAACAGAATACCTATCATCTACAGGCCCATAAACAGCATGGTGCAGAAAAATGAAGAACGCTCCAGTGAACAAGCCCATGAAGGAGAAGGAGACCTCCAGAACAACTCATTCATTAAGGCCTGCCTTGATGGTGCTTTTGATGGTGCGTACACTGCAGGTGTAATATTATTTGTCCAAAGGTTAATCAAAAAGAATTCAAAACCAGCTGCATGGTGGCTGCAGTAGTGGTTGGTGCAATTGCTGGTGCAGCTCGCTGTGTGGTTTGTAAACTGATCTGGGGAAGTACGCAGAGGTAAACAAGCCACACAAACTGTGGTAGTAACCAGTTCATAAACCCACGTAATAATGCTGCCTCTAAATGCTTTTGTACAGCTGTTCATTGACGCCATCTCTGGGGGGAAGTTGGGTTTTATGTCTGCCCCAGTTAAAGATGGGGGTGCAGGCCACTTCAATCCTGTGGCAAAGCAGGAAAAAACACTTGTAAAATTGCCATTTTAAAGGACCACAATAAAGTTATAGCATATGCTATATTATGCTTAGTGTGTTTTGTTGTTCTTATGTTACCAGCTGAGCACATCAGGAACTTTAATTAATTAACACAACTATATAAATTTTCTTTCATCACACATCATCTTCCTTTTATGCCTTTGGATGTAATTTATTATGTAATGTTTTGTATTTTATCTGGATCTTGAGTCTGAAATAAAGTCTGAAAAAAAAACCTGGAGAAATTTGACATCACAACTGGTATTCTAACATATAATTATTAAATTTGCTTTGAAAGCATTTTTCAAAGGAAAGTTAGTCTTTTTGTCTTGTTCAATCTTTTTTTCTTATTACGCATTCCTTCCTCTTAAACATCTTTTGTCTCAGTAGAAAGTAGAAGTAGAAAGTACAGATATCTGTGTTCATGACTTCTGAAGGGAGTAAAAGTAAAAAGTTGTCAGAAAAATAAACAATCAAGTACAAGTACCTTTGTAAAGTATTTGTACTTAATTACTTCCCACCTCTGCTGATACCAGTACTATTAATGACCTAACAGAAGTAACTGTTCTATGGTATCTGCAGAGACCCTGTCGTCCGCCTGTATTTCCTTGTTTCTCATTATTTTGCTGTGACTGGGACATCCTGGTGCATTTATGAACATCCCAGACAAATTCTTGCTCTCAGCAGCTTTGTGAATATCTCTTAAGAAGAAACTTTTAGCACCTTTTAAGATTAATCCTAGTGGTAAGATAAAATCCTTTGTTAAAGGGACAGTTCAACCCAATGAAACATATTTTTCCTCTTCACTGTTGTGCTGTTTATCCATCTTTTTTTGGTGTGAGTTCTGGAGATATCAGCTGAAGAGATGTCTGCCTTCTCTCAAATATGATGGAACTAGCTGGCACTGGGCTTTTGGTGCCGAGATGGACAAAATAATACATTTGAAAAAGTCATTTTTTTCCCCCAGAAATCATTACCCAGTTACTAAAGACAATCCTGCTCACAGTAAAGTCTGTGGATTATCTTGAGTAACCGGGTCATGATTTCCAGAAAGACACACTAGTGTTGAGTTTCTCAAATGAATTTTTTCCCCCAGTTTTTGGTGCTTTGTTCAGTTTTACTGGAGAGAAGGCAGACATCTCCAAAGCCAATATCTCCAAATCTACCTAGATGATAATAGACTATAGGCCAGAGGAAAAATATGCATTTTTGATTTTGTGAGGAACTGTTGCTTGAACACAGCCCCAGATACACATCCACTGTCTTTAGAGTCTGAGGTTATTTCTCATTGAGTAATTGTAATGAATGTTCTTTTAATGCATGTTATCACCTGCATGTATGTAAATGTGCACACCAAAAACAAAACTGAGTAATAAGACAAGAGGCCGTTGTAGACAAAACACCAAAATCTTTAATGAAAGTCACATTTGCCGTCAAGGACGATGTGGGAAAAACATTTCATTGTAAAAAGGGTCTGAGACTGTAGTAACCGCCACCACTGGTAGTTCACAGGAGCATTCTGGAGAATACTGGACACATCCAAGCACTCAGCAGAGCAACACGCCACCTTAACAGCTAACCAGCAATACTCAACTGCTACACAACTGCGCCTAGTGCACAAAAAAAACAAAAAAAACAAAACAAAACATACAAGCTGGATTAGGATCATACAATTTAAAAAGAAACACCATATGTCCGGAGTCCTGTGAAATTAAACAAATGATTTAAGGAGATGAGCTTTTACCTTAAAATCTGTGATGACCTTTGACTGACCTGACACATTCTTCCAACTGATTAGACTTAATCTTCAGTTTACATCACCAGTCATTTTACTGTATATGCCATACGCAATAATATTTAAAGCTACTACAAGGAACGTCTAATTTTGTTGATTTTGGAACCCCCTGTGGACTAAATTAGTAGTGCTTCCACCACCGGAAACACAAAATATAGTTAAAATTATCTAGAGAAAAATCTCCCCCTGCTTCCTCTTAACACACCACCACACTAATGCACTGCTGTTTCCTTTGATTTCACAGACAAACTGATCTGGTGGCAGTTATATAGCTATAGAATAACTATATGAAAATAGCCAATCTTCTTGCTCATGGTCTCGTTTGCCTACGTAGGTCATATAGAGGCATCAGGCATTAAATAGAGACAGTTTCATAACCAGTTAAAAACTCCTTGTAGTAGCTTTAACACATTTATTGCAGGGGTTAAAATGATCTGCTGTCCCATTCAACAAATGACCCTGAGCTGCTGACATTAAAGACTGTAAGGAAGCAGGTAACATGTTTTGAGGGATTACTGCAGTTTTAATTAAATGGTTGCTCTGATATGAAAACAATAATGTAAGAAAAACTTTTTAAAGATAGGTGTATACTGTATCACTTTGGATCTCATACTGAACAAGAAATAAATCTTCAGATGTGAGAAAAACAAACCCCAACACTGCGTCCCAACTGACCGACTGTTTCACCGAATCAGTTAAAAGAGAAACCTGTAATATATTTACTGTAATAAATCACAAAATGACCACAATATGTCATCAGAGATTAAAGAAAGAAATTAAGTTGTAATACTCGCTTCTCTGACAACAACACCACAGCACTGGAAATTTCTATTCCAGGCTGGAATAACTGTTTTTGGTTTCGCATTTCAAGTTAATTGGAGTTCAAATTTATGCCGAATGTTCTGCGAATGAATCAGTGTCTCTTTATGAGTCGTAAGATATCATTAATAATCTCGTAGAGGAGTAGATGTTTATAATAGTTAAATTAGTAAAATGTTAATGGAGTTTGGCAGGCGGTGAGACAGGCAGTCACTGAAGTCCAACTCCAGAGTGTGTATTTTCATGGCTGAATGACTGGGGCAAAAATATGGAGTCAAACTAAGTTGAATGGGTATGATTTATGTGAAGAAAATAAATAAACAAGTTGATTCACCCATGCTGACCTTCATTTCACCAAAATTCAGCTTGGATCTTTTTGATTTGTTGCTTCCCCAATTTTCCCCAGATAAAATGTGTTTGGCTGCAGATATACTCGCTTCTTAACCATGTGTCTGCGTGCCTAGCTTTAATTTCTGTAGACGTGCACAATCATGGCTCCAAATGCACGCAGGAGGCGTGCGGCAGCCATGATGCGTCCATGCACACATAGTTAACAGCAAGTATCTCTCAGGCTAGGATAACTCACTAGGACTAACGGGAAAAAAACTCTACATTCAACAGGATATCAATACGGAAGAAAGTCGTAAATTTACCATAAAGTGAGATGTATTAATAAGAGCTCTAATGAAAATAGTCAGTTGCAGCCCTTGAAATGTTCACACATGAGAATAATCTATTTTCCATAATAATCATCTGCTGATGCCGCATGTGATTTGATTCTAATTATCCCCTCTTTCATTTACACACACTTACTGCTGACTGAGTCAGTCTGCGACCAAATTAATGCCACCATTAATAAAATAATCAATGTGAGGCTGAACAAAGCCAGAACGCCAAAGAAAATTGGACTATGAACTCCTCTTGACACAGGTCATGAGGAGAAGAACTGAAAATAAAGGGGGAAACTTAAACCACTAGTACAAAAATAAACATGAATATACTTGTGTTTTATCCTGTGTAATTATTACAAAAGCAAGTCTGAACAGAAACTCCTCTCCATTGAACTAAATTATTAAAATCATAAACATGTTATGAAGAAAAAATAAAATCACAGCACATCAAATGAAATGAAAAAAGCCCTTTTGTAGCCAAATGAATAAAACCAAGAAAAGCATGGAAGACACAATAATAACCTTTTACAGCAGGACAATGTTGCTTGTCTGGGATCCAGTCTTGGACTTCTGAAGTCACCTGAAAACTGTCAGAACAGAAGAGTTAGAACATTTTATTTGCCTTTTTTCAAATTACTTTACTACAAAGTCCCCCAGAACAATATGTCAACTTTCAGATGGTTTATTGATGAAATATAAAAAAAAAGGGGTAGGACTTGATAAATATTCACTTTTTACTCCTTTTCGGTTCATTCGTTAATTTTGTTTTGTTCTACTTTATTTTCTTTTAAGGTGTTTGAAATAAAATCTAATGAAAAAAACCAAACTATAACTGGAGGGGTCATTTTAAATTTTATTGTTCATTGCTTTTTTCCAAGTATTATTTGTGCACTTTATTAGCCTTTATTAGACAGTCAACAGGTGAGAGATGGCAGAAAATGACGGGGGGCACGCAGGGACCGACATGCAGCAAACGTCCTCAGTCGGATTCAAACCAATGCAGACCTGCAACGATTAAATAGTAACGAGTCATTCTTTAAGAAAAAAAAAAGTTCAAATTCTGATTTCAGCTTATTAAATGTGATTATTTTCTGGTTTGTTTACTCCCCTCTGCAGGAAACTGAATATCTTTGGGTTGTGGACAAAGCAAACATGTTATGGACAAAACAACTAATTGATTAATCGAGAAAATGATCACCAGATTAATTGATAATTTTAAAAAAATGTTAGTTGCAGCCCTAAACCAGTGATATTGCATTTCATGGTCAGCAGTGCGCCTCGCTCCTTGTGGTTTTGATGCAGTTTTTTTAAGCTCAAGGCACAAACTCCTACTGACATGATTTACATTAAATAGGGGCGTCACGATTCTCCAAATCCACGATTCAACTGTACTGAAACCTTTTTCCCCAACGACACCCAGAGTCCCGCACAGCTCCAGGTTTGCAACCCCGCCCACACCTGCAAGGCTGAGATCCACAACCGACCCATTATCCCAAACGGTGAATATCAGCCCTGTGACCTGATGCACAGCCATAATTTAATACACACAGTCGCTGACTTGTGTCCACAACAGGCGCAGCGTCTGTGCTCCTGAAGCTATTGATGTGTTTCCATAGTGACGACAGGCATAACTTCCAGTTAGCAAAAGCTAATACTTTTGGAAACTTTTTACAAGCATCAAAGCCACTGACAATGTTATTCTCAGTTTTTGAGCACAAAAATCCTCCTAAAAGTCCAAGCTGGCCTTTGACGATGTATCGGTTTGATAATAAAAACAGCTGGGGTTGCGTGGACCATCGGGCAAACGCCTCAGCGAGAGGGGCTGCTGTCTGCCAGGTTTGCAGCACCAACTAGAGGCGGGCGGCCGCATAACACCTTAGAGGTAACAGTTAACTGGCATTGTGCAGGAATAAAATATTGCTTAATAGTTTAACCGAGTAATATTTCTGGTGCTAACGTTTAATCATGTAGTGACTAATGACGCAAATCTCTACTCTTTTCCATCGATTTTTGATTTCTAATTGAAATTGTAACACTCCTAACATTAAATAGTAGCACTTTTGAATTGGCGGCGTGTAAAGCTGAGTGTGGCAGGACATGAAAAGTATCCAATCTGATATATGGCCTTCTTATCCCACAACATCTACCTCAATTTTAATAACCATTTGAATTGGAATGTCATATAGAACATGAGGTACAAGCAGGGACATGGAACTGAACAAACACAGTGGGACTGATGTGGAAGCAGAGTTGGACAAACCTCAGTCCCTCTCAAGCAGCAGCACCTGGATGGGGACACGACCTGGAGGACAGTTTTATGTCCGGTGGCAGACACACAGACGTACCTCAACACCAAACCCCAACACTGACTGCCTCCACTGACTGCTGCACAGAAACCCTCACCGGCAGCCGGCGGCCTCGCAGGCACCTTCTAACTGCTCATACTGCCTCAGCTCAGCTCAAACTCCTCTTTAGCAAACAGGATGCCGCAGCTTGGGGAGGAGAAATCCAGATTTGGTTCACCGTCAGAACTGTTCTTAAACATCTTGCTTAGTATTCAGAGAAAATTATCAGCTTGTACACTGGGGAAGACAGAAAATGTAATAGAGCCCAACCAATACGGAATGCAGATAGTAGCAGCCCAAGTATGTGACAAAAATAATTTGCATGAATCATATTTGACTGCAGTTGCAAAACAAAAACAATGCAGAAGTCAGTAGCAGCCTTTTAATAAAATAAAATAAAATAATTAACAATGTAATATGACAGTATACATTGTCACAGTCCAGTTTGGTATTTAGACATTTTTATTGCGATATTCAATATATTGTTACATCCCTACTCATTACTTTTAGATCTTTTCTATGTAGATTGTGCACCCATATGACTCTGCAAAGCCATTCAGAAGGCTGCTTTCTTAAAGAAACAGTTCAACCTAAAAACAAACATTACAGTTATTGCATATTTTTCATCTTGCCTGTAGTGCTGTTTATCCATCTAGACAGTTTTGGTGAGTTGCAGAGTTTTGGAGATATCAGCCATAGAAATGTCAGCCTTCTCTTTAATATAATGGAACTAGATGGCACTAGTCTTTTGTTGCTCAAAGAGCAAATAATACATTTAAACTCAACAGCAACATCTGTGTCCAGAAATTATGACCCAGTTACTCAAAATAATCCACAGACCTCGTTGTGAGCAGTTTCCTGTAGGAGCTACTTTCTTTGTATGGTAGAATCTTCCAAATCTCCTTTATTTCTGCAGTAAGAAGTAGTTCCTACATGAAACTGCTCACAACAAGGTACGTGGATTCATTTGAGTAACCAGGTCAGGATTTATGGAAAGAGACACTGCTGTTGAGTTTATACTAGAGAGAAGGCAGACATCTCTACGGCTGATATCTCCAAAACTCACACCAAAGCGATCCAGATGGACAAACAGCACTACAGGAAATTTTGATTTTGGGGTGAACTGTCCCTTTAAATAAATAACTTTATTGAAAAATATTGAAGTTAAATATTCTTTAGCATATTAACTATTTTATCATTTATTGTAAATGAAATCTAGAAATGAACACAGGAAATAAAGAAAAAATAAATGTAAAGAGCTGAATAAACATCAGCTAATTGCTGATTTTTCAAATACTGCCAGTCAATTAGGGGCAAGTTGTAAAACAAGTAGTGTTGTCACGATACTGGAATTTCTAATTTCAATACAGTGCTTTGATAAATATTGATATTCAAAACCAATTTCGATACCACAGGGAACAATTGACTCAACCTTAGGGGCATAAAATTTTGGATTTTTATTAAAAAGATAAATAAAACAAGGCTATAACACGACAACAAATATAGCAAATGAGACGAAGACAGCACTGTGAGTAAGTGAGAGGAGGTGGGACTATGTGGGCACTGCAGCATCATGTGTCAACACACTGTCAGAGAGAAGACGGAGCAAGAAAATAAAACTAATATTGAAAGCATTACAAATATTCAGAGTCCATATTTATATTTTTTCCATCACCGAAAACAAGAGGCAGCTTCTCAGCTTTAACACATGCAGAGAACCTCCTCTTGACCTCATAAATGTTCCTCGTTATGCTTTCTGCATTATATGTTCTGTTAAAAAAAAGTTTTCATATCAGAAAGCATAAAAGTGGAGCTCATATCGGCTGGGCTCTAAAATGTAACTATGAGTTCAAGAACTTATGTTGCAGATCAAATTTGCAGGGGAAAAAAATCCACAATGCATCTTTACTAGGGCAAAAATACTTTCTTCAATCATTAACTGATATTATGTAAAACTATTTTTTCGTTTTTAGAGCTAAGTGGTCTAAATTTAAAATGTTCTTCAACATGATGTCAGAGTGGCTGCTGAACTGACTGCTAAAGGGGACAAACTCATCAGCTAGAGCTAAATTTAAACTAGCCTGTCTCCCACCCTGGTACTGACAACTTTAACAAAGACACTGGAAACAAAACTTTAATAATAACATCTTGTCAAACTCACCTGCTGCTGTCGTGCCGAGCTCTATGGGGATTCGCCTCCGTTTTCTGCCGCCGACTTGGGCTGGCTTTTAGATCTCGACCTTGACCCTCTTTTGGAAGAAGGGGTGCGGCTTCTGGACTGGGACCTGGACCTGGAACGGGACTGGGACTTGGCCGTGGTTTTCTTGCTCCTGGGAGACTGGGACTTGGATCGGGAGTAGGACCGGGACCTGGATTTGCTGTAGCGGGATCGGCTTCGGGAACGAGAGCGGCTCCTGCTGCGGGATCTGCTGCGTCTTCTGTGTCTCGGGCTGGGGAATAGCTGTATACATTCAGTGGGGTGAGTTTTCATCGACAGAGCAACAACAGCTGAGGAAACATCTTCTGTAACAACGGAACTACACCAGCACTGGGCTGAATCCATCGCCGGTTGCTTTTTTGTGGTGATATTTGTTATTTTATTTTGCTAATGTAATGGTCTGCAGAGTGACAGCTGCTGCTCTGACATGACAGAAAATTGTTGGGCAAATTGTAGGGAAAATAATCAGAATAAATTTTAAAAAATACAGTGGAATTTTTATCAATACTATGTGTAATATTATAAACATTATTTACAATATATAAAATGTAATCATTGTTTACACTAATAAAAGTTAAGAAATATATTCAGAAGTTGTTGTTTTTTTCTTTTCTTTAACATTTACATTTGCTGTGGTATTGTTGAAGAGTTTTTAAAGACAACTTACAAAAGATGGTTATACTATAAGCTCACTCTTTGAGAGGCCTTGGCATGAAAAAATTTGGGAGACCCTGCTGTAATCTAAGATTCTCTGACAGTTTACTTAGTACCCAATTTTATCAGTAAGCCTGCACCATACTTTAAAACAGAAATATCCTTATAGATAAATATAGATTAAAAACATTGGATATTTGTATCATATATAAACTGAACAACTGGAACAGTCTCCGGTTTTCATTTCAGAAATCTGAAATCACCTTTATGAGGAAGGCCTCCCAGAATAGACATATTTTTACATGGAGTCTGGTTACAGACTGCGCCCACACAACTAAAAGGGGCGATATAATATTCCTTCAGTCTTAATAACACTGCTGAGAGGCATCAACTTACCAGAGCTGCTTACTTACACTGTCAATTTATCTGACACTGCTGTGGGTGTTCTGTGTTTTTCAGCAGAGCATCGGATTAATAACAGAACAATTAGGGATTTATTCCAAAAAGACACTGTGACAACTAATTACATAATCCCATTCTGGAGCGGTACAATAGAGAATGTGCCTTTAAGAAAAGTATGTAATGTTCAAATTAATTCACAGGTTCTACCCTGCAAATTCTTTCATAACAGATGCAAACAGAACATTGAGGCTGAGTGCTCATTTTGAAAAAAAGTTCCACATTTGTCTTGAAATTGTTCTCATACAGAGACATTTTGGCCAGACACTCTAGAGTTCATATGTCATTGCAGATGTTTGTTCTGTTCTTTGGTGTGTTTGACTTTAAAATGGAAAATGAGGAAAAATATTTCATAATAAATCCTGTGTTTTTACTTGCTAAATTCCACTCACACAAATGCAAGTTCAAGGGTTAAACCATTCTATCCTATTATACAAATCTATAAATACATATCCCTACCTGCAACTACATGTCATCATTGTGACTCAGACTGATATTAGAACACGTGTTGATAAATCGTCGGCTGATACAATCAGTATCGACTAAAGCTGCAATGATTAATTGCTCATGAATCAATCATCTTGGACTTTGGGAAACAATGATCAACATGTTTCATCATTTTCTGAAACTTGAAAAACAAACAACTATTAATCGATTAATCAAGAAAATAATCAACTGATTAAGCGACTGAGGAAAATAATGGTTAGTTGCAGCCCTAGCATCAACATATATTAGCTGATAAATATATTGACACACTGTCAAAGCATTTAATTTCAACAACAGCCAAACTTTATTTGTGACATTAAGTGATGAACTTTAACAGAAAAACTCAGTGAAATTTTGAGTCAGAACTGTTCTCAGGTCTGTGAAATACTAAATACTAAAAAACAGTTTACTCACGACACTTTAGACTTTCTTGACCTAAACTACAGGTTATATCATCATCTTCTTTTTAAAGCATAAAAATGTTAAATTATCTGTTGTCTTATCCGTATCGAGAAGCAGGTAATTAAAAAAAAAAAAATCGATTACTAGATTGTGATATTTTCTGTCTTTTGCGATTTGTATCTGCGTTTGTCTTTAATAAAGTTTTATTGAATAAAAAGTCAGTTCTTATCTTGTTCTCACCTCCTGCTCCGGCGTCCATGGCCGCTGTACCTCCTCGGCGGCCCTCCTCCTCCTCCTCCTCCTCCTCCTCCTCCTCCCTCCTCCTCCTCCTCTCCGTCCCCCGCCATAGTGGGAGTCCGGGGGTCTGCCGTACCGGGCCATCTGTACCCGCAGCTCCCGGCCGTCCAGCAGCGCCCGTCCATGGCGTCCATCGCGTCCTCGGCGTCGCGTTTGTCGTGGAACCGCACGAAGGCGAAGCCGCGACTCTCTTTGGTGTAGCGGTCTCTGGGGATGTAGACGTCCCCCACCCGGCCGTACTTCTCGAACACCCGTCGGAGTGTTTCCGGAGATGTTCGGTACGTCAAGTTGTCCACTTTGAGGGAAGTCATGCCGTCGACATCTGGAGGAGCCCGACCGTAATTCATGATGGTCGTTCGTCGGCGAGGCCTTCACAACAGTTTAAATTCTGACTACGACAGAGACGATTAGTTTGTTAAAGTCCACTCGCGCAGACACCAGGGTGGAGTTTAACCAGAATCGCCTTCACTGCGGGGTGTTTAGGACTGCACACCCGCAAAAAAAGACGATTTCTTCCAGCACAACACGTCGTCTTCAACCGCCACAAACCAGCGAGGTGAACTTCTTCTTCTACTGTAGAAATAAGACGCTCCTCGGTGTTATGTTCACCCAGTGGCGCCCCCTGGTGGAATTACGTTAGTTTCTTTTCTTTTCTTTTGAACAAAAAAACTAAATAATAAAAAAAGATAAAGAAAAGAAAAGAAAAGGACTACCTTCACTTCAGTTTGTTTCCCACCACCTTTGAAGAGGAAACAGAAAATTATACCAACAATTTTATACTTAAGAACCAGTTACCTCTCTTAGATTATAGATTAGATTATATTTGTACTTTCTGTAATTCAAACATTGACACTATTAAAACTATGGAACATCTTTTCTTCTTGATTAATTAGGACCTTTTGGGAGGCCCCTCAGTGTTGGATAACTAATAATTATCAAAATATTCCGATTTTAACGTATAACAATATAAAATATAAAGTTACGTATCGTTACGAGTTTGGAATAATAATTTCAGCATTTTGTCGAGGTATGCCATACATAAATGTTGTTTCTTAAAATCAATGCGTGTATTTGCTGCATATCTAAACGAGATAATACTATGAAAAAAAAAAAAGTATGTGAAATATCGCAAAATTTAAAAATTGTGTGTCTATGAATATTTGATTGACCACTTGTGCGTTTTGTTTGTTTGTTTTTCTTTTATTAATTTTTCCTACATTCATTTCATTATTATTTATTGTTGGCCTGTAATTTTTAATTTTTGTTTGATATTGCTGCCTCTCGCTGCTGATGTTGTGAACTAT
This sequence comes from Lutjanus argentimaculatus, assembly GCA_034769285.1. Classification (NCBI taxonomy): domain Eukaryota; kingdom Metazoa; phylum Chordata; class Actinopteri; order Lutjaniformes; family Lutjanidae; genus Lutjanus; species Lutjanus argentimaculatus. Next base: position 5,411,735 of record JAWZSL010000030.1, on the reverse strand, counting down.
ATAACTAATAACTAAATAACTTAATTTGAATATGAAATGTGCCTTTTTGTTTGTACTGTAACACTAATGTATAAAGAAAAATGTTCAGTTGAATTATATTATTATTATTATTATCATTATCATTCATTATTATTATATTATATTTATTATTATTGCTAGTAGTAGTAATAGTAGTCTGTTATAAACACGACCTAGTGCCTATTCGCCCGGCCGTGTTCGTATTTTGTCCCTTCTAAGGACCCGTCTGACTCCATGGCAACGCGACCTAGCTACCGCCACAGCTAATCCCGTTCGTCTTCAGTTGCTGCAGGCGGCAAAATCTACTCTTTTTCTGCAGTTAGCCACAAAAAGAGAAAGATGTGACTGAACTTCACATATATTTATGACTCAGGAAGTATTTCTGAACGCACAGGAGCACACGGAGCGGTAAGATGTTAGCAGAGTTAGCTGCCTAAACTACACTCACTTTCTTTGTTCAGTGTTACAAACTGGAGTTATCTTCAATAATATTTTTATTTTCATATTTTGTAAATTGTCATTGACATGTAATACAGCGCGGAAAAAAAAGCACTACTATTACAATATAATATTACTCCATTACAAGTAAAAGTCCTGCATTCTTCTTATTATTTTTATTGTGTGTTGATTGTTGCCTAACAAATATTTGCTGAAGATTCTGACATGCAACTAGTAAGTACAGCTGTTAAAGGGACAGTTCACCCCCAAATTGAGATATCAGCTGTACAGATGTCTTCTCTCTTTCCAATATAATGGGACTAGATGGCACTGGTTTCTCAAGCTCGAAGCACCAAAAAATGCATTTGAAAAATTCAACTCCAGTGTCTCTTTCCAGAAATCCTGACCTGGTTACTTAAGATAATTCACAGACCTTGTTGTGAGCAGTTTCATATAGGAACTATTTTTCTTCACACCAAAACAGTCTAGATGGACAAATAGCACTACAGGTAAGAAGAAAATATGTGTTTTTGATTTGTGGTGACCTGTTCCTTTAAGTAAATGTAGAGTACAAACACAACGTAGCAAATAATGGAGGTACATGTGCTGCATGATTGTACTTAGGTACAGTACTTGAGTAAATTGACTTTCTTTGCACACAGGCTGTATTAAACATTGAGTTTTAACATACCTCAATCATAACTTGTGGTGCGTGTGAGTCTTTGCATGGAAACAATTTGATGAGACAGAAAACAATCATGCAATTTCAATCTTGTATACAGTATGTATCTGAAAATTCACAGAGGAAAATAAAGAGCCTAAATAATTCAGGTTTTGACTCTACTCGATCTTTTTTTGTTTTTTTTCCTGTCAGATATGATGTGAGCCTCGCAACAGTTAAAGGTGTCTTCTCAGAAACACACAATGCAGGTAATCAAGAATGCTTTTACCTGGGGGTCAAAAATAAAAACCTACTCAGCTCTACTCTGTTCTATGTACAGAAGTTAAATATTTTTTGTCCCTGTTCCTCAGGTGTTGCCTATTTGGGGGCTTGCCATCCCTCTCCCAGCAGTGCTGATGATAACTTTGAGTCTCTACATGGTCGTCCTGGGGATCGGGCTGTGGATCAGATTCTGCCTCAAGGTTTGTGCTGCTGGCCCAGTCACTGTTACATTATTACAGTTTGTGAAATTATAAAATGTGTTGTTTCACTAGACACTAAACTTAGAAGCACAGATGTAAGGGAATGTAAATAGGAAAGGGGACTTTGACCTCTGCTGATTAATATAAAGTATCAACACTTCAGTCAAGTTACTATATGCGGGTGTATATTCTATCACAAAACATAACTCTGGTTGTTTATGGCTCAATAATCTGTGATTTAAAGTGATGAAAAAGTGAAATAGTAATTTTGAGTATATGTATATAATTTACCACAGCTGTCAGATGTTTGAAAAGCTTGAAAATGCACCTTGAAAAGTGCTTGGTGGTGAACTGAGGCAGACATGTCTTCCTGAGACACATCTACTCATACACATACAGTAACACGATGCTGATTTCTGTTTTTATCTCCCAAAGGACCGCTGTTCTTCAGAGTGTGGTGATTGCTGTCCAAACATTTCAATATGTGAGCAGTGCTTCAGACTGGCAGAACTGTGTAACTGTAGTCTGCCGACCATGGAGACATGTTGGTCCAAATCGTGTCCTTCTCCTTCTGTAAGTAACCTCCAAACCTCCAACCAGATTATGTGTTATTGATACTGCAGCAGAGCATCACATCCATTTCTGAGGCAGATATTTGTTCAATTACAGTCCACTCTGCTATAAATAGAACAGAACATTCTTGTTCCACCAGGGCAGGACATTTATCCTTGTTTCATTAACTGGCAAAGATTTAAAATCACTGTGCTGCAACCACAAAGATCAATTTAATCTAACATTAGTTCTAATCAGTTTAGCACATCTGGGTTTAAAATGAATACATCCAGACTTAGAGTTAAGCACAACTCTGTTGCACAATTAAAAACTAATCTCAAAAATTAAAGTAGAAATTAAGTAAAGTTTAATCAATATGGAGATACTTGCTTTCCCAGATTAAAATAAATAAATACATAAAAAAATCAGAGTGCTGTTGGAACCTAGTAAGTTTAAAAGAGGGGGAAATCTGTATTCCTAAACAAAATGTTACATTGTTTGCTAGCTAGCTAGCTAACAAGCAAAAAGGATAAATATTGTTTGCTAACCATCTAAAACAATTTTAAAGTTAAATTGCTTGCTAGCTAGATAAAAAGAAGCTAGCTAAAAAGAAAAAATGTTGCATTGTTTGCCAGCTAGTGAAAAGGTTATTTTAGCCAGCCTAGTTAGCTGAGAATTATGTTGTTCAGTCCATCTCTAAAAGGCAGCCATTTTAAATGTTAAGCTTCCTCAGTGTAAGTTTAAAGTCAATACTGGTTAACATTTTAAAATGGAGTTTAAAGTTTTGGTGCAACAGAATTGCGTGTGATTTAGGTTTAGAGTAAAATCTAAAGATTTAGTCTAAAGATTCAGAGAGCTGTTTAGATGTAATCTTTGTTCATTTTAAATATTAGTTTAAAAGTTTGGCGCAACATAATTTAAAGTTACACTATAATTTAACTGGGTTTAAAAAATAATCCTTGTTGGTGCAACCCAGCCTTAAAATTGAAACAAATGTATATGCATTGAAAAACCAAGCACTTTTCTCTTCATGTTGTCTCTCTTAATCCACATTAAGATGATGAATTCCACCTAAAATGGGTCTGCGGAAATATTCTCTCAAATTCATCCAGTACCACAAGCCTCACATTGTAATTTGGGCAGGAGCCTGTCAACGTCCCACAAACATGTCTGAACTGCTTCTGCTTCTCAGTGGTTGTGTAGCTGTGTTATCACCAACTCTCTCACATGTCCAGTCACACTTCACAGTCACTGTCACTACAGTACACTGCAGTATGTTTCTTTCTGTTGTAAAAGTTTTTATTTGCAAAAGGCTCAGTGCAGAAAGTTAAAATCCACCATTTCATTGAACTCTTGTGTCTGATATGTTTTCCCCCAGTGTGTCAAATGGGACTGTGCCTGCACCTGTCAGCCTCCTGAGTGTGACTCCTGTAACTGTCTCTGCTTCGAGATCAGGATCAAGTAGAAGAAGAAGATGGTCAGGAGTGCGCTCATGCCATGTTTTTTTCTTGATGTATGCCTTCATTAGAGAGTTTACAGTGGAGAGATAGCAGGAAAAGAGCAGAGAGTGAAGGGGAATGACGTGCAGCAGAGCTCCCTGACCAGAGATGTTGCGGTTCTTGGTGAGCACCTCTGGGCTCCCTGTCTCTGAGTTCTTGCTGAGTGTCAATATGATGAATGTTTTTTAGCCCTTTTTCACCAAACTAACTCTGGTTCTTGAACCTGTTCCATTCAAGATTCATGGAACCGTGGTGCTGTCTTTGAATCAGCCCGCATTTCCACCAGTTTTAGGGGAACCACTGAAATCAAGGATGTGTCATCAAGGGAGGGCACTGCACAGAATATGACACGGCCACTTTGGTTTCGAACCGTAAATCAAGAATAACCTGCTATTTTTTGTGCCAGCTGGAAGCACAAACTAGAACTAAACCACACCTTTTTACCTTTAAAGCTCCTAGAAGGTGTTATTAACTAGTTATAAAACAGCCCCAAAATAAATACTGATGCCTTTATATGACCTACATAGGCAAATGAGACCTTTTTTTATTTACAGTTGTGTTTACATGTCAGAATTGAAATCAGATTGAAATTGAAATTTTTATTTTTTGTGGTTGTTAGATTGGAGACACTACCACTTTTGTTCACATGGGGTCTCAAAATCAATAAATTAGGAAAGTTCCTTGTAGCTTTCAGGAAGACTGAAAATGATTCTGTTACTGCCATCAGATGGCATCTTCATGTGTCATTTTTCAGTTGTCATTAACAGAACAGGGTCTCCTCAGTGTCAGCAGGTATTTTCTGCTATGGTTCATTGTGTTAAAATTTGACTGTTTCATACCAAATGATTCAAAGCATGTGGGATATGAATAAAATCTTCTATCACTGTATGTCATTTTGTATTGAAAACAGTGCAATCCAACTGATATTGTCGTTCACGTCACATTCAGTTAGGACACAGTGTTAGATATCACTGTACATGAGGATGCCCCCTATAAATTTTCCTGATTATTTTTACTCTCATAATAATAAAACATACATTATACAAAGTACAACTTTTTTGATACCTCTGTATTAAAAAAAATGAGCTAATTTAGGCTCAAAACTTTGTACTTTTTCTAATGCAATAAAATAGAAACGTCAAAGGGAGAGTTTTACAGTGCAGTGAGTCACTGGGATGCAGAAATCACTACTAACAAAAGTTTTGGACTCTGGACAAGAAATATGTGCATGTGTTTTGCACACCGGTTGTTAAGATAACACAGTAAAAAAATTAAATGCAAAATATCCTACAAATGTGTATATCCTCACAGTCTGTATTGTCATTTCTTCCACTTATAGTATTCTAGTTGTCTTTTAAATGTCACAAAACGCTAAAACGTGATATCAAAAACTAAAAACACTGCATTGATTGTTTAACACTTAACTTTGTATATCTTGTATGATATCTTTTATTTTTGATAAAACAGTGAAATATATGACTGTAAAATGTTCTGTTTGGCAGTTGCGCATTTACTGTGAGGAAAAGTCCTCCAGCCTTTCAGTCTGACTGTACATCTGTGTGAACAGCTGACATCTAGTTTGATTGATCCTTTTTTGTAGCTGGAAGTGCCTTATCTGTTGTGTATTTTGAGAATGGTTCAGTAAGTTAAAGTTTAAAGGGACAGTTCACCCCAAAATCAAAAATATATATTTTATCTCTTGCCTGTTGTGGTATTTATCCATCTAGATAGTTTTGGGGATATTAGCTGTAGAGGTGTCTGCCTGAGACGTTGCTGTTGAGTTTTTCAAATGCATTTGACTCTTTGAGCACCACAAGCTGAGTGCCATCATATCCCATTATATTGGAGAGAAGACGGACATATCTACAGCCAATATCTGCAAAACTCAACTCACACCGAAATTATCTAGATGGATAAATAGCACTACAGTTCATAGGAAAAATTTGTATATATGCTGTGTCCACTTTTGGAACTGAACTGTTCCTTTAAGGTTGGCGTTATTCAGTATTGTTCTTACTGATAATAAATACATATAATGTGCAGCCCCAATCCAACAATTTTTAAAGGCTCTATAATTTCTTACAACAATTGTCTTTGTAGTTTTAAACAAACGTTGCTCAAACAGGAGGAAATTGATTTGTTGGTGTCATCTACGATGTGAGTTTTGCTCTTTTCATGAAATTTACTGATTGAAATGTAAATATCGAATATCATCAGAGTTAAAGAAAATGTTGTACATGTAAAAAATGACTAAATTAATATTTTACACATTCTGGTTTTTGAAAGTTTTTATTAAATTGTGTAATGTTTTAAAAATGGATCCATCAGTTTGAATTTATCATTAGGTCGTTTGACCACTTGAACTCTGTGTTTGTAACTCCCGTAGTCACTCCGTCTGTAGACTGTGATCACTTTGATTGATTCTATTTTCTGTCTTCTTGTCACGTCCTACTCCCACAGTTCATGTCCCCTGCTTTTGGTTACGGGCTTCACTCCACTGTAGCAATAAATTAGAGATGTTTCTCTAAATCAGGAGTGTCAGACTTATTTTAATTCACTGGCCACATGCAACCCAATTTGATCTCAAGTGGTTATTGTAGCATTAAAGGTACATTCTCAAAACATTCACAGTTAATGAACCCTCCATTCATTATCCATGTAACTGCTGCATTCATCCCTATAAGTTTAATTGTGTATGTAGTGTATATACTAGGGAAAGAGCAAACATATTTTTGTTCAGGTCTTTAATTTCGTTTATATTAACCAAAACAACATTAATGTGCTGCTTTTCAGAGGTAAATCTGACAGCAGTAGCACACATGCAAGATCACAGCATAAAGGAAAATGTCACAGAATCACGACAAACAAACTTTGTTTAAAAGCAGTTTAATATGACCAAGAGACAACGGCGAAATTTTTCAGCACTTTCACATCTACATGACAATTCCACCGCAAAGCTCAGCAAAACTTCAAATCGACACTTAACATTTAAACCAAATAATTATCCAAGTAAAGTGCAGGTTAAGTAATTTTTTTTAGAGCAAATACTCTGTGTTCAGACTGTGTGCTGTGTCCACTTCAGATAGAAATGAACATTATGGTGCAGTAGCTCTCTGATAACATGAGGTAGATGATAGACAGGCTCATCATTGTTCCACAGACCTCAACAGTAAAATATGGCTCTTTAAGTTTGTTTTTCAGTCCAATCTAATCCTGTTCTGAAAATAACTAGCAGATATACATATATATACACATTACAAAAATTGTAACATTTCAGCATTGTATGGATTTTAAAAAAATCATAATAAAACAGAGGTGCAGATATCTTTATGATCCAGGTAGCTTCAAAAACCATAAATATCACTTCATGGTTTGTTGTCAGTGTTAAGACTACATTCATAGATTTGTTCAGTGCAGCTGAAAAACTTCATTTCACACCCATATTTTACACCCTTCTTTTTAGACTGAAGGCAGTTAGTGTCCAGAATCTCTTTGAGATTTAAAAAAAAAAAACAAAGAAAAAGAAAGTAAAGCTTGTGAGGGCTGTGACCAGATAACAGAGATAAATCATGTGTTATTGTTGGGACAGAGCAGTGGAGCAGGCTGGAAGTTGGTGTCCTTTAAAGTAAACAAAACAAAACAACAACAAAAAAATCATTATCTTCCTCAGTGCAGAAACACAGCAGTTTCCTGGAGAATCAATAATCAATAGTTATGTTCACCCTCGTCAGTTTGCTTTGCCAAAGACTTTTTTCCTTGAGACTTTGATTGTGAACGAAGTCAGCAGAATCCCAGTTCAACCTCAATATATCATTAAAATACCCAATGTTTTTATCCATTATATTAAAAAGGACAACAATTCCAGTTCCCTGTATTTTTACCATGGTAACTATTGTACTATAATAAAATATGGTGAGGCCAACTGATAAAACTGGGTATTAACTAAGTAAACTGTGTCAGAAAATCACAGCATGGTTTCCCAAACTTTTTCTATGCTTAAGTTAAAGAAAAGTAAAGAAAAAACAACCTCTAAATATACTTCTTTACTTTTATTAATGTAATAATAAAAGCATTTTAAATAATATGTACACATTATGAATTATGTTTACAATAATACACATATAATAACAGGCTAATTCTATTCTATTTTTTAATTACTATTACTATTTTTTAGCATTTGCTTCATCTTTGCTTCAATTTGCAATTTGCTATAACTGCTTTAATGAGGAGAAATAAAAACTTCTCGGATATCAGCATCAATTTTGACCAGATAAAATATGTTGGAGGTGAAGCAAGTGTGCAAAACTTTGCTTTAATAGAATAAGTGTTTTCAAGTGAGTCCTGTCTGCTGACGCACGAGCAGATTAGGACGTCCTCATTTAAGGAAACCGAAGCAATCAGTTGTTCGCTTGCATGCTCGTTCACATCACTTCCAGTTAGGAAGGAAGGTCCAGCATATTCACTTTGATTTTCATCCTGTTTGCATCAGGCATCGAGGCACACTTCGCACAGCCCATGCAACGCTTTTGGTACCTGAGAGAAGTCAATTTATTTTGCTCTTTTTTACCCGGAAGGAAGGGTAGGTTCTGGAACAAAACATAGTTGGCTAGGTTTAGGAAAAGATCATGGTTTGGGTTCACATAAGTACATCAATCTGGGACGTTATCTGAGGACGTGTGTCATGTAATGAAGTCTGTGTGTCTTTTAGTCTGTGAGGATGCAAATAGGCCCTTCTCCTTTTTCCAAGTTAGAGCAACAACCCCTCAAAACATCTGTGCACATCCCTGATGCTCAAAACGGTCAGTCTGCGACTAAAGAACGCATGATACTTGTGCTGCTGTTAATGCACACAACTCTGCGGACAACTTGCATTGTCTGCATGAGAAAATTAACAGAACTGTTACTGTAAGAGCTCTGAATGTCTAATATAACCCTGTCAACCTCACTGCTCTCTTCTCAGTGCTCACCAACAGAGGCACAATCAAGTCATAGATTAGTTAACGCAGCCTTAAGCCCATATTGTCTCTCAAATTCAAAGTTATTTACAGTCATTTGTGCTTTCACATCATGTAAATCACTATTTACAGATCCAGTCTCTATAAGAAGAGGCAGAGACACACGGAGAAGACGAGGAGATGGAGGAAGAGCATGAAGGGTGTGTGAGCGAGAGCTCCCCCAGAGCTGGGGGCCTGTGTGGTGGCGCCTGCAGTGGTGCTGTTGCTGCTGTTGGTGGAGAATGGAGTTAAGAACGGCCCCACTTCCTGAGCAGAAAGCTCTCAAAGAGGCTCAGTTTGTCGAAGGTGTTCATTGAGCCTGCTCGTACTCTACTGGTGGAGTTGGTATTGTTGGTTTCAACTGACAACACTGCAGCCTGGAACCAAGAGCCGTCCAGCTTACACATCAGTGGACCGCCAGAATCACCCTGAAACAAACAAGCAAAACAGATACGTTCAAGTCCAACATACAGAAAATAATATTCTATTTTCGTAATATTTAGTGCAAGAACCCTATAGAAATTGCTTTTGATTATTATTAGCATTTAAAAAAAATATTTTCACCCTAAAATTTCAGTTTTTAGGGGCTATACGTGCACGAAAACTCACGAAACTTGGGTCCTCTGCATGGGCGTGGGAAAATGGCTCCACACCTGCCTCCTTTAGTGACTATTCAACTGTAATTTGAGAACATTTGTGACCCGACCACCATTGGATCAAGCACCACCCAAATTTGCATGTGTTGCTCAGCACTATGTGACATGTTTCGTTGCACTGATTGGTTTCAAGTCTCTCTAAGTGGCAGAGGCATTTTGGTTTGCACCCATTGATAACGCAAACTTTGCACCAGTGAAAAGGCTCCATTTTTAGCATGTTCCGTGTTCTCTGCAACTGACGTACTTCAATTTACTGATATCATGTTGATAGATGAGGTAAGTGACACTAGGCCTGTGTTGTGGCAATACAAAGCGATTAATGTAAGGCTTCACATAGCACCTTCAAAGAAATAGTTTGACATTTTATGAAATACTTTTATGAATACATTTTCTGGCTGAAAGTTCGATGAGAAGGACAGCAGTTGAAAAAGTACCTTCTGGCTAACTCTGTTCATATTTACAGTGATGCTGAATGAATAAAAAATAAATAAATAAATAAATATAAAGTTACTGCTGTATCCAAGGTCAAGAGAAAATCTGGACCATAAGCATAGGTGGCAAAAGTACACACCTTCTGTACTCAAGTAGAAGTACAGATACTTTTATTTTAAAAAGACTAGTAATAGTATAAGTACAATTTCAACTTCTTTACTCATGTAAAAGAGACAAGTACAGGCTCTGAAACGTACTCAAGTATAAAAGTAAAATGTGAATCGCACCTTTTCCCAAGCTTGTTAGTTCGTTTTTTGTGTTATGTCACTTTCATTTTGTTAGTTTTTCATCCTGTTACTTTTTTATGTCTCGTTAGACCTTTTTTGTCTTATAACATTTTTTTGTTTTTTTTCATCTTGTAATTTTTTAGACTTATTACGTTGTTTTTGGTCTCGCTATGTCTTTTTCTTATTGTTGTCTTTTTTGTCTTGCTACGCCTTTTAAATTGTTTTTCATCTTGTTACGTTTTATTTGTCTTGTTACATTGTTTCTCATCTTGTTGGGTCCTCATTTTGGTCTTGTTGCATCCGTCATGCAGGCTAGGTTGGAAATTGGTTGATATTAGGAAGGCGGTGCACGATGGTGCAACATAAATAATAATTAATAATTCCCCTCAAACACATCATTAAAACTAAGGTAAAGAGCCTGTTTTGAAAATGTGAGGAGTAAAAAGGTACAGATATTTGTGTTCTTGTGTTTTTGTTATTTGTGTGTACTTGTACTCATGTAGGAGTAAAAGTAAAACTTCCAAAAATAAATGCTCAAGTAAAGCACTGATACCTAAGAAATCTACTTATGTACAGTAACAAAATATTTGTACTTAGTCACTTTCCACTTTTGATCATAGTTTCTAATGTTTAAGAGCCACAAACACCATATGAAGGACATGTAAAAGAATAATAATCTCCTGTTTTCTTTACTCACCTGCTCCAGTGTAAAAGGTCCTGTACAAATGCTCTCACTCGTTGTCGTGTTCCCACAGTCCACCACTGAGGTCTGGAACTCCTGCAGAACTTGTTCCTCTGAAGTTGGAAAAATTAAAAAAGAGAATGAGATGTAAAACATCTAAATGAAAACAAAGTCCAATAACCTAATTGTTGAATCTAAAGAGGTGAAATGATGCAGAGAGGTAGCATTCCTCTGGACTCACCCCCTCCTCGCCCGGAGCTCCAGCCGGCAGCCCAGCACGTCGAGCCCACAGCGAATGTTCGTCCGTTGTCCAGGCAGATGGGCTGGATGTAGTCAGACAGGGTGGGCTGGGTTGCTAGATGCAGCACTGCTACGTTAGACCCATTGAGTTTGCTCTGAGTGATGTTTGTCACATTCAGTGTCACCTCGAAGGGGTTGGATCCATTCTGTTTCAAACGACCCAAAACCACAGTCCATTCAGATGGTACCGGAGAACTGTGGGAGATAAAAATGAACTGAATTAGAACTTCAGAACATCTGATTGGTTTACAACAAGGACAGATTTCTTGGACTGTTTCTCAAAGGACATTACAAGTGTTAGAAAATGACCAGACGACTTTCCAAAACACGCTGTAGTGTTTTATTCCCTTTCTAGGCAGAAAGTGTCAGAACTCATCAGATGTCACTGGATGATTTAGCTTCTAGGAGCAACACCTGAGGGTGTAGAATTGGGTTGGGTTTACTCAGGTATCCAGTAGGAGAGGAGGCACTCAGCTGACTTCTCCTCTAGACTATGAAAGCTCCAATGAAAACTTGTATTGTCGTGTATAATATAAAATATACAAATATCCAGGGATTACTATATTGTCTCCAGGGGAGTAATGGATTACATGTAACAGGATTGCATAACTAGGAAACAAAAAAGGTAACTGTGTTCCATTACAGTTACAAAAACATTAGAAAAATACACTAACTTAAGCTGCATAGGCCAACTGCTAACTTTAACTGCACAGACCACTGCTAGCTACACAGTTACACAGACTAAATGCTTACTTTAGCTACACGGGCCAACTGATAGCCAAAATATTAATATATGAATTATTCCATTAGCAGCACTCTAGTGATTTGGACCAAACAAATCTATATAAACAAATCTATTGTATTCATTATATTATCAATTACATTGTAAATTATTCCATTTAGTCCTGTGATCTTAGTCAGCACTCCTCTGGCAGCAGCACAGCGTCTCTCTCCCCTCCTTCTGTTTAGAAAACATTAAACATGACGTCTCACCTTGAGAAGCAGTTGGCGTTGCTCAACACGGCATCCACGGCCACCAGAGTCCCACCACACACTTGACTTCCATTCTGATGTAGACTCGCCATCCACGGCCACACACCAGCCGTTGCCACAGAGTTTCCTCCCAAAAGACGTGAATTCAGCGGGGCTTGTCCACAGACCACAGCTGGAGAGAAAAGCAAAAGGTAGACAGTCAAAGATTTTTTCTTAAGCATGAAGCTTTGTTGACTTGGACCAGATACTGTTAGTCCATCATTATGTGTCACATTGAAGACAAACTTTGTTCGAACACACAGCACTACTCTATATTTTAAATTATAGTGGAGAACCACAGAGGTGAAGTCCACACATTCTATACTCAAGTAGAAGAACAGATACTTGTGCAAAAAAGACTTTGGTGAAGCTCGAAGTACTGATTCAACTTCTTTACTGCAGTAAAAGTGAAAAAGTACAGGCTCTGAAATGTAGTCAAAGTATAAAGTAAGCATGTACTTTGCAGCATTTTCATCTTGTTGTGTCTTTTACATTGTTTTCATCTTGCTGCGTCATATTCGTCTTTTACATGTTTGTTTGTTTTTTTTTTGTTGGTTTGTTTGTTTGTTTGTTTTTTGTCTCGTTATGCTTGAGGTGCGGTATGTGCACTGATGGATACACCAAGGAATCATCTTAAGATTTCCCAACTGGAAATTTAAGATAAACAGTGTCAGCCTTTACAAGTCTGGACATGGCAGGCACTCACGTTTGGGTGTGGTTGTTGCAGGGAGGGTGGTTGGTGGTGGTGGCAGGCCAGGACAGTTGACGCTGAGGTCACCGTCAGTCCCGGTGGATGTGAAGACGACAAAGCCTGGCCGGTTGGTGGTGATTTGGCTCTCGATCCAGTCCCTATACTGGGATACTCTGGTGTAGACTCCTGGGAAATTAGGCTGGGCACAACCTTGTCCAAAACTCACGATTCCCTCCTGGATCCAGCGACCACCCTGCTTGCTCACCATTGGACCGCCTGAATCGCCCTGAAAGGAGAGAAACATTCAGGAGCAGGAAACTTTGCAGGAAATCAGATCTGACACAAACACGGGACTAAAAATGATCACCTGACAGGAGTCCTTGCCTCCTTCACGTAAGCCGGCGCAGATCATGTTGTCTGTGATTCTGCCCACTCCATAGTCACAGTTACACTGCCTGTTCCCCACAACCGGCACCTCCACCTCCATTAGGTTTTGTGGGGAAGGAAGGGGCACTAAAGAGACACAAATTCAGTTTAAGAAACCACACGAGTGACAAAATAAGGTTTGAAACGGTTTCACACAAAATAGACTGTTCAGTCACTACTTCTTTGAGGACTGTGCTTCAAGTCGACCCTCCGTCTGAACCTAAAGAACTGCTCCAGTGGTTTTTGATGTAAAGTTTTGTCCTAATTTCACCCAAATTATGCCAAATTTGTCGTTACTCAAATATACATTCATGGTTTTGACTGTCTTGCAATGTTTTTACATGTATTAGATAAGTTTTCACAGTTTAACGCTCTGGCTTATGACACTTAATATGTTTGTACTGTAAAATCACTACACTACACTCATAAATAAAAGAAAAAATAATAAAGAGAAAAAATTAATTTTTGTCCTTGCCGAGCAATATCAGAGCAATATCACCATTATTACCAAGTTCCAATAGTCACATGAGCAACTGATTTTCTTCCCCTACTCCTACTCCTAACTGCAAATCTGATGAAAATACACTAAAATACAACATATATGATGCATTTTATAGAGATTCTCAGGCGCTCACCAGGTTTTTGTCCATGTTTATGTTGGCTGCTACTGGGAGTTTTACATCAAAACACTGTAAATTGATAATAGGGCCTAAAATAGCTGACAATGTGCCAGAATGAGGCCTGAGCCCGTCGGTCATGGCCCCCATGTGTTTTAAAATGGTGTAGTAGCACGCTTGAGCCACTAGATGAAGACAGAGACGTGTTATCCCATGAAGGCAGTCTTTTGACCCACCTCCAGCTGCCTTTTCCAACAGAGCCAATGCAAATGACGACAGAGGGGTGGAGAGCAACTCAGATCACTCAAGAACAATAGATTATCGATCATTGTTGAGTGTTAGTGTTTGATTAGTGTCGATATGACCTCAAAACAGCTTTTGAACACAAAACAGCAAAGATAAGACATGATTTATGGTTATGTTGTATGAAGTGACATGTTTATGTGCTCTACTTTGGCTGCTCAGTCACGTGAGTTTTGGTTGTAGAGTGGCGAGAGGCACACCATTGGAAGCTTTCACAAGTGCTACTCCCCTGCAGGAGACAGTAAATAAAGCACACATCTGAAAGTACAAACAGCTACTCAGGAAAGAAACTAATCTACAAACCACAGAGATTCAGTTAGAAGCTACAAAATTACTGAGAGCTGAACACACAGACACCGATGAACAATTTAGAGTCATCAATTAGCCTGCATGTCTTTGGACTGGGGACAGAAGCCGGGGCACCCACAGAAAGCCGACACAGAGAGCATACAAACTCCTGCCCCCACAGCCAGCTTTGAACTCTGAACCTTCCACTAACCACTGCACCACCATGACGCCCAACAGTAGTACTGTACTGAACGCTTTGAAGCTGAATGGCAAAGTCAATATTTGACTGTTGATTCTGATTCAAATCAGTGCATTCTCCCCTGCCGGATGAGTCACGGACAGAGTCCCTCGGCCAACCTTTCCTCTCACAGACTTGCCAAATCAAATTACAACATGTTTATGACTGGTAAGCTCTATGACACTAAAAGTCTACAATTCACACACTGACAACAGTACAGCTACACTAAACCAGACTTCCTGCAAAGAAAATATCCAACTTCTCAAGGAAAATTTTAAAGGAAAGTTGCATGCATTTTATAAAATTTGCCACACCAATTTTCTTTTAGGGGAGGGGCAAAAAATAAATGAAAGAAATTTGATGAATATTAGTTCAGGCCAGAGATTTACACAAGTTAACAACAGAGAGCTAAATTATTCTGCCTTCTTTCCTGAGAATTAAAAGTAATTTAGATTTATTTAACATAAAATGCTGTTGCAGAGTACTATTATTTTGTTATTTTCATTCAAGACAAAACCCACCCTTTTTTTAAGGTCTCAACCCAGAGGAAAACTTTGTTTGTCACATTGTCTTTTCTTTGTCTTATGAGAAATAAAAGAGATTCTTGTTTTGAGTCTCATCTGATTCTCCTTAACATCCCCTTAGCAGAAAAAAAGGAGCAAAACAAAAGCTTAAATTTGACCACTGAGATAAACTGAAGATTTCATTTAAGATCACCGAGTTTTCTTTTTGATCTCACTGTTATATTTTATGAGCTGATTATTTCAAACAAATTTAAGATCTTTGCAATGAGACAAAAAAAGATCATTTTAAGATCTTCAATTGGGCTCAAATTAGTCTCAGACTGAGACGAGACAAAAGTTACTTCTCATGAGCTGAATTTAAGAAGCATAAGAAAATGGTCAAAGTCTCATATTGGTGTTAAACTGAGCTTATTTATGTCTTGGAGACACAAGCTAGTCAAAGACAAGATCTTATATTGAACTTGTCTTTTCTTCTGGGAAGATTGGCAGGTATATCATCAGAACAAACTCCAAGAAAACACTTGCATTGTCGGGTGTAATATCAAGTATTCTAACTTATTTACAAAACTGTGTGTTTGCAAATGCTAAAGACAGATATGAAAGTTTTGTTGCTGCCCTGGGTAAAGGAGGATCAACATTTTCGCATTGAAACATTTGAGAAAACCACCATCGTAGTCACAGTATCTCTGAAAATAAACATATTCCAGTTGCTTTCTGACCCACCTCCACTTCCAATGTTGCCCCAGCCGGTGACCCAGGCATCAGTGCCGTTGAAGAAGGTGCTGCCTGGGGCTGCCAGGCAGACGGGCAGGATGAAGTTGGTGAAAGTCACCGTGGAGGACAGCCTCAGGAGGCAGATGTCATTGTCAAAAGTCCCGCCGTTATAGTTGGGATTTCTGATGATCTGCGTTACTGTCCGAGACACCTCGTTGTTGTTCAATCCCTGTTGACTCTGGCGGCCCAGATACACAATAAGATTGTTTGTGCTGGTGCTGTTGTGATCAGAGGAGAAACAAATCAGTGCAAAGACATGAAAAGCAGAGCTGTTGTCAAGTACATTTAAGACCAAGTGTAGTCTAGTTTGTATGAAATTCTCAAGAATTGGTGATTTATTTATCTCTTGCATTTAAATTAATCTGTTTGTTTATTTGTTTATTTATTTATTTATTTGCCCTATTGCTTTTGCTGGAATGAACACAAAATCCTGCAAACTCCTGCTGGAATTATCTGGCAGTTTCTTGTGTCATCACCCTGATGAATAGTTAAATCGGTCACACCATGTCAAACACTCAGTACTTCTATTACAGATTATATTCTCTTATTGTTATTATCAGTGTCAATCAGACTTCTTTGTAGAACCAGTGGAGTCGCCCCCTGCTGGCCACGACAGAGAATGCAGGTTTAAGTCACTTCTCTATGTGCTCACCTTGGGAAGCAGTGAGCAGCAGTCAGGACCCATTGGTTGTTAATGAGGGTTCCTCCACAGAAATGGGCCCCGTTTCTGTGCAGACTGACCTGCCAGGGCCAGCTGCCTGGAGGGGCCACCTGTCCTCCAACGATCCTGGTGTTGAGCGGAGGTTTACCACACACTGAGGAGAGACAGACAGTAAATCCTCTCCTCCTCCCTGGATTACCAGTGTGGTCTCACTGTGCACTCCTACAGGATTATTAACCTCAGCTGTTTGTTGAGGATTGTGATGCTGGGAGTGTGCTGGGATGCTCTCAGGTGCGGCTAATTCAAAGTTCCCACCTATTGTCATTTCATAATTAGTCTAGACGAGAGATACTCAACTTGCTTTGCCTGAGGGCCACTTTTGCAAAATGACAGGAAACCTTTTAATAATTAATAGTTAATTAATCAATTGTGTTTTTTATCAGATAATATAGATAGACATTAACAGGCGCATATCATCTTTCTTTGAAATTCAGTAGTTTCAAATGAACTAAATTCACTTGTTGCTAAGACTGACATATAAATCAGATATTTTTAAATATATTAAAGGGATATTTTTAAAGGGATAGTTCACCCGAAAATGAAAATTTAGTCACTATCAACTCACCCTCATGCAGATTTAAGGTCCAGATTAGTTAGTTTTTTAGTCCACTAAACGCTGCTGGAGTTTCACAGGAAAACAGAACCTCCCAAACAGTTTAAGTGAATGGTGACCAGTGTTCAAACAAAAATAAAACAACCCAAAAAACTTTAAAATGCCTCCATACTGCTTGTCTGATGACTCGAAAGATGTCGTTTACAACAGTCATTCCCAGAAAAGTAAATTATCTAAATATAAAGGATTATACTGTAGGTCAGTACAACATTTTTTTTAGTTTATTTCAAAACTTAAGAGTTTGAGTTGGGCTCAAGACTCAAAGATTTATCACATAAGTTGTTGTTATAATTTTAAGTTGTCTCAACTTTTTTTAAAAGGTTTGTTTTCTTGATAAGAGGAAATAAAAACAATGAGATGGCCTGTGAACTCAGCCATTATCAAGTATTTGACATGTGTATATGTGAAGATAATAGAAGGTAATGGCAGTAGAAATGGTCAAGAACTTTTACAAAATTTATGAGGCCTGTTGTGATGGTTTGTCATTTTTAAAAAGCGGGTCCCCCCCCAAAAAAAAGTTTGGAAAGACAGATTTACACCATCTTTTAAGCCTAAATCCTCACTGTAGATCCTTTGCTTGGAGCTCACGTTCATGTGCGCGTGCACACCATCTGAACTGGGTGTGTGTGGTGTGACGGTGCCCACACACAAGTGAATGTCATGTTGGGGCTTTAGGAGACTTGGATTACATCAGATGAGCAGTATGGAGGCTTTTTTTTTTTTTTTTTTTTTCACATTTCAAAAGTGGTTACCATTCACTTCCATTGTTTGGGAGATTCTGCAGCACTGTTTTCCTGTGAAACTGTGTTTTGTGGACTAAAAGACTAAACCTGACCTTCAATTGGCATGAGGGTGAGCAGGTAATGACTAAATTTTCATTTTTGGGTGAACTATTTCAATTGGGTCGAGTTTATAAAATATTAAAAATAACTGAAATCTCTTCTAACATGTAATCACTAAAATGTTGGAATGATTCATAAACACAAACAGCTCCTACCAGAATTAATTTAAGCTCTTTTAGAGTTAATTACACTTTTATGGGATCATAATTATCATAATTTCTGCTGAACTTCTGCTCCTCTTCAGCTGATCGTTGTTTTCTCCTGCAGAGCTCACTGTCTGATCCTGCTGCACAGCCTGAGAGGCTGTCACACAAAGATCAGCCCTCTGTGTTACTAACAGGCTCATTTGCCCCATCATACTAAACTGACAACTGTCCCTCTCTTCCTGAATCAATTTATTTCCATTGTGAATTAGAAAATGGCTGGTGGGCCACCTGATTTGGCCCACAGGCTGCAAGTTTTGAAGTATCACTGGCCTCTACATTTCATTGTTTTTACTTTCTGTCTTAAGCTGTCTTTGATGGTAAATACTAATGAAATTATAAACAAAACAATAAAAGTCCCAACAATATGTTTAAAGTGTTTAAATGCTGAAAGACAGGATGTAGAAACAAGATACAGAAAAAATTTAACTTACCATTTTCTTGTGACTGAGACTCTGAAAAATAGAAAACAAACAAAAAGAAAAAAAACTTGAGACAAGAATCACGTTGGGATGTTTCACCAACCCATAGTGTCGGTATTTGACGTCCTGAAGCGTTTACGAACAGCTCGGACAAATCCTGTTAAAATTAAAATTAAACATTGCTGGGTAAAAACAGACCCACCCAAGGTGACCTTTTGCATTCTACCTCATACTAACATATGAAATAAGAACAGGTTGTTTTGAGTGTCAACACTGGAGTCACCTCAGGTAAAATACACTATGTACACATGCAGCTAAACAAACACAAAAAGGGTGACAGCTCCTGTAGAGTCAGCATAACATCTTATTAAATCTCGATTTTACAAAATGTATAAATAAAATGCATTTACTGCCTTTAAAGAGTAATTTAAAAAAAGCCTGTGTTTGATAAACAATGACTGGTAAAGCCTGAGGAAACAATGCGTCTGCTGTCATTTTTCTGTGAGTGGGTGTTGACATTCTCTGTCTTTGCATCCTTTTACACTCTGTCCTGTTGTTGTAACAGCTCTGTCTGCAGCGTTAAAGCATGCCGTCTTCTGTCCCATCAGACTGGTTTTACTGCCTCGTCTGAGAAGTTTGTTAACTCACTTCACAGCTTCAGCCTCAGTGGGTTTTTTTCTTATTTATGGTTGTTTCTCTCAAAGTTCATCCTTTTTTGTTTTGTAGCCACCATTGTTTCATGATGACAGACACAGGAACGAGGCATTCACTGACTCTGACGTCGGAGGTCTGACAGTCAAAATGATAAATTGACATATGTCCGTGTGCTCCATATGCTTCTCCATATGTCTGAACCTATTTTTAGAAGACTTCCTGCAATGATTATTTTCATCATTGATTAATTTGTTGATTTGTTTTCTTTCCGCTACTTTTACATTACTTCAATATAAAATATGGTGAAACTGTTTTGCCTGATATAGTGTTTTAAGGCTGCATCTATCTATCTTTCTATCAACTGATTATTTTCTCAATTAATTGATTAGTTGTTTGTCCCATGAAATGTTAGAAAATGGTGGAAAATGTTGATCAAAGCTCAGGAGGATTCAAGAAACCAGAAAATATTCACATTTAAGAAGCTGAAATCAGAGAATTCAACACAAGCTCACCTCACAAAGGTTTAAATTGTCTCCATTTTCCTTAACCAATAAAAAAGCTTGCAATTGATTAATAATTAGTTCTTTTAGATACAAAACACACAGGCTTTTTTTTTTTCTCATATTCAATTTTTTGTTGTCATTTTTTAAGCTTAAGTTTTCCTTATTCAACAAATGGCTCCACCAGACAAAACAATGTCAGATAAGGTATTTTTACTGCCATTTCTAGACTATTGATTAAACAGTGACTAATAAATGGCAATTAATAATTAATCATTAGCATCCTTACTCCAAACATGCCGCAGTGTTTTGTTTTTTGTTCATATATCCTGGTTTTCATTGGCTCCTTTGTGATCAGATCACGTTATTGGCTACAAAAATGCAGATGAAGGGTTTGGATACTGATTCAAATTGTACTCAGTACTCAATTATGATTTCAAAAGTAGCTAAGTGCATTTCATAGTGTAATGTACACTTAAGTATGAGTAAAAGTGCAGACTTGAAAATACACTTTAAAAAGTACCCAAAGAAATACAGTAACTTATGAAAAGAAACAAACTTAGTTAATTTTTAATCTTTTTCAAATTTCAAATGGCATGCATTTTAAACTGGTGAGACAAATAAATATTGTCCATTAGTAGTGTATGAAGTTTATTAAAAATGTAATCAATAAATCTCTTTTTCATTCCTTACCATTATGGCACAGTGTTGCTTTAAGGCAATGCACCATGAAGTGTACCCATAAAAAATAGATCTTGAATTTTCTGTAAATTATGTTTACTTGGTCTATTTTATGACAATAGACATTACAGTTTTATTTTTTTTACCAACTGGCATCATAATAGGTACCACAGAGGGTTAATCTGAGTCATTACCAGGAACTTTAGTTTTTGTTGTGGACAGATTAGATTACAGATTACAGCAACTGCAACTGGTCCTAATGGATGTTTGATGACACGCTGCAGGTGACCACGAACTGCTGACATCACCGCTCAGAGGAACGAGCAGGTTTCAGGACAACATGGAGCCACACCTCATTAAGGCCCCGATTGGAAAACATTTACCGATGAAAATATGTTGACGGAACAATTAATCACCCTGGAGCAGAATGAGGCCACTTCCATATCACAACAAGTCCCTTTGTTTCTGAATGTTGGTTAAGTTGTGGAAAATGATGACTCAGCCGGGGAAATTTTTTAGATTAAACCCTGACTGATCACCTCTCGGCCAACTTACACCATCAGGACTTATTTTTAAAACACTTTTAGTGAGGCATGATACTGGATTTTTGCCAATATCTGATATTTTCAAACTCATTATGGCTGACTCTGACATATGCACATATTTTTTTTTCCATGTGATCAAGTCAAGAAAATCAAGTCTCTCCTGTTGTGGATTAAGATATTTTCTTTCTGTGATGGTCCACTGGCAGATGCAGACATGAATTGTGGTGATTAGTTACAAAAATTAACTCTTTTGTTGTTTGGACTGACTGAAAGTCACACCAAGCCATATATTTCATCAAATAACTTAATGATTTAATTTTGACAAGTCAGAATTGAAATGTAGACACCTAGAAATCCATTTATGATGCCCGCATTGTGGATAACAATTATCATTATGACTAATGAGAACTGAGTTGTAGATACTGTTGATTAAAATTTAAATGGGTCAAAATGACATTTTGGACACTTGGAATTATAATATTTCCAAACTGAATTGTAGATAGGCCTTTCTGTAATTGGGTTTGAATAGAAGTCAGTGGTAAAAGTTGATTTGTTGTAAATAAATCACAGAGATCTACTCTGTTTGAAAATTCTGACTAGTGAGAAATGAACCGTTTAGATCTTAAACTAGAACTGCTACTAGTCAAAATTACTTTATAGATATGTTGGTTTTGAATTCTAACTTGTCAAAAAGGAATGATTGATATGTATAATTGATATTACCGCTAATGATTAAATGTTAAAAGGACTTGCCAAAGACAGAGGGTACATAAACAAAGCTTAATTTACATTATCATGGGGTGAAACAAAATTATTAATCAGTCTTATCTTTATAACTGCACATAGAAACTGTACAGGATACGTGTGAAGTTCAGAAGTCTCAGATGGAAGGTTATGGAAATGTTTTTCACCATGAGAAAACAATTTCTCTCCAAAAAAAAAAAACAAAACAGTAATATAATTCAAATTAAAACTAAAAAGTGTTTTTGCTTGTTTGTGATTTATATTTAGTATGTTGAGGAAAAGCTCTTCCGTTAGTTGTGGAAACACAAACTTTGCTGCGGAAAAAGTGTGGTTACAAGTGACAAATCAAACTTTTCACATGACGTATCTATTATACCTCGATTTTCTTTTAAAAATGCAAAAAACAAACAAACAAACAAACGCTGGACGCAAGCACACATTATTGAAATTTAAGTTGTTGTGAATCCAGTGGCTACATTTTATATGACTCCTTGTAGTTTTTGAGATTACAGTCATTTCTGTATGATACTATATTTAGTCACATTTTTCACAAAAAACACAATACAAGTTCTGCTGATCCTTTGTGACGAACAACTAAAAAAACAGGGGGAGGAGTGAACCGTAGAGATCTTAAACTAGTTTGGAATACTAACTATTCAAAAAAGAATTGTTGATCTGTACAATTGATATTACCGATACTGATTAAATGTTAAAAGGACTTGCCAGAGACAGAGGGTACATAGATAGAGTTTCATTTACACTGTTGTCTGGAGAAACAAAATGACAGTCAGTATTTTATTTCTAACCCATTAATGACTATATTTAGTATGTTCAGGAGAAGCTCCCCTGTTAGAGGTGGAAACTCACAAATTTGCTGTGGAAACTGTCAAAATGTGGCTACACATGAGAAATCCACCTTTATGATTTCACATAATGTATCTATTATGCCGTGACTGGTAGACAAAAAAATGCAATAATAATAATAAGTTAAACGTTGGTTTACAGTGTTATACATCAGATCAAAGCACATTGAAATTTAAGTTGTTTTGAATCCAGTGGTTGCATTTTATATATCTCCTTTTAGTCACATAACCCATTTTTATCATTTTTTACAAAACACTAGTGGAAATGTGAGTTCTGCTGATCCCTTGTGACGACTAAAAAATTATGCTAAAAAAAACTGTTGCCTCATAATTTGACCAGTTTGAAAGATGTAAATGGATTTGTCCTCAACTAAAGTCTACTTTAAGTGCTGTAAATGAAAATATAAAATTCCACTGTGGGCATTAACAGGTTAAGTGGAAAATTCTCCAAATTCTGGACAAAAATCATGAATAAATCATTTAAAAGCACAACTGAGTGCGTCAGTTTTGTGCATAATCCTAATGCAGATGTTGAGGACATGTTTACAGTTCAGGATGTTGTGATTTATGGTGATTGACGGAGTTACAGGTCATTAATGCAGACAGTGATTGACAGAAGTTATTTAAGCTGCGCCCTGAACTCCTTTAAAATGATTATCTGCTGTAGAGGAAACGATGTCATCATTTCACTTTTATGCCTCCAGACAAAGTCATAAATGAAGACATGAGTTCAGTGCAAAATAAGTTGGATTTATGGTTTTCTGAAACTCCAAAATCAGAGATGAAAATTAACTGAGTACATTTATTCCGACACAGTTTCATGGTTTGAGTATTTCCATTTTGGGGAGAGTATCTTTCTTTTTTCTCTTCTCAGCATTTCAGAGGTAAATATAATATTTTTTATTCCATTACGTTTATCTGATGACTATAGTTGCTGCTTACTTTGTAGACTGATTTTATTTTTCAATTACATCTTTATCTATTTTCATCATTTAACAATAACAATGATGACTAAAAGGGAAAAAAGAAGAAAAGAAAAGAAAAAAACACAGTGTAGTTGGTTTTAAATAATAAACGAGAGAATAAAATCTGAATTTTAAACGCAGGATTTGCACTGAAAATGTAATGACTACTCCTACTTATTTAAAAGTTACTTCCTCCTCAGTGTGTTTTGTCCTCACGCAGCAGACCAGCAGATCTCAGACATGATTGGTTCAGGTGTGTGAAGTGAGGAGGGTCCTTACCTGGTGTCAGGAGAGTCAGCAGCAGCAGAGTCACCACACAAATCGTGTTGTAGAGAGCCATGACTGTTTAAGTCCATCAGACCTGCACCGGCATAAATAACCTTGTTCTCTCCTCCCTCTGCCTCTCTGTCTCTCCCTCCAGCACGAACACACACCTCTCTCTGCCTCTCTGACAAACAATGTTACCTGTCCGAGGACACGCCCACCTGCTCGCCGCAAATTACCTGTTTCATCTGTCATCAAACATGTCACCATGTCTGTGATAAGTACATTTACTCAAGTACTGTTCTCAAGTGCAATCATGAGGTGCTTGTGCAGTATTTCCATATAGTTTAGGTCCATTTCTACATTTTAGAGGGAAATGTTCTGAAGTGTGAACGTACTGTAGTAAATAACTGTTTTTAAATTAAGAATCTCTGATGTGTGTGTTATGTAGTTATGGATATTTTGTGTCGCAAAAGAACTGCTGCACACCGTCTAACTTGCAATATTACATTTCCTCATGACATTTCTGTACTAGACTTTCAGGTCTAGTATATAGGTAATGTAATGTAATATTGAAGTTAGATAGCGTTCTTTTGCAAATTTTTGTTCAGTCATCCCTCTCCTACACACCTGTGTTTTATTTATTTATTTATTTAATTATTCCAAGGGACACATATGAGTGGGTCCCTGGTATATTTTCTATCTTGTAAGAGGTCCTTGGCTCAGAAAAATGTGAGGACCTCTGTGCAAAACTCTTTTTTTCCCTGGTTTCTTGCATGTTTCAGGGCCACCTCCCGGCACCGTTCCATTTCTTTGTTTCTCCTGGGAAACTCACGTAATCTGCATGGCCCTCAAACTGTATTATGAATGGTATGTTTTGCATGTTTGTCTGACGTTATATTCAGATCATATATGAAACACAATCTACACACACAATCCACAAACTGCATACAATTTCAACCTATTTGTCACTGCCGCCCTGCAAACAACAACCAGAGAAAGCTGAGTTTTACGGCTGCAAAATCGGTTCTTCCTGCTTCCAGTGATGTTGCTGGTGTTGAGGAAAAACTACAGGTTATTTCAACTTGGATTTCTAGTCTCCACATCCGGGTAGCTGGTGTGTGAGTAATGTGGACGTGAGCGTCAGAAGTTCCAAATGCATCCTGGCTCATGTAGGCACTGGTGCACAGCTCTGTTGAGCAGGAAAACTCAGTTACTTGGACAATAAAGCAGCACTGAGAAATGTGTTGCTTCAGTTGACTCTATTTACCATCAACACTGACTGGACATCCACATGAAAAGTGATGAATTGCCCTTCAGTGTTAGCGGTTATGTTAGGATAGAGTCCAACTAAAAAAATCTATATACTCATGCAAATTTAAGCAGTCAGTCGGAACAGTTTTATATCTGCTAGTCACCCAGATAGTGGCCCCGCCTTTTGCAAAGTCTGTAGAGTTGGTTTTATGACAGGGACAACTAACATGCCCAACATCGGTCCTTCAGCTCACAACAACACAAACTCAGCAGTTTGTTTATTTGCTCATTTATTGACTGAGTATGGACATGTCAGATGTCTGTCAGAGTCAATTTTTTAAGAAAAAACAGTCAACATTCTCTAATTTCAGCTTCTTTTTTTTAAGTTTTTTTTTTTTTTTTTTGGCATTTTTGCCTTTATTGGACAGGACAGCCAGAGAATAAACAGGAAACGGGGCAGAGAGAGAGGGGATGACATGCAGGAAAGGGCCAAAGGCAGGAGTCGATCCAGCGGCCGCTGCAGAGGACTAACAGCCTCCATACATGGGTCGGACGCTCTACCAACTGAACTAAACATCCGACCTAATTTCAGCTTCTTAAATGTGAATATTTTCTGGTTTCTTTACTCCTCTCGGACAGGAAAATTTATATCTTCGGGCTGTGGACAAAACAAGACATTTAAAGACATCATCTTTAGTTTAGGGACTCACTGATCAGCATTTTTCTGGCACGTTATAAACCAAACAACTTGATAATCAAGAAAATAATCCACTATGAAAATAATCGTTAGTTGCAGCCCTAACATCAGTATGAACAATCTGACAGTGTCACATGCAATCAGGTATCAGTCACAGCAGGAGAGATTTAACTACATTTACCTGACTTTCATTTGTAATGGAGTACTTTACTGTATTAGAACTTTTTCATAAAAGACCCAACATGTAGGAGAACCTCAAAACTCAAGCAAAATGCAAAAGTCCATTCTGGGCTACTGTAGAAACATGGCGGTGCAACATGGCGGCCTCCGTGGAAGAGGAGCTGCTGTCTCTGTACATATAAACGTCTCATTCTGAGAAAAACAGATCGATTCCTATTTCCAAGTGATTATACACTAATGAAAACATACTAATTAATTTATATACCCAACATATTCTCCCAATAAATCCCTGTAAATCAGACACACTGGAACTTTAAGTAATATTAATAATAAAAATGATAATAACAATAAACTAAGTCACAAGCAAAAGACACTAAAACACAGTAAATTAAACAGTAAAAGAGATAATTACAGGAAAACAATAAAAATATGATTAAATGAAAATAGATAGAGGAGGTTACAGAGACTTTACATGATGTTGTTGAGTCAGTATAAATTAAATTAGTCTAAAAACTTCCTCCTCTTCTGTTTAAATTTTTGAGGAGTTCAAAGAGTTCAAGTCGATGCTTCAGTGGTTGTGTTTATTTATTTTGGAATTATTTGATCTGCACGTGACTTTCCAGTTTGTTGAAATAAACAGTAAAGGATGGGGAGGAGCGCTTGGTTTTGTTCCACTTAAACGTACCAAAAGGAGCTTTTAACTGGTTATGAAAACAGTTCCAGTTTATCACTGATGGTTCTTCATGACTGACACAAGTTAACGAGACCATCAGTGAGAACATCAGCTGTTTCTATAATGTTGTTCTTGTTAATATCTGGAACCAGGTCAGATTCGCCTTAAAATCAGATGAAACGAGTCTGTGTTAACACATGTTCCTTCACTCTAAGAAATAAAGGTGCTCACTAGAACTATAAAGGTTCTACAGCTTGTCCCCATAGGAGAACCCTTTTTGGTTCTTGTTAGACCTTTTTATAAAGGTTCCATGTGGACCTCTTTCAGAGCCTTCTACCTAGACCCCAACATAAATGGTTACACCTGGTACCATGTGCGAAAAGTTCCAACCAGAACCACGTATGAGAGGTTCTACAGAGAACCTTTTCATATATCTAAGGGGTTTAATGTAGAGCCCAACCTGAGGGGTTCTACAGAGAACATTTTTACATTCCAAGAGTTTAATCTAGAACAAAAGCAGAGGGTTTACAGAGACCCTTTTTATATATCCAAGGGTTTAATATAGAACCCAACCAGGGGGTTCTACAGAAAACATTTTTATATTCCAAGCGTTTTATCTAGAACACACTGAGGGGGTTCTACAGAGAACATTTTCATATATCCATGGGTTTTAGTCTAGGACCCAACCAGAGGGTTCTACTGAGAACCTTTTTATATTCCCAGGATTTTATCTCAAACTCACTCAAGAGGTTCTATCAAGAACCTTTTTATATTCCAGGGTTTAATCTAGAACCCATCCAGGGGGGCTCTACTGAGAGCCTTTTTATATTCCAAGGTTTAATCTAGAACCCACTAAGGGGGTTTTACCAAGAGCCTTTTTATATTATGGTACAAAGAACCCTTGATGAAAGAGTTCTTCAAGGATTTAAAAAATCTTTGAAGAACTCTTTCTGAAAATTGTTCTTTAAGGAACTCTTGGTTTTATAAAGAACCCTTGACAAACCCTTTCTTCAAAATAGGGTTCTTCAAAAGCAAATGGTTCTTGGTAGAACCTCAGCCCTTCAGGAAGAACCCTTTTGGAACCCTTATTTCTAAGAGTGTGGGCAAATGTACGCTAGCCAGTTAAAAAGAAGCAAAGGGAGACTTTTTTATTGATATATTTTTATTTTTGATGATATATTTTGTGGTTATTGTGGTGCAAATGCCACTTTTTTCGACAGGAGCCTCAAAAAAAAAAAAGCCTGAAACCTTGTAGGCGTATTAAATTACAAACCAGGACTCAGATGAGCCCTCCCCCGCAGACTCTCTGAAGACAGGATCAGGAGTAAAGCTTTAACAGACTGTTAGGAAACAGGTCTCACTGGACAACATTCCTGCATCTCTGTGTACAAGTCTGGTTAGATTTGACTCTTTAACCTTTTTTCTTTCTTTCTTTTCTATTTTTACTCTTCCAGTACAACACATGGACTACTTTATTACTTTTACTAATAATACTCCTAACTAATAATTTTCTAGTCAAATTTCCCTCCTTCACACAAGCAACAGGTGGATGTTGCCTTTTTTAATCCAATGTGTTGCAACAGCTTATTAATGAAGTGTTTATAATCTAATTAGTCAGACTTAGTTAGAATTAAATGAGGACTTCTTGATAACGCAGTGATTCATTTTTAAAAAGTTCACTGAGTCAGACATGATACGCTGCCTGTAAGGAAGAAACTGAAGAATGTGAAGTAAACAAGTTCTGTGGTGAGATAAAACCTCCAAAAACACACCTACCTAACGTACGTATTAAAACCAGCAGCGCTATTAGTTTTCATTTAATGACACAATTAAGACATAACATATTTCATATTTCCCCTGTTTATTGTGTTCCTATTTTTATTTTCATATTCCTTTGCTTAAATTGTTCCCCTTGCATGTTTCTTTATATTTTTGCTATCCATTTTTCTGCTGTAACACCATAATCTTATCTTATCTTAATGGAACTGTAGAAAACGACTGTACAATGTTAAAGCTTAATGGATACGTGCAGGAGAAGAAAGGAAGCCAAGAGGCTTGTAGGTTGTCCTCGCTGATACAAAAAAATAATAATAATATAAATAAATTTCTTTTAACTTTGTTAATCAAAGCCAAGATTCATATGGATTAGTGGCACTTCATGTTGCCTTGTATCCAAGTATACTAATACAGGGACACTGATTTAAATTATTATTCTAGAAAGAAAAAGTTAGAAGAAGTTAGAAGAGTTAAGAAACACCTTTGAAGCACCACTTGGAAAGAACTTAGAACTTTTCATATGGTACAGTGATTAAAAAAAAGACCTCATTAGAGGTCATAAAAAATAAATAAAATGTTTTTACGTTTTAATTTTCTAAGTTTGAGATTACTATAAAATATGTCAAGTTAACACTGGAACGTCTTGTATTTCATTAGTCTCGTGTGTTGATGAGAGTTGTGATTAAAGGTCTGGGTGGGCCGCAGAAGACTTTCTGATTTCAAATTTGGCCGTGACCTTCTTAGGTTGGGAATGGATAGACTTTTATGAGTAACAAATATTTGTCAGATTTCTGTAATTTGTGTGAGATTGACCTCCTTTTTTTCTCACAAAATGTCTGCACTAAAAAAGGCACTTTTGGTTGAATCATATTTGGGTGATTTTTAAAACTTTGCCTACTAGTTTTGGGTAAAATGCCTGGACTAACAGCCCCATGATCCACCACTAACCCTAAACACAACCACAGGACTGAAACATGGAGGCTATTTCACA
This sequence comes from Lutjanus argentimaculatus, assembly GCA_034769285.1. Classification (NCBI taxonomy): domain Eukaryota; kingdom Metazoa; phylum Chordata; class Actinopteri; order Lutjaniformes; family Lutjanidae; genus Lutjanus; species Lutjanus argentimaculatus. Next base: position 5,382,253 of record JAWZSL010000030.1, on the reverse strand, counting down.
AAAGCGGAATTTAGAAAGCCAGGAGAAGAGAAAAAGCGCAGCTTGATTTAGTTTGGCCAGTTTCACGATGGTTAAGAGAAGCTGAAGATCTGCAGCTGGGTCAATCCAGGTTTAAGTAATTCAGATAAAAGCACATTGATGGCTTTCTTCAACAGACCACAAGGCCGATCACAGATTTACTGATGTTGAAATGGAAATGGAAGATACTGTGTAGTTTACATTCACTGTGCAACAGATATTAATGGAGTTTACAAGGAAGCAAATCATATAATATGTAAAAACAAAGAAACACAGCTACTGTAATATAAAAAAAAAATACAGAAGTGGGCTAAAAATATGCATTTAGGTACTAACCACTGCTCTTAACTAAAACCATCATAATTATTATATCATGCATGAAGTCACTTGTCATTTGTACAAATTAACTATTGCTATATTTTAAAATATATGAAATAAAAACTTATATAAGGTGATGTACTACACATGTAAGAAAGACATGAACACATCCAATAAGTAGTTCACATATTTTGTCATAGGCTTATATCAGATTTATGTATGGGGCCCTAATATAAGGGAAGAAACACACATTACTATCTGACTTTTTACGCACTTATCAATGAATTCCATGAACACACCTTTGCATCTTTATCAGGCATTTCTGATCACCTTAATGACTGTGATGTTTTAATGCATGCTAGTAAAATAAAGAGTAATAAGTGCCCCAGATTGAGTTACTGATGTATATATGGTCATGTGCATTTTTGGAGGGCCCTGAAAATCAATCAGCCTTGTACTTTCAACAGAGACGTCCTATGAGGACACACCACATTCTGCCAAAGTGACATCAGTGTCGGTTATTTCACAAGAGAGATTTCCGTGTCTGTGTTTTTGTCAGGATTTTTCTCGCCGGTGTGAAGTGGGCGGGGTTCAGCTTGGAAGAGGTGATGTCACATATTTCCACACATCAGTCACAGTTAAATGATATTTGAATCAAAATGTCTTCACAGTTGTGTGTTTATTTATGTTACCAGGTATTGAATTGATCTAATCACACAAATAACACACACAACCCACACACAAATAACTTTTTTCAAACTTTTACTTTGATTGTCACAAACATTTTATATTATAGAAATTTAAAGTTCAAGTTGTCAGGTTTTAAAAGTTTTAAACAAGAAAACTCACTGAATACAAAGTCAAACTCTGTGGGAAAAAGTTCCAATTAAAAAAAAAAAAAAAATTGCAGTCGGACCAGACTTTCAACCACAGAAGTTTACAGTTTGATAATGAAACAGCGTCTAATTCTTCCACATGAGTCATCGTGAAGGTTTGAAGGGAAACTACACCACAGATCTGTTGTTCGAGGTGACGCAGAGCGGCTGAATGAAGCTGATTATCAAGCTGCACTGACAGCGGGACAGAGACACCGAGGAGTGATGTCTGCTCAGGAATGAACTGGTCAAACTGCATCTGGCCTCCTGACAACAAATCGACTGGTTAAACTGAGTTTATTTCACTCAGCCGACAGTCCAAAACCCAAAGATCGAACTTAGGCTATAGAAAAATAAAAGCTGAGAAACTGTTCAACAAGGGAATGTTTGGTAATTGTGCTTAAGAAAGGTCAACATATGTTCTCCTAGTTGGCAGAACATCAGTAAAACCCACAATAAGGGCGCTGTGATAACACCTCTGCTGTCTGTTCAGGAATGAACCTCCAGCCAGAGTCAGTTCCATCAGATAGAGACTGTTTTGGAACAAGATGAACCATGAATAACGAACAGCATGACGGACAAACGTCACAGTGCACATACTGTAATCTCTGTGTGTCAAATGTGTCTCTCAGTGCTCTAAACTTCAACAAGACCCACAAGTGTCCAAAAAATAGTAGATACAGTATCTCAGGCTGATCTGAGATGCCACCATAGATGATGCTGCACTTACTGGTACTTTCCTGTCACATTAGATTATTTTGACAGATTTAATGCACCACCCTGTATTTCACATGCACATATCATCATGCACTAAACCCTGCACACTATATATGCTGTATAAAGTACACACACATATCAGCACAGCATTAAACCACCTGCCTCATATTGTAATAATGCTGTAGGTCCTGATGACATGCATCTGCCTGTTGACCAACAATCTGTAATTTACTTATGTGTATTTATTTTTCTGAAAACTTTTTACTCTGTCCACCTGCATTTGAGCACAAATATCTGTGCTTTATACACTATATATGTTCAAAATGGGGTTGTTACTTTAGTTTTTATGCATTTGAGGAGAATTATTGCGACAAAGGACATCACAGACAAAATAAAAAGTAAGGGGACGCAAAACAACATAAAAGATGTAGCAAGACAAAAAACATTAAAGACATAACAAGATGAAAAACAATGTAAAATACGTAACAAGGCAAAAGAGACATAAAACAAAAAAGAGGATGAAAAAGAAGCAATAAGATGAAAAAGATGTCTCAATACAAAAAAACAACAACCAAAAAACGTAAAAGATGTAACAAGTTGAAAAATGAAAAATACGCAACAAGACAAAAAAGATAAGAAGGACACATTTTTCATTTTTCAGAAGCATCAAGGATGTGTTTTTTTTTCCAGGAACACACACAGTGTTTACCCATGAAGGCAAACTGGATCTGCTGGTTAGAGAACGCAAACGGTCTGCTGCACTGAGAGTCAAACATAAGTGGGACTACAGGTACATATGACGCTACACAGAACTGCACAGTCACGGTGGTAAACACACACCAGGAAATGACAAGAAAAAAAAAAAAAAAAAAAAACAATCCGCAGAGCCGGATAAACCAGTAAAATGATTTATGATTTATGGTTTGTGTTTATTTTCCACAAGTACTGCACCTCACAAGCTAAAGGCCCTACAGGTGTGTTTTTTGATCCAACATGAAGATTCACAGAAGTTTTTCTCTCCGTTTCATTAAGAGACACAAACAAACTAACACACACAAGCAGCAACAACAAAATCACACAAAACCAGACATTTATTGCAGGTCTGTTGCATAGACTTTTAGTTTGAGATGTGCAGAGAACTAGAAATACAGATTTACAGTGTAAAAAAAGACTCTGGTAAAAGGGTTAGGGTTAGTTCTGATTAAACTTCTTTACTGCAGTAAAAGTGAAAAAGTACAGTATAAAAGTAAAAAGTTGTCAACTTTGTCTGTTACGTCTTGCCACGTCTTTTACGTAGTTTTTCATCTTGTTGCATTTTTTCTTCTTTTACATTGTTTAGACTTACATCTTTTCATCTTTTATGGTGTTTTTGTCTTGTTACGACTTTTGTCTTTTTTTGTCTTTTTTTTGTCTTGTTAGATCTTTAAAATCTCATTGTATCTTTTATATCTTTGTCTTTTTTTTTCATACATCTTTTTTGCTTTTTGTCATTTATGCCTTTTACGTCTTATGTCTTTTTTTCTTGTTCCATCTTTTGCATCTTATGTCTTGTTTGTCGTGTTACATCTTTCTTTTCTTTTCTATTTTGGTCTACTTACATCTTTTCTGTCATGTTATTTCTGTCATGTGTGATTTAATCATCTTTTCTGTCATCTTTTCATCCATTTAGGTTGAAATCAGTCTTGATGTTGGAAGGCAGCGTTCAATGACACAAAATGAAAAATAAAACTAAAGTAACAAGCCTGTTTTGAAAATGTAAGGAGTAGAAAGTACAGATATTTGTGTTCAAATGTAGGGAGTACAAGTAAAATGTATTTGTACTTCATTACTTCCCAACTCTGGAGATGTGTACAAGCAACAAGCAACTTGAGTGCAGATGACCACTCATCTGCTCATGCATCTGAATTGTTTTGATAAAGACAAATGTCAACTTTATTGTGACAAATACAACCATACAAAGTGCAATTAAACAGTCACATTTAGTCTCTGCATTTAACCCATCCTGGTATTAGGAGCAGCTGGCCCTCAGGGGACAACTCCACTTTCTTTCAATAATTTCATGTATCCGAAACTCTGTCATCAAATTCTGTATTTAATGTGATTCTGCTGTTTTGGTCTGTCCATCCTGGGAGAGGGAACCCTCCTCGGTTTCTTCCATTGTTTTTTCCTGTTTAAGAGTTTTTCTTCACTCTTTCTACGACAGGGGGTGTCATACACTTTATAGGTTGTAAAGATGTAAAACCATTGCACCAGAACAAAGAAAGGTGAAAATTTTGCAAAAGCAAATGTTTGGTAATTGTGCTTGAAAAATGAGTTTAATGAATGAACTGAATTACTTTTCTGTGGCTCAATTCCAAAGTCAACATGTGCCAAAACATCAGTGAAACTGATGTACTGTAAGAGCATTGTGATATTAATTAGGCCACAGTGCCAGTAACTGCCTGGTCTCAAACTGGTTTTGATTTTGGATGTTTAAAATAGTTTTGTAACGGCTCAGCACTGTTGGCCTGGATTCAAGTCTGCTGCTTGTGTGCAATCATGGAGTCATGGAGCAACATGCAAACCCTGCGTGGAGTTTGGATTTGGAGTTTTCCTCATGATTTTACTGCAGGTGTCGATCAACAGTTTAAACACAAGCAGCCACTGTTGACAGGCGCATTACTTTTTATTTCATTGGGTGGGTAAAAATAGTGACAATTTGGGCAACTTTTTGCACCATCTAGGCGACATTCCTCTTAGATCCTGGCCATTAGAAGAACTGCAGCTTCAAGATGCTACAAAGGTCATTATAGGGATATTAAAATATTGTTAAAACCCTGTTTCCTAGCCTGACCAGTTTAACTAAAGTGGATTCATGACCTGTTCTTTGGGAAACAGCTGTACCCACTTCTTTACCTGACAGAAATGACGCCTAATGAATTTGAAGAGTAATGCTACAAGAGTAAAATGTTAAAATCATCGGTGAACTTTAAGCATATCAAGTTTAAAGAGGAGTGGCAGTCGAATAAACAGGTTTATCAAAAGTGAAACGCTTACGAGAAGGAAACCATCTCCGTGCCAGAGACGACTCCAATCACGAGAACATGTTTGACAGGCAGATCTAAAAGACTCAAGATCTTCAGCATTTCTGAGAATCACAAGGACTTAAAGTTGACCTTATTATTGATCTGGTTATCAAACAGAAACCAAACAAGCTTTCAAAACTACCCCGATGGTGACACAAATGCAGCTGATGGATGTAGCATGTGGATTTAAATCCTTGTCAGTTTGACAAAGAGCTGAAATTAAGTAGAAACTTTTTGTACAACCAAATATAAAACAGGTCAATAAGAGTCACAGACACACGGTTTAGTTTTAATTAACACTTTCATTTGAAAACCAACACATGCACAATACAACAACAACTCATAAATAATAAATACTAATAAGAGTTCTGTCTTAAGAAAAACGTATTAAATATATCTGCAGACACATGAGGCCTCATTTACAAAAGTTCATCGTAATCTTGAGATCTTTTCCCATCTAGTGAGGTATTGTTATGCATTTTGACAGGTGTGATTCTGGCATTAGTTCACTTAGTTGCACAAAGTTGCATGAAAATCACTGATGGTAAAAAGCAAAATGATTTTTATTGTTTCCTTTACAACAAACTTTAGTTCAGTCTCTGTTTTCAAACCTGCACACAAACTGTAAAAGAAAAGAGTCATCAGGCATCATGTGAGAACATTTTTATATTTTTTTACCTAAACCTGTCAGACTTTTATCTGTCAAGCTCTCTTTAACTGCAGCTTGACTCAACGTGATGAATACCGTCGGTTCAAGAATAGCAGCTGCTGCATTTGTGAGATTTGATCATCAGCATTATCAAAACCACCAGACTGCTACATGAGGCGACCTGTTTCGCTTCCTTTATGAGCAAGTTTCATTCATAAAAATGTTACTGAAGTGAATAAAAAGAAGAATTTCACAGTGCAGAGTTTCAAGTCCTTCTGTCAGAAATCAGCAGAAGAAAACAGTGAATGCTTTGACATGAAGTGAGATTCTGACAGAAGGTTTTGCAAAAGCAAAGTGGTCCATAATTTACCTGGGAGATGGACATTGTGATTGGCCCTTTATCATCAATCTCTGATGTTTAGACCAATTCGATCCATTGAGAAAATAATCTGCATGTTTATTAATGATGAAAATACAATTTAGCTGTTACCCTAAATGGTACAACAGAGGACGTTCCCCTGGACAGTGACCTGCTAAAAGACTCCAATTTTCCAACTATTGAGCTGTGTAAGCTGCAAAAATATTCTGAATAAAATCAAATCAAAATCAAATAAAACAAACATAAAAAGCACAGGGGTGAATAGATATTGAATGAATTTTAATTTTTGGGTGAACTATCGCTTTAAAGGATTCTTTGAATAACTCGGGTCTTATTTCACTCATCACTGCTTGTAACAACAGTAGCTACACACTTACAATAGAGCCCTGTAGTGGAAACAACACAAGTCATCAGACAGGTTTTTAAATCCTTCGGTTGTTAAACCTTGAAGTGGAAACCAAGACAAAGGCAGTCAAAGAGTCAGTTTTGTCTCATAATCCACTGTAAGTCTTTGCTCTCTGTGAAGTACAGCAGGTCAAACATAAAACACAAAGTAGCTCTGATGGTGACGGCAACAATTTGGGTGGAAAAAAAATTGCCGTTCACCTTGAATGATCTCTGACAAAGGTTACAGAATCTTCTGAATTTATTTTAATGTAAAATTTATAACTGTTTTATTTGCATGTAGATATGCAACAAAATACACATATGAACACAATTATAGGACACAAGTGCCAGGCATAATATGTAACATTTCCACATGAGGTTGTTTACTTAGATTATCTCAAATGTTTCCAACCATGTTCAGACCCAGAGAATACGTCATTTTATTCAAGGTAGTGTTTTATTTGGTGTCATATCCCTTTACCCCTCTATATAAATATATAAATTAGGTTTTAGAAGCCTGGTCTAATGTTTTTTTAATGCACATAAAGAAAGAAACACAAAGGACAGAAAATATTTCTTCCTTTTTATTTAAACCTGCTTGTGTACCCACTTTCTCATCTCTCTTTATTTATATTATTATATTATTTATATTATCATTGCTAAGATCTGTCGTTTGTTGTGTCAATTGTTTTACGTAGACTTACTGTTGTGTGTTATATATTATGTTGCATTTCATTTTTTGTAAAACAGAGAAGTAAATAAAAACTTGAATTACAAAAACAAATTAACTTGTCCGTGAACATGATTTCGCAGTTTCGCAAGTTTTTTGTTATTGTCGTCATTGAGAGACTCCTAGTAGCAGAAATTACATACTGTAAATGCTAAATAGACGTTTGTTCATTTACAAAGCACTTCTCTAATATATGACCCACTCAATGTGCTTTTACAACAACATGTCACGTTCTTTCATTTGCTAACACAATAATACACACATTCACACGCATCACATTAAATCAAATAACACTTGTGATGTGTGGCTATGAGCAAAATAATACAAATCATCTTTTCTTCCAGATCTGGGTACAAAAAGACTGAATGCAGGTATCGTTTGGGTTATTTCGGTTGATACCTTAAAGCAGCGTTTCCCAAACTTTTTTGTGAGGACCCAGTTTTCAAAAATGACAAACCATTGCAACCCAATTCACAACAGGCCTTCCCTAAATATTGGAAAGAGTTTATTCGTACATAAATTAAAGTTCCTTATCATTCTTACTGCCTTTTCCACACCACTGTATATTATCTTGACATGTTATTGAAAACATGTACACATGCTGAAACTTTAGAAATGGGAAATAAATTCATTTACGCTGAATTAACAGGCCATCTCTTGGCTTTGATTTCCTCTTATCAGGAAAACAAGATAGGATATTTTATCCTACTTCCTAAATGAGACAAAACAAGCACATTTCTTCCTGTTATCAGCAAAACAATATACATTTTAAATACTTTATAAAAGGTGTACTGCAGATACAAATGTTAAATTTACAAAATTTCTTCCATCATCTTTTATTTATCTCCGGTGATCCACCTGTGGGTCTCAACTCAGTCTTTGGGAATGACTGCTTTAAAGGTATTAAGTATCGATACCTGACCCTCCTGAGCCAACAGCCACCCACTGTGCATTTAATGACTGAAATTTGATTAAATTAAATCTGCTGGAAATGAGAAAACATATCCTCCCTCCACAAGTAACACCTGGTTTAGATACTGCTGGACTTGTTTAAAGTGTTTGTGGCTGCTTGTGTTAAGTTATACAGCTGTGATGCTGCTGATGAGTAAAATATCACATCATTAGGGCTGATGGCCACAAACACTATATGAACACTGACTCAGGTTGAAAAAAAAAGATGTAATTTGATTCTAAGATTGTTTTTTCTAAATGAGGCCCCACTGACCAGAAGAAGGGAGTGTGGACAGATGTGAAAAATTGAGTGACATGAACAAGAACACAAAAAACAGGGATAGTCACATTTTTGTACACTAAGTAAAGAGAAGTTTACATAAGTTATATAAAAGGTGAAAGATGTGGGATGGGCCCAGTATGAAGCGTATACATACTGGTCTTAGTACTGGAGTTGGAGAAGAGAGAGTTTGTCCTTGGAGGATGGTTTAGTAGGGACGGCCCCGCCGCTCCTGTCTGCGGTCTCCCCTGGAAATAACAACAAACCGATTACATAATCAGCACCTGACCAATGAGCAATGTCTGCAGGATGAACAGGTGCGTGTGTTTGGACAGTGAGGGTTTACACAAATTATATGCTAATGTACAGAGCAAACACTCGGGTCACGTCCTCCCAGTGATGGAAAAAATATTCAAGCCTTCATTTATGAGACAGTTTCATCATGCCAAGATATTTCAGACAAAACCAATACAATGAAAACATGTTTGGCCATCAGCGTTCAGCACCAGTCACACAGCAAAATTCATCCACAAATCTTCGAAATATTTAGTTCTGAAAGCTCGGTGATGTAGTGACTACACTCACTGCCTAGTTGGTGAACCTCTGTAAGCTGATCAGTTTACAACTAACGCTCTAACCAGCCAGAGTAGCACAACACCAAGCTGGCGAAAATGGGGGGAGGTAGAAGCTAAATACACCTTTATATTCCTTACCTGTTTATATCTTTATATCTTTTCCTGTCTGGTTTTGCAGCTCAAATATTGGACCTGAGCAATTATTACTTGGTAGCACAGCCACTCTCTGATCAATATGATGAATATCCTTTTAGAGTATGAAGAGTAGCGGCACTTAATCAAATGACAAAAAAACGGCTGAAACCAGAGGAGCCTCAACTAAGTGAGTGGAAGGACAATTAACAAAATCTACAATATGGAGAAAATAAATCACAAGATTGGGAATCTAACTAAACCTTTTGATGAGAGAAGGAAAGGGATACAGAAAACAAATATTGTATTTGAATATTAAAGCATTCCCCGAGTACATAGTTTATTATCATTATTTTATGTGGTTTTTTTTTTTACTAATTTATTTAATTATTCTACTTTTTTCCTTTATTCAAATGTATCACTATTATTGTTATTATTTTTGTTCTTCCTTTATTTTTTATTATTTGTTGGGATGCTGGGACTATAGCCAGTATGTGGGAAACACTTTATTATGTTTTGAACCAAATGTAGTCCAAGTCGCCTTTTAACCAAAGAGTGCTGTTTGTGCTGTTTGTTTGAGCGTCTCTGACCTTGCGTCCATCTTTCCAGGGCCGTATCCTCCCCGGTCGCCTCCTCTGCCCCCTCTGAAGCCCCCGCGGTCGCCACCTCGGCCCCTGAAGCCTCCCCGGTCAAAACCTCCTCTGCGCTCTCCTCCATAACCTCCTGACAACCAGACGTAATTTAGTGAGAACTTGTAAGCTGCTGACAGAGTGTCACCTTTATTACATTTGACCCGGAGGTGAGAATTAACACTCTAGACAAATCAGTGGGAGCGGCAGTCTGACGCTGTGGGGTTAACTGCTGCTTAGTTCAACAGCACAGTGCTTATGGATGACTCTCTACAGTAAAATATTTCTTTACTGTATTATTATGTACTATTCATATTACAAGATAGGTGTTAATATTAGGGGAATGAGGCATAAAGAAGGTATAAAAGAAACAACAACAAAGTACACTGACTCCTGTAAATAAGTAAATATAGAGATAGTATTATAGCAGGCGTACATCATGGAATAGTTCCTACATGAAACTGTTCACAACAAGGTCTGTGGATTATCTTAACTAACAAGTGACTTTTTTGACCATGTCAAATGGAATATAACATCAAGACTTCACAAGTCCAACCTCTTTCCATTGGGGGCATCCCACCAGCATCCTCGGGTTTAGGGGCCTTGCACTGGTTGCACTCATTACGCCATGAGAAGTTCAAGTTACCACAGTTGCTGGAAATAAATGTGCAGAAAGGACAGTAATCAGTGAATAATGCATGTATTCATGCATTCTAGAAAACCTTAATTATATTTTTGCTTGAGATCTATCTGTAAATGTGTTCTTATAAAGCAATAAAAAATCTGATTACAGTATTTGTATGGAGTTGTATCATGAATTATGATTTGAGAGATTTGGCAACCTTGGCATGGACTTTGGTTTTGGTGACTTTGCAGACCTTTTATGTGCACAAAAAAAAAAACTATATAACACATTGAAGGGAAAAATCCTAAAAGCATAATATGGCCACTTTAGTAAAAGTGAGATTTCACTGAGGTCCTTGAACTAAAAAAAAAATCATTTTGTTCCGTAACATTTGTGAAGAAACAGGTTTTTCTATCCAGATCCATCTACAAGTGATAGGTGGAAATATCAAATTCTGACTCACGGGTTTGAACACTTCCAGTCTCCGGCTCTCTGTTGGCCTCCTCCTCCTCCTCCTCCTCCTCCTCCTCCTCCTCCTCCTCCTCCCCACCACCACCACCACCACCCCCATTGCCACCTGGGAAACCTCCCCCTCGACCTCCGCCAAATCCACCACGACCCATCGGCCCTACACAGAAAACAGAGCCAAACCAGTCAGATCTTCTGTCAGTGTAACATGTGTGACTGGTGATGCCATCCTAGGAATGATCAAGTGTTTGTGTCTGTGCAATTAGTGAAGTTAAAGATTTTTCATCACTTCTTTATCCTTCATACTTTCAGCTGTAAAATAACCTTTGCATGTGATTACAAGAAGTAGAAGGAACTTGTGACTGCGAACAGGACTGTATTGCAAATGTAGAAATAACATTAAGGGAAAACTTCTGGAACTAGAAAGTTCAGATATAAAATGGACATTGTGGTGAGATTATTCTGTCAACTGCTGTTTCCAAGGTTAAGAATGAAGTTTATATCTCAGCTTTTAAACTACTCACAAAAATGTTAATTTGGACACTGACAATTCCACAACAACTGGGTAAACTCCATGTGCTGAGAAAGAGATGAGGAAAAGCTATAAAAAAGACATGGTGAGACTGTTTTGCTGCTGTTTCTGAGGTCAAGAATTAATTGTTAATCTTAATTTATTTCAAATGAGACAGAACATGTACTACAAAACATGGAGAGGCAGCATTCAGTTTTTATGCGCCACACATCTGGGACAAATTCCTAAAATCCCAGAGACTTTTGATTAATGTCTTAAACTGCACTGTAACTTTTACTTACCTGTTATTTTTATTTTCTATTCAACTCGTAATTGCCTTGAAATGTCTTTTTTATATTGCTTTTATTTTCCTTTTACACTTTCTCTTGATGCTTTTTTACATTTTATGTAAAGCACTTTGAAGTGCCTTGTTGTTAAAATGTCCTAAACAAATAAACTTGCCTTGCCTATTACAAAATGCAAAACTTTAAAATTAAATTCAATTAACAGGCTCACCTCCTCGTCCTCGACCTCCCCTCATGCCACCTCGGCCTCCGAAGTCAGCTCTGCGGGTGGCAAAAGACACCTTAATAGGATTTCCATTGAAGTCCTTCCCTGTTGAAGAAATACAGGAATCAAAGGACAGGAAGTGGAGTGAGATTTGAAAAAAAAAATGTGCTTTACATCACAAAATCCATGAAGCTGATAAATAAGAACAAGCACCAAATTTAAAGCAATAAAAGAAATATGTGACTGTAAAACATTTGCAGATATATCCTTTAAAGAGTACAGCAGCTGCGATCAGCTTAAATTCATGTCGGTTACAACAGATTCCAATAACAATCAGTTTGTAAAGTGGAGAAAAACACCCAAAATGAAACCTGTCAAATCTCCTTCACAGTTTTAACCAAAATATTACTGAATATACAGGCAGCATTTCTACAACTCACCATCAAACCAGTCAATGGCGGCCTTGGCTGAGGGGGGGTCATCAAAGGAAACTGTGGCCTCCCCCTTCAGCTTCCCTGTCTCTCTGTCTGTGTACAAGTTGATCATGGGCAGGCCTGTCTTCTTGTTGACCTAAGAGAGGGTGGACAGAGGGAGACCGGAACAATGCAGTGATGGAATTAAGTCACATGATAGCTTTGATAACAATTTAGAAATACTTAAAACAAATGGATCCAGTTCCAAAAATCTATAATATAGTAATATAGGTAATATGGGTCTCAAACCTGAGTCAGCCTGGGGGTAAAGTGTCTAATTTTTTTGGCTTACAGTTAGTCATTATTTCTGTGAAAGGGTTTGACTTGTCATCTCAAACTTTATCTGAATTTTGAAAAGCAAATTCATATTGAACAAATACACACTGATCTGAAGACAGCAGCTCCTTTATCATTTATGCCACTGCCTCTGCAGTCTGTTGCCCATATTGTAAACACAATACATGCACATATAAATTACTTAAATATGGGTGGTGCTTGATGACATGTACACGTAGCACTAGAGAGCTACCTTAATGATCCCAATCTGCTTGAAAAAGTCTGCCACTGATTCAACAGTGTAGTCGTCTCCCAGGCCTTGCACAAAGATGGTGTTATTATCAGAGTTATCCTGGTCTTGCACTGTCGGAAGATAAAAGGAAGAGACGTTAATGCAAATTGATTGTTGACATTAACTTGGTAGTAAAGTAACATTAGTTAGTATTTTTTGTTCAATTACAGGGAATGCAACAAGCTGGAAAAAAAAAACTACCTCTGAAATATCATCACCTTATGAAGTTGTTATGGTGAACATGTTAGCAAGGAATCAACTATTTATACATCCAGCAACCACCAGACACAAAACAACATGATCATCCTATTAATCATCCCTGATAAATGAAAATACGATATTAACTCTCATTTGGCTCTGGTATGGTTTCCACCAGGCATGTGTGCAATCAGTCAACTATACAATTAGACGTCCCAGACCTCACATGTCAGCACCAGAAATACTGGTCAGTTAAACTATTTATCAATATGTTATTCATGTACAATGGCAGTTAACTGTTGCCTCTTAGATGCACGCAGCCTCAAGCTGGTGCTGTAGCTCCAGCAGGCAGCAGCTCCTCTCTCCCTGCATGAATGCCCCGATGGGCCGGATGTTATCAGAAAAGTGGGACAGATGACAGCTTGTGAAACCAGTGCAGTTGTCAGTATTTTGCGGTACAAAATAAAAACAAGGTTGGACTTCTGTATCAGAATAACCTAGCATATAACTTCAAGAATAAAATAATAAAAAACTTACTGAAGCCGGGTCCTCCGTGTCCAGGGTCTCTTGGTCCTTGAGAAGGCACAAAAACAAAACAAAACAAAAAAAGAAAAAAAAAAAAAAAAACAGAAATAAGTTGTGGAAAAGAACAAATGATAAACCACACATTAACACTTCACACACTCTAAATTCTTTGTTTTATTTTCTCTCCTTGCTCCAATCAAAACTGTACCAGTATTAAGCTTCTAGTCACTCCACTCTATAGATATAGCTATATCATAATATCATATAGATATGATATTCTGTCCTTACCATGACAGGCTGTTCATTTAGCACAAATAAAACAAGCATTTTATCATCCAGTCTTTCAACGTGTCATTTTTTCATCACTTCTGTCATCACAGCGATTTGCAGGCAGAGGACAATAAGTCGCTAACATCTTTCAGTCTCACAAACAAGTGTACAAACCAAGATTGCCCACATTGTTGAGATACTGCCTTCAAGCAAATGTTGTGCATCGGAATAACCACCATACTTCTCACAGTGTCACTGGTCATTGGTTTGGTTGTTTTTTGGCTCCAACCATGTATAATTCTGACACTTTGCGCAGAGCCACACAGGTCGGGCTCTTGAATTTAATGTTTGAAACAGTTCACAAGTCAATAACATTTCTTTTGATGGCACTCTCTAAATCATTACCTTTCACACAAACATGACCACCTCTTGGAACCAAGCCCGACAAAGTGCAACACAATCCGTTCTTTGAGTATGTGCACCTTCAACTGACATGTTAATCCACGTCATTCATTCATTCCTTTGTCTGCTTTGTTTTTCCACACAGCTTCACAAAGGATTCTTTGGAATTGTACCAACAAACATCTTGGAAATATAAGAACACCATGTTTGTCATTCTGAGAACGTGACAGATTTCAGACCGTTTTGTTACTCAGTACAGTTACGCACGCTTCGTCCATTCATAAAACCAACTTCCAACGTAGAAGTTTTCAGATTTTAACAGACATTTTTTTAGTGTGTCAAGTCTCATCACCTTTAGGAAGATTGACTTAATTCTGCATGATTGGCAGGTTGATTTACCTTACCGAGTTTCTGGATAAAAAGTCCCTTCTTTTAGACAAACTTTTCATTGTCATCAGAAGCCATAAAGTCAAACCCCTCGCATCAGCACAACATTTGAATCACTAAGGCACTAAGGCATGATTCTCCGTTACCTTAAAGAATGTCACTCTGTAAACTGACCAGACAGCATTAATCTTGGCATAACTGGTAGATGACTCATCGCTGGTATCGGGGTGTTTCGATGTGCCATTTCACCATGACTGGCATACACAGGCAACTTAAGTTACACGCTCTTAGATTTCAGTTCTCAATGTCACTTGGAGGGATTAGTAAATTCATTTTAATGAACAACCACCGTACCTGACATTAAAATACAGTATCACTACTTGATCTTTTCTTGTTAATTTATGGATTTTAAAAAGTCAAGCATTGTAGTATTGTAATTATTTTTTTTCTATCAGCAACACATTTTCATTATAATGGCACCTTTCCCCCACAATTTAAACAAATGCTAAGCTAAACCCTCTAAAAAATATATTATTTGAGGCAAAATTGCCTGAAGTAGCCTATACAAGAGTCTTTCTGAGGTCTTAAAGTGATAGTTCACCCAAAAATGAAAATTCAGTCATTATCTGCTCACCCTCTTGCCGACTGAAGGTTTTTCTTAGTCCACAAAACACTGCTGGAGTTTCACAGGAAAACAGCCTTGCAGAATCTCCCAAACAATGGAAGTGAATGGTGACCAGTTTTCAAACAGAAAAAAACAAGCAAATAAAAAAATATAAAATACTTATATACTGCTTGTCTGGCGTAATCCAAGCCTCCTAAAGGATGCATTTTATTGGTTGTTTTTTTTTTCATTTGAAAACTGGTCGCCATTCACTTAAATTATATATATATATATACATATATATTATAATATATATATATATATATATATTATATATATCACACACACACATACACTCATTTTTTTCCTAATTTTTATTTCAAATTGAATTCTAATTCAACGCACATGCACACATGCACACAGTCTCAAGGCAGTCCATGAAATAGTCATTGAATAAATTTTGGTATTTGTCCTTATTACTGCGAAAGTTGTGTCCATGTACAAATATCTATAGATTACATTTCATGACTACTTCACAAACTGCCGTGAAACTGGGCTGGTATGTACCTTTGAATCCTTGTATCAGCACCACTGGTGCAGTTGCACAGATCTGGTTTTCAATAGTAGTGTAATTATTGTGGTAACTATAATACTATATAATTACACATATTTGATTATGCATGATTTCATGATTAATATTGTAAATTACATAGATACTACACAGATGAGAATAATATTGAAATGTTGAGAGTGAAGTTGAATGTTCATGTTAGAACCAGGAATAAGAAAATAAAATTTAGGGCTTTTTCCTCTTTTTTTTTCTTCTTCTTATTTTCTTATTCTCTAATGTAAAGTATTGTTCTCCCTTCTGTCTGGCCCTATTACTCTTCCATACAAAGTACACTGCCCTTGACAAATATTGTTCTTTTGATGGTGAAATACATCACGTTATCACCATTCAAACAACTACTGGAGATGTCACAGGACAACTATTGGATGATAATTTTGAAAAATAAATAAAACCAAGCAAACGTTGACAAATATAAATGCCAAGTACCTCTACCCAGTCACAAACAAACTTTCTGACAGTAAACCCATCACATACAGTCACACTAATTAAGCCTAACAACCTTTACATTGTGGTTCACTCATACAATTGAACAATAGATGGAGTCATGTGATCAAGATATAATACCAGCTGGTCTATTGTTCCAAACTGACAACCACATTGTTGAAAAACCACAAACTTTCCTTCCATACAGTACACTGTGTACCTTATCAAGTTACGGTAAAAGTGTCCACAGTTGTGCAATCAAACTAGTTTCTACTATTCAACTCTCTGAATAGTAGAGCCGAAACTTCCTTCTATACGTTTTACAGCCCTGCTGTCAGGGAGAAAAGCTGCCGCTTTCTTACACCTTAAGACCATATTATGTCATATCGCCCATTCACATGTGACACACAACCTGCACCGTGTGTGCAAAATCTGAACCATGAAGTCACACCATACTTTTCTTATCTCATTTCTCTTGTTGACTTGACATGCTAACCCATCAAACACTTCAAGTTCTATGACTCACAGAAGACCAGACAAAAGCTTTGAGCACCCATCCATCAATTCAAACACAATCACATTCCAGCACCAAAGATTCAGAATAGAACAGGAGGGAGCTACCTGTAAAGCCATAATGTGCCATGTTACTCCCTCTGCTGGACACTTTCAACTACTGCGTGAGATTATTATCCAGATCAGATATCACCTTAGCCCACTGAGGGTTCTTACCTGTCAGGCCATATTATGGAAAACATTATGCATCACACTCTACCTTGCATAGCATATTGCATTGTGAAATAACATGAAAGACTGAAGAATATGTTTGACCTCCCATCATATTCATGTTTTTCCAACAACATGCTACACATGATCATGTTTTCCTCTGCATGTGTTTACACCCCTCTGTAGTAATCAGGGCGATAAGTGCAGTAGCATAAACAGATTTTTACTTCAGTTGTTTCAAAAACCCTCACACTTCAATCACCATAACTTTTTTCCCGTTTCATGCTTTATGTATACTGATCTCCGCTCCTTTTAGCTTTGACTCTGCAAATTCAAACCTTTTTGCTCAAATGTTTTTTTTTTTTTTTGTCACTTACCACCAAACTTATTGAATCCTCCACGATCGCCCATTCTGATGAGGAGGAAGAGAGAAACGACACATTGAAGGCTGGTGCTGACAGCGATTTCTCTCAATGGGTTGTGGGTAACCTTCACTCTCTCAGTCTCTCAACTGAACCCACCCCTCTTTGTTTGGCACTTGTCCTACTGAACCCGTATTTAATTTTGTTCAGTCTCTTGAGTGTACCTTGAGGACAAGAGGCCAGTTTAAAGACCTTGTCATTATATGTTCACAAGCAGCTGAAATTTGCCATTTTTACCTTTAAGTTCAATCAAGTCTTTAAGTGACTTGTATGCAACCATTTTATTTCAACATATAACTTGATTTTGTATCAATTAACCAACCCAAACATTGATGCCTTTGACCCCTGGGTGGATGTTGTTTCTTTTTTTTTTCAGGTCTCAGACCTTTACTCTTTACACAAATTGCAGCAAATCCTAAAACAGGTTTTCACTGAGGCTCTTCTCATGAGCTCTCAAAGTATTTTCAATGATTCATTCCTCCAAACTACAAGAAGACTAGTGACTGTCAGTAGACTTCCCCAGTTTTGCAATTTCCCAAATGATGGCTAAAGAGCAGAAAGCCAGTCTGGAGAGAAGGTAAAAGCCTAGGAGAAGATTCAAAGATTGATTAAAGCAGAGTATGATACAGTGATCCTATAAAGGCTGGTTGGGAGGGTTGTGGTAACAGGTGAGAAAGGCAGGCGATGGTAATGCACTGTGGTGTGTTAGTGTGTGGGCAGAATCTAGGCCAGTTAACGTCCCATTTTGGCAACTTCTTGCAGACAAATAAACACTTGTGAGGAAGAAGACACACCACTGACTTTAGACTTTAGGCTTAAGGGTCATCCACACCAAGAACAATAATTATACCCATAACTCTAACAATATTGATGTAAGAATGCACACTGACAAACAATGCTTTGTGAACACACAAGTACACTTAATTGACAGTCAAAAGGTGTGTGTGTTCAGGGAGGGAGACCCAGCGAGATCAGAAAGAGATGCAAATGTATGTATTTATGTATGTATTATTAGCATGACAAATATTGTTTTTTTAAATATCACAGTTTTCGTCAATACTGGTATATTGTATTGGTATAGTGCAATAGTGAAGACTGAGTGATTAGAGTAGACCATCTAATAAGTGTTTCCTAAATGCAACATCATTTTGTACTGTACAAAGATGTCCCCAAAAGCTAATTAAGGGATGCTCACAACCAAGCCACCAGTGGAGTAAATGTAAATTCCATATATTTATAATTATTCTCTATAGTTATTCTTCTTGGTGTGGACAGCCCTTTACTGGCCAAGCTAGCTGATTTTTTAAATACAACTTTCTAACTAACTTTACAGTTATACTTCTTCCTTACTTAAACATTTTCTTTGTTTGTGCCTTTTATAAACAGCACAGACACTTCATTACACCAAGGTATCACATCTCGTATGATTGGAGGTGTGGCAGGACACAAGCACCAATAGCTTTTCACTCACACATTTTCCTCCATTCTCCAATCTTAAACCAAGATAACTCAAAAACCACTTTGACTCTTTAATGCATAAATGTATAAATGTTTTGTTGAACAACACAGGAGGATATCAGATGATCAGTGCTTGGCTGCCATCTGCCTACTTAAAGGATATTATGATGACACATTGGGGACTGAGTTCCAAATATCATAATGGTGGGGAAGGAGATTCAAATATAGTCCATAATGGATGAGAGAACATACAATGAAATGGTAAACTAATCTGTCTGTGACTTATCACCAACATCATGAGGTTACAATAAAGTGCATGACATACTGAGCAACCTCTACAAGAAAAACAAAAACATCAACTTACCAGTTTCTGCTTCATAGTTTAGTCATTCATTGAAGGTTATCTTGTCATAAAATCTTTGTTCTGTCTTTTGTTTCTGTTCTGTCTCATCTGATGTATTGCGTTTACACAGGTTTGCCCCAGTAATCTATTTCTCCGTATTTTTGCATTTATATGTACATGGTATCTTTCCTTCTGAGGTTTCTCTGATTAGTTCACTAAAAATTTTATAATTTGGTAAAATACTAACTCTCATCACTGCATTTCTAAGCTACACACACACAACCACCACAAATCCATTGTCAAGCTGAGTTTGATGCTACATGTTTAGTTTTCCTTTCTGGTGTTCAACAGAGCTTCTTGTTAGCAAAAAAGTGAAGATTTTGAAAATAAATTGGATATTGTATTGCAGCAAGAAATATAACCTGGCGGCTTTCATGCAATGCTTACCACAACTTCTGTAATAATGATGGAATAAAATCTTGGGACCAGAAATTTTGTTTCTTTTAAATCTTTGTTACGAGAGAGCATGAGAGAGCACCTAGCACCTTTTGTTGGTTTTGTCTGCTTTACGCTAGTTTTTTGTGTTAATAGTAAAGTAGAAAAGGCAACATGACCACTATTAAGACAAATATTTTATATCACATATTGTAATAAAGACTTGTTATAGATATAACTGTAGCACAGCCAAAATCACCATAAAATACCACCAGCATATTGGTATGTGTTGCATTTCAGTTTAAATAGTGTTTGTTAGATGTTGTTGTCTTTTCTTTTCTTTTTTTTTTTTTTTGGAAAATTTTGAAAATCCAACACTGATCTGCAAGTACAGATGTTTGCTTTTAAAGGATTTGTATTTGTGCTGTTGGAAGTTTAACCATGAACAGGTTTGCTACATGTAGCTATAAGTTACATTTTTTACTTTTCCCTCAGTCCTTTCCATATTTTGCTTTCTGTTGTATGTAAAGAATCACTGAAACAAAGGCCTTTGCTCAAATGATAACGGTGAGGATGCAGTCATGTTTCATTACAAAACTGCAGTTTGTAAGAATCCAACCAAAACAGAGATAGAAGCAAACTTAGGCCATAACTGAACTGATTGAGTGCTATGCAGAGATCTAACCTGGTTCATGTTGTAGCATTTTCATTCAAGCATCCACTTTAATGCTTCGTATTAGTCACACAAGTGCCATTTTGCATTTGATGGTACCTGACCAGCATTCAGCCACAAGGTCCTTACTTAAAACACAGCAGATGCTAAACCTTTATATGATGTGATGTGAATTTTTACCCAGTTTACCAGCTCAACTCATTTGAAACACTACCTTCATGTAGTGCTTGGACACAGGTGACCACGTTTTGAACATATACAGTTTCCTTTGGTGAGCTCTGGGAATTTCATGCTTCCTGATCAAACATCAGACATGAAAACTAAAGAGAAGTTTAGTGTGTTGCATCCAGTATGCTGAGTGTTACTTTGAGTGGTATCATATCATGGTGATATGATTATATTGCATTATTGTTTCACAAAATTCAGTGGTTTAAGACCCCCTCCAGTGAAAATCCAGTTTTTAACTTTGTTAACATGTCCATGTGGTGTTTTTCATGTCTTACAAGACATATAAGGAGTGAAATAAGCTGTAAACGTCATGTCTGAGCATTTCTTCCTTTGAAACTTAAGTGGGCAAGGGCAGTCTCAAAAAAACAGATTCAGTCAGGCTGGGTATATGATGTAATAAACCTAAGGAAGATTTGTGCAGTCGTCGCTACACACAGAAAACGTATCAATTGCTTTGTGGCAATTTAAGAATCACTGAGATTCATTTTCCCCCAAAGCAAGAGGAAGGAGAAATTTTGACACATGGGCACGCACCGCTCAATTGCTTTAGCACATAGCTACAAATATACAACAGTGCTCGCTTCTATTTTGATTTTCCTCTACGCACAATTTTCCTCCACATATAACCAAAGGTGAGGAAACATTTACATGCATCACTGGACTCAGATTCAGTACTATTGATAACACTTACCCCATGCCTCCTCTTCCTCTTGGTCCACCTCGACCACCTCTGTCAAAACCGCGATCATATCCGCCTCCGCCTCGACCTCCAAATCCACCCCCACGGCCCCTGCCACCACGGCCATCCTGGCCGTAACCTCCGTCAGGACCACCGTACCCTCCACCACCTCCTCCGCTCATCGGTGGGCTTTCGTCTCCGTATCCTGAGGGAGAATTGAGACAATCAGACCTTAACAGATTTAGAAGCTAATTATTTATATTATTCTATTTATACATCTTCAACGGTTTAATACTGTGTGCAATAATAATAATTCCATAGTGCGATACATTGCTTAGACTGCCATCATTACTGCATTTATTTATACTGTGCATTTAAACCAACCTATACTTTTATTTATAATACTCTTACATCCTAACACATTTATCCCACAGCAGTTCATATTACAGGCATATATCAAAGGCTGTATCACTTCCTCTACCATCCACAGATTTTTACTAGATGTAAGAACTTTGTACATTTTGGGAGAGTTAAAAAGTGCACACAAGAGCAATGACAAATATGTCAGAGGGACATTGGAAAGGAGAAAAAATGAATAAATAAATAAATAAATAATTATTGAGGTTAGGTAAACAATACCACAGGGTCAATACCTCCACAAAATCAGGTCTTAAGGGGCTTTATATATTTGACCCATTTGGTCCAGTATTTAATGAACACTTTTTTCTTTCACCTCTTAATTCTATTTTTCTATATTGTTGTACATAACAGTATAATGCACATTTTTATTGTTTTTTACATACTTTACAACTACTATTTCTATACGTATATTTTCTTGCTTATTTATACTTCTATTCTTGAATGGGAGCAACTGTAAAGCAAACAATTTCCCCTCAGGGATCATAAACTATGTCTAGTGCTACCAAAGAAATTAATG
This sequence comes from Lutjanus argentimaculatus, assembly GCA_034769285.1. Lineage (NCBI taxonomy): Eukaryota > Metazoa > Chordata > Actinopteri > Lutjaniformes > Lutjanidae > Lutjanus > Lutjanus argentimaculatus. The sequence goes on along the minus strand of JAWZSL010000030.1, from coordinate 5,360,055 downwards.
AAAGCTGTTAGAGAGGTCTGTGGATTGTGCTGAGCTATAAAAGATGCAGAAGTTTGTCATGTACAGCTTTGACCCCTGTTGAATTCATATTCATTTCTTTTCACAAGAAAAAAACAAAGATAAAGATAAAACATAAAAGTTAATATAAACCCATGCTTTACCTCCACCTTGACCATACTGGCTCTGCTGACTGTAGCTCTGTGGAGGGGGGGAGTTGTAGCTTGGAGGCTGGTTGTAGTGACCCCCTCCATGTTGAGATGGTTGTTGGTGGCTCCCGCCACCCCCATAGCCACCAGTCTGACCTCCACTGCCGCCATAACCTCCTCCACCCTGTCCACCGCTTGGTGGCTGGTTGTAGCCAGGAGCCTGCGAGCTTCCTTCATAGCTGTTAAATGGGAGAAGAAAAGTGTTAAAAAAAACTATAAAGTACTTCAGAGAAAAAACTTCTGCCATGTCTACTGCGACACCACAGCTTACTAACTTACACATAATAAAGTAGTTAATGTAGATAAATAAAATAAATAAATCTTGTGGCATTCTTGGTCCACTGCCCTTTGAGGAGAAATTAGGGACAACAAAGCTAATCAAGGATACAAGCATAACCAAAACATGTAACTAATATGTACTAGGGTTATGCGATACATATTGAATATATTCAATACAACTGACTATGAATTAAAGGAGAACTTTGGTATTTCATCCTGGGCTCTATTTCCCTATGTGTATGAATCCGTGTGACTGGAGGGGACAACTCCTTTTGAAATTGGTCCAGTATTGAGGGAAACTGAGCTTCAAGCTACACCGCAATTCTTGTGAAATGCGCATCATCAAAGTTCGTCCACTAAGAGTGCATAGCCAGCCCCTGCTGCATTTTGTTGGCAAAGTTGTGAAATGTGAAGACATGAACAATGGTGTTTTTTTGGTGTTTTGATAAAATTAAACTAGGTTTCTGTACTCCAAAACGACTTGCTCTGCTCCTTATCACTCTCACTTGTGTCTCCTCTGTTGTCTTCCTGCAGCAAATGTGATGCCACGAGATTTTAGAACGGGACTTCCCTTTGAACGAGATTTGGTTATATACAGCCCAGAACAAGACAAGGGTAAGAGAAACGCTACCCATGCTGTTATCAGAGATTTATACAATAAATTCTCTTCACTTTGCTCCTGTTCAAATAAGGCTGAAGAAGCTGAAGGAGTCTCACCCTGAAGAGGATGATGAAGGAGGCGGCTGCTGGCTGTACCCAGAGAAGGATGACTGCTGGTTGTAGCTCATGTTGGAGGGCTGGTTGCTGCTGCTGTAGCCTCCAGAGCCATAGGACTGACTGGAATGATTATAACCACACCACCACCACCACCACCACCACCCTGGTTAGAGGACGGAGAACCGTATCCTCCTGGGAGAAGAGAAGACATGGAGTTAAAGTTAACTATATGACAATGACTGCGTGGTTTTGTACTGAGTCTTCCTCTACCTGACTGGGGCTGACCATAGCTGCCATAGCCTCCCTGGTTGTAGGAGCCAGAGCTGCTGTCAGAGCTCTGGCTGTAGCCTCCATAGCCCTGCTGGCTATAACTTTGACCAGAGGACTGACCGTAGCCCTGGTTACCACCGCCCCCTCCACCTCCACCATAGGACCCATAGCTGCAAAAAGTTGAAAAAAAAAAAAAAAAAAAATCACACAACATGAACACATCGCTTAAAAATATTATGCATTGAGAATGAGCTCTTTTCCACAACTTTCCAAGAATATGCGTATTTGATAAATTCTTTTTCATTGTGAATTTCACATTTTTCTTGCCTTACACCAAATTCAGGACCTGACTCTCATGTCCCAAAAATTCATAGTTAGCAATCTGTCTCTGATATACATTTATATTCTAGGTGTTTGTGTGGTGTATTGCATAGTCTTACTGCCATTTTACACCACATGCAGCACAGCAGTGATACGTATGCAGTATGTCTGAAGATCACAGACTCTGTTCAGAACACACTAGGGCTGAACAATTAATCAAAATTTTATCGATAATGCAATATGCAAATCGCAGGAGGTGCAATGTGTGTTAAATGCAAAATGTGACTCTACCATTTTAAAGTAAATATCATCGTGCTGCAGAAATGTTCTGGTCTACACATCATATTTTTACAGACTTAAGAAAACATTGTTTCATACAGATCCTTGCAAAAAATCACACCATAATAATGTTTCAAATAAAAATGAGAATAATGATGTAAAAATGAGCACTCCTACTATCGCAAATCATATTGCAAGTGCAATATCAGTCAAAATATCACAATTAGATTATTTTTTCAAAATCATTCAGCCCTAAAACCCACAGAATTGACTCCGTTCACGTGTCCACCGACCACTGTACAAGTAGAGGAAAAAAAACACTCATGCCTGCCTCAACTCATTTTTTTTTTTACAATTAAAATAAAGAATAGAAATAAAGAATAAATAAATAAAGAATGCAGCTGCAGCCATTAAAAGAAATGGTTTATTATCAGGTATTAAAGCTTTTCAGAAATAAAGTTCCTTCCTGTTAATATTCCTCATCCATTTCTGATGAACATTGTGGACCTCTGTATTCTCTATTCTATTCTATTCTATTCTGCTCTATTCTATATCTGCTGTATGCTACAAGCCTGCTGCAGCTGCAGTGTTCTGTATTTGCATCTGGTGTAAAAACACCAATTTTCTACCCTTCTAATTAACATATTTAGGCTGCAGCGGATGCTGCGCAGCAGACGTACAGCAGTTCTGCTGCATATGTGCTGCATTCAGTGTAAAATGGCAGAAATCTGTCACCAAGTCAGCAAATCCAGTGGCCCCATGCTAACCCTAAGGTTAAGAAACTCAAATTTTTGATTGAGTTTTATATTCCTTACCTCTGGGCAGATGTTTGGGAATAATCTATGGAATGAAGAGAAAAATGGAGGGTTAATATTTGTTTAAAAAGCCTCTACTTTTTAAAGTACAGATCTCATGGGGCTGATCTTAGACTTTATTGTCTGTTATTACTAAACTACTCTGAAGCATCATCATGGCATCATGGCAGCATGGTTTGGCACATTCACAGTCCAGTTAAAAACAAAACTTGACAACATAGTAAAAACAGCAATGAAAGTACTGGGGAGAAAAGAATGCCTAAACCCAATATATGAAAAAACTGCTGTCAGTCATGCAGAGATGCAACAATGAATCAATTATGATTCGATTAAGACTCGACTGTTAAATTAATTGCCAACTATTCTGATAATTGATTAATCAGTTTGAGTCATTTTTAAAGAAAAAATGTCCAAAGTCTCTAAATAGTGTCTTAAATGTGAATATTTTCAGGTTTGGGTTGTGGCAAAATAAGACATTTGAGGATGTTAGTAAAGACTGATAACTTTTCAACATTTTCTAACATTTTACGACCAAACAACTATCAGTTTATTGGAACTAACACTATATCCACAAATCGAGTTCAGAAGAGATGAATTTTGTAAATTGTGCAGAACCTCTACCACCAGTTCAGGAATGTGCTCCGAGCTCTGGATTTATGTTTAAGATTTATTTGGTGTAAATGACATCTTTCAAGTGAATGTGGCATGGTGGGCCTTTAGGAGACTTGGTTACACTAGATGAACAGCAGGGATGCATTTTATGTTTGTTTTTTTTTTAAATGCAATGAATGACATCTCTGCCATTTTCCTCCAGAGGGCCGGACCGGACTCTTCGGCGGGCCGAATCTGGGCCGCGGTCCGAATGTTTGACATCGCTGGAACCAAAGTGTGTTAAACCCGCAGTCTGGACTGTGAGGCGGGGCTGCTGTCTGAAACTGGGTCAGCAGGACAGGAGACCTAACGGAGCCCGTTTAGCTCACCGTTAGCGTTCCGGTACCGGCTCGTACGGTGTTAGCTGACCGGTGGGGTTTCCTCCGGTCCGGCGGGTCATTTATTCTAACAGAGGAGCTGATTACAAAAGAAATAAACGTCCCACCGTTAAACTGTAGCGTTAATTTCAAACGGATAACTGTTAACGTGCAGCTAACCGTGTTAATAACGAACATTAGCCGTTAGCGTCTCGTCACCAGCTGCTCACCGGTAACGTTAGCTGCCTAGCTTGTTAACCTTCACTGATATTCAAGCGTTTTTCTTACCGTTTGACGACATTTAGACGGACCAGAAACAGCCTTTAATCTTAAATTAAATCTGTCACACGGCGCGCTGTTGACGGGCAGACCTAACCGAGAAAGAGAGAGGGGGATAACCGGGATGAAGATGGATGAACGGACACCGGCGGCCCTTTAATTGTCCAGTCCTGCAGTTCCCCTTGTGACCGCAGGGGGGCGGGCCTGTGCGCTCCTGTCATGGACTATACTAACACACACACACACACACACACACACAAATAATAATATATAATATTGCTAATTATCAAGTGTGATATTACTAAGTATTTATAATGTAAATATATGATAACTAGGCAAGGTACATTTATTCATAAGACACGATAGCCCTTTTTCACAGATATGAAATGGGGCTAATTATATTTTTTTGTCTTTAAATCAATCAATCAATCAATAAATTGAGCTCAACAAAGGAAGGAACAGCTAGACTTTGATATGAATTGTTAGCAGAGTAAACATAGGTGTCACCAATAATACCGATTAAGGTCCTGTTCCATTCAGGTCAAACAGAGTAAGGTAGGGTGATTAGGGTGCTGTCTTTGTGCATGTTGGCTCGCTTGAATGGCTTTGAGTCACTAAATGGAATGTGACCTTAATTTTTGTAAAGATTTTATTTAGATTTCTCATTATAGCCTTCAACAAACACTTTAATTAGTATAATGGATAACCAGGTTTGGGGAGTGTTACTTTAAAAATATATCTGATACAGTTATTTACCTATCAAGAAATGTAGTTAGTAACATAATCCAGTATCACAAAATTAAAGTGATGTGACTTGATTACTTTCTGTTACTTTTGGATTACCTCAGTATGAAATATGGTGAAATTGTTTGGCCTACTATTTTAGGATGCAATAAGTTATTGTCATCAACTAATTGCTAGATATCTCATTAACTGATGATTGTTGTGTAAAAATGTCAAACGGTGAAATGTTGATCAAAGTCCAAGGTGACATCCTCAAATGTCTTGTCCACAAACTCAAAAGATTTTCAGTTTACTGTCTAAGAAGAGTAAAGACACCAGAATATTTTCACATTTAAGAAGCTCAAGCTGACTTTTTCAAAATTAATTAATAACTAAAAATGATCAATCGCGTATCAAAATAAATGCAGATTAATTAAATAGTCAATTAATAATAGATTATTCGAGTGTTTTATTGTTGTGTTATGTTCGTCATTAGGAAAACTAGTTTAGCCAGCTGTGTGCAATTTATGGATTGATTGACTGATTGATTTAAGGAAGAAAAACAGTTAAAATTGTTTTATTTAAAAAGTATTTACAGGAAGTGCTTGTGTTTGAATTGGGGGAGCTGACAGGTGAATCGTGACTGTTCACTGCCCTCCAGTGGCCACAGTAGGAACTGCAACACTCATTATTTGGACTATGGCGTCTTTTGATACATGCACACTTCAGCTGCGACTCTGAAGACCTTGGATGCTGTTTGTCGCTCTAAGATTTATCACCAGTGATAATCGTATCACTCACATCATTGTGAGCTGTATGCTAAGGCTGTTTTACTCTGTTTCGAAAATCCTAGTTTTTCTCTTCGTGCACCTGTAACCTGAAATGACATGCAGAACAATCCAAGGATTACCTCACTTTTTATCCTGAGGACAATTTTTAATGTCACCTTATTTCACTTCCCACTCTTCTCGACTTGATTCATTTTGCTTTAATTTTATTAAGTGCATAATTTATTCTCAAGGCTTTATTATTTTTACTAATCTGGCTTTTCATTGTTTTTACTTTTTATTGTCATTTGTTCCTCTTGTTGTCTAGGATCTTTTGTTTATTTTTTCTACTTGGCAATATTGTAATCAGTTCTCTATCTCAATGTATGGGTGAAAATTAAGGTTAAATTTGTGGCTAACAGAATGTCAGGATAATAGTTATTATTAATATGTAAGAACAGAATCTTCTTAAATCAATGAGCAGAGTTTGTGGGGGTATTGTATTTTTAATCTTTAGCTTTAAGCATTTTTTGCACTCTCATCTGGTCAGTTGATCCATAAACAGTTAATCAATAGATGATCTTACTCCTAGTATTACATGATGTTAGTATTTGGGTTTGAACTACATTTTTAACATGTAATTAGTAACTATTGAAATACATTTTTAAAGTAACCTTCCCAGTCTTGTTGGTATATAATATAATCAGTGGTAATCATCTCGTCAGTGTACTGGTGAAATGTTACTGGGCCTCTGCAGGTGAACAGAGGCAGGCGGCTGGTCCAGGGAGGCCCAGCAGACTGGTCCAGAGACAAACTGCTGTGGGCGGCGAGGCGCTGGGAGATGGACTGCACTGCACTCAGACTCTAATGACACATAATACACTGCACAGACTGACAGGAGCAGGAAATGACTGCACAACATTTAAATATTAATGACATATATGCACATCCATGGCTCCTGTCTGCTTTGATGGTGTTTTATTTAAATAATGAGTACTGTAATGAAGGTAAAAGTGGGGAAACACCCTCTCATATGTGCTGGAAAGTGCCTCAATGACTACTCTCTGTAAAACAACCCAGTGAAAACCCATAATAATCTGATAATTATATTTGACTGCAGACTGCACGTCAGACTTACAGCAGATTACAGTGAATATTCAGTGTGGCATGTCACCTGACACTTGACTCAAATTACAAATACTCAAATTACTGTAATTAATACTTGTACTTTTATGAGTAGATTTTCAAGTCTATACTTTTACTGGTACTTAAGTATGCATTACACTTCAGTTTTACACAAATTAGAATTGAGTGCTGAGTACAATTTGAATTAATAACCAAGCCTTTCAATAAAGTGATTGGATCACAAACAGGCCAGTGAAAACAATGACATATGAACAAAAAACAAAACAGTACATCAGCATGGGTTTGGAGTGAGGATGTTAATGATTTACCATTAATTAATTGATTAATCACTGGTAAGAATTAGACCCAATCAAAATGTATTACTCAATATTCATAGAAATAGCTGTGATTGCAATTTTTGTATGTAGAAGATTTGGACAAACAAAACCTCTTTGATTAAATGCTGCCATTAATGTATTAAATATCAGGTTCAAAAGTAACTAATACTCAGTAGTTTTGTAGAAGAATACTTTGTACTTTTACTTATGTATTTTTCTACTACTGGTAGTTTTACTTGCAATTGAGTAATATTTTAGTAATGTAACAATACTTGTACTTAAGCACAGATATCAGTACTCTTTCCACCAGTGTTTAATTCATGTGTGAAGCATGAATGTTGACAAGCACAACCCCCTGACCCTCATAAAAATATAATTGGTTTGGTATATTCTCGTGTTTAACACACAATCAACAAGTCTGTCAGGTCTGCTGTCTCTGGGACATCTTTATGTCATGTATCCAGTGGTCAGCATCAACCGACATGCTTCATTGTTTGGAAGGACAAACTATGTTATTGCCTTTGCTGAGTGGTGAAAGGAAATTGCTTCATTCCTCAGCTGGTTCAGGAAATCTTATACGTTTATTAAATTTAAATATAAAACATTTTATAATCTAAAAGGATCCTCATTTTTGGCTCAGTTTGCCAAAATTCTCAGTTTGATTCTTCAATATCTTCACCTCATTTTGGACAAACAAGTGAAATTCATCATCCAATCAAAAGGCAGTAACATGGAGTCTCACCCGTTTACAGCTTTGATCCACTGAGAGACATGAAATCTATTTTCTACCACCTGTTCTTCAGTGTGAGGCTATCACCCAGTTAAGATTTCATGCATTAAACCAACAATAGATTTTTTTGACCAGTCAGGGTCGGTGAAAACAAGCTATAAACCCAAGACTGCTTGTTGCTATAAGTTGCTTTTAGTACAAAACCTACATTTTTAGACCTTTAACAGCAATAAAAGCTGTGAAAATACAACTGCTAATACAACAGCAGTCAAACCAAAAAACAACCTACAGAAGACCAGCACAAATCGATTTAAATCAAACTTTATTCATGTTTGTAAAGATCTCCAATAAAGACATATAATGAAATGAGTCAAAAGACAGTGATCAGACCAGATGAGACTGAGGAGAAAAGACATAAATAACAAGAACAGAGAAAAAGATGACTGACAGGGACAGAGAGGAGAGGGATAGGTCTATTTACAGACACACCCCACACCAGTGCACAAGTAACACATGGGGTTTTTACAGAAGAGCTAATAGAGTCCAGCTAGCAGCGTAGGCTTGTATCTAGACACAGTTTCACTCCTGGCGAGCTCTGCTTTAAATCCAGTTTTGTTTTCAGCGCTATTTTTTAAATACAACCAAAGCAGAATAAGCAAAAATATAAATGTAGGTACAATTTACATGACCTGTTCTTGTGTGACAAATCTAACCTGAAAATAAACAAATCACTGTGAGGAATCTATGAGGTTAAAATGATGCAGTAATGCTACAAAAACTGCTCAGTAGTCACTTTGTCTAAGTAGAGGGAATGGCTTAAAAGCATTACTGACATCTTAAAATGAAGCACACCTAAACTAGGAAACAGAAGGAAGAGTTCAGTTTTGTGTACACGGCAGGGGAGCGTGTGCGTTGTTGAGCATTTCAGTATTGTGTATGAACGTGTAACAATATCAGATAAACTTCGTATTGTGTATGAACAAGTGATGAACTTCATGTGGTTGCTGCATGCATGGCAGATAAATCAAAAGAAAAAAAATCTGGTGGGTGATGAGGTTGAAATGTCAAAATGTGGGAAGGAGAAATGAAACTTATCCAATGTGTGAAAATAAAATAACGTGCGTCTTCCTCTGTGGCAGAGACCGAGGAGGCAGGAGGCTTTTAAACTTTTTGCTCTCCTCCTCTCCCTCTTTTCTTCAAAACAACTTCCTTCCACCTTCCATTTTGTGTCGCGGTTCATCTTTCAGAAGATTCCCCTTCCACGTGTTCGTCTATTCGTTCTTCTTCTCCTTCTGTTTGAGCAGTTTGTTGATCTCCCTCTTGGCCATGGATGCGTACTTTGTGATGACACCATGCTGGTTCAGGCCGGGCAGCAGCAGCAGGAAGCTCACTGCAGAAGAAACACAACAGCTTAGGGAGCGCCACAAGTTAAGCTTTTAATCATGTAGTCCAACCATGTGGCCATTGGTTTTAAATATTATTGGTATTATTTTACTAAGTGGTCATTTTCTGCTCAGAAAGAGTCAAAATGATCTGTGAGAATGTTTTGGTTTCTTTAGTATTCTATCACTGTAAACTGAACATCTTTTGGTTGTGAGCAAAACAAGCACTTTTAAGACATCATCTTTAGAAGACTTGATCAAGACACTGATCAACATTTTTTACCATTTTATAGACCAAGCAACTATTAATTGGTTAGTCAAGAAAAATCAACCATTTAATCGACTATGAAAACAATAGCTGCCCAACTGGTTATAGCTGCAGCACCTTTATTCACATCCGGTTTGAATCCTGTCTTTATATCAAATGCCAAGATTGTTAAACCGATAATCAATATAACCAAACAATCAAGATATCAAAATTAATGCTTTCTAGTTGTTGATCATGAAAACCAGTGACAAAAAGTCAAAAGACAATGTCATCACATGCAAACTGACCAAAACAAATGCTTCACCCCAATACTTTGCATTCAGGGCTTTCCTGCAGAAAAGTAAACTAGTACTACTGTAGTACTACTAGTACTGCTGTACACTCCTGTGCATGTGGCTGAGACAGCGTGCAGTGGGGGAATCAAGCTGTGTCTTCATACTAAGCCAACAAGTTTGTGAAATAAATTGTTGCAAAGTTAGACACTCACTCCATTGTCTTTTGTTTTCAATAAACCTCTAAAATGACTCTGTCCCTGATAACACTCATTTCACTCATGATCATCTCATCTGTTTGCTTTTTTAATGAGGTAGTTAGCCAGCTAGCTTGTCACTAGCAGAAGTACAAAGCCTTGTTTTGATCACCTCACATTTGCCCTGTTTAAGTTGCTGCATCATGCTGGTAATCATAGACATAAAAGATGAACACTGCATCTCTTCTTCCTCCCACTGCGCAAAACTGAAATCAAAATATCCTGGATACATGCGTTGCCATCTTGCGCTGGTGATGTTATTTGGAACCAGAGTCTGTGCAATAGTGACTAACGATCGAGTTCCTAGCAAATATCTATATGCCAAAAGCTCAATACTTCAACACCAAATATACGCTAGATATATCATATATGTATTCTACACTGGAACCAGTTGTGACCTGTTGGAGCCCTGAATTGTTGCCATGAAAAGAAACTTGTGAGTTCTTGTTTTTGACATAGGAAGCTCAGCCCGTGAAGTGTGTCATGTTCAAGTGGTTATCATGAAAACACTGCTGCTAAGCAACTTAAAAACAAAAACAAAAATAAAACACCAATAACACAACTCCCTAATTTCTTATCAAAAGCATGTTTCATATGCCAACATAGCTGGAGCAAGCGAGAGACAGACTCAACATGTAATGCCTAACTGCCAGAAAGCTCTTCAATCAATTCACTGAACAGTGACTGGTTCGCTTATCTGAAGGCACCGTACAGCCTTATGTCTGTATATGATCAGCTGATCGATTTCAGCTCAGACTGGATGGTGAAGAGACAGCATTAAAAGGATTGTGGGAGAAAGTCCTAGAAACATGAAAGCAGCCAGTGAACCAAGTGAGCCTCAAGAGAAACTTGATCTGAGATTAACATAAAGAATACTTTGTTATTTCAGAGTCATGTGCCCTCTGAAGTCATTTCTCTTCCTCTATGGTTTTCACAGCGGATGAAAACCTGACATGTCTGAGCTCATGTAACCGATGGTTGGCCCCCACACAGCCTGCCGACTGACTGATTCACCAACTGTCGCTTTGCCTGAGGCACCGCTGTGCAGCTGTAAAACTGACAGGTTTGTCCTCTGTTCATTTTAAAATTAACGACCCGAGAGTCAAGTTCAAGTGTTGCTGACTTTTTTTTGCCCACTTTGGTCTAAATTTTGCAGTACAGCATGAAGGGAAGGAACAGCTTCCTGGATGCATGTCATTAACATTGAGGACAGATAACTGTACTTAATTCATATTACCATCTGTTGTCTCAGGGATGCAGGTATTGATCTGCTTTACTGCTGCACTTCTGAGTCACAGTACCAGGAATCCTTGTAATGATGGGCAGAGTGCATGTGAGGGGGGAGGAAAAAAGGTCTTCCACAGCAGGGCTACTGCAGTTACAACATGCATGTATAACAGCTGCTACTGCATTAAAAATCACTTTACACCTAGCACAAGCAGAAAAACTTGTGACATTTGCAACTGCTGACAAAGAAAACAACTATCACTTCCTGTTTCTGCCATGACATGTGTGATTGCCATCTCATCTGTAGTGTAGAACAGCCACATTTAAAGAGCAAACCTACACATTCAGTGAATGCTCAGCTACGCAGCTAATGTGGCTCATACATTAGGCTAGGGCAATACTTGAGGAATGCTGTAATATTGAGGGACAGTTGAGAGAAACTCTGAACCCTAAACCTCATTTGAAGTCTGCTAAAGGTTGGATGCCCTTTTAGCTTTGTTAGCTTTGTTGTTATAAAGAAGCCAGCTGGTTTTGTTTTGGGATCCTTGCTGCCGTGTGCCTTCCTTGTTGCTGCTAAATGTAAATGTAGCTAACGCTATAGCTATGCGTGAGAAAGAAATGGTCAAACTGCAGAAATTCATTTGCAATGCTGTGTAACTATGACTAGCACCCAGAAATTAGCTTGCTCAGACCACAATTTTTCCCCTTGGGCACTGACGCGAGATCCAGATATTACACTTATCAATGCACCAAATAATTTATCACAAATTAAGCAGTTTAAAAACAAACAAAAGTGCAAATACTGCACTGCTGAGCTAACCTAGCAACAACAGGGGAAATTCTGTTACTGTAACCAAACCCCACACTTCCTGAACAATCTTGTGTGCATTTTGTGTTCAAGAACGACAGCAAACTCATCATTATACGGACAAAATTTAAATGATCATGTCTTGCAACAGCATTTTTGATTAAAATTGGCAGCATTATGGGTTTATCTCTGATGCCTGCTCACTGTAGTTAGTCAGCAGGTTCTGAGAATTAATGCCAAAATTAGTTGTTCAAACAGTAAGATTACATTATGTTGTGATGTACTCACCAATCAGATAGGTCAGGAACAAGTTGTGCACCTGCTGTCCGATCCAGGCCACTGCCAGCAAGCTGCTGATCACGGAGGCAAAGTACTGTGGAGAGGAGGGAGGTCACATTACATTCAACCTACAACTACTCAAACACAAAGAAGGCCCCACTCTGACTGCACGTACAACATAATTTAATGAGTTTTAGAGAATCATTCCTTGGATGGACTGCAGCACAACTAACAGCTGTATTTTTTATTAGCAGAACATTCACTGACATTTTAAACAACAAAGCAGTCATTGAATTCAAGAATGTGATTAAACAGTGTGTGCGTCTACCAGTGTTAAAGCATACTGTGAAAAACCTGGTTATTACAGCCCGTAACCCAGTTTGAGGTCTGTTAAGTGGAGCAGCAAAGCCAAATCAGCTGAGGATATTTTTATCTGGAGCACAGAGAAAGCTCACCATTGTAATAAACAGACCATAGGAAGGCTCCATTAACTTCACTGGTGCAGTCAGTGCAGATGTATGTCTGATGTCTACAGTATATGATGGCTAACTTTTAGTGACAGGTTCAGTTTCTTTGTGAGGGAGAATCAGATTCTAGTTTTAGATATTTATTTACCATTTTGGGCTTCTCCTCCTTGAGGGCACAGAGGCGCTTCCACCAGCCCACGACCCGACGCTGGGTCTTCACCAGGTTACCGCAGATTTCATGGAAACGCTGCTGCTGCTCGGTGGTCCTGTGCACAATGATAAGTTGAGGTCAAGGTTGATTACAAGCACAAAAATGCAGCCCGACAAGTTTTTAAAAAAAATCTAGCTAAAAACAAGTTTTGATGGATGACCAGGGGAAAAATTTGAGTGAAAAAGAATTTAATGTGATCTATAAAGGTAAAATAAACAAGAGTTTGTTGATGCCATTGTGCAGACTTTTATTTAACTGAATCTCAACTTTAATCCCTTTATTAGTTGCTTCCGCCATCATTGTTAATTACTGATAAGAAATGTGGGGTGTGAACTTTTTCCGGCTTCTGAGGGAAGGCATACCAGAAAAAGTTTGACAACCACAGAGAGACAAATATTCACAAACACCTTTTAATCTTGTCATGAAGAGGAAACCAGTAAGCTCAGTGTGGTTAGTCGAATCAAGACCGCTATCCTCACTTGTTTAAAGCTCTTTCAGAGAAAAACCATGTGTGGAGCATGTCAGCTGTGTGGAGTTATTTTAAGCTCAAAGAAGAAAAAAGGAAAAACCGTTGTATGCAATTTATTGAAATTTAAATGTCTGAATGATGCTGACCAATCTAAAAGTTCTGTGTGTAAAAAATAATTAAAAAGAAGCAGTATTGTACAACTGAATCATGTTCTGGGATATGGAATATTTATTTCAGTTTGAGCATTTTTAGATGGCTACATTAAGCAAAGTGCATCCATAGAAACTGACAGATTAATAACCTTACAACACTTCCGTTAATTTCTCTTTTAGGGCTGAACAATTAATTGAAATTGCAATATGGTCTACCATTTTAAATAAAATTTCATGCTGCAGAAATGTCCTGGCATTCACAAAAACATGTTTTGTAGCGATCCTGGCAAAAAACACGTGGACATGTTTTAAATGAAAATAGTGTCAAAATAATTTCTAATAGCCCAAGTCATATCGCTATTGCATTATCAGTCAAAATAATTGCAATTAAATATTTTTTCAAAATAGTTCAACCCTGTTCTCTTTCAAGAATTTTTTTAGCAATATTGCCAGAGAGGTAATGATTTGAGTTCTCAGTCTGCTTTAGTAAACTGATGGCCTTTTTCACCAGAGACAAAGACCTGATTGAGCAGTTGCAATTTGTCAATTCTCTATAAACATTAGTCAGGTATAAAGGGACAGAAAACACCCTCTATTTGTAGGTTACAGACAGCTGTGATACCAAAGGGAAGGGCTTGACTCAAGGAGAGACAGAAGGCAGCTGGGAAAGTGTCCTTCATTTTCTGCTTAGCCATCGTTCCGTATTTCTGTCTTTCTTGTTAGGGAGCCAAACAGGGACCATGACCAGACTTTAATAGCCCTTACACTTCTGCTATCAGGCTGACTCTGCTGCCTTGTGAAGCTGCAGGCTTAGCGAAAAATCAATAGCTAACCTCTGTCCTATATCTAAAACTACAACACACAGATACATGAGTTAGCACTTATCCCCACAACCCCAAGTTAATTTCCCCAAGAACTACCCCCCCCAAAAAAAAGGCTGGTACTTTTAGCTGACTTGGACATCACTTACTGTAAAGTGTAGTATGCTAAAAACACCCTGAAAACTTTATCCAAATACCACACTAACTGTTGCTCCTGGCGGAAGAGACCTGGCATGTCTGCTGTTCATCCTGTGGAATGTGCAGCAGTGCAAAAGGGTGCAGGTCATGCTTTGCTGATGCAGGGTTATATACTGAGAGGCTGAAGGCATCCGATGGGGGACGGATGTCCAAGATGCCGTGCCAGCTGCAGGCTGGAACTCTATCCTGTCCAGGGTGTCTGATTCTCACCATCAAATACACACAGCTGAGTCAAGGGGCTGTTAGGGAAGCACTGTGTAATGTCAAAGTGGTTGGACACCCTATAGGACAGGTTTCAGGTGACAACATTCAGACTGTCATGTTAGATAAGTCTGTCATGAAGAGAGAAAAATGTCTCAAATCAGAAGAGGACCACTGCTACCAACAAGAAAGGGGCTGTATGACTATATGCATCCTGTAACTATGTACATAGTGTACAGTATTTTATAATTCATGTGCTGCTGTGTTTTGTTCACCTCCCCACAGACCATTGTCCCTGTCTTGACAGGAAGGTTTTTTTTTTTTTCTGTGTCAGGTTGTTGAACTGAAGTGAGCAGAAGTGAACTGCTGGGCTGATTTGGACTGAGACCATTTAACTGTTTTCACGATTTCTGTGTTGTGAATTATATAGTGTTTTCAGCTACTATTTTCTAACATGTATGAGGTGTTAAGAAGAAAAACTCCTTTTCCATTGCAAGTATTTTAAGTTACGTGGACAACAATGTGCATCTCACATCTGGCTTATTTTACTCCAAAGACGTATTTAATTGACAACTTTGGTGAATATCTTATGATAAAACTGCCCCCATTTTGAGAACAGCTGCCATTTTCCATTTTGAAAAAAATTAGACACAAAGACAATGACATTCCAGTGACCCATCCATTTGTCCAATGAGGTGAAGGGTTGACTGGCAGAAAATCCTTAAACAAAACATAGGAAAATGACCTTGAAATCCAAAACAGAAGAGTAGGGCTGCAATGATTATTGAATATTATTAAATTAATTGACAACAATTTAGATATTCGATCAATCCATTTGAGTAATTTTTTTTTAAGGAAAAACAAGTGAAAATTCTCTGGTTTCAGTTTGTTTGATTTTATGGTCTAATGGAAAACCTATTTAATTTTTCTCTTTTCATCCACAGGCTCTCACCACTTATTGGAGCCGAAGACTCTGGGTGCGAGAGTAGGCACCAGGTAGTCAGCCAGGCAGAGCAGCATGACGGAGCAGGAGAGCCCAGTCAGCACTGATGGATCCAAGTAGTAAATCAGCCTGAAGGAGGAAGACAAAAGCAGCCAGTCATGGTTAAAGGAACCAGTTACATATCAAGTGCTCACAAAGGAATGAACAGCATTTCGTATCATCCATGCATCAATTAAGAAGACTATTGTTCACTTTCCCTCATCTTATTGTGTTTTTAATACAGCTGCTTGTTGCAACTGAGAGACCCCTGCATTTTGTATACTGGGGCTGTAATGTTAAAAACCATCAGCAAAGACATACAAGAGACTGAGTGAACCAGAAATTAAAATGTTCAGTCTTATTTTATATATTCCTCTTTAAGGGGAATATATTAGAGGACTGTGCTGGCAAAAAAGAATTAAGAACCCTTTTTTGTTAATACTTTAAGATTTGAGTTAATCATCTACAATGCTGTTCAAGATTTACTCTGGCAAACAAAAGAACATTACAACCTAAGCTCATTTTTCAAAATCTAATCCAGTATAACCTAAATTGTTTCCTTCTTCTGACTTTGTGTTTCAGGAATGTGGGACAGCTGAACATAACATTTCAACCTGAGCATTTTAAGACAATTTCATCCACCTGTAAATTTTATTTTGAATCCATGTATAGCAGCTTATGTAATGTAGATTTGTGTTTTTGTCTTGTTACAGATATGTGTCACTGTTGAGACAGAGGAAATGTGTGCTATGCCAACTATGTGTAAGCCTGTGACGCAGCCACCAGTAAAAATGGACTCACAGGAAGAGCACGGTGGTGCCACCCATGAGGGCTCCGGGGAACCAGGGCTTCTCCCAGCGCACAACGCGATCCCCGGCCAGGATCACTTCACCCCAGCCCTGCAGCTGCTCCTCCAGCTGGGCCGTTTCCTGAGCCTGAACACAAAATTATATACATTTCGGATCAGTCTGTTCTTCAAACTTAACATTTCTACAATAACAGCACAATTTGAGAGATAACAGGCATATCTATTTTGAAGACAAGGACAAAGGCTTATTTTGAGGTCACATGCATGCAAACGTTACAGTGCTTTACTGTCATATCATCTTACTGATTATTGGATGTGATATTCAGCATTTTTAGAATTTTTGGAATCAGTACTTTTTTAATGATGCTGAGAAGATAAATCAATTTTAAAAAATGTGCTTCTTTGGCTCTGATGCAGACACCTGTCTCTGTCTATAGTCACCATTCTGTGGTTTCACGCAATTTATCCCACCCACAACACCGTGTGATTGTTGACATTTCAGAAGTAAAATTTTCAGTTAAACTTATAAGAAATGCTGCTAGCAGCTCCCTGCACTTTTTGTTTTAAGATAATGTTGAAAAGTTCTATTTTAATTAAACATACATTATGTTTAAAGGCATTCAAATGAAATTGGAATGGTTTCCATTCTTAAAGCCTTTACCATGGGTACATGGCTCTTCTAGTATAAGCTTTTTTTTTTTTTTAAACAACCCAACAGAGTAGGCTCATACATACACACACACACACACACACACACACTACCTTACCAAAAGAATAATGATTCATCATGACAAAGCTGGAGGTCGTGGAGGTGTGGCCTATGAAATGCCTACTACAGTATTTGAGAGGGAACAAAAATAAAAAATAAAATTTTTAAATAGTTTTGTATAAATTGTAATTTTATCTAACCTGTGTAAATTATTTTGGACAACTTTAGAAAGGCCTTGGAGACCCCCTGAGATTGTTGTCACCCTGAGAGGGCCCAGGCCACAGGTTGGGATCAATTATCTATAAAACGTCTCAAAAAAAAAAGTCAAAAAAATGCTCATTACAATTTCCTACAGGCCAAAGTAACCTATTAAAATTACTTCTTTTGTCCAAGCAACAGTTCAAAAACCAAAGCCTTTTCATTTACTGTCACAAGTGGCAAAGAAAATCAGCAAATTATTACATTTAAGTAGCTGGAAGTAAAGGTTTGCCTTTTTTTCTTGGATAATGACTTGCTAATTGAGAAAATTAGAAGCCAACCATTTATCAGCTAATTGATTAATCGTCAAACTGTTGCAGCTCTGTACTGGACACACCTTAAAACCCTTAAAAAGTAAATCCAGCATTTAATATCCGGTTTCCTGGTTGCAAACCTGTTCAAAGCATGGAAAAAACTTTTTTTTTAAAATAATTTAAATTGTCAGAAGAGTTGGGCGGTCAATCTAGCGAAAGTCTCAATTTAATTAAGTTCTCAATCCCTTGACAATAGTTTTATTGTTAGACTGCGAAACGTGCAGTATTTTTCGGTCATACCGTTAGGTGCTTTTTTGATGAAACCAGCTGGATGGTTATTTTTGTAACGATTCAATGTATGTGTGTGTGCTTTCAGCGATAAGCAGGGCGACGACGTCGGCATTTTCATCATTGATATGACTGTGCAGTATCTGCCTCCATGCAAGAAAAGAGAAACGAGCTGCGCTAACCACACATATCACCACTGTCGAGTGAAAATGTCACAACTCCACTTCAGGTTTTTAAGCAGAAGGACTGAACCAGTTAGCTTTAGCACTTGCTAACAAGGTTACAAAAGGAAACGGCTCTGCTGGAGCTAACTTGTGTGGCGCATTAAGCTAACTGGGCAGCTAGCTTCATTAGCTGCTGTCACCGTCACAATCTGCAACTAGCGGTTAAAGCTAACTTGCTCATTGCTTGGCGGTACAAAGTTCAGGCCAATTGCACAAATGTACAAAAAGGCGCATCCTCAGCTGCGTGGTTAGCAACAACAGTTTATGCTAACGTTTCTGATACAAACACACCCCAAAAAAAACCCCTTCAAATTCGCTACTTAAACAAAGGTCAGTACTCACTAGCATATTTGCGCTTTTGTTGTCGCCTTCAGCCATTGTAACTGTTCCAACGGTTTGTTCTCTAAAGTGAATTTCGTCCTTTAACAGTAGGGAAACGGCCCGCAGAGCAGCGGCACACACACGCCTCCTCCCCTGGCTTCAGCTTCAGTAACCGTCGAAGTCTGACAGGATGTATTTATCTGAAAATTTGCGTCAAAATAAGCGCATTGCATTCTGGGAGTCGTAGTTTTGTATGCGTTATGTACGAGTCACGTGGGAAGGGTCACGCTCCCTCTTCAAAGTTGTTGCTGTCTGTCTTTTTTAACTTACTTACATATTACCAAAACAAGAAAGCATTTTCCAGCCATAATCACAATAGTATTAGTTTCTTGGCTGAGCATGGACTACAACAAATATCAAAAATAAAGTTTAAGTGAAATAAAACATAAGGAAAAATGAAAATAAGAAAATGAAAATAAATAAATAATAGTGAATAAATGAATAAATACATCACATAAAAGTAGAAAGGCTTATCTTAAATTAATTTATACACATCAAATAAAGAGAATAACTTAGCTTTTTTTTTAAATCATTCATAATCGTCAAGGACTCAGCAGTTCTAACTCATTTGTCATGTGATTTAGCATCTGCGTTTGTGTATAAAGAATTTACCTAATAACAAAATATTAATAATAAAATCACTTCCTCTTCAAAGTAATTTTGATCCGCTTTTCCAGCGATAATACAGCTTTTAAAAATGTGACTGTAAAGTACTGCACTGAAAACAAGGACAAAGACTTTTCACAATTAATTCTTTGTCTATAATGCAGGACTTTTACATGTAGTGGAGGATTTTCGCAGTGTAATATTTGTATTTTTTACCTCAGTAAAGGATTTGAGTACTTCTTCCACCCCTGATTGGTGCATAATTTGCCCCACATATTTCACCCAAATTCTGATAGCAGTAAAAACACTCTAATTGTACAATCTTACCTCCAACACCTGAACGCATCATAGTTTAGACGTATGTCCCGTGCGTCTGACGTAATCGGGTTTCATCTCGTTCCGCCTCTGGTTGGAGATCATACCAGTTAGCTGTTAGCTAACTAGCCTATTTCTTTATTGTTCACAGTTCTAAAAACGCAGTTATTGTAAGGATTGTTTTGGTGTCTGATTCTACGGGACTTTATTTATCTAAAAAATCCCCCCGACGTCATTTTCTCTCCGCTCCAGGAGGAAACACTGGTACGTTACAACTACGTTAGCTAGCTTGCTAGCTTAGTTAGGAATTGTTCGCTACGCACAAGTGTGGTTGGGCCTTTTGAAATGTAACGTTACAGCTTTAAATTCACCCTGTTGCTTATTAACAAATTGATTAGAACAGTGAGTTTCAGCCCTGTTGGACGTATGCAGAGTGTCCTAATGCAATAGTCGATGGTTTGATGAGGCTTAGTCATCATTAATCTGCTGTCTTACATTTAGACGTAGCAACAGGCCCTTTCTGGTGCACGTGTTAATGCGCGATAAATTAAGATGTATCGTGAATAAATCCGCAAAATATCAGTACGAATGTATTTTTAGACTTTACAAGAGCTCATAGTGACTCAATAATCCATAAGCCGTTCAGCTACTCCAATACGTTACGACAAACTGGGTCCACACTTCACACAAAACTGTGTCAACAAAATGCCGCCTGAACTGCATTTGTTTCTGTTGACGTTTCAGTGATTTCAGGAGACTGCATTGCCGTTTGTGTTATTTTGTCAACCACCACAAACAGTATGTCAGTGATTCAGTACTAGTTCATGTATGTCAGCCATTTTAGAGTACTAAGTCCTTCGATGTTTCAAAATCCTTGAAACGGAAAAGTGGTAAAATGCAAAGAAGTTAAAGTACGTAATTTAAGTTGAATGTCAAGGATATGTTTTTTAGACTTGGTGATATGTTTTTTTGTGCATTGTTTTGGTGGTCTATGTAAAAATTTGTGTTAAAAGTAAGATCGCTGGAGATCTTTATGGCCACATGCAAGAAAAAGTTGGCCTCAGAGGAACCCTCGTTTTGGTCTGCATTTCATAGACACTCTCAGGTAGGGCTGAATTAAGTGTCATCCATCTAACTAAGCTTCATGTGAAAGATGACTTCCACCCTTAAGCTACAGGAAGGTGAAGGTGAAAAATATTGGATCAAATGGGATTATTCCTTTCAGGAAACAAACACTGCAATGTTCTCTTTGCAATTTTTCATCATCTTTAATTTTTTTTTTTTCAATTTCTTTGGAGTGATGGTGCCTATTTGATGTTGTTGGTCCAACCACTTACCACATCTCTGCCTCTTCTTCTTCCTCTCTTTTTCTTCCAGAGCCATGTACAATGGTATTGGCCTGACAACTCCGCGGGGCAGCGGCACCAATGGATATGTGCAGCGCAACCTGTCAAGCCTGCGGGTCAAAAGGCCGCGGGATGAACGTGGTGGTGAACGGGATGAAAAGGACCGGGAAAGGCTGGAGAGTCAACTCAACAGGCAGCCCAATGCTGACATCCTGGAGCACCAACGGAAGAGGCAGCTGGAGGTCAAGTGTGCAGAGCTGCAGGATATGATGGAGGAGCAAGGGTAAGACAAAAGTAACATCTTCAGATTGCTTAGTTTATTACCAACAGTAACAAATCCAACAGTTTAAATTTTTATGTGTATATAAAACTTTCCAAAGCTGCATATCTTCCCATTTTTAAAGCTCTAACATCACATTTTTGGATTTTTTAATTGTTGAATTATTTCATGGTTTAATCAGTAGTCAGAAAAGTTATCAATTCAGCTTGTTAAAGCATCTCCCAATTGATTCAGCAATACTTAAACAATGTACCTTTTCTTTGCAACTTTGTGATGACAGTTTTTTTTCATCTAGAACAGCTGATGAGAAAATTCATTTCTGGTTCTGATTTTTGATTAACTAGTACTGATTATACATGAACGTTGTTGTATACTGTGTAACAAGGACATGCTGTAGATGGTAGCTTGCTACTGGAAGAAACATAAATAAGATTAGTCGCAAGAATGTTGCTTTTAATCTGTCCAGTGTTAAATACTCTTCTCTTTTTGGATGGTCAGGTATTCAGCTGAGGAAATTGAGGAGAAGGTGAACAGCTTCCGTATGATGCTACAGGAAAAGCATGAGCCGGCTCCTGCCACCAATGAAAGACCAACGTAAGTATGACACAAACAACAGAATCCGTGTGGCTCCATTTATTGGAGCTAAAGCTATTGTGACTAAGCAATGTGGAAAGTGTGTTAAAGTGTTAAAAAAAATACACTGTCTTTTCAGTGTTCATTTCTCTTATAATTCTTGTTTTTGTTGTAGCAGCAGTAATATCAGTTAGATTTAGGTCAGAGCTGTGGATTATTAAATCATTCATCTTTGCTCACTGCATCATAGCCTTTATTACCCTGAGGTGTGCATAAACTACAGGTTATATGAACAGTAAAATACAAAAATGTTATATTGGTTATTTTGTCGGTATCACTATGAGAAACAGGACTTATTGGTATTGGCTGAAAAAATCCATATTGTACATCCCTAAAATATTTCTTTATGCACTGGCCTCTCACAAATGTTTTGATTTCAGCACACAAAAAATGTAGAGAACATGAAATGTCATGATTAAACACCTGTAGGCTGAAACAGCAACACAAACTATATCATTGAGCTGTGCCACATTAAAAACCTAGTGCATTTTGTCATAACATCCACTGTTTGGTGTGTTTTCTCTTAGGGTGACAGAGACTCATGCTCTGGCTGCAGCCAACCAGCAGAAGAATGACCGTCTTCGTGCTGCTTTTGGCATTGCCAGCGACTATGTTGATGGATCATCCTTCCATGCTGACCGCAAGGAGAGAGAGAAGGAGAAGAGAGAGCAGGAACGCCTGGAAAGGGAGAGGCTTCAACAGCAGAAATATACGTGAGTAGGCAAGCACAAAACACAACCAGAGTGCTGGAATGTAGATCAAATTAATGGCTCTTTTTCTTTTAAGACAAAGTAGAAAACAGATCTGGACAGTGTGTCCAAAAACCAGTGTCTATCTAGCTCACGAAAAGATACAATCACCAAAGGCTTGCGTTAAAAACAGAATTTAAAAGTAGCCTTTTGGCTAACTCTAGGGCATTTACAGTTATGCTTATCATTGTGTGTTGTCCTTAGTAAGGTGATGAAATTATAACCATAGTTGCCATATATGTTAAAAAAGAAAAATGGAGGATGGGTTTGAATTGAGGAAAGGGTAGGGACAGAAAGGCACTTAGTTCCAAAACTTATAGAACACAGTTCTAGTGTCTGCACTGTTGTATTAATAAACATGTTCATTTTCAATTAATTAATGTCTTAATTTCCTGAGCTCTCCTTCCCTCTATCATTTCTCATAATCCCTGATTACATTTCCAGCACAGAAACTTGTTTTAACTTAGTTGTTTTAAGCCCTACACACATGTTAAATGGTCTTGACTTCAGACAACCAATAGTTATCCAACATGTGATAAAAAAAAAAAAAAACATAATCAAAAACAATAAATAAAATCTCCTCAGAGTGTGTGTTCTTATTGATATTGCCTATTTTGTTGTGCATACCAGATGTTTTAGGTTGGGTTTCTACCTTCTAGGAAGTCACTGGTTTGTGTTTATTTGGTATGCTGTTAAAATAAACTTTCACAGATTTCAAATTTGCGTGAATTATCTTATACAGTTAGTTTTTGTCCAGACTTTTTGTGTGAAAATGTAGTTGTGAGTAGTGCAGTTTCACATGATTTTATAAATTCTTAGACCATAAGAAATGAAAAACAAGCTTCAAGCTTTGAAGGAAGCACAGTGTTAACAAAATGTAGAAGAAAGTATATTCTGCACTCTGTCCAAAGTTCACAGACTTTTTAAGACATTGTAAAATGTGTTGTGTTCTTGGTTTAGTAGTAGCATAAAGTTCACCAGTTATTGGCTAATGGGGTAAAACAACACCATCAGTATGATCACTTTCTGCAGTGTAATGTGTCCATTCATCGCCAGAATTAAATTTGTCCCAGACTCAAGATCTGTTACTCTCTCAGGTTGGTGGAAGTTTCAGACGATTCAGATTCTCCTCCTAAGAAGCGCAGTCGGAAGAAGAAAAAGAAAAACAAGAACAGAGACAGGTGAGAAAATGAACATAAGCACAGAAAAAGTCCTGACAGTGAAGAAAAGGCATGACAGTTTTTTGTCCCTTCTGTCAGCAGCTCAGAGAGTCCCTCCCCATCTCCTCGGCGAGAGAAGAAGAAATCCAAAAAGAAGAAAAAGAAACGGTATTCTATCACTAGATTCTTATCTCAACATCTTGTTTAATTATTTCATGTTGACATTGATTATTAACTAAAAACTGTGTTTCAGGGAAGCATCAGAGGAAGAGGAAGAAGATGACAGGTAGGTGTTTTTAGATCAGACTGTGACCATAATCTGAGTTGCCACATAAGCAACCAGCAGAGCCGCACAGTTCATAGCGTAAACAGAAAGCTTAATTTGAGAAATACTGAGATTTTATTCTTGGTCTGACACCAGTAGCTCCAGTTCTTTTCTTGAATGTTGCATATATTGGCGATCACCATTATGACAAATCAGGGAGAAATTTAAAATTTCATGTGTAAATTTCACTCCTCCCTTCCTCTCACCCACTCGAAGTTCCTCAGATGAGAAGCAGAAGGTGTCAAAGAAGAAAAGAAAGAAGAGTGAAAGTTCAAGTCCTCCAAAAGCAAAGGCAGTGCGACATAGGAGTGTCTCCTCCAGCTCTGCTCACAGGTATGAGAGCTTCCCCAAACCAGCCAGAGGTGGTTGGCAAGGGATTGAAATGAGGGATATTTGCCTCCAGAAAAAGAATAAAACTTTTAATGTTTTAGTATAACAAGATCTTCCAGAAAATGGTTGTATTTTACGATGAAAAATCACATTTTTATTTGCCAATTTTAACCAGAAATTTAAACTTAAAGCACCAGTGACTGCATCAAT
Organism: Lutjanus argentimaculatus; assembly: GCA_034769285.1. Lineage (NCBI taxonomy): Eukaryota > Metazoa > Chordata > Actinopteri > Lutjaniformes > Lutjanidae > Lutjanus > Lutjanus argentimaculatus. The sequence goes on along the minus strand of JAWZSL010000030.1, from coordinate 5,335,368 downwards.
GTATGGACAGACTTTAGGCGACGGTGTGTAGCTCATCAAAGAGCATTTGATGTGATTCACAGATTCCAAAAAAAATGATTATTGTACATTTGGGTGCATTTTAGATTGAACAACTGGAGCTAGCTTTGAAAAACAAAGGTGGAGTATTCAATTAATATTCAATACACCATCACCCAGAGACTAATTTTAGTAAAGTGAATACCAAACATCACATCAGCTGTGAGACCAGGCTTTTTGCCTCACTTTCATATCTGGTCATTTGCAGCTATAACGCAACATCTATGAAGTACCAGACCTTTTTTATTATGATATTGGACAAGACCTGATTGAAATCAATTTTCCTGACAAGAGTATCTCAGTATATGCTGAAACACTTGTACACTACAACTTGTACGAAAATACTGCTGCAAGGATATTGACAAAATCTAGAAGATTTTATCATGTTAGCCTTGTTCTTATTTCATTACACTGGCTCATTGTACATGCTAGATCTGACTTCAAAATTCTACTTTTAACTCATAAATAGGGACACACCGATTGACAGGCCAGAGACCAGGTCAGTGTCACATGTCTGATTCTGTATTGGTCAAATATCAAAGTTATTTAATAGTCAGTGTTTTATTATGAACATCCATTTTAGTTTTACATTAAAGAAAAGTTACAAAATGTTTGTGTGCTTCTCTACTTAGAAAATATTGTACAGACTTACACAGGCCTATGTACTACCTCTAGTCAGTCTGCATACCCACTGACTTTTCCAAAAATAAATGAAACATCAGTAGGTGGTAGGGTTTTCCCTACCACCCTCCTTCTCAAATCCAAGAACCTAGCTCAGTCAACTCATTCAAAAGTAAACTCAAAATCATATCTTTTACCATCAGCCGTGAAACCTCACTTAGTCTGGCCTAAAAACTAAACTATGGTTATCCAACTGATAGTCAGTCTATGTGCACATGTTGACATATATGTACTCTATGCTACTCTATTGTCTCACTTCTTTTCTTCTGGTTTTTGTATATTTTGCTAATGCTAATTACAGTTTTTATTGCATGTGTCAAATATTCTGTTTATGCTTTGTTTATCTCACTTCTATACATTTTTGTGTGTTTTGCCAATGTTTTCTTATTGCTGTTTCTGTAATGTGAACAGCTTTTTGAAGCATGCTTTGTGATATTCGGCTCCATTTAACTTTGACTTTACTTTTTTTTTTTAATGATGTCAACAGCCAGTCTCCAGCTCCACTGAGGTCGCGTCAACAGGACCAAAGTGCAAGAAAAGCTGATGAAGGTAGAAAGGGGAGATCGCCAGACAGGAGGAGACGGGGCTATGAGGAGCACAGCCCACCACATCATCAGGGAGGTGAAGGGGTAAGGCTGAGGCTTTTGGACTAATAGCACTTTAAATCTTATTTTCATATGGCTCTTTTGCTAAACTAAATCTAAACTGATTTATTTTATCATGTATAGACATCTTAAAATTTGTGTGATATGACATCAACAATTCTTTCCTCTGTCATCTAGAAGAGACCCAATCTTGAGAGAGAAAAAGAGAGACCAAGTGAGACAGAGAAGACCTCCGCCAAGAGGAGACACGACTCCTCATCCCCCTCTCCTCCACCACAGACAGAAAAAAGCAGGGAGAGGGAGAAAGGGAGGAGATCCAGAAGCAAGCAAAGGGAGAGTGAGAAAGGGAGGTGCTCCAGAAGCAGAGAGATGGAGAAAAGGAGGAGTTCCAGGAGCTTAGAAAATGAGAGGGAGAAAGGGAGGCGTTCAAGGAGCAAAGAAAAGGAGAGAAGGAGGGGAAGGAGCTCCAGAAGCAGAGAACGAGAGATGGAGAAAGGAAGGCGATCGAGGAGCAGAGACAATGAGAGAGGGAGACGCTCCAGAAGCAGAGAGATGGAGAAAGGGAGGCGTTCAAGGAGCAGAGACAACGAGAGGGAGAGAGTGAGGCGCTCCAGGAGCAGAGAGATGGAGAAAGGGAGGCGTTCAAGGAGCAGAGACATGGAGAAAAGGAGGCATTCAAGGAGTAGGGACGTGGAGAAAAGGAGGCGTTCAAGGAGCAGAGACATGGACAAAGGGAGGCGTTCAAGGAGCAGAGACATGGAAAGGGGGAGGCGTTCAAGGAGCAGAGATGTGGAGAAAGGGAGGCGTTCAAGGAGCAGGGAAAAGAGGGACAAAGGAAAGGAGAGTGTTCCTCAGAGGACCAGGCACGACTCCTCCTCATCCCCCTCTCCTTCTCCACCTAAACAGGAGACTAGGAGGGAAAGGAGCAGAGACATTGAACGGGAAAAAGACAGGCATAAACAGGGCAAAAAGACAAGACACGACTCCTCATCCCCCTCGCCTCCCCCTGAGAAGGAGAGGGCAAGGAAAGAGAGAAGTGGAGAGAGGGAGCGCAGGACTGAGGCAGATCTGCACTCAAGGGTGCCAAATGAAAGGGACAACAGGAGAGACACTGGAAGGAGACAGGAGAGAGAAGCATCTCCTTTCCAACAGAAAAGTGACAGGAGGAGGGATGGACACCCGTCCCGCAATTCCCCATCCCCGATGTCCCGCTCACCTGTCACCAATGGGCGTCAAAGAGAGAGGGAGGAGGAGAGAAGACGAGAAAGAGAGCAGGAGAGCACTAAGGAGAGGGACAGGCATCTGAACAAGCAGAGGGAAGAAGACAGAGAGCGAGGTCAAGAAGGTAGCAGAAAGAGAGAAGAGGCTGCAGAAAGCAGGCGAGACCGATCGAGACCTGTGGAGAGAGGCAGGAGACCTGAGACAAATAAGAGCCTCGAGAAGACGAGCAGCCCTCCGGGGACAGACAAACGTGATGACAAAGCGAAACAGGCTGAGAAAAAAAGAGCGAGCAGCAGCAGCAGTAGTAGCAGCAGTAACAGCAGCAGTAGCAGCAGCGATAGTGACAGTGATAGCTCCTCGTCTTCCTCTTCTTCTTCATCCTCCTCTTCGTCCTCATCCTCTGACGATGATGGGAAGATGGCTGGGTCAGTGGGGAGGGGAAAAACTAGCCCCCCGAAAAGTGCACCATCTGCCATTGGGGCTGCAGTCCAGAAGTATTTAGCCAATGGTAGAAAGGAAAGCCCCGCCTCTGCTTCTGAGGGAGACTCTGGACTGAGACGAGGCCAGAATGAGAGAGAAGGTGGAGGAGACAAACGTGAGAGGGAAAGACCGTCCCACAGAGCTCCTGCAGAGAGTTACCCGACCCAGACAAAAGGTCAGGAGCGATACAGCCCTACACAGATGGACAGCCCCAGTCCGCCTCCTTCCCCGTCCAACAGAGTGGACACCAGCAGAGGCAGCAACAGGTACTCCCCCTCTGAGGCTGAGGCAGAGAGAACTAGGGTGGAGGCCAAAGTCAGGGAAAGGGATGTAGCCAGGAGGCCTGCAAGGTCCAGCCCCTCAGCCAGGAGGTCACGCTCTCCAGCTCCACCCCAGAGAACCTCCACCACCTCCCCAGTCCGTCGTACTCCACCCAGGCAGTATCAGGAACCCCCGATCCGGTCCAGAAGAGCTTCTCCTCCTCCTCCTCCTCCAGCCTGGTCAGACAGGGACAGAGAGAGGCAGAGGGACAGAGAGAGGGACAGAGAACGAGAACGTGTTGTCAGGAGGAGCAGGTCCAGAAGCCCAAGAAGGCGCAGCAGGTCCAAGTCTAGAAGCCCGAGGAGGCGAAGCCCCCCCAGCAGGTAATATGAGAACCTGCACTGCATTTGGATTATTTGAACTGAGGTTGTATGACCACTTCTTTAAAACCCTTCAGTCTTTTAAGAAGGCTGGTTTGAATTCACTGAAGTCCACCATAATATCACAAACAAACTAACAGATCACGGCAGCTTTAGACCAGCAACTCCTTTGTTCTTCCTGGTAAAATTAATTTTTTTAAAAGTTTTAATTAAAATTTCGCCCATTAAGTCTGGTTGGTTTGGAGTGAGTGATTTTTGGCTTATATAATGACAGTCATCATCTATTATTTCATCTATTATTCAGGAATTCATCCTTTATATTTCTACTTCCAGGTCCCGTCACTCTCTGTCTCCTCCGCGACGAAGGAGGAGCAGTCGCTCCCTCTCCAGAGAAAGAGCGAGAGAAAGGGAACATGAGAGGATGAGGCAGAGGGAGGTAGAACAAGAGAGACAAAGGGAAAAGGAGCATCTGCCATCAAAAGATGTCCTTCAACCCCGCAGGTCCTCTTCCTCCTCATCATCTTCCTCAAGCTCCTCCTCTTCCTCTTCATCCTCACCATCGCCACCTCGGGAAAGGAAAGACACAAAAGCACCGACAGAGAGAGACAGAAGAACAGAGCGAGGGGATGAGAAGAGACAGGACAGGAGAGAGGACAGAGAGGAGAAAAGTCGTTCCTCTTCTTCACGGGGCCCCTCTAGAGACTCGTCACATGCTCCAACCTCAGGTAGACAAGGCTCCCAATCAGAGTCCAGGCACCCTGATGTGACCTCCAGAAGGTCTCCGTCTGGCAGCCAATCAGAATCCAAACAGTTGTCCCGAGGTCCAAGCAGGAAGCAGTCACCAGTGACGGCACCTCAACCATCAGAGCAGACAGTCAGAAGTGAGAGCGTCGTAAATGGGAAACAGGCTGACGCTAACAAAAAGGCCAACAGGAGCAGCAGCTCCAGCTCTTCTTCCTCATCATCATCCTCCTCTTCTTCGTCCTCTTCATCCTCGTCTTCAGACAGTTCTGACTCCGAAGTGGAGCAAGGAAAAGGGTAAGTAGTAGGGCAGCAAATCCCAAGTTTCAACATGATGTAATATTTTATTGGTTCTCTGGATAACGATACAATATTTGCAATATCTGTCATTTCAATACAGTTCTACGATCAATATCAGATGGTATCACATGTCCATTTAAGACATTCAGTTACATTTGTCAGCCTACAAAAAGCAACTAAATCATGTTTTGACTGAACTTTTCCAGACATTCGTGACACAGACATGCAGTGGGAATTTCAAAATGAAGGAGTATCTTAAAGATTATGATATAGATTGATATTTTCACTTTGCATTGATCATATTGGATCATTTAACATTGATATGATATATTGATCCAGATCGATGTATCATTACACCCCGAGTAAGCAGGAGAGAGTTTAGTTGTGTGAGAAAAATCAGGGGTTCTCAACCTTTTGTAACTGAAGGCCCACTTCTGATAGATAAAAACTGATTTCTGAGGACCTCCTTCCCAAATATTTTGTGATTAGATTCAAACTTGGTCATTGAAATTATTAATTTTAATCTGGTGTTAATTTACGTAAATTCTTAAACATATTTAGATAAAAACTGCTAGCTTTGGAAATAACCATAAGATATATAATTTAATTTTAATCCAACTATTTGGCAGTACCACAGTCTCAGTAGTAGGAATGTACATGTATGGCCAAAATCTTCTATCATAGTATATGTAATTTTATGTCATGGTAACGGTATATATCAGGACACAGTGAACGCTCTGTTGATATAATTTAGAAAATTTAAATTAACCATACTGTGCACAAACAAAAACTGCCTCACACGAGACAGCACTTAAGTTTAAAAAAAGGCCCAAAACAGTAAAACTAACTTTCTATAAATTAAAGGTTTATGGTTCAAGTGTTATATGTTGTAAGGTTAACAGGTGCAAATAATTACCAGATTGGTTGGGATGCCTCCTGCTCTGCAATTTCACCTTGTAACAGCCACCAAGTGTTGCTCTCATGTCATGTGAGAACGTAGAAAGTTGTCCTTCTGCCCAAATCACTTTACTTTGCGAGGCATTTGCGAGATCATGCAAAAATAGCTCCTTCAGTGGAAATGTTATTACCAGATTTTTTTCAGTGGATACCATAGGTGGACGCACGCAGTCATATTGCCCACAGCCCACTAGATGGGGCTCTGAGTCCCAATGGTTGAGAATGGCTGAGATAAATGAACATTAGACAGAAAAGTCCAGGCTTGCAACAGACTTTATTGTTTGTGACCAAATAATTAAACAATTGTTCTACTGAACTATGTTCTAATAAACTACATCCTTGATCCTTATCCTTGTTATTATGTTTGCTTCTTAACAGGAAGACGACCAAAGCTCAAAGCTCTCCTTCCTCATCATCCTCATCGGAGAATGAAAAGGAAACTAAGAAAAAGAGGTACAATTTTTTAACTCAAGTATCAACTGGACTATACTCACCAGTCTCAAATATAGTAAGAAAAAAGGGCCCATGTTGTGTATAACAGTCCTCTGTAGAATAATTGGGTCTGGTTGCATTGATTGGCGATGAATCAGCAGATCATACAGGATGAAGCTGTTAGGAAGCTGCTTATATCAGCAGTGTGAACCTTTTACATTTGTCTATGATGGGGTAAAAATACTGAATGCTCAAAATTTAAGGGCATAGGACTTAAATAGTCACTTCCCCCTGCTTCTTTTTGGGCATGCTGTTAAGCTCATTTGTTACTCTTGTATGTTGTACTTGCATATTTTTAAAATGTTTGGAATTAAATCTAAGCTAACAATAACTAAAACATATTTTTAAAAATTCTGTATACAACATTTATTCTCATGTGTTTTACGGTAACATGCTTGAAATTAAATCTTGTATAATAACTAAAACACCTTATTTTTTTAAAGATTCTGTATACAACATTTACTGTAGATGTCACAGTAGACCACCAGTATCTCAGACCTAAACAAATGAATGCTTTGTTTGCTCAAAGCTGAGGGGCAGAAGGTTTTACCTGAGCACACACACAAAACTTAGTTGAAACTTTCAAGGGAGTGCTGATCAAATGTAGACAAAGATTATGTTAATTCATCCCCTATTTCTTGTTTAAAATGATTTCAGAAACCCATTTTAGCTGTAAGATGAGAAAGATTGTTAACAGGAGGGAGGCATTTTGGCTCTGAGAACAATGAAGATCTGGCAAGAGTGCTAATTTAAACCCAAAATCCAAATACTCTGATTTTTGCATTTAGTATCTTTAATAACATTCATTTTTGTTCTCCTGACCACATCCTCATCTGTAATTTGAATACCAACCTCTATTGGAGTTTTGTTGTGATTAACTACACTGCTCCAAACTCAAGTTTTCCAGCAGTGTGGCAGTTTTGGGACTTTGACTGACTGTTGTGTTTTTCCTCACAGCCCTGCCAGATCTGGGAGGGTGCCTGCTGATTCACTGAGAGATTCTCGCTCACTCAGTTATTCTCCTCCAAGATACATGAGAGCAGCGCCGCGCTCGCCGAGTCACAGGTCTGTAGTACTGTAGTCCATTCATCCTATCTTGCATGGAACCAGTAGTGGTTGTTGAAATGATAGAAATAAAGTTTATTTAACACTTAGTTGAATACTGAATATTCTTTCCACCAGTGGGAAAGCTGAGCCTTCACACGTGATGATTTATTTTCTTCTTTTTCCTTCCTGGTAGGAGTGGCAGCAGGCAGTCACCAAACCGCTCGTCAAGCAGCAGACGAAGGAAATGAAGTGACAACTGGAGATGCTTCACTTCTTCTGTGTTTTTCTCTGTTCACCTCCAGCTGGTTTTGAAACAGACTTCACACACCTGTGAATGTCAGGGGACTCTATTTGGTTCTGAGCCACCACACAGCTAGCAACAAAGTGTTTGTTTTTTTTAAGCAACGATGACCAGAGGCTGGCTTGTACATTTCTTTTTATGAGCTGAATAGGAAACATACACAAACACAGTTAAGTAAAACGTAACTCTAACAATGTTTCTCTGTACTTGTACTGTTTGTTGCGTTCTACCTGTAGATATGACCTGTCTGTATTTTGGTTATTATCATATAATAAAAATATCCGATTTCCATTTAATGTGAGCAGAAACTGAAACATGGATGATTTCTTTGTTGAAAATGGTTAATAATAATAAAAGGCAATTGTACATTTTATTTGTGTTGACTTTGTCTATTTGGTTACTCTGGGACATCACACTTAAAGGACTGGTTTGGTGATGTCTGATATTTTTCAACAAGTACTGTGTTAGGGCTGCAACTAATGATAATTTTCATAGTTGATTAATTGGTCAGTTATTTTCTCAATTAATCAATTAATAGTCGTTTGCCTCTAAAAATGTCAGAAAATGGAAAAAAAAAAATGTTGATCAATGTTTCCCAAATCTCAAGATGACATCTTGTTTGGGCCACAACCCAAAGATCTTAAGTTAACTGTCATAGAAGAGTAAAGAAACCAGGAAATATTCACATTTAAGAAGCTGAAATAAGAGAATTTTGACTGTTTTCCTAAAAGATATTCAAACTGGTTAATCGATTACCAAATAGTTGGCAATTAATTTAATAATCGATTAATAATTGTTACTCGATTCAATCATTGCAGTACTACTATGTGTATACATTTCATTCCAAGGGTTGTTCCAGTACTGGTATCAGTATTGGCCTCATTTACTGTCTAAATGCTGGTATCAGCAAGTATATGTGTCTTTGCACTGTTCCAATATCACATGATTTATTAACCCCACAATGAGACAGTGTTACTTCCCATCAGCGTCCTTTACATCATTCTTATCCCAGGATGGTGAAGTCATAGTCTTTCCCAGTGTTTCTCAAAAGCTTTTACACCATGACCACCTGAGGAAATATTCGACTCTCAATGTAGCACCATTATGACTGATGTCAAATTACAGTAGCATTGACCAGACCTACAGACAGTTCACACAGGAGGCAGGTTTATTCCTACTAAGATTATTTATTGTTGACTGTTGTGGCCACAAACAAACTCCCTTTACAGTATAAGGTAGTGGCTTAATAAACTAAACTTCTATGTTTAACATGTAAGATAAGCTAGAACTTAATTAATCCTAAATGAAATTCTAGTGCCTAACATTAGAAGAACAATAGAGCATCAAATAAGTGAAATAAAAATATAAAATATAGTGTGTAAGGAGTAAATGCAAAGAAACAGTGTCAAATAGAATAATGGTAGAAGAAAGATCAGTACAAAAGTAGCTGAATAAAAAAAGTGCTAATGGTAATTAGATTGAGAGTAATATTAGCAGTGATATTGAGAGGTCATAAAAAAGTGATTTTGCACCAGGTCATGAATATAAAGACAGAAAAAGATATTTAATGTAATTATACATAATAATAAAGTGATATGATATGAAATATAGTGCACATGTATGAACATAATATAGCCCATGATATTGAAAATATTGCAACTGATGAACTAAATACAGCCTCCGATATTGAAAGGAAAAATTGCATATGGTTTTAAAAATTGTACATTAAACATAATAGAAAAGTAATATTGTGCATGATATTAAAACATGACATTAATACTGCATATGAAAATGAACATAATCTCGCCCATAATATTGAAAAATAAAAATAAAGCTGAAATAATACTGAACATAGTATTGGTATTATTGTTCTCAGTCCAATGTGCCAGTTTTCCTTCCTGCAGATTAAACTAATCATGGATGACGTATGCACGCTCTACATGCATGAACTCGACCACATAGCAGGCTGATAATGAAGCAAGAATATTACATGAAAGAATTAATTGTAATTAATTAATTAAATTATCATTTTGAATTACATTTCAGTTATGTCATAGTTTCCATATTTTCTTTTGAAATTTTGTAGTATTTTGATGTTTTTAAATGAACTCTCTCCATGTTGATCAAACATTTTTACAGAACTGTCATATATGTTTATATAATATTAGACAGAAGGAACACTTTAGTTACTGTGCTGCTTTAAATCCTGTAGAAAGTATAGCAGTTTATTACACCGTTTTCTTTGGGATTCATTCTAAAACAGTAGTTTACGTACCTTTTATCACAAATTCTGATCAAATCACTAATGTATTTCTGATATTTTTACAACGTGCCCTAGTGTTTTACGACCAGGCCGTGTCGATGCCGGAAAGATGACTCAATGTAAACCGGTGACCGGACACTGGTTTTTACTGCTGTTGTAATGTTGAAACTGGGATGGCGACATCAGTGTTGGGTGTGTCTCATTTCACATAAATGTCACATAAATCCGGTTCACAGTTTTTTAACACTGTGATGCGGCTTATTTGTTTGAAGTTCAAGCAGTAATGTAAATGAATTAAACTGGATGTTTGTGCCTTTCATTTTTGGTAGGAAGGATCTAGACTTAATAATATTCAATATTTTTTTCAGAGTTGATGTTTACAACTGTGTCTGTGTTTAACATATGACAGTTTTAATCAACCCTTCAGGACTTGTTATAGAAATGCTGTCACAGGTAGATCAGGACTGATATATATAAAATATAATATCATTTTAAAGTATTTCAGGGACAAAATATAATCCATCAAGATTGTGAACATTAAAAGTCCTTGATTTGCATTTTTGTTTCTTATTAGTTGTGTACCATATTTTGTGAAATGCTTTATTTTTGTTTAACTTTGCTAAATTTATGGAAGGGCCAGGCATAAGGAAAAAATATGAAAAGAAAAAGGCAAAATATCAAGAATAAATTCAGACTTTCATCATTATTCATCATTTCATCGTTTTGAGAATAATTATTTTTTTCCTTATACCTGGCACTCAGACTCAAAGTTTGACATGAAATTTCAGTATATTCTTGTCATTTCGACTTTATTCTTAAAATGCAGAATAAAAATAAAAGGTCTTCTTCCTCTCAATTGTATCTATATTATTATTAATAATAATATTACTTATTATTGATAATTAATATTAATATTAATTAATAGTATACAAATATTATTATTATTAATATAGATGTTTTTGTCTTTTACAGGTTTAAATGGCCAGTTAGGGGGAGAAGTTTTTTTTTAGTTTATTTTACATTTCAAGAATAAATCCGAAATATGTAAAGGAAAACTTTTAGTATTCCACGTTCCGCAGCGAGTCAGCTGTGTGTGTGTGTTTTTTTTTAAATACTACTGATAAAACAATTTCTTCTGCAGTCATAAAAGGCGTCTCAAAAGACTCCCGTCTGCAACAGCCCCGACATACAGCGGTTGCACTTTAAAGGTTTTTTTTCCCCACATGACGTGAACGCAGCATCAGATGATGAGAGTGGGTCATCAGCTGCAGACAGTCAGGTGTGGTCGGCGGGGAGACGTTCCGACCGGAGCGGTGATTTGTTGGATTCCACCGGGACAAACACAACATCTACCGCGGATCTGTAAACATGACCCACCGACAGAGCACCGAGTACACAAACGTGACCAAAGTAAGTGTTTCATAAACGGCTGGTTCAAAGTTTCTCTAAGGAGTGAGAAGTTTTCTGACGTCTTGGTGTCGACAGCAGATCAGTGGCAGGCCAGGGTCAGGCCCGGAGACCGTCGCTCCAGACTGGATAACAAAACTGGAAGTCTGGAAGAAACGCATGAAGTTTGCGTGACTCAAACAAAGCCGAACTGAATGGCGATGAATATAAATCTCAACAAGATTTGGAATTCTATCTTACAAGATATTTTACCTTTACTAATATGCAAAGAAGCATTAAATTTCAAGTTTTTAAAGTGGAGATTCGTGTTCCTCACTTTAAACGCAGAAGATAACGCATTGGGGCTAGTTTAGCTCGCATTTACTACTTTCAAAGGCAGCGGTAGCCTTTCCTGTTTTCATGGAAAACTGTCCCAGTGTTAGCAAGCCGAGCTCCACTGTTTTACTTCCCTATTTAGTTTAGTGACAGTCAGGAAAGGGCAATGCCAGCTATTAAGTAACTGTCAGGGAGCTTGTGTTGTTGCTACTTAGCTAACTCAGCTAACACTTAAGTTGTAGGATGGGGGTGGATAAAGCAGGATGAGGAAGTTATATTTAGTGACTCAGCTGTTTGAGGAGCATGGAGGGAGGTAAGGAGGGGCACACACTGTATACAGCAATTAAAAAATCCACTGACAGTCACTTTGGTGAGCTGCTTGAGTGATGTGATTTCATCTAACTTCTTACTTTCTTGTTTTCCCTCTTTCTTTGTTTAGCACCTTTTAAGCCTGGGCTGAAGAAGCAAGAAGCGAGAGCCCTCCTCATGTAATGAAACAGGGAACGGTTGACTTTTTACCCAACCGCTGGAGGAACTGACAAGAAATCAAGGGATCAGCTTAAAGGAACCTCAGCACATGTAACCACTACTGAACTGCAGTGAAAAAGAGGAACGTCTCAGTTTCTCGCTTCTTAGTTTTTTGGGTTTTTTTTAAAAAAAAGGGATGGAGTTAATGAGCAAGTGGTGGAGAAGTTCAGGTCACTAACTGGCAATAACTGGATATATCAGTTGTCAGCTCACCCGTCCATTTGGCTGTCAGAGCAACAACTACAAAATGCCAAATCCCTCTGTCATGGAGCCTTAGATCAGCATTTGGACCCCCGTGAAGAGGTTGCATTCAATGTGGGACTGCATGTCCACACTGCACTGACAGAACTGTGAATTTAAAACTCAATGAGTGAATGTAAGAAATCTGTGAGTTGCCAGGAGTTGGAAATCCCCTGCAGGAGTGTCACTGGGTTGAACTGGAACTAAGGTGGAACCATGCGATCACTCTCAGCCGCCCATCAAGCATGAATCATAAATGCAGAGCTCTTCAGAAACGCTTCATTTTCTGCTGGCTGCTGTGGTGTCACTTTGAAACCAAAGAAAATTATGTGAACATCTGAACTGAAACTCAAGGATTAAACTAAAAGTTCAACTGGAAATGTCCTCTTGTTGGAGTGGGAATGCCTCTGATTTGTGGACAAACTCATGTGCTACTCTGAGCTCGTAGCATTGGGAGGTGGAAGAAACACACAAACACTGGGGAGATAAGGAATATCGCTCCTTCCTATGAAACTGATTTTACTCGGAAATTCAGTAAGAGGCCATCCAGATGGCGGGGAAAGACTACAATCATCTCTTTAAGCTGCTCATCATTGGAGACTCCAGTTAGTGCATTTTGATTAATTTTAAGTTTAATCTGAAGTAGGCTTGCAAATTTTAAGCACTGTCCTTAATCAATCATTGGTAATATTGATGATCAGTCAATCAATTAATCATTACTAGAAAAGAGAAAACAATAGCAAATGTGTTTTTTCCTCCTCAATCAAAGCTTTATTTCCACAGCAACATATTGCATATTCTCTGACAGCATTACGTACACTATGAAACATATAAAGTAGACCCTGAGTGATACTGGATTTTTGGGGTCTGTTTCAGGATTTTAAAAAATCTGTTATCAATATATCACCAATATTCTTTATACAGAACATAATATAAAGAGTATAGAACAGACAGAATGTAGATTATATGAATAAACACCCATTTTTAAAATATTTTTGAGCTTAATAACCTTTATTGTCAAATGATATCAGGGCACTGAAACTTTCACTGTTTTTTTTAATAATTATAAATGAGTAGAAATAAAAAATCCAGATGGGCCAAAATATATGTATATATTAAACCAAAATTAAGAAAAATTATCAAATATACATGAAATCTTGCCTTAAAGCTAACAAACAAAAACAACCTGCATTTTGTTCTTAAAAAAAAAGTCTATCTTTTTCTCAATTAAGTGTGGAGTTATTTGGTCCATAAGATGTCAGAAAATTGTGAAAAATTACGGTCTGTGTTTCCAAAAGCCTAAGGTGACGTCTGCAAATGTCTTGGTTTGTCCATAGATGATGGAACAGCCTGAGATGTAAGAAAAATAAGAGCAATGTCAGCAATATTAATCAGGAATAACGGTGCATTTTATTGAGAAATTTGAAAGAATGACTTCTCAGCTGTTTTCACACAAAGTCATCCAGTGGGTTGGATTGGACGCTTTTGTGGGCTGGATCTGGCCAATGGCCCATTAACACCCCTGAAGTAAGGGATAATGGCAGTGAGCAGGTCATTGTTGCGAAATGAAACCCTGACAATCTTGAATGGCCCTGAAGGAGTGTATTTTGCGATAATGACCTGAAATAACATTATGGAGAACATGAGCAAACATGTTTATTTTTGGTTGGCTGGTCTATTATTTTGCAGGCAAATGAAAAATGCAATCTAGACCAGAGTTTTTAGACACAAAAGAAACAAAATCCTGACACAGCCTACGTACAACCTTATTTAACACTAACATCGGGCATTAGCGCATGAAGACAACCTGTCTGGGCTGCAGCCATGGCCAGTGGCGGGCGGCTGTGTAACAACTTAGAGGCAACAGTTGGACCACCATTGTACGTTAATAAAATATTAGTGAGTAGTTTAATTGACTAATATTTGTGGTGCCAACTAACAAGTGTGGCAATGTTAAATCAATTAGAGGACTAATCACACACGTCCCTAGTGTTTACCATCTACCACCTCACCGGCTAGATGCCACTAAATCTTACATACTGGTCCTTTAAATAGCTATATATTATACTAACTATGTAGTTTGTCTGCTAGTAGCTTGTACAAATGTATATGTGAGATAAGGCGTGTAGTGATTGGACTTGTGCTGTCATGGTGAGAGGAGCCAGGGGCCGTATTCACAATGCTTCCCAGTACAAAGAGTTCATAGAACTGTGATGTTTTCTAAGAATTTACCCTTGAAGTTAGGAGTAGATCCTGGTTAAGATAAAAATTATTCACAGGAGGAGGGAAGGTGACAGTGTTACAAAGTGTTTTACAAAAGAAAATGAAACCTGACAAGGGAGATAAATCTCCCACCTGATGCAAGAATGCCAAAATGAAAGTGATCACAATTGTGACACAGTTTATTTAATTTTTAATTTAAAATAAGCTCATAAATATAACAACTATCAGTGAATGTGAAAAGGCTGCGATGAAAGTAAGCCTGTGTTTTCAAACCTTTTGTAGACTTTTAAAGTCTGGTTTACAATTTATTCAAGAAAGATTTTCCTAAATAGTATTAATATTTACACCATGTCTTAAAAAGGTACTAAAATTCTATCGATTTCACTCTCTGTTCTATGCCCATTATCTCTAAGAGTGAGTTTCCTTTTTTCTATTTTGGATCAACCAATCACATTGTTTAAAAGCATGAGTCAAACTGAGCAACAGGATCAACCACACCTCTTCACTAACATAAAAGTTTCTGTTCCGTCCGTGCTCAGAGTTGTTCTGAGAGTTTTCCTAAATCACTCCTAAGCGAGGACTCCTTGCTACAAGTATTTAGGCAAAGTTAGGAGCTCTCTTGGCTCTGTTCGTGAAGCTTTCTGAGGGTCATCTGACATGCTGGTGATAAAACAAACAAACTTGAATTTTCTACATCAGGTCTGACACTGTCATTCAAGTAGCATAAATCAGTGGAAGCTTTTGCCTCTCACAAAAAGGATCCACAGTTTGATTTTTGATCTGATCTATTAACTGTGTGTGTGCGTGGTTCCTGCTAATTTGCAAATTTACAGTAGAGTATTTATATACAGTATAGTAGAGTATAATATATCCTGTCTGATATTACTTTTGATAGTGAATGTTGATGTAGAAAGTAAGCAGACGTCCAAACAAATTTCAGTGAGGAAGCAGGATCTTGTCATTGGACAAGAAGATAAGTCTGAATTTTCTTTTTACAATTTTGTTTTCTGTCACAAATTTGTCCGTTTTGCAGAATACAGCTGGGTTTGTGTTCTTTTTTTTTTTTTAAACGGTGAAGATGCTTAACACACACCCTGTTTGGACAGATGTGAAACCACCCACTGGTTCCCTGTCTAAACAAAACAGTAAATTGCTTCAAATTTCATCAGTCACATGTTTGTTTCAAGCGAGTTTCAAACTGCAGAAACACTGGAATATTGGAACAAGCCTCTGAGCTTTGGTATCAGGTGTTGTCACAACTGTTCTCCGTGGAAGTGTGTTGGCTAAGGTTGGGGATTTTTTTTTAGATTTCATCAGTTCTGACACAACAATTCTTATCTAAATCGGGCTCACATTCCTGACATTATTTTAGCACGAAAAGTCACAAAACGTCGTATTTCGATACGTTGGCTGTTTTCCACGTTTTTACATGAGTTGGATGTCGTAATTTTGCTACTGTGATTGGAAACATTAAAAAAAATCTGTCTGTAGACCTCCTACAGAAAATGCAGAGTCATGTTAGTTGACCTTGTGCTCTGCAGCAAATTATTTTTGTGCAGTGATCAGATGTCTGTGTCACTGCTGTCCAATGTGAAGCAGAGATACACATCTGAGCATGTGGAATCTCAGTAGCTCCAAAATTCACCTCTGAAGAGAAGGTTTCAGGAAGCCTTGTTTTGTTCTTTTCTACAAATTTATAGGTTTCATGTATTAACTGTTGTCATTACTCACCCCTGTCCTTGGCTTTGTTTTGCTTTTGACCAGAGGTGGGATCAAGTCATTTGTAAGTCCCAAGTCTTTGAGAAGGAAACTTTGAGTCTCCAATCCTAAACGAGTCATAATGCGCTCTTCACCAAATGTAATGCTGTTTGTAGAACCTCGGCTTGCCGTTCTTTGTGCAGCTTTCTTTGTCATTCTTTCAAATGTTGAATGAAGTTTGAAGTTGTTGCGTTTCTGTCTTTGATTTTTGCACACTACAGTTTGTGTTTTTGTCCACCACTTTTAGTTTTTGGACGTGACTTAAATTATCTTGACAATGAACAGTGTTAATGTTGGAAGAGTCGAACCAGTGCTGGATTTTTGGGGCCAACACAGATATTAAGGAGCGAAAAAATTCTGATATCGATATATCAACTGATAAATGACATCGACTTTGACTGGTATTTTTGATAATATATAACTATGATTTAGAAAACACAAATAGAACAACTGAATTAAGGAAAATGATAAAGTGTGCATAAAATGCTGCACTGGAAACAAACAAACAAAAGTAAAATCAGCGTTATGTTCAGTAAAATATCAACCGTAAAGACCAATAGACTGATATAGCTGTGACCAGCCAATATTAGCCAACCGATATGTCTGCCTGGCTGTAGTTAGTTGATTTAGGAAATAAAGGGAAATTAATTGATTTATATGTTTAAAATAACAGACATTTTAATCTTTGGGCATGGGGAAAGTATTTTCAAGTCATAAGAGTCAGAAGTCATTGGTGTTCAATTAAAAACTGAAAGTCTCTCTGCAAGTATGATTTAAGTCTTCACCTCTGCTTTTGACTTGTATTTATTTACTCAGAAGGTGAATTCCCAGTCATATTATCAACGTTTTACATTCCTTTTAGTGAATATTTACTTAAAGATTATTTACTGAAATATTTCTTGAACAATTCTTAGTTTCAATGAGGGAGGAGTTCTTTCATTAGTGGGCAGGCAGGCGAGGGTTACAGGTTTCATTTTCTGATAGAGGTTGCCAAAACCTTTGTCTGTGCTCTGGTTTAACTGGGCCTGTCTCGTCTTGTTTTTACAAACCATTTCTATGATTTTGCGCTATTTATTGATGTACTTGAAAATGCTTTGACTTGTCAGGTAGTCTGTTGTTGCTTCTTGGGCTCCTTAGTAATGTAGAACATGATTGAGACTGTGATAAATCATGACATTTTATCCTTTGATAGATCTGTATGTTCATACACAGAGCTGTCCTTTCTGCCTGCAGACGTCCAGACAGTTTATGGCAGTAAAGTAATTGCAAGAATTTGCAGTTTCAGACTTGTATTTTCCTCTTCAATTACACAGACATTGCATTTGATTAAAATGAATATCTTGTAGTGACAGTTTTGTTTTTCTCAGGATTCTTCTTTTTAATCACACACTTGCAGCTCCTTTATATCCCATCTGAGTTCAACCTTAGCCCTTGTTTTTTTTTGCTTTGTTTCACTTTTGGTATCCTGCCCCTCCAGTGTCTGTTACAACATTACTGCAAAGAGGTTGTCACTCAGGATGAGAGACGGCTTTGTCTTTCTTACAGTAAACTTGACCGTAGAAGCTTGTCTGTTCTTGATTGGTCACATTCATTTCCTCAAAGTGAGTTACGTGCTTATCTTGTCCCTCTGATCTGTTTCTCTCTCAGATGTGGGGAAAAGCAGCCTTCTGCTCCGCTTTGCAGACAACTCCTTCTCTGGTGAGTTCATACAGTTTGCTGGAAGTCCCAAGTACTGGTGCTTATATTTATCTTTACAGAGAAGGAACTCAATCCTTACTGGACAAAACTACTTAAAGGTAGAGAAGTAAAAGCATTTTATCAAATCATCTTATCATCTTCAGTGTTAGGCGGAGCTGTCCTAACCTGTCAGGAGCTCCACAGGGAGGCAACATTTTCTCGACATTTTTTCTTTGACATTGAACAACAGAAATCTTCCTCAAATATATTGACTGGATGAAATATCCAACATGGAGTCCCTTCATCCACAAAGCTCTGGCCATTTGGCAGAAAAGATGCATGTCTTGTGTTTTCCATTTAAAGGAGAAATATGTCATATATTTACTATAATTTATCAACAAATATCATCGAGGAGTAGATGTTTATAACGGCTAATTGAGCAAAATGTTAATGGAGTCTGGCAGGCAGTCACTGAACTGAAACTCCAGAGCGTGTATTTCCAGAGCAGTGGGCTTTTGTTATCATGATAATGGGCTTAACTTTACATTGACAGACAACTGACAGTTATAAACAACTGATCAACTTGTCCTCACTTCTGTACTCCTTGACTCTGGGACGGAGGGTGTGGGGATAAACAACTCGCTTCAACCTTAGTCTGTATATTAAATAGGATTTCAACCTATTTAATACACTGTTTGTACTGCAGTATGCACTTATGGACACGCAGTTGTTACATTTGCTCCTTTAAAAGTCTTTCATACCGCTCAGATGCTGTTAGTTTTTTAGTTTGCTCCACTTGAAGGTGGCTACAGAGAGGTGGGTGCAACTAAACAAACAGGACAGTGAAGTAGATGTCCGTCAATCAGTCTGTACACACTCAGACAGTCCTGACAAGATAAATAAGTACAAACATCTGTGCGGATGGAGCAGAGATGGGATTTTTCCAGATTAATCAGGAATTCTGGGTTTTCCGACCTGATAATGTGACCCACGTGAATCATATAGATCTGTAAAAAAAATATTTTATGGTGGTGCTGTAGCTTCTCTGTTCTCTCGTCAGTGTGTGACTAAGGGCGGGGCTCAGCTCCCACACACACACACACGTGGAAAAAATACACACATCACACATTCTTCCAAGTAGAAATTCTGATTCAACGTCTTTACTGTAAAAGTGAAAAAGTACAGGCTCTGAAATCTACCCAAAGCTGTTTTGGTCTTTTTGCATCTCGATATGTCTTTTTTATCGAGTTACATCATTGTAGTCTGATGTCTCTTATTGTTTTTGTTTGGTTTTTTTTTTTTTTTTTTGTCTTATGTCGTTTTCTGTCATGTTACATCTTTTATGTTGTTTTTATCTTGTTATGTCTTTTACGTTGTTTTCGTCTTGTTACGTTGTTTTCATCTTGTTGATGTTGCATCTGTCATGTGTGATATGCACTGATGTATACACAAGGAATTCTCTTTTCTATGTGTCATTGTTCCATCCATTTAGGTTGAAGTCAGTCTTGATGTTCGGAAGGCAGCGTGCAATGATGCAAAATAAAAATAATTAATTCCCCTCAAATGCATTAAAACTAAAGTAATTAGCCTATTTTGAAAATGTACAGTTGTACAGCAGTGTACAGATGTTTGTTTTAAAATGTAGGGAAAAATAAAAAGTTGTCAGAAAAATAAATACTCAAGTACAGATAGATTTGTACTTGGTTACTTCCAACCTTTGAACACATACACACAGCACAGAGCGGATCAAAGATGTAGTTCCAAGCTGTCATCCTGTTTGTTTAGATCTTAATCTGATTGAAATGAAGCGTGTCTGTGCTGTCAGTCTCATAATTAACAGATAGATGCCAGCAGGCGATGTGTCTGCACACAGACACACTACAGGGTGTCTGTTATTCAGATTTTTGATGGTTTGCTGGTCTCCTGCAGGCAGCTACATCACCACCATCGGTGTCGACTTCAAGATCCGAACAGTAGAAATTGATGGAGAGCGGGTTAAGCTGCAGATCTGGGACACAGCGGGACAGGAGAGATTCAGAACCATCACATCAACGTAATCCTCTCCACACCAACACTGGTTTCATGCTCAGGAATTTTCCTCGCTTTTATTTTAGCCTGGTGATGTATCACTCACTTCATTCTGATTTGTTCTTTCTCCAGGTACTACAGGAACACCCACGGTGTCATTATTGTTTATGACGTGACAAACCCAGAGTCATTCGTAAATGTTAAGAGGTGGTTAAATGAAATCTCCCAGAACTGTGACAGCGTCTGCAAGATCCTGGGTGAGTCAGCTGTATTAATGTTAGCTTAAAGGTATAATCTGTAACATTTAACTTAAAAAACAAACAATATATAGACTCATAAAAATAATAATATATGTGATTGTGGTGTGTTTCTGCAGAGACCCTGTTTGTGCAAGCTAATGAGGATAATAAAAGGTTGACATTGTACCAGCATGCACTATCCTGGAAGTAAAATAAAAATTATTTTTCCTGTTCATTCTGTTAGTGGGAAACAAAAATGACGACCCTGCCAGGAAACAGGTGGATACCCAGGATGCAATGCGTTTTGGGGAGTCGGTGGGAGTTCGAGTGTTCGAGACCAGTGCCAAAGAGAACATTAATGTAGAAGAGGTAACTTTGATATTATTTCATATACAATTCACTCTAGGTCATATTTGACATTTCTTATAGGCCTTCTGTTGACCTGGTCATGTGACTGATGTTTATTTGCAGGTCTGACTCCACACAAACACATTATGCTATAGGGGAAAAAAACGCCCTGCCTTGTTTGTATTTCTTTAAACCAATCACAAACATCTTGGGTGGTGCTAAGCCCAGGATGCAGCAATGATGCTGCTGCAAAATTGTGTCAAGGGGGATCTTGGTGAAACATTTGCAGGTTGGGAGGCAAGCTTTGGCATTGAAATGACTACATCACTGTAAAAGAAAAGGTAACAGCTGTTAGCTTGTTGACATTTGCACCATTAATGTCCCAGTTGCTAATTTGCCGTTTTCAGCGTGTAGGCTGCAGGTTGGAGGTTGGTCCTGTTTCCTGGAGATTTTGAAAATGTATACAGGGGATGCTGTGATGCCGCTTGAAACAGAGTCAGACTAGGTCAGCAGCAAAATGTATTTAGAATATTTTCACTGCTTCATCTTACCAAACTGCTGTTAATTAAGCCCAATATCACTCTCTCCAAAGCCACTAGACTCCTTAGATAAAAACAGTGATTTTACCTCTCAGAACACTTGAGTTGTTGGTCTACTGCTGCCACGACCTGTTAGTTCGTTTGTGTATTTGTGCGACTTTGATGTTCAGTGAATAGTTCGGACTCACCAAAGTTTTTGCTAATGGAGTTTGGTTGCTTTGGAAAGGGCAATATTTGGCTTATATAATGGCAGTTTCTCTTTGGAAAAAGCTGTCTGACAGCAAGGTAAAACAGTAAAAATATTCTAAATGTAGCATACACCTAAACTGATATTGATTTATATTTTGCTGCTGTCCCTTTTCCACAGCAGTACATTGCTTAGCTTCCAGCACCGATACTCCTGCTGCTTCTCCAAACTGCGTCAACCACTATCTGCTGTAGCTAATACACTGACTATAGATAAATATCTCATACAACCACACTTCAAGTAATCCAAACTGCTCTTTTAATATTCTGTCAATGCACTAATCAATTAATCCATAACTGTTAAGCCTCAGAGTGGTTGTTCTGCTTTCAGATGTTCATGGCCTTCACTCACATGGTGCTCCGGGCCAAGAAGCAGAGCCAGAACAGAGCCGAGAGGGAACGAGAGCGGGAGAAGGACACCGTGAACATGAACGCCCAGAGAGACCGAGACCGCAGGAAGAGAGGGAAGAAAGTGCTGCTGAGACCCACAGGGACCACAAAGCCACTCATCGCTTACACAAAAAGCATTCATACAAGATTGGGAAACCTGTGCCTTTTGGAGATAAGTGTTCTTTGTTTCAAACTGCAGACGTGAATGTTTGAAACATGTTCATGATTTACTGCACCAGGTTACAAACCAACAGGCTACAGGTCAGTCTGCTTAACTGTTGGCTGTGAATGTAACTGAGGCAGAGGGATTTACAGTCTGTCAGCACTGACTGCACGTAGCAGCCTGGAGGTTACATGACTTAAAGGATCATTCTGGTGTTTTTGAATTTTTAGCCTCTTTACTACAAATCACATTTAAAGCGTTCTGCAGTTAGAAGTTAGTTGGTTCTTCCGAGATATCGCTGCAACTCTGCAACAATCCAGATTAAAAGGCAAATATTCTGTTAAGGGTCTCATGATTCTCCAAATCCATGATTCAATATGACTGTCAATTTAAGGTCATGATTCAATTCAATTTTTTGATTCAAACATTTTTTATTTTGCACTGATGGTGCTGCCATTGTTAGACTATTGAGTTTTGATTTGTAAAGATTAACAGATCATTGGTTTATGCTCTGACATCTGTCATTTACATTTTCAAATTCTTTAAAAATGTAGTCTTTATGGTATCAAGTGTTATATAACAGTCAGTAATCTATGATATTGAAATTGTGACACCCCACATGGATATTCATGCTCCCTAGTGGCTTTTCATTAGTGCCGACATCGGGTTAAAATTTACAGTGAAACAGAAGAAATCTATGTGGCAGGTGGCCATGATATTTAGAGCACATTCTCATACACTTCTGATTTTAATGAGTTCATAACCCAATTACCATCTCCAAGTTTCTAACAATGGCTGAATTATTAGTGTGTTTGTTATAGGACTGCAACTAACAATGCTTTTCATAATCTATTAAACTTCTGATTATTTTCTCTGTTAATCAATTTATCTACAAAACATCAGAAAGCAGTGAAAATTTCACAATTTCCAAGAAGTCAAGTTGATGTCATCGATCTTGTTTTGTTTGACCAACAATTCAAAACCCAAAAATCATTTGGGTCATGAAATGTCAACTAAAGTTGCCCTCGATTGGTGAAATTTGGTTTGGATATTATTGTTATCTGAACAGTTTCACAACCTCCAACCTTTCATTTCCTACTAAACTTAAAATTGTTGGGCAGATGTGAAATTACTTTGCCTGTTTAGCAACAAACAAATTGTTTTTAATGGCGTGATCTTGAGATCACAAGTAAATTATGTTGTTATCTCAAGAAAACGTAAATGTAAACTCTTGTAAATGTTTATCAGAGATGAGGAGTGCCATGCCTGCATGCATTGATGGTGTTTTGACATCTGTAGCAACTGATTTAAGCTGAAATTGACAAATTAAGGAATACCTATTACTGATCCATGCATTAGACTATACTTAAGTCAAGGCTGAAATTATACTTTCTGCATCCATAAGTATGCAAGGCTCCAGGTGATATTGTTTTCTGGTGTACATGTAGGCTTCTGTGGATGCAGCACCAGTTTGTTGTGACCACATGGACTTGTTCGCGTCTCCTCCATGAGGCCACTATCCTACAACAAGCTATGGAATACAATCTGTGCATGCATGGAAGGAGTCCTTCAAGCGAACTCCAGAAAGTAATATAAACAGAACTACTATGCATCCGTATTTTCCATTTGTTCAGGATTCAGCACAGGCAGAAATTGTATTGTGTCTTTCTGTCAGAGATAACTAGTCTGGCTGCAACTTCAAAAGCAAGTGCACAAGTGCAGAGAAATCAGCCTTTTGCTTTGGCAAGATAATAAAATCATTTACTTGTGATCTTGAAATAACTCCATGAAAAGGACGAGGCTACAGGATGAATCTCAGGATGACCGTTTTTTTAGTGCCATCCTCGACAAATGTCACATTGCAGCTAAGAGTGGCAAAATCATCTGTAGGTTTTTTCTGTTCGCCAGTTTTGTGGAGTGAGCTGAACACTGAAGCTTTTAGGCCTCGCTGTCTTGTTGAAATGTGTTTTTCCTCCCAATCAAGCCACCAGTTTGATCTCGGACATGACATCTGGCTTAAGACAATCCGTCAGAGAACGGTATGCAAAAGTGAAAAGAGTCGGCAGGTTTATTTTGATATTGTAGTGATACAAACAGAAAACTGCATGTTAGATTGATCATATAATGCATAAATCAAAAACGCAACAATCTGTTTAGAAATATGGCGGTTAGATAGGAAGTGTGATTGTGGTGAATAAGAGATACAGAAACACTGGTATGGTCCTTTAACTTTCCTCTAGTGAACCACTGTTATGTGCCGATGTTTTCATTTATTTGTATTTTCTTAACAGTAAGAGTTTTACCACTGAAAGGGAACTGTTTGCATTTGTTACTAAATCGTAACGATGACACATTAACAGGTGTGATGAGTGCAGTCCGACGTCTGTTTGCCTTATTTCAGTACAAATGAGGCCAGTAATCCAAGACTACAGTCAGTGTGTGTAACCTCGACACAGTACAAACCCAAAATGTTCATGTTGTTGTTGTTTTTTATGTAAATCTCTGTTGCCTAGCAAATGTGTCCAAATCCAAATAAAGCAATAAATCCAGAGTTATTGTTTGTATCACAAAATATTTACTCCAAGGAAACTAAAAAAAAGAGGAAAGGAAGGGTCATTACATCACTATAGAATATTTTGTGCTGCAGACTTTAGTGTCAGTTCTATTGAAGTTTATGGGAGATAAAATGTCAATCGTGCACTTTGGAGACCAACAGCAAATAAATGAATGTGCACATTGTGGAAAAATCAGTCAGTATGTTATTCTCTTTCTTTCTTTCTTTATTTTTTGCTTCAATTCTTTAATTTGTAACCTTCATCAAAGGTCACACAACATAGATAATGTTGGGTTTTAACGTGCTTCTCCCATAGGATTCAATAGAGCTGATAACAAAGTCTGGCATCAAGCAGAGCAGAAAATGTTCTGTAGTGATGTACAGAATGTTCCTTACTTCTGTCTTTGATACAGGCCAGTGCCTCAGGTGGAACAATTGCTGATGTAAGATTTAAAGGTTTATTGATGAAAACTTATGAAAAAGGGTTTGTACAAATGCTGCCTTCAAAACAGGGTCACATTTATCAGAATGTACCCTCTTGTGATATTAAGTGGAAATTTTCTGAAAACTCACAATTTATGTACACGACTTCCCATATTATCAGTTCTATTTGAAGGCAACAAAAGTCTTAAAACTTTGTAAAATGCTAAATTTTAACCATTATGTCTGCAAGGTTATAAATATGCTTGAATTTGAACGTACTCCTTGAAAAACAGTTGACTTTCAGCATAATCTGGTGTTTCATCGACACATTCGTGTTAACCAAAAATCGCTTTAATATTTAATATTCATTAATTCATTCATTGTTGATCCCAGTATATATTGACTGCTATGTAGGAATTTATAACTGCATTTATAGTAACAATTAAGATGAAATAATAAAGGCCTGGAGTCCAGAAATTTTTGGTTTAGCTACCTTGAAAGTGCTTGAATTTTACTCTTGTATGAACCCTGTATAAGGTGGATCAACCTGTTCCCAAAATAAAAAC
Source organism: Lutjanus argentimaculatus (assembly GCA_034769285.1). Taxonomy (NCBI): domain Eukaryota; kingdom Metazoa; phylum Chordata; class Actinopteri; order Lutjaniformes; family Lutjanidae; genus Lutjanus; species Lutjanus argentimaculatus. Next base: position 5,309,938 of record JAWZSL010000030.1, on the reverse strand, counting down.
GACCAAGAAGAGGTTGAAGCTGCCTCTAAACTAATTTAACACTTTCAAACATAATTTCCCCCAACATCGCATATTCATGATGCACTGCACTGAGTGAGCTTAAACAATTGAAAGCCTTTTTCTTCACTGTTGCACCATAAAATCAAATTGCTGTCACCAGAATTCAAATAAAGTTGTTTCTTTGAACAATTATTTGCTGTACAAAGTTAGGTTAGATCCAGCAGAGTTTACCACATTTAACTAACCTGAGCTCATGTAATTAGAAAATCATCTTGATGGGTTTTGTTTGACTGTCAAATGAAAACCTATACAGATTAAATTGCATTTAAAAATAAAAAAAAACCCAGCAGTTAGATCCTTAAGTGAAAGTAAAAATGCCTTAGTGCAGAAATGCTTACTTACAGGCATTTATTATGTTGCTTAAGTAAAAATTCAAACTGTTATATATATATTATATATTTTTAATCTTAATCTGAACTAAGTGGTAACTTTAGCTGTCAGATGGAGTAAGATTGATTTATCTCAGAAATGTGGAGAAGTAAAAAGTAGAATAATACAGAAATACTCAATTAAAGTATAAGTGTCTCAAATTAATGTTCAAGTACAGTATTTCAGTAAATGTAATTAGTTAATTCCAACACTGAGCAAAAGCACTGACCTCTTTTCATCTAACTGTTGACTTTAGACTTGACAAAATCAAAACACTAAAAAGGTACAAATCTACACATAAGTACTGCTCAACTAATGCATGACTTAGTGGGATTACATCACACTTTATAGATCATCAGTTAAAGAATGTTCATACATTAATTGACATGCAAGCATGTTAGCTGGATCTCAGTGATATAAATATCTTATGTAACTATTTAAGTTTATTATGTAAATTTTTGTGACTGCAATGCAGCTACTTTGGTTGCATATCAATTAACTGAATTAAAATTCCTTAACTGGTGATCTATTACATGTTAACTGACCATAAAGTCACCGTAAGTAGGAATTCATGATACATTCTGAATGAATTCATGTAGTAAATTGTCATGAGTCAAGCATTAGTCAAGCATTACTTAAGTGTATGGTTTGTATCATTATTAAGTGTTACCGCAACTTTCAATTGGAACACTAACGAGTTCAGACAAACACACAAGGCATTTAAGAGCTTTTATAAATATAATACATCAGTATCATACATCAGTGTTCAACACCAATAACCTTCACAACAACTTAATTTCCAGCTGCAGCATCAACATAATCTGCAGCTGTGTTTTCAAGATGGTGGAGGTGCTCTTATTTTGAAAATCAAAACCTTCAGCGGAATAGCGTTCATAAAGTTATACTGCATTCATATCAAAGGAAAATCCAGGTCAAACCACAGTGTAAATTCTGATGGATTACCCTGAAACTGAAGAATGTCTTTCAGTTTTTCATACTGGTCTTCTTGCAAAAAACAAACCAATACTATAATTTGCTGAAAGCTGTAATGAGCTTTTCTGGGAGTATTCCTTGTCAACAGCATTTTCCCACAGCACGTGAATGCAGCAGTTTCTCCTGCTTTGTTTTCTCTCATGCTCCTCCTCCTCCTCCTCCTCCATCAGTTGGATTTGGGGAGTCTGTAGACGCCTGCAGAGTGCATCAGCTGATGCTCCCTGACCTTCCTCTGCAGGAAGGCCTCCAGCTCGTTGACATCCATCTCCGTGACGACAGGTCCCGTGGCGACGAACATCCGGAGCATAGAGTGGATGCGGTCCAGCGTCATGCTGTCCAGGATTTGTCAGCATGGCCTGGATGTAGGCCCAGAACAACTGCAGAGACAGAGAAAAGGCACATTCAGATGCTTCTTCAGGTGGTCACTGTTCATCTTGTTTACTGTGTTGTATGTATGAGTGTGTGTGTGTGTGTGCAGAGCTGGGATGTAACTAAGTATGAATTCTTTGTTACTGTACTTAAGTAGATTTTTCAGGTATCTGTGCTTTACTTGAATATTTTTTACTTTTACTCCCTACATTTGAACACAAATATCTGTATTTTCTACTCCTTACATTTTAAAAACAGGCTTGTTACTTAAGTTTTAAAGCATTTGAGAGGAATTATTGATTGGTGTGGGTGGTCACCTGCAGCTTCTCCTCCCTCTGTTCAGACTGGGTGGTAGTGTTGGAGTCTCTCTCCTCGTCACTGTCGATCAGCATCACGCCCCGCTCCATCTTCTCTTTAGAAGAGCCCGTCTCCACCACGTAGTAGCGCCCTCCCGCCTCCTCCCTCAGCACGCCGTGCTGCTGCCACAGAGCCAGCTTCCTGTGCACCAGCTCCTTCGGGGCGCCCAGCTTCACGCTCAGCTCCTCCAGAGTCCAAGAGTCTGATGGATGACAAATTAGGCAGCCGGTCAGGTCACTGTAGGAATCTTTTAGCCAGAAAATGTTGCTCCCACTCATTTTCAAGCCTTTGAAAAGTACAGTACATTTCTTAGAAAAAAAAACCCCAAACTACCTCTTTAAGATGGCAAATAAGAACATTTTTCAAATTATTTTTTATTACTGTACTGTGTACATGTTGTTACAGACGTGACATCATTTTGAACTGAAAGATGGTACTTTTTTCCTGGAAGTGCAGGATGATGGCAGCGTGGATGGGAGAGACAGTGAGGTTAGTGAGGGTGCGGTCCTCCAGCTCCACGTCCAGAGTGACTGAGCCCAGGTGAGGCTTCCAGCTCAGCGTCCTCATGGCCTGAAAGACAGAAGGCAAACTGCTGTTACCATCTGCTCACATGCAGCGCTTCACTCACACCTCTTAGAGCCAGGGTACATTTACACAGACAGAAAACTGCTGCTGCGTGTGCCATTTCTGTAGTGTCTAAAATATGGAAAAAATAAATAATGCGGAGGTTGTTTTTCTAGTCAAAAAAGTAACATAAGCTCATGAGAGCAAACAAGCAACTGTACCTACTAAAAAAAGGAGGAATAGTTAAGTTTCAGGAGTGGTGTGTTCAAGGACAGTATTAAATACACAATGAAACATTGTGTTGTCTCAAAATCTAATCCTAATTCTGAACAATCAGCACGGAGACTGAAAATGACACGATGTGTACACTAACAAGTTGTTTCTTGCATTTTAAAAGTTGCTGTTCAGCAGTAAACTCTGAAATTTCAGCTGTCGTATTGTTCTTGAATGCACCAACGACAAAGGTTTTTAAAAGAGCCACCGCCGCAAAAAGCTACATTTCATGTGACGATTACACCTATGGCAAAGAAAAGATAATTGAGAACTGAGGGTATTTTTCCTTTAAAATTTACTCAAACCATTTAATCGATTAGCTAAATAGTTGGCGATTAATTTAAGAATTGATTAATTGCTGCAGCACCAGGGCCGTAAAATGTCATAAAATGGTAAAAAAAAAAGTTCATTAGTGTTTCCCAAAGCCCAAGATGTCCTCAAAGTCTTGTTTTGTCCACAACACAAAGAGGACCAAAGAAATCACAAAATATTAACATTTAAGAAGCAAAAGTCAGAGAATTTGGACTAAAATAACAAAACAACCAGCGACTTCCTGTGAAGCAGCAGGTGAACCCCACCTTGAGTTTCTCATAGCGGTGTGTGTAGGCCTCCATAGCCTGGCAGATGACAGGTGGGAGCTCCAGCTTCTCCTCCTTCAGAGGAGGCCAGAACTCAGAGGACAGGATGATGGACGACAGGGAGAGCGGTGGCTGCTCCTCCTCGCTCAGCCTTGATTCCTCCTCACGGATGTTACTGTTGATCCTCCGAGAGTCCGCCATGTCCTGGATGGGAAGAAAAGAATACTTTATTATGGCGGCGGTCAGCAACCTGCGGCTCCACAGCCCCTCTAAAGTCAAGGTAACATACTGCAAAGGATTTTTGAGTTTTGAGCACAACTCAAACTTTTAAGTTTTGAAAAAGTTTTACCAACTACTAATCTTTTGTTCAGATAATTAAATTTTCATCTTTAGATAAACTTAAATCTTTGAGTTTGTATTTAAAAAAAATATAGAGTAAATTCATTGAAGTGAAACTGAATGATGGTTAAAATTTTAATATTTTATAAACTATTTCATTTGCAAGCACCAAAATAATGACAAATCAAGCTCAGTTCATGTGACCAAATTTTGAAATACTTATTTTTTGAGCCTCTAAAAAAAAATATTCAACTTTATCTAAAGAAGAAAGTAAATTATCTCAACTAAAGATTATCGGTTGACAAACCTTTTTTAAGTTTATTTCAAAACATAAGAGTCTGAGTTGGGCTCAAATCTCAAAAATCTATTGCAGTACGATGTCCTGTTTTGGTTCTGTGATTTAGATTTTGCACTATATTTGGCCATATTTCAATTTTATTGCAATTGCGATTACCTGTGCAGCTCTAGTTCAAATCAAATCAAATCAAACTTTATTTATATAGCACTTTTCATACATAGGAAAATGCAACCCAAAGTGCTTCACAAGATAAAACAGAATAAAATGACAAAACATACAACAATAAAAAGAAAAGCCCGTCCCTCCCAACCCTGTCCCTAAAAATTAAAAACAATTAAATTTCCTTCAATAGGGGACAGGTAAACTACATAACTACACTGTGACAGTAAAAGTAAGAGATACAAAAAAAATCAAATAGAGCAAAAAGCAAATATCTGCCTCATAATATCAGTGCATCATTGTGGTCAGGATGATGTTGACACGCTTCACTGTGGACTCACTGCAGAGACTTAAGTGTTGTGTCAGACAGTATTTACCTTCAGCATGACTTCACAGTAATGCATGTGAGACTCCCCAAACCTGAGCTTCAGCAGCTCCACGTTACGAATCTCCCTGCAAACACACAGCACAGGACAAAACTGAACTATGAACCTCAGACGATGACAGTTTAGACACAACATATTTCACTACAATCAGAAACAGAATACTTCACCAACACTGGCAAATCTTTTACTTTCTTCTATAAGGCAGTATTCTTTAGCACATTGTCTTGTTTCAGTTTATGAAGGTTTAAGTGTTGGAAATTCTCACATTAATCTAACCCACCTTCTCTGGTGGGTCTAACCCTGGCTGCTCTATACTCTGTTAGTAAGAAGAGAGAACCTTTATGCTGCTTTTTATGTATTTTTGTCTGTTTTGGACATATATGTGCACATCCTGGGATAGCAGTATATACTAAGACATTTATGTGCTTAATTCGATTATATGTATATGTATGCAGTCAAAGTATGTGTTCAGCTGTACCTGGCAGTGTTGTAGTTGAGTTGGTGCAGCAGTCTGTCAGCCAGCACGGCTCTGTATTCATCTATGAAGATGTCTTTACTGCCGTAGATGCTGACCAGCAGGCTGATGATGTCTGACGAACGTCGTTTTGAGCCCATCTTATCTGAAAGAAGCACTCGACTCTCAGTAACATCCAAACGATTACTACATAGAAATAACATATGATGCGTTTACTGACCGGGGACGGCGTCAGTCGGGTCTGGGGTCCAGTCCTCTGGGTCGTTGCCTTCTTCATCGCTGTCCTGCATCTCCAGAGTCACCGGGTCTCCTCTGGACAGCTCAGAGGCCAAGTCTGTGCAGCCCTCAGCGTCTCCAGTCAGACCGGCTACGATCTGCCTCACTGTGTCCTCCCGAGTCCTAAAACCCACCACAGAAGGTTTAACAAAGCTCAGCTGTAGTAATGATTATAAAGGCTTTGATCTGTTTGTTTTTGTCAGCTCATTTGGTTCAATCATCAAGTTTTATGCCATATATTTTATTTTTTTTACATGGATTTACAGGATATATTGAGATAAGCACGTCATTATTTTGAGAAAGTCTGTTATTATAATGATTACATTAATTCTGTCTGTCCATATACGTACACAAGTATAATCTGACTCACCTGAGGTACTTGCGGATTGGTTGGCAGGCAACCTGCAGGATGACCATGGATGGGTCCAGCTCTCTGAGGGCCTTGATGGCCGAGATGTAAACCGTGAGTATGTCTGATGTGTGAACTCCTGAGAATGGATGGTACAACAAAGACGGGATAATTTAAACTTAGTTTAGAGCAGCTCCTTGTCCTGTTGTGTTATTAAACAAAATACTGTACTGAACGTGACCCCCCAGCGGTTGACTGACCTGGATGCAGCAGGCGGCTTTCAAAAGCAGACTTAAGTGACGTGAGGAGCTGCTGCCTCTGGTTGGTTCTTTCCAGACAAAACTTCAGATCTTCAATGGCAGCTTTGGATTCTGGGAAATCTGAAACAGGAAAATCTCTTATTTATTAATTAATGATATATATTAACAGAACATTATTTATTCTATATTTTTTAATGTGTTAAATAAATTAACATATGCATTGCCAACCAGTTGCAGAAATGAACACTGATAAAAAATAAAGAATCAGTTAATCAATCTATCATTGTCTCCACTAATCAATTAGTTGTTTGGTCCATAAAATGGTGAAAAATATTGATCAATGTTTCCCAAAGTCCAAGATGACTTCCGTGATGTCTTGTTTAACGCACAACTCAAAGATTTTCAGTTTACTGTCAGAGAGGACTAAAGAAACCAGAATATATATTGGCAATTAATTTAATAATTGATTAATAATTGATTCATCGATTAATCGTTGTAGCTCTACAACCAACTGCTGAATATTTCAATACTGCCAGTCATTTAGGGTCAGGTTGTAAAACAAGAAGTAGCTTCTCAGCATTTACACCTGCCCTGGAGCTCCTCCTGTCCAATAAATTTTTCTCATTGTGTTAAATCTAAATCGCCCCAAACATTGATTTCTGTGTTGTGTCATATCAGTGCATATTAATAAACATATACACCAGTACTGACATGTCTGTTATAGGCCCATATAGGCCCAACATATCAGGCTCCAACCACAAGATTGTGCTGTCTCCTCTCTCACCTCTGATAATACTGAAGAGCTCCTCGATCCTCATGTTGACATAGATCCTGCAGAAGAACTGGTGCATGTGGCATCTCCACTGCTTCAGGACGGAGCTGGCAGGCTGGCCTACCTGGGTGCTGGGAGTACTGGGAACACTGGGAACAGGTACCAGACCGTCTCTGTCCGCCTCGCTTGCAAACACTTTGCTCAGCCAGCCCAGCACCAGCTCCAGCCACTGCTCACACGAAACACAAAATATTTCAAATGAAGGCACGAGCAAACAGATAATCCAGACAATCCCGATCAGGAGAGAGAGACGTCCGATGCTTTACCTCCTGAAACTCCAGCAGGAAAGAGCGCTCGTACTCGCCCCTGCAGTGCTGCTCCATTCGCTGCTCGATGAGCTTGTGGAGGATAGAGGTGACGGCCTCGGAGCTGACCCACTCCAGCAGCTGCAGTTTGGAACTAAAACCACATTTTTTTAAAATTAATTCTCATATGAAACACATAACCCACACGACAAGGTTGATAGGGATGAGTTTATGAATAATACGTTGTTTGTACACTGGAAACAGAAATGGTCGGCACTATGTTATTTGTTCATGAACTATCATCTCGGTCTACTCACAGTATGTGGCTCAGCTCCTGCAGTTGCTCCAGGGCCCCCTGACACCAGCACTGCTGTGTCGGGACCCCGCAGCCCCGACAGACCCCTCCCTCGGGGCCGTCTGAAACCTCGGCCCCATCCTCAGCCTCCCCCTCTTGGTTCATGTAGACAGAGAAGGTCCTGCTGTAAAACTCCAGCACTCGCTCCTGGAGGACAGGCGAGGGAGAGAAGAGGAGGAGGGCCCTGATGATGGTAAAGGCCCGCTCCAGGAGGCCCCCAGGCCCTGGGCCACAGAGACTCCCATGGCCCTCGTCCTGCCATGTTCCCAGCCTCTCCAAACCACCTAGGAGGAGGAGGAGGAGGAGGGTGTTACAAAGAAAGAAATCAGTAATAAGAGCTTATCCACTCATGATATTTTTTTCTACTTGCCCAGGAAAGGTTCCAGTCGGCCTAACAGAGTCCGAAAGGCGGTGAGGAGAACCCAGGCCCTGCCTCGCTCCTCAAGCTCGTTCTCTGGCTCTTTGAGTCCAGACCAGAACTCAGGAACCACCGAAGAGGACAGACGCATCTGCAGGGTCTCCAGCAGCCAGCCGCCCAGCAGCCGGCCCAGACCCTGACTACACAGCAGGGCCAGTGAGTCAGAGAGGCTCTGCTCCGTCACTGAGGAGTTCAGGAGACATCTGAAAATGGACCAAGAATAAATAATACTATATGTATTTTTCTGACATCCATGTCTCATCCAACAGGCTTCTTCAGTTCTCACTGACTAGTGGGGAGTTCCAGATATTTAACCTCTGTGGGGTCATTAACACTTTGAGAGGTAAGTGACTCATGGACCCACCCCTCCATCAAGTGAACCGGTAGGGACACCAAAGTAAAAGTGTGAGTGGATGTTGTTAAGGTCACCTTAAAGACACCCACTTACACCACTTGGATGAGAAGAGAAATGTCTTCATGAATCTAAAAAAGTCCAGCTGGCTATTATAAACCCTTCACAAAGATGGGTCTCCATCTGTTGGTAAGTAACATGTCATTAACCCAAACATGTTGGGGAAGAGCAAACCAGTTTACATATTATTCATGTCAACTTGGGCATTATGTATATATATCCTCATTGAATCTATGCTGAATCCACCCTTCCAGTGGGATCAGTATGATCCTGTTTTTTTTTTTTAGCATCAATACTATCCTAATCTGTCATCTGAGGATGACAGGATAGACAAGGGTGGGAAATGGTTGACTGTGGGGATCAACAGGGGCCCCACAACAGGTTCAGTTGGCCTGATCTCAGTGGAAAAATTAGATGACACCACGCCAGAGACACTTCATACACAGGGATGAGTTCACAGAGTGGACTGTCACATGGTCAGCTTAGCATGTGGAGAATAAACAACTTCTTACATTGACTTTTAGGACTGTGAACATCAGCAAAAAGCTAGTAAAGTGAAGCACAGACTGACAAACAAAAAGAGCAACAGGAAGACAAATGAAGACCAAAACAGGGTTACACGTACGCCGAATTTAACCGAATACCGCGACTAATTAATGAATTATTCTAGGTCAGGTCCTGCCGGCTGTGAACCATCGATACAGCAAGAAAACATTAAATCACTGAAGATGTGAACGGAGTTCGGCAGCTGCGGTTCCTTCATATTGGCTTCTGTGGCATTTGGCTACATGAGTCCAGTGAGAAAGCCTGCTCACCAAAGCTGCGGTCACGGTTTCCCAAGCAGCAGCGACCCCCACCTGCGGTGCCGATCCCGAAATTTCGGCTGATTCCGATTCCATCACAATTTCCTCCATTTTCTTAGACTTTTTCCACAAGCTACGAACTAGCTAGTGTGAGCAGAACATTTAAACTTCAGAGTGTTTTGTCCTGTTATAATGTTGCGTGTGTCAACGTACAAGCCCGCATTCTGTCCAAAGTGTGCTTTGTTAATGTCTAAAAGCATGAATCGCTCATATTAGTAAAAGACTTTCTGTTATAAATTTGAAATAACGTTGCAGTTGTTTATCGCGGGTTTATGTTCTTCTTCGTCGTCTTCTTCTTCCGATTTGGTTTCCGGCAAACTATATGCCAAGACGCTCAACACTGCCCTCTACAGTTCTCAAGCAGTACTAGTGTACTGTTTTATTTTGAAGGATTACCGGAAGTGTTGAGTACGATATTGTGTCTGTCTTTACACTGGTCGACTTGACAGAATCATGAGTGTCTACTGCCCTCCAGTGGTCACAGTCAGGAAGTGCACTCTACTTTAATTGCCATCATGAGTATGATTATTGCAAACAACGATGGTAATATAGCAGTATTTGTAATAGTTGTTGTAGTAATGAGTTATTTTAATGGCATTTATTTATTATTGTTACGCAGACATGATCGCTAAATGTGTGGCATTTATGATCATGAGAACATCTGCTTTCCAGTGGCTACGTCGAGTAACAACAAATGTGCGATTTTTGACTACCAGAGGGCAACGCATATTATCAGTTGTTCTGTGAGCTGCAGTTCCTTTATTAATTTACAGAATTTCAAAGCACTCTCTGTTTCTTTCCTGTAGTAGTAAAATACTGTATTTTATTGATTATTAATCATTAATCCATGCATCACAAGTAGTATCATACTCAGAGCGAGAGTTTTGGTGCCCTCCAGTGGCCACAGTCGGCAACTACAACTACTTTGTAATAAAGCTAGACGCAATTACTTTATCAATACTTCCGGTTAAAACATTTAAAATAAAATTCATTTTTAAAAAAACAGCGGCCATTTCATTTTGTAGTTTGATTTTTTTTTTTTTTTTTTTTTTTTTTTTTCCCCCCCACACGAAGCAACAGTACAGAAAGAGAGTCGCTTTCGTTAGCTTCGGCTAATGTTGTAAGCTAATTGGTAGACCTTTTTTTTTTTCAAAGACAACTTTATTTAAATGTATGAAAATTACATTGCATTCAAATATGGCATAAGACAGTGTGAAACACTTCTATCCAGACAAGTAAATAAATTATTATTAGCATCATTATTTTTTATTAATATTAGTATTAGTATTAACTACTTTTAATATCGTTCTCCAGTGTTAATAGCAATATAATCTTTATTAAAATGTAGAACTCATTGATAAAAATAAATACCAATCATTTAATATTAATTATATTAGTAATAAGTAACAGAACTTGACATGGACAGACATGATAGCAATTTGTGGTGTGACTATCCTGCCATCTAATGGCCACCGCGAGGAACTGCAACGACACTACACCAGCATCAAGCTAGACACATTAAGTGTAGTAGTAGCGCTTCCGGTCAAAACACAAAATAAAACTTTTACATCAGTTGTAGTTACAAACTATGACCACAAGATGGCAGCATATGTAAATGACTGCATCCATCTAGTCACTGTTTACAACGAGGATTTCCCGTGTTTTTTCAATTAAATTGGAATTATATCGTTTAGACGCATGGGCCACTAAAGAAATTATAAGAACAAATTCTTCTTGATAAATTACGGCTTTTTAAAATTGATAAATATGAATTAACTGTCATCAAGCTAATCAAGCTAGGCCATAGATATTTTATAATGAGCTATTTCTGGTTCTAGTTCTACAATAAGTCTATGAGCAAGGCACATTAATTATAGCAGCACTTCTGGTGGAGACAAAAGTAAAATTTCTACGTGTACTTCTATATGTATAAATTAACCAAACCCTTTTCAAAATAATGCTTCCAAAGCAGAGGTGCTGTTACACACTGTGACCCCTGGAGGGCAATAAACAATTGTGATTATTCATTCAGGATAACCATCATCAAGTAACAACTACTTGATAACTGTTATCAGTAATGCTGCTAAATGATTAAATATATATGAATAAATACAAAACAGCAACTGTTAATTGATCAATCGATTATTAAATTAATCACCAGCATTTTTGATAATCAATTAAATGGTTTGAGTAATTCTTTTCAGGGAAAAATAGTCAAAATTATCTGATTTCAGCATCTTAAATGGGAATATTTTTTGGTGTTTTTACTCCTCTATGACAGTAAACTGAATATCTTTGGGTTGTGGACTAAACAAGATGTTTGAGGAAGTCATCTTGGGTTTTTCGGGAAACACTGATCAACATTTTTTTACCATTTTCTGACATTTTATAGCTGAAATAACTAATTGATTATTCGAGAAAATACTCAACAGATTAACTATAAAATAAATGTTATTTGCAGCCCCATATTTATCAAAAATAAATAATAAAAATAATTTAATAAATATAAATTACCTAATGCCCTTTCAAAGTAATGTACTTCCAAAGCAGAGTTGCAGTTACACAATGTGACCACTGGAGGGCAATGAACACTCACTCACGATAACTGTCGACTCCGCGACCGTCAAGCCAGACATAACAGCACGCACCGACTTCCGCTGAGGAAATTCAAAATAAAATGTTGAACTAAGCAGCAACATAGATACGCAATTTGACTACAGGAATAGGGATGTTACGCTGGTAGCTGACGTAACGCGGTTCGGTTCGTAGTATGGTTACGTAATTTTTAGCGTGTTGAATCGAGCCACCGACTCTTCTGCTTTGAGAGGTGCTTTAGTTAGCAGCTTGTAGCGGCTCTCTCAGAAACACCATCATGGCAGCGGAGTGCGAGTGAGTTTGTTGACAGTTTGTCTAAATGTTCCCTAAAAAAAAAGCTCCAACACGTTTCACATTTCAGCGCGTGTTTTGTCTCCGGCTCGTTTATTTGGTGCTCCGAGTAAAATCTGATAAATGTGGCAGGTTCTGGTAGAACTGTTAGCTAACGCAGCGTGTGAGCTAACATGCTAACGTTAGCTCAGTTCGCGTGAACGTCAACAGTTAGAAAACAGCACAGAGCGCGAGCTGTGCGTGTTAACTCAACATGTGTGTGTTTGTGTGTGTGTGTCTGCAGCGTGCTGTCCGAAATCGAGGTGCTGCAGTCCATCTATGTGGACGAACTGCTGGTCAACAGGACAGAGGACGGGTGAGACAGTGCATCACTTTGCTCCAGTATTTTTTCATCATGTAGCGTTTGACAGCACAGATTTTGGTGTGAAGACTTTTACAGCAGGGACAGCTCTGCAATGGTTGGACCCGAAACGTTATCTAACGTTATCTAACCCCCCAAACCCCAGCAAGTTAACATCCATGAAGTCCATTTTATTGATACATTTGTATTGTATCGATTTTCCCCCTAGATAGCAGCGTTGTTATCTGTATTCACTGTTCTGATTGCATAAGTTTTTTAAAGGAGAAATCTGTAATATATCTACTGTCATAAATAGTGCTGCATGATATGGTAAAAAAGTTAGATTGCTATTATTTTGACTGAAATTGCAATATGTGATATGATTACTGCTCGTTTCTGCTTACGATTTTCCGTTTACTGAAAAAAAAAGCATCTGTACCAAACAAACATGTTTTCTTTCATCTGGAGAACATTTTTTTAGGCCAGGTTATCTCTGCAGCACTACAGTGCTTTTTTTTTTTTTCAATATTTAAAAAAAAAAAAGAGATTTGGTTCTGGTTCTGCGATTTGAATATTGCACTCAACCGTATTGCAGTTTCGATTATATTGCGATTAACTGTGCAGCCCTGGTTTAATTCATGACACACGACTTTGCCCGGCGTCTCCTTTGGCTGCAGTGTTTTTAAAGAATATTGTTGAAGCTGCTGTTGTGTTGTGTTGTGTCCTCCAGGGGTTGGGAGGTGAGCCTGGTCCTGTACCCGTCCACAGCGGAGGACTCTGTCTCTCAGTTTGTCCGGCTCACCCTGACTTTGACTCTTGATCAGCAGGTACGCTCTTCATGAACTTATCCTGTTCCCAGACTGCAGTATCTCAGTCTGTGCAGGCTGAAATTCTGTATACAGAGAAAATATGACTGAAACACACTGAAAAACATTAGATGCCATAAAATGAATGGTAAAAGTGACACTTGCAGTCTGCAACCTTTAGGGTAGCATTTTTTAAAAAAAAATTGGCATCCATAGTTAGCTTATGGAGACTCAAGGACACTAGCCACTGTCAAATTTTAGAGGAAAAGTCAGATGTGGCGTGTTCTAGGTCTGCAACTAACGATTATTTTCATAGTCGATTAATCGCTTGATTATTTACTCGATTAATCGCTTAATAGTTGTTTGTTTTAAAATGTGAGAAACTGGTAAAAAATGTCAGTCATTGTTTCCCAAAGTCCAAGATGACGTCCTCAAATGTGTTGTTTTAATCACAACCAAATTGTAATTAGTTTACTGTCACAGAGGAGTAAAAAAAAAAACAAACAAAAAAATGTTCACATTTGAGAAGCTGAAATCAGAGAATTTGCCTTTTTTCCCTTAAAAATTTACTCAAACCGCTTAATCCATTGCACCATTTGTGTAGTGCCTCATAAGATGCTCTTCTAACCACATTCTCACCTTGATATTATTACACCAGTTTAAACTAAACTAATATAATCGTGAGAGAAAAGAGAGGAAAAAACAGGCAGAAAAAAATCTATACTTTGTACAGATAAATCAACATAAGTGTCTATATCGCTCAATTATATACATATGATGTATGTCACTCTTTATTTGTATATACAAACATTTGAAGCGCTTCGCACAGTAAATATATAAAGGCAATAAAGACATCTGTATTCTTGTCACATTATGCCACATTGTGAGTTCAGTTAAGAGTGAATCTGTAAGTGGTCATGAACACTGTTCTGCTCATCTGACAGAGATCATAAAATACAGCAGTAGGTCATAACAAAACAATGGACCAATAATGCAGCTGTTCCACATGTAAAATAATTGACATTGCTTTAAAATGACGAGGCAAGGATGTCTCATTTTGTTAAACGCCTGTCGCCTCAGCTCCTCTCTCCTCGTCTCTTCCTCACCTCCTCCATCTTGCAACTCGAGTGGGAGGAATGAAGACGTGATGAGTGGAATCAAGGATGTACAAACTGAGAAATGAGAAAGGTCAAGTAATAAAGTATCTGTAATGTAAGGGATGAAGCTGGTGTTTGCATTACTGGTAACAAATTCCATAAAGCACCAAAACCAACAATATGTTACTGCACCTAACTTTCTGTCTGTGGCTCTGGCTATTGAGGCGTTTCATTGAAAACATGCACGTTAAATATTTTTAAATGAGAAATGAATGCATTTAGGCTGAGTTAACAGTCCATCTCATTGTTTTTATTTAATCTTATCTGGAAAAAAGTGTAGAACATTTTAGCCTACTTCATAAACGAGACAAAATAAGTGCATTTAGGTGGAATTAACAGGCTCTTATTTTTGTCATCTCATCAGTAAAACAATGTAAATTTTAAATGCTTTGTGAAAAATGTACTGCAGATCAACAAATTTTAAATTAGTAGAATTTCTTCCAGAGTCTTCTGTTTTTTTGGGGACCCAAATAAAATCTCCTGTGACCCACCCGTGGTTCCCTATTCATTCCCTGGGCATGACACAAACATGACAGCCAGTGCAACAGTGTGGCTCACTGATGTGTTTTTAATCATTTTTGGACAACAATGAAACTCTGTGGCACAGAGAGGCTTTGATAGGCACACGATACTTGTTATTAGGTACATTCAGTGCTGGTTTGACTCTGAACATAAGATTTGTCGACAATGACAGAACAATAGAGACAGATCTGTTAAAACTCAGCCCAGCTAATGTTCTTTGTTTTGTTTGCACAGTATCCCTCGTCTTCTCCTGCCATTTCTATTCATAATCCACGGGGGCTTTCTGATGACAAGCTCAGCAGGTAACAAACTGAAGCTGTGGACTCGCCAATATCTATTTTCTGCTCAGAACATTTTGATATTGAGTGTAAAATCCTGTTATCATGTGCTCTTAGTGTCCAGAAGTGTCTTCAGTCGGAGGCTCAGTCCTGTCTGGGTTCACCTGTGTTGTATCAGCTAATTGAGGTCATTATATTTATATTTAGTGGTTTCTTTTAACATATCATTTAAAGGACCAGTGTGTAGGATTTAGTGGAATTTAGTGGCAAGTTTGCAAATTGCAGCCATCTCAGAGACCCTCCCCTTCCAAGCACGTGGGATACTCAACCAGATCTGGTTCCAGAGAGGGTGCTGGTTCACCCCCCGACCATTTTTTAATTAACAATGAAAATAAATTGATTCACACCGTTTCAGCTCCACCCTCCTTAGTTACTGTTGCTACACCTGTCAAGTTTTCCATTCTCGTGCTGCACTGGAGTAACTGATGACACACTCGTCTTGGACTCCATGGAGAAATAAACTGAAGCAGCTTCTTGTTTCTAGCTGATGACCGTCGATTTTGTCAGCCAAAATGATGACTCCCACTAGAAGACTTAATGTGATGAAGTGTAGCTAGCTAATGTAAGCTAATGCTACTGCTGAAACTCCATGAGTAAGCTGAGAAGTCCGTCACCAGACTGTAAAAGGGTCTGAAATATGTAATATTACTAAATGGCTGTGTACGTGATGTAACGTTAATGCTAAAACACACAGGCTAAAAGCACATCTTAGCCAACACTACTCGGGCGTTGAAATTCAACATGTATCTGTGTATGATAAACAACAGAAATACACTCCTTACCTGGGAAAAGGAACTGCATCCAAAGTTGCTAATATCAGGCGCCATCATGAGTCAAAGCATGCTAGCTTCAATGCAGTGTTCCCGTCTGGTAGCACCACAAGAAAATTTTATTTATAACTTTAGCTATAAATGCTCTGTACATATAAAGGACTCATTCTGAGGTAACAAAAACACAACAATTCCTATTTTCAGGTGATTATACATTGATGAAAACATACTTGTAGTATATTTCATGTCAGCTGTATTCTGTCAATAACCCCCCTGAATCTTACACACTGGACCTTTTAAGAGAATGTGGATGATTATCTACTGAATTAATACATTAAGGCCAAGATCAGCAGTACTTACTGCTGCTTAAATTCATATTTCTAACTGTTCTCCTGTTTTTTACTCCTTCAGAAAGCTAAAGAAATCCTGACTGAAAGCAACATTCCTCATGGAAACTGTGTCATTTGCCTCTATGGCTTTAAGGTACTCAATTTCCCATCAGTCTTGTTGTCTTGTCCCATCAGTGTAACAAGGGGAAACAGTGTGGAAGTTTTGTTGTTTTCTCCTCCTATCATCTGCTTTGTTCTGCTGCCCCCAGTGTCCAAATATATCATTAAATGCAGGTTTACTAGTGTGCAGATATTTCCAGAAATGTCCCTTAAATCTTCATCTGCTAAAAATGTAAGCAAACCCATGCATGTGTCCTCAGGAGGGAGAGACGTTCACGAAGACGGCTGCTACCACTACTTCCACTGCCACTGCCTCGGTCGCTACGTCAGACATTCTGAGAGCGAGCTCCGCCAGAGGGAGAAGGAGTTAGAGGAGGACAAGACAAGAGACCGAACAGACTATCAGGTTAGATATCAGTGATATAAAGAGTTCTGGTTAAGAAATCTTTTGATGTCTCTCTTTATGAGCTATTTAATCCCTGAACTTTTTCATAGGAGCTGACTGTGGTGTGTCCGGTGTGTAGAGAGCCTCTAATATATGATATTAATCAGCTCCTGTCCTCCCCTGCACCCCAGCTGCCTGAGGTAAAAACATCTTCTAATGTAATGTTATAATGTTTTACTTCACAAAATAATCTCACCATAAGGTCCTGTTAGAATCTGTTCTGGAGATTGTGAATGAAAGCTCGATGGTTTAGCTGTTTCCAAGGTCAAAGATAAACGTTTAATCAGTTTAACTGTTTTTTTGTTTTTCACTCAGCTGGATGAAGCTGCGATTAGTTCAGATTTTCAACAGAAGTGGTGTGAACTCCAGAAGCTTTTGGAGAGACAGAGGGCTAATGGTGGGATCATTGACCCGGAGGTGGAATCAAATCGTTTTCTCATTCATATCAATGAGGTAAGAATGAATCAGAATCATATGGCCACATTTAGATAGGCTGCAAACCATAACTAATACCTGTCCAAGTCACAGAAGGGGTTAGTCAGAGTGAAATGTAGGTTAATTATGTTCCTTTTAATTGTCTGACACACTGACAAATTCAGATTTGAATGTTAAGATACATGGCTATTGATTTTTCCTTATTCTTTCATTCTACATCACATACCGTTTGAGAAGAGCAGAGCAAAAATATTGTCTTTTTTGGTCTTTGCATACATAGATATTATTGACTTGGGTAGTTATCTGATGCACCCGAGACATTTTAGTTTGCTCGCTTTGTTGTTTGGGGAATTCCAAGATTTGATGCAAAAAAGTGTGAAAAATACACATTCATGTAACTCCAGAGCTGCCTTATTAATGCTGTTCCTATATAATCTTATACAAAATTGATGCATGTTAACTTCCACAGACTCCATCTGTTGCTGAAAATGGAAACCTTAGATGTTGATGTCCCTCCTGGCCCCCCGGCACCCTCTGCTTCTAATGTTTCCCCTGATGAAACTGGTGTCAGAGCGGACCGGTTTGTCCCTGGACTGTTCAACTGCAGAGACGGTCAGGGCCAGAGGCATCACAACCAGGCGAGGGGGCAGAGGAGAGGAGGCAGGTCCAGACCACAACACAGAAGAGCCGCCCCCATAACAGATCACATGGACAAACTCTCTCTGTCCTCAGACCGCACTGAAGGACCAATAAAAGCCAAAGCTCAGGGTAACCACGGCCAACAGATGCAAGTAAATGCAGAATTGTGTCAGCCTAAGACAGGCGGGGATGTCTACTCAGAGCAACAAGAGACGTTGGTGTCTCCAAACGATCAGCCAACATGCCAGGCAGCCTTGGAAAGTGAATGCCCAGAAGATGCTGCACACTCAGGAGGTGGTCGCGGGCATCGTGGAAGGAGAAGGGGGCCTCACCGACCTGTCCCACACACTGGGGCCCCCGGGCCTGCGCACCACCACTGGGACGGGCGAGCTTCAAGAAGCAGGGGAGGTGCCAATAACCTATACAGCAGAGGAGGGGGTGGCCGCAGGGGTCACGGCAGGGGCTTCCAGCACAAGGTGGTGGAGAGGGAGAGGGGAAGAGAGGAGGTGCTATGACAAAGGGCAACAGGAGGGCCAATGAACAAATGTATGTGTGCCTCCATCATCGGTTTGCATAGATTAAAGCCCTGCACCAGAAGTGACATTCACTGTAGTACCCTTCCCTCCTCTACATCGCCCTTATCCTGGTCCCTGGTATGCACTTTCATGCACACTAATATCAGATACAGATGGTTGTTGCTTTGTGTTGTGGTGCAATATGACTTGAAAGAACTCCAAATTAAATTTTCTTTGGATGTCAGTGTGTCTTTATTTCCTGTAATTTTGTATTAAGGTTCATCTCATTTCAGTTCAGTTACACTAACTGTTGCAGCTTTAAACTATGTCCTTATTGAGATTTTGAAATATGTGGTCAATGATGCTGAAATTTTAGCTGAGCCTTATGGTACACAGGGCACTGGGGTCTTGTACTGCTAGTTTATACCACTGAATTATACAGCTAGATTTAACAGAGACATATTGTGCTTTTTACTTCGCTATGTAAATTATTATTAATTTGTAGATTAAAATCGAATGGAGGCTACAATGAGCTTATGAAATGAAATGTATTGTTACACAGTAAATTAAACCATTCAACAGTAAATAAAATGGCCAAATCAGCCCCACAATGGCCAGCTACAAAAATCAAAATGCACATTACATGTTAATCAGTAATAATAGTTGTATAATATGTAATTTTTATAGCCTAATTTAAGTAAATTGGACGATAATGATAATTTTACTGCAATACTTTTACTTAAGTAATTAAGAAATTTACTTGTAAAAGACTATATTTGAAGATAAGCTGTTATTGATCCTAGATTTATCTTATTAAATAAAGGCTTTTACACTGGTATTGCTAAGAGCTCTCTGGTGAAGGATCTGAATGGTTCCACCTCAACTTTAGAAGGGTAATGGAGCCATAATATGTTAGCCTACAGTTATTGGGGATAAATTGGCCAAACCTCACAGCCTAGAAGAATTTGGTTCTTGTCTGATAAGAACCATTTTGCCCTGAGTACTGTAAGACTGGAACATGAAAATAGAGGTTTTCTTTCCATATTGTAACTAACCAGGCAATGCTTTTTGGGCTTTAGACCCTCAAATACCCTGAAGCTTACACATTTACAGTCTGGTGTTTGTAATTTGATAAATGGTGCTTTCTTAATACTAAATACACCACATGAAACCACATAAACAGTAGTTTTTGTATGGTGCATATTTCTAAATTTGTGTTCCATGAATAACAGCACATATAAATCAAATTTAAATATGAAGAATAACAAATAAGAATGTAAGATGGAAACATTAAAAAGAAACGTAGTGCTAAGAATTATGGGAGCTGTAGTTGACGCACGCTCATCCTGGGAGGAAGAGGCGGAACCTACGTCCCCCGACGCCATCTTGGCAGTTTTTTTTTTTTTTTTTCGTTGGAAGACCTGCCCCTCTGAATTATCTGCGCAGGGTCGCAGAGGCGTGTTGTTGTTTTCAAAACCACCGAGGTTATGACTGGCGGGACCGATTTTCATAAAAGCTACAATAACAACAAGGACTCTGAACCTAGAATGGATGTAGACATGGATTCTGGTCATATGGACAGTGAGCGGGGTGAACTGGACGGTAGTATTCCGGCTGCGTGTTCTTCTAATGGCAGTGGCGCGGAAGAAGATGAGCGGAGGCCGTCGGTCGTACGAGAGAAGCCGGGGGCTCGAGTAGTCAGCACACGCCGGACGGAGGCGGAGTTCTCTGCGGTGGCAGGGAGCAAGAGGTGTCGGTCGAAATTGGAGAGACGTATTTATGCCAAAGAGCCGACAAGACATGGCGTAAGTGATGCTTCTGTCTGCATGTTTCACCAAAACTATAGTTAACATGTTAACATTAGTTGCGCGGACTCTTTTGTTTTTCACACCAAACCCCATTAAGTTTTTAAAGGTATTTTTTATTAACACTATATGTGCATGTCGTAAAGGCGTAATTCAACGATTTTTCATTCACGAATGATCATTTGGCATGTCTGAAGAATTCGGCATAGATGACATATAAATGCAAACAACGGGCCAGCCTGTTATAAAAGTTGATCTAGTAAATAGGCCGACGTTGTAGTTAGGAGGATTATGTGGCCGCCGAATTGAATAATGGCTCAGCACGTATCAAGGCACGTTTTCTCGGGTGAAATGACAGTAAGAAGCCCTGCTAATAAACAAAGAGATTTTCAAGTCCTAAAAGTTTGAATGGAGTTCGGTGAAACGTCCCATCGAGAAGATAAATTGTATTTGTACCTGTACACTTTAATTACTGGTGAAACTCTTGCTTGATTGAAAAGATTTGTTGGACAATACTCTAAATAACTGATGGGTCTTGCTCTCTTTTCAGATACAGCAGAGGTTATTCAGTCCAGACTGAATGAACAGGAGGGCAGAGAGGAGTTCTACGTCCACTATGTAGGATGTGAGTACATCACTAAGTTATTATTCTCATATGCTTGAGAATGTAGTGCGCATGACATAAGTCTGTGTTCACAGTTTTAATTCATGACTTTGCTTATCATTTTGTCCTAATTTTATATTCTCAAATCCAAATTCGTGAGCAAAAAGCTAAAGGTTTCAGATCTGACTGCCAATTTAAAACAATATATTTCTTATATATATATATATATATTGAATGTATGAATAAAGCTGATAAAATGCAATACCTTTGTAAGCAAGAACTGTATATAAATCTTTATTAAAGAATTTCTTTTCAGCATTCATGATATGGTTAAAAAAAAAACAACTTATGATAATTTTGACACATATTGTGATATGATTCATGATTAGAGAATCAGGAGTCACAACTGGGAATTTTCATTTTAAAGTTGTAAAGCCAAAAAAGAGAATACAATGCACATAATTAAACATTTACATATACATAATCAAAGCTGATATTTTCTTTCTATATTCCTGCTCCACCCTCATTTGCTTCTTTCTATACCTGTCTTAATTTGCCCATATCCTCTCCATCCTCTTGCCTGTGGCTTTACTGTGATCATCATCTTCTTTTCTTTGGCATGCAGTCAACAGACGCCTAGATGAGTGGGTGGGAAAGGCTCGTCTGGCACTTACCAAGACAGTAAAGGATGCAGTGAGGAAGAGCACAGAGATCGGAGGTGTTGGTGATTTGGGTGAACAACCTGAAAGGAAGATTACCCGCAACCAGAAGCGCAAGCATGATGAGATCAACCATGTGCAGAAGGTAGAGAGACATTGTATGTTATCTAGTTATTATATGGTGAAACTCTTATATGTGGTCAGTATTATTTAATGAAGTTTTCCTTTGCAGACGTACGCAGAGATGGACCCAACAACAGCTGCCCTGGAGAAGGAGCATGAGGCGGTAAGTTGGAGTGTCTGTGTGTATCTAGTAGTTTCTCTTATTTAAGGTTACAAGAGTGGAGAGCAAATATAACAATCTTGTCCTGCTGCTTTTAACATTCAGGTCACACTTGCTGTGTCCTGTACATCATTTAGTTAAAGTGGCTATCTTATATTTTGCCATCTTTGTGTGATGATTGAAAATATTTTCTCACCTTGCATGTCTCTCCCCCAGATCACCAAAGTGAAATATGTGGATAAGATCCAGATAGGAAACTTTGAGATTGATGCCTGGTACTTCTCCCATTTCCCGAGGACTATGGCAAGCAGCCAAAGCTGTGGATCTGCGAGTACTGTCTTAAATACATGAAGTACGAGAAGACCTTCAGGCATCACCTGGTCAGTGCAGCTTTCACTTCAGTTTTCTGAAAAGTTTTCTGTTTTTTTTTTTTTTTTTTTTTTTCACATAAAGAACTAAAAGCTTGTCCATCCTTTTGCCACCTTGTTTGAGTCTAAGAATGGAGACATGACTTGTTAAATTAAATATCTTTTAAATTCAAAGTTCTATTAAATGTCCTGCAGAGTATCTTCATTTTTTTTTTTCTTGCATTTATTTTGGAAGAACTGTGGCTTTTCTCTGTGACTCGCATGTAATCATTGGTGTATTTTTTTTTTCTATCTGTGAAACCAAAGGTTAAGTACTAGATAAACAATTAATTTTACCTTTGTCTTCTCAGTCCCATTGTCAGTGGAAGCAGCCTCCAGGCAAAGAAATTTACAGAAGGAGCAACATATCGGTGTATGAAGTGGATGGGCGAGACCACAAGGTGAGTTTACCTGGAAAGTTTTTGCACACTTAAAGATGCAAGCTGTTTAGTGCTCAATAACATGGATTCACCTTGGGCTGCACAATATAGTGAAAAAAAAATCATATTACAGTTATTTTGACAGATATTGCTGTTGTTTGTCACAGTTAGTGGAAATGATCACTTTTACATCATGATTTTCATTTTCACTGAAAAGACTATTAAAATCATGTTGATGTGACATTTGTTTGGTGTCTGCACCAAACAAACAAGAACATAATTCCTTAGCTAGAGCATCTCTGCAGGACTACAATATGACATTATATTATATTACGTTTGTCACACGTTTTACCTTTATCAAAAGATTGCAGCTTCTGTGATTGGGATATTGCACTTGGCCATATTACAACTTCCATAATATTTCTATTATCTGTCATCTGTCTCCCTCTCTGTGTATCTAAACTGGACTGTCATCGGAGTTACAGTAAAGCAAATCAGTTGATTCTGTAAGAGATTTTTTTGTTGATGATGTTCATCTCTGTGATTCATTGTTGGTCTTTGCAGATCTACTGTCAGAATCTTTGTCTACTAGCAAAGCTATTTCTCGACCACAAGACACTTTATTTTGACGTGGAGCCCTTTATCTTCTATATCCTCACTGAAGTCAACAAACAGGGAGCGCACATCGTCGGCTACTTCTCCAAAGTAAGCCTGTTTCTGTTTTTGAGTTAGGTTGTTTTGTCTTACAGAATGTTATTCTTGGACCATGGAAGTACCTTGGAAGTACCCTGTTGAGTTTTCTTGTAAACACAGACAGTTATGTTTATATTCATTGTTTTCTTAACAAAGCATACTGTTTATCCTTCAGTACTGAGTAGTATGTTGAATGTGCAGTAAACCATTTTGGAGGAGGAGAGTTGATTGTTGAGTCAAATCCAGAAGCTTTGGGGTGGTGGTGCCGTCGAAGCCAAGTGTCACTATTTGACAACCTGGAAATGTGACTCAGCAAACAATTATCTTTCTTCAGAATCGCTTTATTGTCTTTGGCTAGAGTCCCCTTTCGTGGGCTATATTTTCTAAAGCCAGGAAAGAGAAACAAGCGGATGTGCAGAGGTCAAGTTTTCTCTCAGACCACTTGAATTACAATATGTTGAAATGTTCTTCTGGAATTTTGCCGCAATGACAACAAGAATAAACTTTGGATCACAGCCTTAAATACACAACCTTTCTCATAAAACATTTGTAAAGCTGATTTTAAGAAAGGTTTTAAACCTGCATGGTTTACATCCATCCACCCAGTTTGAGATTCATTTGGAATGGTGTGTGCATTGTGTCAGGCGTGCACATACTTGAGATAAAAGACAATCGAGTGCTCGCTCATAAAACATTGCACCACAATGCGAGCAGCAGTCAAAAACTCTCCAGGGTACCTTTAAATCCCTTTGCACATTCTTGCATAAATCATCACACTTAGATTTGCAAGCAGTTCATGAATGCTGCTGTAGTATTATCTCTAAAGGTTGGAATCATTAAAATTTATACATGCAAAAATATTTGAACTGACCAGGATCACACAGCAGGTTGAGAGAAACTCAAGCTGGAATCATTGACATGTGTTTGCCTTAACTTTGCCTTTGGCTCTGTTTTTCAGGAGAAAGAGTCTCCAGATGGGAATAATGTGGCTTGTATTCTCACGCTGCCGCCTTACCAGCGCAGAGGCTACGGAAAGTTCCTCATAGCTTTCAGTAAGTGAGACGCCATCATGGTGACTAAGATGTGTGTAGCAGCCCTAGAGCTAGTCATTACTTTTCACTAATTATTAAATATGTTAAAAGGTTTTTCTATTAACTAAGTCTGTTGATAATCCGATAAACTGCCCAGAATGATATATATCACGACCATTTACCAAAGGCTAGAATGTCACAGTTTCTTTGAAAGAAGCCAAAAATTAAAAGAAAAACGGTCTTGATTTGATTTTGAAATTGAAAAACAGAAGTAACCTTAGCATTTTGTAAAACTGAAAATCATGTAATGTTTGTCAAATCAGTTTGTCATCTAGTTGATGCAAATTAGGAGCAGGAATATGAATGTATTTGTGCACTCAGCATGGTCTCATGTGGGTTTCGTTGATGCTTTTTATTCAAAACTGTACACCAGCTGAAATGCAGATCAAACTTGCAATTACCCACTTCACAGAGCCGACCTCTTCTCCAAAAAGCACACAGAACTCGCATCAGATTCAGGCATATCAGCTCACTTGACACTTTTTTTTCATAAATGTATTTTAAGCAGAACACTGTTGGAATGTGTATTGCACTGTTGCAGATAGCAGTTTGACATAAATGAATCACCACTTTTGTAATTACATTTTTGCTGCTGTATGTGCAGGTTATGAGCTGTCTAAGCTGGAGAGTGCCGTCGGTTCTCCAGAGAAGCCTCTGTCTGATCTGGGTAAGCTGAGCTACAGAAGTTACTGGTCCTGGGTCCTGCTGGAAATCCTGAGGGACTTCAGGGGGACGCTGTCCATCAAAGACCTTAGGTAGACACGCAAACACACAGCCTGATAACAAGTTCCATCATCAGACAACCGGCCACCCTCTTATCTTTTTAATCACAATCATCCAGTTAGTTCAGATTGCTGTGATTCGGATCCTTACTTAAGACCCTCCTCCCTGTCTTTCTCTCCAGCCAGATGACCAGCATCACACAGAGTGACATCATCAGCACGCTGCAGTCGCTCAACATGGTGAAGTACTGGAAAGGTCAGCATGTTATCTGTGTGACGCCCAAACTGGTGGAGGAGCACCTGAAGAGTGCTCAGTATAAGAAACCACCAATCACAGGTGAGTCCAGGCATTTGATGGAAGTTTGCACAAACTTCCATTGATTATATTCTTTTATATTTTTTTCTGATCTGGTTGTAACTTTGATGACAAGACCCAGATTTTAACTTTTTAGGAGGTAGAATCAGGAAAAACTCTGCTTCCCAGCTTTTTATTGATTCTCTGGTTTTACTCTTCTTGTGTTTATGATGTGTTTAGTTTTTTCAGGTTTAGGTTTTAGGGTTTTTCTTGTTTTGTTTTAGTTATAGTCTTTTAGGTCGTTTTCTTCCATTGGTTGCTCGTAAATGCAGTCTGATCAATATGACATGAGGCGTCAAAAGCCATTCTTGTGTTGGACAAAACAGACACGCTGCAGTGAATTCAGGTTTCCCATTTTCTGAGCATCTTTAGATCTCAAACTTGTTTGAAATGTTCCTGTAGCACTGACTGTGTTTTTGTACGGAGGCCGAATCCTACATTGTGGTGTTGTATTTTTTTTTGTGTCTCTGTGTGCCATCTCATGAAGCCTGTCTCCTAGCAACAAGGCAATATAATGAAGTCTGCAAAAAATCATCTGTTCCTTCGCTCATGGCTTGTCTTGTCTCTTTCACAGTGGACACTATGTGTTTGAAGTGGGCGCCCCCCAAAAATAAACAAGCCAAGCTTTCCAAGAAGTAACGCCACATCTGGTCATCAGTCGACCAGTGTATATCATCTGCCAAGATGCCCTTTTCTCCTGCTGTAATGAAAACTCAATGTATATAGCTGTTAGTAGTATCTGTCAGTATTTTCTTAAAATATATGTACATAAAAAAAAATCCCACTACTTATCTTCTGATTGCTTCTTTCTGTCCTTTATCAACTACTGTAGTTCTAAACGTCACCAAAGTCTAAAATTTTCTTTGTAATGTTTTTCAGGTGAACGCAATTTTTTATCTGTCAGAAAATAGCTTGCCATCAGCTCTTTTCACACAGAGATACTATATTTTCACCAATAAGAAGAACTTAGTCTTATGTAATCTTTTAGAGTTAAAATAGTTAATGTATATAGCTTGTATATATGGGTGATAATCTAATGTTAATTTCAGCTGTATTTTATTGCTTTCATGTTTTTTTAATGTATTTTCCTCTTTATTCTTTAAAGGAAGAATCAGTAGGATTTGTCAAAGCTGTCCATTAATGTAATAGATATTTGAAGGTTGAGTCTTGTCCCCAGGATGTCAAATACTGTCGTTTTGGGTTGATAAAGCATCCTGAATACAGGAAAAGTAATGAGAAAATAAGGAAGATACAGGCAGAGGGCTGCAGGGTCTCTGCAGATACAGAAAACATCACACACTTCCACTGGGACATGGTTGAAAGCGATTATGTTTCTATGAATTTCTTCATTTTTCTCAGGAAAATATTGCATGTCATAAATTTAAATTTGAGAGTATAAGGGCCAGGCACAAGGGATAAAAAGGGAGATGGAAGACTTCATTTTGATTTTGAAAATGAAGTCGAGCCTTCAGTATTAGTGTCAGGCATAAAGCAAAATAAAATTAGAGGAAGTTTTTTGTTTTTTGTTTTGCTTTTGCATTTTGAGAATAAAGTAGAAATGTCAGGAATAAAGTTGAAATACCATTTGGACAGCAGACATTTTGAACTTGTCTCACAACCTTTAACGAATAAAGGCCTCTCTGTTACTGAGCACGCTGGCTGACTGGTTTAGCGAAATGGAACGGAGCCATGCTGATGATATTGCCCACACCTGAGCCTTCTCCTGCAGTCAAAGTCAAAATCTCACAAAATCTGTGAGGAAGAGGTCACACACAAAAACCTCATTTGGTTGAATTTTTCTTTACAGAATCCAATTAGTTTCAAGTTAAAAATGAAAAAGCGATGTTTATGTTCTGCTGATAAACAACATAAAGAGCAGGATACCACGTCTCCATTGTTGGACATTTGTGGAGTTCAGTAACAGGTGAGTGTTTTTGTTTTTTGTTTATCTTTTTTTTTTTAAACAAAAACCGCCGCAGCAGTAACATATTTTTCTGTTCTACAGCAGCTGTAGCTCTGAGAAGCTTGTTCATATAAAAACTCCAGGTGACCTTGACTTTAAACCCCAATTTGTTCTCGATGTTCAGGCAGCAGCTGGCGTGGAAGCTCAACTCTGCGTGTTTGCGTCAATGAGCAGCCAAGCATTGTTATAAATTACCTGAAATTTAATTTAGGGGATTTTACCGCAAAACTTTACTGATACAAGTGAAATGCAAACAACAGTCATTTGAAAACAAAAAGAGGAAGAGAGGAGTGTCAGGGAGTTCAGTTATGACAGAAAAAAAAAGGATTGCAGGAAGCTTTGACCTTCAGCAGAAGCACAGTAATACACGGAAAGTTGAATAAAATGAAATAAATAAAAGCACAGATTGATAATTGAGTGACAGTGAATAATTTTGTTTAAAATAATGTTGTCTTTGCTATTGATCCTTCATTATTATGGGCAGTATAACGTTCGTTATGTAGAATATGACTTTTAATATCGTGCAATATTTTAATTTTGTCATTATTATGATCATGTTCAATATTTTACATACCAGTTTTACTTTATCCAGTGTGATATCATGTGCGTTCATAATCAGGTGAAATATTTTTATTTTATTTTTAAATTTCACAGCCAATATTGCATTCGGTGTAATTGCCAATACTACTTTTCTATTTTAAGTTATTTTAGCTTACCTTTTTTTTACTTAACCTTTTTTACTGGTCCATTTAATTTTAGGCCTATGTATGTGGGATTTGCCAAAAATAGTAGATAGTAGGATAAAAAAGCTAATATTTTTCTCATTGAATTTAGGTTAACAGCTCGGTCTATAATTGTCAAACAAAGAAAATGTGACTGCCAAGTAATAAAACTCCACGTTTAATACAGACATAGTGTTAAGGCTTTTATCAGCTGTGATTGTAAACTGGTGTAACTGTAATAATAAACACAAGGGGGCAGCAGCGTTCCGACTCTGACCACACTGATGGTTAAAAAAATCATCCCAATGTAAATGCAATCAATTATGTTTTGATAGCAGTAAATTTCTCTTTAAAATACATCATTTAAAAAGGAATTGCGTCAGTTTGATATAGTGTTTTATAATATTATGCATACAATGATTTATTTTCCATAGACTCAACCCTCATTGTACCAACATATTAACATGCAAAAACTACTGACTGACCCCAAGAATAAACTACTGCAAGAAACAGCCATCATAGCAAAAATGTTAACTGCTTTCTTTCTCATAACATTATTATTCATGTAATTAATGTCATCGGGAAAATAAAAAACATTATCATTTTAGGAAACTGACAGTTAATATGCACATTGTGTAAAACAAAAATGTATGCTTTTCTTTAATACAAATTGTAGCTTTCATGTGATTTGATTCTGTCATCGTTTAGTCTTAAGTAATTTCATGTGTTTTATATTTATATGGTGGCACCAACAAGTCATTTTGACCCCAAAACTGGTGAAAAATTGGAATGAGAATAAAAGCTCTGAGAGATGTGACCAAAAGTAAACCTCTGGTCTGCAGGTACCCCAGCTGGTAGGATTGACGGTGTTATTTAATCCCTAAATAAAGAGACTAAAGTGAACTAGGTTCCACTAAATACCTGCTTTTCACTGCAGAGGTAGATACTGGGTTTTGATTTTGGTATATTTATTATATTATATTATATTTTTGGCAATATCCATCATGCAACAAAGGGATATACTGAAGATGACCAAACCAGGCAGTAGTTAAATTATTTCTGTAAATAAAATCACAGCAAAAATATATGTTGGATTAAGAAAAACAAGAGTAACCCTGTTACTCGTGAACATAATATTACAGCCACAATTTTTTAGTGTTAAACCACAACACTTCAATGACAAGTATTGATTTATTGTTGCAAAGTGTAAATATCCAATTCTAATCAAACTGAGCGTGAATATCTATTGTTATACTGGATGTACACTGCAATGTGCTGCTTTACATGCATTTTACTGCTTTTATAAAGACCAACACCTGAATCTCATTATTTTTAATTTCTCAGAGTCGATCATAAGAACAGAGGACAGAGTTTCTGCCTGGAAGGTGACCGAAGAATCTTGAATCAACAAGCAAAAAATGAGCAGGGGAAGGTGAGTCGGGAACACGTTTCCCTCGGTGTTGTGTTATATGGAGGGTTTTTGATGAAAAAGAGTTTGTGCTTTCACTGACACTGACTAGATAAATCAATGACAATTTAAGTTCTCAAACTTTCATGTCCACACAGTGAGCAACTTTACCATATCAGTCAGTCCATTGGATCTTTACAGGAATTAGTATTTTGCAGTGCAGAAGCACCAAATTCCAAACGTTTATGGAGGCCTGTTTCTGCCTGGTAAATTAATATGCCGTGTAGAGATGATAAAACGATTTATGTTTAGTATCACTTAATTATGACTTCATACAACTGACATAGTGAGTCAGAACTCGTCCCATAATCTATCTTATGTTAGGATTATAGCATGTATAATACTGCTAAATCACAATACCGTCAAATTAAGTTTTTGACTCACTCTGTCATAACTATGAGATCAGATCTATTTATTTAAAAAGCATACAGTGTCATAAGTACTGTCATATTCATGAAGAAATAGTTTGGTAAAGTTTTATATACTAGAATTACTTAGCATGCATACAGCCCTATTCATTAACTCATTGAATAAAAAGTTCAGAATCAGACTGAGACTAATAAATTAGTCAGGAAAGGAAAAAAGGAAAAACTTTAACACTAAACAAGTAAATAAATAAATTAATTAATTAATACATGTAGTTTTCATTATGTTCATGAAGAGATACATGCTTCTTTAATCTTAAAGAAGTCATCAGAAGTCTTCTTTTGATGCACTAATAAAGATAACAGTGGCACTACAGAGGAGGACTGGTATTGAAGAACTGGAAAGAGTCTGTGAGAGTGTTTTCCCAGTCAGAAACATTGTTGTCGTCTGTAAACACAAACATACAAACACAGATCACTGGCACATGGACGGGTTTTTTCTCTCTGGAATACTAGTTTACATTCTGTGCTGTAAACTGGAGTTTGCTGGAGTCTGTGCAGGAGTTTGTGTCTAACTTCCCCATATGAACATAAATTGGACATAGCTCAGTAGATTTGTTAGTGGGGGCCGGTTGCACCAACAGGGGTTAAGCTAAGTCGGTCATAACTTATTGCTCTAAGTCCCACCTAATAGTTTCACCAGGTGCAGTTAACCTTCTTCTCATTCTCATTAATCTTATGCCTCGTCAGGAGCAGGTGTAAAGTCCAAATCTAGGCTGTTTCTTTGCCTCGCTCAGGAGGTCTTTCCACCTTTCTGTACATCGTTTTCTGAACAAAGGCTGCCAGAGTCTGAACAATCATTTATGACCTCTGTTATTTCTCTGCAAGTCAACTTTTTACTTGTCATTTGTCGTGTACTCAAAGCACGGGCCGAGACGGTGGTGGAGCTCGCCGACGAGCTTGCCGAAACGGCACTGCTACGTCCTGCAAAACCACACCCATCTGGGTGAAATACCAAGTTTAGGGAGTCCCAGCAATAGTCATGTGGGCATTCACATGGATGCACATTGCTGAGACTGGGCGTAGTTAAGATTAGACTTAAGTTTGGTTGGTGCAACCTGACTTAAAGCCCATTCTGAAGACTGCTCCACTGGTGCTACCCCTATGTCTATCTTAAACCTAACCTCATCTGAATAATTCTAATCAGATCACTGTTTATTAATTATGATGATTACCAAGTATATAAATATACACTATATTGCTCTTGTAAACCCCTTGTTAAAACCTGGCTGTAGTTACCTGGATACTGGTTTTATTTCTGTGAGGTACAGGATGTGTTCAGCTTAGCATGAATGCAAAAAAAGTAGTTTTAATTTCTAACAGACTTGATAAAGTAAATGCACCCAAGTCCTCTGTGACCCCTGTATGTATGTTTTAAGTTATGCTCAGTGTCACATGCTTGCTGACAGCAGCTCAGTGTGCTGCCACACAAATAATAATTAGCTCTGTCCTTTTAGCTGTGTGTCATTGATCAGCTGTATTGATGATTCCATCACCGCTGGCTGTGGGTGCTCTTCACTGCAGATATGAAGCGCTTGTCAAAGTTAAATAAGTAGGATTTTCACTTCAAACAAGGCTGGGAAGACCTGAGTTAAAATATTTAACAAAGCATGTATACATAAGGCTAGTGATCTGATTTGTTGGGGACTATTTTGAGAGGTGGATTAATCTACATTTGGTGCTCTAGTGAGTATTTAGGGCATCCTGGTGATTGGTAAAGAGGAAATCAGGAAAGACCAAACAAACTTCAGAGACTCCATCAGCACCAAAGACCATTTGGCACAATATCCATCCATCCATCTTCAACTGCTTATTGGAATTCGGGTCGCTATGATAGCAGCTCCAGCAGGGGACCCCAGACTTCCCTTTCCCGGCCACATTAACCAGCTCTGACTTGGGGATCCCAAGGCGGTCAGAGGCCCGGATGTAGATATTATCCCTCCACCTAGTCCTCGGTGGCCTCCTCCCAGCTGGATGTGCCTGGGGCACCTTCCTAGGGAGGCAACCAGGTGGCATCCTTATGAGATGCCCGTACCGCCTCAACTGGCTCCTCTCTACGCAAAGGAGCATCAGCTCTACTCTGAGTCTCTCACAGATGACTGAGCTTCTCACCTTATCCCTGAAGGTGATGCCAACCACCCTTTTGAGAAAACCCATTTTTGCTGCTTGTATCCGCGATCTTGTTCTTTCTGTCATGACCCATCCTTCATGACTGCAGGCGAGAGTAGGAACCACTCCCACTGCTCAGATTCTCCAAACCATCTCAGAAATCAGAGCAATCTTTTTACAAACTGCTGAAAGCTAAAGAGAAGCAAATGGACTGCTGCAACTCCCAGAAACAACTGGAATCCAGCCACAGCCATTAGTAACTATAATTATCATTTCACTGTTTGTGACTGGTAAAATAACTGTTCACTTAGTTTAATTAACTAATGATGCTTCTTGTAAAGTGTGACCGAAATATGCTGTATATGAATCGACGTAAAAGTACAGAAAAGTGTGGATGTTATATGATCACACATTAATTTCAAATGTATAAAATGTATTTTACTGGGGGCCCTGAACCCCTCTGAGCCCCTCAGCACTACAAGAACATTAACACATGAGTGTGAAATAAATTAAACTGGCACAAAATAAAGGGAGATTCTGTTTTATTTTCAAAAGTTGTACTTCAAAACCACTAAGGTCATTTATAAGGCATTCACAACAATTCTTTCTTTTTTGGTTTTTGGACATTTGAGACAGTTTTTGATGCTTTCAGAGGGTTTCCTACAACAG
Organism: Lutjanus argentimaculatus; assembly: GCA_034769285.1. Taxonomy (NCBI): domain Eukaryota; kingdom Metazoa; phylum Chordata; class Actinopteri; order Lutjaniformes; family Lutjanidae; genus Lutjanus; species Lutjanus argentimaculatus. The sequence continues at coordinate 5,277,051 of JAWZSL010000030.1, read as the reverse complement.
GAGTACAGCTAAGGCACAGCACTACTCCCAGAGGAGAGAGAGAGAGAGAGAACAATAAAGAGAACTAGAAAACAAAAAAACTAACAGTCAATAAGACAGAAATGGCACAAACAAAAAATAGATTGGAACTAGTTATAAAGAAGACAAACGGCAATACAGTTTGAGGCAAAAATTAAAAAAAAGCATGACAAGAATAAACCTCTCAGCTGGGATTTTCCTCCAGAATCTGAACATTTTCACACCATCAAAATCTCTTAAAAACAATCACACAACTTCTGCGGCACCATCACAGCACAGCATCCGAAGAGCTGGACCTTTCTGTGTCACTAACTTAAAAACTGTACATCATCTATGAGTATTTTACAAAATACTGATTTACATCGACTCACTCGTCATATGAAAAACATATATTGGACATAAAATGGCTCTTAATTTTCAAATCAACATCGAGCAGGAACAGAATGAATTAAAGTTTAATTTTCCTAAACTTTTTGAATATTCAGGACTGTTTGGGAACCAAATGACTGCTGACATATAGAAATATTAAAGGAATTACTATATTTATGGATCAAATTATGACAGCTTTGGGTGGCCATAGTTTTAACAAAATAATGTTTAAACTCTGATATGAGTGATTCAGACTGGCATTTGTCAAAGTTTAATGGTGCGAACTTTAAAGCAAATTATTTTTACTAAATTTAAATAGTAGAGTCTTGTACCTGGTCCAGTATGGTTTAAATGTTTGATTTCAGCATCAGATTGAAAGCATCAGAATGTGGCTGCTGATGAAATCTAGCGAAAATGACCTTTCAGTTTAAATAATTGAAATCAAAGGCAGAATGGATGATTTCTCCCAGCAATTTTTTCTCTCTCTCTACGTCTGGTATTTATGTCAAGTGACGGATTTAACGTAACGTATGTAACATTGCTTACTTTGACCCAAACTCCGATCTTGTCCTAAACCTAACCAAGTAGTTTTGGTGCCTAGACTGGCTTTCAGACAGCGTCTCATCCAGACGCTACAGGGTACCTTGTGCATCAGATGCCAAGAGTATGCTGCCTGTTTGACCTCTTGTTGGTGATCAGTCTAATGCTGAAATCAATCAATCAATCAATCATTAATCTAGTGGCAGTAAATGATGATGTTCGTGCTCTCTGCCTGTTTTGGTCCTGTGCACTCCCGCGTCGTTTGTACAGCTTAAAAGAGATCGGCTCTTCGGGGTTAAACCCACCTACAGTGTATGTGGCCGACTGTGCTGATCTACAACCCAAACATCTGGTAACGTCTGCACCATGTCAATTCAAATAATAAATTATATATAATAGTCACAATCATTTCTAGAATAAATATGATGTGCTGTCCTTTAAGTGCTGACAGTTAATTCTGAGCTTTATCCTCATGGTTATTGAACCCCGCTGCTCTCCAGTTTTGGTCCCAGTAATGTCGTCATTGTGAAGCTGGATTGCACCACCATCAGAATTTGTTCATTTGAAATTACCTTGCACCACTTTGATTTAAAACTGCAATTCACAGATCTAGATGTGACACCATAATTAATGTGATTATGTGACACTGTATTAAATCTGTGTAGGGTGGAGTTAGGCTAGCCTGTAGTTACTTAAAATTAATAGTTCAACATTGTGAGAAGGACATTTAGTCACTTTTTTGTTAAGAGCTAGAAAATCCATACCGGTCTCATGAACGTCTGGGTAGCTCAAAATGTCGAACTTATCACTTTGCAAGGGACCATCGTATTAATAGTCTGTTTAGGTAGAATTCAAAACCCTATCTTTTGCAAATTGAGTTTAAATTAAATCAGTAATCGTATAAATTTGACTTTGAAAATAACATGTTTGGTGAGTACACTGATTTTTAGGCATGAGGGTACCCTGTGGAGTTGTAATTGAGAATCAACAGCATTATTTATGTTCAGTGTTTCTCACTAAAATCACTGTGAATTCTTAAGGCCAAACAAACATTTAGAATCAACATCCTGATAAAAACATCAGCAAAACCTTTTTAATAATGTTAAGAAACCTGTTTTGTTTACATCAGCCTCTCTCTATTTGAAATGATTGAAAACCAGTCAGGATAACTTTGATCCTGACTGGTGAGTCGCAGCTGTCTTGGCACAAACTCCCATCACGAAGCAGTGTGGAAATCTAAAGGTGCAACAAAATGTCTTGGGTGGTTTTCTCCTCTCCTCTCCTGCTACATCGTATACTTACATCTTTATGCACATGGAAGTCATGTTTATTATGGAAGAAATATGTCAGATGATATGAATATACAAATGTTAATAGTCATGTTTAATCTGGGGTTGCAACATCTATAAAATGTCAGAAAATAGTGAAAAATGTCAATCACAGTTTTTCAAAGTCCAAGATCAGGTCCTTAAATGTCTCTGTTTGTCAGTCCATAATCAAAGGTATTCAGTTTAATATGATGATAAAACAGAAAAACAGTAAATCTAATATCTGAGAGGCTGAAAACGACATTTTCTGCTGTTTTTGCACAGAAAATTAGGTTAATCAATCATCAAAATAGTTTGATATGTTTAATTCTTTTTTGATAAATTTACAATCCCAACATGGCATTTTACACACCCTGTGCAAGTGGGCCAGTGATTTTTAAAGCTTCTTAATTATGAAGATTTTGCTTTTTAAGTTTAATATTTTAAATTAAATACCCTTTTGGGTCTCAGTATTCAGATTTATAATAAATATACATTTTCAAGGCCTAGCTTGTGCTTTGCTAACTGCTGATGGGCGTTCACTATTATGTTTTTGACATCGTACAGATTAAATGGTGGTTGTGTTAAACTCGTAGCTGTAAAGTAGTTTGAAATGAGAGCAGATAAAAGTTGAAGTGAGGAGAGGAGCTGCACCCAAAACAGACTGACACAAACATTTCCCATCAGTCCTGACAAACACTTGAAGGCCTTTAGAAACAAAGGCAGACTTTTTTTCAAAAAAAAATGTCAACCCGCTGCACCAAATATCAGCATATCAAATATTAGTCACTGACTAAAAAAAAAAACTTCTATAAACTTCTGAATAAATTACTCACGTAGCAGTTGTACACTTTGACACAGTCACATCAGTTTCTACAGCAAAGAGCAGGTAATAAAAAAAATGTGTGAAAAGTCAAAATAAAAAAACAGAGGAGGTGAATCTCTTCTGAGTTCCAGCATAGCGGACGTCTCACACTTCAAGTCTCAGGCGGTCTGAAGGATTCAGACATGGCACAGAAAGAAAACAAAGAAACACACATCAAGATACAGAGCCGATCAGTGTGTTTTGGGGGGGCACAACAGGTTCAGGAAAGTAAACTGAGCATCTTTACTCAAGTGCTGTACTTCTAAGTACAAAACTAAACCTAAGTACAATTCTAAAGGTACTCAGGACAACAAATATTATTCTTACTTCACTACATCTGACAGCTGTAGTAACTGGTTAGTTTGCAGATTCATATTTTACATAAAAACACTGCAGCACTTTCCAGCAGTATATAAAGTAGTTACAATCAGCTCCACCTTCACAACTATAGATTAACATGCTGTTTCAATAATAACCCAATATTAGGGGTGTCACCATCAGGGCTGAACGATTATGTGTAGGCTTGAACATTTCTGCAGCATAATATAATATAATTTGAACTGGTAGTTTGACACACATTTTGCATTTAGCACATATTGCGCCTCCTGTAATTTGAAAATTGCAGTAGCCCATATTGCAGTTTGGGTTAAATAAAAAACCAACTGAAATGAGGTTTAAATTTCAAGAACTGAAAGGCAGAATCGGCGATACACGCAGTGTTTTTTTTCCTCTTGCTCCTTCTTGCGGCATCCAGCGGGTGTCTATATAAAAGAACAACACTTAAAACATGACAGCGCAGCTTAGCGACCGTTCTATCTCACTTTCTACCATATAGACTATGGATTTAAAGAAATGACAGTCATCATGGCATAAAACCAATGATCTGTTAATCTTTACAAATTAAGACTTGATAGTCAATAACAATGGCATGGCCATCAGTGCTAAAAAAAAAGTTTAAATCTAAAAATTGATTAGTGACTTTAAAATTGAAAGTAATATCGACTTGTGGATTTGGAGAATTTGACACCCCTCCCCACATTATATATAATATCATAACAAACTAAAAAGGGCTGTTCTACAAAATGAATACTTTCCTTTTGCTTTGTAATACTTCTATACTTTAACAGAACAGTTTTTCACTGAGTATTACTACATTTACTGAAGTAAAGGATCTTAGTACTCGACCACTAGTAGTTTCAGTGTTTTCCAATCAGCAGTACTTTTTTTTTTTATTTCAATAAATTAAAGCTACATGGCTATGGTTATGTTGAAATCTTACACATTTAAAAATCCAGGCAAGAGACTGAAAAAACCCCAGAAATGTGTTCAGACTGAATGCAGAATGAATTTGTACAAACTTAACTTAAGGATGCAACTAACCAAATTAAATATCTTGCGTGCAAATTACTAATGTGAGGGAATAATTTCTCAGAATCCCCCCCAACACCCACCTGGCTCTGTATGAGAACGTCTATGGTTGCTAGTGACTGTTTTTTTTTTTTTTTGTTTTTTGTTAAATGTTTTTTTTTAACATTATCTCTGGATCACAGCTGAAGAATCTTGTTATCTCAAGAAAACAAATTGTACTCATATTTATTGTTTCAGGCCTGTTATCCCAAGATTAATTACAGTATTATCTCAAGAGCTAGTGATGAGGACTGAGATTACTGGTTTCTGTATTGTTTTATGTCGTTCCTCTCAGCCTACAGCCAAAACAATTAGTTACCTGGATTTATTATGTTAAGATAATGAGATAATAGTTTGATATCTCAAGACAATGAAACACTTAATGAGTTTTTTTTTGCTCATTGAATTTCTTTCAATGAGCAATTGTGCAGGTAACAGTTAGGCTGAAAAAAGACTTATAAATAAACCAAAACATTAACTTTTGACTTTTAATCTGAATAAAAAAAAAAAAAAAACTTTTGTACAACACCTGCCAGTTAGATTTTGGCTCCACCTCATAATTGAGCAGAACTGTGATTTCAGCAGCCAGAAAAGAGTTATTTGAAATATTAGAAAGACCTATCTATTTTTTTTTTTTTTAATTTTCACGGGCAACTAAATATTTTCCAGGATATTTTTTTAAATCAGATTTTATTTTCAAGAAGTCCTACAACCAGGAAGTAGCATTCAAAGATGTCAGAACCGGGAACCTTGAATTGAACTGTAATCTTGGGATAACGGTATGAAATACAATAAATATGATCTTTATAAAAACAATTTATCTCAAACTGAACCCTGACTAATCTTTGATCATGATTTTTTTCGCAAAATGGGCCTAACTGCTTGATTCCACTGGGCACGGCTACATCGTGTTACGTCTGCGCCACAGCCACTCGAGCTGATCGCAGCCATTCTACACAGCGTTTGTGAATCCACCAGTCAGGCTGCAGCGTGTCCCAAGAGCGGCTCTCTGCTCTGCTTCAAATACACGCCTAGTCTACTTCTGATGGACGCCATGTCAAGCTGCACAGAGCAGAATGTGTGGGCAGGAAGTCAGACACAAACGGTATTGAGAATCCGGTCAATTTTCAAAATAAAAGACCCCGTGCAGACTTGCGATTGTAAAAACAAACAAAAAAGCAATTATTGAACTATGTAGCCTACTTATCCATTGTAGAAGCACTAAAAGCAAGAAAAGTGACTAAATAAACAAAATCTAAGCAAGTAAACATAATCAGGAGGGCAGAAAACACTACTGCTATGCGGAAGATGGTTGGATGGATGTGATGTGCCCAGTGGAATCCAGGAGTTAGGATGAGCATCTGTTCAGCATTTGAACATGTAAAGCACACTTGCATACGTTAACCCAGGAGACACTCACAACAAGAGGTATAGAGTTCTTCTCACACACTGCCTCAACACACACACACTTATTCACACACTCTCACACACAGCTTTTTAGTCCCAGTTGACACTGAGAACAGCAGACTGAATGAGGACTAAAGGAGACTAGTTTCCCTCAGTATTTAAGTCCGTTTCTCTTCTCGTCGCTGCCTCCAAAGTTTGAGCCATCCGGGTCCTTTCACTCTGTTGTTGCACAAATTAAAATAAATAAATAGACACATATGGGACGTCAGCCCCATGTCTTCCTTCATTTATTCCTTTCGTCCTCCCTCAGTCCGTCCGTCTGCTACCTGATCCGTCCGTCCTCTCTGGGCGGGCTCAGTTCAGACTTGGGGTCGGGGCTGGCGGAGCTCCAGACAGTGAGGCGGCAGCGCTGCATGACAGGACAGGCACTGGGTCCCATCGAGCAGACGTCCGCGGCTGACCAGTGGCCCTCCAGCAGCCGGTCCAGCCAGCGACGCAGTGGCGCCCCCGTCAGGCCGGCGTTGGCCTCGGCCTCCTCCACGGCACCAAGGCTCACCGGCAGCCGCAGCACTGGGTTCAGACCGTGGAAACTCTGCTCCATGTAGGAATTTCTGGCCGGGCCACCGTGCAGCCGCAGGGCATCCTCTGGATCCCAGGGGCAGGGGGTGAGGAGAAGACGGGTTGGGGAGAGGAAAGGAGAAATTTAAAAGCCTGACAAGATTAATTTGGAAAGCATTTTTCTCTCTTCCACTCTAGACTGAAACATTTTAGCCATTTACTAAAAAACAGTGCCAGTGTTAGATAGCCTGGTCTAAACAGTGTTTAAAAAAAAAAAAAACAAAAAAAAAACAGGTTTTGTGTTAAGCAACCAGTTTTCTAGCCTCATTTGTGACTTCGGCACTCCACACATTGCTGCCGCTGGGGAAAAAAAATTGTATTTCTACCTTAAGGTTTGCACTGAGAAATCTTTGTGACCAAGTTGTGGACAAACACGGTGCCAAATGCACAAATTGGGCTACAGATTTTCAAGAAAATAAATCCTCTGAAATGTTAAAAACAAAGAAACATCGTAAACTGACAATAACAAGCAAGAACGAGTCCTGCCCATTGGTCAGAGCTTGGATTTAGGGGGGAACACATTTTAACATGCAGACACCAGTTACAGCAGCATGGATACTGGTGCATGTAAAAACACAACAACACAAACACACTCCGATCAGATCACGTCACATCAAATGCCACCTTCACTTTATGGCCCCAGCCAATAAAACCTCACTGTCTATTCATGCACCAGGCTTTACTTAGAGTTCTGCAGTTATCCCCTGCACACACACACACTCACACACGGGTCTGTCGAGGTCAAACAAATCAAACAGTAACTCGGAGGAGGCTAATTCAGATAGAGGTGACCCTGTGAGTGCGTGAGTGACTGACTGGATACTGACACTATAAATATAAGTATGCGTGGTGTGACAGCTGCGACAGGAGGGCCTCTGCTGTGTGTGTGTGTGTGTGTGTGTGTGTGTGTGTGTGTGTGTGTGTGTGTGTGTAATTTAAGTATTAGCTCTGCTATTGATGTACAAACTACAGTGACCCCCTCTGAACCTGCTGAATATCATTTCAACAGGTGTTTTCGTGGGAGTTTCTGAAGGTTGATACTTTGTTCCAAATGATTTACTGACTCTTTGCCCAAAATAACAGTAATCTGGAAGCAGTAGTTCACATGATGTCACTCCAGAGGCAATGTTGCCAGAAAATCCAACTAGGACAAAAACATAAGATTTTTGTTTTACGTCAAGATGTTCTCTAATTGAAAAAAAATGCTTTTTAGCATCATATACTGTAATTAGGGATGTCACATTATGTTTTTCTGGCTCCAATACTGATTTCTTTAATTGAGTATCCAGTGTTTCCCCCTAGGATGGAGCTGAAGCATGTGCAGGGGAAAAAAAAATCACACCCATGTAAAAAACAAACAAAAACAAAACAAAAGAAAAAGCACAAGAGGGGCTCTGTGAAATGCTCAGCTGTAGTTTCTGCACTTGATTTTTTGCAGTAATCTGTTTTCTTATATGCATGTGAAGATGTCTGGATCGCTCACCTTGCTGTAGGGGCTGTTGTCGGTGGAAGTCCAGCGGCGCAACGATGAAGCTGGTCTGGCCCAGCGGGCTCCAGTGGTGCAGCACCCGCAGGGTCCACACGCCGGGCCTCAGCGGCAGGGTGAGTGGCGGCCGGTAGTGGGTGACCTCCGCGGAGGCGTCCACCAGGATGTCGTAAGTGGCGGCGATGACGTTGGTTGGGTCGATCCACACCACAGTGGCTGTCAGGTTGCTCTGGCCTCGGCTCCAGCGCTGCACTGCCACCGGCTCATCCTCGGGTCCCACGAGACCCCCCCAGTTTCTGAAGAGACGCTCCTTCGGATCCCAGTCCGTCCCAACCTGAAGAAGAGACAGAGAGGATGGTACGGTTCAGACTGACAGATTCAAGGTAGATTTAAGGTGGGTTCAAGGTAGATGTATTGACCCTTTGATAAGCCCCGCCTCCAAACAACAACTGTCTAATCATAGCTTCCTGTAGGTCAAGTTAATGTATGTATATGTGTGTGTGTGTGTCTGACCTGGATGTGCTGCAGCCTGTTGGTGGCATGGGTGGGGCTGACCAGGGCGAAGTGGTCTTTGGGTGTCACCCAGGTCTCCAGGCTCTCCAGCTGGGTGGAGGCTCTGTTAGTGGCCACATGACGTACCAGATAGCCCTGGAACTGGTCTGACAGGAAGTAGAGGTGGACCGACACTGGGTGGCCCATGGCCACGTACCTGAGAAAGAAACATACATGCTGTACTTAAACCATGTCTGTAATAAAGTGGATACATATGGAATGTCATCTGTTCTTCCCTGTGTCCTCTTTTCATCCAGACTGAAGATGTTAATGATTAATCAATTAATCACCATTAGGAATTTGACCGATTAAATCTGTCTTGATTGATAATGTATGTTTTGTTTACTATTTCTCCAGAGCTCATAGGTTTCCTCACAGTTTGATTTGGTTTGACTTCTTAGTCTGGGAATTTTGGTAAGTTCACATCATTTGACATTTTAAAGCCAGATTAAAAAGATAGGTCTTTACTTTTTAAAACATTGAGAGAGCTTGCTATTATAATATTCAGAAACAGTGAGTTCCAGAGTTTAGGGGCATAAAAACAGAAGGCACACTTACTGATATTTTTATGGGACACATAAGGAACATTTGAAACTGCTGTATCTGACCAAATCATGAGAGCTAATCAACAGCATGTGGATTATTTTTCTAGTTTAACACAACAGAAGGTATAGTTTTTATTTCCACTTGTCATCACAAAGTCGTCTCGTGTTATTCTGGGCTGCAGTGACCAAATAATATGTAAAAGCATCTGTCAGGAATCCCTTCGGGAATTAATGAATCTGCAATTAAATGCAGCTATACTCATCACCATTATTTATACAGTGTTGTAAACGATCCCTCCTTTTGTTAGAAGATGTTTTAGGTCTTTCCATTCTGACTTAAGTATTTTCTGACAAAGACTGTGGAACACGCTAATATAATTCAGGGTTTAGGAGCATCCTTTTGGACGTGTTTACAGCACATTCAGAATATGCATCTCATTAGGGGTTTTTACCGCAGTTTGTGACAGCAGCCTCTTGCCTGTTTACGCTCAGCTCTGTGCGTTGTAAACAAACCAACTACCCAACAGCTTGCAAGGCTGAAGTAGAGATGCAGGCAGAAGAAAAGCCCACATTTCTGATTGGAAAGAAAAAACACCTACTTTTAAACATTATGAAAGACTTGGATATCAAAAGGTTTTGAATATGCTGCAGATATGATATATAATATAAGCTGTAGGTCGTATCTCATTATGTTAATGCATAGCTACATGTTAACAAGAATGTTCATTTTCATATACACGCAAACAACTTAGTAGGAATATTGTCTTTTTTGGAATAAGAGCAAAAAACAATATTCTGTGCATGTAAAGCTCGGCCAAATTATGTGGCTTCTGCATTGAAAACAACTGTTTTACAGTGACTAACACTGAATAAAATCACTTTAAACTGGTGTGGCAGTCTGCCAAAAGAAACACAGCAACACCTGCAGCATGTGATCAGCTGTACTGAAACATATGAGAGTCAGAGAAGACTGAGAGCAGGAACAGACCCTGATTCTTCAACTTTTAACTCCATACAAACTCACTGCTTGTTAGAGCTGTAGTTACTGGCAGTAATGCTTTCACTGTTTCCTTGTTTTTGATTTAAAGGAACAGTTCACCCCAAAATCAAAAGTACAAATTTTTCCTCTTACACTGTACAAATGAAAAAATTGCAAAACCTCAAAATTTCAAGGCTAAAATCAGAATTTTACTTATGCTCAAAAATCTACTGCAGTGCCTTGCCTTGAAAATTTAAGTCGTCTCAACTCTTCCAACTTTTTACAGTGTACCTGTAGTGCTATTTATGTGAGCTGCAGAGTTTTGGAGATATTGGCCATAGAAATGTCTGCCTTCTCTCCCATATAATGGGACTAGTTGGCACTTGGCTTCTGGTGCACAAAGCACCAAAAAATACATAAAAAAAAAAAAAAAAAAAAAAAAATCAACGGCAATGTCTCTTTCCAGAAATCATGACCGGTTACTCATGATAAATCCTCAGACCTTGTGAGCAGCTTCATGTAGGAATTTCTTTCTTCAGTAGAATCTGCCGGAACTACTTTGTTTTTTGGCACTTTGTGCACCACAAGCTAAGTGCCATCTAATTCCACCATATTATATCTCCAAAACTCTGCACCTCACACCAAAACTATCTAGATGGATCAACATCACTACAGGCCAGGTGGAAAATTTGTATTTTAGGGTGAACTGTCCCTTTAAGTCTGGACCACAAAGAAACTATCTCAAAGTACTAATGTTTGGCATGTAGATGATGTTTTCAAATGTGTCCACTTTGGCGTGGACGTGGTCTGAGATGTTACTTTCCTGAAATCACAGGTTGAAGGGAACAGACTGTCCTGTTTTAACTCCCCCTTTGCCCCCCTTTTACACACACACACTTCCCATAATGCTGCCCTGCCCATTCTAGCCACCAATCCCCACCCGAACTCCAACAACAAGTACCTCCTTGTACCTCCTGTGGGTCTCCACCCACACACACACACACACAGCTGGAAAAATCCAGTCTGTGCAGACTCTGTAGCTCGACTGTGCTCCAGGACAAGTTAGCGTTATCTTTATATTTAATTTGGACTCACAAACACCAGTGGTGGTGAGTTTTAGTGAAAAGACACATTTCATCTGCCAGTCCACCTCTCTCCCCTCAGACAGTGACTGTGCAGTTTGTCTCTCAGCAAAGAGCACAAGATCCAAATTTACCCGCCCAAATACAAAACACCTTAATAGCACAGACTTTTGTTAGTTTGGATAATTTGGTTTGAATCCAGGAAAAATGATCCATCGTTGCCTTTTAGTTTTGGTCCATTTCTTCACATTGACTAAACCAGAAGTTGTATATATGCAGCTGTAAATAAATTAATTGATTGTTTTGGTGACTGTCACCATTCCTCACGCTTTTAATTGATAATTCCTATCACATTGTTCATAAAGCTAATGCAAAGTTCACCACAGGCTGCAATACCCCAACATAACCAGGAGGAAAATCCCTTAAGTCAAGTCTAAACAAGAGATAAGTTTATTTCCACGGGGGAAAGATAATGGAATTACGAAGCTCTGCCACATATTTTCTAATAATAGCTTGAAAAACTTTAATGAATTAATCTTTGAACATAATATCCCAGAAAGTGAGTACTTAAATTACTTCGCTTTACAGCATTCTATCAAAAAGAGTATTTCCATAGATATATTACTGAAAACATAATCTTTAGCCACAATTTGATCATTAAAAATATTGGAAAAATCATGGTACACAATATTAAATGAAAGCGTGAGACTTGTACAAACAAATGGATTAAGGAGCTCCATAAACTAGAGGATGATCTAAAAAAAATTAAAAGATTATACTAAACACCATCAAAACCATATTTAATGGGCTTGAGGGATGACAGTAAATGTATAGAATGTGGTGCTGCTGAAGGAAATCTCCTACATCTGTTGTGGGTCTGTTACAAAATTAAAGACCTTTGGTTAAGTATACTGAAGCGAGCAATTATTCATGCTATAGCTATTCCACTCACACCACAATCACGTATGCAGGGGGATTTGCATAACTTCAGCTTGTATCGTCAAAGTTTGAAAAGATCTTTCTCGCGTTATGTATGGTCACAAAAAGAACGGAATCATGAATAACTGGACTGCCTCAAACACACCAACTCAGAAAGAATGGATCACTGAAGCAAGAGAAATGATTATTTTTGGAAAAGGTCACTTTCAGGCTGCAAAGGAATGAGTTGTTGAAACATGGGCACTGGTGGAAAAGTACTTAATGCCACTATAATTATGTAAATGTGGGTGTGTTTAATTAATTTTTTTCTGACTTAAACTAAAAATGGACGTTTTTTTTGTGTTTTGTTTGTTTTTTTCCTGTGAGTACTGTTCTGCAGAATAAGCATTGCATATCATCTGTCCTGTAAGATTTGGTGCAGTGAAAATTGAAGGCTAGTAATGGTGTTTATGAATGACATTGCTTGAAAGGTGCATTAGATAAGGGTTTAGTTTAGATGTTAATTCATAAGTTTGGAAGGGGTAAGAAATGTAGGACCTGGTACCTATGTTCATACCTGCAGCTGTTGTCGTTGGGATGGCCCTGCAGCGAGCTGGCAGCGCGGGACAGTCCCATACGAGTGAAGGCATGATAGTGGCTGAGCGTGGAGTCTGATAGGCTGGCGGGGCCGTCCGTCTCCTGCTCATAGATGTTTTCCCAGTAGGCCTGGAGACTCGGGCTGCCCGAGGGGTACGCTCCGAACAGGTAGGAGTCCAGCTGGTTGATGATCTCCTGACTGACGCTGGCCTCAAACTTCCTGGCAAAGAAGGTGGGCCTGGACGCTTGCTGTGGTCAGGAAAGACAGAGGAACACAGAGCAACTTAGACCTTTAATCTGCTGATTCATTATTTGATTTATAGAGTGTCTAAATTGTGAGAAATGCCCCAATTTACCAAAGTTCACAAACAAAAATTGCTTGTCTCAGAAGTTTTATTATTTTAATATTTAATAACTAATTATCAGAAGTGTTGCATATTTTTCCTTCTCAACTAAACTAATTGTTTCAGATTTAGATTGAACACTATGGTGAGTTAATACTCTTATGCATTAATGATGTGGATATATTGTCATCACACAAATCTCTTCTGTCTCTATATCAGCATAAAAAACTCAAAGACCCTTTACATTTGGAAACAAAAATTCTGAGAGCCTTCTATCCTTCATCCAGTGGAAAACCAAGGTAAGGATTAGTCAAATCACACACAGACTTGTCATGTGGCCCAGTCTGGAAGAAGGAAGGGCGTGCTTTATGATGTCATCAGGAGGGTGTGACCTCACCAAACGAGCTCTTGGTGGGCTCTGCAGCACCAGTGAGCCAGGAAACCCCAACATAAAGAAAACCACGAGGACTGCCCAGGCAGCAGCGGAACTCTTTATTCAGCAGAACAGTTTTATCTGTGTGGTTCCTCTGTGTCCTCACACAGCTAAAGACAACAGTGGAACCACTAGTTACAGGGTCAGGCGGGATTTTCGTTCCCTTCATCGTAAGATCAGAGGAAAATTATATAAAAGTGCCTGTTCTGTATATTTCTCGGCTCCCACCTAAAGGAGGTCAGCCAAATATGATTTAAGCTGCTGCTCTCTTGTTGGAGCTGTTGCCAAAAATGAACAGATTTTAAACTCGTGAACATGCTGCTCTTTTTCTCTTTAGTTTATTTTTTGCATTAGCGTAGTTTCAGTTATTTCGAATAACAGATTTAAAGTTTGATCTATAAAATGTCAGAAAATCATGGTAAATGCTGCTGCTACTACTATTTCCCAGATAGACAGATCTGCATTTTTGCTGATTAATTGATTATCAAAACTGATATTTTATATTGATTGGCTAAGCAATTTATTCTTTCCATTCTGAACAAATATAAGCACTGCAAATAATTACACCTAACAATGAATCAGTCAATAATCCCAGTGTGACTTCTTGTACTTGTTTTGTCTGACAATCCAAAAATACTTTTACTTTTGTTTACTTTTTAGTTTACAATGATATAAAACAGAGAAAGGCAGCAAATTCTCACACTTGATGACCATGACCCAGGAAATCTTTGACATTTTTACTGGTTAAGTATCAATTATTTGATCCATGATCCATACGGTTCACCCTCCAGTGGTTCGACATGCATGCGAGCGGCGGATTTAATTGCAAAATTTAACCATCATATTGTCATATACAGTATAGTTTTACTGTTGCTCTTATCGTTAAGAAGTAATTCCCCAAATCTCGATGCAGAGCGTCAGTGAAAAGACAAAACAGATGCATGCTGTGTTTTACTCTTCACACAATCAGCACAATGATTGAGCTGAGAGCGACAGATTTAAAAGCTGTTGCTTTCACCTCCATTGAGCGAAATCCTGTAGCAGGCTGTGACTTCCGGACATTTTCAGTCGTGTAACAGGGAAACTAGGCATGCTTGTCATCAGAGAAATAATTCCTATGACTGTGATGTTTATTCTCACTTTAGGAATATCTGCTGCCTGAGATGTCTTCCACGTATTACCACGTATTACGTATTACCTGATTTATTTCTTTATTTTTATATTTCATTTTTAATAGATTATTATATACAATCTATGGTGACTACAGACAGAGAGAGGCGGCTTCATCAGAGCCAAAGTGACACATTTCTTAATTAATTTAACCCTAACCCTCTCTTTTTTTACTCATCTGAAATAATGACTCAAAACAACGATACCATCCGAGCTGTGAGTTTTGTGATCTGTTGCACCCCTACAATTAATCAGTTATCAAAAATGTTGGTTTATGCTATTTTAACTGGATCCTCACTCTGCAGTGTGTTGGATGTTGCTGAACTGTTTCTCGAAAAATCTAAAATCTTAATCTGTCTTAAATCTTTCATTTTGAGTCAGTTTGTAAGAAATCCATAACCTCAGAGAGTCTCGACCAGGGCTGAACCATTTTGAAAGGATATCTAATTGCAATTATTTTGACTGATATTGTTGCAATTGTGATATGATTTGCAATATTAGAGGTAAAATATGTTAAAATGACTATGGTGTGATTTTTTTGCAGAAATCTGTACAAAATGAAGATATTTTTTTTAAGTCTGTAGAGTCTGATTTGTAGGACAGGACATCTTGGCCTCATGACATTCATTCATTCAAACACATTTTGCCTTTAATAAATATTGCACCTCCTGCGATTGGAAAATTGCAGAAAGTCATATAGCGATTTTGATAAAATTTTGATTGTGCAGCCCTAGTTTCGACCAGTTAAATAATGGAGATGAAGTGTGTTTATTGTACTATACATACTGTACATGTGTTCCTTACCCTTACAGTCAAGACTCTGAGCCGTCTTCAGCTGGCAAACCCCAGCATTATAATAATGACAACCTTAGAAACCTCAGCGGCAACTAGCTACAAAGCTCTAAAAATACCAACTGCCTAAACTGTACAGCTGTTTCCAGGATCAGCTCTTCTTATAGAAACCATCAGTAGCTCGACCACAGACGCTGTCCTCAGGTCTGTCGTTACAGGGAGCCAAGGACCGCCTGTTCTAAGTAAAAGCAGCACTGCTAATTTGTGAATACGAAGCTATTCTGGTCCACCGAGGCCCTGAGAAGGAAGCAGGGTGGACAGAATGGAGTGACTGAAGGACCACGCTTACGATGATGATGACTGTTATCTCTGAAGCTGTGCTGTACTGTACCAGCGATTATGAAATATGATCATGTGTTATATAAAAAACATCGCCCATAGAAAACTTTGTGTCTGCTGAGAAGCTAACATGAGATCAAATTCCATCAGAAAGTTGTGGTAGAAAAGTTAAGTAATAAAACACTAGGTTCCACACTCTGTTTAAGAAATAATCATAGATATGGTCAAATGATGAAACCAGAGGTTGGCTGCACAAAGACAGTCTTCAATCATGGCTACCACTGACATTTAAAGGGACAGTTCACCCACAAAATCAAAAATACACTTGAAATCACTTGAAATGCAGCCTTTAAAGGGTAACCTGGCCAAGATAGACACATTAGGCTTGAGTTTTCATACAGGACTATAGCCATCTAGTTCCATTATAGTGGAGAGAAGCAGTCATTCCTACAGCCAGTATCTCCAAACCTCTACAACTCACATCCCAAAAAATCTGAATGTATAAACAGCACTACAGAAAAAACCCAAGACTTTTATGATCTAGGTTTGAATTAATTTTACCATTTTAACTTAACTGCTTTTGATATGTCTGTTTTTTTTTTTTACCTTATTCTATGCTTTCATCTTAAGATTGTTTTACTGTTTTTATTACTTGTACTATTTAATTTTTTCTCAGATTTTATCATCTCCTGTAAAGTACTTTGTGTTGCATTTCTTTGTATGAAAGGTGCTGTATAAATAAAATGTATTATTATTTATTACGTTTAGTTACCTCGATTAGTTAGTTATTTAGTTTGTTTACTGTCACTATGGGTGCAAAAAAAGCCAACAAAAAGGTCTATCCCTTCAAGGATCCTTTCAATCTGAGCCTGTCAGAGCTCAGGAGCTTGGTGGTATCCAGCTGAACCTCAGTCAACTTTCTTCTTTCCTGTTTCCACTACTTAGATATGCGAGGCTCAACTGGTGCTGAAAAGAAAACCAAATTTTGAAGATGGCTAAAGATGTTGCTGGAGGACCTGTATATGCGACACATATATAAAGTCACATCTATAGTTATAAATTGCCTAATGTTTGCAAGGAAAGTAGAAACTTCACTGAGGTTCCACCAGGTATCATGTTTGGTCAACTGTTATTAGAGCACAGAACAAAAAGGGGCACGACAGGACAGGCATAATTACAAAACTACTACAAACATTGTGTACATATTAGTTATTTAGACTCCCCCAAAAAGGCCAATGCATTCAAAAGTTTCTAAAAATTAACCCCAATTTAATTTTTTTGAAAAGACTCACCTGGAAACGTGGCAGATCTGAGGGCTTGAAGTCGTTGGGTGAGCAGCCACACCAGTCCACGATGTGCTTGTACTGGCATTTACATCCCAGTTTGCGGTTCCAGTTGGTGAGCCTCAGATTGTTGTCCACCATGGTCTCACAGTGGGCGCTGTTCTCCAGGACAGTGTGGAAAAATGACTGGAGGTGGAGGCGAGTACAGAAAGACAGACAGACAAGTTTATTCACATTTGAAGCCCAAATTCTCTGATTTCATCCTCTTAAATGTGAATATTTTCTGGCTCCTTTACTCCTCTCTGACAGTACCCTTAATATTTTTGAGTTGTGGACAAAACAAGACATTTGGGGACATCATCTTGGACTTTGATCAACATTTTTCACCATTTTGACACTTCATGGACCAAACAACTAATCAATTGAGAAAATAATCGACTGATTAATTGATGATGAAAATAATTGTTAGTTGCAGCACTAAAAACACTATATTCATCTAAACAATTTCATCATATTATATACTGAGGTAGTCCAAAAGTAATGGAAAATAATGAAGTTACTACACTGGAATAAATTTTTAAAGTAACCTTGCCTCTAACTGTATCAATTTTCTACTGTACAATCACTTAAGAAATAACAAAAATATATTTTGTTTTAAGGATGCCAAATATGGATTTTTGAAGGTAAATACAGAAACAAATTTTTGGACAGCTAGCAGCTGATTTGTCAGTCAGTCCAGAGACAGGAAACACAGGTAGATAACCTTGAAATATTCATGTCCTCCTCTAAAGGACACCAGCAGACACTGTATTTGTATTTAGAGTCTGAGGGGTCACTGAGTGTCACTGTACCTCAGCAGGCAGCAGCGTGTAGGCGTAGAAGCGCTTCATGCTGCTGACCAGCTCGTCTTGGGAGTTGACCACGTAGTCCACGAAGGGCCGGTTCACCAGGAACCAATCGGAGCCTCCGTCTACCGCAACGCCCTCTGGGATCTTGCGGTCCCCGAGACGCCACATGTGGGTGTCACACTCGTAGAAGAGGCGGTCCAGACCCTGCTTACGGATGAAACTGAGAGGACAGATCCAGTGTCCAGCTGATTAATGTATAGATCATTTCAAATACCTGAGGACAAATTTACTGAAAAGAGAGAGACACGTCTACTGTATTTCTGTAAGACTATTCAGCCATTGTCAGTTAGACAGATTTTTTATTGTCTCTTGCCAAGGAGATTTGTTGCCACAGTCTGTACAAAGCATCACATAAATACATAGGCACATAAATACATTATACACCACAACATAACTGCATGAAAGTCACTGAACCGTGCAGTCCTGTAGACTGTGTAAGTGCCTTTGTGACTAAACCTATGTTTAAACTGAAAAACAGGCTCCAATTTCACCACGTGGATAAAACTAAATTACAAGAAACTAAATGAGGACAAAACCAAAATGATTAAATATTGGTTTAGATCCAAAATCAGGAGTAGTTTTAGGAAAACTTAAAACTCTGGCATCTGAGAAAATACCTCTTAACAGCGTCTTTAAAAGGACTGCATTTATTTTTATTATTTTTTATTATTTTCAGTGTAAGTTTGATTCAAAACGTTTTGTTTTGCTTTTTTACAGTGTAAAGTGTTCTAATACTCGCCCAGTTAGGTGTAATAACAACAAACTACTATGAAAACCAAAAATATGGGAACAGTAATACTATTTTTACATTTAGTCAAAAATCTACATCGAAGTAAATTTATTCCCTCACAGTTACCTCCCTTACAAAAAATAAGATCACCAGCATCATCAGAGAAAATTAAACACAAGCAAAGAACAGAGCGACAAAGACACCGACAGTGATGGACTCTATGTCTCTTACCGTGCGTTGTCTCTGCCGTGAGATTTGATGAAGTTCATGTTGCGGTACTTGGACAGGAAAGCCACCAACTGTTCATTGGTCCTGAAGGGAGAAAGCAGCTGTCAGTCATCCACTCAGGTGGACACACACCTCCAGCATCACGCTGCACACTCTGATTAGACTCAGATGTCACTTCACTGATCTAGAGACAGATCTACTGTTGTTTTAGTCACACTAGCTGGGTGTGTTTGGCGACGATTTGTCAGCATCTGGTTGATCCAGACTCAAATATCTCGACAACTACTGAGTGGATTACCATGAAGTTTGATAGAGACATTAATTGTTCCCAGAGGATGAATCTTAAGCCCCTTTTACGCTGGAGAATTTACTAACCCACTTCCATCCAAATGAACATGAAACAGTAAAATAAAGCAGATACTTCAGACAACAGAGATTAATTTGGAAACTACAAAAGTACTGAGAGCTGAACACGCGATGTTTAGAAACACCTGTCTCTCTGCTCTTCTGCATAGACAGGAGGCTTTCCAGCACAAATTGAAAAAAAAAACAGAACGGTAAACAGGTCTAGTGGCAATAGGAAAAGCGAGTTTACCTATGTTTAAAAAAACAACACACATCTGCTAATTATGGTGTAAAGCCTTAGAAGGGGCGCATATGGCCTCAATCAGGGCCTGGCACGGCCTTATTCAATTCAAGGTGTTGCATCACCTTCACATCTCTGAAGTCAAACTCTCTAAAGTGTTTGCAGACGTAGGGTCCACCTGTGAAAGGTGCAGCAGACTCTCACTCGCCTCTACAGCACATTCATTCTGACTCTGTCCTAATCTGCACACTAACTGGAGTTCAATCTTTAAAACACTGACAGATATTTTTTTAAACGGTCATTCATTCAGATCCTATGATAGCTATTTTTGGCACAATTATAATCCCTGTGAAACGAATCTTAAAATAACTACATGTGTCACTTTGTTAATAGAGAGATTGATCTTTCTCCATCGGAAGACTCCTCATCCACCGAGCTGGACTGAGTGGCTGAGGGAGGTAACCCAGCATCTCAAACATAATACGTGGCTCTTCAGATAAGTTTGACAAGACTTGGAAACCATTTATGGACTTTATTCAGGCTTTTTCAAAAAAAATGTGTCCATGTAGCCCCTCACAATGAGATAAGGCTTGGGTTTTAACTTTGTGTTTTTGACGTGCCCACCTATTTTACTTGACTTTCATCATCATTACTTTTGCTCTTATTCTTAATCGTTTTCTTGTTGTTTCGTTGAATGGCTGTTCTGTATGTTCAACAAAAGTCAATAAAAATATGTTTTTAAGAAAAAGGTACTAAAGACTTTGGGGAGACACTGGTTGCAGTCGAATAGTCTTTTTTGCTTTGGATGGTTCCTGGCTGAGTGAAATTACCCTTAAGTATCATTTGTACGTGGCAGCCATGATAAGAGCCAGTGACTTCTCCAAATCAGGGGTCTTCAACAGGGGGTCCAGGAACCCTAAAGGGTCCTCAGAGTTACTGCAGGCAATACGGCACTGAAAGCATCTCTCCATGGAAAACATGTTTTCGCTCTTCTCACGACTGACTTCGACAAAAGTTTAATGTGACTGATTCAAGTTACCCGTGTTAGAAGTGACAGACAGATGGTTCATCAAACCACCTGCCGGATGGTTTTTGAAAGTGCCTGCCCTTTTCCAAACAGTTTCTAAAGACGGCTTCTCAGATGGTTCTGTGTAACAAACCATCTGGCATGTCAGGTTAGGTGACTTTTCCTACGGGCTTATTAAATCTCCTTCACATCTTTTCTTGATCTCATGATGTTTCCCATCAAGGTCGAGGAGAGCCTGTGTTTTTAAAAAGAATACCAAGGACATAATTTTTTATTACTATTTGACTACAGCCCTGACTTTTCCTCTAGTGCCACTGTGAATTTCTCATTGTTGGCTTTTGGTGAAATGTCTCCACAACTATTGGATGGCTTGTCATTAAAATGGGGTGCAAACATTCATGTTTCCATCAGGATAAATTCTGATAATCATTTTCAACTATCGCCATCATCAGGTCGAACGTTCAATTTGTCCAATACTTTGATTTATGGTCAAATACAAATGTCATGTATGATGCCCATTTTCAGCAGCCCAACCTCATATTTTGTCCACATCTCCTTTCAAAACAATTTGTGCTTTTAAACTCCTCTGGAAGTATCTTAATGTGCCGTCATCTGTGTTTGACCACAACAGGAAGAAAAACACATAAGAGTCTCACGCAATGCACATTCCCCATTGCTGTGTGTTTTTTAAACAGTGTTTAAAGGATTTTTTCCTCTAATGGATCCATGTCTAAGCAGGTTGAAATTAAACATTTGAATGATGCATCTCTTCCTTCTAAACAATGCAAAACAAGCTTCCATTTAGGGGAATCAAAGTGACTCCATGTTTGTCTGTTTGGGACTGCTGGACCAGTTTATTTGTCTTCCTCTTCCAGCTGAGAGAAAACAGCTCCAGTGTGTGGCCCGAAGCGGAGGCAGCACATTCGCAGCCACTCCCTGCATGTAGTGTGAGCTGTGAGCACACGACTCGAGCCTGGTGTCGTCCTAATGAGTAGACAGGACAGGAGGCAGACGGATCGCTTTGATTACATTTGATTACAGTCGTTAAGATGAACCGCAGACGTGCATGTGTGTGTTTGTGGGCATGTTTGTGTTCATCAGTAACTCACACACATTTAAATCTGACTGAAGCCGCTGTGCTTTCGCAGCTATTTTATCTACAACTGGTCATATATCACAAACGATGTTTCTCATCTTGGTCCTCTTTGTACAAATTATGATCTTTCTAAGTCTCACAGCTGCATTTAGACCTTGGATATTTAAAGGAACAGTTTGAAATTTTGAGAAACAGGAAAAAAGTCCACAAGTGTATTTCCCAAAATGTTGGGAACATTCCTTTAAAGGGAGAGTTCACACAAAAATGAATATTCAGTTATTATCTACTCCCCCTCATGCCGATTAAAGGTCGGGTTAAGTTTTTTTAGTCCACAAAACACTGCTGGAGTTTTGAATGGTGACCAGTTTGCAGTGTGGAGGCATTTTATGGTTTTTTTTTTTTTTTTTTTGGTCATTTCTTCTATTTGAAAACCGGTCACATTCACTTAAATTGTTTGGGAGATTCTGTGAATGACCTCCAAAATAATTTATATGTAGATGATAATAATAATTCAAGTTCTTGAGTATGTTTCTGTCATTCTTTACAAAACAAGCTCATGTGTATTTCATGCTGCGGTTCACATTTTTTGTAGAATACACAAATTAAAGGGATAGTTTGGATCACTTTCATCTTGACTTTGAATTACATAACTTTGTCTCTGTCTACAGGCTGTGTGGACTGACCCACATGTTGTTTATATCGAAACTGGTGCTGAAATCAGTTTTGTTTTCTGTCAGTTGATCCTCTGAACCCTGACTGATTATCTGTTTAATATATAAAATGTTTTTTGTGACCTTCTCTTGACAGCTAGACAGAAACCGTAGCTACCAACACACACACACACATACACACACACACACACTTCCATTGACTCACACTCCATGTGCCTTAATAACGTCACAGCTATTGATGGTCGTGCTAATGCTGTGGTTGGCTATGGATTTTAGCTGGAAGGGCGTTCAAACAGACAGAAGGACAGAAGAGAATGGATCAGTATGTGCGTGTGTGTGTGTGTGTGGTGTGTGTGTGTGTGTCTCTTGTATTTCTATCCTCATGAGGAGCACTCACAAGAATAGAAAACAAAAGAACTAACGATGCATCTGACATCTTGTCAGTCTTGAAAAAGGAACTTTAAATCACCTTTACGATAAACAACAGGCTAATCTTCGGATTTACTCACTTTAGGATCTGGATGTGAGTTTGGGATTAGGAATGGAAGATAAAGCTGTGGTAAGATTTTAGCATTCAACTTTATTTTAACTTAATTCAACATGAGCTGCCAGAGGCTCATACATGTTGTAAACAAGCCCCAGTTTAACCCAGTTACTGCTTCTAAACTAATTATTTGGAAGCAAAAGCAAAGCACATCCAAGATCTTCATTATCAAACTGCATGCTGTACATAAAGGTCAAAGCTTAACCCTGAAGTGGCTCTGCAGAATCTAATGGACATTTACAACTGAGAGTTTGGTTGAGCTTCACCTCTGTTTTACTTTCAGATCATTTAGTTTCAATATTTTGATAATTTGTTGTCTTTTTAATTCATTTTTTAAAGGAAAAAACTCTCTGGTTTTAGTTTCTCAAATGTGAGCATTTACTGCTTTTACCTTTGTATCACTGTAAATTGAATATTTTTGAGTTTTGCACAGATGATTGGACAAAATGTTTGAATATGTCAATTTGCATTTTGAGAAACTAACCAGCATCTGTGACTATTTATCTGAAATTCTGTAGACGGAACGATTAATATGATAATCAAAAAATGATCAGCAGATCAGATTCATAATAATTGTTGTACTAATTATTCTTAAAGACTATCCCTTAAAATATCGACCCAGTTACCCAGATGCACCAGAATTGGTACAAGTAGCCCATAAATGGGCCAGTGGATCTGTATCCATTTCCTCGGCCCAAACCTAATACAAGTGCTGCTTACTGGAGCTGATTCTTAGCACAAATCATGTGCATATGACTGCCGAATTCTAAGAACTCGATAGAGGTCAAAGACAGCTCACACGTGGCCCTCCTCCACTAAAGAGAGGGACAATCATCTCATCATCTCATCCTGCCGAATGAATCACAAATACTTACCAGTTCCAATACCAGTTCAGGGCTGGCCCAGGGCATGTAAAATGCCATATCTGGATAGTAAATCTAGCAAATCTAGTATAAAGAATTAAACAGTTTAATTGTTTTGATAATCAATAAGTCATTAAAGTCATTTTTCATGCAAACATTGCATTCAACCTCTCAAATGTGGAGATTTACTGTTTTTCTTCTTCATGCATTAATTTACATTTATATATTTATTAACATATTAATCATTACTGAATATCTATTGGGGTTTTTAGATTAAAAATAAACAAATTTTGAAATTTGTGACATTTTATAGACAGATTTGCAGGGATCCTTCAATTAAACATGAACAAATTAACATTTAGTCTTTGTTGTTATTTTATAACTGCTAATAAATTAAACAATTTGTACAGGGGCAAGTAAATTTTGACTTTGGGCAAGAAGAAAACCATTGCCGTTCAGACACACCGAGGAGCCAAACACAAGAGTGACTATGTTCTCCACGTCTCTTCACTGCTGCAGCTACAGTGAGAATCTCCACACAATATGTTCACCGATCACAGCCAGCTCTTTCCTCAAAAACACTGATCCCCTTCAAATCCCAGAGCAGCAAGACAGCCATTAAAGGGCTCTGCTTCAAAAGCTATAGACTCCCAATCCATTCAGAGTCAATGCACTCGAGGTCTGTTGGCCACGTAACCTGATCCATAACACCTTAAACAAACCAAACAAGGCCCGCCGGGCTGCTGGGTTAGTGGTCGTTAGCTGACACAGTGCTTTAACAAATCAATGTGCTGTGTGTTTAGCAGGAACCTGACATGATGGATAAATCCCCTCCTGTCTCCTACACGGATACAGAACAGTGAACAATGGAGTGATTTTCAAGCAAACCCTTGTGGAGCAACAGTCTATTATAGCGAGACCATTTCTGTCTTTAGGTTTTTTGGATTTAGCAACAATGGAAAACTTTATTCAGGCCATGGTTTGAAAATAACTTTTGGGCCTGGTTAGCTTGAAATTAGAGATGTTCTGTTGCAATTTTCTCCTTCGCAGTACCAATTTTGATACGTGGATTTGTATTGGCCTATGCAGAGTACAGATTCAACACCAGTCGTTAAAAAATACTCATTTATTATCATTCTTTTTAAACACCTGTATAATACTAATCCTGAGTTGTGATGGACACCGCTGAGAAGTAGCAGGGTCCTATTTTGATGTTAATAAACAGGACCACATGGAATCTGCATCACAGAATTTCAACAACATTTCTGCAGATTTTCCACAGATTATAAACTAATAGAGATGCTGCTTATAAAAATGTTATCAGGCACATTACCAGTTATTTATGAATGCATATGTGTGTTGAAGTGGTAGCTGCTGTTTAATGGTTTTTAATGAGTTTTTGCTCTCTGCTCCACACTGAACCTTGCATTTTAGTAGCCATGTGTCCTACATTTTATGCTTGTTGCACTTTCAAACCAATGTTCACACTTTGTTTTGAACTGTGATGATGAGCTATGATGGAAGGGTTTGGAGATTGCATTTCAACCAATGCATTGCACCTCTTTTGCTTTCCACACTGTTCACTGACTGTTTACCTGTATGCAACCAAAGCCTGTTCAAATCTTCTTGTTCCTTGCCTACAGATTCTGCCACATATGCACATATCTTTTTATAGAGATTAGAAATATGGGGAAAACTGTCCTCAGATCTATTTTTTAAAACCATCATCCCAACCTGATGAAATGCTTACTTTAAATCCACAATATCTAAGTTCTGCCATTAGGGTCTCTTTCACATTCCATTACAAATAACAGTTTGGTAACATTGTGAGGTAGCATGGGATCATAGGAATTGTTGTCTCTATTGTATAACAACCACCATTGCAGATGAAATCTATTTGACGCAGAAATTCTGTTCATGACTTCCTTCCTCACTCTCTGCCGTATCTGATGTGTTCCATATTTTCCTGGAAGTTATAGCAAATAGCGGCCAGCAGGAAACTCACCTGATGGGGTAGTCGGCAGCACTGAGATTGATGAAGAAGTCCCAGGACCAGTCGGCCATTTTGAGAAGGTCCTCCATGCTGCGTAGATACATAGTCAACAGGCTGGCCCCGCCCCAGATGGTGGACATCCGCCAGGGAGTCACCCGGACATTGGGATACCGGCTGGCCAGAGACAGGACCTCTCTGTGGAGGTAGTTGGACCTCTGAGAAGGAAAAACAACAAGAAGGAAAGACATGTTCAGTCGACACAGGAGCTTAGCCGAAGTGGTTGCGAGGAGCAAACTTAACATTTATAATTTAAGAGTTGTTATATCTGTAAGGTTGGCTTTACAAGGTGAAACTTTCTCACAACTTTAGTTGTTTGAAATTTAGGTGAAACTAAATTGCAGTTGAGTTGCATGGTGTAAAGCTCTCTGCAACACACTTGAAACTTGTCTGAAACTCAACAGCAACAGTTGCAAAACGCTCATTTTTATGTAGCTACTTACATGCAACAACCAATCAAAACACTGATAAGATGTCAGATGAATGAGACGATGACATCAAACATTCCACATTCCAGACATTTCAATCAATTTTAATTGGCTGATTATCAACCTGACAACATTACCTAAATGAACAAATTAGTAAAACAGAGGTCTCTTGGACGCTTCAGAAGGAAGCATCCAAGAGTCGTCATAGACTTCATGCAAGGTTCGTAACACTGTAAACAAACATACAAAGACACAAATGTAGTTACAATGACACTTCTCATTTGATATAAGCAAGAAAACATTAATTATTTAAAACAAAAATATCAAATCTAGCTAACTAATTTGAGTGAAATTAACTGTTAAATTGTGTTGCATGAGACTTTGATTATTTTTGAATTGCTTCATGTAACTTTCAAGTTTCATGCCATTTGCAACCTGCAACTAGTTGCATGAAAGTCTCACCATGTAAAGCCAGACTAAGTAACCCTTCCTCTACACAGGAAGATGACGTCCTAATTCATAATTCAACCTACAAAAAGGGGCTTGGATGTTATGGACACAGAATGAGAGTCACTGGTCTCACCTGGTCGACGTGGATGTAGTAGTAGTGCGAGGTGTGGTAGATGGCTTTAAAGAGACGTTGGAACTGACGCGATGCTCGGCCGTGGACGACCAGGACGAAGGCGATCCGAACAGGCACGAGCTGGGCAGCATCTGAGCGGTCTTCATCCCACTGTACATTCACATTAGCCTTGCCTGGACAGAGAAGACAAGAACATCAGCTTGTGTCACATACAGCATTTTTCACAGGACAATTAACATGATTTAAATTTAGAGAGGCTTTTAATGATGCATTCATGTCCTGTTCATGTCAAAACTCTGACATGTAATGATTTACTGATTAGTGAATACACATGAATCAACTGGCAACCACTGGAAGTTTAGAAACAATTTTTATTTCCAACTTCTCGATTGAGCGGTCTTACTGTTTTTTTGTATATGTTTGGAAAACATATATTTAGGTCAGCTGGTCGAACAAAAAAGCCACCTGAGAACATTTTGTTTTCCAGTATTTTCTGCCATTTATTGGACGAAATGCTAAAGAAAAACATTGTGCAGGATTTAGGGACATTTAGCAGTGAGGTTGTGGATTGTAGTGACAAACTGATTGACTGGTTGGCCAATTATCTAGCATTTTGAGATAAGTGGCACTGGCCGATGTCTATACTAACAAGGTCAATAAAAAAAAATGTGAGCAGACACATATGCAGGCAGCCTTGTCAGTGTGGCCGCTGTGGATCAATGTTAGCCGCCTTTCCAACATAGGGTTTCACCCTAAATGAATGGGACAAAGACATATTGAGAAGACGATTCCTCTGTGTATCCATTAGAGCATATCACACCTAACAGATGTAACAAGATGTAAAAGACCCAACAGGACAAAGTGACTTAAAAGACATAAGACAAAAATAACATAAAAGATGTAAAAGACGAAATGATGTAAAGGACATAACAAGATGAAAACAACGTAAAAGAAAAACTAAAACGATGTAAACAGTGTAACTAGCTGACAGAAACAAGGGGTATAAAGAAGGAGACTCAGGCTTTGAGAAAAGGTGAGGTTCAGTTAACTTTGCACGGAAACAGTCAGTAGATGCGTCCTTCAGACGGCAACTTTTTACTTTCGTACTTGTAATTTTTCACTTTTACTGCAATAAAGAAGTTGAATCTGTACTTCCAGAGTCTTTTCTTACACAAGCATCTGTACTTCTACTTGAGTAACATCTGGTTATAAGACAGTGTCACTGTCAACCCTGTACTCCACTCTGGTCCTCCATTTTCACTTCCGTCTTTCCTGGAAATATTCTCTGTCTGTGGCTGACTGATCTAAATCTGCCTCTTGTATATACAAACCCTCTGACAGCCTAAAGCTCCTCCATCATCCCGCTTACTCTAAAGATGGCGCGGGTTGAGGCCTGCTTGGCCTAATTAGTGACCTTGCCGGGCTGTGGGGCATGCTGGGATTGGGAGTTTGAGGAGAAATGACTGTAATCAGGCGGCTCAGTCAAGCACTGCTGTGAAGACAGAAGGAGGCAGGGGGAGCCATGTCGTGCCCAGCTAGGGATGTACACTTAGGCCTGCATGAGCATGGAAACACCAAACATTTTCCACAACCCTCTTATTCTCTTTAGACGATTGAGCACACGTCAGTCAAACTCAGATGTCAACTCAAACCAGATCGTCTGTCACTGCTGCTCCAGCCTGGCTTCAGTCTGCAGATATAATGACTGGTGTATCATCAAAGCAGCCTATAATCATATAAATTAAACCTCAAACGGCCCAGGGTGGTTCCGAGAGCACGGCTACAAGTAAATCATTAGTCAGCCATTCCAAAAATAAGACTACAAACTGCTTGTTTAATTAGGGTGTAATTATGCTGGATGAATCTCATCCTCGTGGTGAGCAGCCTCGCTGGGTCCATTCATGCTTTAAGTTCCTGAAAATAGACGTGGCAACAAACTGGATGCCTCTCCGTGGCTCTGGCACGTGCCGGGTTAAAAATGTTTCTCAGAGGGTAAATTTAGAAAAAAAAAAACAACAACAAAACTTTGTTAGACTTTTTTCAACCTGCCACTTCAAAAAGCCGCCTGTTCGTCCAATGCCTTCACTTTCTGTCGCTCAGTTTGTCACCCTTTCATTTGTTGACTGGCTCAATCACTGGCTGTGTTAACATGAAGGACAAAGAAGTCCTTAAATCATAGGTTAATACATCTGAACTAACTATGTACAATAATTCTGTGTGCTCATACTCCCATAAGTAGAGGTTACTTTCACTTGGTGTAGCACACAAGTCCCTGTACAAATTCAGTACAACAAAAAAGTTAAACATTGGCACCATATTTTTAGTGAACAGTTTAGCTGCAAATATTAGTTTAAATGTGTATGTTTTTCAGGACATTTTTTTCTACAAATTACTTAATTTGTGCATGATTATTAAATGCATATTGGACATGAAGAACATTGTTTTTGTCTGTAGTTACATATAGGATAAATTAGGGCTGCATGATTTGCAATATGCAACACTAATGGATTAATGGAAATGATCACTTTTGAATTACAATTTTCAGTCATATAAACTCATGATGATGTGATATTTATTGAGGTGTGTACCAAATCATAATCTGGAGAACAAGGTTTTTAAGCCAGGTCATCTCTGCAGCACTACTGTACCTCATTATAATGCTTTTTTCTCATACACTTTTCCTTTTTCAAAAAATTGCGATTTGGTTCTGCGATTTGGATATTGCACTTTGCCTTATTGCGATTTTATTGCAATTAATTGTGCAGCCCTAATATAAATGAATTTTGAAAAAGTCAATGCAGAGAATGCAACCCATACATTGTAGAGTCAGTACCTGTACAGTATTTTGGGACACATATATTTTAATATCTTACAATACAATATCCAAGAAGTTTATCATTAATTGATAATTATTCATCAGTAAGTTGTTAGTTTTCTCTGTATTGATTAGGTTCAGTCTGCTGAACTCACCTTCTATGGGACAGTAGCGAGGCACTTTCTCCGGCATCAGCGCTCTGTCTTTGTGTTTGCAGTAGACCTCCACTATCTGCTGCCGACACTCGCGGCTCTTGGCTCTGGACAGAGCAGAAATGGCTTCTTTCCCGCTGATCTCGCACTGCGGCTGCTCCTTCCTCGGCTCCAAACCGGGCGGCAGCTGAGTGGCCGACCTCTTTGTCTGGAAGAACGGTGGATCCTGATTGGACCCCTGTGCCGGTGCTGAAACAGTTGGCACCTGGGGGTGAGGTTTATGGATGTGGGTGCGGTTGTGACTGTGACCTATCCCTCTGGGCTGGAACTTGAGAACCTCGTTAGCAGATTTTCCCAGCATGCTCTGTGCTTGGGCCTTATCTAGCTTGCGCTTGGCGTTTGCGACTGGCACTCGTTGGCGTTGGGATCGAGCTCCCAGGTTGCTGTTGCTGTCGATGGTGTCAAAGTCTTTAGGGACTGAGTTTTCGTTATTGTTGCTGTCCAGGCGAAGTTTCTCTTTAGGCCGGTGGGAATGGTAGACATCCTGTAAGGGAGAAGACAAAATTAGTCTATAACCATAATATTCTGTAATCCTGAAAGTATTCTTCACACAGAGAAGATCAACACTCAAACATAGTGATATTTCCTGGTCCACAAAATATTTTAAAAAATACTAATCAAACGTGGTCACATGTGTGAACTCCAAAAAGGGACAAAATTAAAATGATGCTACATTTTCAAAATTATGATTAAATCAAAATCTAGCATGATCACAATTTGTAACCACGCAAGTGACATGGCTCTGGAGGTTCCACCACTTCGGTCCAGAGTGAAAGATCTTAACAACTTTTGGATGATTGACATGAATTTTGTACAAAAAGCCATGTTCCCCAGAGGATGCATCTTAGACTTTGTCCACACTGTCGGGCCAAATCCATTTTTGGGCAGATCCAGGCACTGTCCAGATTGATTTTAGAAAGTCTGCACAATTTTTTGTGCATAGTGTAAGTGTGCATGGGATTAACATAAAGTGAGCGTGTGTGAGAGAGTCTTAGGTACCTATAAAAACCATTTTGCAATATTAGATGGAATACATTTTTTTGCCATAATTATTCTCATTTTTAGTGAAAAAAATAAAATGACTATGGTGTGATTTCTCTGGTGATCTGTACTAGGGCTGCACAATTAATCACAATATTATCAAAATCACAGTATGGTCAAGTGCAATATCTAACTTGCAGACACAGAACCAAATCACAAATTTTTTAAAAAAAGCAAAAATGTGTGCAAAAATAATCATGTATAAACAAAATTCATATCGTGATGATGGTAATATCATGATGAAGGAATTACTGTTACAGCAGAAGGAGCTATAAAGAAACCTAATTTCACTATGTCAAGCAGAAGCACCAGACCAGAGCAAAAAATCCCAAGAGGAGAGCTCAACAGCTATTGTGAGTTCTAAATCAAAAATATTGTTATCCATTGGTTATATTGTTGCTATAAATATTGTGATATTATCTTGGGGCAATATCACCCTGAATTGTGCAGGTTAGGGTAAAAAAAAAAAAATCAGAGACAGTCCCTGACTTCTTCA
Source organism: Lutjanus argentimaculatus (assembly GCA_034769285.1). Lineage (NCBI taxonomy): Eukaryota > Metazoa > Chordata > Actinopteri > Lutjaniformes > Lutjanidae > Lutjanus > Lutjanus argentimaculatus. The sequence continues at coordinate 5,245,722 of JAWZSL010000030.1, read as the reverse complement.
TGCAGGAAGTTCTCAATTTCACTTTCGCTTTCTAGGAAAAACCAAAACAGAGAGGTTAAAAAAAAAAAAAAGGAAAGACAGGTGAAAGGGAATGATTTCCTGAGCTCAGGTGACCTTTGACCCCTGACACACAGACAGCTGTGGCCTTGGCCTTGACTTCCCCAAGTCAGGTGGTGATATATATGAAAGTGTGTGTGTGTATACGTGTGTTTTGGTAGCAAAGCCACACGACCTCGATGGGTATTTTAATCCCACAGATCGCCCTATATCTGTCTTTTCCAGGGATAAAGAGTGTGTTTCTGAGTGTGTGTATATATACACACACACACACGCACACACTATTAGAGTGCCTGTGGGAAGGCAGTAATATCAGCTCTTGCCACCTGCTCCTCAGACAACCTTTCATTATCTCATCTGTAATATCAGCTTAGAGGAATGTGTGTGTTTGTGCTTGTGTGTGTGTGTGTGTGTGTGTGTGTGTGTGTGTGTAGTCACTGTGAATATTTCCAGCTGTCCTGCTATCATTGTGAATGTGAAAGTATGTAGGGAACCAGGAATAAGAGTACAGAGAGAGAAAAAAGGCTCTCCCTCTCTCACTCACACACACACAGACTCTGGAGCAAATTAACACACTGAGGATTTATCTATTATTAGAGTCTTACTAATAGAGGTGTTAAAAATGTAAAGTTTGTCCTGAGGGTGGTGCTAGAAGAAAGTGTGCTGCATGGTGGTTATAGTGATATGTTGCTCTAAACCAAAGTTTACAGGAGCTGTATGTAAGAATCTAGTTTAAACCATTCAAAAATTTACTAAAACTATTAACAGAATGTGAGGAAATAACAGTTTTGAGGTCACAGGGTTCCACATTAATGTCCCCCCCCAGAAATCTGCTTGCCCTAAGTCCATTTTTACTTGCCCCTATACAAATTGTTTTATTTATCAGAGGTAATCAAACAACAACAAAGGTTTAAGTTAACTGTCATGTTTAATCTATGGCTGCAACATCTATAAAATGTCAGAAAATACTGAAAAATGTCCATCCAAGTTTTTCAAAGTCCAAGGTGATGTCTTAAAATGTCTTGTTTTGTCAGCCCAACACCCAAAGATATTCATTTTAATAACATAATAAATGAAGAAAAGCTTAAAATCTCCATATTTGAGAGGTTGAAAATGGCATTTTTTGCCATTTTGTGTGAAAAATTACTTAATTTACAATTAATTATCAAAAATAGTTTAATGTTTAATTCTTTTTTACCACTTGCCCAGTTGTAGTTAACTAAGTCAGTCACAGAGCCACTGGTCTGAAGCACCAGGGGACTGTTTGTGTTTACACTGCTCGCATAGGAGCTTTGTACCGCTGGGAAGAGAGGGTTTTCAGACCCGGGGGGACCCAACAAGACCAAGAACAAACACAGTCTCTGAGACCAACGGAGGCCACTGACGACAGGAATACTGTATCGTGTCTATCAATATCGGGGTCAAATATATTGATTTTGTGCATATAACTCAGCCTCAACTTCCAAAACGAATGTATGCAATACACCAAAATTTACTTAAAGTAATCACTGTGCAGCAAAAATGGTCTTTGTCAGTGTTTTACTATTATATATGATGTTTTTGGATTAATATTAATGCTGCATTAATGTGTATGCTGCATTTTACTGCTGTAGATGTTTAAGGTCAAACTGTTTTTTAACTATTTTATATAGTGCTGGGTAGTTTAATCTACATCAATACATCATCATGTTCTGCAAGACCATCACACATTTGCACTATTTAAGAAGAGTATGTTATTTTAGAGAAAATCTAAGAAAAAAATGTGTATCAAGATATATATTAGATCTCCTGGGACAGCCTAGAAAAAGAGATATTATTTATAAGGCAAATCGCCCAGCCCTGTAATTCACTTCTCCTCCTCAATAAAGCGTCTCAATGTGTGAAAATGTCATCAAGCGATTCTTCCTTCTGCTGACAGAATAATACAAACTGCTGTTTCTCTCTCCTTCACTGATCCTTCTGCGTTTTTTCCCAAAAGCCTTTGCATTCCATGGAGACCGGCCACAGCTAAAATACCACCGCTTACCTACAAAGACATCATTCTTTATACTTACACACACGCACAGACACACACTGAGTCACTGCTTTCTTGCTAACTGTGTTGTTGTGTGAGTCAGTTTGCTCTGAGCCTCTCTCCTCCTCAGCAGGTTCTTATTGAAGTCGTGTACGCTGCCTTCAGACCTCCTGCTGCTCCATGATAAAGGCGACAGAAAAGAGACAAGAGAGCCTGTTCCCTCAGGCGCCCAAGGCGAGAGACATTAAAAGAGGGGAGAGAGGAGGGTGTGGGGGTTGGAGGAAGAAAGGAGACCTGTTGCTCTAACATCTGTTGATCAGAGGACACGTTTACACTGATGAGCATAAATCTGAGAGCGATTTAAGATTGTTTCATCAGTGTTTTCTGGAGACAGTTAAACATGGGGAGTGGGTGATTTCTGGCACAAGAACAGGCAGACCTCAAAGGGACCTGTTATTTATCGCGATGCAGCTCAAGTTGTTCTTCTGAACATTCTGGGTTTGTTCACGGTTCAGTTTCACATTTTTAGAGAGGTGAGGGAGTGGTTAGATATGGGGGGGGGCTCAGCTATGGAACACTTATATCTAAATTGCATCTCACTCTAAGTCACTTAATAATTTTAAATACAGGCTTAACACCTGTCTGGTGAACCAAACTATCTAAACAGAAAATATCTTACTTTAACTGACCTTTCTCTTTCACTGTGTTTCTTCAGGAGCTGACTGAACACAAGTGTTGTTTCGCACACATGCATACTTATTCCAATGCACACGTGCACGCTCATAGACATACACATATATAGTGTACTTTATGTTTGCTCTTTGACCCTATGCTTGTTTGCTCACTGTTGTGGACTAAATGTCTTTTGTAGCTTGTTGAGGTGTGATTCCTTGTGGGTAATTACAGTAATCAATCTGCACTCTTCCTGTGGAGTTAACTATGGGTTTGTGTCTCTCAAGCCTCATAATGGTTGGCATTTCAATCTATCTATCTATCTATCTATCTATCTATCTATCTATCTATCTATCTATCTGTACATTCACAGTTATTTCTACAAACATCTATATTGGTGTGTGTGTGTAAGTGAGAGGAGAGAAACACCCTCATATGAAGCAATAAAGAGCTCTTTCAGCAGGCTGTGTACAGCATCCTGAGGCCACAGTTATGCATTAATCAAACACTTGTCTATGTGTGTGTGTTTGTACTCAGTATACCTGTGGGAACAGACAGCCTGGAATTTGCTGCTGTTGCACGGTGGAAACCTTCCAGCACAGTATGTTTCCAAAATATCTTCAAGAAAAACTGTGTTTTACATTTCCTATTACACCTGGGTTTATGAACGCAACGATGATATGTTGTTGGGAAAGAGTTTTCATGAATGTTCGGCATCTGAGAATTTTCTTAAAAACACAAAATGATGAGCCAGTTTTCATTTATAGCTCAGTGTCATATTTGTTGAATATCAATACGACGACACAAGACAGATGTATCGTACACTGTTCACTCTGCTTCTGACCGGTAGTCTGATTCACCAGATGCACACTATGGGTACTGTATAAGTTCTGCCATTGGTTGCTTTCTTCAAGTGGCATTGCAGCATCTATGTTTTGAAAGTTCCCAGGTAAGAACAACCTTCAAGCTGCAACCTACATGCTGACAATGGCATATTAGCGCCTGGGACACTAACTGTACAAACGTAAACAAGCAAACAGCTGTTTTCTTTTGCAGCGATGTTGTCATTTCAATGCCAGAGCTCACCTGCCAACGTACAAATGTTCCACCAAAACAAGTTCTCCCTCGACACTGTTTTGCAGCAGCACCCAAGACTATTGTGATTGGTTTGAATAAATGCAAACAAGGCAGCGTGTTTTTTCCGCTATAGCAGAATATGTATGTGTGGAGCCGGACCTTTCTCCAGCACTGAGCACTGTGGAGAGAGGTCTGGCTATGAAAGGGTAGTGACTGGTGACCGGCTGGTCAGCATCACATATCTGATTCTGTACCAGTCAAATTCATACACATGCTCTGCATGACAGTTGCATCATGTGTGCAGTGACACAGACAGTAACGTCACAGCCACACACACTCAGACACACGTTTGCATGAAATCAGTGATAACGATAGATTCCAAGAACAGGATAAAGAGAAGTCAGACAGTCTACAAAGAGACAGAGCAGCTGATGGTGTCGCCCAATAACAATAAACTTTCTATCTCTTTAGGCTAATGTTAGCCAGCAGCAGACTGCTGTTCACAGACTGACAATTAAAAACTCACCTCCTGTTCTGGCTGAAGAATAAACAACCCACACTGATGCGTCTCCCCAAACATTTTCTCATCCAGACACGTTTAACTTCTGTTTCTATTTTTCCAACTGCAAAGTTTTACTACAGCAAACTACTGCGCAACATCTGTCTCCAGTACGTTTACATCTGTTTCCGCATGAGATTGCATGAAATCAATTTTCCTACGAGCTCTTTCGAGACCTGGTGCATAATGTCAATACAATAATAAGGCCTGGCTGTAACCTGGAGCACTTTTGGAGAAAATGTAAAAGTTATTTAATAGTCGGTGTTTTATTATGAACATCCAATTAAATTTTACATTAAAGAAAAGTTACAAAAATATTTGTGTATTCTGTTAATTACAGTTCTAAGAAAAACTGAAAACTGCAATTGGTGCATCTCTAGTCAGGATCTAATCTTAATTCATGTTCTGAGTTCTTTTACACATCCAAAAGGTCTCACACACAGTCAAAGTTCATACAGTGAAACTGTTTAGAGTAAAGCAACTGTAAAAATCCTGACTTCCATCAGAACTGTCTAAAAAGTTATTTTCTCAAAAATAACAGACAAGGCAGACACGCAGAACGTCATGATGTGAAGCTCAGTGACATTTATCAGTGAAATCGTGACTTGGACGTAGGGAAAATTACAATGTTATGTCATTCATACTGCAGGTTCATATAAATAGGATTCTGATAATGAACAGAACTGATCATGAGTGAATGGCAAACTGTGAAATGGAGTGGCAGTTTCTTTTGAACTTTGAGGAGGAATTCGTCTTCACACCATCAAACCCACAACTGCATGTGAAACTGAGAAGCTAATGAGGATGACAAAACACTCAAGAAAACAGAAGAAGAAAACAGTCATCTCCCAAAGGAAACAAATGAAAGTTACATGTCTAAAAAGTGCTTAAAATAGAGCTGTTGAGACAAAGGAAAAACAGAGACAGATGGACAGAAAGTAAGCCAAATGGACTATTATGATGGATGGGATGGACATGCTGTGGAACCTGGCCGTAGTAGGACCTGAGACCCGCCGGACGACTCAGGATTACATCAGGGATTTAAGTCTATCTATACCAGATTTAGTGAGTATTATCTCAAAGAAAATAGAAAAAAAACACACAAAGCAGCTTTCAGGTTTTAACATTAGTGTGTTGTGCTTAATCGCAAATAGAGACAGTAACATGCCAGCATGTGCAGAGGGAATCATCTGAGATATTACACCCTGCTGCTCTGACTGAAAGCACTTTGATGCTGCACTTTCATGACAACAGGCAGAAGAATAAATCATTAGAAATATCAAATTAATCACATACCTCTCTGTTCTTAAAAACATGTAAGTATATTTCTCAAAATAACAGAACAAGAACTATGATTAGTGCTGAATATCTGGTGCCAGAACGATAGTTTTAAATTAGTTTCTATAAAAACTTTCTACGCAAACAACTAAACAAAACATCAGCTCTAAAACAAGGATCATCCAGTCCACTTGGACCTCCTACTCATTTTTTACTAGGATGAAAGAGAAAAAGGGGCTGTGGGGTACACATATGCAATACGCAATATCTGATGTGTTGTTACATCCCTACTGGGAGCTGTCAGTACAGTGTCCAGATCTTGTGTTTGATTTTTTTTTAAGATGAATTTAATTAAGGGCCACAGGATTCTTGCAAAAATGTGCACATTTTCTCCCTAAAAAGTCAGATCCTGATATATTATCTAATATCACAAATCATATTGCAATTGTAATATCAGTCAAAATAATCGCAATTAGATATTTTTTCAAAGTCATTCAGTCTTACTGCCTGCCTAATCCCAACCCTTACTAAAAGTCTTCCAAAGTCTTTCAGAATTTCTCACTGTCTAAAATTGGTCCTCACAGATACACAAATACAAGAGCACACACGCACACACACACGGTATTTAGGGATTATTGAACAATCTAAACTAGATTAGAAAGTATAAATCCCATCAGAGAAACATGATCCAAACCAATCCTATAATCTGATCTGACCTGGCTGTCAGGATATGAATCAGCTCTGATACACATGTGGTCAGCACTGTGTGTGAGTGTGAGTGTGGTGCGCGCACGCTGAGTGTGTGTGTGTGTCCATCCCTTCAAAGGTGTGATGAATGTGAGAGTTGTGCAACAGTGGCGCCATCCACGACTGCTGTAAACACACTCACCTAGACATCAACAGTCAGCACACATGGTGCTACGGTATGATGGACGAACACACACACGCACCTGTAAACACTCCTTTCCTGCAGACTGGTTGCTGGAAAACTGAACACTGCTGGTATTTTAATGTATCTGTAAGGTGAATGTCTGTACTGTGGAAGCTGGTACAGTGAAAGTTAAACACACACACACCGCATCGCGCGCGCACACACACACACACACACACACACACACACACACACACACACACACACACACACACACACACACACACACACACACACACACACCACACACACACAGTGTAACGGTGGGGGAGCGCTGCAGTTTTATTGAGCTCCTTCCAATGATGTCCAGTCTTTTATTGGAAACAGGACGCTTCTTCCTGTCAATAAACACACCCCCTTCCACACACAAACACATGCACAGTTCATCACCTTCACACAAGTTCAGTCTTTACTGATATACACCAAAGATTCTGCATTGCATCAACGCAAAATAAAAGAAACAATAGAACATGCTTCTATCAGGGCTTCACCTCCTGATTATTTTCATTATCAATCAGTTGATTAACTTTTTGGATTAATCAAGTAATCCTTTGAGTCTCTAAAATGTCAGACAATGGCGAACAATCCCCACCATGAATTCCCAGTGAAACACAATAAGTGTGTCATCATATAAAACCAAGAGAAACAGCAAATCTTCACATTTGAGAAACTGGAAGAAGTGAATATTTGGCATTTTGCTTTGTAAATGAATTAAATGATTAATCACATATAAAAACTGTTGATTTTCAACTAAGGCTGCATCATTAATCGCAATATTATCGAAACTACAGTTGGTTTGTTTTTTTTTTCAGTAAAAATGAAAATGCAAAACTAGATCATTCCTATTAATCATATTGCAATCACAATTTCAGTCAAAAATAATCACAACATGACTTTTTTAGATTTCATGCCGCCCTATTCTCAACTGATGTGTATTGATAAACAAATCAATTAATCAACCAATTGTTTCAACCCATGTAATCAGGAAACTCAGCATACTAATAAAATATTAAAATCTACTGGAGACATTTTATAAATTAATTGTTATATTAATTGGCTCACACAAAAAAATAATAGATTAATCATTTGATAAAGAATTGTTAGGTGCAGCCCTATTAAAATGTTTCCTGGAGCTGTTGGACACTTCGTGAAAGAACAGATGAGGAAGGAGGCGAGAGGGAGGAGGAAAACAGAAGGAAGAGGAGTTCCTGGTAAATTCAAGGCTGTCTCTGAGCTGCTGGCTGGATGTTTAAGGGTTATAAAAATAGTCAAATTAAAAGATAAATACAGGAGCAAAATATTGGCTCAGCAGTTTTGATTCAACATCAGATCTGGTCCTCAACAATCGTCACACACCCTCACTGACTAATTAACACACTAGTTATTTCCCTGCTCAGCCACGTCCTCAGATCTGTCTAATCACTCATTTGGCTCTCACAGCGACCTTCTGCAACGATGCTGCCTTTGTTTCATTTCATCCTGTTTTCTCCGCCTGTCTCTCTTCACCTCCCAAACTCAATTTCTATAAAAAGTGCTGGCATGTATCTCTACTGTTTTAAAAGCCAATAACTGTCAGGACGCATCGCTGCTCTGACACACACACACACACACACACCACAGAGGGAAGATCACAGGGTATCCGGTTAACTGTAATGAAAGGACGTAAAAATGGATGCCTGTGATACAGCCCACGTCTCTCCCGCTCTCTCTCTCTTTCTCTCACACTCACACACACTTACACACACACTGAGTAGCATATACAGTATGTTCATGTCTTGACAACATGAGAGCACACCTGGATCCCACCAGGTAAAGCATACATAAAAACACTGTGGAATCTCCTTCAGATCACATACATGTACTTCACAGTAGGGCTACGTACCAAACTTTTTGATTGACTTTTATGGCACCGATCAAATTGTTTCACTACTATCAGCATCAGAAAATCCAAGTCTAAGCTGTGGTTTATTTTTATGTTGTAAAATTGCTTTGAGTAGAAAAATGCAAACAAAAATCACTTCTGTAATATATTACTGTAAAAAAAAATCATAAAATGACCATGATATGTCATCAGAGATCACGGAAACATGTAAGTTGAAATATCACTTTTTAATGCTACAGCTGCTGTGTGCCCTTTGAAATTCCTATTCTGGGCTGGAACAACCATTTTAGTTTGCCCGTTTCATGAGCTCAAATTAATGCCGAATGGTCGCCGATTGAGTTACTGTCTGTTTATGAGTTGAAAGAAATAATTAATAATCTTGTAGAAGGAGTAGACATCTATAACTGTTAAACTGAGAAAAATGTTAATGGAGTCTGGCAGGCAGTGAGACAGTCACTTAACTCAAAGTCCAGAGTGTGCATTTTCAAAGCAGCGGACTTTTGTTTTAAGGATAAATGACTTAACGTTACATTGACAGACAACTGACAAAGTTATAAACAGCTGATCAACTCACAGTGGAGGACTCGTCCTTGCTTGTTATTGTCAATTGACAATGCTCTTGTGCTCCAGCAAGTTATCAAAACTGGTTCTAGAATTAGAGCTGCAAAGATCAGGAATCTATTATCAAATTAATGGCCAACTATTTTGATAATCGCTTAATATGTTTCATTAATTTTCAAAAAAAAAAAGTCAAAATTCTCTGATTCCAGCTTCTTAAATGTGAAAATTTTCTGGTTCCTTTTCTCTGTTATGACAGTGAACTGAATATCTTTGGGTTGAGGACGTCACCTCGACCTTTGGGGAACACTGATTGACATTCTTCCCAATTTTCTGACCTTTTTTTAGACCAATCAACTGTTAGATTAATCGAGGAAATAATCGACAGATGAATCAACAACGGAAGCAATACTTCGTTGCAGCCCTAACCGGAACATTTTGAAGAGTACCCAACCTGACTGTGCAGTGATTAGACATTACACTGAAATGAATGTGAGCCACTCATGCAGACTGTCAAAGCTTGACAAGTGATTTGGAGGATGCATACTGAGCTGATTTTGAAAATCAAATGGAAGTTGGTGGAAGTGAGACACGATAGAGTGGAACGGTGGAAAAACACAGAGGAAAGACAAGTTTTAGCTTTGACTTGGCAAGAAACATGATGTTTTCCCCTGTAAATATAGACCTAGCTGCTTTTTAACAAGCCAACATCAGAGGGGACCAATTTCCACGAATAAAAATGGCTTAATCATCTCCAAGTTTCCGTTAAGTGTCACTAGGGTCACTTGATATCACCAAGGGAAGGGTTTTAATTAAACCCTAAATCACAATCACAATTCTTTATCCCCAACAGCTACTTGTTCTATGCACAGCTACTTGTTTTATGTTCTGTGCTGAAATGGCTGTTATGGTTTAGGATTAAGTGATTCATTAAAATATGTTGATCTTTTCTATTAAAAAGTGACGAAAATTACATTCTACAAGCCAGGCGCTCTGTTGTCAGTTGAGTGGAGAAATATCACACCAAACTCCGTCAACAAAACGCACAACTAGAGATGCTCTCGGTTTTCAACAAACGGACAAACGTGGATGAACAAGAATGAAAATATTTTCAGACAATATCTGCGCCTGTCTTTCATTCGGCGTGTATATTATCGATACATCGGTACTTACTGAAGCAAACATTAGTATTTCCTTCTTTTGTGAAAAACTGATTGTTCTACAATTATTTAAATGCTGCTTGTACACTGGACGTGTTTATAGTTAAATGAACAGCAGCTACAATTATCTGGAAAGGCGAGTTCCCTTTTACCTGTTAATTCGCCATTAATCGATGCCTTAAATTGGCAGATTTTTGTATTAAGTTTGGCCCACCGACCCATTTCTCCATGCAGGGGACATAAGCGGCCAACTGTGTTGATGCGAATGCCAAAACAACAGGCGAGCAGCTGCAGCCGCTCAGCAGCATCTTCTCTATCGCTACCATGCGGCTTCCCTCGGGGACAAACGCTCATTTTCCAGACGGTGGAAGAAACACAGGTGTAAAAAAAATGTGATTAAACTCACACAACCCCGTTCAACGTGAACACTGACGCGGATATCACTGAAACCTACCGCCTGCAGCTTGTGCCGAACGGCCGCCTTTCCGAGCGGCGGCGGAGGGTCGCCCTTCTTCTGCAGCCCCCTCCGCGGGTGCTCCCTGTCGGCTTTGTTGAGCCCCCCGGCTCGGTCCTCTCTCTTCTCCCGGCTCCTGGCGCCTCCGTCCCCGACGGCAGAGTCCAGGCTGCTGAAGTTCCACACGATGAGAGTCTGGACCAGCAGGACGGCCAGAGCCGCGACCAGCAGGGCGGACTTGGAGCGCCGGGCCAGCCTGCGGGCACACGGGTTACCGTTCATCTTTCTCCTCCTCCTCCCTCCGGCTCAGGCTGAGAGCCCCATCCGCTAAACGCCGACAGCGGGGTATGAATGCTCCCCTCCGCGGCCTGAGAGGGGCTACTGGCAGGCAGAGAGAGGAGGAGGAGGAGGAGGAGGAGGAGGAGGAGGCGGGAGGGAGGAGGGAATTTGGCAAGGACTTGAAATGAGGAGAGAGGTTTGGATGTTTGGAGGCAGCAGAGAGGACTCAGAGGCCCTCATGTGGCCATTAACGAGTCAACAGTTTAGTGAAAGCTTTTATTTTCTCATTTAGAGCAAATGACGTCGCTGCAGTTTGTGAACCAGCGAAGAAGAGAAGCATCAGGGGTCCCTGCAGGGCTGGACCCAGTGTGTCTACAGGGGTCCTGAGCAGCATTTTATCACCCCCGCCCTCCATCTATATAATGATAATAATAATAAATAATAATAATAATAATAATAATAATATAATATAAATTGGTGCAAGACCAATGCTCATACTGAATGATAGGGAGTTAAAATTCAAATATCATATATCCTCTGATTGATACAGAATATACAGATATACAGATTATATACATGGACACACATCAGTAATCTTTAACTAGTATTTTTAATAATTAGAAATAACTATAGGCTATACATATATAGACACATCTTCTCATTTTTTTTGTAATACTTGAGGCATCAAAATTATGAAATATGAATTATATGGAATTATTTTGTAAGCAAAAAATGTGAAAACAAGTCAAAAATGTTTTTACTTTTTAAAAATCTAATATAAAATTGACTGTTAGACAACATCATTTGTTTAGTAGTATTCTTTTCTGTAATATGCTTCTTTGTTGTATTGATTTGTTTTTTTTTTGTATTATGTGATTTGTTACAGTCTGTATTCAATGTGTTTTTTATGTTTAGCATTTTCAGACATGCTGTGCTTTGGCAATATGTACTGTGCTATGTCATGCTAATCTGTTTCTTTCCTGTCAATACAATTTTAGACACTAGAATCTTTTGTTGAGATTTTGAATTTTAGTGGGCAACATCAAGTGAAACATTGCACAAATAACCAGTAGTGGGTTTGATATCAAGCCTGTTATGAACTGCTGGAAACCCACCAGGCCCTTTAAGACTACAATTTGATAAATTAGTGAACAAATAAGACAAGATACTCAACAAATAGTGTTGCACATTGCTCGTTTATCGTCTCGTTGACTTAACTGACCCAGCGGTCTAAGATGTGTTACAATTACATGCCTAACAAGTATTATAGCTTAATGTTTGCAACAGTAATGTTAACACATGTAACGTCATAAGCGCATTTATCCATTTTTAAAGGAGGTGAACAGACCATTTCTTCTACTTTAAGATGTGATTTTAACATCTCGAACAATGTCTTTTTTTTTGAGGAAAAACCACATCAAGGAAATCAAAAACACTGATAAATTTAAATAAATAATAAAGTCCATTCTTCTCATGTATCTAACTACTGCAGTCAGTCTCTCAGCAGTGTTGACGATTGATTCAAATGAAATATAAGAATGATTCAGTATGATAAACTGTCTTTCCCAAACCTTTCGTTCTCACATACACACATACACACACACATTTTATATGCATACATAAACAAAGCCTCCTAAGCAAATGATTACCTCTCCATACATTATACATCTTCAGCCATGCAGTAAACACACACAAACACACAGAACGCTCCAGCAGTTCTACGAATCTTGCTCTGCTTGCCTCATAATACACTTTCCACCAGATTAGTCTGATTTCATGCATATTGCAGAAAAGTGCCAGAAATCTAATTGAATGAACATCTAAAAATAGACACGATTTCTTCCCCTTCGACTCTTTGCCCTCTCTTTCTCTCTCTATCTTCTGTCAGAGGCCTCAGACATCTTGGATCTGGATCTTTCTCCTCCAGGAGACTGAACTTTTGTCTCATTGTCTCCCTCTGTGTGAATGTGTTAGTCTGTCCTCTTCTTGGTCTCCATGGTGAAGAGCTCATGTGGCTCAGGTCTTACCTGTTTTTGGGAGAACCTGGAAGTTGTTTTCAACATTTTCCGAGTCATATTAGTTACAAGATCCATCAGCTATATGTAATACTCACATTTGCTACATTATGATCTGATTCTTATTAAACCTTTATATTAAGCCAGATACTGTTCGCCTCAAGTCACATTTTATGTAGTTATATAAACTGTGGAAGGAATGAAACAAAGGGTTGGCCCACATACAGAGGATCCAAATTAATGGATGTGTCAATTATTCATTCTTTTGTTTATTTACTCCTACTCTCCTTCATCACTGTGATCTCACTCTCTTTCATGTTTTCCTCCACACTCTTTATCTGTAGAAATGAGTGCATGTACTGAAGGTTGGTCAAATAAAAATGACAAATATTTGTTGCTGTTTTTCTTGTCCTGCTTTACAGTAAATTAATATCCTTGGGCTTTAGATCATTTAACACATGGGTGTTAAACATGCGCCTCACAGGCCAGGACCGGCCCACTGGATGACTTTGCAAAAACAGTGAATACTTATTGTAGTCATATGTCAATATTGGAATTGTGTAAAGTAAAATATTGTCGACCAGCTTTACACCAAAAGCAAAGTGAATATTTGCCTTGTTTATCACGCGAGTAGTTTATTCACTTCAAACAGGCAGGCATAAGCTAATGAGTAACATGCTAACAGCTAGTGAGCACCAGCTGTGTGTGTGTCTGTGTGTTTGTGTGTTAGCCTCTGATAGAAACTCATCAGAGAAGCCGGTTCTTTCTGTTTTGTCCCTCCTGTCTCTCTTCTCTCCCCCCTCACCTCCTGCCCTGTCCTCTCCACACTAGTATTTTCACAGCGATAAAATATTACTTTCCCTCATTAGGCGACTGGTAACTTCTGCCTGCAGATGCAAATGCCTGGACTAAAGTATGATGAGAGACCGAGAGACAGAAGAGGAAGGACTACAGTCAAAATACAGAGTAATTTCTATTTTCATGCCTTTCTTGGTGCTGTAGATGTGCGTGGCTTATAAACTGCAAAGGAGAACACAATTGTTAAACATCTACAGGAGAAAATTGCAATATGCACATTAATGCAGCAGCAATATTAATACAAAGGCATCAGATACAATAGTAAAACACTGACAGAGACCATTTTACAGCACAATTAGTACTTTTATTTTTGATATCCTTTAATTACATTTTGTTGACAACAGTTGCATAGTTTTACTAAAGTAAGGTTTTGAATGCAGGACTTTTACTTGTATGGGGTATTTTTGCAGTACAGCAGGCCTACTTTTACTTCTTCTTCCTGGTGGGGCCACGAGTCTTAGCGGTCTTTTTATCAGCAACTGGCTCAGAAAAACTTGCTCGCCATATCCTGTCAAACGGATCATCGTCACTTTCTGCCCACAGGAACAGCTGACTCATGTTGTTGACAAGATCTGTGGAAAGAAGTTCAACTCAGAAGGATTCAGTGCAAAAGTAGACATGATTGCAATAAACAGTGATAGTCACATTTTTAGTGGAGGTCTTGTGACTTTACAGACAGTTGGCTTACTTTTGCTCCTGCTTCTTCTTGGTGGTGCCACGGCTCGTAGCAGTCTTTTTACCAGTAACTGGTTGGCTCACGCTGATGCCACTGTCACTGTGGGAAGAGGTTCAAACTTAAGAAGGATTCAGGGCAAACAAAGTAGACATGACTGCAAATAAAACAAGTGATATTCCAAGGTTTTAGGGATGGTCATGTGACTTTACTGAATGCAGAAGTAATATTAATGTGAAGACATCAGATGTGATAGTAAAACACTGTCGGGTCATTTTACCGCACAATGAGCACTTTTACTTTTGATAGCCTACTTTAAATATATTTGGCTGATAACTTTTGCAAATTTTTACTGAAGTAAGGTTTTGAATGCAGGAGTTTTACTTGTAGTGGAGTATTTTTACAGCACAGTTGGCTTACTTTTGCTCCTCCTTCTTCTTGGTGGCGCCACGGCTCGTAGCAGTCTTTTTACCAGTAACTGGTTGGCTCACGCTGATGCCACTGTCACTGTGGGAAGAGGTCAAACTTAAGAAGGATTCAGGGCAAACAAAGTAGACATGACTGCAAATAAAACAAGTGATATTCCAAGGTTTTAGGGAGGGCCATGTGACTTTACTGAATGCAGAAGTAATATTAATGTGAAGACATCAGATGTGATAGTAAAACACTGACGGGTCATTTTACCGCACAATGAGCACTTTTACTTTTGATAGCCTTATTTAAATATATTTGGCTGATAACTTTTGCAAATTTTTACTGAAGTAAGGTTTTGAATGCAGGAGTTTTACTTGTAGTGGAGTATTTTACAGTACAGTAGGGTTACTTTTGCTCCTCTCTCTTGTGCCCAGGCTCGTGCAGCTTTTACCAGTACGTTGGCTACACTGAGCCACTGTCATGTGGAGGTTCAAACTAAAAGGATTCAGGCAACAAGTAGACATGACTGCAAATAAAACAAGTGATATTCCAAGGTTTTAGGGACGGTCATGTGACTTAGTGGTTATTCTGCCTGTCCAGTGTTACTAAATCAATGAAGAATGTAGCCCAATGACTTTGGCTGATTGATGTCAGAATACAGACCTCCCATCTGTGTAGACTGTTGCTGTTGGGCATAATTTAATTCACACATGAATGCAACAGTAATATTTATGCAACGACATCAGATATAATAGTAAAACATTGACAGGGACCATTTTTCTGCACAATGAATAATTGTGAGCCGACTTTAAATATATTTGGCTGAAAGCTTTTGCAAATTTTTACTGAAGTAAGGTTTTGTCGGCTTACTTTTGCTCCTCCTTCTTCTTGGTGGTGGCACGGGTCTTAGCAGTCTTTTTAGCAGTATCTGGCTGGTTCAAGTTGATGCCACTATCACTATGGGAAAGAGGTTCAAACTTCAGAAGGATTCAGTGCAAAGAAAGTAAACATGAGTGAGATGAGAAAATTAATTAATGATTTAACAACACACTACAGTATTCAGGATCCATTTTAGGTTCTGTGTTTATCCTAGAATAGCGCAAAGGGATGAGGCAGAAAGAAACTGTTAATCAATATGCGCCGCATTTTGGGCCATGCCGAGTCAAACCATGTCGCTGTTGGTTTGCATTTCCATTACCGCTTATATTGCGCTGAGCTGTGCCCAAGATGGACCCACTCTGGAGTGGGGACAGAGCGAGCTCGACCAAACCGTGACAAGCCTCAAACAAGCAAGTGTTGTGATAGTGAGCTTGTGTGTGCAGGAGAGCAGAGAGAAATCTGAGTGTAATATTTTAACAATTATTGGATGAATTGGCATGAAATTTATGGACGTCTGGCTAACGTGCTAAATTAAGATGATTTAGGATATATCACACACAGCTTATACCTGCTAAACATGCTGTCCATGTTGGCCATTCCATACCAAGGATCCATCAAGGGGGGGTAAAACACTTGGTCTGTGGTGGTGACATGGCATGGGATAATCACTGTAGAAAAGAAGTTTATTAGCGTCAAAATTTAAGAGGGATTCCATGCAAAGAAACTGAACATCACTGTGCATAAACAATACAGAAATAAAACAAGAAGATTTTCCAAAATCTTCAACAACACTTTACAATATTAATGTTCCATTTAAAGTTCTGGATGTGTTTAGGTAGCTTAGCACAAAGATTAGAAGAAGCAGATGGAAACGTTAACCTAGATCAGTTGTTTGCAAACTTTTTTCTGGTGGGGCCCCTTTCAGAGGCTGAAAAAAGTTCACACCCTCCCATCCCACTTTTTTTAATCAATCATTAACAATAAATGGGGAATCAGATGATGTCACATTAGGGTCAAGCACAACTCGAGCCAGGTTCAACTTTTAGGCACATCAGTATATTAACTTGCTCACAATGATGATGCAACTATATATAATATTCTAAGATATAATAATATTTTAAATTTGGGATAAAAAATATAATATACCCATAACTTCTTATTGTAATATTTTATGAGTCAATATTTTTTTTTTTTTTTTGTCCATCAAGCCACTGTTTCTTCTTCAGAAATAGTACATTATGTTGCAACATTTTTTTTTATTTCAGGACACCTTCTTTGATATTGTTTCATGAGATTAATATTTTGTCCATATCAAATATGTGAATTTGTTTACAAAGCTGTTCATAAGCGTGCTAGCAACCAATACTGCTACCAAAACAATCTAGATGGATAAATAGCACTACAGGCCAGTAGAGAAATATGTATTTTTGATACTGGCGTGAACTATCCCTATTCCTAATGACTGGAGTAGTGAACAATGTTACCAAAGCAAAGACTCTTATGGGATGGTAAAGACTGTTTCAGGTATTAGTCAAACCCTCGGATGTTATCAGGGAAAAAGAGTTATAGCTTGTGAAAAACTTTAGATTTGGTTGCAAAATCTGAAAATATATATTAATGATCTTCTTTTTCCTCTTTGGTATAAGGGCCTGTGAGGTGTCCTTAATCAGGACAGTTCTGGCCTCCATGTTGTCTACTCATTTATGATCATGGACACTTTGTCAGACATTACATACATACACTGAACATGCAAGATAAATTGGTAAAGACTCTTAGTGTTTACCTGTACCCACATGCACCCAGTGAACTGAAGGACTGGACTGGGCGTGGGTTGATGGTACTCATAATCTTGATTCGACTGGGATCCCAGACACAATCCTCCTCCAAACCGCTCTTCACCATTCCACACTTGGGTGGCACCCAGGCGGTGTCATAGCCATGGTCATGCCAGGTCTTCTGAAGTGGGTGGCGTTGACGATTGATGGCAATCACTTTCCCCACATCGACCATAACCTTGATGACGACCTTGTCATACTCAGGGTGATCAATGGGATAGCGGGTGGCTTTCTGCAGGTCTCTGCTGAGGTAGACGCCGCGGCCAAGCATCCCGTCAGCAGACTGGCAGAAACCTGTGGCCTGGATGGATTGAGCATTCTTCTTGGTGGTGCCATGGTACATGACTACTTTCTACCACTAACTGGCTCAGAGAGACCCAGTCGACCTACTCCAGCGGGCACATCAAAGTCATCTTCAGCCCACTCGTGCTGCTGATCCATGTTGGTGACTGTGGGAGAGAGGTTTGTCAGTGTCAAGACTTCAGGAGTCTATGCAAAGAAACTAAACAGTATTGCAAATAAAACAATAAATTAATTAATCCAGAAAATTAAGAAATTATTCAACAATAAATTACAATATTTAAGGTCTAAATTCTAGATTTGTTTATACTAGCTCAGAGCAAAGACTGGAAGAACCTCCATCAGACTAAGTAACTCTGTCTCCTCATATTGATAATATTTTCTATAAAAATGCAGAATATTTAGGGAAAAACAAAGTGTGTGTTGATGTACCTATCTCCAGGTTCCTCCAAGGGCGTCGGTGATGGGTTCACTCTGCTTTATATAAGGGCTTTCAGGATTTGGGAGGGCCTTACCATAAAGATGTATCCATCTTTAACTTTCGTTTCATTTCTTGTACTGTTTTATGACTTTCGTTTACAGTCAGACAGATGGATTTATTTGGGTGTGGTCAACAGAGTGGAACCACATTCCTGCCACATTTTCTGCATTGTGCTTCTGCACCTGATTGTCATTACCATGGCATGAAGCAGCTTGTAACTGTGGTGAATTTAAACCTGCCATCCTTCCTGTAAATGTAAATTTAAATGTAAATTTAGTCTTGGTGGGCCACGCTAACACTGCACTCTCTACTTCTGTTCCAAAGATTTGAAAAAATGAGGATTCATGCAACACAACTTAAATCTGTGAGAGCTTCAGGGCATCCTCCAAATAAACATAACTTTTACATGAATAATTTTTAATGTTTGTCTCTGAGTTCGGCCTAAAGTGAACACAGACAGTGTTCGTCTGGAATGGACTCATGGTTAAGTGCAGAGGGATCTACATCCGGCATGGGTGGATTATGAGAAAATGGGCTCCTGGACACAGACATGCAGACTGAGAGAGACAAAACAACTACAACTACATGACGACATTGTCTGTCTGACAATTTTTTTTTCTGCAGTCCTGTTGTTTGTATTCATCCTTGTCCTTCTGTAGTTGTCTCTTTGTGATTGTTTTGTGTCTCTGTGTTTCTCTGTCATCATTTTACATCTCTTTGTAATTGTTTTGCATCTGTGAGTTTGTTTTATCTCGCTGTGTGATTTTTTTGTGTTTCTTTGCAGTCACTCTGTGTTTGTTTGCAGTTGCTTTGTGTCTCTTTGTGGTCATTGTAATTGTTTGTGGTTGTTTTGTGTGTCTCTTTGACATTTTTTCACCATTTTCAGACATTTCATGGACCAAACAACTAATCAGTTCATTTAGAAATTAATTGATCAATTATTGATGAAAATAATCATTACTTGCAGTCGTAAGAAACACTAGATTAAGAAAAACCATTTCAACATATTCTATATTGAGGTGATTAAGTTACTGACTACCTTTTTAGCAGGTAATTAGTAACTGTATTGGAATACATTTTTTAAAAATTACCCTCCCAACCCTGATAATGTCTGATTGATTGCAAAGATACTGGATTAAATAGTGATGATAAGACATAACATACTCAAATAAAAAGTACTGCAGTTTTCCTTCACAGTAAACTAGTCCTGGGGATGAAGGTTAGGATGAACCAGGAACAGATCTAGAAGGAGGAAGAGATGATAAAAACATAATCTGTGTCACTCCTGTGTTTCAGAGCGCTTTGTCAACATGATCCAACAGTTTCTTACTTCACACTGTACTCATTGTCTTTGAATAAACAGAAGAAATGTAATTTTACTTGCCCAACAAGTACAGCAAGATTGAGCTGAAAGCAGCATCACTGCAGATCTCAAAATAAATCAGAAAGCTGATGAAGACAATGTACACCCTCTGGCCAATCAGAATCAACTGTAAGCTGATGTAACCAGGAATGTGATACTGAGATATGCAAAATCTCATCTCAGCTCTCACCTTCCTGGTCTGATGAGGCAGGTGACACACAGGTTTTGTTTCCAAGTGTAGTTCTATTGATATTTCATGCTTTATTTTATTTTATTTTTATTTTTTTTCAAAATGTCAGACTTAAAGTTAAAAAAAAACCCAAACAGCACTGGACTGGACTTATTGCACTGAAACATCTTAATTTGAAAACCATCCATCTGAAATGTTGTGGCTTTGAATTTCCCTCCCTGACACCTCCAGCAGGTATCTTCAAGTGGTGCGAACAAAACTCAAAATAAGTGTATGAAAGGTTCAAATCTAGAGTTTGAATAAATAAGGATGATAATCGAGAAAATAATAATCAGATTTACTGGTGATAAATTTAAACGGTGATTTATTATTATTATTTTTATTTTTTTTTTTTATAACTTTGTTTATTGATTTTTCCACAGACCATAGTGAAATATAGGAGCATATTGTACAGGTGTACATATAGTCAGTCAGTTATAGTTGTTGTATAATAACATTTTTAAATAAAGATGAAGAGTCAACAACTGGGAAATACCCAAACAACAAGGGAAGGAGAAAATAAAACCAAACAAAAACCAAGAAGAAAAAACTAACAAAACAAAAGAAACAAAAACACCAGTCAATAAGGTAATGAAAATGATAAGACCTGCAGTACCAAACCCACCTAACACCAGTTACACAACCCTCACTGTAAAATATTTAAGTCGCTATGGGAGAACTTAATCCTTTTAACATATCGAAAAAATGGACCCCAAATATCATTAAATTTGTTGGATGCACCCATAACTGAGAGCCGAATCTTTTCCAATCTGATGAAATATAAGATGTCCCTTATCCAGCGAGTATGAGAGGGAGGTCTGGTTGATTTCCAGGTGGTCAATATTAACCGTCTGGCCAAAAGGGTTGTAAAAGCTATAATATCCTTTTGGGGCTTGTGGAGAGAAGATAGTGAAGGAGACACACCAAATAAAGCACAAAGAGCATCAGGTTCAATTTGCTCCCCAATAACTTCAGACAGGGTAGCAAAAATATCTGTCCATATTTGCATAGCAGGGACAGAGCCAAAGAGAGTGAATAAGATTTGCCGGGGAGTGCTGACATCTATCGCAAGCAGGGGAAATATTCTCATAAATTTTTGCTAATCGAGCCTTAGTATAATAGGTACGGTGTATGAGCTTACACTGGATAAGGCCATGTTTTGCGCAAATTGAGGATTTGTGTACCCTGCTTAGTATCTCTGTCCAAAGTTCATCTACTATCTCCATCCCCAGATCCTCGGCCCAAAGGGCTTTTATAGGGTCAAGTGACTGCGGGCGCGTAAGTGAATTTGGTTATATAGGAGTGAAATCGTGCCTTTTAAGGATGTATGGGTTTGAAAAAATTATCTAGGGGAGTACCACTAGGTAGTTTGGGAAACTCAGGAAACGTACTGCGGATAAAACTGCGAACCTGTAAATACCTAAAAAACTGCTGTTTAGGGAGTGAAAAAGAATCAGAAAGCTGCTGGAATGAAGCGAAGACG
Organism: Lutjanus argentimaculatus; assembly: GCA_034769285.1. NCBI lineage: Eukaryota > Metazoa > Chordata > Actinopteri > Lutjaniformes > Lutjanidae > Lutjanus > Lutjanus argentimaculatus. The sequence goes on along the minus strand of JAWZSL010000030.1, from coordinate 5,224,271 downwards.
TTGTTAATATACAGATCTTTGAGGTTCTTAATCCCCAAATTTGACCAGACCAAGAAGGCATTGTCTACTAGAGATGGAGGAAAAATATGGTTTGCAGCTAATGGAGCATAAACCGACAAGGACTGAAGGCCAAAGTGTCGCTTAAATTGAACCGAAATCTTACATGAGTTCTTAACCACCAGGTTCTTAGTATACGGAGAAATAGAGGAGTGAATGGGTGCATGTGCTAGAGCTTTCAGTGAGACCGGGAAGGTGGAGTTGGCCTCTAGAGCCAGCCATGGGGGAGAGGGATGCAAGGTCTCAGCTTCAAGCCAGTATTTTAAAATCCTAATATTAGCAGACCAATAGTAGAACCTGAAGTTTGGCAAAGCCATTCCACCCTGCGGCCTAGGTCTTTGCAAATATAGTTTACGTAGTCTGGGCACCTTCTTGTTCCAGATGTATTCCAAAATCAGACTATCCAACTAGTGAAAAAAGCTTAAAGGAAGGAAAATTGGTACGCACTGAAAAAGATAGGAGAACCGTGGGAGGATATTCGTTTTCACAGAGGATATTCGTTTTCACAGAATTAATTTGTGCAGCCAGTGACAAATTCAGCACAGACCACCGTTCACAGTCTTCCCAAACACGGGTCAAAAGGGAGACAAAATTAGCCTTATAAAGATCTACATGTTTATGTGTGATTTGGACCCCGAGATATTTAAAGCCATGTTTTGGCAATCTTAAAGGGTGAATTGTTGAATGTACAGTCATTTAAATAGGACACATTCATACCTGTTGATATCCCGTTCAAATCTTTATTCATCCAGGACCTGCTCGCTGTGAGGCAGCAGTGTTACCATGGAGCCACTGCGCCACCTGGAAATGACAACATGCATTACACATCTCAGTGTGTCCTAACATTTAACACAACCAGACCACTAAGATTTGAAGCTGCTGTATCTATGATATATTTTCACTATATTGTAAATCAAGTGGTCTGAGACAGAACTAGACTTCTGCACCTCCTCTTGGCTCTGGCTCTGCAGGAGAAGGTGGGTAGCAGACTAGAACTTTCTGGAGGAAGAGACACCGGAGTCGCTCTGATGCTGACTTCTTTACTGGCAGGAGGGGAGCTCAGAGTCTGTTTCAGAGTGTTTGAAACTTTTGGGATTAAAAAGCGGATTTATCTTCATGTTTGCTTGTAAATGTATGTGCACCAGAGACCATGGAGGAGCCCACCACGCTGTTAACTTGAATTATAAAAAATAAATAATAATATAAATAACAATAAATAATTAATAATAAATAACTTGATTATTAGTGTTATGCATTTGACAGTAAAGAGAGAAGGGATGTAAAGGAAAGAATCAACTTCTCTGGTGAGTACTGACACACAAACACACACACACAGCTGAAGCCTGCCGATCCATGATTGCTTGCTATAGTTGCCTGGTAAACTGTTGTGTGCATGCATGAAGCACATGCTGCTCGTCTGGCAGGAGGAGCCCAGGATAGAGAGAACTCACGTCCTGGAGATGAGACTCAACAATCAGCTGTTTTCAGGCTTTCTACCTGCTGCAGCTTAAATGCATTCATGCTTAAGTAGCAGCTTGTTGCCATAGTTGGTAAAAGTGGAGCAAGTTTTATATATTTTATATACTGATTGGTTAGTTAATAATGCATTAAATTTGCACAGTGACAAGTATGCTGTCAAATGAATGAAGAGTAGAAAGCACCATATTTGCCTTTGAATTGTAGTGGGGTTGAAGTAAAAAGTGTCATTAAATGAAATTACTCTTGTATTTGCACCTGAAATTTGAATAAATGTTAGTTACATTTCACCACTATGTAAAACACAACACAATGTGTATTTACTGGGGTTATGTTGTCAAAAAGTAGCAGCAAATGTTGAACTATTCCTTTAAATGATTAATCTCATTCACAGGATGCAGATAAGTTATAACTGAGAGTCAAAAGAAAGAACATTAGTGTTACCAAATAAAAGTATACTCATCACACTCGGCTCTCAGATTTAACAGGACCAATTTATTTTCAGGTTTCGATGACACAGTTACAAAATACAATGCCATTTAGTTTCTACCCAAAACTGCGAAAAGACCTGTCAAAAGAGCAGCACCCACTGCTGCCAAGCCCAACCCAGCGACAGTTTGGAATTGGTCTGTGGGTTGGACTGGGCATGGGCTGATGGATTTAATGATCTGAATTCGATCAGGATCCCAGACACAATTCTCCTCCAAACCGCTCTTCACCATTCCACAATTGGGTGGCACCCAGGCGGTGTCATATCCGTAGTCATGCCAGGTCGTCTGACGTGGGTGTCCCTGGTACCTGATGGCGATCACTTTCCCCACATTGACCACAACCTTAATGACGACCCTGTCATACTCAGGGTGACCAATGGGATAGCGGCTGGCTTTCTCCAGGTCTCTGCTGAGGTAGACGCCACGGCCGAGCATCCCGTCTGCAGACTGGCGAAAACCTGTAGCCATGATGGCTTGAGCGTTCCTCCTGGTGGTGCCATGGTACATGACGTACCTCTGACCACTACTTGGCTCAGAGGCGCCCAGTCGAACTACCCCATAGGGCAGATCAAAGTCATCTTCAGCCCACTGGCACTGCTGCATGTTCGTGTCTAAAGGAGAGAAATTTATCAGTTAAAAAGATTTCATGTGAAGAAACAGCCAGATAGCAGCAGAGATAACATAAAAATACCATCCCATCCATAAATAAAAAAAATAGAGGAACAGATAAAAATATAAAACACAGGAGAATAAAAGTGAGAATATGACTGTAAGGATTCTCAAAAGCCAGAGAAAACATCTGGGTCTTAAGTTTTGCCTTAATATTACTACACCTTAGATCAGTGGTTCTCAAACTTTTTCTGGCATGCCCTTCGTTTACAGTAGAAGCTGAAAAAAGTTCACACCTCCCAAACCCCACAATTATTATCAATCATTGACGATAACTGCTGAAACAACCCATGAAGCCTCTGATTTAAAAAGGATTCAAGCATTTTAGTGAAATAAATGTTAGCTTGATAGCATTAGCAACTCTTGTTTGTTTGTTTCTCATCCATAAATTATATTCATTCAACTTTATTTCACTCTATATTTCTCCCCTGGTCGTGCATCACCCCTGTCAGTGGCTTTGAGTCCCCCCACTGGGGCCCCAGTTTGGGAACCACTGCCTTAGAAAATGTAACATGGAGTGCTCAAGCTTTTTAATGATTTTAAACATTGTTTTTTTCTGTGGGTAAGTACAGCCTCACCGAGCTGTAAAGTCTTATTATTATACGATTTAGACAAAAGGTTTGTTTTTAACTCCAAAAGACATGATAGTCAGGAGAGACTGTAAACCAGGGATAGTCGACTTGTTTTGCCTTGGGGCAGCTTTTGTAAAATGACTGGAGGTTGATGAACAAATATTAATGTTATATACTCAAACAAAATGAATAAACATGAAAATGCCCAGGACTCATTTTTCTTTGAACAAGGGCTGGGCAATTTATTTAGAGCCAGGCACCACAGCTGCTCTCTGTCACCTGATCGATGAGCTCCGATTGGCTCTTAATTTTGAAAACAAACACCAAGTGCTGTATAAAATACTATTTTTCTGTGTAACTAATATTTAATGTTAGATATAGATATATATTAGTTTTATGTTTTGCAATAAAGTTTTAAACTGTAAACAAGTATATATTTTGTGCTTTACAAGGCAGACAAAGAACATGGACAGGATCATGTGACAGTAGGAGGATCTCTTCTATTTCAACTTAAATCAAGGATCAAGAACACACTTTATTTCATCAGCTATGAACGTGGTCTGTAAACTACAGGGAGCCTATAGGTGATCTAACAGGATGTTAGTGTCTTCCTGTGTATTCTCTGCAGTCAGCTGGACACTGTCTGACTTGACTGAAGCTTTTTTTTTTTTTTTTATCTCCGCTTACAGCTGCAGCTGCCTAATTATGTCTACTTTCTAGTCAAGGCTCAGTTAATCTTGAAGAAGCTTACACTCTCTGTCCTGTCCATAGCTGTCGAGGACTTTCCACTGTGTTTTAAAACAAACGGAAGGGTGATAGTGGGGATCTGCGAACACATCTGCTTTTATCGGTCAGGAAGCTCACAGAAAAGTCCCATCAACACATTTGACTTAAAGTTTAAGAGCAAACTTTCCATCAGACTGACTTCTCTTCTCATCTTCTGTTCACTAACACAGTATTGATCATATTTATTGTTTAAAAAACAGACTTTTTAAGGCAAAAACAAAGAGTGCGTTCACTTACCTCTCTCCAGCTTTTTCCAGACTGCAGGGTCTGAGCACACTCGGCTTTATTAAGTTGGTCAGGGTCGAAAGGAAATTCCAAACATTCTCTTTCACTTTCGCTTCTGTGTTAATACTGTTGCTGTGTTCTCAACATGTTTAAAATATACATGTAGGTTTGTACTTAAACTTAAACTTAAGATAGTTTCTGATGGTGTGTGTAAGTTAATTCTTAAAAAGACACTGATTTAATGTGTAAACTTTGCTTACACAGGTTCTGAAAAGAAAATGTGTAACTGAAGCACATGTAATCTTTAAATCTCAATTTAACTTATTGATGGCATCTGGTTTAACATCAGCAATTTCCCTTTATTTACGCAGCACAGATGAGGGTTTCAACAGGAACACTAAAAAAAACTGAAGTTGAGAAAACTCATCATTTCAAGGCAACCGTCTTCACTAAAAAACTCAAACTCTTACATTTTGAAATGAATTTAACGAGAAGTTTATCCAACCTATAATCTTTTGTTGATATAATTTATTTTTGTTCTTAGATAAACTTGATTTTCTTTAGTTTTGGAAAGAAAACATTTTGTAAGTGTTGAGTAAACCCATTAAAGTGAAAGAATGACTAATAATTTAATATTTTCAATTGCAGCCATTTAATTGTCAAGCACCCAATCAGGTGAAAAATGAAATGCAGAGTTATTTTGGTTTCTAAAACTCAGTGATTCAAGTTTATCTCAAGAAGAAAAGTAAATGATTAAATCAATAAAATATTACAGATCAGCAAAACTTTTTTCGAGTTTATTAAAAAATTAATAGTTTGAGTTTGACTTAAAAATCAAAATGAAGTAAAGACAGTTTCCTTGAAATAGTTTCTCAACTTTCTTTTTCTCTTCCTTTTTCCGGTGAATAATCCTGGACTAAGATAAAAGAAAGACGAGATCACAGCAATGGTAGCGGACATTGATTTGGGCAGCAGTAGCTCAGTGTGTCTCCTGACTGTCCCCATTCAAATAAGTGAGCAGGAAACCAGTCAAGTACAATTAATTTTTACTGTTGAATAAAGTGTTAAATGCTGAATTGGTAAGAGAATTCTTGGGATGAAAACCTTGAGTTGGTATAAGTATCAACACAGGAAAATGGCCTGTGGGTGTTTTTATTACTCTGGAATCTGTTGTAAAACTGGACCACCTCTGTCTGCTGTCTCTGCTGTGACAGTGGAGGACATGCTAATCTTTAGGTATACCAGCCACATGTATAATCTGTTATTCCAAAATGTGGCAGCAGGCGTTAAACAGGTGAATATCTCAAAATAAAACTATACTCATCACACTCTGCTTTCAACATAACCAGACATAACTCAGATTTAACGACCAATTTATTTTGTTACAATGACACAGTAAAAAAATATGTCATTTCCTTTTATTCAAATATATAAAAATACATTTGAACATAGAAAATAAATCAGAAACAGCTTGTAGCTCTCATTTGTAGCCCCATGCACCATATCCATAGGAGGGTTGGACTGGGCGTGTATATATCTCGCGATATTTTCACACGTGCATCCATTAAGAGATATACAAAGTCTCGGGATACATCGACACCATGTTTACATGGTACCTGGGAGGCTACAGTTGACATTTTGGCTAAAAACATGGTGTAAATGGCATCTTTTGTGGTTAAATTTTAATGTCACGGCTCATGGACACTTGGATTACAGCACACAAGCAGGATGGAGACATTTTGTGTTTGTTTTGTGTTCTTTTTTTTTTTTTACATTTTATTCGTGGTCCATTCACTACAATTGTACTGGATTTGGCTGCAACCCTGTTTTCTGCTGAAACTCCAGGATTGTTTTGTGAACTGAAGATCTTCACCCATCCTCACATCGGCATAGGGGCGAGTACATATTGAGTGGACTATCGTTCTGGGGTGGAATATCGCTTTAATGTGAAAACCATCAATCTGAAATGTTGTGGCCTTGAATTTCCCTATCTGACACCTCCAGCAGGTATCTTCAAGTGGTGCGAACAAAACTCAAAATAAGTGTATGAAAGGTTCAAACCTAGTGTTTGAATAAATAAGGATGATAGTCGAGAAAATAATCAGATTTTCATTTGATAAATTAAATGGTGATTTATAACCCCAACATAATCAGATGGATAATGGCTATTGTCCCACACAACACATGTCCAGATTTACATTTACTGTTCTGTCAGATCTGTAATTAAAGGAAAATCTACATATTAGATAATGATGTGAAATGAACATATGAACCACTATTGTACAATCCTTTAAATAGGGCACTTCATACCTGTTGATATCCCGTTCAAATCTTTATTCATCCAGGACCTGCTCGCTGTGAGGCAGCAGTGTTACCATGGAGCCACTGCGCCACCTGGAAATGACAACATGCATTACACATCTCAGTGTGTCCTAACATTTAACACAACCAGACCACTAAGATTTGAAGCTGCTGTATCTATGATATATTTTCACTATATTGTAAATCAAGTGGTCTGAGACAGAACTAGACTTCTGCACCTCCTCTTGGCTCTGGCTCTGCAGGAGAAGGTGGGTAGCAGACTAGAACTTTCTGGAGGAAGAGACACCGGAGTCGCTCTGATGCGACTTCTTTACTGGCAGGAGGGGAGCTCAGAGTCTGTTTCAGAGTGTTTGAAACTTTTGGGATTAAAAAGCGATTTATCTTCATGTTTGCTTGTAAATGTATGTGCACCAGAGACCATGGAGGAGCCCACCACGCTGTTAACTTGAATTATAAAAAATAAATAATAATATAAATAACAATAAATAATTAATAATAAATAACTTGATTATTAGTGTTATGCATTTGACAGTAAAGAGAGAAGGGATGTAAAGGAAAGAATCAACTTCTCTGGTGAGTACTGACACACAAACACACACACACAGCTGAAGCCTGCCGATCCATGATTGCTTGCTATAGTTGCCTGGTAAACTGTTGTGTGCATGCATGAAGCACATGCTGCTCGTCTGGCAGGAGGAGCCCAGGATAGAGAGAACTCACGTCCTGGAGATGAGACTCAACAATCAGCTGTTTTCAGGCTTTCTACCTGCTGCAGCTTAAATGCATTCATGCTTAAGTAGCAGCTTGTTGCCATAGTTGGTAAAAGTGGAGAAAGTTTTATAGTATTTTTATACTGATGGTTAGTTAATAATGCATTAAATTTGCACAGTGACAAGTATGCTGTCAAATGAATGAAGAGTAGAAAGCACCATATTTGCCTTTGAATTGTAGTGGGGTTGAAGTAAAAAGTGTCATTAAATGAAACTACTCTTGTATTTGCACCTGAAATTTGAATAAATGTTAGTTACATTTCACCACTATGTAAAACACAACACAATGTGTATTTACTGGGGTTATGTTGTCAAAAAGTAGCAGCAAATGTTGAACTATTCCTTTAAATGATTAATCTCATTCACAGGATGCAGAGAAGTTATAACTGAGAGTCAAAAGAAAGAACATTAATGTTACCAAATAAAAGTATACTCATCACACTCGGCTCTCAGATTTAACAGGACCAATTTATTTTCAGGTTTCGATGACACAGTTACAAAATACAATGCCATTTAGTTTCTACCCAAAACTGCGAAAAGACCTGTCAAAAGAGCAGCACCCACTGCTGCCAAGCCCAACCCAGCGACAGTTTGGAATTGGTCTGTGGGTTGGACTGGGCATGGGCTGATGGTTCTGATTATCTGAATTCGATCGGGATCCCAGACACAATTCTCCTCCAAACCGCTCTTCACCATTCCACAATTGGGTGGCACCCAGGCGGTGTCATAGCCGTAGTCATGCCAGGTCGTCTGACGTGGGTGTCCCTGGTACCTGATGGCGATCACTTTCCCCACGTTGACCACAACCTTAATGACGACCCTGTCATACTCAGGGTGACCAATGGGATAGCGGCTGGCTTTCTCCAGGTCTCTGCTGAGGTAGACGCCACGCCGAGCATCCCGTCTGCAGACTGGCGAAAACCTGTAGCCATGATGGCTTGAGCGTTCCCTTTCCCTGGTGGTGCCATGGTACATGACGTACCTCTGACCACTACTTGGCTCGAGGCACCCAGTCGAACTACCCCATAGGGCAGATCAAAGTCATCTTCAGCCCACTGGCACTGCTGCATGTTCGTGTCTGAAGGAGAGAAATTTATCAGTGAAAGATTTCATGTGAAGAAACAGCCAGATAGCAGCAGAGATAACATAAAAATACCATCCCATCCATAAATAAAAAAATAGAGGAACAGATAAAAATATAAAACACAGGAGAATAAAAGTGAGAATATGACTGTAAGGCCCGAGAAAACATCTGGGTCTTAAGTTTTGCTTTAATATTACTACACCTTAGATCAGTGGTTCTCAAACTTTTTCTGGCACCTTCATTTACAGTAGAAGCTGAAAAAAGTTCACACCTCCCAAACCCCACAATAATTATCAATCATTGACGATAACTGCTGAAACAACTGTGAAGCCTCTGATTTAAAAAAGGATTCAAGCATTTTAGTGAAATAAATGTTAGCATGATAGCATTAGCAACTTTTGTTTGTTTGTTTCTCATCCATAAATCATATCATTCAACTTTATTTCACTCTATATTTCTCCCCTGGTCATGCATCACCCCTGTCAGTGGATTGAGTCCCCCCACTGGGGCCCCAGTTTGGGAACCGCTGCCTTAGAAAGTGTAACATGGAGTGCTCAAGCTTTTTAATGACTTTAAACATTGTTTTTTTCTGTGTGTAAGTACACCTCACCGAGCTGTAAACTCTTATTATTATACGATTTAGACAAAAGTTTGTTTTTAACTCTAAAAGACATGATAGTCAGGAGAGACTTTAAAACCAGGGATAGTCGACTTGTTTTGCCTTGGGGCAGCTTTTGTAAAATGACTGGAGGCTGATGAACAAATATTTGTTATATACTCAAACAAAATGAATAAACATGAAAATGCCCAGGACTCATTTTTCTTTGAACAAGGGCTGGGCAATTTATTTAGAGCCAGGCACCACAGCTGCTCTCTGTCACCTGATCGATGAGCTCTGATTGGCTCTTAATTTTGAAAACAAACACCAAGTGTTGTATAAAATACTAATTTTTCTGTGTAACTAATATTTAATGCTAGATATAGATATATATTAGTTTTATGTTTTGCAATAAAGTTTTAAACTGTAAACAAGTATATATTTTGTGCTTTACAAGGCAACAAGACATGGACAGATCATGTGACAGTAGGAGGATCTCTTCTATTTCAACTTCAATCAAGGATCAAGAACACACTTTATTTCATCAGCTATGAACGTGGGTCTGTAAACTACAGGGAGCCTATAGGTGATCTAACAGGATGTTAGTGTCTTCCTGTGTATTCTCTGCAGTCAGCTGGACACTGTCTGACTTGACTGAAGCTTTTTTTTTTTAATCTACTACTACTGCTGCAGCTGCCTAATTATGTCTACTTTCTAGTCAAGGCTCAGTTAATCTTGAAGAAGCTTACACTCTCTGTCCTGTCCATAGCTGTCGAGGACTTTCCACTGTGTTTTAAAACAAACAGAAGGGTGATAGTGGGGATCTGCGAACACATCTGCTTTTATCAGTCAGGGTAAAGTCCCATCAACACATTTGACTTAAAGTTTAAGAGCAAACTTTCCATCAGACTACTTCTCTTCTCATCTTCTGTTCACTAACACAGTATTGATCATATTTATTGTTTAAAAAAACAGACTTTTTAAGGCAAAAACAAAGAGTGTGTTCACTTACCTCTCTCCAGCTTTTTCCAGACTGCAGGGTCTGAGCACACTCGGCTTTATAAGTTGGTCAGGGTCGAAAGGAAATTCCAAACATTCTCTTTCACTTTCGCTTCTGTGTTAATACTGTTGCTGTGTTCTCAACATGTTTACAAATGTACATGTAGATTTGTACTTAAACTTAAACTTAAGATAGTTTCTGATGGTGTGTGTAAGTTAATTGTTAAAAAGACACTGATTTAATGTGTAAACTTTGCTTACACAGGTTCTGAAAAGAAAATGTGTAACTGAAGCACATGTAATCTTTAAATCTCAATTTAACTTATTGATGGCATCTGGTTTAACATCAGCAATTTCCCTTATTTACGCAGCACAGATGAGGGTTTCAACAGGGACACTTAAAAAAAAAATGAAAGTTGAGAAAACTCATCATTTCAAGGCAACCGTCTTCACTAAAAAACTCAAACTTACATTTAAATGAATTTGAAATGAATTTACAGAAGTTATCCAACCTCAATCTTTTGTTGATATAATTTATTTTTGTTCTTAGATAAACTTGATTTTCTTTAGTTTTGGAAAGAAAACATTTTGTAAGTGTTGAGTAAACCCATTAAAGTGAAAGAATGACTAATAATTTAATATTTTCAATTGCAGCCATTTAATTGTCAAGCACCCAATCAGGTGAAAAATGAAATGCAGAGTTATTTTGGTTTCTAAAACTCAGTGATTCAAGTTTATCTCAAGAAGAAAAGTAAATGATTAAATCAATAAAATATTACAGATCAGCAAAACTTTTTTTTTGAGTTTATTTCAAAACTTAAGAGTTTGAGTTTGACTGAAAAATCAAAAAATGAGTGAAGACAGTTGCCTTGAAATTATGAGTTTTCTCAACTTTCTTTCTTTCTTTCTTTTTTTGGTGAATAACCCTGGACTCAAGGATAAAATAAACTCTTTTGGAAGATGAGATCACAGCAATGGTAGCTGCTGTCTCTGCTGTGACAGTGGTGGACATGCTAATCTTTAGGTTTACCAGCCACATGTAAAATCTGTTGTTCCAAAATGTGGCAGCAGGCGCTTCAGAGGTGAATACCTCAAAATAAAAATATACTCATCACACTTTACTTTCAACATAACCAGACATAACTCAGATTTAACATGACCAATTTATTTTGTTACAATGACACAGTAAAAAAAATATGTCATTTCCTTTTATCCAAATATATAAAAATACATTTGAACATAGAAAATAAATCAGAAACAGCTTGTAGCTCTCATCTGTAGCCCCATGCACCATATCCACAGGAGGGTTGGACTGGGCATGGGTTAATGGTACTAATGATTTGGATTTGTTTGGGATCCCAGACGCAATTCTCCTCCAAACCGCTCTTCACCATCCCACAATTGGGTGGCACCCAGGCGGTGTCATATCCATAGTCATGCCAGTTCTTCTGATGTGGGTGGCCTTGATACCTGATGGCGATCACTTTCCCCACGTTGACCACAACCTTGATGACGACCCTGTCATACTCAGGGTGATCAATGGGATAGCGGCTGGCTTTCTCCAGGTCTCTGCTGAGGTAGACGCCGCGGCCGAGCATCCCGTCAGCAGACTGGCGAAAACCTGTTTTCAGGATGGCTTGAGCGTTCTTCTTGGTGGTGCCATGGTACATGGCATACTGTTTACCACTAACTGGCTCAGAGGCGCCCAGTCGAACTACCCCATAGGGCAGATCAAAGTCATCTTCAGCCCACTGGTACTGCTGCATGTTGGTTTCAATGTCACTGTAGGAGAGAGGATTTATTTAAAGATATAGAAAATTTAAAAAAACACTTCCACAACACACTATATTTAACATCCATTTTAAGATGGATGCCTTTAGCCTATCTTAGCAGCACTTATGTGTCTGCCTAACTTTATTTAGTGACCATTCAGACTGAACCAGGTCCCGTACCAGGGAAACATGAAAAACAATCCAGGAAGTCCAGTTTTCTGTTTTAAGGCTCATCAAAAGTAAAAAAAATACTGCACAGATGTTTGTATTTGTTCTTGTAACAGTAAACAAAAAAACAAACAAAAAAAAACAGTGTTCACATTATAAAGTATTCTACCAGGAACATGTGCTTGCATGTCTCTGATTGGTCAGAGTGTGCCAGATGATGTCACATCGCAGTTGGCAAAAGCTGAGCCTCGTTCAACTTTTTTAAAATTCATGTTTTTTTAATAGTGACCATTCAATGAATTGATCGTTAATATTGCCAGTGATTGAGGAGAGTGCTTACAATTTCCAACCCTACTCCCGATTAGTAGGGCTAAAGTCTCTCTGAATGTGGCATGAGACACAGCCGTGCAGTGACCTGAAGGCTAACTTCAGCATGCTAACATGCCAATAGTGGCAATTCTAACATGCTTATGTTTAGCAGGTATCATGTTTACTAAGTTCACCATCATATCTGTCTTGTTTGCATGGTAACATTTGCTAATCGACACCAAAAAGTGCTTTTCCTCTTGTGCCACCATAAGATTGACATTTTATTTTTTTGGTGAAATATCTCAACAGCTGTAGGATGAATTCCCATAAAATATGTTACACACATTCATGATGCAGTGACAATAAATCGAATGACTTTGGTACCCTGAAATTTATTCTAGTGCCACCAGCAGCTCCAAATGTTCACTTAATCATGATAGTCAGGTGAAGTGGAGACTTTAAACTTTACCCGGGTGGTGACGTTTCCTGCATGTTTTTATAATAATACTACACCATTTCAGTGTAAAGATAACTCTTTTTTCTGCTGTTAATGGATTGCTTTACAGCTTTCTAACCTTGACCTTTTTAAAATGTTGTTTCCCATTATGTATAATAGTGTTTGATAAAATTATAATAACTTAGGTTTTGAGAAAATTGATATTTTGCTGCAGCCTCCCAGTGGGATGAAACACAGTTCAAAAGAGCGATCGCTGATGCAAACACCAGGATAAATCTGCTTTTATCAGTCAGGGAGCTCACAGTTGACTCCAATACGTCAAAATATTCCTCTGAGGGTTTAAAAGGAAACTTTGGATCCGACTAAGTAAGTTTGTCTCCTCGCCCAGCTGTATTGATCCTGTTTACTGTAAAAATGAAAACTTTTTGAGAAAAGATGAAGTGTGTGTTCACGTACCTCTCTCCAGGTTACTCCAAGTAATGCAGGCTGTGAGTTCACTCTGCTTCTTATAAGGAGTTCAGGCTGTGGGAAGGAATTCCATAAATGTACATTCATCTTTCACTTTTGTTTCACCTGTTGCACTGTTTTATGACTTTCGTTTACGGTCAGACAAGATGTGTTGGTTAAGGTGTGGCCAACACAGTAGTGATGTTGGAGTTCTGTCCTGCCTGCCAGCAGCACAGTGATCAGTGACTTATTCTGGATTTGTTCTCAAGAATTAAAAGTAAAAGTGTTTAACATAAAAATACTGTTGCACTGCAAATTTTCAGCCTTTAAAAGTCAACAAAATGCAAGAAACAAAGAAACTGAAACTCAATTTTTTGTGTTTCGAATCCTGTTTTTGAGGTCTTAAGACTGGCATGTACTGTCATGGGACTTTCCAGGCCTCCCCTGTTTGGCACAGATGTTTGTTTTTACTGCTGGGTACTGTTATGTGACTATTACTGTAGGAGTTGAGCAGCACATAGAAATGTCATTAAAAGAGCTCCGGTCAAAGCTTTAATGATGGAAAACATGATGGAAACATGACATTTCTGTTTCATGTATTAATGCGAGGAAGGTTACAGCCTCTTCATCGCTTCACAAAGATATGATGTGTTCTGCTCTTCACTGGAAGTGACGAGAGACGTTTAAGTCACATCATTCATACGCGTCATGATTAATTAGGTGTGTTTCCACTGAACTTTATACATTTTACTTTCATTTATACATCAACTTTTCCAGCTCCACCTAAGTGTGAAAATGTTTTGCATTATTTAGACTTTTTGTACAAAAAAACAGGTGGATGCACTTTATGATGGCAAACTTTTTACCCCACCTGAAAGCACTGGTGGACGTAAGGCAGAGGCAGGGGGACGAAAGCTGATTGTTTGAAAAAAGCATGGCAAAAGTGCCCTCTTGAATACCCCTATGGTTAGTCTGTCTCACTGGATGCAAACTGTGGGTATAAGTCGCTTGTTTCAAGCGGCATAGCACTCCCCCCGGAAACAAGAACAACCTCAGTGCAACGTACACACTGAAAACGGCAGATTAGGGCCTAATAGTCTGAATCTAAACAAGCTAACAGCAGGTGCTTTTTGCTCTTGCAGTGATGACGTCATTTTAATACCAGACCTCGTCTCCTGATGTGCAAATGTTCCACCAAAACAAGTTCCCCCTCGACACTATTTTGTAGCAGGACCAGTGTTGCTTCCTGGGCTTAGGCTTGCCCAAGACATCTGTGATTTGTTTAAAGAAATGCAAACAAGGCAGGGTGTTTTTTCCCATTTAGCAGAATGTGCACGTGTAGAGCCAGACCTTTTTCCAGCACTGAGTGCTGTAGAGAGAGGTCTGTCTATGCAAGACTACCCCATGGTAGATAAAATGTGATAAAGTGCCTCCAGTGGAGGAAATGAGATGCAGTCCCATATAGGCTGCTTGACAGCCTAGAAGAATTATTCGGCCTCTCCTTGCCTCTAAATGGTGAAATAGTTAATGGTTACCTTGGCCAGCCTTGGTCGGAGGCATGTTTTTGATTGTCCGTCCGTACCTCCTTCCATAACTCTGCCACATTCTTGTGAACATGATATTTCAGGAATGTCTTAAGGGAATTTCTTCAAACTTGGTACAAATGTTCACTTTGACTCAAAGATGAACTGAGTAGAATTTGGAGGTCAAAGGTCACTGTTACCTCACAAAACGCATTTCTGGCCATAACTAAAGAATTCATATTCTAATTATGAATTTGGGTGTTGTCAGGATTACATATTTTATGGCCTGCATTATGCTCATTCACACAGATTGGCAATACAAGTAATACAAGTATTGAACTTCTCAATTTGATGCACAAACACTTAAATCTTGCAACACTCAAGTTACAACATAGTGTTGAACTTATGAACTAACGAAACTTAGCAGAAGTTCATGACCGTTGGCAGATGTCTTAGACACTTAAGATAAAAAAGACAGACGATAGACAGACGATAGGCAATCTGACACAACATACACAGGAAGACTCCAAGATACTTCCCCAACAAATCTGTTAAAAATGGAACATTAGGCAATAGGCCAGACAAGTATCACATTAGGTCGCCATATCAACCCTAGACATCAACACGCACACATTAGCTGTCCAGAATATCAAATTTAGGTGAAAGGTACAAGGCGTCTAGCTGTTTTACATTTCAGGGCGCTGTCACCCTGGATTGGAAGAAACAAGTGTCAAGAAACTCGGACCAGGCCATGGACCAACGAAGGGAGAGCTAAGTCTAAACCGCGGCTCCTCCCTATCACTATAGACCAATTAGATAATCGCACATTTTCATTTAAAATACTGTGTAACGTTAAGTTAGGCACTCTTTCTTTAGGAAGTGGCTACAGCTAACTACTTGCAGCTAGCTGCTCGTGGACTGTGGTTTCTGATCAAAGAAAGATCCATGTACATGCATTTCTATTCTGCCAATGCCCATTAAATACTTTAATTAGAAATAGATTGTTTCCTGGACTTCTTGCAATAAACGAACACGAACTCCACAGTGTACTATCCCTTTAAAGTCACAAAAAATAAACCAGGGACTAGATCTGTTTCACTATGAATACATCACGACTTTTGTCTCACTGGTGCCCCATTTTTCCACCACTGCTTCAAAGTGTGGACCTTTGAAACAACCATGAACACATTCACTTTAATTGTTTGGGAGATTCTGCAACACTGTTTTCCTGTGAAACTAAAGCAGTGTATTGTGGAAAAAACGAAACCCAAACTTCAAACAGCATGAGGAGTAGATCCCTTTAAGATGCCTCTGGGTGGAACCTGGCATAACCTGCAGCCTTGATCGTTGCTTAATATGAGTCACTTACGTGTAAATCAAGTTGAAAAAGGTTCCCGGTTATTGTGGCTCATCCAACATTCCTCCTAATGTGTGGATGCTGAACTAACACACTTATTTGCTCTTCGTGTGGATGACACACTTTTCTCTTGCTCCAAGTGTAATATAAAACAGACCACAGCTGTGACTCACCCTGAAACAAACTCACTCTGAAGAATGAGCGTGAAATGAACGACTGATCATTGCTTGGTTTCACATCCATTCCAGCTAGTTTTGCTCTGAACAAAGTCACGCTCTAATTTTTTTTTTTTTTCTAAAGCCAGTGAATCATTAATAATTTTACTTAAATTATGAATTATGGAAAACAGCAGCTGAACATTTTCTCAGGCTGGTTAGGTCTCAGGGAATGACTGATTTTAAATAAACGGGTCACTTTGACCCGACTTTGACAGGTTTTCCCGCTTGATCATTACATCCCCACAGTGCTTTATTTGCTTCAGTTCTTGTAAGGCACTCTCATGTTTTTAAACTCAAAATGAAAATCAAATTCTTTGTCTTCTTTTTTTTTTTTTTTTTTACCTGTTATTGCCTTTCTAAAATAAAATAAAATAAAATAAATAAAATAAAATAAAATACTTTTATACCTTTGCTGACTGTCATCCCTCATCCACACTAATTAACAGTATTGCCAACCTAAAATTACCTTTGTCAGAATCAGCTGTCTTAAAATTGCTGCTGGATTATTAAGGCTGGACAATACACATAAAGGTTCTGAAAATAAAATGCGTTTAATAGGTTTGATTGTGTTGATGTTTAGGCACACACCAGGATGTGTCTGCTTTTATCAACCAGGAAACATACAACATATTCGACTGAAGGCTGAAAAACAAACTTTATATCAGACTAACTTAATTCGTCTCCTCATACATGCAGTGTTGGTTACATTTACTCTAAAAATGAAAACTTTTTACAGAAGAACAAAGTGTGTTCACGTACCTCTGCTCACTCTGTCCTCCAAAAAGCAGGCGGTGAGTTCACTCTGCGTTTTATGAGGATCTTCAGTCTGATAATGGGGGGGGGGATTCTTTAGACGTCCGCTTAACTTTCGGTCTTGTTTCACTTTTTGCAGCATTTTACGACTTTCATTTCCATCAAACAGGATGTATGTATTATTTGGGTGTGGTCAACACAGTGGTCGTGTTTTCTGCCAACAGCACAGCTCTGCCAGCCAACAGCACAGCGATCAGTGATCTTATCTGCAGATACAAATACGGTAGTTGTGGGACATTCCTCCCCTCCATTCAAATTCAAATAAAAATTCAAATCTTGCCCAGATCTGCTCATGTACAAAGGCAGATGAGTTACATGAGGAAGATTAATCAAATAATTACATGTACTTGTACTCATTGGGCAGATAAAATGACATTTTCTCAGTTTAGTTTAGTTTTAAGTGAAATAATAAAGTGCTGACAGGCAGTTCTGGAAAACAGGAATGGCAGATTATATTTTTTCCTGATTTTCTTCATTTGGACCAACTTAAAAGTCCAGTGTGTAAGATTTAGTGTCAGAATGGCAAAAATGGAATATAGTAACCCAAAGTATGTCTCCATTAGTGTATAATGTATAATTAAATCAGACAACTTGTTTTAAAATGTTTATTGCAGCTGCAGAACATAGAGTTTTGTATCTAAACTCTGATCTCATTACTCCCCGCAGATTAAAGATATTGAGGAGTATGAACAAATATCAAATGATTGATTTGGAGCATGACGGCTCCTATATGAGGATCTTCTATGTGAGGCCTGGGCACCAGCCACCATGTGGCCATTCCTCATGAGCACCATGGCTAGGAAGGGAAAATACTGGTGGAACAAAACTTTGCAAGCATATAAACAGATATGCAAAGATTAGTGAGTACATTATACCCAGCAACCACCTGATGCAACAATAGAATTAGGCATCCATCAGGTACATATGTCTTTTTGAGGGTTAAGGGGTGCAGGAACTCATGAACTCATGAACCAGCAGTGCGGCTCAGGTTGACAGCTTGAACTAGCTAGCAGGCGTAGCTAGATTAACCACCTGAAAATAAGAATCTCTGTGTTTTTTTTACCTCAGAGTAAGACCTTTATATCTACAGATGGTACAGGTCCTCTTCCACAGATGTCGCCATGTTGCACCACCATGTTTCTACAGTTGTCCAGAATGAAACAAGATACGGCCCCTTGTGTTCTCCGCAGGTTTTGCAGCCACTATAATTTCTCCTACATGCTTGGAAGATGCCAGCACATAAATTACTGACATTTTGGGTTGGTCCTTAGGGTTTTGAGCACAGCAAAATAAAGAGAAAATAAGAAAATACAGGCAGGGGGCTGCAGAGTCCCTGCAGGTACAGACACCACCACACACTTCTGGTAAGTCATAAGTGATGACTGAAAGGGATTATGCTTATATGAATGCAAAAATGTTGCAGATTATGCCTTTATGCACTTGTTGTCTGACCATGTGATCATGTTCTTCATGTATCTTTTTGGGTTGCATTGTGCAGGCTGAAATGGGTTTGGGTGAGTGGACAGAATTTGAGCAGGTTTACCACGAGTTGGGCTGGTTTGCAAATACGTTAAAAACCTGGTTACTCAAAATAATCCACAGACTTTGTTGTGAGCAGTTTCATGTAGGAACTGCTAGTGTGTATGCATTAATAACACACTGATTTGCTCTTTTCATGGATGACAGCCTTCTCTCTTTCTCCAAGTTTAATATACATAAAACAGGCTGCAGACACAGAGACGAATGTTCATCAGCTGTGACTCATCCTGAAACTCTTTCTCAAGAATGAGCAGAGATGCCAGTGATCATGGGTGACTTTGACTTCCGCTCCAGGTTGTTTTGTTATGAATAAAATCACGCTCTAATTGCGCTTCCTCAGCCTGAGACGTCACCGAAACGGAGAGAAATCCGGACATGTTGCAACAAAACTCCCGGGAAACGCAGCTTGCATTTAAGCCAGTTCTGTTCAGCCAACACTAATTACCAAAAAAAAAAAGAAATTTTAGTTTGTTTTATATTTGGGTCCCCGGCATTATGAAACTGCAAGATGCTAACTTGGATATGCTGGAGAATTTGCATAATTGGTATTGGTTAGCATTATCAAGTATATGGACAATATTACAGCAACTGTTTGGCCAATTTGGACAATATCAGAGTGGTTAGGGGGTTATTGAGGATGACAAATTCATCTCCTCTGACACTTTCAAAATTCGAAATGGTCAATTTAACTGGAAGTGGCCATATCTCAACTCCCAGTGGACCGATTTTGATGAAGTTTCAGTCCATTTAGAAGCGTTAGAAGACACTGAATCGACTGGATTGCACAGATAACTCCTTGAAGTAACTAAAAATAGTAAACTACAAATAATATGACTGAGGATAAAAAAATAGAGCTTGAAATCTGTGCCCAAAGCTGCTGTTTTTGTTGTTTTTTTCATTTCGCTGTCACTACCAACTCCTACTATGTGGTCTAATAACAATTATTTTGTATCGTGCATGTTCATGATAAACAAAGTGTTGTCTCAGTCAGGTCTGTTGCAGACTTGCAGGGCAGGCAGGACAGCACGACACGCCCTATGATGCATAGAGGGAAGATTGTTAACAAAAATGTCGGGCTGTATGTAATCGGGCTGACATATACTAAAGAGAGGTTGGGTTTTGGTTGGTTTTGGACAGAATTTTTTCAGGCTTGTGCCTTGTTGGGCTCATTTTTTCAGGCCCGAGTAAAGTTCTACTAAAAACTTCCTCACAAAAAGAGAGAAGGCACTATAATGCAAATAAAAAATGTTTGATTTCTCTGTGACCGTTCAATAAAGTGCCAGAATGCCATCAGAGCTGCTTATTGGGTGGCTGAACAGCATCAGAAACCGACTCCACCTCACAACTTTACCTCAAGCATGAATGAACAGATTAAAATGACTATAGTGAAAAAGTAAATCTAAAAACAAAACGGTTGATGTCACACAGTTTTCCCTCTGTGAGCTCCACTGAATTAACTGATGACTCATAAACCACTTTGTTTCTTTCCGGCTTCCCTGCTGCCAACTTTACATAAAGGTAAAATATGACACATCATGAGTCATCAGTGATGAAGTTTCTCTATTCTTTCTATCATGGCTTCCTTCTAGTGCAGTTTTTAAACTTTATTTGGCATCTGTGTCATCTTTGTTTGCAGAAAATTGTGACTTAACAGGTATAAGGTTAAATATTGTGACACTTAATCAAAAAGTTCTCACATCTCACTATAGATCTTACTGAGTGCCTGAAATAAGAGAAGAATGTGAGTGTGTGTGTGTGTGTGTGCTTTGATGTGGGAGTAATGGGAACAGATACTGGTATCATTTTTCACCTTGAACTGTTGAGATAACAAAGCCTGTGTGTGTGTATAGTGCCAGTTAGGACTGGTCCTGCTGGGAGACGGCTGAGCAGCTCCAACCTGTTACATATCTGTTGTTTTCCTCCTGGTTTGTTCTACAGGAAGGATGGGAGGACTCTGAGAACTTCACTCTCTCCTGTGTGCATCAAAACAAAAACTGTTGTAGGATTTCTCTCCATCTTAACAGGCAGATTTTATTTCTGTTATTTCTGCTTCAATTTGTCTACAAATAACACAACTTTAACATTTCAAATAGTGTGCAGTGCGTACGACAAGGTCCAATTTTGCATTATAAATTGTTAGGCATCTGGATTGATGGCAGATTTAATTTTAAGTTGCAAATGAAGGATGCAACTTCTTTTTTTTTGTGTAGAAACAGGTCCTGTTTCTCATTTTATTGTAGCAAATGGAGTGTTGATGCAACTTTTCTCTCTGTAAATGATTATGGTGATGTTATTCATTGACTTACTCCTGCCTCTAACCTCAAATATCAATTTATATCTAATTATTACCAGCTTATTTATCATCTCTACTGTGCCTCAGAGATTTCATATTGTACATAGTTTATGATACCTGATCTCAAGACTGGCTGACTGTATGTGCACACACTAAATACCAATACTGGAAAGACAGCTTTTATAGATATTTTGCTCATTTTGTCAGGAGTTGTCAAGCAGGAACAGGAGAATGGAGTCAAATGCAGAAGGAGTTGAATATGTTCAAACTTTTATGGTGTCAACTCAGACGAAATCCAAAAGGGAAGACATAAAAAAATCAAAGTCCAGAGTCCAAAATCCAGAATGTAAACCAGAGCCCTAATCCAAAGGCAGGCAGGAAGAACACAAAGCAAAAATTAACGAGAAAACAGCAGGAGGGACGAAAAACAGACAAGGATGAACTAGCAACTACTACTACTACACAACTAAAAATAATAATAATGATAATGACACAGTCCACTACTGTATGTTGTATGTGTGTATTTGTCTTTCCTTTTACTGCCATCAGGTCAATGTTGCAAAGTCCATCTGTCCTGATAAAACATCAGCAAAAATGTGTTTGTTCCTGAAGGTGATTTAAAAAGTGCTAAATAAATAAAAAATGTTAATTATCTGTTTCTGTGATTTCTCCTGTGTTCCCCTGCAGACCTTTTGGTCTTTTCCCCTTCTTGTGGAAAAAAAGACAAAGAAGACTCCAGAACCAGTCATAAAGTGAAGGTTTATTAGAACAAACTGGAACAAATCACTTTGTTTGAGTCTCACAGCTCCGCAAACACTCTTTGGTTGAACACCAGACTCAGATAAACTCCATATTACAACAGGAGGTTTATAAAGTCATTATTATCTGATGTCATGAGATCAAACTTTCATAAATGAGAAGAAAACAAACAGTCCGGTTACATTTATATCCTTCACATCGGTCATAGGCACGCTGTGACTACACTGCATTAAGACTACACAAAACTACATACAGCTTCGGAGTGATTGTTAGTGCCTCTGTGTGTGTTGTGCAGTGTTACAATGCAAATAATGTCATTTTGAAGCGACCTTAATGGGAATTTCTTTGTTTCTGCAGCAAACAGTAACAGTATACAGGAAGAATACAGCACATAAACATGAGCCCACATATTAAGACTAAAACATACATAATTTACGGAACAAAAGTGCTTGAAAAAGTAACTAATTTGTTGTTATAAGTAAAATATGAATGAGATGAAAAAATATGCAGTACAAAATCTAAGTGAAATTATGAAAATAGAAAAAATATGCAGTATATAACAAATTAGAAAAGCTGGCACTGCATCATCTGATTAAAAAAAACAAGCCACTTTATTTTACAGAGGTCTTCTCCAGATGTGGCAAAATGAAACATGTTTAATGTCAGTGGGATGACTAAATGACAAAACTTTGATGAAATGCAACGAGGCACCATGTGGCTGTGATCAGACAGGAGGCTGTTAAATCAAAGTAAAGTCTGGTGATTTTGACTCTTGTCAACAAATCCACACAAAAAATCCAAACCAGAGTGACAGATGTCTACTGCATGATTCCCAAAGTGGGCCTTGAGAGGTCAAGAAAAATAAATATAATCATATTATTATATTAATAAAATAAATATTTTTTCAAAAGTAATCACAACTAATAAAACAAAGCCATGGGATTCAAATTATGTGTTACTACACATACATGTTACTACGATTTGAGTGAAAATGTATCTTTGTGTCATCATTGGTAAAATTAGTTTCCTGTGTTGAGAAACCAGAGTTGTGATTGAAGATTTTCACGGGCCTCAGAAGATTTCCAGATTTCAAACAGGGCTGTGGTATTCTGAAGTTTGGAAATATGGCTGTCCTGCTGCAGCCGCTCACATTTTATGTGATACAAACCACCTGCTTTTCTGTCTATTCTGACCACAGACATGTTGACCGCTTTTGCTTTTGTTGCTGTGTGACGTCAACATCAGCGTCACACTGGACCAGCCAGGCTGGCCTGTAGGGCTGCACAAGTAATTGAAATTTTATCAAAATCACAATATGGCTTTCAGCAGTTTTCAGGCAAAATGTGTGCCACAAAATGTTTGGTATAGATTCCTGCAAAAAAATCACACCAGAGTCATTTAAAAACGTTTTTCAATCAAAATAAGAATAATGATGATAAATTTATCATGACCTCTAATATTGCAAATCATATTGTAATTGCAATATCTGTCAAAATAATCACAATTAGATGTTTTTTCAAAATTGTTCAGCCCTTCTGGCCTGTGAACAAATACATGTAAATGAGCTGTGTTTCTTCTGTATAAAAAGTATACAGTATATGTATATTTGGATTTTTTTTCCCAAACTTAATCCACATAGATCGCGAACCCTTGAATTTAACACAACTCATTGAAATCGGCTGAGAATCCGATCCAAGAATCCAGAAAAATCACAGTCCTCCGTTTACATGTATTTGTTCACAGGTCAGTCTTGATCTGTCCAATTGAGGGCGACGCTTCATGTATAATTCAAAGGCCAATTCGGTGTGGATGTATATATACTCTGTGATTAGATACATCGACTAAACTGCCAAGAGAGCACAGACAGATGACAGTGCATTACATATTTTTTGCATGCTTTTTCTTTTCACTTAAAATTTCGCACTACAGATTGCAACAGATGTATAAGCAAGAGGGTCAAAGTTCAAGGTGCAATGTTATGGTAGTATTTATATAGTAGTAGTAGATAGTAGTACTTCCCAATTGTATGTCTACTGCATGCAACAGTAGGTACTTTCTTGAAAAATGACTCAAAGGATTAATTAATGATGCAGCTCTACTATAGTTGACCTAAAACTTGACGCTTGATGGGATAGTTCACCTAAAAATGAAAATTCAGTCATTATCTCCTGCACCCTCATGCTGATTGAAAATTGGGTTTAGTTTTTCAGTCCAGAAAATACTGATGGAGTTTCAGAGGAAAACAGTGTTGCGGAATCTCCCAAACAATGGAAGTGAATGGTGACCAGTTTTACTTTTACGTACTAAAAGTAAAAAAGAAAAAGTAAGCGACTTGGAACGCAGCTGTTTGTTTTTGAAGATCACGGTTTTCAGTAGGAAAACTGGCTTGGAGCTGGTTTTATTCTTTAAATAGGATTTGGCCTTCTCCTTTCACTGCAGAACTTAACTTATTTTCAGTCAGTTTGATGTGCAGCCAAGCCTTTAACAGACATGTAGAACAAAGATTTAACTTTCAGGCAAATAATGGAAAACTCAATGACTTTGAGACAAGGTAACTGGAAGCGATAATATGCAGACTCACTTTTGTGTTTTAGGACTCTGCAGAGAGCAGGAAAATGACACTGCTTGGAGGAGATGCTACTGTAACCTGCCACAACCAAACCACTGGGCAGACTCATTTAAAGCTGCACTAATCAATACTTTCATTTTAACAATGGATGAAAGGACAAAACCAAACAAGAATTTCGAACTAACTCAGCAGCTCCTCTTAGCTGTATGGAGCGTTTTAGTGTATTTAGATTGTTGTTTTCGGTTTTACAGCAAATTTACTGTTTATATTTCAAAGTTGGTTGGTATAGTGGAGAATTTAGCAGCTAGAGAGCCGGGTGCTTCCTTCAGGGGATGTTGGACTCACAAAGCATCACGTCCTTTACGTTCTGGTTAGTTAGTTAGTTGTTTAGAGCTTTTGCTCATTGAGGTTCTCTCCTTTGAAATAAACTCCTGCTGCAGGTAGCAGGCTATGTTGAGTTAAAGATGAGTTGTAAAGTAACGTTAACTACATACTGGTTATAATGTTAGCTCTTTGTTAAGGCCAGCTTGGCTTAGCCAAGTTAGCCTTGGTTTGAGACAAATTAGTACCAGCTAATGCCTTCATGGTACTGTACTGAACAACAGATTCTGCCTGCTCCAAATCTTGCTCCAACCAAACTCCTTTAGCAGATATCTCTCTCTCCAAAGCCACCAGACTCCTTTGGCAAAAACATTTTACCTTGCAGAACACAGTAGTTGCTGGTCTACTTCTGCCTCAGTTACGTAGTTTGTTTGTGTTATTGTGTGACTTTGTGGTTTCAAAGGGTTTTGTTGGATTCACAGAATCACAGAATAACAGAAACAAACTAACAGATCGAGGCCTGTGTTTTGCCAGGTAAAATGTTTCGCCAAAGGAGTCTGGTGGCTTTGGAGAGAGAAATATTTGACTTACATAACAGCAGCTTCCTGTTGGAAAAGGCTGTGACAGCAAGGTTACGTGGTGAAAATATTCTAAATATAGTGTACATTTAAACTGATATTGGTCTCTTAGGTGTTTTAAATACATTTTGTTGCTGCCCTGTCTACAGCAGTACATTGCTTAGGTTCCTGCACCAGGACTCCTGCTGCTTCTCCAAACTGGGGGCGTGTCGACCATGATCTACTGTAGGTAAAGCACTGGATGAGTAGAGAATAAAAGTTACGGCAGCGTAAAAGAATGATTGTATATAATCACAGCCAATGATGGATGAAATGTCAGGATGAATTTGCAGCTCTGACATATAAAAAAGATTATCAGAACATACAACTTGTAAAATGCAACATTTCAAAGTCTTTATTTACACCCCGCCATATTTACACCTCAGTCACTTCTCAGTCGTGTGGCTCTTCATGTGAAGTCTCACGTAGGTCTTTCGGTGGAATCCTTTCCCGCAGATCTCGCAGCGGTGTGGTTTCTCTCCAGTGTGTGTGCTGCTGTGCTGTTTCAGAGTGGAGTGGTCACTGAAACACCTGCCGCAGATGTTACACAGGTAGGGCTTCTCTCCCGTGTGGGTTCTGATGTGTCGCATCATGTTGTGTCGGCAGTTGAAGGATTTACCGCACTCACTGCAGAGAAATGGCTTCTCTCCCGTGTGGATCCTCATGTGCATCTCCAGGTTTCCCTGGCTGTCAAAACACTTCCCGCACACTTCACAAACTTTCCCATTTTTGTGAGTTTTCAGGTGAATTTTTAAGTTTTCCTCAGAATCAAAATGCGTCCCACAAACCCCGCAGAGGTCTGTGGCATGACTTTTGGCATGATTCACCAGAGAAACCATGGAGTGAAACATTTTCCCGCACACTTCGCATATGGTCCGGGTCTGGTGCTTTTTTGGTGTTGATGTTTTCACCTTCTTCTCAGAGTCGTTGCCATTTTCATTTTCGTTTGGCTCGAGGCTCTTCTTGTGCATGTGAACCAGCAGATGCCGTTTCAACGTTGAGTAGTCATTGAAGCATTTGCCACAGATGGTGCATGCATACGGCTTTTCCCCCGTGTGTATCCTGATGTGTCGCATCATGTTGTGGCGACAGTTGAAGGACTTTCCACACTCGCTGCAGTTGAATGGTTTCTCTCCCGTGTGGATCCTCATGTGTGTCTCCAAAGAGCTTGAGGCCCCAAAACATTTCCCGCAAATGCTGCAGATTTCAGCTTTCACATGTGTCTTCACGTGAGTTTGAAAGCTCTCCTCAGTCTCGAAACGTTCCCCGCACACACCACAGACATCTTTGGGATGAACTTCCATGTGATTCACCAAAGAGACGTTGGCGTGAAAGGCTTTCCCACAGACTTTACAGCATATTCGTGATTTGGTTTTTTTGGTCGGGTTAAGTGTTGGGAGTGTCAGTAGACGACGTCCTTTCCTCTTTTTCCACTTGCGGTTGCTGTCACTGTCGTCACTCTGCGATCCCACACTGGCCCTCCACTCCTCGTCGCTGTCATCGTTTTCCACTGCAGAACAGCTGGAGGAAGCCCCGTCATCAACCTCAACCTTTGTCTGGTCCTGCTCAGATGAAGTGCTTGGCAGAGGATCTCCCTCTCCTTTAGTGTTCTGGTAACTGGACTGAAGCTGCTCCAGCTCGTTCTTCACATATGGAGAGGCAAAGATGTACCTGATGGTGTTTTGCTCCTCCAGCTCCTGAAGCTGCTCCTCCTCCTCCTGGCTGCTGGGGACATCCTCCTGGCTCTTTTCAGTTTGTTGAGGCTCCTGATCCTGACTGGAGCTCCACCCCTGATCACAGTGTTCCTGCTGCTGATCGGACAGGTCCTCATCCCAGACAGAGAGAGCCAGCTGTGGTTGGTCTGCAGGAAAAAAAGAAAGAAAAGAAACTTTTTTTTTAAAAGAGTATCAACCAGAATATAATAAACTAAACTAAATATAGGCTTTCTACAGTAGTTGGTGTTACCGTTGTTACACTTTTTTAAAAAATGTTAAGTAGTCAAACAGTTTAAGAACATTTGTCAATACGTGTAATTTAGGGATTGCACCATCTACAATCCATGATATCACAGGAAGTTTCAGAGAATCCAGAGAAATCTCTGCATGGAAGGGGCTGAAAACCAAAACTGAATGTCAGTGACCTTTGACCCCTCAGGCAGCACTGCATTAAAAACCCACATCATTGTATAAAGGATACTACATGGGCTCACAAACACTTTGGAAAGCTGTTGTCAGTAAACAGTTTGTCGCTGCATCTGAAAATGCAAGTTAAGACTCTACCATGCATAGAGAAAGACATAATCAACAACATCCAGAAACACTGCAGACTTCTCTGGGCCTGAACTCATCTGAGATGGACACAAAGTGGAAAAGTGTGCTGTGGTCTGACGAGTCCACATTTAAGATTGTTTTCAGAAATCACAGGCGTGGTTTCCTCTGGGCAAAAGAGGAAAAGGACCATCCAGATTGTTACCAGCCCTAACTTCAAAAGACAGCATCTGTGATGGTATGGCAGTGTGTTAGTGCCCATGGGATCATGGGTAACTGTCAAAGTGAAAGTGTTTGCTACGTACAGCCACAGCAGCCAAGTTGAAAGAGTCAGATTTCAAACTTAACCCTGTAGCATGAGGTTGCTTGACTGGACTGGGTATGGTTGTACAGACTGAAATCCACTGGAAGGGCAATTATACGGATCCCCAGCGTCTCAAATATTAATACATTATCATGAAGGCTTGCTTGGGTTGCTAAACCAGTCTTGCCAAGGAGCTAACATTACAAACCATTTGTGCGTGTAATGTTAGTGTTATTTTGTAACTTGTCTGTGGATGTCAGACACAGTTGTTGCAGTCAGGGGGAAGTTTAATCGACATGGCAACTTGGAACTTAATAAAGTATACTAATAACGTCAGCGTAAAAACTTTAACAAGCATCATCTCCTCATATCTCTTCTTGTCCAGCGTAATCTGTAACACTGGTAATTTCACAAATTTGTTAAAATTTTCTCATGTTTGTGGTATGAATGGCCACCCTAAAGACTTTGGATTGGTTTGGCAATTTGGCAACTCTTTCATTGTTTCCACCCAGTTTTAACATCAGAAGCTGGGAGACTGTGCTCAGTCACCATTGAGCCAAGCGTTTAGTGGCTGACTGTGAGACTAGTGCTGCAGTAGCTTTTTTGTGTGATCACCATGAGCATCACGACCCTGTCGCTGGTTCACTGGTTGTCCTTCCTTGGACCACTTTTGGTTGGTACCGACCACTGCATACCATGAAGACCCCACAAGATCTGCTGTTGTGGAGACTCTCTGACCCACTCATCTAGCCATCACAATTGGGACCTTGTCAATCTGTACAATTGTCCATTTTTTTTGCTTCAAACACATGAACTTGAAGAACCAACTGTTCACTCGCTGCCTGATATACCCCACCCCTTCACAGGTGCTATAAAGTTATTTTTTTGGCCATTTTTGCCTTTATTTGATAGTACAGCTTGCAGAAAGCTGAGGGGGGATGACAAGCTCCGCATAACATGCGAGTGGTCAAGGTCGGACGCTCTACCCACTGAGCTAAACGTCCGCCCCTTCACAGGTGCTATTCTAACGAGACGATCAATATCATTCATTTCACCTGTCAGTGGTTTTAATGTTGTGGCTGATCAGTGTATTTTGGTCAAATTATGAGTTTAGTCTGACTGGGACTACTATATTTTCTGAGCTTGGGATCAAAATGTGGCAGAAATGATTAACTATGGATTAAAAAAAAAAAAAAAAAAATAAAAATATTTTTATGTTACAGAGATTGCAGGGAGACTGTCTCTCTGTAACATCTGATCAGCAGTTACTTGACCAGCTGGTGAGTTGACAAATCTAATATTTTGATTCATATCCTGTTTCATAACAACAGCACCTCTTTCAGTTGGGTTTCAGTAATCAAAGCTCTGCAGTCTCAGTCTCAAGCCAAATATTTTAAGCCATTTTGAAAATGCATCAAGGAAAAAAACTTTGGAACCTGCGTATGTTCTCATGTGAAAATCACTGTACTGTTACTTCATTATGTCTGACTGGTGTTTGAAGTCATGCTAAAACAATTGAATTGGTTGATCAACAGAATATTAATCATGCAAATATTTTGGTAGTAATTTTAAAGGCAAAATGCAAATATTTCCCTGTTCCAGTCCAGTTATTTGTAACGCAGATTTTCTTTGTCTTCTATTAGAGCCTTAACTTAATACTGTTGGTGAGACAAAACAAGCAATTTAAGGAGGAATCAGAGATTTATTTGTAACATACAAAAGCAATATAATTATTAAAAGACAATGAGGCGTGTACCCATGGTTGTGATAAAAGACTTGTGCCAAAAATAAGAATTGAGAGAAAAGAAAAGAAAAAAATATTAAATATATGTGAAAATAAAATATGTCACACAAATCAAATCAAAATGTGAAGATGTCACACTGGGCTTTAGGAAATCATGATGATATTATTGACAATATTACAAAATTAGACAGGTGGTTTTATTGTTGTGCTGATTGGTGTGTATGAAAAGTTGTCTGACTGGGTAAAACTGAATATTGGAGTAAAAGCTCTGAATATTTGGAGTGTAAATAAAAGGTAAATGTATGTTTTTTTTTTCCTGTTTCCATGAACGAGAAATGTTTTAAGTTCTCAAACATGGCATTGCAGCTGAAAAATAAATTTTGACCTCTTTCACGTCATTTTTTTCCTATATTGAACCTATGGAGTGACACTAAATGAAACAGCCCTCAATGAATAAGCTTTGAAAATTAAAAAAAAAAGTCCTCTAAAAGGTATATATCTGGGCTCAGAAATGTCAACTATTATTGTAGTAACACTAACAGCTCAAATAATACTGTAATGTTGTAATTTGTACAACATGTTATGTAAGGAATAATGCACAGAGAGCAGGTAATACATTTTTATAACGGTAGCAAAGTTTTGCCACCACAGCCACGTGCGTGAGCGATCATTGTTATATTTGATTTATTTATTTATTACAACGTGACGCCAGGCACCATTCAACATGACCAAGTAATGTTTCCTTAATTGATCTACCAGCTAAAATTGGCAGGTTAAGTCAAGAAAATTATCTTTTTGCAAATCATTTGGATGCAATCTATAATTCGGCGTACACTGAACGTGCCAATCAATACATGTTACTATATATGTTATTTATAACGACAGTCCTCTTCCATCAAATTAAGTGAGCGCTGATGATCAGATACAATAAAACGTTTACTTTATCTAAATTTAGAGCTGCTTGGTTAATAATTTGTACGCCGAATGTAAAATTGTACGTTTGCAATCAACAATATATGTTCAATCGTGGTCTACTGTGTATATACATTTGCAGGTAAACAGACAAATATTGAATTTTGAGAAAGTTGAATGGAGTTTGGCGTTTTGACGTTCCTCCCTTCAGGCAGGTATCATGTTACCCCGGAAGGGCCTGTTAAATATGAGGTATGTTAACCTGGTAATGAATCTGCTTTAGAATTAATCACATTAATTTATTGATGATTTCATGTTATTAAGAGGAAAACAGAGGACACGGCTAAGCTAACGCTAGCTACACTGATTTTCATAGTGAAGTGGGCGTTGACGAGGCTCATGTTAGCGCTTCAGGCACAGTCAGAGCATTATTTTAACCGGACATGGCGAGAGAGAGTAAATGCATGCCAATAATTCACAAACCTGAGTGTTTGTTTATCTTTATTTCAGGTTGTAAAACTGTCTGCAGCATCCTACGCTGCCGGCGGATCTCCCGTTTGGAGAGCAGGATCTCCTCCTCGTAGCCCGCGATGGTTTTTTTCACCGCCTCGAAGATCTCGTCCGCGGCCGCAGACAGCCGCTCGTTAACGAGCACTCTGAGCAGCTGGACGCTGGACATGATGCAGGCGGACACTCCGGAGTGAGACTCACTCTTTTACACGCTGTTTCTGTTGTGAAAGAGGCAGCCCGACATGCAGCGTTTGACCAGAGTCAAGCTAACGTTTCTTTTTTTTACGCGGACACGAAACATTTCCGGTCAGATTTTATTCTTTTCAAATTAAAAGCTTAATTTCTAAGAACGCAGGAGCTGCGACCCCAAATGATTCACATTCATAATGGAAACTCTTTAAGAATGAAGATTTTAGACAAGGAGAAATATTTTGATATAATCTGACTGTGCTTAAACACACCTCAAACTAAGGCTGCACTAATTGATCGAAATTTTTACTTTCTGCAATTTTGAAATTGCAGGAGGTGCAATATTTGTTAAAGGTAAAATGTATGTCAAAAAAACTTTTAAATGAATGAATGTCGTGAGGCAGAGATGTCCTGTCCCACAAATCAAATTCTACAGACTTAAAAAAAAAAAAAAAAAACATCAGTAATTTTAACATGTTTTTCAATAGTGTTGTAAAAGTTACCATTACCTCTAATAAAGCAAATCATATTACACTAATTATTCTGTTATCTCGCGATAAACCCTGTTTTCTAGCTTTATTATCTCGAGGTCATAATGTGTAGTTTTTATGACTTTTGGTTTGTTACATACTCCTTTTGTTTTAATGCGGTCTGTCTTTTATTGTAAAGCACAGCGTCCTTTTTGAAAGGGCCTTTGAAAGTTTATTATTACAGACAAATTAAACAAAAATGCACAGTATACATTTCATCCTTTAGTGCTCCTCCACAACCACCTTGATTGTTTGCACATGTTTGTAGATACAGTCCCAGTCAAAAGTTTGGACACATCTTCTCATTCAATGTTTTTTCATACTGGAGGCAACAAAACTATGAAATATGAATTAAATGGGATTATACAGTAAGCAAAAAGATGTGAAAACACAGCAAAATGTGTTGGCTTTTTAAGCATGTAAAATATAATAATTCTTCAAAGAAGCCACCTTTTGCTTTGACAAAAGCTTTGCACTCTGTTGGTGTAATATGAACCCTTTCTTATTATAAAAAAAATAGAGAAAAAACACTGAATGATCATCCAGTGCCATCTTGTTTTTTTTAGTCTATTCTAAATGATTTATTGTACAATTAAAATTAAGTTGAAATATGAATTTTAAACTGTGTTGACACAGTCCCAAGACCCATTCTGTGAACAGGGCACTAATATTTATGACTTATATTTAGTGTAAATAAGAATGCAAAATAAGTAAGAGATAATGTACAGTGAGCGTGTCATTATTGCAAAATAAACTCACTCACTGTACAGTATCCTGTTTATGACATGGCTACTTATTTTAAAAAAAACCTAAAATTTGAAGCACAGTATTAATTTAAAAATAATTTTGTGATTTAAAAATGATTTTATTGCTCCTCCTGAGTCAACGATCATAAATGTGTCCTTTGGTCGGTTCTTTACGGCAACTATTATGTCTATTATTCAGAAATAACAGACAGTAGAATGCTGTAATTAACCAATCAGAATCAGTTATTTAACAGAGCTGTGTGAAAAAAAGACATGTAAATAATAACATGATCTGTGCACAAACTAGTTGTTGTCTCTAATGTGGACAAACAAGGACAGATATTTGTGTTGATCCGCATGAGTCTTTGGTCTGATTCTGTCTCCAGGAGAGATGTGTCGTGGGGTTTCCACTAGATGGCAGCCTTCCCAAAAGAAATTACATCAATCACCTTTAAAGCAGCGATCCAACAAAAATCATGTGAAAATAATCAACAGCGACATCTTAACTGCAACATTCAATAGTTTTATTGTGAAAAAGTCTCTCTCTTCATACCCTTGCCTTGAAACTGTACAATCAATAATTTAAAAAAAAAGAAAAATGTTCAGCTTGGTGTTTGAGGAACATTCACACATTCACACACACGCACACACACACACACACTCACTCACACTCTCTCTCTCTCACACACACACACACACTCGCTTCAGATTACTCAGCAGCTTTAGCCAAAAACCAGAATAGTGTTTTACAGGTTGTTTTTTTTTTTTTTTTTTTTTTTTGTCATCATCATCACAACAGTCTGCTCCTCTATACAAACATTTCCACAACATCCCTGAATCTCCCACCATCCTCTACAAACATTTCCAACTTTTAAAAACGTCCATGAAAAAAATCCAAAATGGAAACTCAGTTCAGGAGAAACACAACAAACACTGAGGAAGTCTGCACATAAACAAAGAGACGTAGAAGCAAAACATGGAGGAAAATGGTTGTTGTCACATAACACAAAGAGAGAATGGATGTACAATATAACACAAAACAATATCATTACACCCGGCGAGGGTTATTATGCTCTGTGAGTCGTCAGCAGCAGCGGCAGCAGCAGCAACAATAAAAGCCTTTTCTTGTTCATCACAGAGAGGGAAACACCTCTAAAAATCTGGGCAACAAGCTTGTCTCCTTTTCAGCTCTGCCTCTCTTAAAACACTGGCGGTGACAAAAGAAAAATAAAAAAAATCTGTCAGCTGTTTCTAAATCTCTCCTTCACCCTTAAAGACTGTAGCCAGCACACAGATACACCCCTGCATTTTTTACCCTCCTTAAAGGATCAAAGTGGTGTTTTTCTTCTGTAACCTAGCTGCTATTTAAAGGGCAACTCCACCTGTATTTTCCCCGGATATTTCAAATGTTTGAAATGGATGAGAGCAGCCATATGTCAAGTTTCACACTCCTGCCTCCTCTGCAGGAAAAGAACCAAACCAGAAAAAAACAAAAAACAAATCCTATATAATCTTTAAAACTCTTTTCAATATTTGTATTTTTGTGGTAATTACAGCAGACAATTTTAGCCCTAAAAATATTCAAATAAAACAACTTAAGAATCACAAATGACTCTTTGAACATGTGCAACCAGTGAGAAAGAGTCAAAAGTTGTCACAACTTTGCTGGGAAGGTAAGGATCCACTGATATAAAGTATAAATCATTTGTGGTAGAGGCTGGCCAATTAATTGTTTTGGCTAATTAATGTGATATCACTTTTATACTGGGATTTAAAAATCCACTACCAGTCATCCTCTAATTTGTAGTAAACGGGCTAAAACAGGTTCAAAGATAGGTACGGTCTTTGCTGCAGTAATCTCTGGATCAGTGGAAATCTGTCCTAGAGCAAAGAGGCTTCATCGCATGACTCAAGACATCTTAAAGTCTGGAGGCAAAGGCAGCTCCCTGAGAGGCTGAGAGGAGGGGAGACAGATGGAGACTGACACTGAACTACGCAGAAAGAGTAAACACTGGACCAGGGTCAAGGAGAAAAACTCATTAAACACCTGAGGAGAGAACGTATCGTAAAAACAAGCAGAGGGAGAGAGAAAGGAGACGGGACAGAAGCTGGAAAAAAATGCAGATGCTGAGGAGGACGAGTGGTGAAGATGAAGTAACAAACCACGCTGAGCTTCCTATGGAGGAGCGGAGGATGAAAGAGCAGCAAGGAGAGACGGAGCTGGGGCGTTCTGATGAAGCCCTCCAGAGATCTATGAAAAGAGCATCTATTATTCAGCAGCTATGAATCATGGGACAGCATGCGGAGGCGGTGGTGCAGATCAGAGGGAGCGAGAGAAGAAGACATACTGCATTCAGTCCTGTGGGAGATCCAGTCGGAGCAGCTTGGTGTTTAAAAAGCATCAACATGGAAGAGTTCACGTGTTCTAGCTTGTTTCGGTTCTGTCTGATCACCTTCTCACACGTGAAATAAGCGACTGATACGCAGGAGCTGATGTTTTTTTTTTTTTAACAGCAACATGTTTGCTTGTTGTTGAACAATATTTACAACTCGTCCGGCCGTATCTGCCACCTTTCCCGCTGGACTTGAATGCAGCGTGGGGTGAGAACATGTGGCTGCCAATATCTTAGCCTCTGTTTTCTAATTACTGCAACTTAATTATATTCTCATCTCCAGACGACAAATGGTCCCACAAAAAGTCCAAAATACTAACCAGTATTGTGTTCCTATCATTGTCTGTAAATAAAGATGGAAGAAAAGAAGAAGAAGAAAAGAAGATGCAATCAGTCATTGTTTGTTTCTAGGGGGATGTACTATGAAGCGAGATAGCTCCGCAGCTCCTAAAAATATTTGGGAGACCTCTGGTTTTAGGCTATTTTAATTGTCTTTAGCTTGAATCGTAGCTGCTAACTAGCTAACGTTAGCTTTTCACAGTCTAAGTCTGCTGTGAAAAATACATGAAGATGCTGTAGTAACATTACAGGGGCTTCAAATGTGTTGGCATGGCAACGCACTAGTGTCGAGTCATCATGGATTACCTATACCAATCAAGTTTAAAATAAAACCTGCAGAAAACACCAGTTTGGTCCTTTAAATGCACACTCTGGGAAAATAAAGGGGAGTGAGTGACATTCAGAGAAAACTGATAAACACGGGTCACTGTTTACTATCAACACTTTACCTGACAACTTGTGCCTTTGCATTACCTGATCCTGTCCAGCTACTCTGACTGGTTTCTGTTTACACTCATCAGACCATTCACTGCCGCTCTCGCCATCATCATCAAACACCAGGAGCGCCGCTTTTTCAGACGGCCTCAGAAACCTGAGCTTCCTTTTTTTCCCTCCATGTCCAACACTGACACCAATGTATGGAAAACACATTAGTGCATACCATGGATGAGAGGGATGGGGGACTCCACATACTACTCAAAAACAGGAATAGGGTGATTAAACGTGTGTGGCAACAATGTGTATTATATTTGACTTGTTTTAAAATTTGGCACAGCGTAGTTTAAAGTGACATTTCACCCAAAATCATTTTAGTATCAAACTCTGTGGGCTCTGTGGTTTTCTTCCTAGAGAAGAAAAAATGTATCATATAGCCACAGAAACTTCTGTCCATCTGCATCTTCAGTATGGGGCTGCATTATTAATTATATAAATAATCGCTTAATTATTTTTTTAATTAAACCTTTAGTTTAGAGTGGAAAATTTCTTAAGAGGACAAGTAGATGTTTTCAAATATCTTGTTTTTTCTAACCAAAAATCCGAAAACAAAAATATTCAGCTGAAAATTATATAAAACTGAGAAAAGCAGCAGCTAATATTTAGCTTTTGTTCTTGAGAAGAAGATGAAATGATTAATAAATCATCAAACTGTTGATCTTTTTTTTCTAACTGATTATTTGTCTTGGCTGTGGTTCAGTATGTTCCAAACCCTCTGTGTCAGCAAAAACATTACCATTAATACTTACTAATATTTGTACACATTTTGGTGATTATTTGGTTCATACTAAGTACACCGGAGAAAACTCAAAACAGAATTTGAGTATCACAAGTGAGCAGATATAGTTTGAGTGCACTGTATACTCTCTGCATGTTATATATAATTAGCCTGGACTGGTGGTGTGTGTGTGTGTGTGGTGTGTGTGTTTCCTCCTGCTTAGAACAGGTGCAACAGGACAGGTGAGGTGTGAAATCTGAAAACATGAAGAGTTGGAGTCCCTAAATATCCAGCATTGAGGGAAAGAGGGGAAAAGAGAAAGGAGAACAAAGGAGGAGGAGGAAGAGGAAGAGAAAATTCAGACAGCAACCCTGGGTGTCTTCTCCATTTCATCTCTGGACTACAACTTCCAGAAGCTCTTGGGCCAAAAGGAAACATCAATATAAAAACAAGAATACCAGATCTGTTTAACTTAGACTGTCAGATTTGGTTTTACCTTGTTGAAATTTTCTTCAATAGGCATCAAGATAAAAAAGAAGTGAGAAGACCTTAAATAGGCTGCTTATTTTTTATAGAGAGGCAAAGCTCCTCCACTTCCTGTGGATCACCATGAGACCTTATTTCAGGAAAAATGTGTAGTTAGCGGCAAGAGACAAATAATTTTTGACCCCATTCAAATTGTACCATCAATTACACATATGATTTTGCCTACAAATCCAAAAGTCATGTTAGTAATAATGTCAGCGCATCATTGGTTTTGGCCGATAAAGACTTAAATGAAATATCTGCATCAGCCCAGATCATCCTGATCATTATCACAAATTTGTAAAGAACAAAGAGGAAAAAGAAGTCCCTGCAGTAGTTTCCTTATTTTGTCCGGTGAATGTGGACATTTTGAAAGGCATTGTATCTTATGTCTGCATCTGTCAGCAGGCAGAATAATGTGGTGATTCACTACAGGAGAGACTTGATGTTCTCTGCAATCAGGTAGAAAAAATATGTGCATATATTGGCAATCAGCCAGAATTAGTTGGAGAATATCTGCATAGTGGATATCAGAAATCCATGATAACTCGTCTGGATGACTGGGGGAGACCGCTACTTCTGTTGCTGAAATGCGGGCACAGCTTTTTGATGACGTCAACTTTAAAAGGGTCTATTGTGTGAGACGAGAGATGTAGTTGAGTGGGCGGTTTCACACAAAACCAAATGGTACTTAATTTTTCAAAACAGGGAACTTTTTGTGGTGAAATAAAATTGACAAACATCATATGTGTAATTCACGCCAAAGTTCAAATGGGATTTTAAAAAAAGTATGCTCTCTCTGTTGACTACTGTACAAATTTTTTCCCAAAAATGTTCCCATGGTAGACACCGGAAGGCGAACGACTACATCTCTCGACAGCATTGAGTAGTATCCATGGCAACAAGCATCATTAGATCCCCATATAGAAAAACCTGAAACCTAAAACTCTAATGTGTGAACTGGCTACTGGGGAATTTGACTCATCTCATATTCATGGCTGTTTTCGTGTTTTAAGAAAGTTTGTTGCAGGTGAACTGGATCATCAAAAATGCAGCAGGTGTTTGTTGATGTTTACACTTTTATATTGACCCAAGAATCCTCTATGAGAATCAATCTAGACTCAAGGCACACTACCAAATCTGGACCTGAGATCTGGTTCAGGCTGGGTCTTCCGAGGATTTCAGGAGGGTGAGGTTTGCCTCCACCTCAACTACAACAGAAGATGGGAACCTTCACTCATCTTGTCACCATGATTTCCCTTCAGCGAGTGTTAATTGTGGCTCAAATAAACATTCTGACTAATGAGTGTTACAGCCATCTGAAGATAAGCAATGATCACTACAGAACTGACTGGTTACTAGTGTCTTGATTATTAGCTTATTGGTCATTAAAATAGCAAATAAACTGTGTTGTGGACAGAAAAACAACAGACAGAAGAAAGTAAGGAAGGTTGAAACATGAGACATGAAAGTGAAAATCTTGAGGTGATTTTTGTGATGCGCTGACACATTTAGTGGCATGCATCACGTAGAGTAACTGAATATTGTTGAGTTGGTGAGAGATTTCTGTACATGTAGTTACACTCCAGCAGACAGGAGTGAATCTTGAGTCTCTTTCTCTCATTTTAGCGGTTGGTAGTGAGAATCAGGTCTGCAGAGACCAAAATGTTTGTAGTCGTTCTCCTCTGATATCTTGAGGCACCAGTCGAGCTCCCTTCACCTGGAAAGTACTTTATACTCTTCAACGTGACCCCATGAAGGTGAGAGGCAGCACGCAGTCATCCCTTTAGCCATCATTCTCGCTCTGCAGCTCTTCAGGTTCAGGGATGTGCTCTTTCCCTCCAACTAACAACATCCTGTACATGCGTCTCCTGATCCCACGCTGACGACTGTTCTTCGTCTCCCTTGAGGAAGCCGCGAATTAGGAGATTTTACAGTTGTTGCGAGTGCAGTTCTGTGGCGGGCTCTGCGGTGGACGGATGGACTTGGAGCGCTTCAAGCTGTTGCCTTTGGAGCCGCCGGCCGGGTTAGCCAGCGAGTAAGAGCGTCCGTGCATCATGACAGCGTTCATGCCGTTGGCCATGGAGAAGGATTTGAGGTGAGACTTGATTGCGACGGGCAGCGGGAGCTTATCGATGAGGTGGACCGGCGTGCAGGACACGATGGCTCTGCAGCAGAGGTCCTGCAGGCTGAACACTACAGAGAGGGAGGAAAACAGAGAGGAGGTTAACAGTCAGACTGTGATCATGGCATTCTGATGACCAGCTTAATATTTAGAGCCGCAATGATTAACCAAATATTCAATTTATTACTAAATGAATCATCAACTGTTTGACTGAAAACTCTGTGATTCCAGCTTCTTAAATGTGAATATTTTCTACTTTCTTTACTCCTTTATGCGATAAACTGAATATTTTTGAGTTGTAGATAAAACAAGACACACTGATTATATTTGTGAGGTGTTTTTAGAGATTAAGTTTTTAGCACGAACCAATGGGCCCGGGGCTGAGAGCCACAGACATGGTAGAGAAGTCAGGTCTCAATCTGATCTGTTAAAGGACTTCAACAGATAAGCCCTGAAGACATAAAGTTCAGATGAAGTTGTGACACAGAAATCCTGAGTCAGTTCATCATTAATTCTCTGAGGGTCAGCAGAACATCCCTCCCACCTGCTTCCCTCTGTAATTACAGATGAGGCAGACAAAAAGCTGACAGGAATGAGCAAGAATTAATTAGCTTATGAGTGTGTCATACATCTGAGGACTATTTTGGTACATTTAGCACAGAGTGTCTCAAATTTTGTCTACTGCACAGACTTCAAAATCATAGTACAGTTACAGTTGGAGTACAGTTAATCTAATAAAAAGTGAAGTGTCATTTAAACAGACAATAAATTTTATTTAGTAGTGGATGGAAACAAGAATTCATTCACTTTTTCTTTTGCCAATTTACACGAAATTTGTGAAAAAAATTGATATATTTGGATGGAAACAGCTTACAAAACGATTCTGTTGTTGCTGGCTGATTCTGTGCCGTGTGAAATGGACCTTATACTGAATTTACCACTTGAGTTGTTGTTGCAGACTACAGGTAATTCCCCCAGTATTTTCTTTTACTCAACCTTTATTTGTTCATGCTGAAGAAGCCAACTGAAGAATTGGCCATTATTTGAATACTGACTTTTATACCTGCTTTGTCAAAAAGTTATGCCACAGTGTTAAAGCACACTTCTCTAATCACTGCAGATGCTTGACAAAGTTGTTCAAAGCTGCGTTGTTCAGTTCATTCCAGGAACTTTGCAACATTGACTGTCTTAATTTAATTTTTGGCATACCAGATGTTTAA
The DNA here is from genome assembly GCA_034769285.1 of Lutjanus argentimaculatus. Lineage (NCBI taxonomy): Eukaryota > Metazoa > Chordata > Actinopteri > Lutjaniformes > Lutjanidae > Lutjanus > Lutjanus argentimaculatus. The sequence continues at coordinate 5,184,043 of JAWZSL010000030.1, read as the reverse complement.
CCTGTCTCATCCACATCGACGCCCCTTCTCCCCGCCTGCTCACCTCTGTTGGGCCTCCAGAACTTCTCCATGCCGTGCCTCATCAGGACGATGCGCGACAGCTCCGTGAAGGACTCGATGACGTTGAAGTTGCACAGAGGGCTCACCTCGAAGAAGGTCATGCCGTTCTTCTCGGCGTATGCCCTCGCCTGCTCAGTGGGAACCTGCCGTTTGAAGGCCAGATGTAGACGGTTACCACGAGGATTCGAGGCACACCTGGAGCATGCTGGGAAGAGAGAATCAAACAGAGGATGGAGTTAACCTTGATAGTTATCCTACGAACTAAAGCACAATCTAGTAGCAAAACACATATTCCTCTCTGTAACTTTATGAGCATTTGCTTGTTAATGCAGGGTTGCTGTAAATGAACTTGTATGCCGAGCAAACCTACCATCTATAAATAAATATTAAATAAATAAATACTAATAATAATGATAATAAATAACACTAGGCACATGTACTGTATGTGATCAGGTTGTATTCCCCACAGTAACTATATTTACATTCTTTCATTCTCTGTGTTTGCAGAAGGGACATAAATATAGACAGTGCAGCTGAACTGGGTCCTTGAGGTTGGAGATCTGTAGAGAGAGCAGGGCTTCCAAAAGTGTGTTTGGTTGAGAACGGACCCTTCCAAAGGTCTTTTCACACTGCATTTAGCCCCAGGTTAAGAAACAAGTTAGCCCCAGGCTAAGGGAGCTGTTAGCCTAGGCTAAAAGAGCTTTCACACTGGCACAATGACCCCGCACATATGTTTACGGGGTTATACCCTGAAAATCGACTAACCCAGGGCTAAAAGCTGCCAGTGTGAAACAGGGCTAAAAGATTAGAAGAAGAAGATAATCAGCCAGGTTAACAGAAAACTCCCGTGTGGGTGTACAGAGGCTTTAACCCAAAGGTAGAAGAAGGGCTGTGTGAATCATATAGCCCAGGGCTTAGCTTAATAGCGGTTAACAATGTGGTGTGTGAAAAGGGGCTAAGTTATCCCTGGGTTAACTCTTACCCAGGGCTGAGGTTATGCAGTGTGAAAAGCCCTCAAGTGATTAGCTACTGATAGCTACTTTGGAAACACGCTGGTGTTCAAAGAAGAATTCAGATGAGATAATGCCACGATTTATATGACCCTGACAAAGCAATTCCATCTCCGTCACAGTTTTTGTCTTTTTTTCTCGTGTCTTTGTAGGAGAAAACACATTCAGCCAAAGCTGACCAATCACTGGTCTTGTGGTCTCCATGTGGTATCTCTGTAGTTGGCATAGACCTGAGGCACACATCAGCTATGTGCAGTGGCTACGCATCGTCCAATGGACACACAGTGCAGTGTAATCCATGCTACAATAAATATATAATAATTAAACAAATATCTTCTGAGCCAAGTATTTGTGAGCCATGATGACTTCAAGGACAATATCAGTTGAATATATGAGAGAAATATTGGTTAACAGCAGGGTTCCCAATCTACAAATATTTGGAGGTGTTTACATAAATACAGCTGACGTCTCTTCATTTTTCACACCTTTTCTGAAACGATTTAAAGTTGTCATGCTTTGATAACATTAAAGAAATCTCAGCCTATACAGTAGCTCCACTTGATCCAAACCATCAGACAGAGAAGTGAAGTGATTGAGAGACATCACATTCATACAAAGTGACCAGCGGAGGCTTATTATTAATTCAACAAGCTCAAGCCAGCAGCATGTATCTTGTCCTGCCACTCAGGCTCAGGTCTCTCTAATTCATCCCCATCTGTCTTGACAAACTGAATGAAACATGATGGCAGTGAGAGGACCGACCTCTCTCTCCTCCTGACTGTCACCACACATCAGCCTCCCTTCAGCAGCCTCCCTGTCACCTTTTCGTGCTCAGAGTCTCTCCACAGAGGTCGGTCCTGTACCGGCAGCAGCAGCGGTCACAGAGGAAACGGCCACAGCTGGAGCAGCAGCAGTGGAGATGGTGGTGGAAAAAGCAAATACTGGAGGTTTCTACAGATGCCAGGATTTGCCAGTAAGATGCATTGATCTGCCTGATTTGTCTCACTTTTTCCACAACAGAGCAATTTCAAAGGCTCCAGACATTTTAGAGACTTCTGTAAAGAGAATCTCAACCCTCAGGATGGATATTCAATGACTAAAGCCTCAAGACCTTCTCTGTCTCCAATGCTGAGATGAGCATTGGATGAGCCAGCTGATGACAAGACTTTATTTAAAATTGGTGAGTCATTATTTTGTTTTAAAGGGACAGTTCACTCCAAAATCAAAAATACACATTAGCTCTTATCCTGGCTCTCTTCCGTGATCGTAGTCCGGCTGGTCTGGCTGAGTGACCTGTCTACAAGATCCACTGCACTAATCGAATCCCTGCACTTCCTTTTCACATGTTAATGAGTGTATTTCTGTTATCTATCATGTAGATATACCTGCTGTATTTCACCGTCTGACAAATGTTTGTTGAGATGTAAGCTAGCTTTAGACTCAGTGTTTTAACATTAATGTTATATCATGAATGGAGCTGTTAGGTAACTTTACATATACACTTTCATAGGGTTCTTATTTTCAAACGTGTCAGATGGAAACATTAAACGCCAGAACTGCATTTTTAATTTCCAATTACTGACCTTGCTGCATCAATTCATAATCTATTAAGAGAGAATCGCGATGCATCTAAGAATCAATTATTTCCCCCACCCCTAATCTGTAGTGCTATTTATTCATCGATATAGTTTTGTGTGTTGAGTCAAATGTATTTTTTGGGGCTTTGGACATCATAAGCTGAGTGCTACTGTACAGCAGAGAGGGCAGACATCTCTACAGCCAATATCTCCAAAACTTGGCAACACCAAAACTATCTAGATGGATAAAAGCACTACAGACCAAGGGAAAAATATATATTTTTGATTTTGTCGTAAGAAGTCCCTTTAACTACTGATAACTGGGTTGCAAATGATGGCTACATGTACTGCAAGTTTTATATTATGCTGTCACTGATGTATGGTTATGTGTGAGTTTGTGTGGTAGGTTTTCGTTTTTGTAGGATTTCATGTTTGAATGTATTTTATTATTTTGGATTTTGGACAAAATAAACAGACTATTTTAAGAGGTCACCTCGAGCCCTGTAAAAATGTGAGGGTCATTTTTTGCCATTCTTGATATTTTATATAGTAAATCATACAATAATTGATAAAAAATAATGATAATAATAATAATAATAATAATGATTATAAAAACACAGAACATAACGATTGATTAGAGCTCAGCTGTGCACATCTGTATCTGTTTTCAGCTCTCTAACTTTCATCATCCAGACATTTTTCATCCCTCCGTGTCTAGGCTATTTTGTCCTTAAAAGTGGCCGACCACATCTGTGGAGGTGGAGCAGGAAAGGCCAAGCTGAAGCATACATTCCACAGGCCAAAAAATAATCACCACACACACACACACACAACACCACACACACACACACACACAACACACACATCACACACGCACACACACACACACACACACACACACACACACAGACAAAGCGGACACGGACATCCTTTTTGTTTCAGTCAGCAGGAAGGAAATGATGAGAGTGGTCCGCACACCCACACACACACACGTTGTCTTAAGTGATGCACTTAACTTCTTCTATTGACCCTTTGTCCCATCTTATAAACTGGAACATTTTTCAAATCGCTGAAGTCTGAAAGCAACAAATGAAAATCTTGCTGGATTGTTATAGCAATAAAAAAGGAATAAGAAACAAAAGCCTGAAGCCACAAGAAATCTGATAAGATATTTTTGAAAACTGTGACAATCTTTAAATCTACATCTCCAGTTATGACATCTTCCTGAGCTCAACCGTGCCAAGATCTATCAAACCTCATCTAACCAGTCATCCCTTCATTTATCCATCCATCTCGGAGACTCACCTCATCAATCTCTCTGATCCACCTATCGATTCCATCAAACGACCAGCGGTTGGTGATGTCATACACCAGCAGGATCCCCTGAAGACAGGCACAAGCACACACATAAGCCCAGCAGGTTTACTTCATGCACAGTGGAGTAGTTTTCAGTTTAGGACCCTTTTACACCTATCTTGTTTTGACCAGACTTTTCAGACTTCCAGTTCGATCCAAACCAAAACAACAGATATGAAACCTCATCTGTCTGACGCAAAGAGGTGGTCTCGCTCTGGATCAAACTGAACCATGATTCGGTTTGTTTCAGAACAATTACACAAAGTTCTGGCAGGCTATCATCAGAACCGGAAAAAGGAAAAATGACTCAACTAAAAAATATGTGCTGCAGTCGCACACGAAAAGAGGAGACCAAATGTTTAACTGATATTTGGTTTAGGCGACTTTATGAAAAGTCAGTTGGGAAAAACTCACAATCATTAATTATTTCCCAGAAGGATAAGAGAGGAATTGAGCTGAACTGTCCAATCAATGTCAAGTATAGGGAGATACAGCTCATGTAAGTGATGACGACAGGTTGTAGGCATGTCATGTGTGGTTCTTTAACATGCTTGCATAACTGCAATGTGAAACCAGATTAACCAGATAAAATGTAAATGTAAAGCTCATTTTAGACCAAAGATTCACAGTGAGATGAGTTAAAACCTGTAACTATCCGCAACATCGCCGCTCTGCAATGTAAATGTTCTTAAAACCTGCTATTTAGACCAAATTGATTAGACAAGACAGTTTACCAAACCAGGGTTTGCTTGATGAAGGTTTAGTACCAAAATGTCACAAATAAAAGTTATATTGCAAGTTAGACAGTGTGCGGGAGTCAGACAGTTAAGTGAATGATGGTCCGTGTGCTCCACATGTTTGGACTTATTTTTCCGCTGACAAGATTGTGACAGGATTAATCAATCAATTGTTAGTAGTATCAATGTGTAAAATGTGAAAAAAAATCCTACTGAAAGCATTTCAAATATTGAGTATAAATATTTATGGATATATCAATACTTTTGGCAACACTACACCAGATCATCTGTGAAAACATACATTTCTGACATAATCTGCCAATAGATCCTCATAAATCTTACACACTGGACCTTTAAGTGTTTTGTTCCTTACCTGAGCCCCGCGGGAATACGAGCGAAAGATGGTGCAGAACCTCCCCTGTCCTGAGGTGTCCCTGAAGACAAAAAGAAAAGGTAGACAGAAAAATTAACAGTCAACTCAGATTAGTTCAGCTGCCAGGAAGTAAAACGTGTTTTTGGATTCCGTGCTCAAACTCGCTACTTTTTTAGGCACTGAGAATAAAACACAGGCCTGAAAACTGGTCCAACTCTTTCATTAAAAAAAAAAAAAAACATCACTCCTCCAGTTTCAGCAGTGATCAAACATTCATATGTTGTCTCAGAGGGGCAGACTGATCTCCAAACTGAGCACCACAAGGCCTTGAATGAATTCACATTCACCACCAGTATCCTTGTGCTGCTCTCCCATGGGTAAATTTCATAAACAAAAACATGAAAGGTAGATTTTGGAGCACTGGACACAAGTGAGACATCAATCAGAAGTCTAGTCTAGTTTTAATGTCTTAACTTAACAGCAAGTTGATGTACATGTACTCTATGTATTTTTACTGAATGTTTATCATCCATATCTTGATGACTATGTCGCTACGGCCATTTTTACTGCACAAGTTTAATTTCTCTCACGTGATCTCGTGGCCTACTTATAAAATCCTAATTTATTCCTTTTAGCAGCCAGTTAAGCTTACACATACTCTCAGGCATGCAAAGCCAGTCTACATCTTGTGATTTCAGTTTTTACAAAGAGAGTAAATGATTAATTGAGCCTGACAAATCAGTGATTGAAGGGGAGTGTTTAGATGGGAATGTTTTGATCTGATGCCTCTCTACACTCCCAAACCTTTTAAAAAGCTATTAAAACAGGATTTACTGATATAAAAGAAAGCAACTTCACAGCTTGTTTTTGTTTCAGAGATTTAGAAAGAAATCTGATAACAACATCAGACCAGCCGCCATGCCTTTCCAGTAAAGACTAGTTGCAGCTCAGCTAGTTGTGCGTTCATCCGGTCAGATGTTGATGCCCAATAGACAATTATCTGACAATCTTTTCTTGTGCAGTCTACCAGAAATGACGACCTTAATAATGAAATGTTTACGCTTCTTAAAGCAGGTGCAGCTGCAGCACCAGCTTTATGAATGACTATTAAAGAGTTAAATCATGCTCACCTGTCTTATTGAGGTTAGATAAAACTGTCAGGCCAACCGCAGAAATCAGCACACTGATTTATTGTTCTTTGAGCCTGATGATGGCATAATGAATCGATAATAAACCTTCGGGCTGTACCAAATAGTGTGCAGCTTCAAAGCTTTGTTTAAATTTTAAATCAACACTGGAATGCTGCAAAAATGGTTTTTTTTTCTGCACAGTTGCAGATAAAGATTAGGCTACACTACTCTTATGAATATTACTACACTATTTGAGGAATTAGATTCCGGTGGTTGCTGCACTGGATTGTTTCTCACTTGTGTGAAATACAAATAAAACTTACATGCGGTACCTCTCTCTGACCTTGTACCCTTTATCTAACCATTAACCTTCTAATAAAGGCATACAATGGACAAAAAACAAAACCAACAATATATTATCTCTTATTTAATACTTTCTGACCTCTTCAGTAATTTCCTAAAACACCTGGCCACTGTAGTTTTTAAAAAAGGTCACTCAAACTGGAGGAAAAAGTGCACTTGTTGGGGACTACTTTCAGCAGTGGATGAATCCACATTTGGTGCTCTAGTGAATATTTGGCGCAGCAGGACGGTGTGTGTGGGACTGAGTCCAAATTAACTACAGTGTGAGAGTTCATGGTAATGAAGGATTATGTCAGCCAGTCCAACTGTGGCTCATTGATGTGTTTTAGTAGTTTTTGGGCACAGAGGAAGAAGATATATCAGCCTGTGGTACACTCACACTACTTTACCGGTAGATATTTTCAGTGTTAATTCCTTGATATTTTCATGTGATTTGTTGACAGAAGGAACATATAGACACCAGACTTATGCTTTACGGTTTCAGTTTTTTTCTTTTACCACCTCAGAGAGAGACTGAGTCATGAGACACAGATGGCAACAGAGACAGAAATGGAAAGGAAGGATGAGGCAAAGCCAGAGCGAGAAAGAAGACAGGATTTAGACAGTAAAACAACAGTGAGACAGTGAGAAGCGGAGGAAAGAGTGACGCAGCAAAAATAAAGAAGATTCTGCATCATTGGGCTGTCTTTAAACTTTTCTCTCCACAGGGAAGACAAGGCGTTGCTTCTCCCCAGAGTAAGTTGTTGAATTCCTTGGCCTACTTCCACCAAACAGGCCTCGCCTTGCACTGCAGTGAGTCTAAACTGACAATTGCATGCATCTCTACTGATGCAAGATTATTTGTGTGGTATGTAACAATATGCAGTAGATAAGCACTTGTACCCACCACAGCTGGGTATGGTTTCTTTCCATTATGCGTGTCTAACACATTGATTTAGATAGGTTCTCTATAATACTAAGAAGTAAACATTTGATGTAATACACTGTTACCAGGATACGTTTGTGTTTTGTGGATCAAATGTGCTTTAGGATGGATCATTTTTTGCTGCCTGTCAAAAAAATGTACCTACTGCAAACTGGATGAAGCCCATCCTTTCCTCTGTTAGATCTTTTAAATGCAAATGTTTGCAAATTTTGTTTCTGCACTCATGTATGCAACCATTATATAAACCTTCCTACTTAGCATATTTTTGTATTTTTCTTTATGTATGTTTCTCTTTTGCGTCTATTAAAATGAGGTGTATTATGTAAATGTAACCCCGTTTGACAAACGGTGTTCCTGTTTTTCCCTTAAGTAGCTTTCAGTGTCTGACAGTATGAGATATATTCTGTGTCATGTTGTTCCAACTCCTCATTGAGGCTCTATGATGTTTACACAGAGTGAAATATTCAGACCCAAGACTTCATTTTTTTTATGGCATCAAACAGAAATATTCAAGATGCATTGTGCATCATTTTATACACATTCCCAAAAATTTAGGCTGACACATTTGGAAACATTCAGTGCCCCACTAGAATTCAAAGTTAAGTTTTATGGGTTTGAACAATGTTTTGTTACACAACATAACTTGTGTTTCCACAGTCTTTTGCCTCTTTTTCGGGGCAGCCAATGCAACATCTTCATTCTCTCTTCAAAAAACATGCAAACAAAAAAAAAAAAACCCTGCAGCATTTGAATACTGATTTGGACGTCAATTACCATGGCAACATTAGCTTCAAAGCATTTGAGTCATCCCTCGCGATTTGTCCCTCCTGGTGCTTAAAGTATTGAAAAATGACATTCAAAAAATTTTGCCAGTTACTGTGAATAATCCACGGACCTGTGTGATCAGTTTTCATTGGTACTACTTTCTCTGAAAGCTTTCCTGAAAACAGTTGACAGTGTGGTCTGTGGATTACCCACAGTAACACTGTTCCTAGAAAGACATGTTGTTGTTCTATTGTTCAGATGTCATTTGTCAAGGCTGTGAGCACCACAAATGACATCATTCACCTTTATTGTATCAGACTTGACAAAGAAATCTCATATACCACAGCGGATAAAAACAAAACTATCTTCATGGTTTGACAACACACTGAGAAACTATTTGCTTATAATTTGGCTGAACAAACCCATAAAGGTCTCAGAGGTCTAGAACAGTACTGTGTTGAGGGATTTAAGAGTGCATGCCAGAAAAAGAGCAGCAGTCACTCTCTATTGTACAGATAACAACAGGTTATGTGTTCAGCAGTGATGTGAGCTTACCAAAGCTCCAGCTTCACTCTCCTCCCGTCCAGAAGAATGGTGGTGGTTTTATAGTCAATACCTGGTGGACAGAGAGAGGGCAGACAGGGACAGGCATTAGGCAAATGGATGCATCAAGAAGGCCAGCTTCAATCAAGATTACAGCATGCAATTAGAGACAAAATGCTTCATCATCTATCTAAGCCACACACTACACCAAAGTGTAAATTTACCCACGACACACTACAGAGGACTGTGATTGACTTTGAAAAATATGACAACTGTGTATTCAAGGGTGACTAAAGACAGCACAGTGGAGGTCTTTCAGCTTGAATTTTCTTTTTTGAATGTAATACTTTTATTATATCGATGTCTTCATGAGGGAAAACATTTAGGTGGAATCTCTTCCCATTCCTGCTTGGCACCAATATCACTGAGCCACAGTGTAGAGTGACTGATTAACTGTTTGAGATAATCATGGGAAAACCTGTGAAGACAAATTCTCACTGAACCTTCACTTCATGACAAGGCTTGTCCTCTCTCTCTGCCTCCTTTCACAGTCTGTGTCCTGCTCTGAAATTCAGACTGTCCTCTTTGAATTCTACTTAATTTTTGGCTGGTAAATAAATCTGAACATTTCCATGGTTGCTAATAACAACTGCTTTCATTGCATTTTATTTTAATTTTAAAGTTGAAATATGAATTATGGTCTTGTAATTAAAAGAGCCATTCTGCACCCATTCCTGAGCTCATACTAACCAATAACCAAACTAAAAACAACAAACAAAAGCCTTACTTAGGTATAGTACTGCTTTGAGCTCGATGTGAAGATCTGCAAGCTACAAAACAAAGACACTCCTGCGCACCGTCTTTTTCATTTGCAGAGATTTAACAGTAACAACATTTCAGTACAACCACCATCATCCATGAGGCCTGGGATAGTATTTTACCCCTCAGAAAAGTACAAATGTTCCCCTGTGCTTTTTTGCCAGATTTTTAAAAAATCTGCAGCTGCAAACTGGTTTGTTTGTTGTTCATTGTGCTTCAGCATGGAGTTACAGAAGAAAGTACACAACAGATGGACCATCACTTTATATGTCATCATCGTTGTTGTACAGTCACACAACAAAATGATGTTTCACAAATCACTTTTCCACACGTCAGCGTACTAGTTTGCCCGGTGTTCATAGGTTTTTGGACTGCGGTGGAACGGCAAACAACCACAGGCTGAAGGAACCATTTAGTTCCTTGAAAAGTAGTTCCTGGGTAAAGTAAGGTAGCCATTGAAATGACCCAGTCCCAAGTAGAATCAAAACTTCTCCACTCAAACGATCAGTCCAAAAAATGACCATTTGTATTGAAAGGATGGTTATATTATACATCTGTGGTGTCTGATGAAAATAAATACATAAAATGTGGAAGGATTATTTCAGGAAAAGTGTGAATGAAGCATGATAAAGCATCTAATATGGCATGAGGGAAAATTTAGGGTGAACAGCTGCACTGTGTGATAAAAGGTATTCAAGAGAGCACTCTATTGGTACTGGTGTAACTTAAAGGGTACTGGTATTGGTACTGGTATTGTAATTTTTCATACCTACCCTGAGTGGAAATGCAGCTAATGTGAATGCTAACATGCTGATGTTTAGCAGATGATGGTGCTAAATAAAAAGTCAGAGAGTCACAAAAACAACTACTTTTCAATCTGAGGGAAACTTGAGTGTCTAAAGGAAATTTTCAGAGCAATTCATCTTAGAGTTGTTCGGATATTTCACTTACAACCGCAAATGTGAATCTCACGGTGAGGCCAGTAGAGAAGCCAGAGGATCACGAGTCATTAAGATACAATGTCTGGGAACCTTGAATCAATGCACAAAATATTCTCCTAATCCATGTAGTAAATCTTTGCAGATTTCATGTTAATCGATTCAATAGTTATTGAGATATTTCAGTCTGGACCGAAGTAGGGAATCAACTGCCTGACAGAGAAGCATTGCCATCCCTGAAGTCTCACCACTGCAACCACAATATTTTGATTATTCAAATTAATAATATGACCAAAATCTAAAAATAACCTTTATAATGCTCATAAGAATCCAAAAGTGAAAGTTTAAAACAATAGCATTTACTGTTTAACTGTCAGCACGGAGGCAGTTGTGTACAGCCTCAGGCAGCTAACAGATCTCTCTCTTGTGGCTCAATGTTCAGCTCATCTCTGACAAACCTGTCTGACTGCTACACCTGTCCCCTGCTGCTCCATGTCTCCACATGTTCACCTGAGTCTGTGGTTTTCACTGAGCCTGGTACTACCTGAGGCCAAACAGGTGAACCACTGAATAATCAGTATTTCCACATGCTAGAAGATGTTTATATTCTATACTCAACAGTTTTATGTGTGCTTGCGTACAACTTGTTACACAATGTTCCTCACTGTGCCCCAACATGCTAACCAGCTAAATGCTGCTTTCAATGATATTTCCATAAAAACAGAGGATTCAAACTGGTTAGGGCACACCAAACCCTTGTTGAAATGTGTGTGTTTACTGGCAGTTTTAAGTTTTTTTTCTTGCTGTCCACAAATTCCATGAAAAGAGTTCCACTGTTGTCCAAAAACACACTAATATGCCACTCTTATGTGTATTAAAAACAAACACAAACAATGAGCAAACAAACAAGTGTCACCTGCCCCTGTATGAAGAGGATGATAGCGTGTCACACTGCTCTCTGTGTTTCAATCACTCTCCTCTGCTTCCATCACAGTTAGTTTTGTGGTCTGTGGTGATTTTGAGGTTTGAAAAGTTTGCAGCCTGTCATGTTGTTGCATTGCACTGTGTACAATGACGCAGATAAAAAAAACGAACTAAAAACTTGTTTGCTAACAACTCTGTTCACCCTCTCTGATCAGTCAGCTGATAGCACATGTGGTCCCAAGGATATTTTTTTAGTAAGTGCACCAGCTGATATAAAAATATATTTGATTCCCTATAATTCATCATTAAAATGTTCTGCCTGTGTATTTTTGTAGCCTCTATCTGTTTTATCCTGTAATTGTGATGCACACTGACTGACAAAGGGAATGCTCGACTGGAAGAATCTCAGTTGACTACTGGGGCTCCAATTAATGATTCCGATCATCGACTATCAGGGGGCAGCCCTACATGGGAGTTTGTTTCAACACACAGCACTTTTAACTAGGAACCGTATGCTTTGAAGGCCACCTTCAATCCTTTTTTAAACAATATAAAATGTTGTCAAAATGGCTTAAATATATCTATATACCTTGCCTTCATTTAGTATTCAAGGATTCATGAATATGTAATTATTCTCCACTTCTCTCACACCCCCCAACCCCTATCCCTACCCCTAAATAGCTGCATCTGGCTTCTCCTCTGTTTTGCTAGTTGATCACTGTTACTAGCTTAATCTGGCTTCTCCTGTTGGCTGGGCATCACTGCTAATGATATGTATAGTGCCACCCCCTCAATCAATGGGATTGGTTTCTCAGGCTTATGGTGTCATATACCCAGCTTGACTGAATCCATTTTTTTGAGACTGCCCTTGCTCACTGCAGTTTCAAAGAAATGTTCAGACATAGCGTTTACTGCATGGCGTTTACTGCTCTTGTCTTGTAACACATGAAAAACACCACCTGGACATGTAACAAAGTTAAAAGCACCATTTTCACTGGAGGAGGTGTTTAAGATTAAGACTCCTGGGAAAAAAATACATTAACACACAGCACTGTTTGAAAAAACAGGCACAGCCAAAGAGCAAACCTTCCCTGTTCCCAGACTCTCACACATGACTGCATCAGGCTCTGGCAGGTAGCAGCTGCTTGCTAACAACATTACCAATATCTTCCAATTTTCCAGGCAACATAAAGCTGCTGCTGAGCCAAAGTGCTGAGCTCAGACTCGCCTAATTGAATTGGAGTGAGTGCGGGGCTTCGTACCAAGTGCTTCCTCTCCTCTCGTTGCCAGGGCTCACTTAGATATCCCAGATAATCAATGCCTTCTCTGATGTCTCTGATGTCTTAGCTGCATACTGCTGCTTCTATTCTGGGAGTCGGCTGACTTTGTTTGTTCTGTGGATGTACTCAAAGCTGTGCGAAGCTTATGATGTTCAGCTTTTGTAGTGACTGTTAGAGGGGTGTTGATTTAACACTATAATAATGTTGGAGATGATGTTTTTGTCACTGTACTTCAGTAAGCCTAGGAGTGGCTACAATCCTCATTCACAGTATATGTAATTATCCATAATTAATACATGTTCCAGAAGATCAATTGATTGAGAACCTGTTCAAGGAAAAGTCGCCCAACAGTTGTCTGCATTTGGTTAATGCAGTAATGAAATAACTTTGATATGCAACATTTCCCATAAAGGTCCAACACAGCCAAAAAATTTTAAACGGATAGATACATCAGTATGAACTGTATTACAAAATTTATGACAGTAGAGAAATTAATGCATATTGGCTCACATTATATAAGAGCTTAACTTGAAACTCTTAACTGTGATGCAACATGTACAACGCAGAGATTTTATTTACGTTCCTTTAATTTTTTTTCTAACTGCATAGGAAATCTAGTCAATAAAGACTTAGTGTGTAAGAGTACAATGCAGACAGTTGGTATGTCTTGTCCAATTAAATATGCCTATAACATTTGACAGTAAGGCAAATTTTATTTAGGCCTATATAGCCCAATATCACAAATAACTATTTGCCTCGGGGTGCTTCTGTACAATCTGTACAGTGTGCGATACCCCTTGACCTTAGATCCTCGAAAGACTAAGGAAAAAAGCCCCCAGAAAACCTTTTAGCAGGTCTGTTCATCCCAGGATGGACAGACATGCAATAGATATTGCATGTACAGAACAGAACAGCAAAGTGCCAATATAAAGACAGTTTTTTGATGAGAAAATCTCTTTAACAAAAAATTAAAGGATGTTCATTAATGTTATGTGGTTTTGGCTGGTTCATAATTACTGATTTCTGATTACTGACAAAAACTTGAGAGGGACTGTAACATAATCTGTAAGTCTTACATGTATGTTAGCCTGTTAAAAGGAAGCAGAAGCAGATTTTTATTTACATAATTAAATTTTTTGTGGTTTGGTGAAGGGCCCTCCAAAATCAACATAACAAAAAATGTTCCTTGTAATAGCTTTAATGAAACAGATGGACAAGCTTTTCTAGTACACTGCTGGTCTATCAGACTGATGACAGTCTTACTATGCACTGTGTATATCATGTACTAGGGACATAAAAATTTGGGAACAGAATCCAGAAAAGCAAAGACTGATGTGAAGGTGAGCTGGAAGCATGTGAATATTAAATGCATTTGCGGGTGTAAATTACATGTAGAGGTTGTGAAGGAAGAAATGGGAGGAAAAGAAAGCCAAGTGCAGAAAATTTTATCCGACAGCAGTGAGACTGCAGTTGCAGCTAAGCTCTGTGGTACTACTGAACAGTCGGCGTGTCAGTCCGTGCATCTTTCAAGAGGATTAGACCAGGTTCAGCTTTTCATTTACCTACCGACACTCTAAACCCCCTTCTCCTTCAGTTATCTCTGAGCTGGCCTGTATCCAGCGATAACTGCTGTCTATGGATATGCCACTGTCAAAACAGCCAGTCCACCGCTATAGAGGAACAATGGACCGCCGTGCCTGCATGACCCCTGGGAATATTCCATTGTTAGTGTGTGTTGAGTGAAAAAAAGGTTTAAGAGTCTTGCAGCTGCTCTGAAAAGTGTCTTTTCAACATGCTTTTGCATTTTAATTGGCTTTATCCCTCCCAGGCTGGTATTATCTGATGGCAAACATCAACTGAGTGTGAAATTCAAAACCTTATCAGTGGATCTTAAGATCCCCAAAAAAATTATTTGTAACCCCAACACACCAATGCCTCCCTCCCGACACCTCCCAAAGCCCACCCGTCTGAAAAATCTGTTTACGGTGTCCATCCTTAGTGATACCAACCAAGAAATTGGTCAGAATGTGTCAACTAGGCCTATTTCAAACAGGAGGCTCAACAAAGAAAGAGAAAGACAAGAGAGATTTGTGAAGCAGCAGAGATTTTGTTAAAACACCATCACTGAGAAAGCTTTCTCTTTAATATGTCTAGATAACGTATTAGGCCATTGTGGGCAACATTGGAAATTAATGCATAGAAATGTTTTATGATAACTTGTAATTTAGAGGTTTAAGATATAATACCTTGATTTGTCAGGTATTAAATTCCTTGGATTTAACAATACACTTTTCTATATGCTTATTTCAGTTTCAGTTTTGTGACAGAATTCCAGCAAATATGCTATATCCATGGGCTTACAGGGATAAGTCACCCCAAAATCAAAAATACATATTTTATCCCTTGGCCTGTAGTGCTGTTCATTCACCTAGATAGCTTGGGCATATCAGAGTTTTGGAGGTATCAGCTATAGAGATGTCTGCCCTCTCACCAATAATGGAACTAAATTGCTGATATCACCAAAACCCGGCAACTAAGACAAAAACAGCTAAGATCTATAAATAGCACTACAAGCCAGAAGAAAAACATTATAGATAAAAGCTTATATAAATATATATTTTTGATTTGGGAGTGAACTGTCTCTTTAAGGATGGCTTTGGACAAAGTTTAAATATGTCATTTTATGCTCTGGTAATTTTAGAAAATTAGTGAAGTGATTAATCAACTGCCAAAGTAGTTTTTAGTTTTAAAATTTGTTTTCTGTCAAAAAGCAAACAAATTGATAAACAAGCTAAATGTTTCAGCTTTAACATTAGCACGGAAACGAAACTACACTGCAAAACATCATAAAAATAATCCAAAAGCACATAAAATTGAAAACCTGAGGGCCAAAAACAATTTGACAGAGTCACCAAACAAACAAAAAAAAACATCCTTCACTAATGCAGACACCTTTAACAGAGGCAATGTATGACTAGTCACTTCTCAAATTTTTAATCACCAAATTTCTGATCAATAAAGCACACGATCACTGATCACTGAGAAGGAAATGTGACAGACAGGTCTATCCTACTGACCCAAATCAGGAAGGGTACCAATCACTGCCTGCGGACAATGTCATCCAATTAAAATCTGCTCTTCTGTCCTGATTTTCTCCTCTTAAAATATTTATGTTCTTCACAAGCATTCCCCTTCCCTCCATGCTAACCTCTCTTTGCCAGAGGGATGGAAATCAATAGCAGAGCTTCTGTCTGCACAAACATCCCAGCTGAAGCGTGTTCAGTGGCGTTCCACTCTGCTCTCCATATTTAATGAGGCCGTTTGAAGGCTTTTGATCTTGCTTGCATCAATTAGGACATCTTCCTCTTCTAGAGTGACTCTTAAGAAGCTGGCCAGGCTCACATTTTGGCAAAGAGTTTGTCTTTAGAGGAATAACAGGTTCTCCATGGGTTTGCTGTTAGACACCTTAAAGATCGAGTGTGTGAGGTTTAATGGGATTTACTGACAGAAATTGAATATAATATTCATAAGCATGGGGGGTGATGCGAGGTGTTTGCCATCTGCAAGCTCACCACTAAATGCCACTCAATCCTACACATTGTTTTTTTTAAAGCAGAGGTGATATGCACTCACCTCTAAGTCAACCACACTAATGCAGACACATTTGAAAATGTTTGTGTCAAAGATTATTTTCTAATTAATTACATGTTTAGTCAATAAAATGTTAGAAAATGATGAAAAATGTCAGATCAGTGATTCCCAAAGCCCAAATGACGTCCTCAAATGTCTTGTTTTGCCCACAACCCAAAAATATTCACTTTATCTTCATAGAGGAGTGAGGAAACTAGAACATATTCACATTTAAGAAGCTGGAATCAGAGAATTTTTACTATGTTTTTTTTTTAATTACTCAAATTACTCAATTACCAAAATGGCGATTAATTGAATATTTCGGATATTGAGACTAGTATTAAAACAACAATAATATTAAGTTCATAAGGTTTCAAAAGGAGCAAATCCTCAGTCCAGATTTTTAAAGAAAAAGATTAAAACCCATTAATCAATTCTCAAAATACTTGCTCATTAAGCTTCTATTGATTGACTTCTGCAGATTTTTTGAAAACAAAATGATTTAAACTATGCCTGTGTATTGGCAAGAATCTGGCAATATGATACGTATCATGATACAGGCGTTATGATTCAATATATTGCGATAGTGTAAGCAAGGTGATATATTGCTATTTTTCTAATGTAATTAAATTCCAGTTTAAGTTGACTCTTTCATGTAATCAGAACAGACAGACAATATTGCAGTATCCAAATGTACAGATATTTTCTTAAACCCCTAATTTGAACATTATGAACTGTATAAAACCTTGTAGCTTCTCACCAGTTCATTCACTAAGTGTGTTTAGAGCCACCAACAATCTATAGGAATAGAGTAACACTTCAACTGCAATGCAGAGACCCTCATCAAATATTTTGCTGAACACTTTAATTAATTTTCTGTAATGATGACCTCCCTCTCTAAATCACCGTCACCTGCTGCAGTGAAGGCAGTTTGGCCTTCAGTGTTGGTGTCTGAAAACACACAACATGACACACTGCACTGCACACTGCTGCCAAATGCCAAAAGGAAGCATCACCCTTCAGCAGAATTCATTAGATTAGCACTGGTGAAAAGGGGTCATTCTGCTGACTGATGTATTTTTCATGAACAGTTGCTTTCATCCTGAGGGGAGGAGATGGAAATCGTCTTCATCTGAAAAACTAAATTGATACTCAGGGAATCGTCTGTGACAGCATCTCTGGTGAAGACTGTTTGCTGGAGCAAATATCTTAACAAATGTAATTTACATTCATATTTTACCTTTAAGAAATTAATAATATAGTAGGGCTGCATGGTTTGGTAAAGAAGTCATATTGCGAAAATTTTGACTGAAGTTGCAGTATGCGATACAAGTAGTGGAAATGCTCAGTTGTGCATTAGAATTTTCAAGTTCACTGAAAAAAGAAACAATTGAAATCGTGATGAAGTGATTTATTGAGGTCTGTACCAAACAAACATGTTTTCTTTCATCTGGCCATCTATGCAACACTACAGTTCCTCATTATAATGCTGTTCCTTTTTCCAAAAATTGTGATTTGGTTCTGCGATTTGGATACTGCAATTGGCCATATTGCGATTTTACTGCAATTGCAATTAATTGTGCAACCCCTATAACATAGCAGGTCATATTCCCAGACCAGTGGATTAAATTGGAGAAGAGAGGTCAACTAGGGTGCATGCATGTGATGGAGGTCCAGTTTACAAGACTTAGAGATTATTTAAATTACTGCTGACCATTTTCCAAAGCATACTGTTGCATTTCAGTGCGTTTTTCCAGCTTTCTGTACAACCACTCATTCCACTATTAAAACCAATTTGCAGAAACCTGAAGGCTGCCTGGGTTGAGGTAATCCATCACAGTGAACATCGCGCTTGATTTTATTGTTGCCATTATAATGATTTGCACGACATACCCAATCCCACTAACGGAATGTTTATTGTGATAAAGTGTTTTCCACATGTAGAATTAATTTGGGCAACCCACCCAAATGGGTTTACTCCCACCCACACGGCTTTTTTTTTTTTTTTTTTAATCATATTTTGACATTTATTATTCCTTTGGGGAGATGCAGTTAAAGCTGCCAATTATTTGAAGAAATGAGGGAAATAAATAAATAGCAGGTACAAAGCCACCTTCAGGCACTTAAGCACATAGGAGCAGGAACAACGTGGTAATGACAAACTCATGCAACAAACGCTGGTCGACCGATATGGGTTTTTCAACAGCCGATGCAGATATTTAGAGAGCATGGCGGCTGATATACAGTACAAGGCCAACAAAAAGTCATGTATAATTCCATGCACATTACAGTCTATATACATTGATACCTTAGCCAGTGACATGTTGTTTTAGATGTATTTCTTTTCTTAATTAGGCTAATTAATCAAGAATTACATTAGGTTATGCTGTAGATTTTATAATTTGACTGGTATTTAAGGGAGCGTTGAGTGTGGTATATCAGAGGTGAGAAGTACAAAGTAAATGCATCAGAGTACTCAGATTACTTTTCCTAAAAATGTATAGACTTGCATAACATAACCCATTTCAGTCATCACTAATGACCAACTATAAGTGAGTGGTGGTGTCTGTATCTGCAGACTACGCCCTATATTTCCTTATTTTTCTCATTGTTTTGCTGTGCTTGGGATGCTATACCAGCCCATAACGTCTGTATTTGACATCCTGAAATCTTTCTGGTGCACCTACAAACAGCATGATATGGTAGGGTCACCATATCATAAGTTAGGTTGTGAATGCAATCCTGTGCAATGAGCCAAACATATTCTCAACCTTTGGGAAACACCAAATAACTGGAATGAACACATTTTAAAAAAAAAATAAAAAAAAGACTTTGGAATATCTTGGAGAATCTTTAACAGTAATATGTGTATGCTTTATATTAAACTGGCAAAAATAAACAAAAACGCTGGTATGGTCCTTTAAGAACTTTCTTTCATTTGCTCCCCTCTGCTCTGTCTGCTCTGCTTCTACGCCAGGCTTCCCTCTGGGAAGAGTGGGAGTGTGCAAGTATGCATGTATAGTAGCCACAGACCACCAGCTTACTGCAGCAGCAGGCAGTGATCAGATAGTGGCTGTCAGCCCCGGAGCAATAGAACCAGGTGATCTGAGCTCCTACACCCAGGAAGCAATCATCTGACTGGGCACAGCTCCATCAGATTTTCCCTTCACAGCATGGTGGATGGAGCTAAAAGAGCTACTGGTCCAAAGTGTAGCTACTCTAAACCAGCAAATACAGATGGCTTGTATTTGAAATTATAAATAATTCAAATTTACATCAAACCTACAGAATATTTCCAATGGATGTGGGCAGCATACTCACAGCAGAAGCAGTCTCCAGTTAGCTCAAATGCATGTAACTACCATGCATATCACAATATTTTTCCTTTATTTTTACAAATGGACACCACTGAAGCTGTTAAGGACAAACTGGTGAGGAGGATGGAAAATATTCAGTGTTTAATGTAAAGGTCTAAAGGCTATTGTAACATATTATTATGACTATGAGGTCATGAAAACTATTGTTTAGCAAGTGAACTTATCCACTAACTCAACAACAATACAGAATACAGTCATGGCTGTCTGACTTGCTTCCATGTGAATGCTCTGTGTTATGTTTCAGAGAGCTCATTGTGTATTATTTTCCACAGTCCACACAGCAAAATGCACAGCTAGTATGTTCAGGACCTTTGTGATGAGCAAGCATGACACAACACAAGAAGATCATCATCACAAGAGGTAAATCTGTGCCAACAGGCCAATCAGCTGAGACTAGAGTGACTCACCACTACTGTAAGCGTACGGGGACTCGGCCGATCCATCCTGCAGGCTGTCCAGGATCTCTCCTTTGCCCACATCGCTGTCTCCAACCAGGAGGAACTTGAGCAGATAGTCGTAGCTTTTCACTGGGCTGCCCTGGCTGCCCATTGTGTCTCGCATCTGAGCCCAGCGGCAGCAGAGGCTGAAGATGAGTGACTGTAAACTCCCCGTCAACAAGAGGATGGATAACCAACCAACCCCCTTGTGTGTTATTCAACACACTTGACCAAAACAAAGGCAATGTTTGTTATCCCATGAACTTGTTGAATGGGGGTCCATCAGCATAAAGTCCTTTTGCCTGATAACTTTAACAGTCTTCCAAACTGTGAGCAAGTAGGTAATTTTCAGGCTAAAATAGGGCAAACAACATGGGAGCGTTTTAATTGAAAAATAGGTGGATGCCAAAAATATGGTTGTGAAAAGCAAAACATCCTTGTTGCTTATTGAAAAAAATAGTCTGGTCACATGTAGGGCTGCAACTAACAACTATTGTCATCATCGATTAATCATTTTCTTGATTAACCGATTAGTTGTTTGGTCCATAAAATTTCAGGAAATGGTGATAAATGTTTTCCCAAAGCCCAAGAAGACGACCTCGGCTGTCTTGTTTTGTCCACACCCTAAAGATATTCAGGTTACTATCATAGAGGATGAAAGAAGCCAGAAAATATTCACATTTGGGAATATATTTTT
Source organism: Lutjanus argentimaculatus (assembly GCA_034769285.1). NCBI lineage: Eukaryota > Metazoa > Chordata > Actinopteri > Lutjaniformes > Lutjanidae > Lutjanus > Lutjanus argentimaculatus. Next base: position 5,163,102 of record JAWZSL010000030.1, on the reverse strand, counting down.
TTCTTAAAAAATGACTCAAAACGATAAATCAATTATCAAAATAGTTGGCAATTAATTCAATAGTTCGTCAACTAATTGATTAAATCGACTTATTGCAGCTCAAGTGGTGCTCAGTGGAAGAAAAACTTTACCTAATGTAAACAACTGGAACTGTCTTTCAATCTGGTGGCTGACACAGTCTCTCTTGTGCCAAACACCCTTTATCGTAATGACAGATTAAAATATATTAAATAAGAGGAGCATTGACATTCAATGAACAACTATAGCTGGATGTGGACAGGATGACTCTTGTAGGCTTGGTGGCAAAAATCTAAGTAAGGAAGGAAAAACATGTTTATTGTCCGGAATGGTAATTATAAGATGTGGCTATTACCACTTTATGAGCAGATATCTCTTCTGGGATTTGTTTTATCTTAAGGAAACACACTAAAAAAACCTAGAGGGTGTAACTCTTGTCTTTTTGTTCCCTGGCTAAGTCAGCAGGGAAACAACAAGCTAGCCCTGCCAGAGAGCTAGCTAGTTAGCTTAGCTACTGCCACTGGTGCTAACGTTCCCAAAGCAGTCAGCAGAGACGAGAGTTGTTTAAAGACACTGCCACTGGTTATGCTATGCTACACACAGCCACATGTAACACTGCATTACCCTTTCTAAGCCTGCTTCCCACTGGATACAAAGAGACTGTTTGTATTTCACAGCAAGCTAAATGCTAACTTAGCTAGCGCAGCTCAACTTCAACCGACGTCCGTGTGATTTCAGGGCCCCCTTGTCTTTCTTTAGTCCGGGATGACAAAGATTCCCGTAACTTCACTGCGTTATATCCAGAAAATACCGGTATCTGCGGTGGGATCAAACGCTGTGGCGTTTTTACGTCCAGTCCAAATCTCTGTAGAAGTACTCGGTAATCTCAGTCCGCGATCCTGCCATTTTTTTCCATTATATTCAGTCATAATCACAGCTGTGACCCCTCAGCACCGCACAACAACACTGAATACGCTGCTGACAGATCGAGCTGCTCGCCCTCCCGTTCTGTTCCCGCCCTCTCACTGCAAGCCCCGCCCTCCCACCCAATGATTGGACGCCAACTCCACGGGCACATACGCGGTGGCGTACATTGGCCGAGCAAAACGTCAATAAAGTTCGCTGTCAACAACACGCAGATGGTGAAGGGAACAACAAAGATGATTCATTTCTCACTGAATACAGAACAATGGCAAAAAGACATCCTATCATGTGGATAAAACATGATTAAATCAAAGCTCTGAAATGTCTTTTTTTTGTTTAAGTTAAGTACTGATACTCTTAGAAGGCCTTAAGCAAAATTGAAGACACAATTTTGGGGGATTTTTAATTTATTTTGCCTTTTAACAGCCAATACAATAATATCTATCAGTTTCATTTATGGGCATTAGAGCCTGATCGATATGGGATTTTTGAGACTGGATATCAAGTTTAGAGGAAAAAATTCACCAGTTACTGATATAATAAATTTTAAGACCTTTTCTATCAAACAAGATTACATAAAACAGAACTTTATTAATCCTGAACGAAATGCTTTTGCCAGAACGCTAAATTACAGTAGAATAACAACAATAGAACATCAAATAAGTGAAATATGAGTATAAAATATAAAGTTTATCAGTGTATTCTATGTGGATTCTGCACCGATATGATAATACAAAGGTACTCAGAAAGCTGCTTTCTTAAAATGATAACTTTATTGAAGAAATTTAAGTTAAATATTATTTAGCATGTTAAATAATTGAACATATACATTCTCAACCACTATAGAAATGAACACTTAAGAAAATAAATAAAAATGAAACATCAGCATCAGTTAATTGCGAACTGTGCACATTTAGGCACCAGGAAGCTCCTCTTGTGCTAGGCCCATATGGTCCATAATATCACTCAACGATATATCAGTTGGTCTCGACTGAGCATACAAGATAGATTTGAAAAAAAAAAAAAAAAAAAATCATTTTACAACAGTTACAACTGCAGTTGTAGTTCCCTTTTTGTTACTCACAAACACAAATCTCTGCAAATTCTGCACATCCTTGCAACTTTGTCCACCATCACTGCAACTTTTCCGCAAATTCGACCAATCATCGTAGCTTCCTGTGAGTTTCCACCAATCATAGCTGTCCCACAAGCAAACATCATAAAAGTACATTTCAGTGAACTGACTAAAGGTTTCATTATGTAGGCTATTACTTTTTTGTATTTTTGCAGTTGTATTCTCACTGGAACAAGTTGCACTTAATAAGTTATACAAAAAAGCAACTATTTTTTGCCAAAAAATGCCTACGATCTTTCCAACATGCGTCACATTTTTTGGATATGTATATACACTGCATACATGTATATATATTTACAAACCCTTCCATCCAACACACCAAACAGCATTTCCTGAAATGTTAGGCTGCTCCTTGAAAATTCAGGTTTCGTGTTGGCAGAAATTATTTTCTGATATGACTGATGGAGCATGAAATTAAATGAACAATAAATCAGAGGTGATAATGTTAGATTCAGTGCAATTTTCTCTTTTAGAACACTGTAATAAAACTGATTTGAGGGGGGATAAGATCTGTTTTTTTGCCATTTCTTCCTGTAATTTGAAGGAGGGAACATGAATGATATTATGAAACCTGTTGTAGGCTACAGTAGTAGGCTGCGCTGTGTTTGTGTGTGTTTGATGCTATCTGTGTCAAATCTGTTTATGTAATATTATGACTCACCTCTCTTTAGATTTGCCGGAACAATCTCCTGAGGATGAACGCCTCCACACACGTAATAAATGAAGCATACAGACTTTTGTTGGCTGCAACAGCTTGAATGAGATCATTAAAGATAATATGATGAGTAAGGCACATTTAAAGTGGCAGCAGGTTTGGAATATATCATTATTTCTACAAGATCCATTCATCCCTCTGGAGCTCACTACAGTACACACTCTTGAAAATAAGTACTGATTGATCAATTGATTGACTGGGTTAAAATTAATTAAAGGCCCTCAGAGTTACAGTTATTGCCCATAAAAATGTTAATTATCCTTAGAAACAGATCTACCTGTAACCCTCTCAGGATATAATGTGAATTTTATATTTAAGCCAGTGAATTAAAGCTAAATCTATTAAGCAATGGCTGCATATGGATGGCAGCATATGTTGCTCCAAAACCTTATGTACCTTTCAGCATTTTTAGGGACTTCACAGATGTGACAGTTACCCATGATGCCATGGGCACTGGCACACCCCCATACCATCACAGCTGCTGTCTTTTGAAATAAGTGCTGGTAACAATCTGGATGGTCCTTTTCATCTTAAGTCCAGAGGACATGACGTCCATGATTTGTGAAAACAATCTGAAATGTGGACTCGTCAGACCACAGCACACTTTTACACGTTCCATCAGTCCATCTCAGATGAGCTCGGGCCCAGAGAAGTCTGCAGTGTTTCTGGATGTTGTTGATAAATGTCTTTCTCTTTGCATGGTAGAGTCTTAACTTGCATTTGTAGATGCAGCAACAAACTGTTTACTGACGGTTTTCCAAAGTGTTTGTGAGCCCATGCAGTAGCCTTTATACAATTATGATGTTTTTTAATGCAGTTTTTAATGTAGTGCCAATCCCGAGGGGTCAAAGGTCACAGACAATGTTGGTTTTCAGCCTTGCCTCTTGCGCGCAGAGATTTGTCTGAATCTTTTAATATTATAGATTGTAGATGATGAAATCTCCAAATTCCTGCAGTTTTGTGTTGAGAAATGTTCTCAAACCGTTGGACTGTTTGCAGTTTTTCACAGTGTGGTGAACCTCACCCCATCCATCATGCTTGCGAATGACTGAGCCTTTGAGGACGCCCCTTTAATACCCGATCATGATACTGTCACCTGTTACCAATTCACCCGTTTACCTGTGGAATGTTTCAAACAGGTGTTTTCTGACCATTCCACAACTTTCTCAGTCTTTTGTTGCTCTTCTCCCAACTTTTTTGAAATATGTTGCAGGAATCAAATTCAATTCATTTGAATACAAGTTGAAAAGTATTTGCAAATCATTGCATTCTGTTGAGGTGATTTGCACAGCATCCCAACTTTTTGGAACTGGGGCTGTAAAACTTACTGGTTTTGTGCCACAAATTGTTATTTTTTTGCTTTTTTTCCTGAAAAGCTTCAACCTGGTTGTAACAGGGAAGTGATTTCCCCTTAATTGCTTTCTGGGCCACTGTTAGAACAAGAACACGGAAGGCTTAAAAGAATTTTAATCATTTGTACCATAAAACCTTTACACGCACACACAATTAACAAGCAGAGGATAAAGTGCAAACATTAAAGCAAGTAAAAGTAATTATGAGCCATACAAATCATTCTGTGTAATTACTGCAACATAAAAAACTCAAAAAGAATTATGAATCAAAATGTGGTCATCAGTCTCTGGAAATATTATTGCCCAGGTCCATACGAAATTGTGCTACTGTCATGAATGACAATGTGTACAAATACCTCCACCATCAATATCATACTGCAATGTTTTCATCACTGTAGTTTTGTGGGCAGATCTTTCTTCAATTTGTGTAACTGTCTAAAAACCACTAAGATGTAATATAATATAATCTACAGGATTTATAAAATATTGTAAATATAGAAAAACAATCACAGGATTACTGTAAGACTGGATGCGTGCGTGCTGCAGCAGCATCCAGGAGGATTTTGATTGTAGTTTATGGTTAAATAAAACCCATTAAATCGAAGCACACAAATTCTGTTTGGAATTAATTATTAATGGAGCAGCTCCAGGTTTTGTCTGTTATTGACAGTATAGATTAGATTAAATCATGTAAGACTGTCGTGATTTCCATTCCAATTCTTTTACTACCTGCTTATGAACAGATAAGAGCAGATCATCTGAAAAGAAGAGACATCAGTATGTTAAACAGATATAAATTTTATTAAATGGCAATGGGACATTTAGAACATCTAAATAGGGGATGATCAAGTAAAAGGTTAACACAGTATAATAAAACAAACAGAAATAATTCACATGAAAGAAACTGTTTGGAATTTGAGAAATCATCTTCCTTGCTGCCTCTGCTAACCAAGCTAGTGTTAGCGTTAGCTGATTACTTTGTGTTTACTAAACTAACTTAACTAACCTGGCCCTGCAGGGCTGGTAACCTATAATCTCCCCAGCCTCCACCGTCTTATTCAAATATGGTTTCTTCTGGCTCCAAAAACCCAAAATGACAACAGCCAAAATGCCAAACACGGGGTTTCAAAGTGGCAGTCCACAAACTGCTGGGTGACATCACGAGGACTTTCGTCCACTTCTTTTATAACTTAGTCTATTGTCCAGTACAAAGATTGGCCACAAAGTGTTTAGCCTAGCTTAGACTTAAAATGTGATCTGCATCCAGATACGCTATCCAGAAAAGGAAAATACTTGTTAATGCCGGATGTAAATGCTACATGATCATAACGTGATCAGATCTGCCTGACCACATCTGCAGGCAGTCTGGCTTATACTGTTTGGATCTTAGGTAGGTGTAAACGCAATCTGTACAACAATCTGGATAGTGTATCCTGATACAGATCATATTTTAATACCAGGTGTAAATGGAGCATTTCTGAAGACAGCAGTCTTATTTGCAGTTCAGCTATAGTTTGTACTGAAGAGAGGTAACAAGCCACAGCCACAGACTTTTTCTTTTAATGTGGGCTGGTTCAGGTTGATTGTTATAAAGAATTCTAGAACATTTAATTTAAACTGACATAAATTGGCACATAAATGGAATTTAAAAAAAGACAAATGCTGGCAAACTGACCCCAAGCAGAATCTCTCATTAAAGGATTTGCTTTATACCGTAACAGTTTAGCTTAAGTCTTTGTCTCTCTCGGTCAGTCAAATAGTTCCAATATAAATCAAATATGGCAATATATGAACCTAAAATAAAGCACAAAATCATTTATTTTTACTAAAACACAAAGATTAAAAAAAACTTATATTTAAAAGACATAAAAAAATCAGTTTGTCCAGTTAGTATCATTTAAAGTAGACTCTTGCTAATAATTTAATAATATAAAAGATTACAACTATCTACATGGTCAGTGCAGTTAATGCATAAATACCTGATTTCACCTTTGTTAGTGGACCCAGACTGGAGTGGGGCTTTGAGTTAAGATTTTTCTTGAAGTGCTGTTATCAAGGTCAAATTGATTTTCACACTACATACCAAGTCAGCTTGCTCATTTGATGACTCTTTTTTGCTTGTGCTACTTTTAATGCTATGTTTTAGCATTTAGCATTATCCCATAATTGTCTGCAAACTGTTCAGTAAAAGTTACACTGTTTCCCTTTAACACGACTTGTAAAATCCCTCTAGAGGCATCAGTGTTCAACATGTTGGAGTAAAGGTCATGGAGTTATTAAAACCAAAAGGTTTACCCTCTAGCGAATGCAATTTTTTTTTAAACATTCAAAGCTTTTATTAAGATTTTAAACTGAAGCTTAGAATATCTGTTGTCAAATGATTTGTGTGACACTGGATTACACGAGACTGAAACAATCCAATCCTTTTACATTTGGAGATATCTTGTGTAAAGAAGTTGTGATTTTGTCCTAAAGCTGGTGCTACATGTAAGCTCATGGAGTGTCCAAAATAGGAAGTGTTTAACCTATGGGGAGGATGAATGTGCTCAGTGAAGCAGAATAAAAAGTTGCATATGTTTACAGTGAGAGGTATGTCTCTATTGGTTTTTGTTATCCTGGCACATGTTTAACTAACTTGATGTTACTCAAGATAATCCACACATCTTATTGTGAGCAGTTTTATGTGGGAACTGTTTTCTTTATATGGTAGAATCTACTGAAACTATTGTCTTTCTACTAAAAACACAGTAGTTCCCACATGAAACTGCTTACAACAGGGTCTGTAGATTATCTTGAGTAACCAGGTCATCATTTCTAGAAAGAGACATGGCTGTCAAAATTTTTCAAATGCAATTTTTTTGGTGCTTTGGTGCAGCACAAGCTGAGTGACATCCAGTTCCTTTGTACTGGACAGAAAGCAAACACCTTTACGGCCGAAGTCTGCAACTCAAACCAAAACCATCTAGCTGGATAAATAGCACTACAGGTGTGGGGAAAAATATGTATTTTTGATTTGGGGGTGAACTGTCCCTTTAAATGGTGTCTGTGTGAACTACAGTAGATGTTTGCGGATCATACAAATGGATGATTTCACTGACAGCTAGGGGAAAAAACAAGACAGGTAAAATGTCACATTGTGGCATCATTTCAACAACACATAAAATAATTGTTTTGGTCCTTCACTGGGAGAAACATGAGGGAGTCTAAGTTCTCATATTTAATTTACAATTCCCAAAAAGTTGGGACGCTGTGTAAAACATAAATAAAAACAGAATGCAGTGCTTTGCAAATCCTTTTCAACTTGTCTTCAATTGAATACAGTGCAAAGACAAGATATTTCATGTTTTTTTTGTAAATATACACTCATTCTGAATCTGATGCCTGCAACATATTTCAAAAAAGTTGTAACAAGGGCAACAAAAGACTGGAAAAGTTGTGGAGTGCTCACAAAAACACCTGTTTGGAACGTTCCACAGGTAAACAGGTGACAGGTGACAGTATCATACAGGATTTGGAGCAACATATGCTGGCATCCAAATGTCTTTCTCAGAGACGTCTCTGCTTATTCTTGCAAGACAATGCTGAGACACATTCTCACTTTCCAACAGCGTGGCTTCGTAGTAAAAGAGTTCAGGTACTAGACTGGCCTGCAAGAAATAGAAGAGAATTTAGCTTTCAAAACATCAACAATTAGTTCCCAAACTGAGAGTTGTTAAAAGAAAAGGTGATGTATCACAGTGGTAAACATGCACCTGTCCATTTTTTGGATAATTTTACAGGCCTCAAATTCAGAATGAGTGTATATTTACAAAAAACAAAAAAGTTAATCAGTTTAAACATTAAATATCTTGTCTTTGTGCTGTATTCATTTGAATATAGGTGAAAAAGTTTTTGCAAATCATTGGATTCTGTTTTTATTAATGTTTTACATAGTGCCGAGCTTTTTTGGAATTGGGGTTTGTAATTTCTGACCTCAACAACAACAACAAAAAATGCCTGATGTCATCACAAATGAAGGATATTTTCCTCAATAAAATGACTCAGAAGACAGAATCATCGTTATGTTCTGGACGTCATTTTAAGATCACAGTTCTTACATCAGCAGCAGGACATGACTTCTTGCTGGTTTTCAGGTTTGTGGCTGATGTTGCCATCTTCGCTGAGCTCAGAAACACTGACTCATTTTTGTTCTTCTTCAAGCTGACCAGAAAACCCACTGATCAGATAAACATGAAAGCGTAACTCAAAGGTTTTCGTACCAAATCCACCCTTGTTTCCCATTTCCCCTCTTTCCCTCCATCTGTCTGTCTCCATCTCATTATTTATTCAGTCACTTCCCTTTCCTCTGTCCCCTCATCTCTCATTTTCTTTTTCTCCCGCTCTCTTACATTTCTGTCTGATGTTTCTCAGTCAGTCTTGGTGGTTTTTTGCCTCCAGGGGTAAATCAGCTCCCCGACAAACAGTTTCTTGGCCAGGGCAGCCCACGAGTCTTTGGGGTAACAGCTGTAAGTCGGGGTGCGGTAGGTCTGAATCACTGTGCTGCACTTTAGAGGGTTAATCTGAGGAGGAAAACATAAGAGCCTGATAATATGAACAAATGCTAAGGATGAGACAAAAATTAAATATTTACATAATTCATGGGATGTAGCTGAAAAAGTATTCAACCTTTACTCCAGTAAAACTACCCAAACTACAATGGAAGAATACTTGTTTAAACAGAAGAGACATGGAGGAAGATATTTTAGATGGCAGAAAAAAATAAACTTTTTCATTCTCAACAAAATCTTTGTTTTCTTCCAGCACGAACAACAATGGGACTTTTGGAGGAAACTAGACCAACTAGACAACGTTCTTCTATATTTATATTTATCTTTAAACAGAAACAAACTGTCACTTCTCACCTCCATCAGCAGGTGAAGGGCCGTCCCAGGCTCCTCACACAGCACCCTGAACTTCACACCCTCTATAAAATACACAACACACACATCAATTAGATGACTACTGTGTATGATTTTTAATAACACCATCCATCCGTTCATCTCTCCATAAATAAAATTAGCACTTTTATTTAAAGACTATTCAAGACACTTCAGTGACCTGCAGATGCCTGCATTTCTAGTTTTTGTTCAATTTGCTACAAAGCTTGTTAGGTCTCATCAGTGTAAAATTAAGTGTGAAATTAAGTCCAAAAAGGAAACAACTTGCTTTCATCTTGGTAAGGCTGTTTTGAGCATTATCACACAAATAAAGCAGAGAGACAATAAATGTGACGTACCTGCCAGTCTGTAGGACCGACAGACACGGAGACCCATAGCAAACAGAGGGAAGGAGTTTATGAAGTCCACACTGAGGTGGAGGACACCCTGGAACAGCACCACCACCAGCCGCAGCTGCACAAAACAGAGACACACAAGGGTTAAAAACAAACACGTCCGACTGGATTTAATTAGTGCTGGAGTCACATATTAAACTAGTCCTGAAATGTTGTTAAATAAACTGGAAATTATAAAAAAAAGCTTTCCAATCCATTAATCTACTAATGGACGTGTTCCCAGTTTGCATGAAGTGAACAAACTGAAGCACACATTTCATGATTTATTTACAGGGATACTCCACCAAGAATCTATTTTAACTATCAAACACAGCCTGTGCAGATTTTAAAGGTGGTGAAGAAGCTATTTGTGGCTTCTACACAAATAGCAACTGTCGTCATCTTAAATTCATGTCAGTTAAAAGGGATTCCAATGGTGACAGATTTTCAAAGTGGTCAAAAATCATAAATAATGTTTAATTGGCCACTAAATAAAGAATTCGGTATTTCTCAACCACAGTATAATTTCTGATTGGTGTGATGATGGCTCTGCAACAGCATTTATGGGTCTGTAATTTCCTGATAATTTCAAAAGAAGTTTACTGGGAAGAACATTTGGTGCTTATTGTCAGGAACGCAGAGACAAAGTCAGTGTGTCCAGAGGAAATTTCCCTGAAGAAATCCAAATAATTCAACATTTTGGAGAGTTTCTGTGAAGGGTTGTTATCAAGGAGTAAACTGATTCATGACTTCAGCACTAGAATCCCATTTACAGTTACAGATGTGGGCAGTGATTCAGAGGTCAGGAACCAGGCTACAGGAGAAGTATATTTTGCTGCAGAAGTAGTTTGTGCTGTTGGACACTCTGTTGTAACTGATATCAGCTACTGTGCTCATTAACGTGTCTTATAGAAGCCTATTCCTGCCAATGTGATGAAAAAAGATCTTGTAATCTTATTATAATGAGAAACTTTAAGAAAGTAATGATTTAATATCTCAAAATAATGACTTAGGCCCTGTTTGCACGGGACTAGTATTACCTGGGGACCACTAGTAATTTGTAATAATTACGGATGTCGTCTGTGATCTTAATCCTGTGGGATAATGTCAGTAAATTCAAGTAAAATACAGACTTTGCTTATCCCGTGCGACTGGGCTGCATGAAACACAGTAATTTCTAAAATCACGAGGCCTCCAGATAATACTAGTCCTGTACGAAGAGGGCTTTAGTATCTCAAAATGGTGACTTAGTGAATTACCACTGTCCCAGACTAAATGTTTTTTTAGTCGAATCAGATTTGACCATCCAATACAAATACTCAACAATCTGTTCCTTTTGTTCAGTTCTGTGTGCGCAAGTATGTTTTAATGTCTTTCTTCTTCAGCTGCTGTGTTGCTGCAGTTGCTGTCCGGCATCACCTGCCCTGCACACTTCACGCTCTTTCATGCTGTGAATTAAGGGTTTGTTTCGACCAAACCAGAGTTGGTGATTGTTGAAACAGTGGAAAGTTGAACCAAGATGTTTTTGACTTTGTTTCTGTTGAGTTAGAATTAATTTGAAAAGGAGTCTGAGAGCAATAAATCAGCTGTTTCTGGTTAAACAAAACGTATCTTACTCTTTAAAAAGATCTTTCACTGTAGTGATCCATTCTTATAATGTTGTCAGACAATTAAAATAACTGTCAGTGGCAAAAACAAGCAAACAAGCAAGCATCACCTGCCCTGCGTGCTCTGCCAGTGACACCTGGATGAAGTGTCTAACAGTGTGTCACCTGCGCGCCATTTCTATCACTCTTTTCTGCTTCCATCACAGTTAGTTTTGTGGTTTGATGATTAGAAAAAAAAAATCTCCAAAAACTTTATCATTATTTTGAGATATTAAGTCATTATTTGGAGAAGGTTTCTCATTATAATGATTCACATGATCTTTTTTTTCATCACATTGGCAGAAATTAGCGTCTTGAGCTGTGACTCGTCTTACCAGAGTGAAGACCAGGTAGTAGAGAGCGGTGGTGGGCAGCAGGAACAGCAGGATGGTGAACAGCAGCGTTCCAATGAAGAGCTGAAGCACCACACAAAAGAACACAGTAAACATCTGTATCTCTGTGCAGAAGATCATGTTGTGTTGTGTGTGTGTGTGTGTGTGTGTGTGTGTGTTACCTGGTCCAGGTCATAGGAGCAGGAGTCCACCCTCTGCCGCAGGACGTTCCACTTCTTCCCTCTGAAGAGCCTCCACAGAGATGAGAGGCCGTAGATCTTCAAACAGTACAGCCTGACAGGGACACACACACACAAGACTGATAACAATCACAATATAAAAACAGCCAAATAACTAGAGGAGGTTCTAGACGTTCTAGAGGAGGTTAGAGGAGGAAGGCTACAGAAAAGGGACAGGGGAGAGTGATAGAACTGGGTTCCTATCATTCAGACCTGGAAATTACTAAAAAAAAATCTAATTTCATACTTTTCACTGAGTCAATATGAGGCTTAACAGAAAGTTATATTTAAATTCCTTCACTTTCTTGAGTGGTGTCTCATCTAACAAATTAACCAACCAATTAAATTTATTTAAATGCAAAAGAATCCAATCTAGTGCCAAACCACAAACCATAAGACTTCTTCTTCAGTTGAAGCTTGTTTAAAGAAAACCACCTCTGAGCAGCATCAAACTCAGCCTGTAATGTACACTGAATCTGTGAGATGTCAGTGTTGGAGGAATAAATCACAGGGAGCTTTCTAAAGCTAATTCTGAAGTACAAGTAGAGCTTTTGTGATCGCAGCAGCAGGAGATATTTTTAGTCCAGCCATACAGATTTAATAAGTTACTCCGACAAAGCTTCTCAGACCGAATTTAAACGCACACTTGCACATATTCCAAGAGCTGTTGGAGCATAAATATGTAACAAGGAAAGTGGGTAATATTTCATTATGCACCACGGGCGAGGGAGCCAAGCTATCTTTAGAGCAAATGCATAATTTAGTCAATCCTCTCTCCTCCAGCATCCAAGACTATTATCACAGTGTTCAGCCTTCCATCACACCATGCAACGACTCAACAGAGCTCCACATTAGTCCATTAGGCCTCCTGGTTTAAAATGAATCTGAATGGAAACCAAATGAGGTGAGAGTCATCTTAACAGCCATGATTTAAGAATAATAAGAATTAGAATACACCAGATTGATCCTTTAATCCCAAAATAGGAATTACCATAGCAGGACATGTTATCAAATTACAGAAGATTAAAAACAATACAACAAAAGGAGCCAGTGACACAGTTCATACTATATTAGATCTTTCTGAGCTAACTAAACTATACAGTGGATGTTTTAGATTAAAATAACAGCCATGCTATCAGATCTATGAGGCTCTACCACATATGTCAACCCCATGGTGGCACATCCTCTGGGTAGGGCCGTCACGGTCATCACATTTTAGTTGAAGATGAATAGTAACAAATAACTGTGATTAATGATATAATTTACTTTGTGCACTCATTTTACACTGGTCTTATCATTATTTATTTAAATCCTTGGAAAACAAATTGAGGGAGAGCCTTCATTTGCAATGATGCCAAAGTACAGACAATTAACTGTCCCTCCAAAAAAGCTTTTCCACAAATTTGAGCAATCACTGTAGCTTCCTGTGAGTTCCACCAATCACAGCAGTCGCCTGTGCATGTGTGTCTCAATGAACTGCCTCAATGTTTTATATTTTAATTTTCTGTTTTTTTTTAAATTTATTTCTCATTTTTTGTCATGGGTATTGAAAAAAAAAACATTTATCAATACTCTGTGCGCTTTCATATTTTATAATTGTACTTCTTTGTAGAATAGCCCCCAGATGCACTTCTTCATTTACAAATAAAGCCTATTTTGTTAGATATTTTGTAATCCTGAACCTTTTTGGGAAGGTTACTTAGAACACTCAGAGCAGAGTGTGATCGTATTCTCCCTGGAACAAGCTGGCTTTGATTTTTAAATAATTTCATTGCAAACATCACTTAAAAACATTGCAACATGTGTCACAATTTAAAAAAAAAAAAAAAAAGCTGCCACTCCTGTGGGAGGATCACTGAACTCAGCAGAGTCCCTTTAACATTAGTGAGTTATGCCCCGCCCCTACATTATAGCCCCGCCCCTTCCATAAATCAGACATCCAGTGACATTGTTAACATCATCATTGCATCATTATGAATACACACATGCTCACGTTTACATGTTGTACTCTTTTATTCTCAAAAACGCAAAACTCCAGCAACACTTGTAAATATATCCGTTTGTCTGTTTCTGTTTCAGACCCTCAGGGTCATGACTAGAGCTGAAACATGTTGGTCTGAAAATAAAGTTGTTTGACATACTACAAGTGTTGCTGGAGTTTTACCTTTGTGAACCCTTTTCCTATTCTCTGTGCACCTCGGAAGCAGGTGATGGTATGCCAGAAACCCCCTACTTGCTTCTACAATCCTCTTTTACTCTACCAGATATATCTTCAATGATTGTACTGTCCTGAAAAGAACAGGAGAAGCCGACAACTTGAGCAAACTGTGTCTTCCAACTGAGGCAGGCTGAAGGAAACAACTTGAAGCACTAAATTATTTTATACAGCTGTCTGACCCAGTTATGCAACAGTGACGTAAAACAAAACATCCTGTTCTGCAAGTCGGATTCGGCTGATTTATGTGTTGTCGTACCAGTTATAATTGAGGGGATAATAACAATGGTATTCTCTGCTTTCTTTCAAGACAAAACACATCACAGCTACTTTTACTGTCTGCATGACTTCTCAGGCGTTTGAATTTAGTGGGTGTTCTACTGCAAAAACACACTGCTGTTGTTATTCTAGGCTCATTTCCTAAACCATATGTCTCTCTTTTGTTTTCCAAGAGCTGATTCCCAATTAGAACAATCTGCATATTTTAGGAGTAAAGTTTCTTTGATTAATCAGGTCCAAAATTACAATTTAGGTAGAGCTGCAGCAATTAGTCAATACATTGATTAGCTGTCAAGTAATAAGTTAATCTGCAGCTATTTTCAAGGTTCCTACACCTTTACTGAAGTCAAATTCAGGCACTTTTCAAGGTGAAGGTGAAGGTCAAGACCAAGAATTTTAAAGGTGCATTTTCAAGCTTTTCCAGCACCATACAGATATGGTAAATTACACATTTCTATACATAAACTCAAAATGATTGTTTCTGTTATAATTAATACCTCCCACTAAGAGCAGGGGCCAAACAGGGAATATTGTCATTCAGTGTGTTGTTCCATCACTTTGGTCCAGAGCAACATATCTTAGCAACTACTCTGCAAATGCAATGAATTTCAGTCAATCCTAACCAGTAAAAGCTTCCTAATGTTTTTCGAGATGTTCTGAACTTGTAATCTAACACCAAGGTGAGGAAAACATGTCCATGTGTACACAGAAAAAAAGTGAAAATCTTGAGGCAGATGGCCATGAAACCCAAGAAGAAGATCGTTTTCTATTTTGGACAGTTGCTCTCCTGGTGCAGATGGAGGCACTGTAATGGTTATCTTATGCTCCCACAATGCCATTCAGAAATTCTAACGTATGGCTCAGTGGGGAGCTGTAATTAAAATGTCTTTACTACGGCAGCAGAGAAAGAACAAAGGTTGGGAAAACTCTGCCCCCTGCAGGGATTCAAAGGGAACATCTCACACAAATCCATGGTGAGTCCCAATTCAGTACAACAGAAGAAAATGAACCTATATTCTATAGTATAGTATTCTAGTAGTAGAGTATTTTACGACAGCTCTGAATGCAGCTCAGCCAATCATAATCAAGAACTGGAACTATCTGTTTTATAAATTTGCATACACAATACTTCTTAAACCAAAAACCTAAAAGTGTGGTTCTCTGTCTCATAGCAGTGAAAAAACTGAACATAAGCTAGTGGTTGAACCTGCGTTTAGGTCTCACCTGGCTCCGTAGACATAGAAGCAGTAGATGTGGAAGGTGAGCAGGGCAACCATATCAGAGAGCAGCGAGAGGGCAAAGGTCAGGCCCAGACAGGCAGACAGGCCTCCGTACCACAGGATCCCCTCGATGAAGGGCGACATCAGGTGGATATAGCCTGGATGGAAAGATAAAAGGTCGAGGTGAAAGTCTGACCTGTGCAATGACCTCTGAAGCCTCTTGAGGGCACTAACAGGCCTTCATTTCCTGTTTTCTGTCTTCTCTCAGAATGAAAATGGTCAGATATAAACAGAGAATATCAGTACAATATGAATCCCAATAATATAAGAGTGTGTGTGAGCCTGATGTGTGTTTTGTGCTGCGACTCACTGATCCAGAGGTGAATGTGGTAGAGGAAGAAGCGGCCCAGAACCTGGTCCAGGGCGCGGTTCATCTTCAGCCCTGCTGGAGCTCCCATCAGCCACTGCAGCAGCTCCTCCAGCTCTTTAGCCACATGCTGAGGAGGAAACACAGGAGTTTAATGGTAGGATGCAGAAATCTGACAACACAGTTCATCAGTAGTTGCTCAGAAATGTTTTTAATCAAACTCTTCCCAGGATCAATTATGAAGCATCAAGGTCAATATTTACTTGACTTGATTACTGTGATCAAATTCAATTTCTAAAGCTGAACCTTCTCGCAGTAACAAGCTAAAAAGCCTTGTTTTTGAATCACAGCGTTTTTAATTGCATGCCGTCTTTTAAACAGAAACCAAAAGTGGAACTAGCATAAGTACATTTTTAGACTCATTATCTCAAGACTGCAACTTAATTTCTCATATCTCGAGATAATAAATTATAGTTTTGTTTCACAAATATCAGATTTTGAGCCAGCTGTCCTGAGAGAATGACTTAATCATTCTATTATCTTTATATCCTGTTATTTGCTCTGTTTGTAAACAGAATTTTACTCAGGCTGCAGGGTCTCTGCAGATACAGACACCACCACACACCTCTAGAGACTTAAGTGATGATTAAAAGGGATTATGTTTATTTGAGTCTCTAGATTGTTTTTACCAAAAATGTTGCATATTACGCCTTTTATGCAGCGTGTATGCGCTGGTTATGAAGCAAGTGTATCTCCAACCTTAGTATACCATCAGCCTGATAATGACCCAACCTGATAAACAAAATGAACATGTCAGGTGTAAAAGATGCTGATAATGTGTCACACTTACATCAGCTGCAGGCACCAGTGTGTTGGCCAACATGGTGATGTGGTTGTCTCTGTAGAGCCACGACATGAGCAACACGCCGAGAGCCACATCCACAAGGATTGACACCAAAATGTTAGCTTTCCTAAACACAGACAGACAGAGGAGGCATGAAGGAGAACAGCCAGGGGTGTCGTGTCACTTTAGGCACTGGTTCATCTTTGCTGCCAATGAAAGGTAAGGCAACTAAAATAAAATAGTAATAATAATTAAAAAAAACATATTTACAGCAGAGTTTTTGATTTAGATATGAAAGCTGCTGATGTTGAGGATCATCAAAGATCACCATGAAGTTGGTTCACACATGGTGCGTGCAGCAACAACGTTCAACCAGTTGACAGCTTCCTAATGATCTAAGAGACCAAATGGGTTCATATTCTTCAAACGGATCAGAAATGTATATCCACTTTAAATGTTCAATAAAAAAGAAAATATATTAAACTCAAATTGACGGGCTACCATGATATTCAACTTCACTTCTAAACATGTCAGCGTGAACCTCTTGATTCTGCCTGAGGATATCCTCACCTCATGAACTGCGTGTGTCCGGCAGCCGATTTCACTGAGCTGAGCGTCCTCATGTGTTCGGTTCTGTAGCTGATCTGGTCAGAGGTGGACAGCTTACTGGACAGGAAACGCAGCGGGTAAAGACTGAAGATCCTAAAGATAATGAAAATAATGATGATGGTGATTAGAGTCGACTCATGCTGCCTTAGAGTGTCTGGATTTGACACATCAAATATAAGCCAGTCATTCTTTGCAAAGCTTTTTAAGAGTAAATTTTAAGCACTTTTCAAGGTAAACCAAAAAGTTCCAAACTCTGAATACCTTTATAATCATATCTAAATTGTTGCTATAAACGCATCTGCAAATTCCAACAGCAATCACTGTATATTGTCATTACAGTTATTTTACCATCTGTCCACATTAACTCTCTACGTTTTGATCATGATTATTTAAAGGATCAGTGTGTAGGACTGTCTGTGCTGTATCACCCAGTAAAATTCCTCTGTATGTTGTACATTTAGTCGAAGTGTTTTTTGGCCAAGATTTATGTCTTCAGTAGGAACCAATGGGCCTGGAGCTGAGAGCCACAGAGAGGAAGTCAGAAAGTACTGAGAGATGGATGGATGGATGGATGGATGGATGGATGGACAGAGAGATGGATGAACACACTTGGTCTTTGCAGGGCATTTGTTTCCTCCCTCCTCACCTGATGTTACAGATCCAGGTCCATATGGAGAGCAGCCAGCTGATGAGCATGCAGAGCGGTAAGGAGGCCTGTTTGAGCAGCTCCACAATAATGCTGGCCTCTCGACCTTCAGACTGCCAGTGAGTCGACTTCAGCGGTCCGTCGTCGTATTTGTCCATGAAGAACAGAGGCTGGCTGTGGGCCACCGTCTGGAACACCTGGACCACAGGAGAGCAGCACCATGTTAGCAAAGGTTGCTCTTTGACACGTGTATTTTCTTCATAAAAGGACACATATAACCAAGTTAGACCGCTGGTTAACCCAGCCTTTAAACTGAGTGGAGAAAATGAAATCAAAAGGAATCAGAGCAACAACCATTAAACCGTTAAAAACCGTTAAAAACATCTACTCCACCATGGTACATGACTGTATCCCCTCTGTCATGTACCTGTCTCAGCTCAGACGGTGGATCAGTTTTGGGGTCAGGAATTCCGTTTTCAATGGGGTGAAGCTGCGACAGCATCACCTTCCGCTGCTCATAGTGGACAAAGATCACCTTCTCCTCCTCATCCTGCTTTTCTTCATCACCTCCGGCCTCCCCATCACCATCCTCAGCCTTCTCATCTTCTTCTTCATCTCTGGCTGAGATGCTCTTCCATCTGGTCCGGACAAAGATAAATTCATTATTAACTCCTGAACAGAAAGTCCTCCTGAGGTTAATAAAACATTCACCACAGATAATAAACAGAGTAATTCTGAATGAAATACAAGGAATGAGTGGAAACTGTGCTTTTGTACAAAATGGTAATGCCTCATATTCCGCAATTATTAACCTCTTCTCCTCCCTCCTCCCTACCATAGGGGGAACAGCAGGTCATCAGTATGTGCCACATACTGCCACTTACTCTGATCTCGGTTGAGGACCTGGCAGGTGAAGCCCATCTTGCCGATCTCACGGTGGATCTGGAGCCAGCGTTCCTGTGGGAAGATGGTGCTGAGGTCTCGGAGGAAGCTCTCCATGCCCTCCTGGCCCTCTTTGGGTAAACTCCACGAGCCCAGCACCGACAGCTCCACCCCACTCTGGGCCTTCATCTGTGGGAAAAAGATGGAGGAGAGCACTGAAGGAGGAGCCTGGAGAACCTTGACTTTTTGGAAACAACATTTTTAAATTTGGTTCACGTTGAACAAATTTGGTAATTAGATGTGTCACCTCCAGCTACCACCTCTGTTTGGATTTGGAAAAAATTAGAAGTGACTGAAAAGGCTGAAAAATCTGAATTTATTGTTAAAAGATTTAATTTTTTTTCCTCCAGACAGTTAGAAGAGTCCTTGATGAGCGTTGTGAGTGAACAGAGAGGCTGGCCTGGTGCTGCACTGACCTGCTGGATGTACTGTTTGACCTGTCCCGGGATGAACGGGTAGTGGATGACCGCCAACACCACGGCAGAGTCATGGCCTGAGATCCAGCGACCGACCAGCAGCCCGCTGTCAGCCCTGTTACAGCACTGTGGGAAGAAGATCTTCAGCACCATGACGACGGCTCAATGTTCAGCCTCCAGTAGCTCTGATGATCTGATAAGGATGGAAAAAAAAACAGGACAGGTGATTATGATTGAGAGAGTTGTAGGGGATCCCCAAGCAAAAGGAGGAAGAGAATATTCTAACTTTTTTCTTTTTTTTTGGAAATTAGATCAAGTGAAGTACATCTTCAAATTGCTTCTTTTGTCCAACCAACAGTCTAAAACCTGCAAAAACTCTTCATTTACTGTCATAAATGACAATGAAAAGCAGCAAATCCTCACATTTAACAAGCTGGAACTGGCTAATGTTTGATAGTTTTATTTGAAAAACTATTTTAACCATAGATGATCAAAATAATTGGTGATTAATTTACTTTTAACTTATCAATTAATCAACTGATAGGTGCAGCTCAAGAAGATTTTATTATTTTCAAAATTAAAATTAAGAAAGTGCTCAGGATCCTATAAAGGAAAATCCTCTCAAACTGGGCGTCTGTGGTCTGTTGTGCATCTATTGTGGGGGTTCTTGACAAGAAAACATTTGGGAACCTCTGTTATGTTAGTGACAGAAGCTGATTGTTGTACACATGCAAACCTTGTGGAATTTTTTTTTTTTTTTTTGAATGGTCACAAAAAAGAACTTGTTACATGTAACATGATCCCAAACAAGTAACAAATTAAAATGGAAATACTGGAAAAGAGAATGTCTAAATAATCTTTATGTTTTTTGCAATTTATGTTTTTTTTAATCGAGAGAATTTCATAAACAATTTGTCATCCTGTCATACAACATGGGCTTTTAACAGCCTGACTCTCTCTTTCTTTCTGTATGTAATCCACTATAAAGAAAGAGAAGTACAAGACAAAGAACAACATTCAAAAACAATCTAACTATATAAAAGAATCAAAATCAGACAAAAAACAGACAAAAGGAAAACAAAAAAAGACAAATTTGAAAGAAAAATAAATAACACACAGATGAGGAGAGATTGTGGGCAGGCTGGGATGAACATCTTTCCATCTTTAATTAATTCACTTTAGACATCTAATAGGGAAATGATTTTGTCTAATGTTTACACCAAAGAAATAAATTACATGATAAAATAACCAGGTTCTACAGTATTCGAGTACTGTATCCATTTGGCCCAGTATGACTGGAATCTACTTACTTGCAGCTTTACAGAAAATGTCAGCTTCTCCATAACATAAATATCCTTCATAATTTTCAATAAATTCTAAATAATCTTAACAAACTACTTGTACTATAATATGTTTACTTGTGCTACTTCCACATGCTGTTGTTTCCAGATGTGAAACCCAACAAAACCTAAAGTAAAAATAAAAATGAATTATAATGAAGTAATTAATACCTAATGTATGCCGAATAAAAGAGGGACTCCTTATTATTCATTGAAGATATTTTTGTTTGAAGAGCTTGTTTACAGATGAGCGCAGCGGCAGAGAAAATATTAAATTCCCTGATTCTTGTAGGGAGTTTCGTGACCAAACGTATCTGACTAGACGGTTGACCTCATTTATTGCCCTTCACATATTGAGTTTGAAGCGTGTTGTTATGGCAACATATAAAGCCCGGAGCAAGACTGCCATTGATGTCAGTGACAGTGAAGTCAATTAGCAAGCTAGCACATGAAAGTAGGTTAGCTGTATTCTAAAAACAAATGTGGGGCTTTGCCGATGGAATAAGACGAATATCCTACACATTAATATAAAAAAATGACTAAAAGAACCGTTTTAACGCTGACTGATTCCGTCCTGCTCCAAGTTCACCGCAGTCATTTAATCTAAAGTCTACAAAATAAAAAGCAACCTAATTATCTGAATGAAGCTGCATCACACGACAGAGACGTAAAACTGTGTAACAACAGAGAGACACAGGATATCTAAGAAGAAAATACATGATATACCTTATTTAAGGCCAACACAAGCTTTCACCTTCCATCAGTGCCGTCTAGCAGAGTAGAGAATGGTGCGGCGCCATGTTTTTTGTTGACAGTCCAGTGCATAAAATGTTCCGGTGAGAAACACGCGTTTATGTGTTCCTTTTATCGTGACTTTTACCAGCATGTAACATGTTATTATTTAAGCTGTGAGGTTTCGGTTGGACTGTGAAAAAAATGATGTTTAAAAATTCAAATATATTTTATCGGGTCTCTTAAAATTTAAATTGGTGACTATAATTTGAAAGTAGTAACCGGAAGTCGTGTCATTATACTATCGTCTGATACTTTTGTTTGACTTAGACGGGTGTTTAACTGGTCAGATTAAAACTGATTAAAACTATTAAAACTGTTCTAAAAAACACTATTTGTAATATTAATTATCAGTCACACTAATAATGAGTTTTAAAAAGCAAATATATCGATAATATTATGTTAGTCCCTAATGAAAGAGTAGTCTTGCTGTTTCTGACTGACCACTAGAGGGCAGTGAACACTCATGATTCTGGATACACTTAGTCAAGCGTCAACTCTACCAGTGACAAGGTTGTTTATTTGTTGTTTGTTTATTTATTTATTTACTTATTATTTATTTATGTATTTAATGGGGACAAGGCACAGCTACTTAGTTGCACCAGATTTAGCTATAAGCTAACTGTCATCTGTAGTCCCTGATCAGGAAACAGAGAATAATTTCTCTGCTAAAAGACACTATTATATAAAGCCATTAATCTATATGTTACTAGCAAATCCACAATTCTTCTGTTTATGTACATTTTTCTTTTTCCTCTTTATTTTATTTGACACTTGGCTTAGCAATGTAAACATTTGTTTCAGATGCCAATAAGGTCCATTTAAATTTGTCAAGCTTTCATTCAGTTTTCGTTATTCATTATTTATTTAATTATGCATCTGTTTATTTGTTTTATTGTTTATTTATTTATTTAAAGCTATTTAATTTTCAGGAGTGACTATCTGGAGTGATAAACGTTTTTCTAGGTAATTATACATAAGCAGAAATATATCTAGCTTGTATATGATTGGACACCAGTGTAAAAGCTCTATTGAAAAATTCAAACTTTGTACATTTGTAATATTTTTTAGCACTTTAATATCATCAAACAATTTCATTGATTATGTCCATACTGGGTTCATAACTCCCAATTCATCTCCCACTAAATTGGATATCTCTAAAAATCAAAGTTATTGATAATTGCAATACATTAGAACAAGAAAAATGAATGATAATAATAAACAATAATCTATTTGTCACTCACCACTGATGGCCGGTGTGTGTGGGCTGCTGCTGTCAGAGTTGGTGGTCAATGAGGAGTTGGCCCAACTGTAAAGAGATTTATCTCCTCCTGCAATGACACAGCAAAAAAAAAAAAAAAAAAAAAAGAGGGCGGGATAAAAATCACTAACAGGCTGAAAATAAGAAGTTATTCACAGTTATATACTTTGTTCTTATGCATTTTTTTTTATTTTAGTCCATTTGTTTATTTTGTTTATTGTTATTATTTTTATTGTATTATTTTCAGTTGTATTTCTACATATTTTTAAATTTTATTTTACTATTTTAATGTTCGGTCCTTTTTCCACCAAGTTTCATACAGATGCAAAGTCATTAAGTTAATGTGAATTAAAAACTACAATACCCGGTAAGTCCAGCGAAAATTGTCGCGATGCCTTGTGGGTAAACAGGAAGTAAACAAAGACACGTTGAAGATGGAGTGTTTAGAGCAGAGCCTCACTTCAGAGGGGGCAAGAGTAAATAAAACGGATATTTTACGGGACTTTCAAGTGTCTTTTTTCGCCATGAGTCGTCTGATTTCATTTCCCTGGACAGTGAGTAAGACCGGCCGCCAGCAGAGTTTTTATCACGTCTCCATTCATCGCAAAGAGCGAGCGCTCCGCCAAACCCCATTTAAATATTTGACTATTCGTGCTTATTTGCTCAGCGGAAAATGTTCTCCGTATCAAAATATGACTGAGATTGTTTTACGACTCAGCGGAATATTCCGCATTATTCGGCACACATATCATCCACCAGCAGATCGGAATTAAAATAAATAATCTCAACCTTCTTCAGTTCAGAGACATGTCCACCATGGAAGACGTTTTCTTAAGTTTGCAGATATATTTGAGGGAAAACCAGGAGACTCAAGGTTGACTTTTAAATGTTAAATGTGGCTTGAATATGCATTCAAAAACAAAGTAAAGAAAAAAGAAAACAGTTTCACAGGTTCTATTTGTCACATACACAAACACAATGTATAGAGTAATACTTAAAATAAGAGTAAAAATCCGAATGAAAAAGGTAAATATAAAGATTAAAAATTTAAGATTAAAATGATACATATGTAATTTACTGCATGTGTCAATTAGGCATCAGCCATATTCTGTTAAATCCTAGAAGATAAAGTAAAATACATTTACAAATATTTGTGCCAGGATTTGGGGTCATTTTTATTCTAAGATTAAAATCAAGAAAAAGTTGAATTCTGACACAAAGTCCAAGTAATGAGAAGTCCACAGTACTGAGAAAAACATGAAATTTCTGATTTTAAAGTATTCTGACTTTATCTGAATTCCAAAACAAATATTAATTCAGATCCATGATATTAGCACAATACACCTCATGTAAGGTTTGAATCCGCTCTGCAATTTCTAACTGATAATTTTTTATGTTTCAGTTCTTAGAAAAAGATCTTGAAAGCAACAAATCATCAGACTTGATTTCAGACATTTTAAAACAGGTAAGTAGGCCTGCGTACAACCTTTCATGGTCTTATAATCATAAAACAGTCTGAAAAATCAATAATCAATAATAATGTATCTGTATCTTTTCTGTTGTTGACAGACATGTCTTCACTCTCTGTGTCGGAAGTTTCCACCATCAGTCCGATTCAGGAGGTTGTTCCTCTCTGAGCTCATCAGACGGTTGGTGATCTGTCAGTTATATAAATTTGTTATTTTACCTTTGCATTATTTTATAAAATAATGTCTTCAAGGATCCCAGGAAATAACAATGTCATTTAGTACAAATGATCAGAAAATAAGTTCCAAGACTGTTACATAAGTTGGTTTAGTTTAGTTTCAAGGTACATTGTCTCTATTTGGCATATAATTGGTGCCAAATTACATGGTTATTTCCAGGAGATGCAGGAAGTGATGAACACCTTTTAATATTTTTCAGCTGGTATTAACTCTTATTTCTGCTGCATTTTTGTATAGTTTTTGTGTTTGTTGCCTAATTTTTATTGCAATCACACAGGGCCGGCCCCAGACTATTTGGGGCTTGAATGTTTGTTTGTGACATGGTGGCACTAAATCTGGAGCCTTAGTCAGGACAAAGTTAGCCTAGCTTAGCATAGCAATCTCTATGCTATGCTAAGCATGTCCTGATTCAAGCTCCCTACTTAATGCACAGACATGAAAGTGGCATCAGTGTTCTCCTCTAACTCTCTGCAAGCAAGCAAATAAGCATATCACAAAACATAATATTGCAATACTCAAGTGTATTGTTATTTTCTTACACTCCTAGTTATTTCACTCTTAAGTGTTGGACCAACGTCACAACATAACAAGGTAACACACTTCCTGTTGTGTTATGCAGCAGGAGGCAGCAGACTGCGATCCGCTGGACGAGCTGTATGACGCTCTGGCTGAGGTGGTGGGAGCTGAAGACACGACTGAATGCTACAAGAGCTACTTACTGGTACCAAACACTCATCAACACTCGTCACTTACTGCATTACAGCAGCTCTTAGAGGGTGACTTTCATCTGTCTTTCTTAAAGGGATTGTTAGGACTGAAGTGTGGTTGTATTTATCCGTAGTGTATTTCCAACAGTAGATGGCTGTCGACACACCCCCAGTCTGGAGAAGCAGCAGGAGTACTGGTGTAGGAAGATAAGCAATGTACTGCTGTGGACAGGGTCAGCAGCAAAATGTATTTTGGACACCTACAAAATTCACCATCTGTTTAAGTGTAAAAATATAATGTATAAAAATAGGAATAATACAATATAAGGGGACTCAGTAGTTGAATTTACACCATTGCACAGAGGGAGCATTCATATTGCACATAGAACGATGATAATCATCCTGATTATTACATGTAGGAATTAAAATTCACCTGAGTGAAATATTGAATATTGCACACTGAAATTAAAAATTAAAACTCCAGCTGTGTGAAACATTGCACAGTATGAAGTGACATTACACCTGAAAATAAGTACTAATATTGCACAGTTGGTGTACATGGTAACACAGAACAATTGTCAGTTTTGGTGAGTTTGTAGTCTACTGCACAAAATGCACATTACATTACATTAATTCATTTTCAATCAGTTAAATTTTGGTGATTATTTGATTAATCATTAACAACCCTAGCTGAATGTTATCTCTAATGACATTAACATGTTGGTGTTGGTTTTCGTCCATCAGCCTGGTGGTGATGCTGTCAGCCTGTTGGAGAACGTCGCTCTGATCTCAGAGGGGACCACCGGCCTGGTGACCTGGGAGGCTGCTCTCTACCTGGCAGAGTGGGCTCTGGACCACCGGCAGGCCTTCACCGGCAGGTAGCCAACACATCAAGAAGAACTTCAGTAATGTTGAGGGAAAAACAATTATTTTATTTAATGAAAAAGAACTGGGAATTTCTGGACAGGAGTGGCAAAAATCATTCAGAAAATTCGGTGTCTTAGTATCTGTACAATAATCACAACCCTTTATCTTGGAAATATCCCTGACAGATTGAATAGAAACAACACCTGTCCTCTAAAGATCTTACTGGCAGTAAGCAAAAAGACCATCACAAAACACTGGCTGCAGACAAACTGTCCCACTACAGGACCTTTTGTTAATATTGTTTAACACTTACATATTGTAAGACAAATTACTTAATTTATACAACTCTAAAAATAATTGAGAGAAAAACTGTGAGGAATGTTGTGCTTATTTAGCCAGTGAGACAGATCATATGTAATTATTTTATGTATCATGTGTGATTTTCTGTTTTAAATTGGCAAACTTGTCTTGATGTACAGATGATCTCAAGACCTTTTATTTGTTTGTGTTTTTGTCTCTTTGCTCATTGTATTCAAATTAGTATTTTTTTCATGACTGCATCCTTAAACTCCAAAGGGAGCTGGAGATCTCCATCACACTGGTCCTTTTTCACTCATGAACACAGTTTGTAAAGCTTTTCTCTTTCCCTCCCTGTCCTTCTGTCTGCAGGACGGTTCTGGAGCTGGGCAGCGGCGTCGGGCTGACTGGTATCACCATCTGTCGCTCCTGCAGCCCGATCAGATACGTCTTCAGCGACTGTCACCCCAGCGTCCTGCAGAAACTGAGGAACAACGTCCAGCTGAACGGTCTGACGGAGCAGATGATCAGCGTGGAGGAGCTGGACTGGACGGCAGCAACAGAGGAACAGTTAAAGCAGATCGGGGCGGACACCGTCATTGCTGCAGGTCAGAGTTCAGTCTGGTAGCAGACAGTTTATACAGCAGACGCCAACATTACCAGTTACACTGCTGATCTAAAGTTATCAAAATAATTTTATCAAAATAGCTGAGATATCAGTGTGAAAATTGAAACATGTTCAGGAGTGTTCACTAAGCTAACGTATGAAAGTGCATTATGTTTTAACGTCACAAATGTGAAAAGTTTGTGTCTCATAATTGGCTACATGGATTCGTACGTTCTCGGGTCATGGCTCAGTTGATGCATTTTGGTAAGAACTGATTAAAGTGGGCGTAACTCACAAATAATTTCTTGGTTTGTTTGTCCTCCATTCCAACAGTGACCAACTCTGGTTTGGTCGAAATAAATTCTAAATCATATTTTATAAACTCTGTATGCAAAAAATCTTCATCTGAAAAGTAACTAAAGCTGTCAAATCAAAGTAGTGCAGTAAAAAGTAGAATATCTTCCCTATGAGATGTAGTGGAGTAGATGGAAAAAAAAAAGTAAAGTACCTCAGATTTGTACTTGAGTAAATGTACTTTGATCATTTGTTTCTTCCCTGTGGTGCAGATGTGGTGTATGACCCAGAAGTTGTAGGAAGTCTGGTGAAGCTGCTGTCCAAGATCCTGAGGTGTTTGTCTCCTCAAGTCCTCCCTGAGGTCCTCATCTGCTCCACCATCAGAAACCAGGAGACGTACAGCGGCTTCAAGCAGCAGCTCGGTAAGACGCCACTGAGACAATGATTTTTTTTAAAATTTTTTTACACGAGTCTGACTGCACAAAGATATAACTTTCCTGAACCTTTGTCCTTCTGTGAATGTATATGTGATATTTGATCGACTAATCGTTGCAGCTAGAAGAGTTTATCCTTCTCAAACTGGGGATCTGTGGTGTAATGTGTATCTATTGTGGGGGTCCTTGACAAGAAAAGTTTAAGAACCCCCGACTTAAAAAACCTTAATCACTTATTGTCACCTGTAACTGTTTTCTTGCTTCAGTGAACTGACTGAACATGTTTTGTTTTGACAGAAAAGGCAGGAATCAGCCATCATGTGATCACCGGACCTGTGAGCCACGTGTTTCCTTACAACAGAGTCTCTACTATAGAAATGATTAAATTGTACAGATGATACAACTGTAGCACAATAAAGATTTTATTTACAACTGTACATCGTATCAAAGTGTCCTTTTATACATTCAAGTACTCTGAAGAAGGAAAAACAGCTGGAATGAAAACTTAATCTCACCTGTGAGTTACTGCTGCATTTCATTTTTCTCAACGGATGAACAGAGAGATGCTGAGTTACTGTCAAAGTCAAAGGTTTTCCCAGATGTTTCACTCTGGACAATCCATAGACTGCTAAGACAATCCTCCACCTTCACACTACAATGCTTCATCCCCATGTTAAAACTACTACAAGGAACTTTCATACTGTGTTGACTTTGGAGCCCCCTGTGGACAAAACTGGTAATGTTTCCACCGTAATAACCACAAAACATAACATAAAAGTAAAATTATCTATATAAAAATCTCCTCCTGCTTCTTTTTAACTGGCTAATGTGCGACCCATGTAACTTTGGCTTGAAAAATGGAAACACAGGCTCATTTCCTCTGATTTCAAGGAGAATCCAACCGGGTGGCAGCCATTAAACGGACAGTTCATCCCAAAACTAAAAATACATATTTTCCTCTGGTTTGTAGTTCTATTTATGCATCTAGATAGTTTCATTGTGAGTTGCAAAGTTTTGTAGATATCGGCAGTAGAGATGTCTGCCTAGAGGGCACTCAGCTTGTGGAGCTCAAAGCAACAAAAGATTACATTTGAAAAATGTATCACCAATGTCTCTTTCCAAAAATCATGACCCAGTTACCTAGTCTAGATGGATAAATAGTACTACAGGTCAGAGGTATTTTTGATCTTGTTTGTTCATTTCATAACCAGTGAAAATCTCCTTGAAGTCATCAGGGAGCAGTAATCAGAGGCAGGACATTCTGGTCCCAGTTGTCGTCCCAGCGCTGCCCCCTGCTGGTGCGGAGGTTCTTCCTGAACGCACCCAGTCTGCCCTCTGAGCTGGGAAACTCTGACAGGAGAGACTGAAAAACACATATAACACACAAGTCAACATCAGTCATTTAAAAGAAGCTTTATTAGTGAAGGAAGAATTACTGCATAACTCTCTTTACTGGATGTTTCCATTTTTTAGGTACATTTACAAAATTCCCACCTTGAGCTGCTCTGCGAGCTCCTGAGAGTCTCTGAAGATCAGTCCGTTCTCTTCATGCTTCACCAGCTCATGTAAACTGGGGAGAAAAAGACCACTGTGTTAACTTTTCATAGATACGCACACATTTCAGTATGACAGATTAATTCTAGCTTCCAAAGAGCAGTTTCAGGGGATTTTCCATCACTGAACACAACAATTAAACAGTTTTTTGAGCCTCTCAGTTTATTCCTGAAGGAGTTCCTGCAACACAAATAATTCAAAATCTACAAATGATGCAACAATGTTGAATGTAAAAGATAAACAGCTCGATTCTACTGGATAAAGGCACGATGATGACTGAATAAAAACATTCAGCCAAAACAATAAAGAGGGTGAAAGTCTAAAGGTCTGAATGTGTCCCTTACAGGCTGCAGTATTTTTATATCTCACAATGCAAAGCTGGAGGAAAGGTCATTTTCTGTGTGTGTTTGTGTTCATCAGACAGCCAATCATGGACGGTGCTCACCAGTTGAAGTGGATGGCACACACGGGCAAGCAACAGCCGAACATGTCCACCACCTTCATGGGCAGATCCAGACCGCTGGACGACTTGTGGAGACAAACACCGAGATCTGCTGAACCTGACGAGACAAACAGGAGCGCAGACAGACGTGTTCATGTTATTAATGATAACAAATAAATCAACTCACTGTGTTCTTTCCATTTTGAGGCAGACGAGGCAGAAAGTCAACTCAAAATGTGACCCCATTTTTTTTTGACCCAATCATGCGACACCCATAGTTGCCGAACAGTACCTAGTAACGTAAATAAATTGCAACATAAATTTAAGTGTAATCCATTATAATATGTCAGTGATTATGACAGGGTTATATCCAAATATTCTTATGGATGGCCTGGCAGAGATCTGCACTCTACTGAGTGACCTCGTTTGTCCAAACATATTAAAAAGTAAATTACACTGACGTGAAGACGAGCAGGTCTGAACACACAGTGAGTTCTCTATGTCATGTTAATTAATCTCACCTAATAAGACGGGATAATCTTCTGCCTCCAGCCAGGGAGTGCAGATCTTCACATGTTCTAAATGCAGAGAGTCAATCAGCTTCCTGTAGTGTTCCTTCTGAGGACCTTTACCTGCACACACACACATATACACACAAACATGAGACTAACACACACACTCGAATCAAAACTGAAGCCTGTTTGAAATCATTATATTTTGTCTGACAGTGGAGGATTACCTGTGATCACGCAGACTAAAGACGGTAGAGAAGCTCCTCCTTTAATGAAACCTTCGTACTCTGTTGAGAACAAACAACTGTGAGGTGAGAAGTGATGACATGCACACAAATATCACATTTTACGCTCTGTGTGAAACAGAAGGGCGACAGCAGCAACTTTGTACCTTCAAGAGCCTTCAGCAGGATGGAGAAATCTTCATCCTCTGTGGAGAGAAGGAACACACAGAGTGTGTTGGATTAGTTTGACAATATGTGAAGAATTTAAAAATGTGACTGACAGACATTGAAATGTCTGACTCGGTGTGCAAAGATGTAATAATAACGGCTTTAAATTCTTCCTTCCTCGTCGCTACTATTCATTTTTTTGAAGTGCCTGGATTGCCTTTCTTTTCTCTAATTAGGGGCCAAGCCCGCGGGGGCTGGGGAACGCGACTGCAAAGCAGACGCGTTTCCCAGCACCAGCGGTGCTGGGAAACCCTATTGTTTTTTGTTCGGATTTTTATTCTTTTTTTTTTTTTTTTTATTATTATTCTTCCGTTGATAAAAGTCCGGCTGCAGCCTAAACCGTACAAGGGAGGGCGGTGCAATTTGGAGGGATGGTCCAGACCCCTGCACGTACCTCAGACGCAAAAATTCACATATGTCTGCCACTAGGTGGCGCTATAACCAAGGAAAACACCTTTTGGCCTATAACTCCCACACCGTATGTCACACATGCAAAAACCTCATATCCTCTGATTCCCTCAATAGGTCTGCATCAGCTGGGCCAGGCCACGCCCATTTCCGCCTAGAATTTTTTTTCGCTACATCACAAAAACTGGAAAAGCTACTTTTTCGAACTCCTCCTTGGGGTTTTGTCCGATCAGTGTGAAATTTGGCAGGTACAGTCTTCAGATGAACCTGATCTAAAGTTATCAAAAGAATTTTGCTCGGTC
Source organism: Lutjanus argentimaculatus (assembly GCA_034769285.1). Taxonomy (NCBI): domain Eukaryota; kingdom Metazoa; phylum Chordata; class Actinopteri; order Lutjaniformes; family Lutjanidae; genus Lutjanus; species Lutjanus argentimaculatus. Next base: position 5,131,917 of record JAWZSL010000030.1, on the reverse strand, counting down.
AAAAAATGCGTAAATTATTAACGAATAAATTTTTATAGTTAGCTATAAAAACACGAAGACTTGCATATCTCGGTCAAAATAAATGCTAATGATACCAAATCTGAGATCCTTGATTGGCATGTCACTGTGGGGTAAGGAGCAAAATTTGGCTGATTTTGTCCACTAGGGGGCGCTGCAAATACGGGACATTTATATCTCTTAAACGGCAAAACCGATTTTTACCAAATTTGGTGGGCATGATGCTGGGTCACTCCTGAGGCCATATCTTGAAGGTCAACACGACTGGTCAAAGTGGGCGTGGCTTAATACGAGATAAACAAAAAACATTTATTTCAGCTCAAGTATTACGCTGAGGGCTGTGAAATTTTCAGGGTATATATAGAATGGAACACAGACCAACCATACCAAAAATTGTGCGTTTACTCCCCTAGGTGGCGCTGTAACGGATGCAAACGCGTTTTGGCCTGTAACTTCCACATTTTTGATCACATTTTCATAAACTTTATATCCATGTGTTCCCTACATAGAGCCGCATCTTTTGAAATAGGCCACGCCCAGTTCTACAACACATTTCTCTTTGTAATTTGCTACACGTCAAAAACCTACTTTTTCGAACTCCTCCTAGGGTTTACGCTCCAGCTGCACGAAACTTTGCACATACAGTCTCCAGATGGCCCTGATCAAAAGTTATCAAAAGAATTTTGCTACTCCAAAAAATGCGGTACTTATAAATAAACAATTTTTCCTGCTAGCTAAAAAACACATATTGTTGCATATTTTTGTCAAAGCAAAAGGTATCAACATGAAACTTAAGTCACTTCTTTCAGTGGTCACCCAGAGGTTCTGTACCAAATTTGGTGCAAATTGGGCAACAGGGGGCGCTATAAACACGGTAATATCAAGCGACACAAAAGTAGCTTGGATCCGCACGAAATTCGGGGAGCGTGATCTGGAGTCCCTCCTGAGGCCGGCCGTAAAGTTTAGTCATGTTTGATCAAAGTGGGCGTGACTTGTTACAACAAACATATTCTTCCTTTGACACTTGCAGTGCTCTTCCCATTACAGTAAGAGGAAGGGAGAGACAGGGCAGCCTTGTTTGACCTCACATTTAACGGCAAACCTCGGCGACGTGCCTTCCGGTGACGAAACAGAGCCGTTTGCGTTGCGTGGGCTCCTCGACGCCCGGGGGCCGAGTCGCGCGGGAGGCTTGGCCCCCTTTCATAACTGCTTGCAGTTCTAGTTTAGATTTGATTTGATTATTTCATATTATCTAAAGACCTCAGTTTTTAACCTTGTTAACATTTCCAAGTATGTTGTTTTTGACATGCTAGAAGACATATCATGAGCAAATAACCAGTCAAAGTCGTGAACGAGCATTTCAGCCTTGGAACTACAATGCACCAATGACACCATTAAACACAGATTCAGACAGCCAGAGTTTTAAATGTGAGAACCAATGCCATCAACTTGCCTGCAGCTTACTTGTTGGGCTTACCATATCTGTTAAGGCAAAATGCTAGGTATCAGAAAAGAAGCCTGGTGCAGCTAGGTATTTTGTGGTATTTTGCAAGCTTAATTCACCTTTTTCAAAATAATGTCAGAGATGTGTTCCGGAGAAATGATGAGCCTTCATGTATTACCAAAAGATCTGAAAATCCAAGGGAAATGCGTGCAGTTGATCCAGAAAAATTGTAATGTAAAAAGCAAAAAGACTCCTGCACACTGTCATCTGCATTTGCAAATTAACAACATCAAGGTTAAGGTTTTTCAGATTAACCTGCGTGCATGTGGATGTTGAGGTTTATTCAGCAGGACATATTTGTGCAGCATCTCTACTTCTCACCTGTCCAGCTGGTGCTGCTGAGCAGCAGCGCCGGTCGCTCTCCCCTCAAGGTCACTGTGTCATTGGTGGGATGAGAAACTGAGAAAACTGTCCTCTCCTCTTCCTCCTCCTCACACCTAGAAAACACATAACAAGGCAGTCAAGGCAAAAATGTCTATATACATGTTAATGTCTGTGGAAACTTTAACATCTAGATTAAAATTTTAAATATATCTCGGTGGTTTTAAACAATGCATTAGTTTGTAGTGAGATGAAGACACAATGAGAGAGAAAATGTCTGCAAGTTCTTACAAAACGATGGGTTGCACAACACTGAAGCTGGGTGTTTTATAGGACAGTTTGGGGTACAAATGCTCTGTAACAAAACATCTTGTTGGGTCTTTTATAAACAGATATGAGATGCTCTTGTCATGTTTCTCACGCGTTGCTCTGGAACTGAGGATATGTTTTGGCCAGTCTCACGAAGAGTTCGTGCTGCAGCTTCAGTGGAGTCTCTCTGAAGATGGAGGCTGGTCTGTCGTACAGCGTCGTCGCCCTGCAGACGCCAAACAGTCAAAACTGTCACTTTCCTTCATGTCGTCAGCATTTTCAAATTTTATCTTTATCTAACTCACTTTGATCCAAAGGAAAACATTAAGCTGCTGCCATGAAATGTGTTGCAGATGTTCATTAACCCCAGAGGATGAATGGTTAGGATTATAATGACCCCATTAACTATCTATTAGTGCCACCATCATGACAAACTTTGATCTAAACTTTCACTATGGAGGATATTTACATCTATACATTTATATTTCATGAAAAGGAAAGAATCAGGCAGTTGGGATTGAATGATTTTTACCGCAGTGTGTTCTGCAATTCTGTGGTATTTCAACTACAAAATTAGATAAGAGTTTTATTGTATGTATGTTTGTGTGTGATCATTTTAAAAACATTCCTTAAAAAATGAGTAAAAATGAGTGTCACATTTTCTCAAAACTTTCCAAAGAATATTTGGACTTTTTACAAGATTACGATAATGACGAGACAGACAGACAAGTCAGGTCTGTAGCATTAAAATGTTTCAGGTCTGTACAGACTGTTGATCCACTCCTCCCCAAATCCAAACATTAAGACTCCATCCAAATGTATATGGTTATCTCCTTTACTTAAATATCACCTGTTTTTTATGACCTTTTATTTTACTTATGTATATACAAATGTATTTCTTTTATTCAGCACTTCCATTTGTTTGATGTACAGGCTCAGTGCTACTTAACTATGTGCTCTAACATTCCAGATTGTGTGTATCATATACAGGAGAGGGTTGATTTTAATGGAAAGCATTTTGTACATCAACTTGAAAAGTGCTATATAAATAAACGTATTATTAATATTATTATTAATATTATGTATGTTTAACATGATAAGTGTAAAACAAATCATACTTAATGCCCCAGTTCTTCTGCAAGTCGTCCTTCATTGTGTTGGTGACACACAGGTTGTGAGTTGCCAGAGGGCCAAAGAAGTGTTCATACCTGGAAGAAGATGGGATCACAAAAATGATCTAAACCACATCACTGTCAGAAATGGAGGAATATTTTGTAACTCTTAAATGTGACACATTAGAAATACAGAAATTAAACAGCATAAAGAACGTTTTTCTTGAGTTGAGCACACGGCCTCCGTCAGCCTCACCGAACTCACCACTTTGCCAGTCGGACCACTGGGTGTTTCTGGCCGTGGCTCAGGGCCATGATGGTGTAGCCGTAGTTGTGCCAGTCGATGATGAATCTGCTGCCACGCAGGGCGCTAACGAGCCACGCCACTGCAATGCTGGGCAAGCCCGGGGGATTCTGGGATATGAACACAATCATAAACATCAGTCTGAAGGGCAGGACAGAGAAAGTGTTACATTCTCTTTAGTACGCAGCTTACACAATTAAACATTTGATTCTGATTGGTCAGTTACAGCATTTACAGTATTTTGTGTGTATTATGAAGGAACTACAACTCTAATTTCATTGTACACACACACTATCCAATACCTGCATTAATATATGAGACTGGAGCTCCATCCTCAGCAGCACATGAAGAAGCTGCAGACACTGAATGATCACCTTCGTCACGTACGTGAGGATTTTTGGTCCAACTGAAAACACAACAATGCACTTTGTTTAAACAACATCACTTTTAATCACCCATGCATCCCACACAGTCAGTAAAAACTGTTCAGCCCTCGTAGTATGTTATCAAGTTAAAAAGAAGCAGGAGGAGATTTTTATTTTTGACGTTATATTTTGTGGTTAATTATGGTGGAAACACTACCGCTTTTGTCTAGAGGCCTCTAAACTTGACAAAATATTAAAGTTGTAGTAGCTTTAAGCTAAATTAATTAATAAACCCTCATGAATTACCTGGAACATGCATCATCACAAAGCTGAAAACAGACTTTGTAGAGATATGTGGTTCTCACAGGACAGCAACGCTACAAACTGTGATGATCCTGTAAACCATGATATGTTGCTGTAGTTTAAACAACCCAAAAGTGTATCAAGTATTTAAAATGAGCTCAACCTTCAACAACCTACAGCAGTAAAATGCTACACACACATTAATGCAGCAGTAATATTAATCCATAAATATCAGACATAAAAGTAAAATGCTGACAGGGAGCATTTTACTGCACAATGAGAACTTTTACTTTTCATATTCTAAGTACATTTTGGTGATGATATTAATAGACTTTTACATAAGTAAGGTTTTAAATACTTGTAGTAGAATATTTTCAGTGTGGTATCAGCACTTTAATTGAAGTAAAGCATCTAAATACGTCTTCCACCACATAAAACACAGTAACATGGCTCCAGTTACCTCGAACACCTTTCACTTCTCTTATGGGGACGATCCTTATTTTCTCCTCTCGCAGCACATCTTGATGAGGTTTCGTATCTAAAAAGGAGAAAAATTCAGATTAAAAGATTGCATTGATGATATCTGTTGGCATTTTTTGCTGCTTAAATTATAAAGAATTTGAAATACTGATGTTGCACTAAGTGACTGATTATTTTTAAGTGTCCCGTATCAATTTAAAATAAGAACTGAACTTTACTAACCATCCGTGATATTAATCAGAGCACTGTACCAGTGATTTATTATTACCCACCTAATTAATACTCTAATCATAAACTATCATTTATAAGGGTACCCTTATTGTTTATAATCAGGATTAGGGCTGCAACTAACGATTAGTTTTCATTAGAGCTGCAAAAATCAATCAATTATAAAATGAATCATCAACCATTTTGGTTATTGATTAATCAGTTTGAGTTATTTTTTTTTAAAGGTCCCTGATCCCATCTTCTTAAATGTGAATATTTTTTGGTGTCTTCACTCCTCTCTGACAGCAAACTGAATGCCTTTGAAGACATTTGATGACGTCATCTTGGACTTTGAGAAACACTAATCGACATTTTTCACCATTTTCTGACAATGCAGACTTTAATTAATTGTGGAGCCCTGATAAAGTTATGTGGACCCATGAACAGTATGAGGTGAAGTTTTAAGGAACTGTTATGAGGGAAACAGATGAATGACAGCATGGAGCTCTGTTTCACTGTGAGGCTTTCTCACCCAGAAACCCGACAAATGTGACATTATATCCGTGTTTGCTGAGGGACAAGGCGTGATACTGCATCCGAGGGCTGCGACCGACATCCCCCAGCACCAGCACACACACCCGCCGGTCAGCCCCTCCGTCCCGCTGCCGCAGCCTCCGCAGCCACAGCGACACCAGCCCGGTTACAACAGCCAGAGACACCGCCGGCCACGTAACATCTGAACCCGCCGCATAAAACGCCGCTAAAAGCGCCGCAATTAACCCAAACACAGCCAGAACAGCCGAGCAGGCGCAGTGCGTCGCCATGTTTGTTTGTGATATGTGATGACGTGGCTCAAAGAAGGAGGCGGAGCTCCAGATTTAAAGGGGCCGCAGACTTTATGAGGCGTTCAGGACCAACTAAGAAAAAAAGTGAGAACATCACAAAACAAATATGAAGTGGTGGAAAGTAACTAAGTACCAATGGTGGAAAGAGTACTGAAAATCTGTACTCAAGTACAAGTACTGTTGCATTACTGAAATATTACTCAACTACAAATAAAACTACCGGTGTTCAAAAACACTTGCAAAAGTAGTTTTCTACTCAGAGTTATTGGCTACAAAAGTGTAGATGAAAGTTTTGGATGTAAATTCAAATGGTACTCTGGAGTCAATTATGACTTTAAAACTAATCAGTTAGTTTATATACTTAAGCATGAGTAAAATTACAGAGTTGAAAAAAATACTCATAAAAGTAGAAGTACACTAATTTGAGTAGCTGTAATTAGTTGCTTCCACATGTATTGTACTTCAGTACAATGTTGAGGTATTTCCATGTTTTGCTACTTTCCATTTCACCTTCACTAAATTTCAGAGGGAAATACACTTTTTACCTTCAACAGAATGTATCTACACAATGGTATTGTTACCTTTACTGAGGCACAACATACTTCCTTCACCACTGCATAAATGTAATCAATAATGAAATAAAAGAGATTTCCCTCAAATTAATTCATAGATTTGATCCTTGTTGTAATTATCTGACAAAATTAGTTAAATCCAGTGATTCTACTTGTGTTTTTTTTAATGGTTCATATTGAGACTCGTTTATTTTGGAATTTTCTGTCTGCCTTCATCATGTCCAGAATTCATCATGCTTTTTGTTTTAAATGGAAAAATGTTTTGTTTGGTGTCTTTGATCACTGCAGGAACAATAAAGACTTATTCAACCCAATAAATATTGTTATTCTTGTGGTCAAACATACAATGATAAATGCATCTAACAGAAAACCTTTTCCTAGTTTTTAATATATTCAGTATTTTGTAGTTATAATATTGAATCTGCTTGAATGCTTCTATACATTGTTGTATATGTCTGTGTGCATGTTTGGTGTTCATAAAAATGACAGGGGATATCAGCCATAATTCGGCACATACATATCAGCTACAGAATTATATCATGAGGCAGAGAGATATATAAAATTATTCAAATTAATAATAATAAAATATAATGTAGACTCGACAAGGAGTTTCCACATCATTTGGAAAAAATGGAAAATTTGTTGTTACTAAAAGCAAACTGGGTCAGGTAGTTGCAAAGATGATTCTACAGTGATTCCCAATATGTGGACTGGGACCTCCCTAAACGGTCACAAGATAAATCTGGGGGGTCAAGAGATGATTATTTGGATTTTAAAAAAAAAAAAGAAAAAAAGACAAACAAGTTTAGCGACATATATTTCTAAAAATTTTATTCTGACATTTGTTTACGTTGTCACTTCGGTATTAAATATAAAAACATAAATAAATGTAAAATGAATGAATTTATTGAAATATAATAAATTAAACAATACTCAGTAAATAAATTAATATACCATTAAATGCACCATTACTACTATAAAATAATATTAAAAATAGATATAGATTAATTTATAAATTGCTATAAATGAAATAAAACAACATTTCTGTTTTGATTTGCTTGTATTAAATATTAAAACATAAATAAATGTAAAAATTAATAACTTTATTAAAATATAATAAATTAAAGATAAAATAAAATGCATTAAAAGTGAAAGTAAATAAAAGGGAAATTAATGCAGAGGTAAAGAAATTAATCATTTAAATAAATAAGCAGAAGTTTGGATTTCGTAATGACTGCCTTTCTGACGTCACGGCGTTTTCCTCCCTCAGCCACTTCACTTTCCATCCCCCTTGTTAGAAGAGAGACAGCTTGTCCTCCCTGCACCTCTTTCTGTCTCTGTCTGTTCCTCCCGGAGCCTCCAAGGCTGGGATTATCAGAGTGAGGAGATGCGGGCGGCGGGGCACCAGCTGGCCGCAGTGCTGGCTCTGTTTGCCGCAGTGTGCGGGTCGCGGGCGGAGGTGATCGATGACATCCTGAGCAGCCTCTCCAGGGGAGCATCCTTCCTGGAGCGGCAACATGAGCACATCAACCTGGACGGGGTGGTGGGGTTCCTCATGCTGCAGGGTACGTAAACACGTCCTGAGCTGCATTAAACATCTGGAAGACATCTGCAGGGTTTCTGGTTGTTTATCAGGGTGGGTTCAGCTTAACAAGGCCATTTTTGGAGATATGCGGGAGGGCACTAATACTAAAAATAACACATCAGTCACATTTATGTGAAATGATCGGGCCCTGTTTATTATTACGGAGTTTAACTTCAGAGGCCTATTGTTTAAAAGTTAAAGACTCAAAACAAACAGACTCACTTTTTCCATCTCTGAGTTTTTAAGGTTTATGGTTTTTATAGCACATTTAATATATTTTTTTTCTTTCGCCATGCTTCCTATCTATCTGTCTGTCTGTCTGTCTGTCTGTCTGTCTATCTATCTATCTATCTGTTCAGGGCCCTTATTTGTAAAGGTTTAGTTTTTTAGTCCATAAAACACTGCTGGAGTTTCACAGGAAAACAGTGTTGCAGAATCTCCCAAACAACGGAAGTGAATGGTGACCAGTTTTCAAATATAAAAAAAAAACAACCAAAAAAAAAAAAAAAAAAAAAAAAAACAACCAAAAAAACATACTGCATGCTGTTTGTCTGGTGTAATCCATGTCTCCTAAAGCCCCGACATGTCTTTCACTTGCACACACACCGTCACACCACACACACAGTTCAGACGGTGTGCATACAGATGTGACCGTGGCTCCAAGCAAAGGATCTACAGTGAAGATTCAGGCTAAAAACATGATGTAAATGACGTCTTTCAAGTCAACTTGGCATGTTGGGACTTGAGGAGACTTTGATTACACCAGACGAGCAGTATGGGGGCATTTTATATCAACTGGTCACCACTTGCTCAAGTTGTTGGATGAATGAGAAAATCTATTGTGAGCAACAAACTAATTTTTGAGAAGTGAACTTGAAAAACATCACTCTCATTTGAGAATTGAGCCAAAGCGACTGAGAAAAATTGTATTATTGATGCCTCTATATGACTTACATAAGTTAACTAGACCATCCGTGAGAAGATTGTCTGTTTCTGTCTACTTGTTTTTATTGCCTGCCACAGGGTCAGAGTCTCATGAAGTGGGCTTGTGTTTATATTTTCCCAGTCAAAGTTACAGTGTGATGAAGTAAACTTCTTCTGCTTTTGGTCAGTCTTCACTTAATGAACAAGAGAATAAACTTCAGGAGCCTCAGTGGTTCTTACTGGGGTTTATGAGTTTAATACAACACATATCTGTGCACAGAGTAGGCTGAATTCATTTGAAAAAATATCTATTTGTGATTATTTTGACTGATAATGCAATTGCGATATGATTTGTGATGTTAGATGTAATGAAAATTTTTACATCATTATTCTTATTTTGATTGAAAAACATGGTAAAATGATTTTTTGCAGGAATCTGTACCAAATTATGTTTTTTTTAAGTCAGTAGAGCCTGCTTGTGGGACAGAACATCTCTGCCTCATGGCATTCATTCATTTAAAACTTTTCTGTCACACATTTTGCCTTTCGCAAATATTGCACCTCCTGTGATTTGAAAATTGCAAAAAGCCATATTGCGATTTCAATAAAATTTTGATTAATTGTGCAGCCCCATTGCAGAGATCTTGGTACAGCGTGAAGCGTGTACACTTTCTCATTAGAGACACTGCTAACATTAGCATGCTAATATGCTCACAATGACAATGCTAACATGCTGATGTTTTGCAGGTGTGCTCATCGTTTAGCATGTTAGCATGCTAACATTTGCTAATTAGCATGAAATATAAAGTACAGCTGAGGCAGGTATGAATGTCATTTTGCAGGTATTTGGCTCTAAACTAAGTTACAATGTAAAAGTCAAAATTCCCTGATTTCAGCTTCTTAAATGTAAATATTTTCTGGTTTCTTTATTACAACAAACTGAATTTCTTTAGGCTGTGGACATTTTATAGACCAAACAAGTAATCGATTAATTGAGAAAATAATCAACAGATTAACTGACAATGAAAATATTTGTTAGTAGCCCTAGCTGAGATATTTCAGTCTGGATCAAAGTGGTGGATTGACAGACATTGCCGTCCATGCTTCCCAGTGAATTAATTGTTTAATGTTAAATTTTACATATAACCTCTCACACAAATTAACTTTATTTGTTTATCTTTGGTTTTCTTGTCTTGTGTCTCAGCTGAACTGAAGGAAGCAGTTCGGACGTGGCCTCACAGCGACCCCGGTCAGCTGGGCTCAGAGGACGTCTGCTGTCGCTCTGGTCAAACGTCTCGATCAAAGCTTTGACAAGGCCGTCGCTGCCCTGAAGCAGAACGATCCCAAATACTACAGAGGTGAGAAAGACTTCAGCTCCCAGAAATCCTGTGGTGTGATGTCAACTGTGCTTGGAAAATTTCGCAAACCATTTTGCCAAGTTAAATGCATGACTTTACTTTAAAAAAGTAAACACATGTTAGCAGTAAAACCTGCTCAACTGTCTCACATGAAGCCCACCAAAATGGAAATACAAGTTTTTTGACAATATGTCAACACAGAGAAACTGTCAGCTGTGGAAGCCCATTTCCACCAGTGTGGTGAAAAAAATATTCTGTCAGCTATTTTAAAAAGAAACTTTATCAAAATGAGTTAGTTTAGCTATCTTATTATTTTGAGATACTAAGTTGTTATTTAGAGATGCTAGGTCAATATTTTGAGACATTAAGTTATTATGGTGAGATTCATATTAACAGTTTTGAAAATTATTATTGAAGGAAAAGAAAAAAAAAAGCTCTTTGGGTTTGGGTAAATAAAATTTAATATAAAGCAATATTTCCATGTGAGCTCCCATCACAGGTTGCATGTCTGTAACTACTCACTTGTTTCCTCCATCTCTCTGCTCCTCTGTGTCATGCAGAGTTTGAACCCCTGCTGTCGTGGAGTTTCTGGTTGATTCCTCAGGGCTGGAGCTCCACAGATCCCAGTCTGGTCTATCCCTCCACCATGACCACCGAGTGTTACGACGAGCAGCTCAGTGACAAATGTCTGACCCTGCTGCTGGGAACCTGGTACAAAAACACACCAAAACAGAGAACAACATGCACCGTAGCATGAAATAAATAAATATATAATAAATTAATGTATTTTCTATTCTTATAATTCTCTGTGCTTATATCCTATATTTTCTATTTTTGAATGTGAGGGAAGTGACCAGTCTAAACCACATGTGTGTCTGTCTGAGCAGGAAGATGAACGGGACGCCCTGCATCGTCACCAAGCCATGTCGGGACACCATGACTCGTTTTGGTTGTCCACACTACTCTCTGTCCCACCAGCTGCTCTACTTCATGATCGGAAAAATGGTGAGATGGATGGCTAAATCTTCCAAAGTTACTCCATCACTGAACCACAGAATTAGGAAAACAGATCACTTTTTAAAGTAAAGTACTTTTCTTTTTTTGGCTTCATTATTCTATGGACTTGGGTGGTGTGAGTATGAAAATGGCTGAATTGAAACTTAAAGGAATCAACAACATCCTACATTAACAAGCATACGTCATCTTTTTTTTTCTCACAATATTTTTCTCACAATTTTAACAGCAGCCTTTTACATACAATTCGTGTCATCAATTGCACAGAAATTTGCTGCATTAACAGAAAACACAAAGTGGGGCTGTGTGGCTTATTTTATTAATTATTTTGCTGCGCATTAGCTCGGGACATTGAAGTCAATCCCAAATAGGTGTTGATGTGCTGTAACTTGTGTGCTCTCTCTTTTCTTTGCGTTTGAAGGAGGGGGAGGAAAAGTAGAAAATAATAGGTCAATGCAGGCGTTAAGGGCAGTGAGCAGCAGGGTGTAATACGTCCATCGTGGGTTCTCATTCTGGATAAAGACTACCAAATGGGAGAAGTTATAAGGTAACATGCAACTAAGGAATACAGCTAAAGTTCCTGCTACCATGCCAATAGCTCTTTTCTTCTTAATGTGGGATATTCTAGGGCGGTTATTCAGAATCAGGATGCAATGCAGGTGGCAATAACACAGATTATAAGAGGTAAAAGGCACAGTGTGAAGAAGGTGTGAAAACATACTGGGAGGAGGACCTCCAGCTGGTTGTCTGTAAATTTCTCATGGCACATGATAGAGCTGTTGCCAGTCAAAGCTGGGTGGTAGTGGACAATAAGAATAACACTGCCGTTTGCTGTTGAAATTACCCAAATGATAACACTGATCACTATCGTGTATACAGGTGCATGCAGTCGACGATAGAGGATAAGATGAGCTGCACCCAAGTAGGTATCACACTAACTGCAGTCAACAGCAAAGAGCTAGTGTAGATAGTTGAAAAAAAAAAAAAATCAAAGTAGTATTAGGGCATAGGAAGTCAGGTAGAGTCCATTCCATATCTGACAGTGCCTTGTGTATTTTTAAAGGAAGAGTGGTCAAAAAGAGCAGCAGAATGTCAGTTGGAAGAGGCTTGGAATAAATCTTGGCAATGAAAGCGCAGAAAGCCTGGAGATTCGCTTGCAGCCCAATCACGAAGGTAGTGATGTAAACACAAAGAATAACTTAAATTACACTAATGTCATTATGATTCTTGTGCATTTTTCCTTACATCATGACTATGATACTAAACTCCTGACCTTAGCCTTTTTAATATTTTTCTATCCAAGAATGACTTATCTATCTAAAAGTAGTTGATCAGTCTGTGTTGATGTGTGTGGTGTGTGTGATAAAATGACAGGGGATATCACAAATTCCACTACAATCATACAAACTTATATCATAGCGAAATTATAAATTATCAAATTATAAAATAAAATCAAATAGACTGAAAGATTTCAATCATTGGAAAATGAAAATTTAGTTGAAAAGCAAAGGAAGTTGCAAGAATTTACAGTGATTCAAATGTGGACGGAGTTTAAGAAGAATAAATTGGGGGCAAAGATAATTTGGATTAATAAAAAAAAAAAACAAAAATTAGCATATATTTCAAAAATTTTATTCGACTTTTATTTTAGTTGTATTTCATAAATATAAAACTTAAATGTAATGATGAAGTTTATTAATTATAAATTATAACAAACTGAATCAATTTAATTTTACTTAAATGGTTATACTAAATTTAGTGCATATGATTTTGTAAAAGTCTAGCTTAAAAAACTAACATTTTTGGCTGTTTCGATGCGCATACATATTCATAAACATAAATGTAAAAAAAAACATAAAATAAATTAAAGCATAAAAATGAAAGCAATAAAAGTAAAGAATTTAAAAGAATTAAGCAGATCAAGAATGTCATTGAAAAATAATCAAAACAGTCCTTCACACCTTTCCCCATGCCAGCCACTCACTTTATCCCCTGTAAGAAACGCCGTCCCCTCACCTCATTCTGTTGTTGTTTCACCTCCAAGGTTGGACTACAGATGAGGAGATGGCGCGCCAGGCAACTGCCGCTGCTCTCGGTTGCCCGTAGGTTAGCGTGGGGGCAGGAGAATAATCCTAACTTCACTGGAGCACTGTTCGAGCCACCATGAGCATGCATAACTGGACGTGTTTCCTCAATGACAATACGTAAATGCATTTTACTGCAAAAATTGGGACATCGCAGTCTTCAGGTTGTTATCAGGGTGGTTCCTAAAAGGCCAATTTTGGAGTATGGGCACTAATACTATTAACCCATCTATTAGGTTCCTGTTATTTTACGATTAATTCAGTATTATTAAACTAAACACATCACTTTTAATTGTTTTTATTATTACCATTTTTTACACCATTTAATTATTTTTTTTCTTACCATTTTCCTATCTATTGTCTGTCGTTACTTTAGTTTAATTACCTCTATCTGTAGGTTATTTTAATGGGTTTAGTTTTTTATGCCATTAAAAATGTGAGTTCACAATTAAAGTTGCAGAACTTTCTAAAACAACCGAATGAATGGTGCCTATTATTAATTATAGCCAAAAACTACCTTAGTAAAACAGTACCGACACATATATCTAAAAAACTCCAAAAGAAACTATGCAGTTATTTAAAATCCAAACCGATATGTCCTTTCCTTCAACAACAGTAATCATCTCACCACAGCAGAGGACAACAGATACCCCCAACGCAAAGCATCTACATGAAGAATCCAGCTAAAAAACCTGATTAAAAGCATCACATCACCAATATTGGATTGAAACTTTGATTAAAACCAGAAACATTAGGGCATTTTATACTTATATCAGGTCACCATTCCCCAAGTTTGTTGAATTAGAACAACAATTGTGAGCACAACTAATTTTTGAGAATGTGAACATTAAACGTCACGGTTGAGAATTAGCCAAACACTGAGTAAAATCACTATTAATTGATGCACTCTAGAAGACTTCATAATTAAATAGGCCACAGTGAAATGTCTATTGTATGTCTTACTTGTTTTAGACTACAGGGTCAGCAGTCTCAGTAATGGGTGTGTTATATTTATCACTTAGGTGATGTAAGTCTAAACTTTTTGGTTTTATAGATCCACATTAATAAACAGAAATAAACCACACATCAACCATGGTGCTAACGGGATTTAATTACACCTATTTCTGTCACATGTGCAATTCATTTAAATTTAGTTTTATTTTTTGACTGATAATACAATTGGATTGATTTGTTTAGAAACTGAAAACTTACTTACATCAATTATTCTATTTTGGAATTGAAAAATGGTAAATCAATTTTTAGCAGGAATGTACCAAAGTTTTTGTAAGCGTAACTGGGTGTCGGGCAAAATTATGCTCGTGACATCTATTTCGTTACTTACTTACTTACGAATATCATCTTATTGAAAATTGCACCATATTGATTCTAAATTCTTGATTTATTCACCCCAATCAACTTTACAGCGTGAACGGTACCCTTTAGCCTGCAACTACGGGTATATGCCCATGACAATGCTCTGCTGATAGTTTTCTGTTGATACGTTTAGCTGTTACATGCCGTCAATAGCTCGAAATTAAAGTACACTAATAATCATTTCAGTATTTTGCTCAAATAACGTAAAATGTAAATCATTCCCTGATTATTCTCTTATTAAATTTTCTGTCATTTATTCGCAATGTAATTCTCTTCTTATTTTTGCCAAACATTCGATTAATTTGAATAATAACACTTCTCTTTATTTGTTGTAACCTCTTTTATTATCATGTGTAAACTTCATCTTTTAATTGTCTTATGTAAATCTTACATATAATCTCGCACAATTAATTTATTTGTTACTTTGGTTTTTTTGCCTTGTTTCGTTGATCTGAAAAGTAGTTACAGATTCAGTGTCAACGTTTACTTTTAACCAAAAAGTTTTGACCCGTTCCCCCTTACCGACCACCAAATCACAGAAAAATGACTTAAGCCCCAAATTGTGATGAAACTGGCTTGGAAAAATTACAAACCATTTTGCCAACTTTTAATTGATGACTTCTTTAAAAGTAAAAAGTTATGAGAAAGTCACTGCTCATGAGCCCATCCCAACTGGAAATACCAAGTTGACATAGCACACAAATACTGTCAGCTGGCAATCCCATGTCACCAAGTTTGATGAGATTTCGTGTATTTTATAGAAGAAACTTTCAAATTGTAGTTAGCAATCTTATTTTTAATTATAAGTATGTTATTTGACATTGGCTAGAATAATTTGGCATAAGTTATATGGATCTATTCTGTTGAAAAATATTACAAGGCAAAAAAGCTTTTGGTTGGGTAAATAAACTTTCAGATAAAGAGTCCTTTACCCCATACGGTTACACATTTTAATGACAATTGTTTCCATTCATCTATCGGGTCTCTTGTGATGCAGAGTTTGAACCTTGCGTCTCGCTTCGTTGGTCCTCAGGGCTGGACTCCAAGTCATCTTGGTCATCTCTCCCCAGTCCAGGATGTACAGAGCGCTCAGACAAATGTTGAAACATGCTAGTGACCTTGTACAAAACACCAAATTGAAAATCTACCAGCATGACTTTCTGAAATAATATATAAGTTTGTATTGTCTAATGTGATAATTCGTCTGCTATTGCCTATATTTTCCATTTTTAATTGTAGAATCCCAGTCTAGGGGAGAAGATAACGCCTGCATGTCCTACCTGTGAATGTGTTTGTGTCCAGATTCCTGTCCCGCATGTCTCTATTAAAATTGAGTGGTCTGAGAATCTGCCAAATTGTCATAAAGAATGAACATCTTTTGGAAGACTTTTCTTTTGTTTGGTTAAATTCATGACTATGTGTGAGTATAAAAGTGTGTGAAGTTTTAAAAGTGACAATGCAACATCTACTTAAAAGTTATTTTTATTGCCATTTGTATTTCCAATTTTAAAGCAATAAATTCAGGCCATTAAAATTCATTAATCAACACAAATGCTGCAACCAAAGATTGCTTTCTTTGTCCATCAATCTATTGCATCATCTTCCTAATCATTTGTTCAGCCGATCAGTCCACTAAAATGTCTGAAAACACTGAAAAATATCAGTGCCTTTCAAAGCCCCAAAACACCCTCAAACGCCCTCCAGCCCCTGTCACAGAGGACCAAAGCAACCAGGTGACACTCAGACTCTGGAAGCTGAAGAACCTCGACTTCTAAAAAAACAGTACTCAAACTGATTTAATCAGTCATCAAAAAAATGGTCATCTTGAAATTAGAAATTAGTCATCTTGATCATCTGTTAAATCTAAAACCCAAACATAATCAAACAGTCTCTTTTTGTAGTTATGCACAGAATTCTCATCAATAATTCAGTAGAAATTAGCAGAATCATTGCTTTGTTCACAACCTGGACTCCACTGACTTTGTGAGATGCTGACTGGTTTGTGTCTCTTTCTCAGAGAGGCTGCACCAACCTGCTGAAAGGAGACACTCGACCATCCCGAGCCAACATGACTGAACGCAGCTACGAGAAGATCTTCTGCTCCAACATGATGAAGACCAACCAGGACATCATCAAGGACGGTCTGACCGAACAGACGGTCGACATCTTCATTGAAAACAGTGAGTGTCTGTTGTGGGCAGCGTCAGGAGCATCGTTAAATCTAATTATTTTCTTCATGCTCTCATTGTTCTTTTTCTTTTTGTACTTTATATTACAAAACACGTTTCCTAATTTTTTAATTATTTATTTTCATTTCAAAAGGTTGACAAATCACTTCCACATTAAGCTTATATATTTCATGTCTTTTTATGTTAAACTATTGTTAACCAGATAAGGGCTTACAGTGATTAGCCCTAAATAATGTTTTGATTTGGATTTTCAATCCTCCATTATTTCCAGACTAATCAATGAATTATTTTGTCTATGAAATGTCAAAAAATAGTAAAAATTCCAATCAAAGCTTCCATCTTCAAATGTCTTTATTTGTCTGACCAACAGTCCAATACCCAACGAGTTTCAGTTTACTGTGATTAAATCAGAGAAAAGCAACAACTCCTCACATCAGAGAAGGTGGAAGCAGTGAATATTTGTCATTTTTGCCTCAAAAGTTTTAAAAACATTTAATCTATAATCAAAATTGCTAATTGATGTGTTTTCAGCTTAATAACCAGTTATGGAACATCCTCATACATTTCTTCTTGGTATGTTGTTTGCTTAAATCCTACCCATTTGATACAGTTTATATTCATACAATTTATATTCAGTTTCTTTCTGTACTGTAATGATTTAGTGGCACTATATTAATAAAGTTGGCTTTAATGAGATATCGATGCTCAAGGTTGAATCGGAAGCTACATGACTTGTGTGAACGAGGGACAGCGGGAGATTTAGCAGCATGGCAAACATATTTTTTTCCTAAATGGTGACTGACTTGAGTTCCTCTGCTCTCTGTCAACAGTCCTGATTTGTGGATTGGCTGGCTTCTCTGACTTCTACAAAGCTGATTGGCTGCAGCACATCCTCAGGCTGCAGGATGAGGAAGTGGGCTGCTTCGGGAGAGACAGTGAGTGTTTAAACTGCATTAAAATAATCATAACCAGTTCAAAGAAACAAAAATCAGTGAATGTAGGGATGTTCAGATCGCATTTATTGGCTGATATTCAGTAAAAATATGACATCATATGACTTTCCAGTTGCAGATTGCAAAAACTGATCAATGATGTAAAAAAATTGAGCATTGCGGCATGCTAACTAACCTAAATGAACAGTCAGCGTGATTTGTTATCAATTAGTCACTCCATGTTGCCTTGAATTCCTGAAGATTTTTTTCCTTTGCATGCCAATGCAACCATGTGACTGTACAATCAATACTAAACACTTTCCAGACTTGTTGAAGTTGGTGGTGCTCCCGCTTTAAAATAGCGAAACTAATATGTATCAATACACACTGAAAACCAGCATAACTTAAGTCTCACTTTATATGGTCATATGCTCAAAACTTCAAAAAAAACAACAAACTGTTAATCAGATCCTTTCTGGCAGGAAGCCCTGAAGGTAATCCAGTACTACACATCTGTGGTTAATCAGTGAGAGTGCGGTCCCGCCTTCCCCATCACTCACGGGCCTGGAGCTGCACATGCTGCTCAGGTGCTGTACAGTCACACAGCATTTAAAGCTGAGGTTACGCTGCCACCTGGTGGAGATCCCAATACACTACAAAGACATTAAACTGACCTATGCTACTGCTGCACAGCTGCTATGACCAAACAAAAAAAAAAATGGATTTGGTGGCAATTAAACATGATCAGGGCATCCCTAATTAAATGCAACTGAATAGAATGATAATTATTTTGTTATTTCTAGGCAGCCTAATATCTTGTGTTGATGTTGTCTCACAATGTAGAAGTGTTGTGCAAATAAATTAATCAAACATTTATATCTCAGGCTGTACAATTTTGAAAAATATCTAATATCTGATATTGCAATTGTGATGTGATTTGCAATATTAACAGGGGGTGATTTCTTTTCATTCAAAAACATATTAAAATTATTACGATGTGGCTTTTGCGGGGATCTCTACCAAACAAATATATTTTGCTGAAGTTTGTAGAACATGATGTGCAAACCAGACCACCTCTGCAGCATGACAAAAAACTGATCTAAAAATATTTTGTTCTATGTTCTATTTATCACACATGAGACAAAAATCTGGATTTTAGCAGGTGTTGTAAATGAAGAGTTATTTTTCAGGTGTCAGCCTGAGCCAGACTCGGATCATTAGCTGAGATTCTCCATGCAGGATGTTGATAGATGGGCGAACAGTTTGTTTTCTGTGCTGTTTGTTTCCTCAGAGAGCATCATCTCTCAGATCATCGGAGACGAGCTGCTGGAACAGCTGCAGCCCCACAGGAGGGTGAAGAGGAGGGAGAAAATACTTCCAGGTCAGTTTGTGACCGACTGACATGATTGTTGCTGCTGTACAACATGTGACTGTGAAAAAATATAAAATGCCTCCATACTGCTCGTCTGGTGTAATCCAAGTCTCCTAATGATGATGACGCTTGACTTCATTAACACTTGACAGAAGCAAAATAAAACTCACCTGAAACATCTTGATTCATCTTTCCTGGGGAGATAGAAATTTAATGTGGTGAACTGAACAGAAAAAACAAAGTCACACACATGCACTCGTTTTTCTCACATCCTCCTCTGTTTTGTCTCACAGACGGCTGTTCCAGTCACATGACGGCGGTGGCTGTCGGCGCTCTGGGAGGATACCTGAACTACTACCTGACAGAACAGGACATAACGAAGAGGCCGCTCTCCTGAACGCCCCACCCCACACCCTTCCCCTCCTCACGGGTACTGCGTTCACACTAGAAAAACGTTGTAGATCATCAGGTAGAGATGCTCCTCACGGCTGGAGACTGAATCCCGACACAATATGTTGCTTTATGAACATAGTCGTAAGATGATGAAAATGCTTAATGAAACGCTGGGATGTGGCTGTTTTGGTACAAAATGGAAACAAAATGGATTTTTTAAAACTTATGTTTCTTTCATATTGTATTCTGTGATTATAATGAAGAAGATGCTTTATGGTTTGTGCTGAATCTGACCTACAGCTATAATACAATTCTGTTATCCCAAACAAGATGCCTTTGGAAAGTAGTGATGCTCCAATCTCACATGGAATGATCAGAAAGCCATTACTCTTTTCTACTCATTTACTCTCGTTGAAAAATGGTAAATCTTATCTTTAGCAAACTATCGTCCGAGAACAGCTCATGTTCCTGTCCATGTGGAGCTGGAGCAGCTGGCTCAGGCAGGCATCATCTTCAGGCTGTTGGCTAGTGATGGGGACCTGTGATGCAATGAGCTAGCTAAAGAAATTTTTTTTTTTTTCTAAATGAAATCAGGGTTTTGGAGGATTATTTTTTATATTACACTTTAATATTCCCACAGCCAGCATGTCAGATTTTTGCCACACAGTTTCTTAACCAGTTATTTCTACCAAATAAATTAATTATTGATTCATATGTTTTTAATCTTTTAAATCTTTATTGGTGATTAATTGATTAATTTGTCATCATAAACATCCCTAGTTGAGGGAGAAGTTCAGACACTCTGTAAACCTTCACACAGCTGGCCAATCACTGTGTAAAATGGACATGCATGTTGATTTATGGAAAGTTACTGAATTCTAAGTGAGTGAGATGTGAGTGGAGGGGTTTCAGGATCCGTCTGTAAAAATGCTTAAAAACAAGAACCCATCAGTTATTGATATCTGCCATTGGAAGCCTGATTGGAGCATCCCTATTTGAAAGGCCAAGAAATATTTAAAATGTAGCTTTTTCAAAAATCATTTTTATTTTCTTTAAATTATGTTTTTGGTTTTCACAAACATTTTGTCTACTGAGTAGAAAACAGAGCCAGAAGGCAGCTGCACAACCAGCACTGACCAAAGAGGATAAATGCATGAAATCTGAATGCATGCAGAGGACCGTGTTATCATGTATTTTATGTTAGTGAAATAAACAGCCAATAAAACAAAGTCTGTTGTATTTTGACATCGAGTAGCACTGATAATAAATGAAAATCTCTGGCTTTAAGAGTTTGTGAATGGAGTTTCAGTTGGAGCAAGACGCTCCTTTAACAGTCGTTAAGACTCTGTTTACACCTGGCATTAAAATGTGCTTTAGATGATCTGATCACCAGTGGACGGCTCTAATCTCAGGTGTGAATGCACCATGGACGTATTGAGGACACACTGAGATCTGATATCTCAGATCATCTTTCCTTGTTAAAAATGTTCTGTACCAGTGGCTTCTCCATGTTTGAAGTGTGTCTACCTGCCAACATTTAGCAGCTGTTTGAAAATATTCTTTACACTGATTTCACCATTTACACTAAATTTATGAAAGAAGACAACATCTAATTTAAAGCAAACATGTCACATTTAACAAAATCAGTAACAGCAACCAATATAAGCGACTTCTTTGTCACCAGTTGAGAAAATCCCTCACTTCCTTAAAAAAAATCGCACAATGTTTTGAATATATTAAATAACAGTTACAGTACTAAATACTACTAAATAACAGTAACAGGGAGGCCGTGTTTGTTTTTGTGAAATCAGAAACTATTTATTCCTATGTTTTAAATAACAAGACAATAAATTAACTAAAAAATTCTCCTGCTGGTTATTCCAACACTCTCAGAGTCATAACCCTATCTGCCATTAGCATTTAACAAGCTGCTCGCTTTGGGCCCCAAAAATATGTTTTTAAATATTATTAATATCAAAAATGTGCAACGCCTAGCCGAGTATTGGCTTGAAGTGATGTCGATGAAATCTTTATCTCTAAGTGCTCCATCGTGTCAACACATTTGACACATTAACCTTTTAAAAAGAAATTGTGTTTGTCGTCACACTGATGGTGCAGAACTGAAATGTTGGTACTGTCGTGCAGCGGTCCAGCATTTTTACAGGTGTGTGTGTGTGTGTGTGTGAGACTGGTGCTCACTCTCACAGAGCTCCAGGAAACTGAACACACTCCTGTACCACGGCGTCCCTCAGCATGACCATGTGTTTGGACATGTTCTCCAGCAGAGAGAGGAAACAGCGCTTGGCGTAGAACCATGTGTCCGTCTCCGTCCCCAACTACACACACACGCACACACACGCACACACACACACACCACCACTCTTTAGTGGTCCTTGTTGTATACAGAAAAATAATAAATAAAATAAAATCAAATGTCATTTTTCTTTTTCTTTCCACTGTTGAAAGAAAGTAGTTCCAACATGAAACTGCCCACAACAAGGTCTGTGGATTATCTGGATTGTCTTAAGTAACCAGGTCATGATTTCTGGAAAGAGACACCACTGAGTTTTTTAAATCTACAGCCTTGCCACTTTGCGCACCACAAGCTGAATAATTATGAATAAATGAAAAACATATATGCTGATATAGCTGTGATCGGCCAAGATCAGGCAGATCATATCAGTCAGTCGATACATTGATTGGGCTCTATACTAAATGAATAGTGAGTAAGGGTATAATGCATAGTGAGCAGGTCATTATTGTGAAATAAATCCCGACAGGATGTTTATTTGACAATAATAATAATGACTTGCTCACTGTGCATTATTCCACTCATTACATGATTAATTTAATAGTTAGACAACATTTGTATTATATAAAACCAGACAGTGAGAGTCCTGACACTGTCTTTGTTTGTAGTTCTGGTTTGACTAAGAGGAAGATACGTCGCAGAGACGTCTTCCTTCAGAAATCAGACATTATGGCGTGACTGTGCGGCTCGCCAGGCTTCACATTCTTGAACTGGTCTCTGACTCTGTGCTGGTGGTGATTGTTGTGAGGATGAGAGGGGGAAACACTCAGGATGACGGCTTGTGTTCTCAGCTGGAGCTTAGTGGATCAGCTGCAGCCAGAGTCTGGTGTTGTGACTGGACCGGATCAAAGGTCCCCCAGAGGAGCTGCTCAGCCTCAGAGGAGACCCTCAGAGAGGAACTCCTGGAGGGCTCACAGGGTTATTTTTGGATCAAAACTGGACACTTGTCTTTCAAGTTTGACATTTTAATGAGAATGGCTTTATGATCAGCTGTCCATCCCTGAAATTACTGTCTGCTGCCTTTAGAGAATAACACCCAAACAACTTTCCTTCAAAATATGCGCTGAATGTAATCTGTTATTTAGGTAGATTGTTGGTTGGGAAGGAGCCATGCTACAAACTTTCTGCCAAAAAAGAGCTGGAAAAGCTTTGGTTTGTGCAGAATAGGGCAGCACGATTAGCACTTAGCTGCTCAGTGAGAGCAAGTTCAGATAAAATAAGATAAGATATTCCTTTATTACTCCCACAACAGGGAAATTTACGGTGTTACAGCAGTAAAGTGGTTGGCAAAAATATAAAGAAGCATCAATAAAAAATAAAATATAAAAATATAAGCAAGAGGAAAATATAAAAAATATGAACAATTTAAACAAAGGAAATCTAAAAATAAAAATAGGGACACTATAATCTCGGGAAATATAAAATTAGGAATAGTATATACAAAATAAGGAGACTCAGCAGTTGAATTTACACTATTGCACAGAGGGAATATACATAATGCACACAGACTTTATCATATTTGTCATTATACTGCTTTTTAAAGCTAAAGTGATCAGATAAAATAGAATTTCCTGCCTTTTGCTTTGGTATGACCCAATATTTATTGGTAAGCTCTGCAAAGGCAGAACACTTTCAAATAAGGGTCAAAGGTCAGCTCAGAGGACAGGATTAATATGTAGAAAGAATGACCTAATGACCTATTGAATATTTCACACTGAAATTAAAAATTTAAAATTCACCTGTGTGAAATATTACACAGTATGAAGTGACAATATAAATGCACCCTGATCTCACATGACTGAAGGTTGACTGTAAGTTCAGATGTAGTTTATTAACTTTTTTCGTTTTGAAACAACTATATTGCTTGTATTGGAAAAATATTATTATTATACTACCCCAACCATGGTGTTGTATGTCACTAGAACAATATGTCCTACCTTATGTGTCAAGAATTTACAACAAACAGCTGGTAAGAACAACAACATCTGCACATGCATCTGCATCTGACATCTGAGACCTCTCATGATTATTAAGCACAGTGGAAAATGTGCATTTGTAAGCGCAGCCGTGTAAATTAGGACCTGATGTGATTTTGAATAAAAACATCAAAAACATGCAGTATGTACTGGCCCAGATTGGGACTTACTGGGGGAGGAATTCGTAGGTGAGGTGGGCGTTCTCATCCAGGACGTCAGCTGCCAGGTCAAAATACTGAGAGACAGAAACAGACTGAACCCAACAGTGACATTAATACCATTTTAATGAAGGACCCACACGTCTCCGCAGCGCTCTGTGAGCTCTCTGTGTGTTTCAGCTCTTTCCACTGAGACTCACACCGCATGACTCCAAATCCTTCTAAAAACATAGTTACCCCCTGCGTGGACCCTCACTGTTGTACAGGATGGTGGAAAATGCTGACGCAGACCCTCCTGTACCACGGGGGTGTCATGTTGTTAGAGGAGAACATGATGATATAATTCTCTGTATAATGAAGACAGCTCCACCTGTTCAGTCTGATATCATTCTGCACAACAAGGTTATTTATGTAGTTCATAAACCTTTCATTTTCTTAGGGAAATTAAATTACTACAGCAGTCCATGGTAAGTTCAAACATACTATATAATATACACATACTACATTATTTATATTTATATTGTGCAACTATCCTGTGTATAACAGTTATGTCTGTCCAATTGTCCATCATGGTCATACCTGTGGTTTGGGCAGTAATGGCCCAATTACATTTGAAAAATGTAACTGGGCTAATAACTTGATCATATTTTCGATTACGTCATCAAAATTTGGCAATTCAATTTTTTTTCAAAGGAAAACATATTTGTGAGTGCAAATTTTTGAGGCTGCAACCAGTTTTATAGAGGAAGGTCCATATTTTCAGTGCTTGAGTTTGAAGTAATCCAAATGTAATTCCAAAGTAATCAGTTGAGATTACATTTTTTGTAATCTGATGGTTTACGTTGCTGATAACAAAAACTGCCATGTAATTTATATTCAGTAACTGACTACATTTCAAAATAATCTGACCTAATCCTGTGTTTAAGTGAACATACAGCTTTCATTATTTTTAAATCTATTTTTGTTTTATTTGCATTTTTATTTGTAACTCACTCACTCTTTTCCTCTACTTGTAACTCTCTTATTTTCTTGCTTTTGCTGTTGAACTGTACATTGATTTTTTTTAATGTCATTGATCTTAAGCTCACTGGCTCTGTGGAGTCAAACTAAGCACATCACATAGATGTTTGGCTTGATGAATTATTAAGACAAAAAAACAAACTTTTTGATAGACTGCCACAGGGTGGAGGTAAAAGCTCTGCATGGAAATTAATAATCCTGCCGGAATTTCCTGCTCACTTGGAATCCATGATTTTTACTGCATTATAATCAGGCAAAATGAGTCATTTAGGAAAAAGCTAAAATGAAACATGAAATTGTAAAAGAGAGATGACTACAGCTCACTGACCCTCTGGAGGGTTTGGAGAATTAATTTCATTTATTTCTTATTTCTTTTCCTTTTTATTTATACTCCTTTGTCCAAAGCCACAAACAAAGGATTTCTTTGTAAGTTTATCATTGGGACCCAGTAAATTTTATTTTGGTGATATGCAGATCAAAAGATGCCTAACCATCTAATAAAATTGTGGATTTTTTTTTAATTTTTTAAATTTTTTTTAGATTTTAACAGTTATGATAGCATTTAAATTACTCTGTAACTGTTCAGCTGTGCTTGCCTGCATCACGTACATGTAAGATCAACATTAGATGTGAATTTAGACGACTTTAAACCAGTGAAGGCGATGAAAAACTTTTAACTATGAGATTGTATGTCATGAACAAACTGAAAAGGGATGTATCCTGTCTAAAGCTTTCTTTGAAACTTCATCAGTCCCCAAATCTTTCTCCCAATGAGTCCTTAACAGTGTCAAAGGCTCCAGTTCAATAGGGAATAAACTGTCCCAATAGACCCTTTGAAACATGGATTAAGTTTCAAATGGAATCTATAAGAGAGTTGGGTGGTTGTGAAGGTAAATTAGTGGATGATGCTGATATACAACTACAGACTTCTGGAAGTCTAAAAAATGAGAGTGGATGATATTAAACTTAAGCATTAGCTGGTCAAAGGATATGAAAGACTTATCAATAAATAGATCCCCTCTCTCTAAACCACACACCCACACACACACACACACACACACACACACACACACACCACACACAACACACACACACACACACACACAAATCATCAGTTTTGCATATTGGCGTGTGTTTTACCACCCGGACACTGACGGGATGCACTCAGTATTAACTTCCAGCAGGGGGCAGTAGTCAAACACTTGTCTAACTTGTCTCAGCTTTAGGAGACAGTCATGACTCAGTGGCAGGTACAGACTGGACCAAGGACAGTGCCCCATCTGTACATTAATTTTAATGAAGCCGTTTCAAGACGATAAAACTATCATCATTACCTCCGTGTAAGCCTTCACACCTATGTCTCTGTTCTAATATTCTATTAATCTCTCTTATCTGCAGGCTGTGAGCGGGGCAGGTCCAGACAGCCTTAATTCAGATTAGAACAGAATAATCACACATAGCCAGAAGGGGGGGGGGGGGTGCACACACATACACACACACACACACAGAGCACAGTGGGAGAGTGAATGCATGATGATAGTTACCTCCTCTGATCTGGGTTGGTATGGCTCTTAGAGCCTCCTGAGCTCCTTTGACTAAAGGAAAACGTGAAAACAGAACAGAAAAGACAACAGTTTTTAGTTTGTATCAGTTTCTTTACAGATGAAAATGAAATAGAATAGAGGCTTGAAAAATGCTCAGCGTAAGTTCAATCAGGAGGACAATCTTTACGCCTCATTCATCCATAACTGTCTTCTCTCCACCTCTCTCTTTACCCACTTATTCTCAGTCACCTATCCATGGGCACTCACTCTTTGAGTCAACCAACCAGATTTAGCCACAATCTCCATCAGCCAATCATGTCATTGTGTCAGAACTTTAAATCTGTTTTCTTCCTTGCTGCTTGTAGCTGTCATTTCTGCACTCCCTCACCCTACTCTCCTCCAGTTCTTCTAATCCAGAGCCCAGGTGGAGCTCATCAGAAGTCCAGTCCTCATCTCATCCAGATCTTCAGCCATCCCTGCTCCACCACAACCAGTGCCCAGACTCCATCGAGGGGTGGGGGGTTCCTTTACTAATCACGGCTTCACTACCCCCTTTATACATGATGATGTTTCAATGGAGTCCATTTGCCAAAGACTTTCCACATTTGTCCTCTCCTGATTGAAATGAACAAACTCTGTCAGCAACACTTAACACCTGTGGAGTTTTTTTTAACCAAACAAAAGTCCTGCTTATGGTAAGGGTTTTTTCCCCAAAATACATTGTGTGTGTCCTTGAAGCAAAACAAATGTGCTGACTGCATTTCCTTCCAAGTAAAAACCTTTGCAAAGCCAATTTTGTGAATACTTAAAGGAGCAAAAAGAGTGCAAAAATAAGAGCTGCAGTCCAAATAACGCTGTAGAGCCTTAGACAGTATATTAAACAGGTTGAAATCCAAATTTAATATGTGTTCTGTGGTTGAAGCAAGTAGTTTCTCACTGCCTCCTCCTCCTTACCAGACCTGAGGAAGCTCTGCAGGCTGCAGGAGCTGCGCAGGAGTGCAGGACACACGCATCATCGTCAATTGGCAATAACAAGCAATGACAAGTCCACCACTGTAAGTTGATCAGCTGTTTAAAACTGTCAGTTGTCTGTCAATGTGAAGTTAAGCCTCCTGAAAACTAAAGCACACTGCTCTAAAAATACACACTCTAGTGACTGCCAGACTCCATTAACATAGTGCTCAATTTAAAGGGATAGTTCACCCAAAAATGAAAATTCAGTCATTATTCTACTCAGCCTCATGTTGATTGAGGATCCAGTTTATTTTGTTAGTCTGCAAAACACTGCTGGATTTTTACAGGAAAACAGTGTTGCAGAATCTCCAGTGTAACTGAATGGTGACCAGTTTTCAAACATAAAAAACAACTGGGAAAAAAAAACGCGCCTCTGTACTGTTTGTCTCCTGAAGTCCCGACAAGCCGTTTGCACACCGTCACACCACATGCCCGTGTGCATGTGCACATGAACGTGGCTCCAAGCTAAGGATCTACAGTGAAGATTCAGACTAAAAACATTGTGTTAATAACATTTTTAGTCAACTTGGCATGTTGTGGCTTCAGGAGACTTGGATTACACCAGCGAGTAGTATGGAGGCATTTTATGTTTTTATTGTGTTGTTTGAAAGCTGTTCACTATTCACTCCAGGAGAGTGGGAGATTCTGCAACGCTGACTTCCACTGAAACTCCAGCAGTGTTTTGTGGACTAAAAAACTAAACCTGACCTTCGGTTGGGTCAAACTATCCCTTTAACCACCATAAACATCTATAGTTTCTGAAAGATTATTAATGATTTCATATGACTGTCAGCACTCCCTGTTTCTCACGTACTCATTTGCCAATAATTCAGCATTAATTCAAACGCTGATTAATCTGGAACAGGCAAACAAAACAGTCCAGCAGGACACTGCGGCTGCAGCATTGATGTCAGAAAAGTGAACCTTTCAACTTTGCATGTTTCCTTGATCTCTGATGAAATACGTGTGTATATATTTCAGTTTATATTCACAAAAAAACATAAAGTTTATCACTTTGAGCATTGAATATCTTGTCTTTGTACTTTATTCAATTGAATATAAGTAGAAACATTTTTGCAAATCATTGCATTCTGTTCTTATTTACGTTTTATGCAACATCCCTCCTTATTTCCAATTAGAGTTTGTAAATACCGTTAAACTTTTCTTTTCTTTTTGTCTTTAATACACGTTGATGGTGAAGACACAGACAGGACACAGAGACAGAGTAATTTAGAAGGGAGCGTTGCAGTTATATGGTTAAGTCCTTTAATCAAGAGGCTACCAGGACGCCCCCTTAAACCTCTTTCAAGCTCTACATATGAGCTCATCCCTACAGCCTCGGTTTGATAATGTTCAGAGGCTTGAGGAGAGAGGACGACCCCGCTTTTGAAGATAAAAGGAGTCACTACACGTTCTTTTGCAGGTGAGTTTCATCTCTTTCTATCAGCTCCTTTCTTTCTGGGGCTTTACGAGCTGGGAAAAGCCGGGAAAGTGACCTGATTTGTAGTTGAGTAAGAACAACCCTCAAAAATAAATTTTCTTACACTAATAACCCATGTTATTGTGATGCTTGGCTGGGTTTTGTGTAACTGTGTGGAGTTCCATGGAAAATATGTTGCCTAAAACCAGCTGCATGATATGCTTGACGGGATGCAGGTGGCAGTATGTCAGGATCAACAAACAAACAAGGCTGAACAAGTTCTGATTTAGTCACAATACATGACTTTTAGAGAGGTCAGATCGCTGCACTGTTCACACTGTACAACTTTCTGTCTTGTAATCAGGAATCTTAAAGACATGGGAGTTTACACTTGGGGTCGGAATCTCTTGGCACCTCACAATTCTCAACTCAACTCTGATGCGATTACAAAACAGCTGCATCTCGATGGATTAAACTTTTTAGCCAAAAACTCAAGAAGTAGCCTAGTTTAGAATGTAAGCACATATTTATGTCTCTTACAATTCCCCATCCAACTGGTTCAGCCATAAGAAACATAGTTTGAATTATGGGGGAACTCGGCTCCCCTGAAAAGGACATGAGCTCTCCTGAAAGTTTACTTTGAGGCATTTAAGGGAAGCTCTAAAACACAGCTTATATTTCTTTTCTTATATTTTCTTTTTCTTTTTTTTATGTAAACAGCACAAGAATTAAAAAACACAACTTTGCTAAACAATGTTTAACAAATGTTCAGCTTTATTTTAACAGATGTTTTCAGTTTTTTTATTCTTTTGTGACAACTGAGCCAAATGAATTGTAAAATACTAAAACAGTACGTGTGAAGGAGCGAGACTGCATGTTCTTCCTTCCTGCAGCTGTCGGACTGTACAACCAGCGCTGCCCCCAGTAGACAACACTCACCAAACTAAGTGACTGAAGTATTATAGATACACAAAAACTGAAACTATACACCTTGTATCAACAACAACACTCCAAGACTGCTAAACTGCTTCGCTCTCACTCAAACAGAAATTCAAAATCACATTTTTGCAAATATCTGAACACAAACCACATCATTTTGCACACTTTGTTCACGTGGAACACATTGTCATTTAAAATGCCACACACATGGTCTCACTCTTGTCTCACCCAATCATGTGTCAGAGCATATAAAGAAGTCTCAGGTGACCTTGTCAGTGTTGGGGTAAAAATGGAGCAGCATGAAGGATGCAGAGGAAGAGGAGGAGTGAGAGCAGGAGAAGAAAGGAGGAGGAAGAAGAAGGCGAGACAATATTTCTAATGAAATCCGCAACTTTGGTTAACCATGTACTCAATCATGGCCTAACAATGACTAAAACCAGATCATCACTCCCCCCACAAAGAAAGATTTTCTGACTGTGAGGCTTCTCATTTCATTTATCAGTGCTATCACTGTGAGTTTTGTCAAAATAGGGAACACTTGTTTCTCAGAACTCCGACAAGTTTGCAGTCAGACTCTGGGAAGCTGGTTGTGAGTTGCTGTAAGCCAATTGGAGCTCATTGGATGTGTACAATTGAGCATTTTATCCTTTGCTGACACAATAATTGTGTCAGTGCAATATTTATATGATAAATCTATAGCATTGAATCACAGCATAATACAGCAACAGTCTTTATACTGTGTGTAACATAAAAATGCACTGTGACAACCCCCCTAAACTTAAAAAATGAGAAAAACAAAACAATTTCTATGCAGTTTTATATATTTGAACAAATTTCACTCATAGAATTTGAGTGTGAAAAAACTGATGCTCTGAGAGATATTCATATGACAGCTGTACATAGGATTTTGTTTCATTTTGCAAGAGATTTGTGGAGTTTATTTACTGTTTTTTGTTGATGCTTCTTTCTATTTTGCTGCTCATTTCCCTGTTGTTGGACTAATGAAGGATTATCTTGTCGTATCTTAATCACATAAGAGTCACTGTCAGTGCAGGTGTATTCCTGTGTGTGCGTCTCTTGGTGATTACCTGGCTTGAATCCCGCATTGTGGGCGTAGTCACAGCTGCTCCAGTCAGACTCTGGAGAAAATGAAGGAATGAATGTGTGTGTTTGGCTGCAGATAATCATAACTCAAACTGCCACCATATTGAAGAGAAATGGTATAGTTTTTATGCATCAACAAATAACGTGAGGGAGCTTGTCACCGAGGCAGCAGAATAATCTTTGTCACAATATTTGATACAGGCCTGCAGCTTGACCATCTGTGCCAGAGAGAGACAGAAAGGATAAACTGAAGGTAAAACAGGGACATGATGAAAAGAGCCGAGTGCTCGTTTGACTTTGGGGCAAAACATTAAGCACCAACATGAACTAAAGACTCTGATCTGAACTGTCACCTGTGATTTATTTTCATCACCTGACTGGGAACCTGTTTTTCCACAATTAACATTTTCAGTGAACATAATGTACATAATATACAGAACATGCATTCTTTACTCAAGTTCTGATTCAACTTTTTCACTGCAGTAAACATGAAAAGTACAGGTATAAAAGTAAAAAGTTGCCCTCTGAAGTCTCCCTCTCTCTTGTTTTCATCCTGTTAGGTCAGTTTGGTCATATTGTCGTCTTTTTACATCGTTTTCATCTTGTTATGTTTTTTTTTGGATTGTTATGTTGCTTTCGTCTTGTTTTTGTTGTGATACATGTTTCACGTCTTATTGCGTCTCTTAAGTCATTTTCATCTTGTTACATCTTTCATCTTGTTTTCCTCTTGTCATATCTTTTGTTCTTTTTATGTCTGTTATGTTGTTTAAGTCTTGTTACACCATTTTCGTCTTTTATGTAATTTTCATCTTGTTACATCTTTTACATTGTTTTCATCTTATTATGTCTTTCACGCCCTTTTTTGTTGTTGTCGTCTTCGTCTCGTTATGTCTACCATGTGTGATATGCACTGACGGATTTTCTATGTTATTATACAGAATAAATTATGCAAAATAAAAATAATCAATAATTTACCTCAAATGCATTAAAACTAAAGCAACAAGCCTGTTTTGAAAATGTAAGGAGTAGAAAGTACATACTGTACGTATATTTGTGTTAAAATGTAGGAAGTAAAAATAAAAAGTTTCCAGAAAAATAAACACTCAAGTAAAGTACAGATAGTTGAAAACTACACTACACTACAGTAAAAATACCAAAGTTTTTCACTTGATTTTTTCATATTGGAAAGATGGAGTTAAATTTCATTTAAAGGCAGCATCATTTGGACTTCCTGTCCCTTGTTGCTGAGCTCTACAGATTTCTGCTCACTTTATTTCATTTGTTGTACATTTATGGCCCATATGCATTTCTTTGAGCACTTCTGTTGAACAACAGCTCCCAGTGATGGAGAGTGTGTAACAGATGGAGGGAACAGAGTGAAACATTTCAATGTAAACAAGGTGGAGTTCTTAAATTGCAAATTTGAAGCAGCGATGGAACACCTGGACCCAAACACTTTCATTTCCTCGTAAAACACAGCAGCGAGTCTGAGTGGAGCCACTGAAAAGTTGCATTCAGGAGATTTGGAGAAGGTTTTTGCACCAAAGGTTGAACCTGCTTATACTGATTACTGTATTCTGTACTTTGTTTTCTTGTGTAGCGAGCTAATAACCACCCATAACTTTCTTTTTTACTTTGGTACAATAACAAAGTATTTGTAATTAGTTACTTCCCACCTCTGATAACGGATAAGTTTTTCACTTGATTTGATCATATTTACAAGATGGCGTTAAATTCCATTTAAAGGCAGCATCATTTTGACTTTATGTAATGTAATGTTATGTTTATGTACCTTTATGTAACTGTTGACAGACATATCACCCATAACTCTTTCTTACTTTCTTTCTTACTTTCAGAGCACAAGTACAGACTGGTAAAATCCACCAATGATCTCATATTTGAAGGATCAAGGACATGACTTCATCCAGGGGTCACAGAACACACACACAAACACACACACACACACACACACACACCACACACACACACACACACGCGCGGTGGTCAAAACAGAAGAAACCAACTGAGGAGCTGGAGCTTCGCCTCAAACCTAAACCACACTGTGCTGACCACCGGGCCTCCATAATGATGGGGAAAGGGTGGAGGCTGTGTGTGTGTTTCTGTGCGTCTGGCCATGTGTGTGTCTTTGTGTGTGTGTGTGTGTGTGTGTTTGAAAGTGAGAGTTTTTTACGTGTGTGTGTGTGTGTGTGTGTGTGTGTGTGGATGCATGTGGATGCATGCTTGTGTGCAGCAGGGGTGTGTGTTTTCTCTCTCTGTCTTTCTGCACTTCTTGCATGCCTGTCACTACCTTCTGTTGGGACTGCGAGGAAGCTTTGCAGTAGAGGAGCTACAAAACAACAGGTGAACACTATTAATACACAGGTATGTGCAGAGAGCAGCATTTTATTTAGATATCTGTACTTTTACTTTATTTTTAATTGATTTTCTGGCTCTTTAAAAAAACAACAACTTTATTTTGATTGTAACCAAAACAAAAAAGTTTTTAAAAAAGTGGTATGATGAAACAGAATCTCAAATAACTGAAGGGAAAAATACTTTGTCTCCAGGCTGTGTTGCTGTTTTGAAAGAAAATGCGACTGTATTCATGCTGCGTAAAAGCACGAGCACTTTAAGTGTAATGCATGCTTGAGATGAAACCGAATGGGACTCTTTATTAATGCTGAGCATGAATTTGAATCAGGCATCTGTCGTTTAAATATTGAATGACTCTTAGAAATTCTTTGCCTTCTTTCACTGTGGGGCCAAACTTACTTTGCGGTTGCCAGATTGAGCCTGGTGGTGGTTAGAATGGATGAGCTTTTGGTTGCTAAAGAATGTGTAGAGAGACGTAAACGTGCGGTCACATGGTGGCTGTATAAATGTGTGGGACTGTGTGAGGCAAATGCTGTGTTAAAGGATAGGGTTTGAAATTCTATATGCCCCGAAAAGTACCAAACCAACAATAAGTTTGTCCGTATCTCAACACTTGACTAACTTCCTGTCTGAGGGTTGCAGCTCTACTGTGGGAATCTTTAAAAATCACTCTATAAATAATTAATTTAATAGGAGATAGTGCATTTGTTTGGGACTATTTTCAGCGGTGGATTAATCCACATTTAGCGTTCTAGTGAGTATCTGTGGCAGCAGGACGGTGTGTGTGGGACTGAGTTAAAATAAACTACAATGTGTGTGTTCATGGTGATTTTAATACAGTGGAAACTGAGGTTTTCAAAGTGGTTTGTGGGCGTGCAAACATCTTAGGAGAGGCTCAGTAAATGAAAGATATTGCCACTGTATAAAAAGAAAAACAGAATTGATTATAATAGTCATCTGCCTATTGTGATCAGTTTGACCCAGACAGACGAGATCACTAAATGGTTTCCACCGTGGAGTTTTGGACAACAGTGAAGCTCTCTGGCTCAGAGGAAGAAGATATATCAGGCTCTAACACACACACAACACTTGTTAGTACAATCAGTGTTGGTTTCACTTGGCACATGAGATTTGTTTACAAGAAGAAAAATAGAGAACATCACCACTTAAAACTAAACTGAGATTAAAGTCAGCAGACTGTGTGATATAGAGTGTTTTCAATTTTTCAGTCCCTGCAGGATTTTGCAGGGGTTTTTGAGATCTCTGCATCCTAAAATGCCTGATTTCTCGACAGCTTTCCTGAAAAATTGCAATGCATGTTGTGATGCTTTTAGCCAGTTTTTGCAATGAAATTGCAGGACTTAAATGAAAACTGCAAAAGAAAGTTGCAGAAAATTCTAAAATAAAAGTGCACACATCATAAATGTCAGTGACAAATGTTCTTTTCAGTACCCGTGACAAAATTAAAAAAAAAACATCAATCCAGAAAAGTAGTAATAAATAATAGTTATAATAAAAAAAGACACTGAGTCGGTTCATTGAGATGTACAAGTATGATGTTGATGTGGAGGACTGCTCTGATTGGTGGAACTCGCGGGAAACTACAATGATTGCGGAGTTTGGACAAAATTGCAAGGTTGCACAGAATTCACGGGGATTGGTTGAATTTGCAGGAATTGTTGCGATTGCATCATCATCATCATCATCATCATTTGTTAAGAATTATTAAAATATGTTGATAAAGTACTTGAATAGTGAAGCCTCCCCCCTGTGAGATAACAGTACCATCAGTGGCCTCAAAACAATTTGAGTTTAAGTGACAGTTGTCAGGGCATAAAACCAATGACCTGATAGTCTTGCATACTCAGACCTCTCTCAACAGAACTCAGCGCTGGATAAAGGTCTGGTTCCACACACGCATTATACTGCTATAGAGGAAAAACGCCCTGCCTTGTTTGCATTTCTTTAAGCCAATCACAAATGTCTTGGGCGACGCTAAGCCCAGGATGCAGCAATGGTGCTGCTGCAAAACAGTGCCAAGGGAGAACCTTTTTTTTTTTTGGTGGAAAATTTGCATTTCAGGAGGTGAGCTCTGGCATTAAAACGACTTCATCACTGCAAAAGAAAAGGTAACAGTTGCAGGTTTGTTTATGTTCATACCATTAGTTACATTACTAATTTGCCTTTTTCAGCTGTAGGCTGCAGCTCTGAGGTTGTTTTTGTTTCTTGGGGACTTTGAAAACGTAGATAGCGGACACCACAATGCTGCTTGAAACAAGCGACCAATGGCAGACTTATGCCAGCAGTGTGCATCCGATGATTCGGACTAATGATCTGATGATCTTTATAAATCAAGACTCAATAGTCTAACAACAGCATAGCTGCCTGTGCTAAAAAATATTTTTAAATCAAATGGAATCATGGATTTGGAGAATTGTGACACTCCTATTGGAATACTGATCCCACAGATGGACATGGAATCCATCCTAACCGACTGAAGCTAAACTTTTTACAGCCACCTTAATGGCAGCAATCTGACCAAAGATTACAGGATAAATATGGGAAACTGAAATAAGGGAGAATTCATGTAAACACACATGTCTAAGATGACCAACTGTATAGTCTACTCGGGCCTCTGTGTATTATTGTAGGTGAATGTGAGAGAGATTTGTGGGTGTATCATTGCAACAAATATGAAGTTGCTGAGGTAGGTGGTACTCGGCATGTCTCTGCAGCTCTCCTCCCAGTTTTCCGAGGAACTCTGTCAGTTCGTTTTGTGGATCAGCTGCTTGGACTCATTCCTTAATGTGAGCTGACTGCAGGAGCTGCGAGTTTAGCCTCAGGGCTTCTTCTCCTGTTCCACCCTCTGACACGCCTGGAAGACTTAGAAGTTTGTACTCAGAAAACTTAGATTTCCTTTTTCTCTGCTTTATTAGGAGTGATCGGCACAGTGGTAGCAAAGCCGTACAAGGTCTAACACAGTGCTGAAGAACAGTGTAATCCCTGCAGCTCGCTGACTCAGGCTGTACAGAATATTTAGAGACTTAAGTAAAGACTGGCATGAAGAACTGAGAACATATCATGCAAGAGGAGACTTCAGGCAGACTGACGACTCCAAAAAAAGGAGCTCAGATACATGATTTAATTTTACTCAGTGGTGAAAGAAGAAATGAAGTAGTACTCAATTAGAAATACTGCTATATTACTAAAATATTACTCAATTACAAGTAAAAGTACTGCTGTTAAAAAATACTTAAGTAAAAGTACAAAGTATTCTTCTCAAAAACTACTCAGAGTATCAGTTACTTTTTATTCATTTGTAATCAACATTCAGCTGAGGGTTTCTGTTTCCAAATCTTCAAATCTAAATTACTTCCGACTAGGGTTGCAAATCTTGTGCATTTTCCCTAACCAAGAGTTTAAAATGCTAACAATCGCTTATTTGATTAATCATTAATAATTAATAAGTCATTGATATATTCGGCCAATTGCTCAACCCTAATGCAGCTGTAGGAAGCTCATCCATCCATGAACTTTTTCAAATGGACACAGGCAGTGCTGGACAGTGAGTTACCCCACATATTCAGAACATCTTGTATTTTCTTCAGACATTGTTAAGAAACAAGCCAACACAACTTGCTAGCTAGCATTAGCTAACGTGTTCAGGGAACTGTTTAAGCTCCGCCCACAAAAAACATCACCATGTTTACCAACAGAAAAGGGGTCACTAAGGAGAGTTTGTCATCAGCATCTTTTCTTGATAACCCATCTGTCTTCTTCCTCCAGGTGCTGGTCTGATCATGGCCCCCAAACTCAGTGTGCTGCTGCTGTTACTGGCTGTTGCTACAGTAACGGTTCTGGCCCAGAGGCGACGCCCAACATCGACGACCACCGACGAGTGGAACTTCAGGGATGGCTGTGAGCACCCAGATTACTCTCTGTTTACTCTGGGTCAGAGGTCAAGTTCAGGGCCCGTCATGGTGATGTCAAAGCTAGAGGTGAAAGATGACACTGCAACCTCTCTGCTCAGAGCGAACTTTAATGAATGCCTCTTTGTTTTTATATAAAGCTTTTTACGGATCCCACTGACATGTAAGGATCTGTCTGGTCAGGCAGAGCTGCAGCTTACAATAATGGACTCAAAATATGCTCAACAGTTTGGACAGAGATGCTTTTGGCAGAGTGAGGCTAACAGTTTCCCTCTGCTTCCACTCTGTGATAAAGCTTGGCTGGGTCCAGATCCTCTAATCCACCCACTCCGCTGAGTCGGCTGTGGCTCCAGTCTGGCATTGTGACATGTAACAGCGGTTTCTCAAATAAAAAAATAACCAACCAATGAGCGCTGCAGAGGGTGTGCAACCTTTAAGATCAAAAGAGCCAAGAGCCAAAAAAAAAAAACCTGTCTGGAGCCACAACTATTAAATTCTCTCTTTTCCCTGAAAACTTTTTTTTTTTTTTTTATTTGGCGTTCATAGCTTATGGAGACTCAAGAAGATGAACCACTGACAAAATTTAGAAGAAAAGGCACTGAGCCACAGACGTAGGCTATAACGCATATTTTAGTTGTCAAAATATTAAAATGTTTTTAAAATTTGGTGTATAGGCTACATATTTTTACAGTTGGCAAATATAAGAATCACTTTACACTGTAAAAAAAAAGTTTTATTTTATGTTTTGAAATAAACTTTAAAAAGTTTTGCCGACCTATTATCTTTAGTTGGGATAATTTACTATTCTTTTTCAGATAAAATCACTGCCTGAAAATGAAATGGTTTTAATTGAAAATATTAAAATTTTAACCATCATTCACTTTCACTTGAATAAATGTACTTTAATCTTTAAAGGCAAAGATTTAAGTTTATCTAAAGAAGTAAAACACATAATCTCAACAAAATATTAGTTGTTGGTAATTTTTTTAAAAACTTAACAGTTTGAGTTGGGCTCAAAATTAATCAGTTTTTTGCAGTATGTTGCCTTGAAAGTCTGATTTGTCTCAACTTTTTCACAGACAGCAATGATAAATGAAAATTAAAAT
Source organism: Lutjanus argentimaculatus (assembly GCA_034769285.1). Classification (NCBI taxonomy): domain Eukaryota; kingdom Metazoa; phylum Chordata; class Actinopteri; order Lutjaniformes; family Lutjanidae; genus Lutjanus; species Lutjanus argentimaculatus. The sequence continues at coordinate 5,093,458 of JAWZSL010000030.1, read as the reverse complement.
GTTAAAAATGTAACATATTAATTTCCATATAATTTTTTGCCAAAGTCACGGGGAGCCACCAGAGAGGTGCAGACTCCCGTTCTAGACTTATGTGGTCAGGCAGATCTGATCACATTCTGATCGCAGAACATTTACATCTTGCATTAACATGCATTTTTCCTTATCTGGATAACTATCCAGATACAGATCACATGTTAATACCAGGTGTAAATGGGTTGACAGTGTTGCCAGATTGAACCCTCATCAGTTGCATGAATTTAAGTCTTTGCCACATTTCTGTTTGTGGAATAAGAGTAAATGTGCTCTTTTTGTCTCAGCTGAGAGGGTGAACATGCGCGGCGTGGCCAACCTGACTCAGATTCTGGACAACTGGAGGTTCGACATCCTGAACCAGATGAAAGGACTTCTGCAGAACGACCATCAGTCTCTCCTGCCAGACTACGCCAGGTACAGAAGGGACAACTGAAGGAAGAGTCTGACCTGTGTCAGAGGTTATAAGTTGGTTAGGAGCTGCTCTGCTTTCATTCATATCAGATAATCAGCAGATACATTTTTTCAGTTGATTTCCTTTTATCGTCTGTTACAAAAACAGCCAGACTGGTGGCCATGTTTCAGCTCACAGATGTAATTTTGGTTTTGGATGTTTTCTGTCTCTGTACTGGTAAAGAGATCAATTTCAATGACATTTGGCCGAGCAAAAAAGCGTTTGGTTTGACCCATGACGGTTTCCAAGAAGGAACAGAAATTATGGATGTAAGAAAAGACTGGAGGACTAAAGATCGAATAAGAAGTCGTACATGTAAAATCTGGCCAAACCATCATATTAGAATTACCTCAGATGGTTTCTCAAAGACACCACTGATCAAAAGCATTGATCAGTTCTACTTTTAATGGTGTGTATCCATCAGAGGATCATATCTGTCATGTTTGTAAAATGGGAAACTGGAGAATGGACCCAAATGCAGACTTACAACAAGAGGTGAAGATACAAAAGTCTGGTGAGAATTCAAAACACAAAAAAATTACTTACTTACTTACAAGTTTAAAAAAAAACGGGGAAACTGTGAGGTTTGACCACAAAAGATGGAGACAACTGGCAACTAAAGAGGGAGCAGACAAAGGACTAGATATTGATGATGATGAGCAGGTGAAAACAATCACAACTCAATAAGGCGGGAAAACAGACAAAGACAGGAAACAAAGACAACAAAGACACATGAGGGAAGACATTACCAAAATAAAACAGGAACTGACCACACATAACCCCCAAGACTGTGACAATATCGGACTTTTATTAAATATCAGCACAAAGCTGAATGTAAATGTATTTATATACATATATATATAAATTTATATAAATTTATAATATTTATAACACTTGAAGAGGTTGCTCAGCAGAGATGAAAATTAAGCAGTTTTCTTCTCTACCTAAGCAGTACAAGTGGATGTTTGTATCAAATTTGAAGAAACTCCCTCCAGGTGTTCCTGAGAGATCACATTCACGAGAATGGGAGGTACCTGAGGTCACAGTGACCTTTGATCGCCAAAATTTTAACGGTTCATCTTTGAATCCAAGGTGACATTTGTGCTGAGTTTGAAGAAATTCCCTCAAGGTGTTCTTGAGATATCAACACAAAAACATAATGCTTGTGGCCACAGCTGTCACCAACGTGGAGGCATAAAAAGGGTTTTTAAGGCTTTAAAAAAAAAAAGTGAATTATACTGTTTTTACACTAAAAGTAGTGCATATATGCAGGTGTTTTAAGATGTTTTGCTTTTCTGTTTTCTTCTGATGTGTGTTGACACTCAGCTCACGTGTGTGCAGGAGATCAGAGAGAAAGAGGTTTTTAAAAGTGTCTGTGTGTTCAGCTCTCAGTACTTTTGTAGATTTCAAATGAATTTCAGTGGTTTGAAGTGAAGTTTAGTTTCTCTCCTTCGTCGCTGTTTGTACTTTCAGATGTGTGCCTGTTTCATGCTCCCTTTCAGCTGGAGAGGGTTCGTGTTAAGTTACTGCTGATGAAAACACAACACTTCTGATTTTGTACCATAATAATTTTTTTTTAGATAACACAGTAATGGGGGATGTTTATTATAAAGAGGTTATAGGATGTTAAATGTTTATACATCATTCAGATGCTCCACTAAACCCGCACGCTTCATCACTAGACACACACCTCGGCTGCAAACTCTGCTGTGCTGGGCCGCAGCACTGAGCCAATGGATTGAACCCTTTCCCACTGAAGTAAAAAGCCAGATGTTAGCAGGTGTTTGTGCAGTTTTTAATGAATGTGCACAAAAAAACTGTCTAATGCCTGGAGGAAATAATAACATTTTATTGATGCACATTAATGTAAGTTTTAAATTTTAAAAACTGATTTATTTAACTCATTACAGAGTTATAATTAAAAGTATTTGAGCAAAAGTCATTGACTGCACAGCAGAAACAGGAAAGGACAAAAACAGAAATGGATAAAGATGAGGGAAAAATAAAAAGTGAAAAAAATTTAAAGCCGAGAGTCTAAATGAAAAGAAAACAGGAAAGAGAATATCCCTGAAACATGGCTGCTCCAGTCCTGTTTATTTAACTGGAGGACCATAATGACGTCTCGTCCTCTAAACTGTGGCGAGAGGCAGGAAGGACCAGACTTCCTTGTGGAAAACTCGAGCTGGTTTCTTTCACACTGCACAGCAGCACGTTGCTATTTTGACTTTTAAATTGCAGTTTCAGCTGCAGTTTCTCATGACGGCGTCGGCCACAGAGTGTTCCCAACTTACTCCAGACTGTATTTTCAGCCTGAAGCATAAACCAAATTCCTGTGGAGACTCCCGACACTCAGGCTGTTTTATTTCACTCACGTGGAATATTCTGCTCATTCAAAACGCACAGGAGGACAAAGACGTGTGACAAAATGTACAAAATTAAACTCACACTAAATACAGCTGTCTTCTTTACAGCAGTGTCTAATCTTCACATTTCTCCTCTTCATACACCATAAATAGTTTTACTCATTTTACTCGTTTTTTACTCTTTTTTTTTAAAAATAAAGATGAAGTCATGACAGTAATCTTGAAGGCTGAAACCCAGTGTGATCAAATGAATCAGACCAGAAGTGAACCAGACCCTTTGTTTTCTCAAGATAATAACAAGAAAAATTAACCTGTTATCACAAGAAAACCAACATTGTTATCTTGAGATAACGAAATAATTAACTTGTGATTTTGAGATAACTGCATTAAAAAAAATAATTGCAAGCAAAGCCATTCTTGGCTTCCAGAAAGAAAGAAAGAAAGAAAGAAAGAAAGAAAGAAAGAAAGAAGTACTGTTGCTTGAAACCACCCTCACCAGATGAACTTAACTGCTCTCTGTGTTCCTGTCAGGATCCAGCCGCTGTCTGAGGCTTTAGACGACCTCTACAAGGAGTTCAACGCCCTCAAAGCTCACCTGGGCGACCTGACCGAGAAGTTTGCCGCCATAGAAACTTTCATCGACGAGTTCAAGGCCGGCAACGCCAACGCTGGTTCAGCTCCGGCCCAGGCCCCGGCTCCGGCGCCCATCCCCAGACAGCCCGGGAGGAGGGTGATGAAGAAGAAAGCCACCCCTGCATCCTAATCAGCCAGTGATGTGCTTTTTACGTCCTGATGTTTGCTTCTTCTTCTCATCTCTCTTCATCCTATCTGACAGTTCTGGCACTATGAAGCTAAGCTTCCTTTAAAGGGACAGTTCACCCCGAAATCAGAGATACATATTTTTCCTCTTATTGTAGTGCTGTTTATCCATTGAGATAGTTTTGGTGTAAGTTGCAGAGTTTTGGAGATATTGACTGTAGAGATGTTTGCCTTCTCTCAAATATAATGGAACTAGATGACACTTGACTTGTGGTGCTCGAAGCACCAAAATAATGTCTCTTTCCAGAAATTAAGACCTGGTTACTTCAGATAATCCACAGAAGTTGTTGTGAGCAATTTCTTGTAGGAACTACTTTCTTCCTGCAGTAGTTTTTTCAAATGTATTATTTTGGTGTTTTGAGTGCCATTTAGTCCCACTGTATTGGAGAGAAGGAAGACATCTCTACAAACAATATTTCCAAAACTCTGCACCTCACATCAAAACTGTCTAGATGGATAAACAGGACTGCAGGCCGAAGGAAAAATATGTATTTTTGGTTTTGGGGTGAACTATCTCTTTAATTTCAAAATTATCATATTCTATACAATTAAATTCTTGTACCAAAGCACCCATTTCAAAGACAAAAATATTGAAGATTACAAATATAAAATATACAGTATATAAGACATGTGACTCACATAAATTGTGGAAAATTAATAAAATAATTAATAGAATACACATTATATAAAAAGACATAAGAGGGCTGCACTCAGTGTGTTACCACTATTACTACCAAACACTATTTGGAATTTTTCAAGAACAATTTTTATTTTCTAATTAATGTGCTTGTACACAGATGGTAAAATATGCACAGATGTGTCTGAAATCACTTCACCCGTTCACTCCTCTCTATAAAACACTGACTGAATACTGAGTGGGCATCTGTAAAATGTGATGTATTGCAAAGTGGTCCCTGCCATGGGCTCAACTTTTTTTCATTCCATTGTAGAACTTTTGTGGGCAGTATATAGTTGATAAGTTTCATTGTAAATATGGTGCACTCGAGCCACGTTTCCACGAGCAGTTCAGTTTGTTGCACTTAAGAACGGAAAGTGGGGAAGCTACCAACAGAAACACTGCAGTCTGTTGATTGGTCAACAAAGTCGTCATTTCTTGCACGACAAAGGATTCAATGCACAAACCAACCAGTTGTGTCGTGTCCAACATATCCTCGTCGTGTCAGACATGGTGTCACCTTCTTGATGCGGATATTCCCAATATTCCATACAGTTTTTGAGGGCACTATACCGACAGTGTTTCGTGGAAACTTGGCTTCAGTATAAAAAGGAAGTGATTTCAGACACACTCACTATAACTTTTACATTGTGACCTCTGCGAACATAGTATCTCACCAAAACTCGACAAACATTTTCAAGGATTTCATCCTTCCTGATTGCTGTTTGCCTGACAGGTTTGACTACACCTGATGAATGATCTGTTGTAGCACAGCTGAGCTGGTAACTTGTCCTGTTGGTGCTGAATGCTTTGTGGACAAACATGCTTGTTGGTTTGGGTTTGCTGCTGCATTATACAAGCTCCAAATAAACTCAGTTATTGCATTCATATTCATTATTTCAGTTAGTGTTTCTTCAAAAAGAGTTTCACTTTCATCTGAACAGCTGAAGGTGGTTAATTATGTTGACATGTTTCAACATCACATCCTGATATGACGATTTTGATTGGATTTTCTCTTTAAGAGGAAGTAAATTTGAAATAAGGCAGATGCTATTAGCACCCAGGTGCCAGTAGCAAACAATGCTATTTGTACCTGGGGTGCAAATATCCACATAGGCTATTTAATAAACAATGTTATTTGGACCCAGGGGGTAAATAGTCAGTGTGGCCATTTACACCAGGCTGTATCCAGTTTATATAGCCTAGCATGGCAAAGATAAGCACCCATGTGTCAGTAGCAAACAAAGTTATTTGCACCTAGGGTGTAAATAGTCACTGTGGCTACTGAAGCCCAGGTGTATAGGATGTTTAGCCTCGCATGGCAGACAAGAGGATCCACCTACAGTTTAAATGTGGCTATTTACACCTGTGTGTACTGGGAGCATAGCCAAGCATGGCAGAGATGAGCACCCAGGTGTCTGTAGCAAACAATACTATTTGCAGCTGAGGTGTAAATGTCCAAATTGACTATTTACACCCAGACATATACAGGTTAGCATGGTGAGAGGAGCACCCAGGTGTCCGTAGCAAACAGTGTTATTTGCACCCAGCAGATAGTCTAGGTGGCTATTTACACCCAGTTGTATCAGGTGTACAATGTAAGAATTCTAATTTTAAAAATTTGTAGTGTTTTGATTATGTTTTTAAATTAATTTATTTCATTTTATTTTTTTAGGTGATTCCTCAGTGTACCACTAGAGGGAGCTCAAGTACCACCAGTGACACTAGTACCATAGTTTGAGAATCTAGGTTCTAAACTCTAAGAACATATCTTGTGTGTCAGCAAGTTATGCAACATTATATCAGGTAAAAAAAAACTTGAATAGAAAACCACCTGGCAAAACTTTTTTGTGCAATGTTAAGACCAGTTTCAGGGGCTTTTATATGAGGAGAAAAAAAAATTTGTGGCCCAAAAATTATGTATAAAGATCTGTCGGCATGAAGTATAATCTGTCAGAGACTTGGATTTTGAATACACTGCCAACAAAAAAACTCTACTGTATCTGGGTCTCTGAGCTGTGACCCAATTTGTATTACATCAGAGCCACTGAGAGAAATATCAGTAATCCTATATACTGTAGCATACTGTGTGTAATCTGTCAATGCTCTCAATTCTGACTCACTGCAGGAGACGATGTGGGACAGATCACACAGAGAGGCAGCAGACGAGGTGAAACTGGGTGAAACGATACAGGAGTTAACGGAAAAAGTGACAAAACTGTGGCGGATGTGTTGAGAGACTTTGATAAATATGTCACGAGGTGCCACAAGTACTTTATAGACAAATATGTAGTAATCAAATCTGTTATAATAGACTGTAATCACCGAATTAATATCAATAAAAAGACACTGAGACCAGGCTGAGGATACAACATAAGATTATGCGCAATGTTAAAATTACAGCAGCCAATGATGGAAAGTAACTTAACGTAAGTACATTTATTCATGTCAAGGTCCCACCCACACACCATGCTGACTCGGCGAACAGACGTCAGCTGTCAATCATGACGTAAAACCCTTTTTTTTTAGCATCAAATAACTAATTAAAACCAAACTGGTTGGAAAAACACCTGAACAAACATCAGAGTGATAATAACTACTTCAAATGACTTAAAACATGTTTGAGAAAAGTTTATTTGATGTGTACTTTGATTTTTTATTTGACCTGTACTGCAGCCGGCCACCAGGGGGCGAACAAAGCCATGTAATGAGTACATTTACATATTCATTATTTCTGCTAAAATGTAAAAGTGCATTGAGACATAACTAAGGAAGGAACAGCTGAACAAATAGTTAATAAACCTACAAACAAAATATTGAGCTAATAAAAGAGATGGTTAGTAATCACTTTAACATCGTGATACTTGGACTGGATTACTGAAAACATTTTTTAACAGGTTAAATTAACTGTATTGGAATCTATTTTTAAAGTAAACCTCCCAAGCCTGCATTTCAGACTCATCCCTTAAAACAACTATGAGTTGGTTCTTTATGGCAGCAGGTTTTGACTTTATGACTTTAAATGTGTTGTTGAGAGCATCATTTACTGTCCCGTTCCAGCCGCTGACTCAAGGTGAAACCAAAAGTGTTGAGTAAAGACTCGTAGCAGGGACTTAATTAAGAGGAGGGCAGCTCCTCAGATGGAGGTGGCACCTCCCATTGACCTCCAGATCAAGATGCCTTGAGTGATGCGCTGTTAAATCAATAGACACATCTGATTGGTAGAGACTTGTGACATACAATGACATATGGCTGCCTCTCAAATGAAGGGTCAGAGGTCAGCTGTGTTAACAGCATCACAGAGAACAAAGAGACAAAAAGGACAAGATGTTTTCATGGTTTGTTTGGGATGGAAACAAGAAGAAAACAGCTTAATCAGCTTCAGAAAACCATCTTTTATCTTCCAGCTGGATGATCAGAGACAGGAAAGTTTTAGAAAGCAGAGTGGTTCTTCTTCAGTCATATCGTCAGCAGTGCAGCGTGTCGCTGACACCAGAAAGCATGAAATGTGTTATTGATCTGAGTGGCCCTTTGACACAGAAATGTGAGGACAGCTGAAGAGCTGCAGCCAGCGAATCCACTCATGAACTGGTCAAGTGAGGCAAACCAATAACGCTGTGTGACGATGAATTATGGCATGAAAGTGAGTCCTGGGTTTGAGTTTTTCTTTCCACCAGCTGCCTTCATGTTGTATTCATCACATGATTTACTGTCCATTCAGTTTGTCAATGGAGTGAGAGACTCTTGAGTTCATGGTTTGGTGTTGGAGCAAACATTACACGAACGTCAAAATATCACAATGAAGTTCAAAACATCGCATTTGTCTTCTATAACTTCTGATCTGCTTGCATTATCTATGCTATTTTTAAAGCTAATTACACAAGCAATCTGTAATATATTTACTGTAATAAATCATAAAATGCCCATGATATGTCATCAGAGATCAAGGAAACATGCTAAGTTGAAATACTCGCTTCTTTGACAACAACACTGTAATAGTGCATTTGTTGAGGACTATTTTTAGCGGCGCATTAATCCACATTTGGTGGTGTAGTAGTGAGTATTTTGGGAGGTGGGGCAGATCTCTCACCTGGTTCAGATACTTTCCTGATGCTCTCTCTGGCCCCGCCCATTGGCTCCTGAGCCAGGAAGAAGCTCATAAGCAGAAAATTAAAGAGACGGACATCACAAAACTTACATGTTTGTTCATAAATGAGATGAAATAAAAAACAAAGTACAAATTACAGCAAGATATTAAATATCACTGGGGTCTTACTGCATTTAAATGATTTGAACACAATTTGAAACAGTTGATCTCAATCATCTAGAGAATGTCTGTGCTGATTTTGGAAGCTTTCAAAAGAAAACTTTGGAATTGACCACAGGTTGCATTGGGACAAACTTAATTCATAATTCAGCAGATGTGCTGAAGAAATTTCAGCTCTGCAGGATGTACAGCGGATTTTCAGCTGTTTGGATTGTGAAAAGTCTATAAATATAGATTTGTTGTAATAAGTCACGTCCACTTTAATCAATCATTGCCAAAATTCATGCATCGTCTGAGTCATGATCCAAAATGATTTTTGTATGATTTCTATACCAATTCATGCAGTCAATTATGACATATAAACATTTCGCATTTATGGCGCCCCAAGAGGTGCAATGTAATGTGCTTCAATACATTAGCTCAGTGAACACTCTGTGTCTCACTTTTCACATTGATATCTCATTGAATTCATGAGTTATTACAGATTTTAGAAAATGGGCTATTTAGATAAAAAATGTATTGGCTCATCAAATCGAAATAGATTCACAAATCAAAATTCCTTTGATAAGGTAGTTAATGAGAGTGAGAAAACTGAGAAAAAGTAATAAAATCTGACATTTTTAAAGCAGAAGACTAACAGAGGAAACATGCAGATGAACTGAAAAATTAAAATGGCAAAAATCTAGGCTAAGCTATTTTCAAGACAATTGTAAAAACATAAACTTCATTGTCACAGCGCCACCTCGAGGACAACGAGTGTCATTTTGTTGCATGAATAGTGGGTGTAATTTGCAGCCCACCTGTCAATTTTGGTGAGTTTTAATTGGGTGTTTTGTGATTTGTGGAGACGTGTGTGCAGGCCTCAGCCCCCTGCCCCTGTCTTATGCAGACAGACTTCCTGCACTACAGACTCAAGCACTTTTACTAGATTTTTGCAGGTCTGTGGCATAAGTGGCTTTGATAAGCACAATGCACAAAATACCAAATGCGCCTGGCCATGCCTTCATTTTACCTTAATTTTTAGACCTCCTGCCCATGAACACAGACTACGCACAAGTTAACTTGATATTTTTGCAAATGAGGCACAAATGACAACTGCGCCAACAAATGCAAAACCACCTGCCCCACCCCTGCCATCCGCTTTGCACCTGGTGTAAGATAGGGCTCTGAGGCTCTCGGCTTATTCTTAAAAATTTTAAATTAATGTTTAAGGAAAACATATTTCTGCAGTTCAAAGCTCTAAAAAAATCTCCCTGTTCATGTTTTCATACCTCTTCAGGCACAGGGAGTTCTTGTCCAAAGGTGAGCTGATGATGTATACTGTATTTGTTCGACTGGCTGTAAAACAGAGCATGCTTTCAGTCTCACCTGTCTACTGAAAACAGGGAGATTGCATCATTTTTCCTGCTGACTTGTCCTCCTGGAGCTGTTTGCATTTCCAGGAATCAAGAACAGACCCGTTAGCCGATAAAGTATATAGACTTTTATTGGATACAGCTTGATGGTAAGAATGTTCTTGACAGCTTGTGCTCTGACTTCACAGAAAAAAACAGCAGGTGAAAGATGAGAGTGAACTTTCATAAACTCTAGCAGGGGAATATTGCGTTGGAGGTCGATTTGTTAGCGGCAGAGAACATAGTCCTCAGTGTGCAGGGGAACGTAAAAGTCGACACAGACATCTTTTTTCCCTGAGTTTCTGATTGGTTAAATTAAAACAAAGTCTTCCATGAATAAATTAAAGTCAGCACACAGTCTCGTGCTCTGTTTCTGTCTCTTCGTGGTGTCTTCTGTGGCTGTCTCCTGGGTGTCTTGATATATTTCCTGTCATGCTGTTTGATTCCTACAGTGAGAGGTTGTTTCACAGTGACACACAGACGGAGAAGGACACTGCAGCTCTTGGCTCATGTGTGGACCACGTTTAAATCAGAGGTTAAATCTGCAAGCGCTCCCGGGGAGAGAAGTGACGAGCTGCCCTTCATTTTTAGATCTTAATCTGTGCGAGTTGGAAGACGCTTTGCAAAGTGTTTACAGAGCGACCGTCCCACAATCTCTCCATGCTGACTTAAAGCAACATTATGCAAGACCTGGCACCCGTACAGCTTGTATATATGAACTGCTGCATTGTTGGCAAGTAGGACTTGGTCATGTGGGGATTCGAACCCTTGACCTCTGCATCCCAAGAGAAGGTGACCTAACATGGCAATCGAAGCTCATCTTGTTTAGCAAAAGAGAGCAACTTGAATTCAGGAGATGGGTTGTATTTTTGATTCTGAAAATATATTTCCTTTCTAGATATTTTGCTAGTTCATTTTGTTTGTTTTGTCACAGTGCGCACACACCCTTCATTATTCAGTGGGGCGCCCACAGCAAGATGACATTTTAGCTTCATTATTCCAGCCTCCTACTCTCATTTTTTCCTTTGTTTTGCTAATTATAATGTCTGTCTAAACACATAAGGTATATTCTCCAGTTTTAGAGCAACTGTTCTAAAAATAACATAAAAATCTCCCTCAACACAACCTGTTTTAAAAGTACTTGCAAATCAGAGACTAGGTCAAAGCAAATTCACCTGATAGATGACCTGGCAGACAGGAGGAGACTCCGCTGGAGAAACAGTTATTAAACACCTTACGTCAAACAAACAGAGGACTCACATCAGCTATTTGCAGTATCCTCAAAAATAATTGTCCTGAATATAAAAAACCTCTTACAAAACACAAATGGGAGTTGGATCTCGATTGTTCATATAATGATGCTCCACTAATCTCCACTAAGCACAGACTAATCCAGTTCAGTATCTTGCACAGAACATAGTATACACCTGTTAAGCTGCATAAATTTAACAATTATATATCACCTGTGTGCCAGAAATGTATATTTATAATTTATATAATGCAGATGTTTTACGTATGACCTGGAACTGCCCAGCAATTGCAGAGTTTTATAAATATATTATTAAAACACCTCAGAAGGATGTTCCACAGGATCCTAAAGTCTGGATCCTCGGAGACTTGAACCCATTGAAAACAAATAACTCTGTTAAGCACTTGTAAATCTGACCTCCGTCATTCACAAAGACACTGGGTCAATGAATTAACATCATAACCGCCTGGAGGTACAGAAGAGGTGAAGTGCATAAGGCAATTTCCACAGGAAACATTAATAAGAATAATGGTGAATAAACCTAGCTCATTGAGATAAAATTACTCGACATGATCATTAAATGATGAAATGATAAAGGGTAAAATTCATAAATACAAATTAGGAAATATTAAATAAATGATATGCAATGTAAATGGAGTATAACGGTTAATAAAGGAGTCATTCCTGGTACTGCTTCAAGTTAATTCTACTCATCCATTCAACTGTGACAAATTGAAAAGAGGCAGAGAGAGACCCAGAAATATACAAGCCAGTATAGATGACATTAAATGATGAAATAAAAAAAAAAAAAAAAAGTAATGCACTGTGCTGATATATCTTATCTGGATCAGAAAAAAATACAGGCTTATGCAGGTGTAAAAGCTCACAGAATTATCTCACTTTTCTTTGAAAACACCCCCCAAAAAACTTCATAATTAAAAACAAAACTATCTGCAGAGCTAAAGTTGATTGCACTGTAGGTAACTATACACTACAGTTTTTTGGTCTCAAACTGGTGGCCCAGGGGACATAAAATATAATCCAGCCCAGTCTTCTAGTTCTGTCATACATCAGTTTAAACTGCCCCTTCAACTGAATATAATTACAAATAAAAGCACTTCCTGTTTTTAAAAAATGTACACATTTCTGATACTCTACACTCAAAAAAATGATTCTTGGCTTTATGAAGCAATATTTTTAAGTAAAATGTATCTGAAATACATAAAATCAAGTTTATTCATCCAAAAAAGTAAACATAATGTGAATATACTCTAAAACTGAATGTAAACAAACCAAATAAACTTTATTTACTAGATCATACAGGGAGGCCGTGTGTGTCACACTCCAGCACAGTTTATGTATAAGTTTGCATTAACTTAATCAAATCTGACCTAAGGTATTTATGTACATTATATTTATTCACACTGAGTAATGATAGACATGATAGAAAAACATTGTATTAAATGCAACCATTTACATTAAACTTGTGTAATAAAATTACATGGAAATTTTACATGTAATCAAAATACATAAAGTCATTTCTGAACAGCGAGTTTTCACCGTGTGGTCTGTGGCGTTTGACGAAAGCAGACAGAACTGACATTGCTGAGCTCGGCATTTCCATCATGACAAAGTCAAGTGACAGAAGAGTTGGTGAGTTTGTGTCCAGTGCACGGCTAACTAATGTATGTGTCAGAATAGATGCAGATAATTTATTCGGTTGATTAATAAGGGATTAATCGTTGCAGCTCTAATTGAGACAAAGCAGCATTGTCATACAACCAAATTGCTGCCACACCGTAGCTAAAAGTCACGACCAGTTTGATCATTTGTATGAAAGTGGTTCTGTTCTCTAACCTTTCCTAATCAGGCTTCTTCCACTGAGATCCAGAGTTTCTTCTCTTGAGTTTTTTTTTTTTTTTTTTTTTCTGTTCCAGCTCTCTGATGTCATTTAACTTTAGAAGCAGCAGCCGTGCAGCATCAAAGGCAGGAGGAGTCTGCTTCGTTTGCATTCACCGCAGCCGCTGTGAGTCTAACTGAGGCTGCATAGACTCACTTACTGGCTGAAATACACCTCTGTTTCCATAGTCTGTCCATTCATCACTCCGTTATCTTCTGCTAGTTGAATGTGGTCATGCAAAATCTAGTCAACTATAATGATTTTTAATAAATTTTACAATTTTTCTTTACTTGTTTGTGTTGGGGTTTTTACATTGTCAGCTTTCTTTTTCCTTTTGCTTTAGATATCCTTTAACTATTCACTCATAATAGTTTATGTTCCTTTTATTTGAAAGTATTTCTAGTTGAAAATTTCTGATAGAAAAGTTGTCACATTAATAAATATTCACAACATCCTCGCTTCCCTCAACCGACTGCACCAATCAGCCGTGACTTCATGAAGTTACTAAAGGCTCCACAGTACGAGGTCTGCAAAGACATCAATAATCTGCTCTGATTTAATTATTCATCAGGTGCACATCTACAGTTCTCTTTATTGTCTGAAATCAGTCAAGTCAAGGATGTAGATGTTCTTCTGACAGCAAATTTCAAAGTGTTTCCAACACACACGCCCAGGCATACTGATGCTCACCAAAAGAAGCAATAACATATGCACACTGAAAACATAAAATAATCGATGAGCAACCTCAGTACGAGGATGAAAGAAAAGGTATTCATTTAACTTTAAAAGATAAAAAAGAAATTGCAGAGACTTCAAACCTGACTGCTTTAAGTAAATGATAAAATATCAGCCGATCTATCAGCCCAACTCTGCTGAAGCTGAAACAAGGTTTAATTATTTTTTATTTTAGCATACAAAAAAACTAAAGCTCCCATGAAAATCCTTCTTTCACATCCATAAAATTCACAAACACTGCTGAAATCATTTCCCAACTTTTCATCGGTCATCTCTACTGTCTGAAAACATTTAAACTGTTCAGTCGTCACTGTCCTGCTGCATGTCTGTAACAGACTCACTTCATTCTGTCAAGTATTGGTGAGAAGATCGATACACAATTCTAATCAATACCAGCATCATTAGGAGCTATAACAAAGCAAACTGATCCATCTTGGGTTAGATCAAGTTCTTGGGACATTAAAGGTTCTCTATAAAAAATTTACCCTAAAGGTCACAGTGGAGCACAAGCATCAAAAAACCAAAACACTTCACTTTCTTAATAAAGTTTGAGGGAAAAAAAGTGTCGCCTGACGCCACACTGGTCACAAAACTCTGATAAACTGTCAAACTAGGCAGTGCTGATTCTGCAGTACAGTTCTGCTTAAAATATTTTCTGAAACATATTTCATGTTGCAATGATTTAAGGCTTTTTTTTTTGCAATTAAATTGCAGGACCGAGTGAAAATAGGAAAAAAGTTGCAATTTTGTTTTTAGAATTGATTAAAAATCAAAGGAAACTTGTTCTGGTGGGAATAAAACTGCACATTCTGGGTATTCTAAGTAACCTTACCAAAAAGGATTAGGAAGTTATTATCAAAAAATTCTAAGAAAATATGCTTTATTTTTAAATGAAGAAGAACACCTGATGGGTATTCCACAAAGAAGCAAAATCTTTGCACAGAGCATCAGTAAATATCAGTAACAATTGCAACAATTTCGTTCTTTTTAGTACCGTCAATGAAATGTGCTTGTATGACATTTGCGTATGAAAGTGGTTGGTGGAACTTGTGGAAAGCTACAATGATTAGTCACTGTCTGTGAAATGTTGAACGATTATCAAAATACTGAGGTACTTAAGCTTACTTGAAGCTCTAGCACTAATTTGCAAATGCTAAAATGCTAAACTAAGATGGTGAACCTGGTAAATATTAGATTTTTCAGTTTTAATTTAATATTGATTGTAGCACCCTTAATTTTTAGTTATTTGCATTATTATGCAGTTGTCTTACTTTCGGAAGTGAACCTGAACCTGACCTTTGAGGTGACCTTCTTGCATGAGGATTTAGACAGAGGCTGTGTATTACATTTAAGTACATTTTAATATATCTTTTTATGGCGAAATGGGTCAATACTGTATGATGATCATTATACCTTTTGAAAGGTGTGATTATTTCTGCTGTGTGTTTCTTTGTTTTTCCACATAAGACAGACGCAGTGATCCTCCCAGCCTGCTGCGTTCACTGTCATCAGGAAACAAGATGCCCAAAGCTCCCTGTACAGTTTGTTTTGGCATCTGTTGTCTTGAAGCTGCTCTGCTAAGTAATGAGCATGGTGACACTGAAGATGCTTATTATAGGGTCACGACTCCTCAGATCAGAAACGATAAAAGCTCTGACCCCCTCAGCCACTCACGCCCTGCAGACAGCACAGGATTGGCAACATATTTATCTCAAATACTGGAAAATAATTAAATGCTAGCAGCCTCATTCAACAATCTTTCTCTCATTATTCACGAAACTGTTCTGAAAAGAAGCGTGAGCATCCTGAAGGAATTTGGTTTGGATAGAGAAGAATTTGCAAATATTAACATTTGTGTTTGCCGAGAGGAAACAAGATTTCTGCTGCTTGGTTAAACAGTGAAACACTGTAATAATGACAGGCTTTATTAAATCTGATGAAGTGAGAGAAATGATATGAGATTCATGTAATATTTGCTGAAAACAGTCAGAAACTACTGAAAAATACATGTCTGAACAAAAGATTTGATCATTTTCTCACAACAAGTGTAACTTTATGACCGAATCGATGACCAGCGATGTTGCGCAGTCTAGCGTTGCCCCTTTGGTTTATATTATATATTTGGGTCTATTTGTTTGACTTTTTCACTATGAGCACCAACTGGAAGAGGCTTGCTCTCATATGACCCTTTTCCACACACATGGGACAGGCTTGGTTTGACTCGGCGTGTTGCCCAGTGCAGCGGAGATTTGCATCTGAGCAACCCGCTTGAAGGTATGCCACGTCTTCAGTTGAGCATCTGGTTAACCACTTTTCATTTTCTAAAAATTCTTCACAATGAAAGCCCCCCGATATTTCATTATCTAAAAGCTTTTACCTTAAAGCAGCAAAATCAGGAAATGTCATTTTCATCAGCAATAAACCAGATGAAAGTGAACATGAAACAGTAAAATGAAGCAGATTCCTGGGAGTAAAAACAGGAGAGAAACTAAACTTCAAACCACAGAGATTCAGTTAGAAGCTACAGAAGCACTGAGAGCTGAATACACGCTTTCAAAAACATCTCTCTCCCTGGATTCCTGAATCTCTGCACATAAAAATAAGAATAAACAGAAAGGCAGACATCTTCTTGGTTACCAGGATGACAGTTGCCACTTAATATATGATTGGTTGCCTGAAAAAAGCGACGGCGACAACTCCAGTGCCTTTCAGAAAAGTTCAGAAAAAGATTTTCAACTTCCAGTGCTCGGAGCAGCCGCACAAAAAAGGCAGAGTGTTCAGACAGAAGATGCTGGGTGCAGCGTCTTTTCTCTGTAGCCATGGACACTCTCTGCTCATTGTGAACAACTGAAAAAAAGATGCTGATGCTTGGAAAAAGATGCTGCTGGGACACAGACCCTTACGTAAGTTTGATAAGGAAAGTGTATCTTGCAGTATGTCTAAACAGTATGTATGTCAGTACTCAGATACAAGTCCTGATGCCATTTTGTGACAAATTACAGTAAATATATTACAATTTTTCTTTAACTGTACTGTTGTCTCCAAGATACTGTAGAAGGCAAACATTTTAAAAGGTTTCTGTCTAGAAACCTGTAATGGAGAGGAACATATTAGCACTGTTTATCTACATATTGATGATTGCAAAAACATTTACGCAGAGTTTACATCGATGTGTAGGCTCTGTCACACATTTTGCAGTTTAAATGTTGCTTCTTCTCCTCTACAAACACTAAAAACCTCCTGTTTTTTTTCACTGGCGTCACTGCTGACTACTACTGACTTGGAGAGAGTTGCTGTTGTGTCACTGACAGATCGTTTCTGCTTTGAAACAGTTTGAAATGTCTCTCAGCTCTTTTTTGTTTTCTCTCTTTTGTTATTTTCCAATAACGGAGCAGACGTTCAGGCCAACACATTCGGTCTCTCTGAATCTCTTTTTTTCCTTCTTCTTCATCTTCTCTCTAACTCATGCAAACAAACTGAGGCAGGAAAGCTGAAACAAGGCAGGCAGAGTAATCCCTCCTCCATCTCCCTGTCATGGCTTCTAATCCAAGTCCCAGATGCCCCAGGATCCTCAGCCAACTCTGTGTGTGTGCGTGTGCGTGTGTGTTGTTTGGGTCGCTGCAGCTCACACACACACAAACAGAGAGATTTTGTTTGAAAACAAAGCAGGAAACAGCTGGAATCGCTGAGTGTCTTGTTAATTTGTTTGGAGACTCTGCAGACTTTTGGATGTGACTCACACACAGAACAGAAGGTGCTGCAGCAGCTCAGACCAGCTAATTGTTAACTTTCATGTTTAACTGCTAAACGCGTTGGCTCACTGTCAGCTGAGGTGAGATGAAGCTGGAGACTCTGGGTGATACAACAAAAGAAACACAAAGAGTAATAATAGATGTTGTGGTGCAGTATGTAGCTCAGATAAAGGGATTTTTTGAAGTGTGGTTGTATGAGGTACTTACAGTCAGTGTGTGACGGCCCTCAGTTTGGAGAAGCACCAGGAGTACTGGTGTAGGAACGTACTGCTGTGGACAGGGTCAGAAGCAAAACTAGCCCAATGGCAGATCAAAACCAGTTTGGGGGGATTTAGGTATAAATTACTTATTTTATTTTAAATATTGATGTTATTATTAATTAAAAAGCACCATGCAGCAGCTCTTGAACTGTGATTCCACTATGCACGCCAGTGCCGTGGTTTTGATCCATCCTCCATACGTCTGCAGCCCAGGCGCTCAGAAGCGTTTCAGCAGCAGAGCGTTTTGTTGACTTACTCAGATTTTGTTGATTTGGTCCTCTTTCCTTCCTCTTTGTGCTTCTACCATGGATAAGTACACTACGAATTTAAATAGTTTCTTTTCTATCTTTAAGATTGCAAGTCTTTTATTTTTGTAGTCTTTTATTTTGAAAATAACAATAAACATGCTCTGTGTGTCTCATTTACTTATGAACCCAACTATACCAGTGGTCAAATAAGGTAATTAATCATTGTTCGCCTGCTATACCAGCTGTAGAATAATAGACGGGAGCTGTTGACACTCGCCATTTTCACTCACTTTCTGATTTTGCTCGCCTTATTCCTCACGTAAATCTGCAGAGTCATGGTCATGTGACTTACAAAGAAAAACATACTCATCATCAAGAATATAACAAAGACAACATAATAATAACTTTAACTCACAAAGCACCCTGAAATTAACAATCATAAAAAGATCGCACATATGACTTATGGTGTTGTCATGGCAGCATGTACAAATGCATAGTTATCGATGAATGTATCGAAAGAAGTATCAAGTATGTTACTAGATAAATATGAGGATTGTATTTATGTTTAAAATTCTGATATCTTGACAGCTCTAAGAAAGTTGAGTCAATCTTTGTCACATTCCAGAGAAAAGAAAAGTGAATTTCAAATGTTTGGATTTTGAATTAAGCTCTGGCTGTCTGGATGTCACATCAGCTACAATAATTCAGTTTTATGAGAAGGTTTAAGAGCCTTAAAAAAATAATAATTGCAGTGATTTTTCCAAAGCAGTTCCTGGAGTGACAGGCCTGCTTTTTAAATGCTGAAAACACAATGTGACAGGACGCCTTTCACAGGACACTCAGGAGAAATGTCAGACGACAGAGGCAAGGCCAAAGCACAGGAGAGGCTCTTTTCAATGCCAGACACCTGAAAATGTTAGCCAAAAAAAAAAAAAAAAAAAAAAAAGAGGCAACCATTACGTACGTCACATGTTTCCCATCGGGAGCAGCCCTTGACGGCTCCGCTGACATTTACAGGGGCCCCGGTGACATCGGGGCACGGGCTGTCTTTCAACAGGACGACACATCTGTCACCGGAGATCTGGAGGACAAAAATGTGCAGGGTGTCGACAGTCCTCAGAGGCCAAATTGCGCGGACAGACAGACAGGCTGGTTAGTGTGATTAGGAGTCGCCGACGACGGCAGCTCCATTTTCTGGCGGAGGCAGTTTGATTACAGACACTTTGATAAACAAGTAGGTGACACCTGAGGCGGAAAATTTCCCTTGTCAATTAGATTCTCTCATCTCTGTCCCCTCTTCACCACACACACACACACACACACACACACACACACAACACACACACCACACACTCTTGTCATCACTGTCTAATATTGCCTTAACTGTGGTCCTGATAGAAAGCATTGAGCCGTGACTCCCCTGTAATAACCTCACCCACCTTTACCTGCCGGCTGGAGGTATCTGTGGTGTTGTTGAAGATAAACACAAGGAAAAACATCAATTTAATTGAGAAAATACAGTTTTACAACAAAAAATCTGTTCCCATTTTGTTTTACAGCACACTAATAAGATGTAACAAGCCTTAATTTGTGTCAAATTAGACAAAAACTAGAAATAATATGAATATATATATATATATAAAATACAGACTCCT
Source organism: Lutjanus argentimaculatus (assembly GCA_034769285.1). NCBI lineage: Eukaryota > Metazoa > Chordata > Actinopteri > Lutjaniformes > Lutjanidae > Lutjanus > Lutjanus argentimaculatus. The sequence continues at coordinate 5,073,656 of JAWZSL010000030.1, read as the reverse complement.
CCTCCCTTCGTCTTGCATGTTGCGTCCTGTCAGCTCAGTGTCTGTCAAATGCAACAGTTTGATCCACAATGTTGGAGGCTGGAATGGAAGAAATTGAATATAATATTCATAAATACATTTTCATCAGTATATAATTACCTGAAAGTAATCATCAGTGTGTTTTTGTTACCTTAGGATGAGCCCTTTACTGTATATTTAGAGGTGGAGTGGGTCCTCTTCCATGGGGACGCCAGTTTTGCAGCCACTGAAGGTCCTCGTAAAATGCGTGGAAGGGGAGGGTGAGGCAGGTGGTACTCAGTTGGTTGCAAACTACAACCTCACTGCTGGATCCCACTAAATGCTACACACTGGATCATAAACAATAGTTGTGTGTTCATGATCCTTAATTTATATATAAATCACAAAATACATTTGTCAGTTCCTTTTGTGCACTTTTGCTTTTGAAGTGAGATATTCTGTATGAGGAGAACTTTTACTTTTGAATGCAGGATTCTCACACTGTTGTGGACTAAAGGAGAAACACACTGTGAACGAGACATTCAGATGTATTTTAATGGCGTGATGCAACACGCAGCTTTTTTTTCCAGTCCTAATAAATCACAGACGTGACAATGAGCATGTAGTGTCAGCCGTCAGCACAGACTTGTATTGTGATTTACTGTGTGTTTAACTTTGAACTCACAAGGTCAGACAGTAATTGACCTGCCAGGGATTCACTGCCTTTGATTTAAGACGCTCCTGATATGCAGCACATATTCCTCTGCTGGGATACAGAGGAGAAAGTAAATAATTCTGCTGCTGTGGATGAAAACTGTCACAACAATATAAACAACAAAAAAAAAAATCTCAGGGAGGGAAGGAAGACTTTGGGCTGTTTACTGGGAGCTATTTCCCAAAAGCAGAATTCAGAAATCCTGTATAGGAGAAAAAGTGAGGTTTGATTCATCCTGGCTTTATATGTTTCACAATATTTAGGCCAGTTTGAGTAGGTGCAGCAAGGTGTAAGTTATTCTGATAAATGCATATGCTTTATGCAGATGAATTTCTTCAACAATGTGTGCCGCACAGTTTACAACCAGTGAGCAAAGCATACAATAATTTTAAAAAGGAAATGCTGCCACTGTAACCAGTGTGTGATTTGTGAAAAAAAGATCAGAATCAACATTTTTATTCAGTCCTTTAGATTATGAAGCCTGTTAGAACATTCCTTGCAGATGTTAAAGTAATGTTTATAGAATAATTAGGAACTTTAAGAAGACTGTTTAGGATCTGTGACTTAAACACTGCATTGGCAGGAATATTTTAAACCCGTTTAAAGAAATTTAGTTCATGATGTAGTGCGATATTTTCTCTTGCATGCCTTGTACTTTCCTGATGTGGACACATAGGTGATGTGATAATACATAGAACAGAACAAAATGTTAAATGCTAATCTAACATGCCAGAATTAAATCTCCCCCTTTCTTTTTTTTTTTTTGCTGGATCCTGTCGGAACAGAATCGTGGACCTCCCAGACTGGCATCAGCACATATTTAATTGGATTCAGTGTCTCTTTAGTCGCAATCAAAATCTTTAATTATATGTCAATACTTTTTTCATTCATTGTCCATAATCGCTTATCCTTGAAGGGTCACAGGGGGCTGGAGCCTATCCCAGCTGAAATGGGTGACTTGGACTTAAACTGGCCTGCAGACAACCATTCGCGCTCAGATTCACACCTATGAACAAATGAGAGTCATCCAATTAACCTAATTAACCTGCATCTCTTCGGACTGTGTCAGGAAGCTAGAGCACCCGCAGAGAACCCATGTGGACACAAAGACAACATGCAAACTCCACACAGAAAGGCACTGCTCCAGCTACAAACTCTCCAGTCCCCCAGCCAGCAGGGGGACTTGAACTCAGAACTTCTCGCTGTGAGGCAGCAGTGCTGACCACTGCACCACTGTGCCGCCCATATGTCAAGACTAACATGTGAAATATCCTTAAAAGTGGCCTGCAATTTATACGGCAATCCACGAGATCATGTTGTGTTGTGCCTTTGTCGTCTGCAATGAATGACTGGAGAATTAGCACCAACAACTATTTCTGGCAAGGAGCTCTCTTCTTCTATTTGCATAAGTAGTGGATGTACATGCATTCACATTTTCTTTTGCTGAGTTTTTGTAAATTTGTTTCTGATTTATGCTCCATTTGGATGGAAACATGGTGACAGTCTGTGGTGAGAATGAACCAGCTTGTACAACCAAAATAACACCACGCTTTCAGATCAACTGGATGTAAATACTCACAATTTGTGAATGTCTGTGAGTGACTAACTATAGTCTTGATTATTTGCTAAACATTACAAACAAACATAAATCGCTGGTTGCGACTCATCTTTCAGACATCTTCAGCTTCCATTCAGAAGCCAAATTTGTTCCAGTGTTAGTGAAACTATAAAACTGCAAACAATGTGAGTTTAGAAGGAGGGGATCACAGTTCTGTCTCCAGGGGGGACGTTTCTGTCTGTGAGCCTGTTAGCTCTGTTTGGAGCATCTCAGCAGGGACGGATTTATCCAAGAGTCCAATCTGTCCAAACTGAAGCTGCTGAGTCCTTCAAGTGTTAAATTGGGTGAACTGGGAACAACATAAATCCCAGTCTGCAATCAATAAAACTCCACTTTTAAGTCAAGCAACAATGGAAATATAAATAAACACACACAGATGAAGAGATTATATAAAATGTTTGCCTTATTTTTATAACATTCCTACAGTACTTTCATCTAATGCCATTGCAACTTTAGTTCTACAGTTTATGATTAGAAAGAAGGTGCACACACAGTGAATAGATGCAGAATTTTAATTATGCTGAAATTGCATCATTTTTCTTCCTTTTTTTACTCTTTCATCTTGAAAGAAAAAGACAAAGAACTAAATTATTAAATATGTTGTTTTAAAAAATAGGATCTACCTTGTTTGGCTTGAGAAAGAGGACAAGTGTCTCAACTCATAAAGAAGCATTCCCTCACTCAGTTCTAGCAAAAAATTCAAAAACGACAGAATAGTAACCTTCTTAAATGTTGCTATAACATTTAAGGAGGCAGACATGTTTTTCAAAAGTTAGAGTGGCACATCTCCTCTCCTTTGGGGTTTTATTTTGGTTAGATTTTAGTAATGTCAGTCATGCTTTTTTGTACCACCCTGGACGAGTTTTTCCACTCATATGGACAAAAAATATTTGTTTTTATCAATGAAGTTCAATTTTCTCATGAAATCAGTGTGTTGGTGTGTGAGACTTCAGGCAGAGATGAACCCTCCGTCTCAGGGGGACACAGAGGAGCCTCCGCTGTCATCTGATGCCAAGTATGACAGATGTATACACACACATACACATGCACGCACGCAAGCACACATGCGCACACGCACACACACACCTGTGTTGGATCAGACTGTAATTCATGCTAACTGTACTGTATGACCCCACATAAACAGAGCACCTGCTGCCTCCAACCGAGCACACTAACACACAAACACACATATAGCGCACAATCAGCACACATGTTGACACTTTCTTTGCATTTACACACACACACGCAACATGTCTACCTTTAATTTACAGGCCAGTCACGTAGGCAGAGCAGACGGTGGAGGTTGGAACTGCTGTCGATGCACTGTGTGTGTGTGTGTGTGTGTGTGTGTGTGTGTGTGTGTGTGTGTGTGCTGGCCCTGGACTGAAGGCCATGTGGGCCCCACATGCGGCGGGACCGCAGCCCATCCAAGGGCCTGTCTGGATGTCAGGGTGTGTAAATTTTTGTAAATGTGTTGCACAAACATCACATCAAACAATAAACCACCAACACTGAATGTCCAAGTCTGTGTGTCTCTCTGTGTGTCTGTGTGTGTGTGTTTTGATTACGATCAGATGAAACAAAGTACCAACAAACACACTAACACTACTCTCATACTGCCTTATGGAGGAAAAAGACAGTAACTTCATTTTTGGTCAAAAATTTGTTATAATCATTTTGTGACATTAAAGATTTGTCATGTGGACAAATATCTTCTTTCAAATGTCTTATGTTTTGGAGAAAATGGGGGTCGAAAGTACAGTAACTGCAAAAAGCTGCAGAGAAACCGCAGCAAACCACTGTAACTTCAGTTAATGTATTCTAACACATAAAATATCTGCAATAAAATAAAGAAATATGTCATTATACTACTATATATAACAACAGTAGAGAAAAATATTAAAATAAGACCACAGAGTCATAACTCTCAGACTCACCACTACAACCACTCTGATCCCTGGCGTGAAAATGCATTGCATTAAAATGAAGCAATCAGTGTCATATTTTATCGGAAAAGGTTTGATGGTATTTAATATTTTTTCTGTTGCTGCATATTGCCTTCTCTATTTAATATAGTTTTCATGTCATTTTAATAGTCCCAAACCCTCAAGTTAATATGTCCTCATATCAAACATATTAGATGCTATATTGTGTCCCCTGAAGTAAAACATCTGTTGAACTGACAAATATTCCACTTTCACACGTCATTAGTTCATTAAAGTCTTTTTTGTGTATGATAGTTTACATGTGCAGGTGTTCATCTTTGGTCCACGTCTCTCATAATCAGAACCAAACTCTGTGGCTCCTCTCCACAGTACTGGGCTCCATCTGGACCCTCCAGCCCTCTGAACAACAATCCATTTATCCTGCCCATGAGCAGCACCCCCGGGTGTCGCAGGAGTGCCACAGTCCGCTGACATAGAGCCACACCAGCACTGCGACATATGGTTTGGAAATGCTGAGAATGAGTCATATAGAATAAAAGTCATGGCAGAAATCCCACATTATGCATCTTCCCTGCATTATTTTCCATTAACACTGCAGCACAACACTGCAGCCTCTTTCCATGATGCACACAGGAGGAATGCAGAACAGTTTCTCACATGAACAGGAAAATATTACTTAGTTAATAAATCTTTGCAGTAGTGAAGTGGTCAAGCTCTCAGAGGATTTTTGCTCACTTTGCACCCAAATTCACATTTAAGAGTTTATTCCCCCACTAGAGGATCATGATCAACGGACCTGCAGCTAAGCCTGAATACTACTGGACCAATTAGCCAAATTTTTTTGTGCACATTCATGACTGTATGCTGAAGGACTTCTGTGATTCACAGTTTTTGAAAAACCTGCATGGCTCCATGCAGGTTTTTCAGGTCGTGCCATTCTTGTGAACCCGATATCTCAAGAATGTCTCAAGAGAATTTATTCAAACTTTGCACAAATGACCAGTTAGACACAAGAATGAATTGATTACATTTTGGTGGTCAAAGGTCAAGGTCATTGGGCCTGATGCATGAATTGTTTGTACCAGCAGATTTGATCTTCAGTTGTGCATGCAAACAATTAAGTAACTTTATGAAAACATACAAACAGAAAAATATTATACAACTATTTATTCATGTAATAGACATTTGGACTTAAATATGATTAGGTCACCAAGACAGATTCCTCAAAATCTGCGAGCCATTCTGCAGCCTCGACTTGTGTACATCAAGGCACCATCTCCACATCCATGTCCAAAATCCAAGCAGTTTTCAAACCTTGAAAACATTGCATTAAAAATTCAAGTGTTTTCAAGGATTTCCAGCACCTGTATGCAATTAATACAAGTCTGTGTTCAGGCTGTGGGGGCTCAGCAAGGAAAAAAGTTTGGGAACCACTAAAGCCTAAACCCCCCAAAAATCTTAAAATACTGCCCATCTTTAAGAATAACTACAAAGTATAGAATAAAACCTTCCAAACACAGAAAATGTGTCAGTGCACAGTCAGCTTTGGTCATTTTCATCAGTGATGGACAGGTGTGATCTCACAGAGGAAACCCAACAGGTGTTTTAATAAAGAGTCTCCCAGGGTGAGAGCTTTGATGACACACACACGCACACACACACGGACATAATGTCATTCATTTCATCTATAAAAGGATACTTAAAGGGTACCAGGTGGTCGGAGTCACACTCCACCACCTGTGTCATCGGTGAGACCAGATGCTTCCTGCCGCAAGTGGCACACTGTAAGTACGTGTGTGTGTGTGACTGCAGGAACTCTCTTCACCTAGATATCATCTCCCTTTAATATTGTCCCCATGACACTCATCTTCACCCTGCTGGAGGTGATTCATTAATGTGAAGGATTTCTCAGTTTCACGGCTCACTGATGATCAGCTGAAACACCACGCTGAGCTGGGGAACCTAAACACTGGAACCAGAATATCACCAGCTTCACCACTCGGAGGTGGTCCACGGGTTTCCTAACAGTCCAAGGACCTGCAGGTTAGATGAACTACAGAATAAATCGCTGCACTCTCACAAATACCAAAGCTAATGGTGCATTCAGGCTGTCTCATTAGGTTGAAAACATCCACGTTTATCACTGTGATGTTACCCTGAAACATCTGACCGCGTTAAAGGTACAGGAAACTTAAATTAGAGCTGGTAGTATTTGTCCGAGCTGTTTGTAAATGCACCAGAAAGAGCCACGACATCAAATGGGTTAGTAAAGCGCAAAATAATGAGAAACTAAGGAAATACAGGCAGTCATTAATAATTTACCCCGACTGAAACTTGATTTATATGACACTTTTCATACAAATTGGTAAAGACAAAAATAAGGGCAGATGCCTCACTGTGAGTTTTTGTTCTAACTTTGGGGATAATTAAAAGGCCACTTCCAGAAGATCTGAGGGTTGCAGAGGGTCCCTGGGATGAAAGCAAATCTGATAAATAGCTGGAACTAAGACCGTTAAGAGCTTTATAAAACCAATAAAAGGATAAAAAATCAGTTCGGAAGCACACAAAAAGCCAGGACAGAGACTTGGTTTAATGTGTGTTTTCTTTCTGGTCCTCGGCAGCACACATGTAGCTGAGTTTTGTAGTAACTGTAATTGAGCAATATTTTTTCTTAGAAGACCAGAAACTAGAGCATTACAGTAGTCAGTTCAGCAGGTAATAAAAGCATGCATAAAAGTGTCTCCATGCTGGCTCAGAAGAGAAACAGTCACACTCTGGCAGATACAAGCAATGAGAAACCAGAACAGGGTAAGCAATGCTCCTCATATTCCTGCATGTTAAAATTTGTAGTCCAACACTTACAACACAATGCTAACATCTGCTGCAACGTCAAACTTTCAGGTCCGGACACTAATAACAACAAAGTAGCATAATGTTAGAAAGAGACACCATTGTTCATCTTGCATATTTGACCTTTAAAAATGATACCTCGTCTTCTTCTTGCAGATGATTTTCCCTTCAGGCGTTGCAGCAGCTCAGTGTGGGCTCTAACCTTTGTTCTCATGGAACTCAGACGCCCGGCGGAGTGATCAGGTGGTTTGTGTCTGAATGTGGTTGTGGTTGTGTTTGTGTCGTGCTGTGTGGGGGAATCCCTCGTGGACGTCAGAGAGGCTGTGATTCACGTCAGTCAGGTGTGTTTAGAGAAGCAGGGCTCCCCGCTGCACCGCCCCAAACAACACCAGCACCTCAGGGTGGATGAAGTCAAACACCCTGTCTCCCACTGCTTCATTCCCTGCAGACAGTTTTACCAGTTTGTGTGTGTGTGTATTTTGAGGATAAATGCCAGTCTGTCTGTCTGTCTGTCTGTTCAAAACTGGAGCAAAATACTGTATCTATATACATAATATCTATATATCTATCAACTACAGACCAAAACTGTCAGATCCCATCTAACTTCTCTTTGTTCTTCCTGTAACTGTGATGCACGCTGACTGACTAAGGGACAAAAAATGAACGCTCGACTGGAAGAATCTCAGTTGACTACAGGGGCGCCAACTAATGATTCAAATCTCCAGCTTTCAGGGGGCCGACCTGCTTCAGTTTTCAGTGGTTGACTGAAGATACAATGGTTTACTTATACATATTTCTAGTACAACATTATGATGATCAATTTTGAATTTATCAACAGTCAGGTAAAAGTAATCTGCAGCGAAGTCTACCTGCAGCTGCAGTTGTGTCAGCAGTAAAAGGAGTCAAAAACTATTTTTTGGTTGAGCAAACAATTTTCAAAATATGACCAAAATCAGATTCCAGTGCGAACTGGTCACAGCCCTGAAATGACCTGCATGTGCTAAAGAGCAATAACAAAGACATGATTGTGCTGTTGTGCTAAAGTCAGCATTTAAAGTTTAATTTATAAGCTGATGTGCATTGGAAGCCAAGAAATTCATGAGCAGATGATACTGAGGACAAGATGAGGAGAAAGAGAGCCAAATTTTTAATTATGGCTTTGTGTGGAGTGACGGCTGCTACTGTATGGAGGTGTGTGTGGATGTGGAATCAGAACCAGGAGTGGCAGGTTTGTGATGTGAACGGCTTCACAGAAAAAGTTCAGTGAAAAAATCAGATTAGAGGTGATTTGTGCTGGTCTCACTGACATGAAAATATTAGATCTGAGTCACTTAAAATGGGGGCTGTGCAATTAGATGAATATACCTCAAACACTGGCTCCATCACTGGTTGTTTTTTTGCTGCAATTTAGTTGTTTTTTTGTTTTGTTTTTTTGTTTGCTAATTTAATGGTGTTCAGGCGCGCTCAGCAACACAGGACACACCTACTGAGACAAGTGAGAATAAAACAGCCTGCAGAGCCAGAATATTTTCACATCTAACTATCATCTAATTTATTTCTACCAAAACAGAGTTGGTGATTGTTATAATGCTGGAAAGACTGACCAAGATGGTTTTGGTGAGTTTTATTTTGTTTCTGTCTGTTAAAAGAGTTTAAATGAAGTGTCTTTTACAGAGTTAACAAGGTAATAAAATCTTCTTAGTTTGGTAAAAGAGATAAACTTGAACTCAGAAGGTAATTGGTTGTATTTTTTTTCATTTTTAATAAGGAAAATAGGTGTGAGAGTATTTCCCATTGTGTCAAGTCACTGCTAGCTTTTGGAAGGATAGTGTATTGCAAGATTGCTTTTTGGTCTTTCACAGACTTGACATCAGACAACAAAGCCTTGATATCATATCTGGGGGATAATGTCAGTAAATTAGAGAAAAATGGAAGTGGGGGGTAATTTCTAAATCACATGAGGTCCCCTGGTTGTAGTAGTATATTAGCTGTCAGTCTGCTCAGAGTAAATAAAAGTCTGGATGCAGCAGCGGGTTACAGAGTCTATTGCCATTCCCTTCACTCCAGCTCCAATTGGCCGGACTAATGATCAGAGTGGGGCTTGATTTAATTTAGAGAGGGAAAGAGACGGTGTGTGTGCATGTGTGTGTTTGTACTGTATTAAAGCAGAGTATATATTTATGTGAGTGGAGGTCATTGGTCCATTGGACGTCTCAGCCCTAATTTGATTAATTTTGCCCCCTGTGGCATTGGAGGGTCTAATGTAAACAAGGTGAAATGGGAGGTGGAATGATACAAAACCACACACACACACACACACTTGTTCCTTGAAGGACGTCTGACATGAAGTATGAGTGTCAGCTGTGTGTGTTTCTGTCCTGAAAACAATCACTCGTCTGCACTCTGGTGTCTTGCTCGCAGCTATTTTCCCGTCCCTCACTGTCTGCAGAGATGGAACGAGGGAAGGCGACGGACGTCGAAGGAGGACGACCTCCACTGATTCGTTTTTGTGCTTGAACCCACCAAGGTTAGCAAAGCCTTGGGATGTGACGAAGGTGACATTCAATCAGGCCACACGTGGTCCTGATCGAAGCAGATGTTCTCCTCTGAAACTGTGAAACCTACAGTGTGTGTTTGACGTAGCAAAAGTACACACATTCTTTACACTACAAGTACCAAAAAATCCTCTGGTAAAAGTAAAAGTACTGATTCAACTTCTTTAATCAAGTAAAAGTGAAAAAGTACAGGCTCTGAAATGTCCTCTGGTGTACATACATCTATCTTTTTGATGAGTTTTAAACTTTGTGGAAATGTCTTTAAAAGTATGTTTGTTAGTGTCTCTGCATGACTGTACACTGTGGTGTGGAGGAAAATCCAGAGGTGTTAATCATAATAAAATGTGACATTAGAGAATCAAACCAGGGTTTAGGTTTAATTCAGGTGAACTGATTAAAAGACTGACTGAAATTTTGGAGTCAAGTGACAACATACAAACATGTAGTGATGAGAAGGATTTATCCAAATTTATTTTAGAGTTTATTTGAAAAGACAGTTTTTAAGTTTTTGACATAATATGATATAAATACACTCTGCAGATGGAATCAGTGCATGTAATATTACATCGTATCCGTCCACAACACAGTATAAGATTTAATGGGGACCTGTTATGCTGTCCTTATTTTCTGTTTTATACATATATATATAATGTAACAATGTTGGATGTTCATATTATACGTGGCCAAAGTGTTAAATAATGAGGTAAATGTATGAAGAAGCAATAACTGTGAGCAAAATGCTCAGGTTGCAGACTGTTCTAAATGCAATGTTTTCAGCTTGGTTTTTTGCATTTAACAACCAGCTGACGTTGGCAGGTTGTGCACAGCATGCCCACACACTCTTCATTTTCCACTGTGTTCAAGATTATGTTAGTGTGCAGTGTTTTTTTCAGTTGTGAAAGAGTCTCATATTTTTTGGTTTTCCTGCTGTCCTGCTGGTGCTCAATTCTATGATTTACAGACTTTCTATCTTTACTTGTTAGTAAAGTAGCTAACTGCTACTGCTAGTTAGCATGACTCCCCCAGTGTTTGAGCTCCCAGCCTAGCACGTCAGCTACATGTAGGCTAACTAAGCTAACTAGCAGTTAGCAGCTAAAGTAGCTAACTGCTAACAACAAGTACATCTTAGTAGGAAATTTCACAAATCACCCAAAGTGGAGGCAGAGCAGCCGGAGGACATCAGAGGGCAAATATGACAAATAAAAATTCTCTACATAAAATATGATCCAGTTTCACCAAAATCAGTTAAAGTTGTTAGGTTGTGTGCTTGTGTACAGTAATCAACTCCCAGAAACACTCTGCTTCGACCTCCTCAATCATTTTTTTCCACTATTTTCCTGCTTAGATGCTGCTCAGAAGCAGTCAGGGTGCTGTAGTCTTGTATAGCCAGTAGCTAACTAGCCAACTAGCAGCGCAGGTAGCCGCTAACCACATGTTAAACATGTGTGGCAATCAGAAACTAGCCAAAAGTTGAGGCAGAGCAGCTGGAGGACACCACAGGAAAGACGTGGAAATATAACACAGTTTAATCAAAACCAATGAATAAAGTGTTTTTGTACAGTGATCAATGAGGGTTGCCAGCAAATACAACACTCACACGGCTCACAGACCAGAGGGTGAAGCCCCTCAGCAGGCTTCAGAGCAAAGTGGGCATATAGGGAGTGTTGCATGATGCATGTCCTATTAAGAAATGTTTATCAGGTGCTCCTAATCTGGACAAACAGCTGGGGGAAAGCACAAAGAGCAAATTACCAGCTGACTGAGTTCACGAATCTGTGCCCTCTTCAATCTTCTCTTGACTGATTAAACCTCATTTTGTTGGTTAATCCAAAAGTTTTGTCTTTAATAAAATAAGAGAAACACACAGTAGGTTTAAGAGACATATCAATAACTGATCCACCACATGAGGACGGGACCTCAGCGTGTTAGGAAGTTCATTTGGTTCATGTCGTCAACACTGCAGTACTCCAGTGTCCCTCGAACACATCCACATAAAACAACTCCATCTCTGTCTGTGTTTGGAGAAGTCGATCTCTCCCCGGCCGGCTCTCTAATCGATAGGCAGCCTGATATTACTGTGGGCCAGTGGGTGAGTTATTCCTCTGAGCTGCAGACGGACCGAAGCGGCAGGCTGACGGAGGAGGCAGGGGGATGAGTCTGAGCACTGAAGCGTTGACTCTGGATTGGATCTGAGGATGGAGATAATATGAGGGGACTGAGATAGATACGTGTGTGGGAGAAAGTCTGAGTCTGAATGTGTGTGTCCATGCATGTATGGGGAAGAAACAGCCCAGTATCCAGGAATTATGTTTTCTATTGGACAAATCTGCTCTGCACGATTTATGTTTAGTGTCAGTGAAGGAAGTAAGCTGGCCTGTTATGTAGTGAGGCAGAAAGAGAGGTTGAAGAGGACAAGTGAAGTCTAGTCCATTGTACTTATGCAGCCAAATATCACAAATCACTAACTTGCCTCAAGGAGCTTTTCAATCTGTGCGGCACACAACTCCCTCTATCCTTCAAGCTTAACAGGAAGATGTTAACAAGCTAATGCAGGTGTTTTTGAACATCTTTCCAGCCACAGCAGGGCTCAACAATAAAGACTGAGACATTGACAAGTGCATTACAAGTAAAATGCCTTGTTGGGCAAGTAAATCTAGCAACTCACTTGGGCAAGTTTTGAAAAAATGAATTAAACACAAGGCTGATGACAGAAGCAGCTAAGGATTGAACCATCGTGTTTCGTTCTCATCTCTGTTGAAACTTGCATGCAGTACCAGTGACGGCACTTGCTAAAATGAGCTGAAGCTCAAACAAGAATTTCAATAATCCTGGGACCAGGAGTTAAGTTGGGTATTGTTACAGGATGTGACAAGACTCGTACCATTTTGCCACAGGTTTGAATGCAAGGCAGACAAAACAGAGGGGGGAACGTCAAGTTTGTGCCATGACAAGAGCAGACGGCATCTGGTTTCCACGGTGTACAAATCATTAACGCTGAGGCAAGTCAGGTCGTTGCAAAACTGATTACACAGCGTATCATGTTTCAAAAAACAGTATTTACTGATTCCAGTGGTGACTTTGTTGTTATTTGATAACCACTATTAAATTTTAAAAAATGGAAAGGGGCACCCACTGTGCCTCCAGGATTTCGCAGGCTTTTGGGGGATTGTTGTGCCCTAAAATGCCAGCAACTTCTCTAAAAAAAAATTGCAATGCATGTTGCAATGTTTTCAGGTGTTTTTTGCAAAGAAATTGCAAGAACAAAAAAAGCTGCGATTTTTAAAAAAATATTTTAATCACTTTTTTGTATAATTTATTAAATTATGAGTCCTCACTTGTAGGTTGATCAGCTGTTTATAACTATCAGTTGTCTGTGAATGTAAAGCTAAATCTGTTATCCTGAAAACAAAAGCCCACTGCTCCAAAAATACACACTCTGGAGTTTGAGTTCAGTGACTGCCTGCCTTACTGCCTGCAAGACATTTACGCCTTCTAAAAGACTATTAATGGTTTGTTACGACTCACATTCAGCGAACATTCAGCATTAATTTGAACTCTGATTAATTTGAAAGCAAAGAAAAACTCAAGTTAGAAGCCAGAATAGAAATTTCATGAGAAGATACTGCAGCAGAGAAGAGAGGATTTCAACTTAGCATGTTTTCTGATAACATATCATGGTAATTTTATGATTTATTACAGTAAATATATTACTGATTTCTCCTTTAATCCAATGATTTTTTTATTTAGGCATCATAAAATATGTTCAGACATTAGAAGCTTCAAATAAAAAAGCAAAAAGCATTGGGTACAGCTCTCGGCAGATGAAGTACTCAGCTGGCTCACACTATGAATGTATAAAAGAAACTTTTAAAAGCTTCAGACCTTTGTCTCTCTCCTCAGGCTGATATAAGCCGTCCTTCTGTCTTTCTCAGTGTGTGCAGACACTCCTCTGGTGGAGCCATTAGCTCCTAAATCACTGGAGCTTTTTGTCAGACACAAACGATGTTGTTCTCTTGGTAAGGAAGCGGCCAGCAGCAGGGAGGGAGGACAGATACGCTGTAAACCAGAGACACCAGATTAAGCTCAAGATTAGCTATTGATCCTTCATGCAAACACACATTTTCCTTCTCTCTCACACTTTGTCACTTTGTTTGTGCTCATATATTTCACCACTTCCAGTCCAGTTTCACACCGACGTGTCGCAACAAGGGACAAAAACGTAGATAACGACAGGTAGAAAGTGAGCGCTGATTGTGTTTCCCATCAGCTAAAGAAGCCACGTCCCGTCCAATCAGCAGCACAGATCTGACCCTCTGACGGCTGATAAGGAAGCTGTAATTGAAATTGACCAATAGCCAGGGCGGCTCAGACGGTGTCATTGGAGCAGAGCAGAGGATTACCTGCTTTTTGCTGTTCTTTTAGTGCATTTAAATGCTCCTCAGATGGTCCTGGTGTCCAAGATAGGAAGTTGGTGTGTTTACAGGCTTGGGGAATAACAGATTACATGTAACTTGATACAAAAAGTTAACTGTATTCTAATACAGTAAAATGATGTCATCAGATTACAGATACATTTAGTAAAAATGGAGATTATTAGAAGGTTTACATTTTTAAAATTAAAGCCGCAAGCAGCATTGGACAGGCCCTCGCACCTCCATGGCAGTCTAGGGCGTGCGGACGCCTATGGGTCGACAAGGCTCTGAATTTTCAGGCGTTTCAGACACCATAGGAAGGAGTTCAATGTCACTTCCTGTGTCCATGAGGTGGCACTAAAGAACACCCACAAATTTTCCGTCATTTCCCAAAGTGTTGACCACAGTGTGAAAATTTAAATGAAATGATAATTGTCACAGGAGGCGTACTTCCTGTTGCCAGTAGATGGCACTATGACTATGACTCCTGATTGTCTATTATCAAACATGTAACGTTTGGTGCAAATTGGACCATTTACATCAGGCATGTCCAAACTATTCCACAAAGGGCCAAGTGGCTGCAGGTTTTTGCTCCAACCAACCAACAGCACACCTGATTCAACTGATTAGCTGTTTGAAGGCTGAAATTATCTCATTAAATGAGTCGAGCCTGGTGTGCTCCAGCTTGGTAGGAACAAAAACCTGCAGCCACATGGCCCTTCATGGAATAGTTTGGACATGCCTGATTTACACCAAAGTTATAGCGATTTCGTGTTTCATGGCAAGAAATCAAAACTTGACGACAAGCTACAGCCACGCCCTTTAATGATAGCTAAATCTTTTACAACTTGTGATCACAAAGTAGTCTAGATGGTACACACTGATTTTCAAGTCAATTCAATGAATTCTGTACAAGGAGTTTGCTATACAAATACAATATTGTCCCAAAATACAGGTCTCTTGACGAAAAGTTTGGCCATGGTCCGAGCAACACCTTATTATTTTTGGGTGTGAATATTAACTAGTTACAATTGTGATTCAGTAACTATCTAGTTAGCTTTAAGTGCTAACTAGTGTTTCACACTCATTACCCACAAACTCATTTTCTAACTCTAATTATCACTAAATAACAGTTCCTTCAGGCTTTTAGTTTTATCCATTTTGCTGTAGATGGCTTAGAATAATTGTGTGAACAGAACTTCTAGGTGAAAGGAAAAAAGAAAAACAAAGGCAGACAGAAAAATCATGGACTGTCTTCTTGCTGAAGGACCGTCCTCGTCCACGTCAAAAAGCAGAGAGGTGAACGCCGACAGACTGTGAATAAAACATCAACTCACCAAGGAGTCGGACCGGCACAGACGAGTGTGCTCTCCACCCTGTTTTCCCAAGGTGGGGATTTATGGTGCATCTCCTCCTTTTCACATCCCCTTGACACTTTCATTACAAAGTAAAATATCACTGAAATTGGACATTTCCCTCTCCTGGAGATCAGGTAGGAGAGAGTGAGGTGAGTGAGACAGGTGAGCTTTTCAATAACAAGGTCCACCTCAACGCCTGACTAATCCTGACATATGACAGAGGGGCCGTCAAACAAGAAGGATGGCCCGGCTTCATGCTGGGGTCCCCAGGTGGGGCGCTTGGTTCTGAATTGGATAGGGCCCTCGGGCGGTAATGGTCCCTGTGAATTTCAATCGAAGCTCAAAGGATTTAGAATGAGCTGAGACTTTCTCAAGGTTTTACATGAACGACTCACAGCAGCTTCCAGGGTTCGACTGATGCTTTCAACTCTGACACCAAACACCCAAAAATACAACATTTAAAACAGCTGCTTTTTGAGATGCACTGAGCAAAATGCAGCAACTTTCTTGACTTGTAAACTATCATTTAAACTGACATAAACATCATATGTGTAAAACAGTTAATATTTTTTATGAGGAGGTCTTCACCTCTTTATGAAGCTCGACCAGGGTACTTTTGAATCTCAGATTTTAGGGAAGTGTGCAGACATTCCACTCTTCAATAGAGGAAACAAACTCTGTAGTGACAAACTTTGCACAGATACAAGTCTGCAAAGTCAAGGTCAGGCATTTTAGGTGACATAAAACATAAGAAACTCATTTTTGAGTTGTTCAGGTCACTTGTGAGGGTGTGTAGTTCTGTCCCGGTTTCGAGCCTCCGTCTCTGCAGAGCTCTGGGAGTGAAGTGAGATTGAAGGGAGAGCAGAAGGACGATCTGTCTGCCTTCTAGTTCCCGCTGTCGGCACCTCGTCTGTCACTTTCCCTCTGTCCCTCTCTTCAGAGCTGCAGCCATCAATCACATCTGCCTCTACTGTAATGGCCGACTCACTGTGTGCACCAAGTGGAGACTGCAGTTTTACAACTTCAGACCTGCTGTCCGAGCTGCAGACTTTTCCTGTCTTTATCAAACACACACGACACATGACCAGGCTTGGGGAGTAATGGATTACATGTAACAGGATTATGTAACTAGTTTATTTCATTAAATTAGCAAAAAAAAAAAAGTAATCAGATTACATCTACATTTAGTAAAAAATGGAGATTATTAGCAGGATTACAATTTTACACATTTTTAAAATGAACAATATGTGCAGTGTGTAAACAGTCTCAAAACCACTCTAATTTCAGCGAAACCAGCTATTCTGACAGTTGCCAATTTATCGTCCCTTGAAAAAATGCTTTCATTTGATGGAGATTTTGTCGTTATCTTGTCTGAACGAAAGAAACATTTACAGGTAAGACCAACCACTAACAATAGATCCACATAAATCTCACACACTGGAGCTTTAATCTGACTCAGA
Organism: Lutjanus argentimaculatus; assembly: GCA_034769285.1. Lineage (NCBI taxonomy): Eukaryota > Metazoa > Chordata > Actinopteri > Lutjaniformes > Lutjanidae > Lutjanus > Lutjanus argentimaculatus. Next base: position 5,056,745 of record JAWZSL010000030.1, on the reverse strand, counting down.
TGTGTAAACTCTGTTGTAATTAGGATCCGCTTACTTCAAAATAAAGTTTCTGTTCCTGCACAGTCTCCTCCTTTTGTCCATCATCTCTAAGGAGCTAACACACTCTGTGTTACTGTAGTTCTCACAGTTTACAGCCCTGTGCCTCCATCCATCTCTCCATCCATGCTCCTGACTGATGAATCCATCCTGTCATTCATCTCACTTGTCATTTTTCTCCTTCTCTCGATTTGCTCTAGTTCCCTTAAAAAAAAAGTAACTTTTCATGAGATTTCTCCTCCTGCTAAAGACACTTCCTGGACGACAACAGATGATGCTGTGAGTCACTGATTGAGTCAACTTAAAGATCAGATAGATTTGCTACATCTAAAAGCAGCTGAAACAAATTACAGACTTCGAGTCGAAGCATGAATTATCTTTGACTCCCATTTCAAATTAAAAAGCAGCTATCTGCAGTAACGCTGTCTGGAGACTGTACAATAAGAACACAACATCAGTTTTAAGTTTCAGATTTAACCAGAAGTATTTTGTTAGGGTTTGGGTAAGATCATGGTTTGTATCTGCCATAAAGGTGTAAATAGCCACATCTGCTATTCTAACCCAGGTAATTTATTATTTCCAAACAAACCAGTCATACTGAAAAGTGCAACAAAAGGTAAAGAGAAGGAGGCTGGAGATCCTGGCCTTCCCTTACCTGTCCAAAGGAAAAGAAACTGGACTTCCTGTGATCTCCAGCCCAAACTAAAATAACTAAAATCAACAATACAAAACATGTCGGGGGAGAAAAAGAAAAGGAAGAGAGACAGAAACTCCTCACCACCTGTCTACCTGTAGTCCAGTGTGGGTCTCCGCACACCCTGCTGCTCTACATCTCCTCCTTCTCTCTCCGAGTGCTTATTGATCTCAGGTGCTGCAAGAAGGCAGGTAGAGAGGAGGATAGCTTCAACCTTTGAATGCACCACAGGTAAAGCAGTCAAGGGCTCAAAAAGAGAGAGGGTAAGGAAAAGAGGATAAAGAGGGAAAGAATGGAAGAACCAAATAAAATTAAAACATGTAGAGAGTACAAACCTCAATTTAGTAAAAGTTGAGAATTGATTATTTGAATATCATAAGGCTCTGACTACTTAAAGGCACAATTCACCCCAAAATCAAAAATACATATTTTTCCTCTTGCTTTTTGTGCAATTTATCCATCTCTGGTCATAGAGTCATGTCATGTCTGCCTTGTCTCCAATATAATAAGACTAAATGGCACCACTTAATTTCTACTGTAGAATCTAAAATCTACCTACATCAAACTGCTCACAACGAGGTTTGCGGATTTTCTTGACTAACTGGATGTTGAATTTAGCAAACTATTAATCTTTGGTGGAGATAATTTACTTTCCTTCTTTAGATAAACTTGAATATTTGAGGTTTTAGAAACTAAGAAGCTGTGAACCTGATTTTTCTTTGGTTTTAATTGAAAATATAAAAATTTCAACATTACTTTCTCTTCAATGAATTTACTCAATATTGGCTTTAATAAAATGTTTTGATGTTTAAGTTTATTCAAAGAGGAAAAGTAAATTATCTCAACAAAAGATCAGTAGTTGCTAAAACCTTTTCAAAACTTAAGAATTTGAGTTGAGCTCAAAATTCAAAAATCTGTTGCATTTTAAGTTTTCTCAACTATTATGTTTTAATAGTGTAGATGGATAAATAGCTTTACTGGGCAGGGGGAAAATGTGTATTTTTGATTTTGTGGTGAGCTGTCCTTTTAATAACAGCTGTTATTGAAAACAGTCCAGTATTGGTGCACTGTTTCCAGCTCACTGCTATATCGGTCCTTCTTAAACTGACACTGGTCCTTCAGGGATCACATTGTGGGGCTGAATAGATGAGTTGAGTCGGAGCAAGTAGAGACGAGACGGGGCAGCAGGTGCTGCAGCCGTTCACGTCCCGTTCCACCTGAGAAACAGCTCATCTGTATCCCATGAAAGCAGGAGCAGGTGTGAAATTAAATTATGACTTCGGTGATTTGAAGTACAAGCACGGGCCTGTTGTGCCGCTCCGCTCTCTGAAGGTAGTCTACGTGGCTGGATTGATTGCTGGAGTTACATGGACACCGCAGCGCTTGCGTCACCACACAATCATCTTATTATGTGGAGGTTTAAGCTGACAGGCTCGACACATCGCTGCCCCGAGGCAGGACGACAAAACTGTGATGCAGAGGAAACATCTGAAACAAGTGAAACCATCCATTTTGTAACACAGTCGTCCTGCTGAGGGCCTGAACATCCTGGATTCAAGGTGACAGGGAAAAAGAAAAAAACAGTTTAAAACAGTTTAAAATTAGCAAAATCATAACTTAATTATAAAAAAGGGCAATAAAGAACTATTGGTATATTACCCTCTGCTGACCACAATGAGGTACTGCACCACCTGTTCGACTTGTTTATGTCTTTGTGTCTTTGCTGATCTGCTGTTTATTTATATTGAATATTTACAGAAGCTTTATGTAATAATATCAGTTTAAAGGGTCTTTATTATTATTATTATTACCCTTTTTTTAATAGGTTTTTCAAGTAAGTTGGCATGGCAGATTGTTACACATAACTAACCGGGAAGTTGTCCATATTGGAAAAGGGCAAGCACTTAAACAAAAAAAAAACACCTGGCAGGTGATTGGATGAACCATCTGCCACATCTAACATGGGCTAATTTCAACCAATCAGATCAAATTATCGAACCGAAGTCAGCCGCAAGAAGAGAGAAAACATTTTTTCCACGGAGAAAAGCCTTCAGTGTCGTTCTTTGCTCTTCTTTCAGTGAAGAAATATCCTCCAGTTTTGATATAACTGATGTTATCACAGTATCGACATTAACCTCTTAACGAGCCGCTATTGTTTTTTCAAGACGAGTCGTTTTCATGGACATGTCTCGCTGTGACCTGCCAGTAGTTCCCTCTAGGATGATGATTGGTGCACACAAATGGATAGCTTGAAGCCTGACAAGATGGATTCTGGCATGATCATGTGAGCTTGTGAACTCGCGAATTCAGCTGCCTCACAGGGTAATTTTTCTTGACCCCGTCATGAATACATCACGGTGTTGGCTTGAGGCAAAACAAAGGAAAAAACAGAGCCAAATACAGAGTAGTAGGCTACATAATCAAGCTCAAATGTCATCTTGCTGTTGTACATCTGTTGTTGGTGCCAGAATTGAAGTAGTAACGACACAAAAGTTGCGAGCCACAACAAAATAAACAAAATTAACTGAAAAAATGTCATGAAAGGAAATATTCTCACATCCAGCTACACTTTATTTAGTCAACAAAATCCACTGCCATCAGCTAGAATTGAGAATCTGCTTTTGTTTACTTCTCTAAGGAATCAAAGACCTCATGTTTCAACAATTACTCCCAATATCAGTGTTAAATTTGCCCCAGTTGTCACCATAAACTGCATAGGTGCACTGTGAGAATGGAAAGCTTGGCAGGCATAGCAACAGTAACTAAGGAAGGGTCAATCGTAGTGAAGGGTCAATCCACTGTGTTAGATGTGAAAACAGGCAACCAATGGGAGTAGACTCCTGTCCCGTCCCACTCCGACAAAAATACTCCCATCCCAAAAGAAAGACTCCCATCCCATCCTGCACCTGTCACACATCATACACAGGTCAGGTGGCTGCAGCCAGCCACCAGAGCACACAGAAGAGAATAAAAAATGACAAGCGTTACGTGATGAATACTGAAATTGACTCCCAGGACTTTAGATTCCCGCAGGATTGTGGAAAAAATGTCAGCTTCTAGTGCAGATATTCAGCTCCCTCTCAGAATTGTGCTCACTTTGGCCACTCTCTGACTTAGTTGGGACTGCTGATGTTGGATGAGGTACAGGTTTGGAAGGCCTGATGTCTTGTCAGTAGTGGGTGGAGCGCTGATGAGGGTTGTCGCCCAAATTCCGTACATGTGATTCACTGAATGTGTACTGCCCTACAAAGAGGCACTAACTTCTCAGAGTGCAGAACTGAGAAAAATTACTTTTAAGTTTTCTTATTGTCGAGCCAAAGTAGTTGCAGGCAGATAATTGGATATGTGGCAGTTTTATAGCTTCATATCAGGTTATTCTTTCTACATATTAACCCTGACCTCTGATTTGACCTTTGCATAACTTATCAAAAAATATTGGGTCATACCAAAGCAAAAGCCAGTAACAAATCTTTTAAAATCAAATTATTTCAATGGTTTTGGGATGTTTCTGAACATTTGAAACTACTAATATTTATATTCTGATAAAATATATTTTTTTTAATTTTAAACACACAAGGCAATATGCTGCAACAGAAAAAAATATTAAATTCCATCAAACCATGTCCACTAAAATATGACACTGATGGCTGAATTTTAATGCATTTTCATACCTGATCACGGTCGTAGTGGTGAGTCTGAGAGTTATGACTCTGTGATAATTTTTAAAATATTTTTCTATACTGTTATATGTAGTAGTATAATGACATTTCCTCATTTTCTTGCAGATATTTTACGTTAGAATACAGTAACCAAATTTACGGTGGTTTGCTGCAGTTTCTCTGCGGCTTTTTGCACTTACTGTAATTTTGACCCCCTATTTTCTCACATTTTGAGAGAAGATGTTTGTCCACATGATGAAGGATGTCGTTAATGTCACAAAAATTATTTTAACTAATTTCAGACCAAAAATTAAGTTACTGCTTTTTCCCTTGTAGGGCAGTGCATTCCTGACCGTAACTCTAATGACCCTGAATTTAAAATGGCTTTGCTCTGTGTCTGTAAAATGGCTTTGCTCTGTGTCTGCAGCTACCATCAACCTTTTTAAAGCTAATAAAAGTGAAACCAATTAAAACCACACAGTCAGTTTTGTATGGACTCGCAGCAGACAGCGTTCACTTTGCATCGTTAGTTTACATTTGTTTGTGTCACATTGGTTCAATTTAACTTCCTGCATGCAGACCTAAAATGTCCTTGCACAAGCCCCCAAGTTACACTGATACATATATTAATATATTATGATTTAAATTCAGATTCAGAGGCCTTCTCTACTCAGACAAGAATAAAAATTCTCAGGGAAACATATTTGTAATTTGGGGAACTTTTGGCATAAAACCAGTCAAAGATAATGGCTTAAGATAATGAAAATACTGACATTGGCCTTCAGAAAGTCATTTTGCTGGAACCGTGATACGGATGGCTGCTGGAGACAGATAGACAGACAGAAAGTCCCATTAGATTAGGAGAGGGAAGCATGAAGAGGAGGTTCAGCAGAGGGTATAATGAGCTGCAGGTCAGCACACAGCCACACTTCTTTACCGAAGGGAAATCAGGAAAAAGTGGGGATGAACCGGGGTGTTGGCTGCAAACACACACACTGAATAGTTATAGTGGTTCGGCAGGCCAACAGACAGACAGATGGACTGATAGTCATGCATACAAGCAGCTCCTCCGCAGCTTATAGAAGTCAGTGGCTGGTCACAGAGAGGATTAACAAGCCGTCTCACTGCCATCGCTCTGTTTCTCTTTTTTTAATCTCGTTCCTTGTTTAGAAACATTCAGTTGCACCATCTGGTTCTGACAGTAAACACTCCTCACAGACTTTCTTAACGTTAAAGCTGCATTATTAGTTTCTTTGGCCACTAGGGGGCAGACATTTTGCATGTCAAAGTTCACTCAGATTGAGCAAAAGAGATGATTGAGTTTAGGCCCAAAGCTGAATGTATCTTACTCTGTTCCACATAGAAATGAAGTGCAATCTGGATTTGGAAGGATGGCTCTACAGACAGGCCCTCCAGGATTTCACAGGCTGTTTTGGGGATTGTTAAAGCCCAAAATACCTGATTTCAGATACATGTTGCAATGATTTTTATGGATTATTTGCATTGAAATTGCAGGAGAAAGTGAAAATTGCAACAGTAAGTTGCATTTTTTTGTATAATTCATTAAAATCAAAGCAACTTGTTCCAGAGAGAACAAAACCACACTGTATTAGTAGGTGCACTAAGTCACGCTACCAAAGAGGCTCAGCATTACAAAAACCTTAAGCTCTAACCTAACTGAAAATGAAGGGGTGCACCTGGGGGGTGTTCCACAAAGAAACAAAAAGAGTGCATAGAACATTGATAAATGTCAGTAACAATGTCAAGCACTGTGTTTTTTTCAGTACCCGTGACAAAACAAAAAATGTAAATGTGAAAAAATAGTGACAAAAAACAAAACATTGAGTCAGTTCAGTGAAATGTGCAAGTATCATGTTTATACGGTGGACTGCTATGACTGGTAGAACTCTTGGGAAGCAAGTCAAATTTGCAGAAAAGTTGCAGAGTTTAGACAAAATTTCAAGGTCATGTAGAATTCACATGGGTTTGTTGAATTTGCGTGAAATGAAATGTAATCATGTACAAGTTGTCTTGTACATGATTGCCTGTAGTTTGTAGTTGGCATCTTTTAAACTGCAGTTTTTGTTGCGTAGAAGCTGTGTCCACTGAAGTGTTTTTTTAATCCATCTTTGGACTGTGATGTCTTTCATAATAAAGTAATTTTGCTAAACAGAAAGTTGGGAGAGATTATGATGATCCCTGGTAACCGGACATCTACTTCATAAAACAAATTAAAAAAACATAATAAGTTATAACCAACCAGTGCTACATACTGTAGCACCTGCTACTGTTTTCAGGTGATTTAATGAAGGTAAACAGTAAGTGGCCACGCCTAACAGCGCTGCGCCCCTGCGTGACACTTTGCAGAGGCTGCCATGACACCAACACACATCACCACAAAGACAGATGGAGCATTAGGTAGTTATAATAACAAGACAAATAAAAAAATGACTGGTGGCTCTCACCTGATGACCTGCACACTGGTACAGTTGGAGGTGTGTCAGGCAGAGATGTGCAGCAGACAGACCCGTCTGTGCTTACTGCAATGAAAGACGAAGGAAAGAAGAGAAAGCAAAACATACTGCAAGAGACCGCATAACATTTTTGTGAGGGAGCACAAAATATTGTGAGGGTACGCAAAAAAAACAAAACAAAAAAAAACCTTCATCGTGCTCCTTAGGGGGCTCCGTATGTACCAGCAGGTTGTTCATTAAAAAAAAGAAAGAAATGATCATATATTTTCAGTGTAGGGCTTTTTTTTTATTGCAATGGTATCAAAAGGGATGAGTATTATTTTTTCATATTAGTATCAAAGTTTTAAAATCCTGTCATTGTGACAGCTCTAGTAACTAGTTTCATGTAAGTACATTATAGAAAAAATGTTTTGTAATCCATTGCAGTTACTGAGAAAATATATGCAATTACATTACAGTTACTATTTAAATGTTGGTGATTACAAAGGGGTTACATCCAAATATTCTTTTTGAGATTCGAAATTCTTTAGTTTGTGATCAAGTTTTTGTTTTTCAGGGAGATCATACCTGGTGGCAGACAGAATTTCATAATGACAAGTTAAGGCAAAAAAGTCTCTTTCCAGAAAATGCACTAATATTTGGCACCGCCAAATGTATCTGGTGGTTAAGGTTTACGAACTTGTCTTTTCTGATTAACCTGGTTATTTCAGCCATAGCCTCTAACTTTCTCATCATGTGCTTCATTCAGCTCCTCGTGTCATCATGTTGTAGTTGAAGACTCAGCACCGCAGCCACTCCGTCACTTAATCCAACCACTATACTGAGGTCCGTGGGAGCAAACTGATTGTAAAAACGTCTGCATCGACACGCCACACACCTCCGTCAGCAATCCATCCTGAGGGAATTTGCATAAATGTCATTTACTGGCCAAAATAAACAACTTACCTCTCCTCAGACACCCCTCTTCCTCCATGCATCCATCCAGACACTTAATTGGAAAAACACAACCAGGAGGAATCTGCTGAGCGTGGAATTGATTCGCAGGTAATTTTCACTGCAAACTGCTTTTTTTTTTTGCAATGGCTGCTGAGAGTGAGAGAGGGTATCAAGTCAACGAGGTGACCAACAACAGTAAGGAGGGATTTAGATCATTTACTCAAGTAAAGGCAGCAATACCACAGTGGTTCTGTACGAGAGCTGCATTCATAATGTACTACAATTAAAGTAGAGCAGTTTTAGCAGCGAAATGAACTCAGAATACTTAAGAAGAGTGTGATGTGAATAAGCTGCAAGACTCAATGGCAAGTAGATTCAAGCATGATTTAGTCGAGCACTGTAAAATATGAGATTCTGGTACCTTACCTAAGTCTTTTGGAATGACATTGGTCCAATAAAAAAAAAAATAATGGCCACGCATCATACAGATGTCTTTTGAAGTTTTATTTTCCCACTTTTGCTGGTCAGACATGGTGAAAACTACAAAAAATAAGGCATAAAAACAAGAAAGTCTCTCAAACAAGTGTCCAGTATTAGACAAGCCCAACAGTAAAGTCTCCCGCGCTGGTTTCTCTTGATAGACAGGTCCCAACATGTTAGCACAACAACAGAAAATGTATTGAATTGTCCATGCAAAAGCATTTCAACAAACATTACACACAGATATGAAACAAATGAAAGTACAAAATGACAAATTACCATGTGCGCCTCTTGGACTGTGCAGAATACGGTTATTTTTATGCTTTTCCTCTGCAGCCATTTTGGTTCTCTCTGCAGCCCTACTGCTTCTGTCCATAACGCGACAGGTGTGACCCTGACTAAACTCTGGTCATGTGACCTGTTACGCTCTAGATCAAAATAAACCTCACATAAAGAGGAATAACCAAACAATATTTTTACGGTGGTATATTTTAGATAATTTTTAAATCAACATTACCTTTTTAACATCTTATTTATTACACTTTGATCAGTTTGTAATGATTGTATGAATTCAGCAGAAAATATGAAAACAAACATTTCAATCTTATCTTTATCAATCTTTCTACTTCAACTGCACTACATTTCAGAGGGAAAAATATGTTGTATTGTATTACATGTAAGTTTTAGTTACTTTATTAATAAAAGGAGCAATTTAGCACAGGCAAAAATGAGTACAGCAGTCCAAATAGTGAGTTGAGACCAATACGATAACCGTAATACAGTTTACGGTTGAGGTGAGTTGTCCCCTCCCCCCTCTACAGACTCGGGGAAGCTCAGGCAGGCTGCAGGAACACTGCAGGAGTGCAAGACCAGTGCAACATTATAATTTGGAAATAACAAGTCTTGTACTGTAAGTTTATTATGAAAATACACACTTGTGGACTTAAATCTTTTCAAATTGCTTTGGTACTTTTGGTACCATCAAATGTTAGTATTGTTATTAAACAATAATGAACAAGTATTGACTCTTTGATACTTTTGACAACCTATCTAGTTATCTGTAAGTAGTTTCTTTCCAGCAATGCTTGAAATTTGGCCATAATCCACATACAATCTTTAGTTATGGCCAAAAAACATGTTTTATGAGTTAACCATGACCACCAAAATCTAATAAGTTCATTGTCCAGCCCAAGTGGACCTTTGTGCCAAGTTTGGGGAAATTCCCTCATGGTGTTCTTGAGATATCATATTCACAAGAATGAGATGACCTGGAAGCAACTTGCATGGAGCCAAAAAAAGTTTTTTTTTTCAAGGCTTATCTCTGGTGGGGATAATTATGTAAAATGGGACTTATTATCTCCACCAGGTTTGGGTTAGTTTTGGCGAGGGAACACTGGGATGGCTGTTTCAAATGGATCCCATGATGTCTCACCTCAAGATATCTGAATGAAAATGAGTTCTGTGGGTACCCAAGAGGCTCCCCTTTGCAGACGTGTCCACTTTATGCTAATCACATGCAGTTTTGGTGTCTCTAAGCAGTACTGTAATTGCATAAATTGGGTCTGACTGGAAAGCTGAGACTCTTGTGGATTCAGTGGGCCCAGTTGTATTCGTGTGTGATCATGTTAGTCCCCACAGTAACCATTTTAATATAGTGAGACCATTTTTTTGAAAACTGAACATGGCAGTAGTTACTGGCTGAAATTAAATTCAGCTACTGGAGGAGATCCAGTCAGCTCTCTGGCAAGAAATAGTCACAACTTCCACTGCGACATGCAGGCTCCAACCTATGAGCAGGCAGCATGAAGTGTAAATTATTTCTACAAATATTTCCATATCCATTATATTGCTATAAAGCCACCATAGTAAAATGTTATAAATAAATATCAGTGTTTAAATTGGTTGTGTAACAGGGTAAACCTGTATCAGCACCTTCATACTATCTGACCTACATTCTCTTGGCACTGATTGGGAGGGGTTTTGTGTGTGGGGTGCAGGGACTTCACTTTGCCGTGAGCCAATGGCTGTAAGGCAGGTACTGATTGAAGGCAGGTGTGACTGAGGTGCCTCACTCTCTGGGGTATTTAAGCCACATGCTGCAAACACTGCTGCCTCTCATTCATTCATTCATGTGTGTTTCAATCTGCAGGCCAGGGTCTGCTTTACATGCCACAGCCTTAAGGCCAAGCTGGGCTTCCAGAAGGCCGAAAAGTGATGCCGGCCTAGTCTGTGGCGACAGTCTGAAGTCAGGCATCAAGTGACGTTTAAGCGTGACAACGAAGGACAACTGTAGAAGCAACCGACGGGCTGCAAAGCAGACCTTGGCCTGCTCTCTCCCTTCCCCCTCAGCGAGTGGAAAACTGACATTCTCCTGCCCTTTTAGAACTGGAGAACTGACCGTTCCCCCTCCCCAAAGTTAGATTATGGCTCTGATTTTAATATATCTGTAAATAATGAAATTGTGTTTTGTTTTGTTTTTAACTCTTTTAACATCGTGTGTCCTTTGCCCCTACCAAATTGGTTATCAAATTGTGACCTGCAGACCCACTGCAAGTATTGGCAGTGGTGGTGTTATACCTGGCGTTGTCAGCAGGATTTGCTTAAACAATCAGATCCAGATCAGAGTGCAAGAGCAGGGTGACTTTGAAAAAGTGGTGCATCGCAACTTATCGAGGCCCTGTCCATTACTGTTGCATCAAAGTGCACAGAGCCTTAGACAGTTTGATAGCCCTAACCAGAAGGTTCCAAGACCCCCAAATCCCTTGCCACCGACACATAGAGCCCCTGTAGGGCCACCCTAGGTTGGGTTTTGGGACCCTACAGGAGCTGTCCCAGAAGCTGGACCAGATCCTGGAGAGATGAGCCACAACCAGTCGGAACCCTCCCCAAAGTTACATTATTGCTCTGATTTTAATATATTTGTGAATAATAAAATTGTGTTTTTTAACCCTTTTAACATTGTGTGTCTTTTGCCCTCACCGAACTGGTTGTCAAATTGTGAACCTGCAGACCCACTGCAAGTACTGGCAGTGGCGGTGTTATAGTTGCATCTGGCAGTTGCAGTGCCATTGCAGTAGGTGCTTCACCATCTGCTGCCTGTCACTCTACTGCTAAAGCACCCTCTTCTAGTATTATAAATTACTAAAGCTAAAGTACGCTAAATCGTGAGCTAAATTGCAGCAAATGTATTCTGTTTATCTCCACCTCTGTGTGTCAAGGGCTGCAGACAGCGAGTGGTGGAAAAAGACCAACAGCCTGTAAACATTTATTTATCTGCAATGTTCCCGAAATAATCAGCTGTGCCTCTCGAGCATCGTGTTGGCCCGCAGTGTAAGAGTCTGGATTTAATTAAACACAAGTTCAAACAGGCAGAATGGATAAAGGAAATGACTTTTTATTCATTGTGCAAGATGTTAGGGGACTGTTGAGACCCGAGCCTGGATGAGCTTCAAACATTTACAAGATTAAACTAAACAAAAGTCACATACAGTCTGTTGATTTGTCTCACACTGCCGATCTGTTTTTATTAAGCTGGAAGAGTTTAAGAACTTCAGAGACTGAGGTGATGAAGAGACACTTCCTCTCCCTCTGATGATTTATTGAGTCTTTGGCACACCGGCAGTACAGATGCACATGAATTTATAAAGAAAAGTTTTCTTTTTTTTTTTTGTTTCAGACTATCGGGACGGCTGTTTGAATTGAAGAAAATGCACACCGAGAATCAAACTGTCACTAATCACAGCTGAGAGTCTGTTTAATGTGTTTCTACAGAGCGTTTTCAGATAATTACTGAGCTGTAAATGCGTTAAGCATGAGAGTATATAAACTGTATGAGGATGAAGAATTTAAATGTCTTTCTTTGTCCTGTGAGAGGATGGAAAGGATTGAAACACTGCTGTTGCATCGAACATTTACGTCTCAGCAACAAACTGGAAATGCACAATATTAGCGACACGCCATCAGATTCAGCAGATAAATGTCGTATCTGCTCGAAATGGTAAGATTTCTGCCAGTAAAATAAAACTTTAACTATACTCATGTGACACACATATGTCTGCAGTGTGGAGGTTTTTTAAAGTCATTAATGTGAGAGAGAGACCCCTAATGGCAGAATTTATATATTGTACATTTAAGTATGGTTTGAGTGCAGGACTTGGTTGCTCTGTATACTCAACTGTCGATGAATGTGTCAGGTGCTCTTGGAAAATGACGAACAAACAGGATAAAACCCTAGAGGAAAATTCAGTTTCTCACAATTGTCTTGTCTTTGTCTCATGAGAAATAAATGAAATTCTTATTTTGTGCTCACCGAAGTCTCATCTGTTTCTCTTAAACCCCCCAAAACAAAAGAAAAGCAGGCGATCTTTTGCTGCGCTCATAGGTGTCTCAGAGTTTTCTCCTTGGTGAGCATACGGAGCAACAAGACTTAAATTCAACCACAGAGGCAAATTTAAAATCTCATTTAAGACAATCGAGTTTTCTTTTAGATCTCGCTGTTATCTCAACAGCTGATTATCAAAGACACATTCGAGATCAATACAGTGAGACAAAAATTAAGATCTTCATTTGGGCTCCAATTAGTCTTGTGTTGAGACAAGACAAAGGCTATTTCTCAAGAGCCAAATAGAAAATGGTCAAAGTCTCATTTTGGTCTTAAATTGAGCTACTTTCTGTTTAGGAGATACAGGCTAGACAAAGATGGCAAAGACTGAAGAAGACCTGTAGTTGTTAAAACATGTTGGCATTATACAATGATTTAGCCCGTATAATAAAGGCTTTGCAACCTTTCTCCTTCCTTGTGGCTACCATTTATTTTTGGAGTGCCTGGATTGCCTCTCTTTGATTAAGGATCTGGGTACTTCTTCAACACGGCTATTCAGTATGTGCAACCTCAGTGTGTCGAGTCATGAAACCTGGTGTCAGTCACAGAGTCAAACAGAGCTGAAGCGCTGACTTTGATTAAACACAACCTCCACTTCACAGGCTGCAGTCAATTTGAGCCAAGGTCGCTCTGAGCCGCTGACAGCACTCAAATATCAGCACTGCCTCTGTGTGTATGTGTGTGGTGTGTGTGTGTGTGTGTGTGTGTGTGTGTGTGTGTGTGACAGGTGGAAATGTGACACCTGAGTTACAGACTCAGCTGCAGCGAGTGTCTTTCCTCACCTCTGACGTCTCCAGCAGGGCGTCCAGATGTTGATCACTTCCTGTTGGAGGTGTTAATTTGTGTCAGAGATGGGATGCATTTTTCCCATGAGGTCCATTCACCTCCATCCAAACCCTCACCTGCTGCCTGCACTCCTGTCTGTCTGTCTGTCTGTCTGAAACACAGTATGCAACTTCTCCACTACAAGAGAAAACAGAAGTTTTTAGTAATATTCTTAAGGCCTTTACACACCAACAGCGATGTGAATTTTGAATAATTTGGAGGCAAAATTTCAGCGTGCCTGACTATTCACATCAAGCATGACGCGATTTTGCGAATAAATTTTTCAGGACTTCAGGACAACTAGGACTAGTAGGTAATGAAACAGCCCAGTAACAGAGAGACAGATGGTGTTAATATCCTTTTTTTTTAAATATAAATTTCCCAAACAGTCAGCCCTACCTCAGCATTGGCCCTGTAAAGTTCGAGATGATTTAAAACAGTGGGTGTTTTGAGTGATGTTCAACTCATGAAATGTCAAAATTTATAAATTTATTAAGAAATATTAACACCAGCATTGATGTGTTTCATCACAGAGTCATATAATTTAGTTTACAGCTCAAAAACATATTTAAGTGTGAAGTGCTTCTGTGAATAACGTTTTGAATGCAGGACTGCTCTACAAAGTCAAATAAAGAATTGGTTTTCGGTACCATAACAAAGCGTCCTTTATCCACTTTGCAAAGCACGTACTGGTTAAAATGACAGTCCTCCCCATCTTAAATTATGATAATGTAATCTACTGCTCTGCCTCCAAAAATTTCTGTTTAAGCAATTTCATTAACATCCCAAAAAGTCTGCACCTCCTTTGGCTGTTTCTCATTACAGATGTAGCCAGGTAAACAAGGGGCACAGAGTGTTTTTAAAGAATTTAGTGTTATATGATTGCCCTGTGAAATTACTACAGCAAAAGGTGTTTCTATCTGTGAAATAATACTGTCACTTTAAGAGCAGTGCAAGTTCAGATCGTGCAAGAGTGCAGAGTGCTCATTAAGACGCTTGAGACAGCAGCTGTACCAGGAAAAACCAAGCAACTGCTGATGTGTGTATTTTTCTTTATGTTGAGGAAAATACCCCATAAACATTGACAAAACACAGAAATAGTTACTAGCACCAGCAGATGAGAGTTTAATGAAGTTGTCAGGCTGAGGATGATGACTGATGATTTTGTACTCTTGCCGGTTGCAGTAGATTTGTAAGGCATGTTGGCTGTGCGATATCTCCACCACGCTGAGGGAAAGACTGAACAGCGGGTTGGCGTAAGAGGTGATAAAGCACACTTGTGAACAGAATGTTATTGGTGCAAGCTGATCATTTTAATAGTCGCCAAATACTGTCTAGTACTGCTTAGTATTGTCTAGTATTGCCTAGTTGTCTGGTGGAGTCTGGTCAAGTCTAGTGTGCTCTGTATAGCTGAAGTTGTAAATAGGAATTGGTTCTCAGTTGACTTATCTGGTTAAATAAAGGTAAAATAAAATAAATGAATAAAATGTACTTTTCAGAATGTGGTGTTTGTACGAAGTAAAGAATTAGAATACTTCTTGTACCAGTGGATAATTGACAAGCTATTACCTGACATGTAAAATTGACTTTCTGTGAGAAAAAATAAAGATTTGTATTTTTCTGATATTGAATTTTTTGTGGTCTAATTATTTATTGAGCAGAGTATGTCTGGTTCACCTCATTGCTTTTTTTTTTCACAAAGGTCTTGAAATTTTGTGACTTCTGTGATGTCATGAGGCATCTACGGGCAAATATCCACACTTATAACATTATATTTATTTCTGGTTTGACCTCAGACTTTTGCCTGGTCAAAATGATAAAATAACTCACCGTGTCTCTGAAACATGAAACATAGTTTGCACGTTCAGGCGTCTTTATCTCACTGTGTGACTGTATGTGATAAAAATGTCAAGTTTAATTTGGCCAAGAGACCATATTCTGTGTGTGTGTGTGTGTGTGTGTGTGTGTGTGTGTGTGTGTTTAATCTGGAGAGTGGAGTCATTTTCCCCTCTAATGAGTGTGTGTGTATAAACTGAGTCCTAATAGGATCAGTAGAGTCCTATAACAGCCCACAGTACACACTGAGGAACAGCTGGAGGGAATTCACTCTCTCCCTCTACCTCAACACACACACACACACACACACACACACACACACACACACACACACACTATGAGAGGGATAATGTGGCTGAAAGACATCAGTGCCTTACAACTAAAGAAAATCTACACAAATAGCAAAAATATCACTTCTTAACACATCTTGGCTCCTTTTACTTAAATTTTGTCAGTAGCTTGTTTTAAGTCTCCCTAATCTAGCTATGGATGCCAAATCCAAAAAAATGAAAAGTCTCAGGGGAAAATAGAGAGACAGATCTTTATTTTGTATCATCGGCTCTGTTGCGAGTAACGGTTGCAGACTCCTGGGTTCGGTGAACCAAATACTTGATTAAAAGGAAAGATTGTGTGAAGAGTAGAGGTGTTGTTACACCATACACACAATATACCTCTTTTACTTTATTGGCGAACACAAGCTTTGTTTAAAAAAAAACAGATGTGTTTATTGGCTCCAAATAAGAATAAAATTGAGGTATGGGCCTGTCTGTGTCTTGGGAGGAATAGCTGATCCTTAATGCAGTTGTAGGTTAGTAAACGTAATGTGATTCATTATCAGAGTTAGACTGGGGCTGTGTTAGGCATCTCAACAGCATTTATTTGGCAGAAAACCCAAAGTATATAAATATAAGTGCAATACTCAGTATACCATGGGGCATGTCTATCAACTATATTTACATACAGCAGCAACACATACTGGCATGGATCACACAGCAGAGAGGGGCTGCAGTGTAACACAAAACCAGCTGAGTTTGTATTGCAGGATAAAGTTCCCACAAGGCTTCAAATGAGGCTTTTCACACATAACATCCCCCCAGTCGTACGAGCTACAGCCCAGCAACATGCTAACGGCAAATACAACAGGTGACCCTGTAAAGTAAACAGTAAAGCAACGTTAAAGTATCTGAACTTATAGCGTATATAGTTTGAAGTCAGTATCGACTGATTCTTGTGCTTCAGTTTTGAAGCAAAGCTAAAATTTGTGCTGACCTTCGTCAAGAAAGCAGCCCGAAGTAAAGTGGTGAACTCACCATAGACACAAGAGTTTTACAGTCATTGTGGGGACATTTCCATCAGAATTTCTTGTATGAAAGGTGCTATACAAATGTTCATTCTTATTCTTATTATTTTCCTTATTATCATTATTACTGTTATTATTGTACACATATGATAATATCATGTAAGTAATCCACCACCTCTTAAACATGCGTCTGTTCTCACTTTATCTCCCTCCACTCTGACCCCACTTCCTCCGTGACATTTGTGTGTAAAATGATACACTGTCTCTGCATAACTCAGTACAGACTAAATGCTGTGAAATGACACACTAAGAGCTAAAAAATCACTGCAAGACATTGGTTTGTTATTCATGCAGCATTTGTTCTTTAATCTTGATGGTATCATAGATTCACAGATATTGTAGCATTTCAAAAACACTGACAATGGAAATTATCAGGTTTTTTTTAAATCCGATATCAAAGTTCGTGTCTGGTCCTCAGGTTTAGCTCCAAATACAGGTTTTAGGTGGTGTTTTCCTCTAAATCTGACTCTGAACTACATGTCAGTGTGAAGGGAAATGGCTGCAACAAACATAACTCTGCCTGTAGCTCTGATGAGTCTGTCAGGCTGGAAATCTGCCCCTTTTTCATGAACTTTATCTTACATTAGTTACAGTCCATTCAAACATTATCTGTAACCTGCAGAAGACAGAAAAACTACCAACAGGAAGAAAATGAAAAAGAAGGATCTTGATAATGTTTAAGTAAATCCTGCACTCAGCAAAAGATTCTGCACAAAAATCAGAAGGTGGAACAATGCCTGAGCAATAAACGTTTGTTGCTCCTGACATTTAAAATACTGAGTAGGTACTTGAAGAAAGGTTTGCAGTGGTGAAGCAGGGGTGTGTTTCTGTTGTTGCCTTGGGTGTATCGTGTTACCGGCTGCTGCTGCAGTGAGCTGTGTTAACTCGGACGTCGTGATCTACTGGCTGGTGCCGGGATTTAATTCAGACGGCAAACAAAGCTGGGGCGAACCCACAGATGGTCCCATATATCCAGTGGGAAATCTTGTCAGGGGCATCTATCCAACAACACTGCAAAAAATATGTGTGTGTGCGTTGTGTGTGTGTGTGTGTGTGTGTGCAGGTGTGTGTATTTGTGAGTGTTTTCAAGCCAAAAAGAGGATTCAGTCGTCACACAGACAAAGTGATTCACAGCTCTATTTCAGGAGTTAACACGCTGACAAATTATCCTCTGATGTAAAAGTAGAAACCAACTAAATGTTTTTATTCTCAATATGTTTGTTTAAAGCATCAAATGTTTTGATTTCTTGTTACATTAATACAACGGTAACCACTTAACGATCAACTGCTTAAATGGATCAAAAAGCTTAAGACAGAATCATTTCTACACTTTTAGAAATAAGGGCTCTAAAAAGGTTCTTCCTGAGGGGCTGAGGTTCTACCCTGAACTATTTGCGTCAGAGGGACCCTTTTTGAAGAAAGGTGTGCGTGCTTGGCGTTTATTATTCAAATTTCAATGATGGTGTTGCAACCCCTTGCCTATGGTAAAAAGGGAAGTAATATAATCCAGTTTTAAATGGTAAAAGTAAAATTGTTTATTGACAGAATTTGGGTAACTGACAAACAAAAATTGTGAGGCAAGAACAGCAAAGGAAATGGGCCAAAGGATGCTGCTCAAATAAATAAATATAACCAAAGGAGGGCTCCCAAAAGTGGAGCTGCTAGCTAATAACCAAAGAAAATCAAAACACTGCAAAACAAAATCCTCACTAACTTACTGTATGTGGCAAAAACAGAACAGACAGCACCCCTTTTCCTATTGTTTCTGGACAAATACCAAAATCCCTAGCCCAGTTCTAGGTATTGTTACAAAAAAGTGCATCATTCCATTCAAAACTCCAGTTAAAGTGATATTCCACCGCTGAATAATAATTCACTCAATATGTACTCACCACTATGCCGATGTGAAGATGGATGAAGATCTTCAGTTCACAAAACAATCCTGGAGTTTCAGCAGAAAACAGGGTTGCAGCTAATGGCAATGATTGGAGACCAAATGTAAATGTAAAAAAAAAGAACACAAAACAAACCCAAAATGTCTCCATCCTGCTCATGTGGTGTAATCCAAGTGTCCGCGAGCCGCGACATTAAAATTTAACCACAAAAGACGCCATTTACGCCATGTTTTTAGCCGAAATGTCAACTGTAGCATGTAGCAGGTAGCATGTAAACATGGCATCGATCTCACGAGACTTCGTATATCTCTTAATGGACGCACGTGTGAAAATATCGCTGACAAGAGAGGGAAGGTGAGGGAAGCCGCGCCTCCCCAGCTGGAGCAAACCATGCGCAATGCCAATTAACATAAAAGACAATACTACATGCAAAAGGTTAGACAGAGAAGAGGGCACAGTGGCACTCGTGACAGATGATGTGGATGAGGATGCAAAATTTTATACTGTAGGTGCAATGCGTGCTTTTGCACAAACATACAAAACTTATGGACTTATGGGGGGTTGGAGCCAATCCCAGCTGACATTGGCCAAGAGGGGGGGTACACCTTGGACAAGTTGCCAGTTCATCGCAGGGCTGACACATAGAGATAAATAAGCACTTGCTCTCTCGCTTTAGAGTTACCAGTTAACCTATTTGCAGCATGTCTGGAGATATACAACAGTTTTTTGACTGCTCTGTTTTATACGACCACTGACAGCTGACTTCTCACTCTTGTAATTTGCTGCTGCAGGGCACAAGTGATCAACAACTGCTTCAATCTGAAATCTTGTTTCAGCTCAGGACAACATATGTGGAGGGCATGTTAATGTTGGGGGAACTTTACAAATCTCTGCTGATTGCATCTGGCAGTTGTGGTGACATTGCAGTAGGTGCTTCATCATTTGTTGCCTGGCGATCTGCACTCCACTGAGTGAACTCTTCAAATTACTTTTTTTTGGTTTGTTTGTTTTTTATTTTACTCCAATGATACTTTATCTTGCGTCAACTCGTCTGCTTCCTGAGGCTGCTGCTGTGTGCACAATAATTAGGTCCTGGGTGCATTTCCGCTGTCCCTGGTGTCTTAAAAACTAATCGTACCAACAATGAAATATGAGATATGTCTCAATGTTAATATATGACAAGTCACCAAATACAGAGTAACACCTGATAAATGGAAAATAACCCGTAATTTAAATACCATGGCTTCTAGTAGTCCTGATTACTTTCTTCTTTTTAAACATTGATCATAAATATTTTATGTTGATTTCAAACTAATTAAATTGAGACTAAATTTTTTAATATATATAATTTATTTTGCATGATCTCTCAAGGTCCACCTGCAGACCCTTCACTCTGGGAATCACTGCTTTAAAGCCTGTATTTTTTTATGCATCTGTTTTGAATGTGTTTTTTTGTTTGTTTGTTGGTTTGTTTGTTTGTTTTGCATTCTTGTGGCTGCAACTTTTGTGTCTCACTCTCTGTGCAGCACTTTGTGCACCCACCTGGAATGAAATGTGCTGTATAACTAAAGTTCAGATAGTTATCCAGCGTATTTTGCATGTGTGTGTATAAATTGCCTGAGGAAAAATGGATGAAAATGCTCCCAAAAAATCTGACTCAGAGAATAAATGAGCTCTGTATGTATAAAGTATGTCTTTCCCAAAAGTCGGTGTCTGGAATCCAGTGTTTAAACTGGTGTTACTAAACTCCTGGCTGGAGTCATTAAATATCCTCTGTCTTAATATTTTAACTGTTGAGAGTTTGACTGCAGATAAATCAAACAGCATTATCACACATTCATCAATGCGCCGTTTTCTGCTCTGTTTATTGACTCTCCTGGAGTACTTTGTCACTCTGAATCAGACTGAGCTGACATACATCACATATACAGCATATCACATATAACACACACACACACACGGAGGCAGGCTGTATTGATCTGGAGGTGGGAGCCATAAAATGGGAGGTGATGGATCGGTGCGGTGCGGTGGGCGGCTCGGCCTTGTCGCTGGTGATTTTTTTTCTGCCCGGAGATGTGAGCTCTGCGCTGGCCGATCGATAAGAGGGCCGGACGCTTTCTGCATATTCATCGAGCGCGTCACACCTGGAAAAACAAATAACACAGAGGTGTTTTCTTCCATTTTAACTGACACATCAAGGCTGTCATTGTGGACAGGGGGTTTCCCTAATAACTATGGATGTCATCTTTATCCTGTGAGAGATTTGTCGCCATTTAATTGATGGATCTGAGCTCAAACTTTGCACAATAGCATTTGTCCCTGAAGGGTTGGATTGATACAGTATATTAAACATTCATAAAACAAGACATAAAGTCCTGCTAGTGTCCAGCAGAGGCTGAAAATCTTTATCACACCCAGAAAACAAAGCTGTATATCTCCTGTACTGTGCATTGTGTCCTAATAGCAATGTGCCAAATAAAAAGAGCAGCCAATCCCTCTCTGTGTTACTTTAACAACTGTTGTGTTGAAGATGACATGTTTTGAGGGTTTTAAAGATGTCAAGTGAAATATCACCACGAAAAATGTTTTCTTTTCCTCCACCAAAGTGGTTTTTGTCAGTGTGTTGTTAGTCAGTTAGCAGGAAAGAATAATAAACTGAACTGACTGAATTTTGGTGCACACTGGGTTAGAGCTGCAATGTTTAGTCAATTATTAATCGATTACCAAATTAATCGTCAACTATTTTGATAATCGATTGATCAGTCCAAGTATTTTTTAAGAAAAAAAGTCTAAATTCTCTGATTTCAGCTTCAAGGTGATTTTTTCTTTACTCTTCTATGAGAGTAAACTCAAGATCTTTGGGTTCTGAGCAAAACAAGACAGGAAACATTCACAATTTTCATCATTTTCTGACATTTTATAGACCAAACAACTATTAAGTGATTAATCGAAGAAATAATCGACTGATTTATCAACTATGAGAATAATTGTTAGTTGCAGCCCTACACTGGATCATGGGTAAAAGAATAAACTGTAGTAGCTGTGGTGCAGAACCAGGAATTATTTGAAGGATTGTTGGCAGCACTATAAAGAAGTCTTCGTGAAGGAGAATACAAGTTGTAACTAATGGCATTATTATGTTCAATAAATAATTAAAGATGCAATATGTAAGAATTTGAAGCAATTAACATGTATGATGGTTCGACATTAATGCTTGCCCACTTGTTCTGGGCGAGTAAACTGTGTTTGAGCAAGTAAAAAAATAAAAATGTGACTACTTTATCTATTTTAGCTTTTCAGAGCAGAGAAAACTGCTATTTCCTCATGATTTTGAGACTCAATTTTAATCATTTAATCACTGGCTGTATAGTTAATAGCACGTTTCTGTGTTGTGACAAATTCAGAATTCACACTGATTGTTGCCTTACACGACCTTTGAAGATGACAATATAGATCGATATATACTTTGCAACGATCTTATTGAATCGTTCAACATTGAATCAATATATCGATCCAGACTGATGTATCATTACACCCCTAGTTTTTTAAATATCAAAATAAAAGGTGTCCCATTTTACCAGAAGTGCCTGAAAAAGTGTTCTTGGGACATATTGTGTTTGAGAAGGGCCTCATCAGTTTGTGTTTGATTCTTTATTTTTTTTTTCTTCTGTATATTGTATTAAAGTAACTAATGTGTTGGGATGATTCGGTAAATTGTTCCAAAATGCAAATTTTCATAAAGTGTCTTTTATTTTAACAACACTCACACTACTAGTTGTAGTGTAGTATTAGTTGTAGCAGCTCTTTGCGCGCCCTCAGACTTTTTCTTTTTTTCAGTAAGACCAGTCCGGTCACGGTGATGACGCACAAGAAACAGTGAGGGAGAGAGAGTGAGAGTGAGAGAGGATCACATGTCTTCAGTGGTCCCGCAGCTCTCTGACAGTCAACAGTCTCCTCTCAGTCTGCTTTCGGTGAGGCTGGACGCTGCTGGACGCGGTCCTGATGTGATGCTGAAGTCGATGGAAGACGATATCGATCATTTGCGGTTTCCTCTCGTGCCTCGGAGGGTCGGGACCACCTGTCTCCTGTCTCCGCTCTGAGGACAAACTATCACAAAGAGGAGAAAAGACCCCTAGAGACGCGCGTAATTTCTCTGTGCGTCTTTAACGCGCCATGCCTCTCCTCCTCCACCTCCTGTTCCTCCTCTGAGCGCCTCCTTGGATGAACTTTCTGGCCGCCTGCGGGGACGCGGCCGCTCGCACTGAGATCATGAAGACGACGCGGAAATGTCGCGCGCTGCTGTCCGTGGGTTTGAACCTGGTGGCCCTCTTCTTCTCCACCACCGCCTTCATCACCACGTACTGGTGCGAGGGTACCCAGCGCGTCCCCAAGCCCAACTGCAGCAAGCAGCGGCGCCACAACTGCATCGACTACGGCGGTGAACGAGACGGACCAGAACAAGGTGCACTACAGCTGGGAGACCGGAGACGACCGCTTCCTCTTTCGCCGCTTCCACACCGGCATCTGGTACTCCTGCGAGGAGAACATCCACGAGGCAGGTGGGCACATCAGTCCAGTGGTGTTTACCTTAAAACTGATCCTGTAGATGAGGGCAGCAAAGATACAAGTGGTTCCAAAAATAAAGATCCCTCAGAGGATTTAGGAGCAGAATTCGCTCCAGAAATCAGTGATTTACTTTGAATTGAGTAATTGTTGGTGTTGTCCGCAGAAGTTTGATTTTGTTTATCAGAGTGCTTCACCTCCTCAATAAATGAAGGTAACAGGTAAGTCATGGCATTTTTACGCACGAAGAAAAGACGCATCTTTGTGCGTAAAATCGAAACATATTAATGGTTATTTCAGTGTGTGTTTAAACCAAAGTGATCTTTATTTTGTTGTGTTTTAGCGTCTGTTCAACTTATTCAGGAGCTTTATGAAGGTTGTTCTGATGCGTTTAAGGAACACCAAACACTGTGTGTACTAAACTGAGCCCAAGCTGTCCTTAGAGCAGTTGGTTGCGATTGTTGTTTAGCAAGATATCATAAACCAGCTGCAATAATGTTTATGGTAATCATGATACAGATCACAAACAGAATAACCTAAATCAGAAATTGAGTGCCAGGCACGTGCCCCAGGTGGTGCACCTGCTCTTTTGCCCCAAGTGCCCTCTTTGCAATTTTGGCCCATGGCATCAATACTGAAATAAAAGTGTGTTGTAATGTCCGAGAATTGCGTCTGAGCTGTAATTCAACTTTTCTAAGATAAACTTTGATCCCACGCATTAGTGCTGTGAGTGTTTCTGTTATTTTGTCCACCTCAAACGGTGAAAATGACCAACAAACAGGATCTGTTGTTTCTGTTCTGCAACCACAGAGAGTGAGAGTGATGGTGAATGAGCAAGAACAGTGTGTGTGTGTGTGTGTGTGTGAAGACACGTTTGGCAGTGTATGAGAGTAAATAAACAGCTTAGAGGGACAGACAGAGCTAAAGAAAATAAGAAAAGTGCGTCTGTGCGTCTATTTTGGTTGGGAAATGGGCTGAATCCATCCTTGCTGGATGTTGATTTTTTTAGGGTGATATTTGTTATTTTAGTTTACTAATGTAATGGTTGGCAGGGTGACAGTCGCTGCTCTGTGATGCATTCTTATCCAGCAGCACAGTGCACACCCCCTCAGCCAGAGCCGAGTGCCCTGAGCTGGGTGAAAACAGCCTGTAGAACCAGACTCTTTAAACATGTAACACTGTGAATTAAGAATTTATTTCAATCAAACCAGGTCACTGTTGGGTCGGTGGACAGACTAACAAAGACAGTTTTGGAGAGTTTTACGTGTTTTTACATCAAGTTTGAATTACGTCTTTTACAAGGAGTTAACGAGTCAGTTAAGCTCGTCTCAGTTTGGTAAAAGAGAGACTTGAATCAGAAGGAGTACGGTTGTATTTTTCTGTTGAGTGAGGAAAATATGTGTGAGACTGTTTCGGTTTGTGACACTTTGTGAGCTCATTTTGTTTATTGGACATAGTGAATGTACATAACGTACGTGATGTAGATCACCCAGCTGACACTCAGGATGATGGGAGGAGGTGGGGCTGGGTATCGATTCAGATTTCACAACTCGATTTGATTCGATTCACGGTTCAATTCAATTCTATTTTGATTTGTTTAGGTTTAATAATGTTGAAAAATGGATGCAGTTTTGCTCAGTTTAGGAAAAGAGTTTGGTTTGGTATCAGCCGATTGATGAGTACGGTTCAGATACCAATCAATTAAAAAATCATTAGCTTTATAATACAGATGTCTGTATGGATGTGATACGATTGCAATCACAGGCTGCATTTACATGCAGACTAGTTTTCCACTAATATTCAGAATATGGCGAATAAGGCTGAACTATTAATTGAAATTTTACCAAAACTACAATATGGTTTACTGCAGTTTTTAAATTGTAAGAGGTGCAATATTTGTCAAAATACTATTTTAAATGAAATGTTCCATAAAGGCTGAAAACAGAGCCAAGAGGAGGCGTGGAAGTTTAGCTCTGTCTCAGGCCACTTGATTTACAATATGCTGAAAGGTTGTTGTAGAGCTGGGCAATGTATCGATATTATATCGTATCGTGATATGAGAGTAGATATCGTGATAGATTTTGGATGTCGTTCTATCGTGATATGGCGTAAGTCTTGTCTTTTCTTGGTTTGAAAGGCTGTATTGCAGTAAAGTGATATAATTTTCTTCTCATTATAAACACATTACTGATAATTATTTATCAAAAAAGCTCATTTTGTGAAAGCACCAATAGTCATCTGTACAATGTTGTCACAATATCAAGGTTCTTGGTCAAAAATATTGTGATTTTCACTCATTGTATCACCTTAGCTGCTTCAATCCCCTCGACTACGCAACATGTAGTTAGTCACAACCTGCATCATCAATAATTATCAATATCGAACGATATGAAACTTCACTATTGTGATAGGTTTTTCAGCTTTATCGCCCAGGCCTAGGTTGTTGATTTTCTTGGTAAATAACCATGCAACAAGCAGCATAATGTACAGTGAGCAGGTCATTATAGTGAAAAATGCACAAAGGAATAATCACTGTACATTATACCATATTTAATGTTAACAAGTCATTATATAGTATTATCTCCATGGACTTAAAATCTGGACGAATGGATGGACCGACGGATGGACAGATGGACAGATGGACAGATGGATGTTTCTGGTGTGTTTTCTTCTCTCTCCTTGGTGTGTGAACTCTACAGAAAAGCCCATCAGGAGAAAATATGGTGGATTTCCTGCTGAACTCAATGTTTTATTCAGCTGTTTTCCTCCTTTTGGAACAAATTTAAAATATATGATGGTGGTTGGCTGGATCATTATGAAGCCCGTATAAATACTTTATTGTTTTCAATGATAAGAAACTCCCAGCTCATGACTGTTAACCTCCACGTGCACCCTGGATGTCATGATTTATCACAGTCAGAAAGCTTGTTTTGCATCTGGGCCGTGGTGATAAAGTAGATTTTATGGAGCAGAGATTTTGTGAATTTTGCCTCCAGTTTTGGTGAAAAAGATGTCTAGACTATATTTTCAACATATAACAGCTTCTGAAGGATCTTTGTTCATATTTCTTGGCAAAAGTGGTCAAAAAGTCAAATCCTTTCATATGTCACAGTGTTAGAGGACAAGTTTAGTGACAGGAGTTTGTTGACGTCCTGCAACCTAGATTTGTCTTGGCCACAGAGAAAAATGATTTGTGGTCGGCCGGCAGGTTTTTGCTTAGTTCATATTGATATTTAAAGAGTAGGCCATGTATTTTAGAAGCTTTTTTTTTTTTTTTTTGTTATATTTGTAAAATTTCTCTTTGATCCCGACATCCATCAATAAATCAAATGCTCAGAAAAATCCATTATCTGTGGCTGTTACAGGCCTGCAATAAGTCCAAAATATAAAGCTGAGTCTGCACAACAGAAACTGCTCCTCATATATATCATGGTCTGAAATTTTGGATTGTCAGTGCAGTGAGTCAAGTCTAGAAATCGGTCCATGGTCAATCTCTTTAAGTCTCATTTAGTTTTCAGTATGGAGCTCAGAAACAGGCTCCCTGCATGAAGGGTTTTGGTGTTGTGGCAGCTCATCAGTGACGGTTGTGTTTGGTTGAATCCACATCAGAACCTGCAGCAGAAAACAAGCCTCACACAGAGACAGATGACAAAGGTGTCGCATGGCAGAAAGAACAGATGGCTGACGGTTTACTGAACAGTGAGAAGAAACCAGAGGTTATAAGATGCATAAAGACAGTATATCTGCTTTTTATAGACTCCCTGGTCTAAACCTGGTTGTCATCTTCCCTCACAGTGTTCTACCTTCAGCTCACACAGGCGAATATTGTATGTGCTACTGGTGCAGATCAGCTTGTGGGCCAGTTGCTCTGTAGCTTTTCTTCCACTGACAGAGTTCCTGTTTTGTTTGTTACTGTGGCCAAGTTTCCTGTTGGTTGATGAAGTTGCTCTGGTCATTTCACACTTTCTTTGTGATATTTTGTCATCAAACTTGATGTCCCTCCTCTTGTTTCACTCTGAAACTCTTTCAAAGCTGCACATACACTAGAATTTCACTGCGGATGAATCGTGACAAAGCAGTTGTCGATATTAAAGTTTTACCTGTTGCATGATGAATAAAATCATCCACATGTAGATCACTGCCGTTGTTACTCCAGATATTTATGCTACCTGCTTCTAATTATTCCTGATGCAAGGAAGCTTCTGTGATAACCTGAAAAGTGAAGGTATACAGCAATTGTTTATTAGTAAGGTCCATTTTCTTTTTTAGTATTCGAAAATACAAACTTTGACATCTTTCCAGAACACTACACTACACTAGTAGAATTTGCTGATTGTACAACAGCAGATTCTCCACACAAACTTATTTCTGGAAAGGGTCGTAGAATCAGTCAGTCCTTTCTTTAGTATGAAGTGTACAGTTGATAATTTTCCAGACATCCATGACAACACTGCAATTAAAGCAATTAATCCAGTATTACTTTTAATTGTGCAAACTGTAGTGCAGTCCCAGACGAAGAACTTTTTAAGTCGAATCACATTTGCTGTTCAGTGGAACCTTTTACAGCCGACGTCAGTGAAAAGCTGCGCCTGCATTCAGCAACAGAAGTAGTGGTCTCCCCGAGTCATCCAGATGAGTTATCAAGCTGCAAAGTTGAGTTGAACATTTTATGAGCACCAAAATCACCAAAATGTCTGGTTATTGTGTATATGATACATCAGAATCTATATTCCACTGGCTGACTTAAGTTGTACAGAATTCTGACAGGATTACGACCATTTCAGAGCAATTGGCGACATCTAGGGCTGCAAGCTATTAAACGTGTTGACTGGACTGAGGATGAGATCAAAACTGCTCGTGTTTGCAGCGAACATTGACAAGCTGTTGTGTGATCTGCTATACTCCCAATGCCAAACTGCACAGCTTGTATGCTTTACAAATGAGTATGTTTGACCAATAAGACTCGTGTTTTAATGCCTTTATTCATCATCTGTGATGTGAAAACAGAACAGTAAAAGTGTGCATCCTCCATCAGTTCAGTTAAAAAAATTCCAGCACCCCATGATGTCACCCTTGTCTGGCGTCACCTGCCCTGCACACTCAGTGCTCTCTCATGCTGTGAATTAAAGATTTATTTCGACCAAACCAGAGTTGGTGATTGTTGGAACAGTGGGACTATGAACCAAAATATTTCTGTTGTTCTGTTTTTTCTGTCGAATTTGAATGAAGCCGACAACGATGATGATGTTAAAATTGCAGTTTTTCAAAAGGAGTCTTCGTGAGTTTGGCAAGAGCAATTAAACAGTTGTTTCTGTTTAAACAAAACGTATCTTACTCTTTTACAAAAAGGTCTGTCACTGTAGGGATCCTATCCGTTAGGTTGTCATTCACTTAGAATAACTGCCTGTCAGTGGCAAAAACAAGCACAAGCAAAAATGAAAGCGTCACCTGTCCTGTGCGCTCTGTGGTGCGCTCCAGTCAAGTGTCTGACAGTGCGTCACGATGCTCTGCATTTCTGTCACTCTTCTCTGCTTCCATTACAGTTAGTTTTGTGGTTTGTGGTGATTTAGAGGCTGTTTGTAAAGTTTACAGCCTGTCATGCTGTTACACTGCTCTGTGCACAATGATGCAGCTAAAAAAACAAGAGCTGAAACTCGTTTACCCACTAAGTGCTCCATCTAACACAAAAATGTATTTCAGTATGATTCATAATTCCTTGCTGAAATATTTCTCCCTGTGTATTTTTGTAAGCTTAAATCTGTTTTATCCTGTAATTAATGCACACTGACTGATGAAGGGGAAGAAATTATGACTGCTCAACTAGAAAAATCTCAGTCAACTGAGGAGTGATGATTTGAATCTTGGACTTTCAGGGGGCAGCCGTACTAAACTGTCAACAAATATACGGCAATAATGTTGCTGCATGGCTCACTATTTGGCAAAAATAAGAATAAAGATTTTTTTTTTACTCTAAGTTGCAATCAAAAGGCCTGATAACTAAAATCTGCATCTTCTCTCAGTGTCCTGGTGTTACTGAAGCCTGGTCTGCTGATTGATGTCGTACAACTTTACTGTTTCTATTCATCAGTCTCACTGTGCTGCTCCTGAGTGTCCTCCTCGTCCTCCTCCTCCTCCTCCTGCTGCTGCTCTGCACACAGCCTGCTGTGAAAACTGCTTCAGATTCGTCTTCAGGAGAATTTAAACAATGATTAAACAACTCAAGTTTGATCCTGTCTGTCCACGTCCTGACTGGACTACCTGATTATAGGCACTGTAGATTGATTGTGATATAATATCCGCAGATGTTTTGTTTTCGTCTGTCCATCCTGCTGCTGTCACTTCATATTGACCGAGAGCAGCAGGCCACCTGGGCCATTAAAGGTTAAATTAAAAAGTCCCACTGTCATGCTGTCACGATCACTTCAACGAGGCTTACTAACTTCATTACATCACTACAATCTGGCACGATTGGTGAGGAGACTCGTAAGCAGCTCAGCTCGACACTGTTCTCACAGCAGTGATGAGAGCCGAGTCTGGAGCTCCAAGAAAAGGCTTTAGTCTGCACAAAGTTCACTTTCACATCAATCAGAGCCTTTAACAACTCTTCAGAGTTACTAAATGCACTTTCTAGCAGACGCTTTCATTTCTTCACAGTTCTTTAATTTTCTTCATTGCGGTTTTATAGATACTTTTTGTACCGACCTCATGATTATGCCGCGCTGTTAGCTGGAGGCAAAGCAAAGGAAAACTGGAGGCAAATACAGAGTAGGAAGCCACATAACCAAGCTAAAATATCATCTTTCTGTGTTGTTGGTGCCAAAAATTGAAATTTTATCTCACACCAGCTGCCACTGACAGTCAAAAAATCTGAAGACAACTGTGGTTAAACACGAACTGTGAGCGGGCCACAACAAAATAAACAAAATCAACTCACAAAATGTCAAGAAAGAAAATATTCTCACGACTTTTTCCCTCATTTAAACAGAAAAATACAACTGATTATCATCTGAATTCAAATTTCTCTCTTTTATTGAACTAAGATGAGCTTTAATTGTCTGACTAACCCCATAAAACACACTTCATTTAAACTCTTTAGACAGTCAGAAACAAAACTTTTACAGTTACAGGATAAAACATATAGAAGCACAGTAGTTGGTGAACAAGTTTCAGCTCTTGTTTTTCATCTGCATCATTGTACACAGAACAATGCAACAGCATGACAGGCTGTGAACTTTACAATCTGAGTCTCTAAATCACCTCAAACAACAAGGAGGAGGAGGAGAGGAGGAGGAGAAGAGAGAGAGAAATGGAGCGCAGCAGATGTGTGGTCAGACATTATATCCAGACACACCAGCAGAGCGCACAGAGCAGGTGATGCTTTTTATTTGCTTGTTGTTTGCGATTGTTTGTGCCACTGACAGGCTCAGATTGTTATTGTTAGTGTCTAACAACATTATGGAAAGGATCACAACAGTGAGAGACCTTATGACACATTTTGTTAAACCAGAAATAGCTGATTAATTCCTCTCACCAAACTCACCAGAAACCTTCTTGTCCATCTTGGTTTGTCTTCCCACTGTCCCAACAATCACCAACTCTGGTTTGGTCCAAATAAATCCTTAATTCACGGTGTGAAGGAGCACGGAGGTTGCGGCGCAGGTGTTGCTGGACAGCGACTGCAGCCTCGGGACAGAAGCTCCGCAGGTCCGCTGATTGTATAACTGAACTATAGGAGGATGCACACTTTTAATTTCTCTGACTGGGTGAAAATCTGGTATTTTCACATCACAAATGATGAAGAAAGGCATTAAAATGCTAACTGGTAAAGCATACTCATGTAGGCTCATATAGGAGTTTAGTGTGGCACACTGCACTAAAAAAAAATAGAAGAAGGAATTGTTCAGCCTACTGTTTCACAGCGTTAATAAGGTATTTATTACATTTCTCAGCTAGCTTTATTTTGAAAGTCTAAGCACATTTATGACCACCAACTTGACTGTGAAGCCCTACATGTGCAAAACTGACACTAGAGAGGTACATAGAGCATCACAGGGCTGCATCATAGGGTCTCTGTTTGATGAGTTGGGAGGGAGAACGTGTTGGCTGCATTGATTTTGATCCTTTTTTTAATCTGTCCATCATGAGTCTGACAAAGTTTTGCAATTATAAACTGGTTGACCCTTTTAAGACCTGTAAATGCATTGTTAAATTTATTTGGAATGTGAATAAATGAAGGTCCAAAGGAGTCTGCAGTTTCTCTGCAGGTCCTTCTCTTCTTCTCCAGGTTGGTCCTCTGCGTCCGGTGTGAATAACGCCGACAGGGTCACAACAGTAGAAGTGATGGTACGTTAGCCGTAGTTCCACAAAACCATTCATACTCATTACAACTGCAATTAGCCCCGAATGACATCGGATCACTGATTAAACAGACTGCAGAGCTGTTGGCTGCAGGGCGAGGGAATAATGAATGAGGACCGTGAAAGTGAGAGTTGGGACTGTGAAGTAAAAATACAAGAAGAAATGTGAAACCACCTGAAGCCTCTCTAAATGAATCTATTCCATTACAACCTGATCAACGGGGAGCGCGATAACTGGGATTTTTGGGTTAATTGACATTTTAGAGGGCCGTTGTCTCCCGTGTGTTAGTTAGAGCTGTCATCAGGTCACAGACAGGCTCACTCACTCTTTAATTACATTTTAGATTCATGTCCTAATCAGACGCTGTGCTGCTCACCTTTTGGCTGTGGCATATTTTCACTGCAGCTCACCAAGTCATGAACATGTTCCTCGACACTCTCTCTGCACACCTCTAGTTTTAACCTTGGAAAACATGAATTATAACCATTTCAGATGAGTTTCTCTGCACTGTGTCAAATAGCGTGCTGCATTTATTACAGACCAACTTTTGGCCGAGGTTATTATCATTTAATTTCAGTTTGAGTAAAGCTGTAACTGGCAAACAAGTAGGAGCACTGAAATGAAGGAGGATTTAGACACAACAGGTGGTTTAAACCTACAGAAGAAGCAGCAGACAGAAACAACAGGTGAGCAACAGGTAGCAGACAGGCTGTCACAATCTGCTTATGTTTCTCCTCTCCAACCTCATTTCTACCGTTCCACAGGCCCTTCGGCGCTGTTTTCCGTAGTTGCCTGTACTTCCCTGCTCTCCTCCTCACCTGCATCTCATTCCCTCATCAGCATCTCAATTCATACAGAGGCTGTGCATGAGGCACAGTATGCTCTTACACCCACTGAGTGGCAAAAAGTCAGTTGAGTTGCAGCATTAAACACAAAAAAAAAATCTAAAATGAGCACGAGCTGCCAAAAAGCTAAAGAAAAGAGAAGCAAATCCATGCAATTCACAGAAACAACCGGAATCCAAGCACTGAAGCATGGATTTGCAGTTGTCATTTTGTTCCAGGTATGCTGGAATTTTTTGGGTAGAATCAGACCTTCAGTTATACACTGTGTTGACAAATGCCAGCAAATTTAGTGCACAGTTTACATCTTCATTGTTTAATATTTTGAAGTATTTCCACACAAAGCTAGTGACAGACATCATTTTGTTTTGTGTTTTTTTTTTTTTTATAAACTGATCAAATCCAATTTGCATGACCTTCCCTTGGCCCTGTTTTCCTGCAGTGGACCCCTCCCGTAAATTTCAAAAGGTCCCTTACTGAAAGTAACACTAGTTGGACTGTGTCTCTGGTTCTGACCTTTTCCTGCCTCATCATCCTGTGAGTTTTTCTACCTCATTTTATGTGTTAAATCACTGACCTGCACCAGATCTGCACCAGTTGTCTGCATTTGGGTCCTGCCTCTGTATTCCTGTTACCCTGCTCGCACCAGCTGTGACACAGACGGCAAAGACTGGACCAAACCCAGTAGTGAAAAGCTTGCCTCTGTATGATGAGGGAATAACGAACAGCAGAGAGGGTCAGGTCATCTCTTCATGGGCAGCAAACTCACTGAGGGAAACCAGAGGGCACATGAGACATGACAGGTGGTGTGTCTTGACATGCCCTCCATCACTTTGCCTTGGCAGCATACAAAGTGGTCACAGAAGATTTAAGATAGAGCAGCACACCAGCCCTCTTCTTCTTCTTCCTCTTCTTCTTTCTTCCTTCTTTCAAAAGCACTATTCAGTAATGAATCCTGACAGTTCAGTTAGGTCCACACAGTCCCAACAGGTACTGGTTCTGGCAAACGCACTGTGCATGCTGAGTAGATGAGGTGGCGAGCGTATACGCATTCTTTTCTCAGACACAGATACTTGTGTAAAACGGGCTCTGGTAAAAGTTGAAAAAGTACAGGTATAAAAGGAAAAAGTGATTCTATGCAAAGCTAACTGAACCACACCTTTTCTCAACGGCCGAGTCTCTGTCTGTCTGTCTTTTTATGTCTTTTATGCATGTTTTCACCCTGTTACATCTGTCCTGTGTGATATGCACTGATGGACACACCAAGGTCTTTTCTATGTATTATTGTCCGATCCATTTAGGCTGAAATCGGTTTTGATGTTGGGAAGGCACGCAGTGATATAAAATAGAAATAATCTATTGTCTGAGTACAAGAGTTGAGCAAGGTTGGTACCTGGCAGAACCTCAGTCTGCTTTCTTCTTCTTTGTTTCCTGTACTTAGATATGCTCTGTGCTTGGCTTGTCTATGTTGAAAGCAAAGCAAAAAAGAAAAGAAGAAATAACTTTGAAGATGTTGCTGGAGGACCTGTAAAAGCAACATCACATCTTAAACTAGCTAATGTTAGTAAAACATTAGCTAACCAGCTAGCCATTCATTGATGCAATTTATATTAGTTAGCTAGTTAACTAGGATTTTGCCAAAATTAGCTATCGGATGTAACCAGTTTTAATAATTGATGTAGATTAGCTAATGTAAAGAGTTAAAAAATGATTGAGAGCATAAATATTCATAAGGTGTAAAGTAAGGCTGAATGATTTTGGAAAAATAAATCTAATTACAATTATTTTTACTGATACTGCCATTGATTTTACTGATTTTTGCAGTGATCTGCACCAAACCATGTTGAGCTGCAATGATTTGTTGATAAATGGATTAATCGATTAGATGTCAATTATTATATTACTTGGCAACAATTTGGATATTTTGGATTTATTTATTTATCTATTTATTTATTTGGTTGTTTTTTTTGTTTTGTTTTTTACCCCTAAGAAAAGTTCAAATTCTCTGATCTCAGCTCCTCAAATGTGAATACTTTCTGGTTCTTTACTCCTCTCTGACAGTAAACTGAATATCTTTGAGTTGTGGACAAAATAAGACATTTGAGGATGTCATCTTGCACTGTGGGAAACAGTGATCAACATTTTAACTAATCGATTAATCATGAAAATTATTGGCAGATTAACTGATAATGGAAATAATCATTAGTTGCAGCCCTGCAAAGATGTTTTCTTAAGTCTGTAGAATCTTATGTGTAAGCCAGCACAACTGCAGCACCACAATCATTTTATGAAAAAAAAAAAGGGGTTTTATCAAGTATTGCAGCTCCTGTGATTTGAAAATTAATTTCGAAAAAGTGGTTGGGACTAACGTACAGTCAATTATGAGACTATGGGCCAGTTAATCATTAAAATAATTGGTTAAATAAGTTACATTTGGATAAAAATAGACACCCCTATATATTTTTTTTATTTTATTGTGTCTTAAATTGTGAATTGTAAAATGCCAATTTCATTTTACTTTACTTGTTGCAGTGTTGGTGCAGTTCTCAAACAGGTCACTAGAAGGAGTGTAGCAGGAACCTGAAACCCCTTCGAGGCAGCGCTGCAGAATAAAACCGAACGCAAGCTTAAGTTTTCTGCCTATTTGTTTACAGATACAGGTGGGTTAATATTCTGCTAAAACATACCTCAGTATAAGAATTATTATTATAGATGCAGCTGAACAAAGAGCAGTGACAGCAGTTCTTTATGTTGTATTTTGCTGTATAGTTTTCACCGTGTACTCAAGTTTCAGTTCAAGTCTATTTTAGCCTCTGAAATTTAAATTATCCTCAGTATCCAGAAGACAAACAGTATCTTCATCTGTGTGTGTGTGTGTGTTGGGGGGTCCGGTGTGTGTTTGCAGTGTGAGGGTGTTGGTGTTCAGGCTGGTTATAGATGGTCCTGCCTGCAACACTGCAGAGGCTGAGTTATGGCTCATGTTGTGGCTGCTGATCTGTGACCTGCAGGGTCCCAGCGAGCTCTGATCAACTCTCTGCAGCCTCAGAGTGCAAGAAAAAAAATGTCCTGAAAGCCAAATGATACAGCAGCATGCAAAACTCTCCTTACATCAATACTGTACTGACAGCATGTGAGATAAATACAATAAAGTCTCTGTGAACTGTTGAGTGTGTATGACTATAGGATAAAGATACATAAGATACTAAATATAAACAATCATAATTTATTTATTTATTTAAGGACAACTGATCTGCTGATGTGTTTGTCAGAACATACACAACACATATCAGTTCAAACAAACACCATGTAATCAACAATCAGCAGGAAAAGCACCAGGTAGAAACAGCAACAACTGAATGATACAAAAGAAAAGGCCAGATTATTAAAAACAAACACAGGTGTGAGACCAAATATACAAATGAATAGTATATTCTGTATGCCGTTCTTCATTGAAGGGTGCACTGCTACATCCTGCAAAAGCTCACCCATCTGGGTGAAATACCAAGATTTTTGGGAGTCTCACAGTCTAACATTCTGATGTTATAACATTTACCATTTTCACAGTTAGTTTCGCATGTTAGCATGCTAACATTTGCTAATTAGCGCTGAACACGAAGCCCAGGCTGATGGGAATCTCATTAGTTTTGCAGGTGTTTGATCATAAACCAAAGTAATTTGATCTGGTGATAGCGCTACATGAAAAGTCAGAGGATCATAAAAGTTATTATTATTCAACCTGAGGGAAACATGAATATTTAAAGGAGGTGTATGTGAGAGCAAAGCCTGTTATCGTGTAAACAAAAGCCTACTGCTCCAAAAACACACTCTGGAGTTTAAGTTCAGTGACTGTCTGTCTCACTACCTGCCAAACTCCATACACACACTTCTAAAAGATTATTAATGACTTCTTATGACTCACCTATGTTCATTCATTTGGTGAACATTCGGCCGTAATTTTAACTCATATGAAACAGGCAAACAGACGTTCTGGCCCAGAATGGAAATTTCAAAAGATGACATGCTGGTTGTAGTATTTCAGCTTTGCATGTTTCCTCAATCTCTGATGACATATGGTCATTTTATGATTTAGTACAGCAAATATATTATAGATTTCGCCTTTAAGTAACCTTTTCAATGCAGGTATTTTATTTGCATTGGAGTATTTTGATGTTGCAGTGCTGCTACTTTCAATTGAACTGAATAATTCCTCAGTACTGGATGGTGGAATAAGAGCCAGGTGACATTGAGGAGTCACATTGTATCGTTGTTTGATGCATTATCAGTTTGACGCACTGACACTAACGCTCGTTTTATCCTCCTCTCTCCACCCTGTGCATTAATTTCATCCTTTTCTTCTTCTCATTAATCACCTCATCCTCTCCACCTCTGCATCTTCCTCTTTTCCGTCCCTTCTCTCTCTGTTTCTCATTCTCCCTCTGTACTTCATTCCCAGCTCATTTCACCTCGTGTTCTTTACCTCTCCCCATCTCTCTTCCTCTTTACATCCCTCTCTACTTCTCCCCTTCATCCCCCCCACCTCTCCCCTCTCTCAGGTGAGAAGTGTCGGAGCTTCATTGATCTCGCCCCGGCTTCGGAGAGAGGTGAGTAATGATGGTCATTAGGCATCGCCGCCACTCCCTGCCGCTCCCCACCTGTTCGTCAGGCCCAGGGAAAACCACCGCAAAACAAAAAAATATCTCCACACACACACACACACACACACACCTCTGCTCTGATCTCTTACTGTGTTTAAGTTGTCCTCAGAAGTGCATTTTCACCACATTTTCCCGCACAAAAGGAAAAATGTGATTTCTAACATCATTGTTGATTCTGGATGAAAGACCACACATGCTGACAAGTTCATCTCAATGTCACAAAACAGGCAGGAGTCAAACAAAGACAAACTTAACCAGTCGAGCGGAAGGCAACAAGGCAAAAGTTCAATGTTCAGGCAAGCAGGTGATGTCCCTTGACTGCTTAGTGAGGAAGATTTAAAACAATCTGACAGAGAACAGCTGGAAATGAAGCGGTAATATATACTGCAGAGGTAATTACTATGGGTGGGAATCTCCTGGCACCTCATGATTCCATTAGTAATGCATCAACATTTTTACTTTCTATACATTACAAACCCTGCTTCCAAAAAAAATGGCAAGTAAAACATAAATAAAAACAGAATGCAATGTTTTGCAAAATGTTTTTTAACTTATATTCAATTGAATACAGTACAAATACAAGATATTTAATGCTCACACTCATTAACTGTATTGTTTTTTGCAAATATACACTCATTCTGCCTTTGATGCCTGCAACATGTTCCAAAAAACTTTGGGCAGGAGCATGTTTTCCACTGTGACACATCAGCTTTTCTTTTAACAACACTCAGTCAGTGTGTGTGAACCAAGGACACTAATTGTTGAAGTTTTGAAAGCGAAATTCTTTCTCATTCTTGCTTGATATACGACTTGAGGTGCTCAACAGTCTGAGTCTCTGTTGTCGTATGTTGCGCATCATAATGCAGCACACATTTTCAATGGGAGACAGTTCTGGACTGCAGGCAGGTCAGTCTAGTACCTGAACTCTTTTACTGTGAAGACTCGCTGAAATAATAAAGATGTTGTCTGGATGGCATCATATGTCATTCCAAAACAACAACATCAGTATTAATGGGGCCTTCACAGATGTGACAGTTACCCATGATGCCATGGGCACTATGCTGTCTTCTGTTAGCGCTGGCAGCAGGCTGGATGGATCCTCTTTAGCCCGGAGGACAGACGTCCATGATTTGTGAAAACAATCTGAAATGTGGACTCGTCAGACCACAGCACACTTTTACACTTTGTGTCAGTCCATCTCAGATGAGCTTGGGCCCAGAGAAGTCTGCAGTGTTTCTGGATGTTGTTGATATATGTCTTTTTCTTTGCATGGTAGAGTCTTAACTTGTATTTGTAGATGCAGCGACAAACTGTGTTTACTGTTTACCGTTTTCCGAAAGTGTCCCTGAGCCGATGTAGTATCCTTTATTCATTCATGTGGGTTTTTAATGCAGTGTTTAATGCAGTGCTGCCTGAGGGGTCAAAGGTCACAGGCATTCATGTTGGTTTTCAGCCTTGTCCCTTCATTGCAGAGATTTCTCTGGATTCTCTGAATCTTTTAATGAAATTATAGATTGTAGATGATGAAATCTCTAAATTCTGCAGTTTTGTTTTGAGAAACGTTTCTAAACTGTTTTTAGTTTTCACAAAAGTGGTGAACCACTGAGCCTTTCGAAGATGCTCCTTTAAAACCCAGTCATGATGCTGTCACCTATTCAATTCACCTCTTTACCTGTGGGATGTTCAAGTGTTTGTTTATTCCACAACTTTCAGTCTTTTGTTGCTCCTTTCCAAACTGTTTAAACAACCTGTGCTGATGTGTCTCTTCAGACATTTTCTCATCCAGACTCGTTTAACTTCTGCTTTTGTTTTTCTCACTGCAAAGCTTCACTCCAGTAAACTCTTGCACGGCTCAGTCTCCGGTTTGTTTACATCTGCTTCCACACGTCCCGCGATACTGTGCTCCCTCTAGTACATAATCTTAAAAAATAATATAATAAGGCCTGGGTGTAACCTGGAGCACTTCTAGAGAAAATGTAAAGGTTAATTAAAGTCAGTGTTTTATTGTGAACATCCAATTTATGTTTATGAGAAAAGTTGCAAGAATGTTTGTGAAAGCTGCTAGTTATGGTTCTTAGAAAGTTAGAATCAGCCAAAATCGGAATTGGCAGGTCAGGCCCAAAAAAAAAATCGAAATCGGTGCATCTCTAGCCTAAAAATGTGCTTCTCCAGATGGAATAAAACATATTTGTTTGGTACAGACCCCCACAAATGTCACATCATCAGAATTTTGATAGTCTTTTTTCAGTGAAAATGAAAATTTTACTGTAAAAATGATCATTCCCACATATTGCAATTGCAACTTAAGTGAAGATAATTGCAATGAATCTTATTAACTATATCATGCAGCCCTACCATTGATTAATCTGCAAATATCTCTACATAGAGATTAACAGAAATGTCATCTGGATCTAAAACATCTACAAAAATATCAGTGTTTGTGTCTTGAGTTGCTAATCAGACTGTAAACAATGACCAGCGCGTGGAGGAGCAAATCTTGGCCCAAATATCTGTTACTCAGATATCAGCTGGGTACAGCAGAAGCCCTGAAGTGTCGGCCATTGCCCCAGTTGATAGTCGAGGGTCCGAGATTGATCAACTCTTAAAGACTCCTCAGAGACATTCATAGTGTTGCTATCAGTTGCACAAATGAAAAATGGTGAAAGTATTTGTGTTATGGAAAAAGAGACCTTGAGAGAGAAGTACAAATCCAGCCTGCAGCCACACAGCAGATTGTCTGTTTGGTAAATTAACAAAAATCTTCTGAAATCTTTAAGATTCTCTGAGTCGATTCTACGTCGATTCTACGAGCAGTTCACCTGAAGCATCCTCAGACCTTCTCTGTGATTATTTTGATGGAGGAGGGAGTAGAAGGAAAGTGACGTGTATTAATTGATATGAAACAAGCTCATTTTTTTCCAGTGTGTTGTCAGCTTTGATTTATGGAAGTTATAGGAACCTGTACACTGACAAAACTGCAGATGAGGCCTAATGTTCACATCCAAATATTAAGCCATTATTAAGCCAATTTTCTAAAGAAAATCATTCTATGTTTCCATCAACAATAAACTGAGCAGAACATAAAGAGATTTATGTTATCAGCAGAACACAGATCTTCTTTACATTGTACTATTTCATTGCTGTTTCAAGCTGATTTATGATACCTTCATGAATTGATCGATTTCCTCTCAGGAGATTGTGTTGACCCTGTATAATCGATACACGTCAGTCTCATTTTTAATCATAAAGGCAATTTACATTTTTTTTCAGCCATAACAAATCCATGCATCTTAAGGGGATACATAAAATTATTTGACGTGTGGTTGTATGAGATAGCCAGTGTATTACCATCAAACTTGGCAGTCGACACGCCCCCAGTTTGGAGAAGCAGCAGGAGTGGAGGCATTCAACGCAATTGTGACAACATGTAAATTTATATAAATATATTTTTTACCCATTACACAACTTTTTTGCAGGTTACCCATACCCCACCTGGTGCAGGACTCTTTTTTAAATGGCTAGTTCACTGAAGATTCACTGAAGTCACACAATAACACAAACTTATATAACAGTGGATGACAGGAGTTGATGGGGAAGGATGAAGGAGTCAAAGGGGTAGGATAAGGGAGTTGAAGGGAGAGATGATTGGGTTGAGGGGGAGGGATGAAGGAGTTGAAGGGAGAGATGGAGGGATGAAGCGGACAAAGGCAGGGGTCAAGGAAGAGGGATGAAGGGGTCGAGGAAGACGGATGAAGGGGTCGAAGAGAGAGATGAAGGGGTTGAGGGGGAGGGATGAAGGAGTCGAAGGGAGAGGTGAAGGGGTTGAGATGGAGGGATGAAGCGGACAAATGCAGGGGTCAAGGAAGAGGGATGAAGGGGTCGAGGAAGACGGATGAAGGGGTCAAAGACAAAGATGAAGGGGTTGAGGGGGAGGGATGAAGAAGTCAAAGGGATGGGATAAAAGAGTTGAGGGGAGGGATAAAGGGGTCAAGGGGGAGGAATGAAGGGGTTGAGGGGAAGGGATGAAGGGATGAGCTTTGGTGCTTCATCCTATAAAAGAAAGAAGAATTACTTGAGTATTGTCCCTAATATGCTTGTCTTTGGGAGGAAATCAGAGCACCCAGCGGAGACCCAAGTTGACATGAGTGATGGCAAGTGTCATGGTTGTGTGTTTTTGGTTGGTTACTTCCTGTTTTATTTTGTAGTATTGGTTTCCCTTGTGTGTCCTTGTTGTTTTTACTTCCTGTCTTTGTCCTTTTCCCGCCCTTTGTTGATTACTGATTTGGTTCACATGTTGTTGTCCACCCACCTGTGTTTGATTACTTCCCTGTCTATTTAGTCCCTGTGTTTCTCTTTGTCTTTGTCAGTTCGTCGCGTTGATTTGGTGTTTCAGTGTCTCGTGTATTCTCCAGTGTGTTCTCCAGTGTTTTTGGTTTTCTCCCTTTTTGGATGTTTTATGTTTCACCAGTGTTTGTTGGATTTGTTTTTCCCCTTTTTGGATTTTGGACTTCTGCCTGGCTCTGTTTTCTTTTGGATCCCTTCGTTCATGTAAGCCGGTGTTTTTTGTTACCTTTGTTTTTGCATTAAAATTATCATTTGAACTTGCACCAGTGCTCCCGTCTGCATTTCTGGGTCCACCACCTCCAGTGTATTCGTTGTCTTTGCACCGAACGTAACAGCAAGTGAACAAACTGACAGATCGAGGCAGTGGTAGACCAGCAACTCAAGGGGGAGGGATGATGCGGTCAAGGGGAGGGGTTAAAAAATCTTTTGTGTTTCAGTTCATTCCATCTTTTCTTGTTTTTTAATATGATCCTTGATGCAAAACAAGCAGGGTATATTTCTACG
This sequence comes from Lutjanus argentimaculatus, assembly GCA_034769285.1. Lineage (NCBI taxonomy): Eukaryota > Metazoa > Chordata > Actinopteri > Lutjaniformes > Lutjanidae > Lutjanus > Lutjanus argentimaculatus. Next base: position 5,014,903 of record JAWZSL010000030.1, on the reverse strand, counting down.
TATCAGGTGCAGGATAATGAGACAATATTTCCGTTACCTCCTCCAGATTCCTCCTAACTGTGGATAAGAGCACATGGTGTTTATATCCTGCAGCTCATGAAAGGAATATCTGAGCATCCAGAAGAAAGGGAATATTTTGGTGCATGTGGGCGTAGCCTCTAATTTCAGTCTGTTTCATGCGGAGCAGGTAGTTAATAATGAAACTTCTCTGATGGTTTCATCTGTTAATGCCATCTGGAAGAAGAGCAGGAGTGTTGCACGGAGCAGTGGTGGATGATATGATGTATTGAGCTGGGCGACCTTGCTTCTCACACAAGGATACAATATGTTAATCTGCCTTCCTATGAGCGCTACATGCTCACTGCTGGGCTTTATAACACACAGCTGCTGCTCAGTCAGATCTAAGTTTATTCTTAATGCAAACTGAAACAAAAAAAAATCTGATTTAATTAGAAGAAAACGCTCAGGGTCATAGTCAGGAAGCAGACCCACCTGAGAAAAGCATGATTAACCAAACTGTCTAAATGTCACTTTTATTCATTCATTTCACCACTCAGTTAAATTGTCTGTACATTTCATCTCCTTATTCACTGCAGCTACAGTATGTAGCCCCTCTGTGACTGATACAGACGCACAAACTATGAAGGTATGAGACGCACCAGGCTTTCAAGTAACTTCTGGTTGGTTGGTCGATTGGTTTAACGATAGGCTGTTAGACAGTCGCTGGTGTTACTTTAATGAGGAGAAAATTTTCTTAATCCATTATTGATGTATTTTATTTGTCAATGAGAGGCTATTTACTGCAGTGTTGTGCATGAACATGCTAAAAGAGCAGCGTTCATTGAGCGTGCTCATATTTTTTGTGAACGATGAACTGAATGGATCAGTTTGGAATTTGGAATTCCCAATTGGGAATTTCAGCAGTATGTTGGTGGAAAAGTTGTGTGTGTGCTGTGATGTAAAACATTCTCAAATTGTGGTGTTGTTAATAACTATAGATATAAGTAATCCTGGGACTTCAAATTAAAACATGAATATCGTACACCACTTAGTATGACATCATTATAACTAACTAACACTTACAACTAGTTCATTTTTAGGACTGTGACCTTAGTCCAAAATTCAAAATTGTGAACCATGAACGTGAGCTGGCTCATCTGTATGAACTGAACTTTGAGTTAGGTCTTTTTAAGTGTGAACTTGAACAATACCGATGCACCGTGAGCTGCGGGGGGAAGACATCGCTGTGCAGGATGCAGAGCGGACACAGTTTTGAGTAGAAAGTTATTTCCTTCACCACAGCGGTGGTTTAAGCTGTTTAATGCTGCAGTGTGTCGCTCAGCCGCTCTCATTTGTAACAGCTGATCGCGGCTCCGTTAACATCTATTTCATGGCGTAAAAAGTATTCACATTACACTTAACGTTCTACTCCAAATATTCAGTCATCAAAACATGATTGCATCCGCTGCCTTTAGGGAAGATGAAGCACATCTCTCTCTGTTAACTGCTGATAACTGTAGACTGCCCAGGTACTGCACTGCCCACACAGATGAGTTCTGCCTTTTTCGCTCTTTTAATCAACATTTAGAAAATTGATTTTTGACTTTTATGAATAGATTCAGAATTTTCCAAGTCCACATTGCGATGCATCTAATATTTGAGTATTTCTTCTGCCCCTAATAAAAAGTACATGCAAAAGTAGAAATTGATACACTTCTTATGACAGCTTGCATTCAAACGTGCGCACAGTGGAGGAAGAGGCCATCGCAGCAATGGCGGCCTGTTTACTTCTGGCAATTCACCAGATTTGTCTATACTGCAGCACTCTGCAACATATGTGTGATTGTGTTGCCATCGTATATAAATTTGCATCATAGACATGCCCTAAAGCCAACAATATAGCTATGTGTGATAAAGAAAAGGTCAAACTGCAGAAATTCATTATTCATGTGCTTAGCAGCATTGTGTAACTGTGATTTGTACCCATTTAGGCAACCAGATGGAGTGTAGCTGCTGTACTGTGGCTGACTGCATTATTCTAGATATAAAAAGCAGTTTTAAAAAACTTATAACTTGTAACTACATCATTTAACTGAATAATCTCAAAAGTTATTGAAATATGACATAAATATTCAGTTACATCTCTAATTAAATACACTAGAAATGACATCAGTGTCTTAAAATGTCTCTTCTGATTCAGTTTTTTGTATTCTAAAACCAGCATTAAATCAATTAATCAATAATCTGTCATTGAGATTCCCTCGAGGTCTAAATCTTATTAAATCTGCAGTCTGAACACGGACATGTTTGGAAACCCTGAAGGATGGTGTCAGAAATGTAGAACAGGCAGAAACTGTCAACGTCATGCACCACTGACACACTTATGAAAACACATACACACACAAGAGCGAGTAATTAAAGATGTAATTATTTGAGATGAGTCTCGGTCCGATGAGCTCCTTCCTTCCTGTTATCAGTGCTGCTGGTTGAGTCCCTCAAAACCTGCTTTATTTACTGTCTTCAGTTTAATGAAGTCTCAGTCTGCTCCGTCTACTGATACATATTCAATAAGACAGGAGCAGGGGAGAAAATTATTTTGGTCAATATTGTAGCATTGTGAGTTTCCCTTACAGGCATTTTATACCCCTGAAATTTGTTTCCATCGACTGGTTGGAAATTAAAGCTGCAGCTAACGAGGAGCCACGGAGTGCGGCTGGTATGTTGGAGCGACGCTGAGACTTCATTAAAAATTGGACCAGTGGTGTCAAATATGTCATTCATGCAACTTGTGCAACCTGCAGGGTTCAAATCTTGAACAAGATGTTTGGGCAGGTCATTCTTTTTTTTAAAGCCTCTTTTACGCTGGACAAAAAAACCCAATAACATTGCTTTGCGTCAGGAATGGTCACATTATACACATACCACATACTCATGAACAAACAGAATCCATTTATTGCAGTTTTAACCTCAAGACGGGGTTGCGACTATCGCTGCCTTTACTGTTGTTTGTTGTGTTATTGTGTGACTTCTGTGTTTTAAAGGTCATGTAAAGCAACAATAGCAATAATAATTGTGTCACACCACAGAAACGTGTTATTAACCAACCAGCCGAATCTGAATTATTAAAAAAAATCACAAAGAATATAAAATTAGGTTTCAAAATCATGAAAAAATATCAGTTTCCTCTGCTCTGAAACACTGGGGGTGTGTCCGCTCTGTTGTCTCAGTGTCAAACACCACTATGACCCAAAAACCACCTGAAACATGGACGCTCTGTCCAGCAGTTTTATCGGACATGTCCAGACATGTTTGAGTCACCAGAGCCAGTGGACGGTGACAGGATGGCGTTGTTTTTTTTCTTCTGTGTCTGGTTGTTGGAACTGAAGTGAGCTGAAGTGAACTGCTGGGCTGATTTGAACTGAGAGGGTCGCTGATGCTATGTTTGTGACTGACTGTGTCGGTTCCTGGAGCTTTTATTAGTGGTGTACTTCTCACTGACTGAGACAATTCAATACGCATCTCGATACATGTTCAAATGATAAGATGAATCTTTTTTACATAGCTAACGATGCAGTAAGATATGACTCAGCCCTGTCATGATGCAATATTATGTGATGCAATGTGTGAATGTTTACATTTTGATACCATTAATGTTATATTTGTGGAATACTAATAGTTGTAAGATGAAATCCTGATAGTTTTACTAAATCCAGTAACAGGAGAGACAGAGAGAAGGGGACATCACAGTGGTGTTAACATCTTATTAGGAATCTCATGTGTAAATGAGATACCGTAACCTAAATGAGAATCTGTGAACAAACTGTTTAAAATGCATTTTTGCAGTAAGATGGTGTGTTACTCTGTTTGATATGAAGAGCGCTGTGGTTTGATTGAATTTGACCGTGTAGAGGGAGTGGGGTGTGGAGGAACAGTGATGCTAAGTGTTAGCTGCTCTCCCAGCGTCATGATGTCTCTGTGGGTCAGAGACTCGTGGCTCTGTACTCTGCTGTCCGACGTGTTTTGCATAAATAATTTGCGGCAGTGTTTCTCAACCCAAACTTATTCCACACTTGCACGTTATGAAAGTTTGGTGGTGCGCCATGGTGCGACATCAGTCCTTTCACTTTTCTGTTTTGAGGAAATGAAGAGGAGAGACAGGAGAGGGAGGGGGAGCGCTTGTTTTGTGTGAGCAAGACAGCAGGCATACAGCGAGAGTGGTGCAGGCAGAGGCAGGGGGAGAGACAAAACGGAGGAAAGTTAGAGCAGCAGTTCATTGATGCCAAAAATGAAACATATGCACGTCCTAATGAGATGTATCGATACACTAGTGCTGCACTGATTTTTGTCTGATTCATGTTCAGCTTTTTACTGATACACACCGTCTGAATCGATGCACCTGTACACACGAAAATCCAATGCATTGCATGCATCAGTGAATCATCACATCCTTGCCTATATAGTATATAGTATAGTATGTTGGGGGACCATGGCTTCAGCATGTAACCAAGCCATGTTTCAGGTCCACCAAAAAAATCCTGAAACCAGAAATCAGTCTAAGGTACTACATAGTTCTCAGTGTTTTCACATGCATGCTGGTGCCCCTTTCTGTCTCTTCACCAGACTCGGGGTGTGTTGACTGCCACCAACTGTAGATGTGTACTGTGTTCACCATCTTACTTTAGTGTGTCAGCATGGAGACATTTGCAAAATAGCACCACTTGGAGAAAAGTCGGAGTAAAAGTCACCAAAATTATTAGAGGGGAACGTGAATGTTTGCACCAAATCTCATGATAATCCATTTGATAATTGTTGAGATATTTAAGTTAGCAATGTCGCTAAAATAAGTCAGAGGACCACCAAAATCAGAGAGATTCATCCTCTGGGGACCATGAATATCTGTGTAAAATTTCATGGTAATCCATCCATCAGTTGTTGAGATATTTAACTCTGGACCAAAGTGGTGTGCTGACTAACCGACAGACCATCCAGATGACCAGAGTGCTGCTTGTGTGGCCACAGAGACAACAACATCCTGAGGAAGAGCAGCTCAGTTTACTGACTGTGTTTGTCATTCTGAAGGTTTCAGCTGCTGAGACTCTGCAGGTCTGTCGTTTCTCCTTCAGATGCTCTGTTCTGAGCGGCCGTCACACTGATTTTGCACCTTGACATCGTAAAGTGGTTTGTGCAGCTTTTATCACTGATGCCCTCAGAGGTTCCTGCTCATCATCTCCCTCTCAGTCTCATTGAACTGAACAGGTACTGAAATGTACTCAAAGTATCAAAGTAAAAAGTTGCTCTGAAAAACAAATAAAACAATACAGGCTGAATTTTTACAGTGAGCCCCAAAATAATTCGAACATGACAAAAACCCATTCAGTGTCAAAGATTTGACCTACAGTCTGTTATGGTGCAATAATATGACACAAATAAATTCACAGTTACAGTGTGGCATATAAGACGATTCTTTAACTTACTATCAAGTTCTCTAGCAGAGCAGGAGGTGACATTTCTCCATGAACAGAATAGAATAGAAAAATACTTTATTGTCTACCATTTACATGCTAATGGAAGAAACGTGTCTTAAGCAAACCAAACACAAGATATCACATCCAAACAAAACATATAAAAATGCATTTACATATAGACACAATAGAAGCTGCATTAAAAAGAGCACAAGTGCTTGATGGTGAGGATTAAGTTGAGGTTAGGCGAAAGAATAAATAGATGTAAAGTGCCGTGTGCTGAGGTAGTAGGCTGACTTCAAAAAGTGACTGTTGTTACTGATTTAGATATTTTATGGCAGCAGGAATAAATGATTGCCTGTAGATGATTTTCTTTGCACAGGGGACTCTGTACCTTTGCCCTGATGGCATGAAACTTCCTGAGTAAAATCTCCTCACAAACATCTCTGACTTTTCGCTTCAAGTCCTTTTCATATTCCAGCTTGATTGGGTGGGCTTTGTGTTTGTGAAGCATGCTGCGTTCACCACAGCAACAATAACTAGCAGATTAATTGTCTCTTTTTCTCTCCTTTTCTGATCACTGATTATTTTCACCTGCTCCTAATTGCCCTCACCTGTGTCTTGTTACCCTCCCCCTCTCTAGTGTATTTGGTGTTGTGCTTGTCCCTTCCTCTGTTGCCAGTTTGTCCTCATCTGAAGTGTCCCAGTTGATTTAATACCACTGAACTGCACCAGTCTGCCACCACTGTCTGCATTTTGAGTCCAAACCTCAATTTCACGAGGTCTGACAGTAATTAGTCCCACAGCTTCTTAATAGAACCTTTAGTCTTACAACCTTTAACTCCTAATCTTTAAGGAACTCTTGCTCCTTCAGAAGCAAATAGTTCTGGGTAGAACCTCAGCCCTTTTATAAGAACCATTTTTGAACCCTTATTTCAAAGAGTGAGTGAATACATTTGGATTCAATCAGATGTCTTGACTTTTAATTACTTTTCTGACTCCACAGTATTCTTTTTCTTTTATTCTACCATTTTACTTTTATGTTCTGTTATTACACTCAATGTCGTGTGCAAAACACTTTGAAGAAATAGAAACACAGTTGCCTCACCTCGCCTTGCCTAGAGAGAAGCGTGACACAGAATTAGCGATCGATTTTGGCTGCTCAGGGATCCTGTAGCTCCCCCAAACTCACTGATGTTCAAATTGAAAACTCAGCCTGCAGGTCGCACTTCCAACTCATCTACATCTGCGACGGAGCGGAGCGGAGCAGATAATCCTGTTTAACGGCGTGTTGTGAGCCTCACCGATTCAAGACGAGCCGCTGCCTTTTAGAAATTATAAATGTGTAGAGCTGTGGAGTAAAAAAAAAAAAAAGTTGTGGTTGTGAGAGTGAGAGTGGATCCTGAGGGCAGCTCCAAGATGACAACTCCTCTCTGCTTTAAAAATGTTCACATTTCCAGAGCATGAAGAAGTACAGTAGGGTTGTAAAACTTGTTCATCATCCTGCATAATGTCTCTCTCTGGTCTGATGGGATTTTTTTTTTCCTCTCGGCGTACAGCCCTGTATGACCAGAGGGCTCCGCCGACACAATAAAGAGCCAATCACTGTGTGTCAAACAAGCAGGTGGTGATATCAAACACACACTCCCATCCTCCTGTGGGCCAGTCAGAGACAAATATGTCACCTTGTTTTGACGTCCTGCCTGTGGAGGAGAGATGTGTCATCATTCTCCAAAGATTCATCAAAGTTTCATCTGTAGTTTTTCTGGGTTACCGAACACTTAATGAATGAATGAAGACTGAATAAATGCAGGAACAATTCCTCAGTTTGTGCCTGGAGGACAAAAATAAAACCAAAATGGAACTCTAATGTCCACATCTGTCTCTGCACATGAATGGAGCAGGAGTGAAGGTCAACACTCACATTTTACAGGGTTTCTAACTCTTTTCCTGGGTCAAATTCAGGCACTTTTCAAGCTTTTCCAGCAGTGGATGTCAGATGTTATTTTTCTATAAACAACCAAAGTTCTGTTTCATGATCAAATTCAGCAGAAGGGTGACTAATTAAAGGACAACACCACAAAGTTTCATGTTTGAAAATGTGTCTCCGGTCTGTCAAACAACAAATAAATTACACGTTAGCAATCTAAATAGTTGTACTACATGAGACCAGTGTAATAAAATTTTTTAATCCCATTTTTCACTGAGCAAGTCAGCACAAAGGTCCTTTTGTGTCATTCAATTGCTTTTCAGTTCATCTTTGAGTCCAAGTGGACATTTGTGCCAAATTTGACGCCCTCAAGGCATTCTTGAGAAATCACGTTTACAAAAATGGAATGACCTGAAAACATAATGCCTGTGACCATAAATGCATAAAGGTATAAAAGCCATAAAAAAGAGGTTCTTCAGCACACGGTCATGAATGTGCTTGAAAAAATTAGTCGGATCGCTCCAGTAGTATTCTAGATTAGCTCTGAACAAGATGCAGGTCTGGTGAACACACACACATGGAAGGAATTACATGATCCATCCAGGCTTATGCCAGGCGGGTTGATAATTATCAAGAGGAAAAAAGCGTCAATATCACTGCAGTATCAGTATTGGCAGATATCCAAATTCATATATCAGATTGGAGCTGGAAAAAATTGTATTGTGTATCTCTACTGAAGTGACAAGCATGAAGTCAATCAGATTAGCGGTTCTCAGTCATTGCTGCAAATTTAGCACCTCCAGGTTGCAACAGCAGAGATAGCATTTGCTCAGAAACATGGTGATTATCTGGAAAAGGGAAAGTTTGGAATATTTGGTTAAATGATTAAAGTATTTTTTGCTCCTGTTTCTTTTTCGTCTTGGTTTAGTCGCTGGAACTTGTGTCTTATTAACTCATAAAAAAAACCCTTTCACTTTGCCACACAGCTGAGCTGCAGGTGAGCCTGTCTGTACTGCAGTTTGGCAAAAATATGAGTGTTTAATCAAATGAACTTATTCGGTCTAAATAAACTATGAGCCCTCTGAATCTGATCTAAAACTACTGAGCACAAACAGGTTTTACCTTGTGGCTCTACAGCAGGTCTCGGAGGTTTTTGTCCCTGAGCGTCGGGTGGAAAAGCTTCAGATGTTTGACAAGTCATATTCCTGACCTCCAGAGTCCAGGAGCCCTTTCAACACAGCTTCGTATTCTTGTGAACTTTTGTGTCAGCGTGTGCATGTGTGAAAAGTGACAGAGCTAAAGGGAAAATGCAGTCAGAATAAGAGGAGAGCTATCCCACAAGTCACTGCTGCATTCAGTTTGAAGTATTTCCTCTTCTGGCAACAGTTGCGCTCTTTGTGTGTCATCTGGATGAAAACGCCTGCTCCAAACAGACTCTTGCTTTAGATTTCCATCTGAGAACATGTTCATATTAAACTGAGTCATAATAATGAACACTGTGATTCATTTACGCTGCGGCAAACCCCTGTTGTGCAGCAGAGGAGATCACGTTTTCATAAAAAAGGTCATTTCCGACACTTGAATAATGAAGTAAAAGGGTCTCTACCCGGGTGCATAAAACACATTTTATTATTTTAGACATAAAAATAAAATATACATAGAAATTATATTATTATAAATTAAAATTATAAATCAGGGGATAATTATTTCACTACTTTATGCACCAACCAACAAGCCCAGTGACTTGGGTGCATCTGAAATTACTTTAAATAATTAGATTTTATTAAATTCAACTGTAGCCTAAATCTGTTCACACGACATGAGACAGCATTCATTTCAAACTCCTACACCACGGTGGAAAGAGTTCTCTCTGTAGTACATCAATGCCTCTGTGTGTATTTCTGCACCTCTATGTGATTGACATAAATAAAGGTGGACGATGTCTCCACTTCCTCCCACTGTACAAAAAATGAAGCCAAAATATCCTGGATACGAGATCTGGTGATGTCATTTGGAGCCAGTCTGCACAGTAGGGATCAGAGTTGCAGCTGTACTATCAAGGTCCCGCCAACACACCCTCAATCTTAACCGGATGCAGAGCTCAGCTGTCAATCATAGCATGAAACCCATTTTTTATAGCGTCAAATAATTAATTGAAACCAAACTGATCAGAAAAATGAACACCTGAACAATGACCTGTGCTGCAACCAGCCACCAGGGGGCGATCCAGATGTTTCTGCCTCACTTTTTGTGGTGTATATACCTGCATATAACTGAGCTGTGTGTGTTGTGTTTGCAGGTGTGCTGTGGTTGTCGGTGGTGTCAGAGGTGCTATACATCCTGCTGCTGGTGGTCGGCTTCAGTCTCATGTGTCTCGAGCTCTTCCACTCCAGCAACGTCATCGACGGACTCAAACTCAACGCCTTCGCCGCCGTCTTCACTGTGCTGTCTGGTAAGATGGACGGATGATAAGACACACAAATACTGTAACTTTTCTTCTCCGGGTGGTCATATAGGTCATCTGTGCTAGCAGCTTATTACAATCTATAGTGACATCTAGTGGCCATAGTAATTATGACAGTTGCAAAGGAGGAGGTCAGGTGATGCAGTATAAAGAGCAACAAAGAGTGTTTATGGAGTGATGCAGTGGATGGATGGGTCCAGTGTTTGATGGCAATTCCTATTTTAGTTTTAGTCAGTCTTTTGACTAAAATGCCATTTAGTTTATCACTCTGAATTGTTTTAGTTTCAGTAGTAGTAGTTTTAGTTTATTTTTACTTTATAAAGTATCATAAGATTTTAGTCACTAAACTTAAAGTGTGATGCATTCCAGGTCCCATAATTTCATGATAAATAGGTGGTAATTACCAAGTAATATATTTGAAATTTCTTAGAAATTACCCCCAAATTTCATGTAAGTATGTGATAATTAGCAAGTACCATTTTCATGTAGTTGATAGTAATTACAAAGCCACCTACTTGCATGAAAACTAATTCTACTTGCTAATTATCACGTACTTAATATGAAATTTGGTATAAGCAAGAGGAACAATATAAACAGGGGATATATAAATTATATCTCCACTTCTCTGTGGGTGCTCTCTGTGTGCCCACGGCCCTGCAGTGTCGTGCCCTTATTTGGGCATTAGTGGAGGACAATGGCATTTTATGATTCTAAGAATACAGATCGAACAACTGAGCAGTTTAAGAACATCTTTGAGAATCTGAGTTAGACTTTTCTTAGGAACAAATTTAAGAAAAAAAAAAAACTTTGGTGAATGAGGCGCATTGATTTAAAGTAACTTAGAACCTGGAGCCACTTTAGAACACAGACAGACATCATTCTTCTCATCTAACACATTTCCAGAGATGCTGTGAGAAGGAGGTTGGGTGGAGGGAGACTGCTGCAGATTTGTGAGAGGTTGTCAAGGGTCAGAGGTTATCCCCTGGAAGACCTCACTGTGTGAGATGCCAGGGATTTTTCTCCCAACTCATGTTAAACCTCTTACATAAGAAGTTGGCTCTGTGTCTGCCACGATGCGCACTGCCCGCCTCCTCCTCAGGACCCTCCAAGGATGTTTCCAACAAGACCAGTGATTCTTTCTAATACACACTTCACAGGCTTTTCTAGGGCGGCATGTTAGGGCCATTATATGTTTAAAAAACATACAGAGCAGAGGGAAAAGACATTTACTCAAGTACTGAACTTAAATACAATTTTGAGGTACTATAGGTACTTCACTTGAGTATTGAGTACCATTTTCTCCTTTGGGTGAAATATAGAGCTGCAACAATTAATAGAGTAATCGATTATTAATCAATTATTAAATGAATCGCCAACCATTTTGATTGGTTTGGATCAATTGATTGGTTTGAGTACTTTTTTTAAGAAGATTGGAATATTTTCTGGTTCCTTTAGTCATCTATGACAGTAAACTGAATATCTTTGAGATGATTGTCATTTTTCACCATTTTCAGACATTTTATAGACTAAACAACTAATCAATTAATCAAGAGAATAATCAGCAGATTAATCGATGATAAAAATGATTGTTAGTTGCAGCCTTAATCAAATATTGCACTTTTACTGCACAACACTGATATCGACCGACATGAAAGGTCACTACTGGGATAAATTTTTCAGCTGTATCACCCAGGCCTAAGGAGTCATATTAAGTTACTGCTGATGAAAATCTAAAATAAGCGTATAGTCACACACGACCAAAATAAGACAGCCAGCTGTGATAACATGCACGTAGAGGGCCACACAGGTACTAGAACTGGAGTTATATCCAGTAACTGTTTTCTGTGCTAACGCCGACTCTGGTTCAACATGTAGACTGTGTAACAGGAAGCTGTGGAAGGAGCAAAGTGTGCAAGTTTATCTTTTATTCCCAAACCGGAAAGATCAAATGTGCGCAAATTGATCACTTTATTTTGGACTACTTTTTGCTTTGCTTCAAAACTGGAGCTCAAGGATCAGTCGATACTGACTTCAAATGCAGAAGAAGCTTTAAGTTTTGATATTTTTATGGCGCTTTACTGTTTATTTTGCAGGTTAGCCTGTTGTAGCTGGTGTTTTCATGTACTCTGGGATTTCTGCCAAATACTTAAGGAAGAAGTTGAGACGTGTAGTCATTCTTTATTTACAGTCAGTGGTTTGGACATAAACATTTGTGACAGGTAATATTAAAGCTGTATCAAGCCAAACATACAGTAAACACATACCGGCACGTGACACACACACACACACACGTCCTAGAAATTGTCAGGGTTTGAAGGTCGAAGAGAAATGACGCTCTGTTTATGGTGAACTGTAAATCTGGAGCAGCTGAGTTTTATTTACTGTGGCTTGATGCTGCACACACACACACACACACACATACACACACATGCAAACACACACATACACACACACAGCAGACTCAGAGAGACTGACTTCAAACACAGACACGTGGCTTTAACCTATCGAACACGTGACACACACACATTGTTGTCTGGTTGATGTGCGGTCATGATGTATAACTTCTGCATTAATGTCTCATTGACTCATTTACAAGGTGGCTTTTTGATTTACTGTGTGTTTATGAGTGATTATATCCCCGTCTCTAATTGATTGGATGCCTCATAACTGGCAAGTTAAATCAATTGGCTCTGTGTAATGACTAATTATAATAGTTACATGTTTTCTGATTTATTACTGATATTATGTTGAGCTACAATTTAGACGTGATATGATTTACTGTTGTTTTGTTAAAGGTAATTATCTAATTATTATGTATGTATTATCTTGTGCAGAAGGTTAGTGAGTGTTATGCGAGAACATACTGAGGATGTAAATACACTAAAGTGTAAGTTTGTGATCATGAAGCAAATGTCAGAGGCAATGTGGCTGCAGTGGAAACTAAAAGAAATACAGATGTGAATTTGTCTGAGCTGGTGTGATTAAGATAAGATAAACCTAGATTCTGATTTTCCTTTTTCATTACATTTTTGCCCTTGTCATGAAAAAAAAAATCAATAAAAGCTAATCAAAAGATAACATAAACCGTTATTGATGAGTTCCATTAGACAAGAAGACGAGTCTGTGTGAGAAATGTGTCGGCTTGAGCAGAAAATGCTTCATGAACATAAAGAGAAAAATAATTAATAGTTAATGGTTGCTTGTAATGACAATGTGTTTGTGTTTGTGTGTGTGTGTGTGTGTGTGTTGTGTGTGTGTTGGTGTGTGTGTGTGTGCAGGTTTCTGGGTATGGTGGCCCACATGATGTACACTCAGGTGTTCCAGATCACAGTCAGTCTGGGTCCTGAAGACTGGAGGCCCCACAGCTGGGACTACGGCTGGTCCTTCTGGTCAGTACACACACAACACACACACACACACACACCACACACACACACACACACACACACACAACAACACATTATTTTGAAGGGCTTTGTGCAATGTGTGATGTGCTACTCACATGACATAACATGTCAGGAACAAAGCTTCTGATTGGTTGACAAGTCAGGTACATAGCTTCTGATTGACAACTCTGCAGCCCTTCTAAATTAAAGCAAAATAAGATTTTTTTTTTTTTAAATTAATTTATTTATGGTATACAAATGTGTGTATTGATTAGCATTAAGAGAATTCTGAGCAACTTTAAAAATTAAAATGGCCGACCACTACTACCGTGCTGTGAAATGAAAAAATGTAACATTTTGTAGACTCTGTAAGACGTCTACATTTTTAGAAAAATTAATCAATTTCGAGTTTGATCTTTTAAAATATATTTTCCAGCATAACTGAAGAGTAAACATCAAAATCCCCTTAAAATACAGTTTTCCTCCAGTTCTCAAGAATGAAGGAGCTAGGCTAGGCTAATAACCATATCGTTTAATAAAGTCTAACAAAAAGAAATTATATTTGGGCAGTCACTGAAGACCGCCATTCCACTATTATATATTGCTTTTTTACCATGGTCACAAAAAACCACACGCGCACAACACAAAATATGCCCCTAATTTTGATAAAACCTGTTGTGTTAAATGGCCCCTGCATCATTAATGAAGGATGAATGTTTCATTGTTTCAGAATCAATCAGATCAATGGTGTACGACACACATATGGCATGCAGATGAACAGACCCATCATCCTCCATTTGATCATAAATCATGTGCTTAGGACGCTGCTGGAGGCACACATGTATTGTAGGAGTGTTTGAGCTCTCGGCAGGCGGTGTCGAGACACGTGGGGAGCGACAGGGTCGTTGTTTCTGGGATAATTAGCCAGACAAGACACACCTTGACCTTCCCGGCTCTCTGCTCCGCACTGCAGCTGCTGTCTGAGTCCACTTAGCTCATTTGCGGATCAAGGACGGAGAATCTCTGAGACCAATAAATCACACATATGAGCAGCATGTTTGATTTTTAGAAATCCTTGTGGTAATAATAATAATAATAATATTCATAAATCAAGTGTGTGCAGGAATACAGCATAGTGAAATATCTGTAACGAGAACCCGTTAAAAGGAGATTTTCTCTGTAAGTCATTCAGGTGAAGGCCTCTCATTCAGCACCATGAGGGAGCCGTTCAGGATTGTTAAAGTGGAATAAATTCAGCTGGAGTGATTAACCTCGACTGGAGCAGAAGGCCAAAAAGCTCCTTCAGGGGCGTATAAAAAGTGTGAATGTTCTCTATTTCAAAGGCTGATGGATGAGTGATGTTCTGTTTAAAGCTTTCAAGAAACTGACCTGAGTTTGATTTTAGCCTGAGAGAAGTGAAAACAGGGTCAGTGAAAATATTTTTATAAAATCTTAAACCAAGCCAGGCCAGCCACATAAGCTAGGACTTCCTTTCTTATATGGCTATGTATGTTGTGTTTTGTATTTCCAAAATCTATATTTAATTAGCTGCTTTAAAGGCACAATATGTAGAGTAAAACATATAAATACAACTCCAGTTAACAGTTGTGACTTATGTCAAAGACGTCTATGTATTGTGCTAAAATTAGAGTTTCTCATTTCTTAAACAACCATGTCAGAAGACATATCCTGTGGTCGTGGAAAAGATGTTACTCTGTTTCAGAAAGGTCAAATTATTGGCCTGCATCAAGCAAAGAAAACAACTAAGCAGATTGATGAAACTACTAAAATTTGTTTAAGAACTGTCCAACGCATTATTAAAACCTGGAAGGATGGTGGTGAACCATCATCTTCGAGGAATAAATGTGGTCGGAAAAAAATCTTGAATGATCATGATCAGAGATCACTTAAACGTTTGGTGAAATCAAGTCAGTAAAAATCAACAGTAGAACTCACGGCTGTGTTTAATAGTGAAAGTAAGAACACTTTCCACACACACAATGTGAAGAGAACTCAAGGGATTGAAACTAAACAGCTGTGTAGCCTTAAGAAAACCACTTATCAGTGAGGCTGATCGGAAAAAAAGGCTTCAGTTTGCTATGGAGCATAAAGATTGGACTCTGGAGCAATGGAAAAAGGTCCTGTGGTCTGATGAGTCCAGATTTACCCTGTTCCAGAGTGTTGGGGGCATCAGGGTAAGAGAAAAAGCAGATGAAGTGATACACCCATCATGCCTAGTGCCTACCGTACAAGCCTGTGGGGGCAGTGTTATGATCCGGGGTTGCTTCAGTTGCTCAGGTCGAGGTTCAGCAACATTATGAGCCCAAAAAATGAGGTCAGCTCACTAACTGAATATACTGAATGAGCAGGTTTTTCCATCACTGGATTTTTTTCTTCCCTGATGACACGGACATATTCCAAGATGACAATGCCAGGATTCATCGGGCTCAAATGGTGAAAGAGTGGTTCAGGGAGCATGAGACATCATTTGGATTGTCCACCGCCGAGTCCAGACCTGAACCCCACTGAGAATCTTTGGGATATGCTGGAGAAGACTTTACGCAGCGGTCCGACTCTCCCATCATCAGTACAAGATCTTGGTGAAAAATTAATGCAACTCTGGACAGAAAGTAATGTTGTGACATTGAATAAGCTTATCGAAACAATGCAATGGATGAATGTGTGCTGTAATCAAAACTAAAAGTGGTCCAACGAAATATTAGTGTGACTTTTTTTTGCCCAGGCAGTGTATGTTTACCAATATTTTGGGTAAATTGTGATATTAATCGAGAAATTAAAAAATATCATTAGAATAACTGAAAAAAAATAAATTGTTAGATTAATCTATTAAAAAATAATTATTGGATGCAGCCCTACAAAACACATAAAAATCTATAAATCTACGTTCACTCGAATTTGAAAGGTTTTATTTAATACCCGAGACAACATCTGACATTAATCACCATGCATCATATTTACATCAGAAAAGAAAGTTCAGCCAAGTCTTGAAAAAATAGTTCTAATAAAGCGTCATTGACTGGTGTTTATCTCTGTGATAAATGTTGTAATTTGTTTATGATTTATTCTTGTAATTTTATTCTGTTAATTGTGTTTTACTGTAAGATTCCTCTGTGAGACAGTGACGGTTGACTTAGGAACATGGAGATGAAAGTGACTGATGGCTGTGACTGACATTAAACCAAGTCATATCAAATTACGCCACAGTTTGGACTCCTGTCTTTTGAGATAAAGAGTGATGGATTGCATCAATCATTCTGATTCATTTTGGGGTTTTCTTCTCGTCTCCTTTCATGGTTTACTTGCTCAGCATGTTTATGGATCTTTGCTTGACATTTTTCTTGGTGCAGTGTTTGACTCCTCACCGAGGGACCGTTAGCTTATCAGTTGCCAAATATAACACCGACTCACCTCTGAGCCAAGACCCTCTCTCAATTAGCAGCACATCAGTTTTGTGGTCGCTAACATTAAGGTGAAGAGCTCGAAGTATTCACTGAATCACCACAGATGTTTCCTCAAGTGGTTTTAATCAGGAAACTGCCTCCATCTTTTCCATCTGCATTCTCATCTTCTCATCACCGACATGTCTCTGTGTCTCTCTCCATCCAGCATGGCCTGGGGTTCCTTCACCTGCTGCATGGCCGCGTCCGTCACCACCCTCAACTCCTACACCAAGACGGTGATCGAGTTCAGACACAAACGCAAGCTGTTCGAGCAGGGCCTGCGCGAGGAGCAGAACTACCTGGACCAGGAAGCTTTCCACTACTTCCGGGACCGCTCCCTCCAGTCCATCTCCAGCACCGTGGAGGTCTACCCCGGCCACGGCGGAACCAGAGCCGGGCTCGTCGTCGGGGGCCCGGGTTCCGGTCCAGGGCCGGGGCCGGGTCCGGGCCCCGGGCGGGGCAAGATGAGAGCCACGTCAGCCTCCATAGACCTGGGGGAGAACACAGACTCGCTGGGGGAGGAGCAGTGCTGAGCCATTCACAGGAATGGGAGGGTCATGTGGGGATGGGGGCGTGGCCACATGAGGCGTGATGAGACGAAGAGGTGGACTGCTCCTTTAGGTCTGAATTGGCCACAGGTTCTGCCACCGAACATGAAAGCACAGCAGCCCTTATACAAAAAGAGACGGAGGAAGAGTCAGTGAAATTAATAAAATTGTTCTTTATATAATTACATGAAAATCAAAATGTGACAGACAGACTGAGATCTTTGACTATGACATCTGGGAATTAAGAATCTTCGTGGACAGAAAGCAGGTGTTCTCCAGCATATTTCAAGGTGCTATGTGTAGTATTTTAACTTTGATATGATCACTGCTGAAACATTAAAGAGGGCATATACTTCTGCTGAACGGTGGCCTCTGTGGCCAGAAGTTGCAATTACAAAATAAAGGTAGGTGCTGAAAAGTAGCGTAACAGTAGCACGAACAGAAAACCGTTGTAAAACCAGTCACACAGCAATTATAGCAGCAAGTCTCTCCTCTTCCACTGGACTACCATAAAAACCTTATGTTAGAAAAATCTGTACAGTAGTCACCTGCAAGAGACAAATATCTTTTTAATCCTGTTTGCATTGTGCCAAAATTTACACATATGATGTTTGTCAATTTAAAAGATAATTTTACAAGTCAAGAAAGTCGCAGTTTCTCATAAAACCGGTTAAGATTCGTAATCGGAGAGACTTTCTCCCTCCACAAACTAACATTAGCCACTGAAGCTACAATGACTGTGTGTTTTTGTACTGTTCATTATTGTCCCTCGACAAACAGAGACTGATAAAGGGGGAGAAGCAGGGAACAAGAAAGGAGCATGATCGGCCTCGGGACAGGAAACTGTCTGAAAATACTACACATAGCACTTTCAAACAGGTCACATCCGGGACACGCCCTATTTATGACGCTGAATGTGAAAATGATGCTATTAAAACTACATCTCTGCTCATTTTTCAGCTGTGTTGATCCTGTTGGTGAAACTGGAGTTAAATGACAAAATGCTCCTTGCCTTCAGACCTCAGCAGCTTTGTGATGGTTTTCACATTTCATTCTTGCTTCAGGACAAACTGTGACAAGTGCGAAAGCCTGTACAGCAGAGCAAAGATTAGTATTTTTTTCCTCTGATAGTGTATTTCATGAGTGAAGGTGGGAATAGTAACCTGCAGCCAACTGTACAACAGCTACATTCGCATAAAAAATGCTGACAAGCCTCACGGCTAGCAGATCGTTCTCATTAGCAATTGATCGCTTCCATCAAATTAAAGTTCGGCATGTAATTGTAGCTGCAGACCATTTGAAATGCACAAATTATGGGACTTTCTGTCAAGCTGTTTAATAGAACAACTCGCACTCATGCAAGAACCACTTGTAACAACAAATTCTCTCCAAGTGCCCTGTGGAGTCTTCCTCTGAACAAACAAATGTAATTTCATATTCAGTGTTTGTCCCCCAGACAGCACTGTGTGTATCCTTGAGGCCTGACAAATTGACTTGAATGCATTTTCTTCTCATAAAACATTTAAATCTTCTTTGTTTACTGTACATCCATGTTTGCCAGCTTGCAGTTTTTTTGTTTTTTTTTCCTGCATTTTGCTGGCAGACAAGTTTTTGGGTGCATTACACCGACCTTTTGTTCAGTAGCTGGTGGGGAAAGCATCAAATCAGGAGCCGGAGCATTTTGAAATATCGCATCAGAAAAGATTGATGGAAATGGGAAAATTCGAAAAACTTTGATTCTCAATTCTGCAAAAAAAGTTTTTACTCTTGCTTGAGGTGGTTTTTACCCTTAAAAAAGAGTCAATGGAAGATGGAAACACTTTCTCAAAATAAGTTCTGATGCAGTGAACATTTAACTGATCAGCTGTTTCCTCATGGTTCTACAATACAGTACATCCATGATTGCTCCACACAGATCTGATGGAACCTTCCTTTTGTTAATTACATGAAATGAACAGAGAAGCCATGTTTCCATCATGTTCTCTACATTGTTTTTCACTGTCTGTGGTTTGACTGCCGCCGTCTTGTTGCACTCTCATTTTCTGCAATGGTATAATATTTTTTCTGACTGGAGAAATGGATGAACCAACTCCTAAAAATCGCATAGCGGTAGTGGATGGAAAAAAAGCATTCACCACTTTACTCAAAAGTTGATTTGACTTCCCAACACATTTAGATGGAAAACTGGCTGTTTGCAAGAATGTGTATTGCTAGCACTATTTGTGGTGAAAACTTCACAGGGTACCTTTGAGCTGTGTTGGGCAAGTTACTGTGGGAGTGGAATAAATTAACTTTAAACCTTTAAACTTTAAAAACCTATAATTTTACTTTACTAAAAGTAATTAGTTACATTACTCATCATATTACTGTATTTCTTTCACTCCAAAGTTGAACTGCTGATCCAGTGAACTGTTCACACACAGAGAGCTTTTGTTGTCAGCTGTCCAGATGTCGGCTGGAGTGGAAACAACCTCTTAGTGATGCGTGAACTGCAGTTACAACCACAGACGCTTGCATTGCAAGCTGCGATGGGTCACAAGTGGGAAAGTGATGCAGTGTGTGCCTTTACCCACAACAAGACAGCAGCATTGGATTATAACTACAGGGTTTTGCTGCTTGAAGGTTGCACATGTATGCTGCAGTGACACTGCTGCATGCAGGGAAAAGAAACTGAAAGCAGCCTCTCTAATCATTAGTAAAAACACTCATACATTAACAGAAAACACAATAAAGAAATCACCTGGAAAGCTTGCACTGCTCAATATAATTTAAAAGGCAATACAGCCTACAGAGATGGGTAGAGGCGCAAGAAAATAAGTTTGAGTCGGTGGCTGGTGGATGATTTCTGAAGACATGCAGACTTGGATGAACTCTGAGCCAATCCGACAAATAATCAAACCGCACAAATGCCCACCTGCTCACTAACAGGTGGTAATCATCAGGCTGAAACGAGCAATTGATGACAAGTTGTGCAGTTATGAGTGTTTGCCGAATCTGAGTTGGAATTCAGCAAAATTGAGGCACACAGAATAATGTAAGACAGGTTTACAAATAGGTTCTTGTATGAGACCCATTGTCTTTATGGACTTAATATACTAGAGTCTCTATATACATTATACTAATATACTCCAGAAGTATAGAAGGGGGATCATTTTTTCACAAGCAGTAGTTTGCCCGTTTTGAAAAGGCTTTGGGCAAATATTGACACCATGCACCCATGAAATAAATTAGTAGAGCACAAAGCTAATTATAAAGGCTTTCACTCTTGTACCAAAACTTTATCCTTATCCATCAAACATGTTCCATGAAACACTTGGCAGGGCTGTGGGTTATACATTTTTCAATGAGGCGCCACAAGTGTGTGGAAACACATGACTGACAGCCCCATCACCCAGAGGTCAGAGGGTCAATCCTCTCAGAAAGTTAATATGCTGCACCGTCACAGTGTCCTTTGGGGAAGCTGCTGAACCTGCAGCTGCTGCAGGGAACCATTCACCTATGACCTCTGTGAAAATTAGCTGCATGAATGTACTGTATGTGAGTCTCAAGGGGATGAACACCACACCTAGGAAATAAATCCTGCTCCAGGTTTCTAAAAGAAAAAGCTGAGATAGAGTGGCTGCTGTGTTTGCAGCTGACATTCATCGATCACAGCTGAACGGACACTGTAGAGTTGTTCCTTTTCAATTATGAAGTGATGATTTAGAAAATAATTTATGAATGTCTCTCTGTTTGGTTCTAGCTCAGAAAGTATTAAATCACTGGCCTAAAGTAAAGAGGATTTTGTGCACTGAGATGGTGGAGACTAGGCCAAAAAAGATCTAGAAATCTAGGGCCCTGTCTACGTCCTGGCATTAACATGTGTCTTAGGTGATCCAATCACATATATCAGTTCACACCTGGCATTAGAATGCGTCTCCACATGCATCTCGAGTGACCACTCATGATCACTTGTCCACTCTGCAAACAAACATGTAGTGCCATCATTTCTGTTTGCAATACTGATGCACGGACTGGTTTGGTTAATCCGAGCAGACTGGTCATAAAATTAACATCCTGATCAATAGCGGCTGGGTTGCAGGTGGGAAATATAGTAAAACAAGGGACATTTACGTGTGCGCATTTCCGCATGAGACACAGCAGCATGACTCCATTGATTTTTAACTCTTTCCTCTGAAGAGTTTCCTCTGTCCTGTCAAGTTTATAACTACAGTTTTGCCACTTAAATTTCCCACGATGTTTGCTGCAGTGACATTACTGCATGCATGGAAAAGAAACTGAAAGCACCCTCTCTAATCATTAAAGCAAATTGTTAAAGGAAACACTTATACAGCACACAATAAAGAAATCACCCAGGAAAGCACGCACTGCTGAACATCATTTAAAAAGTAATACAGCCTAGAGGGGTCAGGGAGAGGTGCGATGGGAATTATGGAGACACTTTCCCCAGTGGGAAATATCACAAAGATCTTCTCAGTAGGAGACAGTGCATGCTGATTTACACATGAAGCACAGCAGCATGACTTCATTGATTGTTTAATTCTGTGTCCTCTGGAGAATTTCCTCTGTCCTGTCAGGTTTTTAACTACACTTTGTAGTTTTGATGCTTAAATGTCCCACAGTGTTTGCTGCAGTGACATTACTGTGATCAGATCACCCGACGCATGTAAATTCCATGTTTAAACAGGCTGCAAAAGGCTTTTTTCTGCTGCTGGAACTTCATAACCTGTAACCTATGGGTCTGAACTTATAAGAGCCTGTGACACTGCTTCCTAAGTGGAAGCGATGCAGACAAGCAAACATCAGATTGTTTCAGTTTTTCCCAATGAGGATATCCTAATCTGCACTGGGCATCAGCGGTCAGGCCAAGCGACATGTTGCTTGTTTGAAAACACATTCACCCTGGTCACATTTTAGCAAAGTTTCATGCACTTGCTTCACCTCCAACCTCTTCTCTGTTTTCTTTGGTCAATAGACGCTGATGTTCTCAATGTTTCTGTTTCCCCTCATATAGCAGTCAACTGGACAAGAGACTAATTAATAAGGTTGAGTAGCGGCACCATATGATGAATAGCTTCCTTTTTATGGGAATATCCTAAAAAAAAGGTTAAGAAAAGGTGTGGAAAGAAAACGGGGAGCTGTCAGGTATTTCAAATAAACTGTCCCCCAATTATATAGAAATTATATAGAAGCAAAGACAGTTTTCATCCACTCGAGTTTGGTCACTCACTGTATGTTGGGAAGCGGTGTCAGACTTTAGTACAACGTCTACCTAGTCTCATTTGTTACCACAGCACTCAGAGCAAATCACACACTAGGGCCTGTATTTTACACATTATTCAGCAGCAGGTTGTAGGTATTTGTAGGTAGAACGTTGTGCAAATGTTTTCGTGAAAGCTAGCATTTCCAAAATATTCTTTAAAAAAACACAGGAAGTAATGTTTTTGGGGGGTCATTTTAACAACAGTCCCCTGAGGTTCCCTGCAGGTAGCCCTTTAGCTAACCTTCCCAACAACACACGTAACACTAGCACTGGTTTTATGTCAGGAAAAAATTGCCATTGCACACTGCACAATCTTATGCAGAAACATTAAATCAGCGTTCAGAATCAGAACTAAAAGCAAACGATACCAGAACATTCTGGGGACCAAATTTTGCTAGCTGGGCATGTGGATATACACGTCTCCTTCTAAGGTAATGACACAATTCTTATTTTCAGTTGATTATACACTAAACATGAAGATTATACTCACCTAGTTTTCACCCCCACAGATGAGTCATGTCTGGGATTTTTGTGCTGTTTGGGATCAGATATTTAAACTTTCCATGAGTCAGAAATGTATTGTGAGATGGAAGAAATCTGCTGTGGTCACTATGGTTTGTCCTGGATGCTGACAGTGTCCAGTGTCCTGCTCTGCCTGGGAATACTCTGAGTGTTATGTAAAGCGTGGTGGATTGTAAACAGCTGGGATTAAATTGGCTGAGAGTCGCAGCAGTAACAGGGAGGTTTTGGGGTCGACATAATCCAAATACAAGTTCTAAATCTTTGTGCTGCCTGTCTGTAAACTGGTGGTTCGTGGCGGGTCGTGAATCCTCTGTACGCAGATGTAAACATGCTGGTGACAACTGAAAAAATATGTTTGAATGTATTTACTTACATATATTTATCTATGTATTACACATCCTGTTTCCTGTCTTTTTTTCTGACTGGATTCAATTAATGAAGCCCATCACAGATGGAGCTGAAAGTCACTTGAGGTGAATATCTCTGGTATAATCTTTGCTGTGTGCTCCCTATGTCCTCCAGGTCAAAATAACCATAATTGCCACCTAATTATAACTTAATCAATTGAGTATTTTATGAATTACCTGATTAGCATCCAACAGTTTTGTTTCCTTATGTCTAATGAGCATCAGAGCCTCATTAGTCTGCTGGACCCAAGGGCAACAGGCACGGCTGGATTACCAACCAGGCAAAGCAGGCAACCAGGCCTCCGGGGATGCTCAAAAGTGCCAGGTTTACTGGGTGGCAGTTGGTTTGTGGTTATCAGTGGTGGAAAAACTACTCACATCTTTTACTTCTTTTAATTGGAAATTGAAACTTAACCTTCACATAACTTATTATTATGAAGTAAATGCTGATTGCACAGTGCAATGAATAGCTGGAAGAAAAACAAAGGAAAAATTGCAGGCAAACACTAATCACCACAGTGCAGTAGACCACATAACTGAGTGAAAAATGTCATCTTTCCATGTTTTGAGTAGTAATGACTCAAAATTGAAAATTTATCTCAAACCAGCTGCCACTGACAGTCTAAAAAAACAAAGACAACCACGGTTAAATGCGATAAACAGAAAAATACAACCACAGATCACCTTCTGAATTCAAGTTTTTGTCTTTTTTTGAGCCAACACAAGCATTAATTCTTTCCCTGACGGTGTTTTTTTGCATCAAAAAATCCACTTTTCAGACAAAAAACTGAGAAAACTGTTAAAGAGACATTTTAAGCAGAATATCGACTTCACATTTTTATTTCAGTTTTTTTTTATCACTTCATATTATGCACATGACATCACTGTCACTGTGTGCGTGCCCACTGCCCTCCAGCTAAAACACCGAGTCCGAGAGGCCCGGGGGCTGGAGTGCTCTCTGCCCCGGCTGTGGTGTGAGTCCCAGGGGCTGCTGTGAGCAGCCTCACTCTTCCCCATCATAGAATAATTGAAAAAGAAAAATAATCAGTTGATCCATTTTCTAAATATTTTAAATAAATATTTATAATGAATATTTTCTTTAAAAAAAAGGGGGGGGGGGGGGGGGGGGGGGGGGGGTTGGCCAGGATCTTTTTTCAAAGTTACTTTTTTGAGGGTTGATTTTTTTATTCATTTTTCTTTTTTTTGTAAGGAACAATTTTCCCAGTATTTGTTGTTGTAATACTCATTTCGACCACAAGAGGCCAAAATGCACCACCACCCCGTCTCTAAAAGGATGAATGTTTTCTTCCAGGTGAGTTTTAATTCCTCCATGAAAACGGTGTGTATATTGTGTGTTAGCAAGTTATGTAACACACTGTCGTGTCTTTCTTTTAGCTACAAATGTATTTAGTTAGTTAGTTAGTTAGTTTATTTGTGTTAATCTGCCAGGTTTTTAACTTGTTGTAAAAATGATCCTGGCAAAACCTTTTTCATCTTTTTTTTTTTTTTGAACAATTAAAAATATTCAGCATACAACTGGTAAATGAAAATCTTCATTGAGATACAAAAATTGACTTAAATAAAAAAACAATTATTAAATAAAAAGGGAACAAAACCCAAGGAAACTGAGAAAAATATATGATGAAAGATTGTTTTCTGGGTTCTGTTTTTCACCTATTTTTCTTGAAAACTGTTTGGATCAGACTTAGAAAATGGATCACCAATATTGTTTTTTTTTTTGTTGTTTTTAAGAAATTACTTAAAGATAAAAATATATATTTGTGAGTTGCTTTGAAAGATCTACTTCTTCAGTAGGAACTCGGCTTGTGGCTCACAGCCACAGAGTCGGGAGGTCAGAAACTACTGGGACACAGAGGTTTGGGTCTTTTCATTGTGCACACAAATTATTAATTCAAAGGAGCTAATTAAGTAATGTAATGTGCGGGCACAAAACTACTAATTTGAGTGCATACAATCATAATTTGCAAGTGTTAATTATTAAATCAAATGAGCACTGTTACCTGAACTTCTCAGGTTTGCAGAGACCTCTGCAGATGAACTCAGTGGTGACCTGCAGTTATGGATTCCTTCCCCTCACATCTCTTACAGATGTGTCAGCTGGACTCACTTTGATCCATAATGTCTCCACAGACTGATGTGATGAATGGACTCTCTGAGCTGTAATGGCCAGCAGAGATGCAGGGTGGGAAAATTAGTTGAGCAGTTAAAGCTTCTCTTTTACTTCATCGTCACGTGTTGTAAATGGAGAAGGGGGATTTATAACAAAGGAGAGATGCAGACAGAGTTTATAGAGCTGCGCATGACACTGAAGGCAGCAGGTGAGGAAACTTCACCTTCACCACACAGGGAGATTTCATTTTGTTGGCTTTTGTAGTTTATATATCAGACATATTTTATCCAACATTCACTCCCTAAAACAAACTCTCAGAGCTGGAGAGCCAGTGTTCAGGGCTTTGGGTCAGACTTATGGGGATGAGAGCTCTGCCAGGGCCCACGTGAGCCTGCTGGAGGCTGGTTATAGGCTTTGGGATAAACTAATGGGGGAGCTTAGAGCTGGCCCAGAGCATGGAGAGACTGCTGGAGGTATGTCACGATTTCCTCGATGAAAATCATCTAAATAATTCTGAAAAACAGAGATGGATTTTGTTTTTTCTTAATGAAACGTCACCTCATTAATTAAGAAAAACGGAGCCAAACAGCCAAATTTTGTCCCCAAAAAATCATCTAATTAATTCTAAAAAAACAGAGCTGTTTTTTTTACATGAAAAATTATCTCATTAACTCAGAAAAACAGAGATGGGATTTTTTTTAAATGAAAAATCATGTCATTGATTCAGAAAAGCAATTATTTTTTTTAACGTGAAAAAATATCATTAAGTACGAAAAACAGAGCCAAATTTTCTCATGAAAAGTTATTTCATTAATTCAGAAAAGTTAAGTAATATTGGAAGTATAATTGAAAAGTACTAAAAAGTAATATTCTACCTGATAAATGTAATATTGTTCATGATAATAATAATAACAATAATAATGAAAATTAAAAGTAATATTTTGCGTGATAGTGAACGTCATATATGAAATGAGAGCGGTCGGAGTGAAACAGAACAGTAAACCTGCAGGCTGTTAAACCAAAACTGTGCATGATGCAAAAAAAAAAAAAAAAGCTCCATAAAACTGAGGGGTATTTTAGTGATATTTGATATATTTGATGATATTTTTCTGTGCATTTCACACTAAAAATGACCCTCATCACATTACACTGAGTCACTTGATGATGCAGCTTTAAATGATGACAAAAGTCACATATCTGATGAGATGTGGGTAAAAACGTCATAACTCCGTCCCACTTGACAGTGGATACACTTGTACATCTTCAGAATGATGACTCGAGGCTCTTGTTTGGCACTAAATGAGGTGCAGCTCAGTCTCAGTCCTTGGAGAATACATTAGATGCATATTCCTGCCGCTCCTGGGCTTAATGGGGCTTGATGATAGTAATGCTTCATCTCAAGGTGGACCTGCATTTTTCAGTCAGTACAAAACAGGCTCACTGTATGACCTTCTCTATTAATAACAGCACAGTATTAAACAAGAGCTTTTATTCACTGCACTGAAGTTGGATATACATCACCGGGCAATGTTTACAGTGAGTCTTGCATTAGTTATACAAATAAAATGGAGAAAGGAAACAAGTTATTACTTTGCACCAGAAAATAGGAGGCATTTATACACGATACAATTCATTTCCAATAGGACATCCTGGCAAATCAATACCCTTTATTCTCATGAAGTGAACGGCCCATCCTTCACCCCAGACTCACCTCCACTCAGGCTGATCAATGCATACCAGTTTTCATTAACAATGATGTTTTATGTATCTGCTCAGTGGAGCTGAATGTTACAATGAAAAAAAAGAATAGATGGATAGACAGATAGATTTGCATTTGTTTCAGTGAGCACTGCACAAGAAAAAACATAACATATAATCACAAATAACACAAAGTGCACAAACAGACAAGTTACACTGCAATAACAGTGCAATATATACAACAATGCAATTCATAC
Organism: Lutjanus argentimaculatus; assembly: GCA_034769285.1. Classification (NCBI taxonomy): domain Eukaryota; kingdom Metazoa; phylum Chordata; class Actinopteri; order Lutjaniformes; family Lutjanidae; genus Lutjanus; species Lutjanus argentimaculatus. The sequence continues at coordinate 4,987,374 of JAWZSL010000030.1, read as the reverse complement.
AACAGTCCAAATTATTATATGACTCATAACCCGAAAAGTGGAGGCAAATGGCTCCACTTCACTACTGCAAAAGCCAAATTTCTTTTTGGATGAAAAATCATCTAATTAATTCAGAAAATAGAGGTGATTTTTTTTTCATGAAAAAAATATCTCAGTAATTCTGAAAAACAACTCTATGTCATACTTAAGCTCTTTGGAAAAGACAGACAGGAAACCAAATATAAGCCAAATATCACTCTCTCCAAATCAACCAAACTCCACAGGCAAAATTAGTAATTTTATCTTGCAGGACACTGGAGTTGCTGGTCTGCAGTTACCTTGATCTGTTAGTTTGTTTGTTAATGTGTGACTTTGGTGAATCTGAACTAACCTGCTGAAACACTGAAGTCGCACAAAAACATGCAAAAACAACAGATCAAGGTAGCTGTAGACCAGCAACTCCAGTGTCCTGCAAGGTAAAATTTCTTATTTTGCCTATGGAGTTTGGTTGGTTTGGAGAGAGTGATATTTGCATTATATAACTATGGTTTCACATCAGAAAAGGCTGTCTGATGACAAAGTAAAGCAGTGAAAATATTCCAAATATAGTGTACACTTCAACAGTTTATTGCTGAGCTTCCTGCACCAGTTCCCCTGCTGCTTCTCCAAACTGAGGGTGTTGACCACTGATACTGTAGGTAATACACTGGCTATGGATAAGTGCAACAAACTTTAAATAATACAAACTGACCCTTTAAGGTGATATTTATGCAGGTGGTTAAAGTTAATTAAATCTAGCTTTAGCTAAGCAAATGTCCTGTTAAACATTTAGCTGTCGTGTTAATGAGCAAATGATTTGTTCAGACAAACCAGGCACAAGCGTTTCAGTTAGCTCGAGCCAAGAAACAAGAACAAGAAAAACAACATCAAAGATGTCTCTTTATTAGCAGTAAAACATTTTACTGCCTGAGCGTGTCTGACTGAGCTCCTGCAGGTACAGTGGAGCTGCTGATCAAACATCCACCAGAGAGACTAACAGTGAAGCAGTTTAACGCAGCTCTGAGACCTTTCTGCTGAATCCCAGAGGACGTCCTCAAAGTCAGAGAGCAGCCATGAAGCTTGTTCATTAAAAGTGGGACTTTTTACAAGACTGCTCCTGGTGCTTATCAACTGTAAAACATCCCGCTGGGTACGCAGCTTTTATTGGAGAGGAGACAGTTGTATATCACCTCCCTTTAAACTCAGCCTCAGGGACTTGCCTTTGGAAAGCTTGTGTGTCACTGTGATTTGTGTCCCTCTCCGGTTTATTGTCATTGACGTTTTTTTTTTTTTCATGCATCTTTGTTCTTGTATTACACAACTGGATGTCACAGACACCGGAGACAGATCCATAAATATCCTCAGTCCTGCACCTGACCAAATAAAGCACTTCAGTGTGCTGGTTTGTGCAGGTGAGTTCCTATTAAATATCACACACTTGTTGCTACGTCACAATGTCAGCCAAGTCCTCGTCTCATATTCTCCTATTCTGCTATTTTTCCCTGCCGTGCACTAACTCTCCTGTCACTCCCCCTGTGGTCCTGACATTCATCTTCACCTGACCTCCCCACCCACCTGCACACCTGTTCCCACCTCCCAATCTACCCAAGTAGCATATATACTGGCACACTTCCACTCATTGCCAGCCAGGGTTTCTATTGTGCTTCTACCTTATGTTGGCCCCACATTAGAGGACAACTGGGAAGATTTTGGGTCCCCTCGTGACCATTTCAGGGTTGAAGAGGGTGTGCATGCTGCAGGGGTGGCCTGCAGCATGCACATGCACACACAACATGAGCTCATATCTACTTTAATTACTCACACTACAGCAGTGGCAAACTGTGACTATTAGAGCTGGGACTTCAGTTTGGCCAAAACCTAGCCAGACACAGCAAAAAAAAAAAAAAAAAAGCAGAGAAATGGCAAATGATTTTGCTGGAATAAGCAGTAGGCAGTCAGGTAGCTTGCAACAACAGTGTCTGTCTGTAGTGTGCAGCTGTCCCATGTCAAACTCAGTAGAGGACAGGAAACACCACACAATAATAGCAGAATAAGTAACGTTTTTTTCTGTTTTCTTTACTTAAACTTGTATTAAACAGTAGATAATTGTCATTTACTCTGTTACAATCCATTTGGGTAAGTTATGATTAGATTGTGTTTGATATTAAGAGCTGTAATAATCTATATGAATCGTTTCTTTTAATCATTCTTATTTCTCTGTTTCAGTACCACACACAGTTGCATGTAGCATAGACCTCCAGTTATATTATTTCTGTCTACCAACACAGCTCTATCACCTGTGTTGTACTATTGGAAATAGCTTTAATAAAGATTCAAGTGTCTGAAAATTGTTTTCTAACAGACTCAGGGATGAGAGCAATTTCAGCCTCCAAAATAATACAGTCTGTTGCAGATCCTCTGCCTTGAAAAAGGAAATGCTATCAAGCTAGCCACCTAGCAACAGCGTTCGTCTCGTTGGCTTCACCTCTAAGCTACAAGCAAGACAGCGTCAGCCTTCAGGAAGGCCTACGGATATGATTTTTAGTCCCACCCACAGTAAATTAAAATGCGACTGGTTAATTCGCTTTATAAACACACAATGAGTGAGCCAGCTCTAATTTTTCTCTGCCTAGAGACAACAACAGAAAAATCTGTTTGGGGGCAACTCTATTTTATTTCTCTGGAGCAAATCATAGTGCAAAAGCAATTGCGCAGAAGTGCAATTAGCTGACAATCTGCTTCCATGCCTATGAAGTGTCCCCACTGATGTCCTCAGCCTCAAAAGTTGACCCACATCACCTCTCTGGGTAAAGTCCAGACCCTACAGAGCCCTGAGAGGCTCACTGGCTACTTAACTGGACTGTTACTGTGAGGTTGCATCAGGGAACATCCCTTTGATGCTCTAAGTGCTGCACATTCATATTTTTAATGAAATAATTTACGAGTAATTATTTATGTGAGCTGAGCATGTACACACACACAGACCTGGCACATGCCACATGCACACCCACATCAACACACACGAATACAAAGTCCCCATACTCTCTAGCTACCAGTGCCAGCTTTATAGGCCGTTGGGATGGTTTTGGACTGGGACCTGCCATTGGGCTTGTTTTGCCACACACACCAGGACACCCTGACTTTGTGGTCCAATGACTCTTTTTAACTCTCTTACAGTGGTCATTTCAAACAAACTAACAATATTTACTACAAAACACATCCACATTTGGCTAAAAATAATGTTTGCAACTTTAAGAATTAATGAAACCTTGGTGTATTTTTAAAAACTGGTGAACTCTTTCAGAGAAGAAGAGATGCTGCTGGACTTTAAGCAACATGTTGCCAGCGTTGTGCAGCTGAACGCTCATCTGATCAGCTCTGTATCAGACAATAATGTCTCCAGGGGATCTGTATGAAATGTCAGTTAAATATCAGGAACATCAGTTCCCACTGACCATAATACTCCCTCTGAGCTCCATCTCTCATATGAGAGCTGATGGAGTGCAGCAAGCTGAGCGAGCAACAGCTGGCGTGCAGATATTACAGCGATCTGTTTCCACCCCTGAGAGACGAGACTGCTGGGCTCAGATATCACACACCTACACACACACCTACACACACACGCACACACACACACACACACACAGAATGAATTATCCTGCTGAGGACAGTCAGACAGATAAACACTGATTGTAGTGGAAGGTAAACAACTTAAGTTCAGTTTTACTCACCTTTCTATTTGTTCAGTTTACAGTTTTTGCTTTCTAGTAGCACAGACACACACACACACACACACAGTCACTCTCTGAGGTTTCTGTGTGGCAAGTGAAATCCATTAATGACCTTTTACTGACATCTTGTGGCAAAAATCTCATCATTACACCTACTTCCAGCACAGACTGGGAAATGTTTAAAACCTGGACCAGTACTTTAACTGACCTGAGGATGGCAGAGTGTGTTGATATTTTTAAAAGCAAACTACTTTTTTCAGTCTGGCTTTTAATTGAACTCCAAGTTTTGGGTTTATGAACTTAAACACATTGTGATAACTGATTTTTCTTGTTTTTTTTAAAGTACTATTTACTATTCAGGTTTTTAGTGTGCTCCTTAAACAGGCTTTTTACTTTGGTTTTAATGCATTTCTGGAGAACTATTAATTATTTTTATTTTGTACGATTGTGCGCCGCCTTCCCAGCATATAACACATGACAGTCAAAACTGACATAAAAGACAAAAAAGATGTAACAAGATGAAAAGACATTAAGACAAATAATATGTCTGTTTTACTGTTTACTGTTACTTTTTCCTTTAAAACATTTTAGAGAAAAGGGTAATGGGAATGAAAAATTGTCATAAATCGTGAAAAATGTGGTTGCATCAATGAAAAACATGAGTCTCCCTGGGAAATTGGGAGGGTTTGCAAGTCTGGGACCGATGTGTAGCAATGCCAAAGTCATTAGTTCTCAGCACTCTAATGAGCTCCTGTTCCCAGGATGGAAAATGTGCCGTTTTCGGGAAAAATATTAATCCCTACTCCTCACCTCGTCTCACCGTGGCTGACATTCTCTGTCCCCCCACTGTTTATGTCCAGTCGTGCCCATGCATGCTACGCTGTCAGTAGTCCTGTAACTTTGTCCCCCAAACGCCATGATTCTTTGCTTAGCTTGGCTGCCTTGTCCACCAGTAGAGAGACTGACCTCTGGTGGTGCACGTTGTGCGCTACACTCATCACGTCAATACAGAATCTCTGTATCAGTTTAACAGCGAGAGACGCGACTGTGTTTTTGATGGTATTGAAAATCATGCCATCTGGATTTCTTAATAACCTGGTACTGTAATGCCTGTAAACACCCAAGCCTACACCGGACCTTTAAAAACCTGCATACCAAATGGAATTCCCATCAGCCTCAGCTGTACTGTACTGTGTTTAGTGTGAATTACCAAATATTAGCATGCTAACTTGCTACACTGACATGATTAATATTTCAAATATGGCCTGCTGAACATCATCATGATAACATGTTAGCATACTGACATCAACATTTATCTCAACAGACTGCTGTGCCTCAGTACAGCCTGAGCGTTTTTATAGTTCAAGTCAAGTCAAATTTTATTTATAGAGCTCAAACTTACAAATCACAATTTGCCTCTGCCCTCTGTCCGTAGATCCTCGATTCAGGTAAGGAAAAACTCCCCAAAAGAGGGAAGAGAAAGAGGGGAAAAAAGAGGAAAAGAAGAGAAAAGAGGAGGAATCCCCCCTCCATAACTCACAGACATGCAGTAGATGTCATGTTTGAGAGAGAGCAGTGAGAGATGGGAAGAGAAACAGCTTGGAGGCATGTGGGAGCAGAAACAAAAACAGAGGGTTAGAGAAATGCAGCGGTTGTTAGACAGATTACAGTTTTATTCTGGTCTGCAGGACAAATATGGACTATAAATACGAGGGTTAAAAGATTCATCGAGACTGAGAGCGACCCACAGAAAGGATCATGTTAACAGGTGCAAGGCCTGAACTGATCAAGGCATGAGACCTATTGAAAGTTAAGGAGAGCAAATGAGTTTTAAGTTTGGATTTAAAGGCCCAAACAGAGTCACATTGTCTAATGTTGGCAGGAGGGCCCCACAGGCAACTGACCTCTTAGTTTTTGGATAACACTGGAGCTCTATGGCCAGACCGGACCAGACCAGTGACCAGATAACCAGTGTAGATTCCTTACATAATAAAAACAGTAAGTACACACTGCACCGTGCAAGTACAACATGAAATGCACAATCATGTGTCCTTTTAGTGCTGGTATCAACCAGAGTTGCAGGAGTTAACATTGTCAGTGCAGACTGGGCTGTGCTGGGGCAGGATGTTTGTGATGCTTAGAGTTTCCCGGCGGCTTTTTACGTTTCTGACTTCACATGCAGCTCTAAGGCCTTTGTACCCAAAGTTCCTAATTTGAGTATTTTCTTGTACAAGGTGCAGCAGCTTCAAATTCGTTATTTTTGTCAGGCTTCAACTGAGCACTTAATGCACTGTTCTTGAACCAGATCTCGCTGAACTTGCAGTTACACCTATTATATGCAAGCAATATTAACAGAAACAAATATTACTTCAAGAGGTAGTTTTTTCCTCCTTTCCTCTTCTTTTTTCTTTCATGTTCATGAGCCAGTCCTGCAACAGTATGATTTGTTTTGTATGTGTGCTACTAAAGATTTCTTTTGAACATAATTATATAGGGTGGGGTTACAAGTTGATAGATCACCAATAAAATGAATGCATTTAATCAAAAATGTCCATGCACTGATTGGACCTAAATGGAGCAGTAATTAAGTGACAGGACTTTTGGTAAATAAGGAATTGTTTTGGACAATATGCTTGATAGAATCTCTTCCATTCCAGTCTGATACATCTGTTTTAGTTTGCCTGTTTCACATTAATTAGAGTTCAAAATAATGCCGAATGATCACTGAGTGGCTATGTGTCTGTTTATGTTAGAAATCATCAATAATCTTGCAGAAGGAGTAGACGTTTGTAACAGTTAAATTGAGCAAAATGTCAGTGGAGTCTGGCAGGCCGTGAGACAGGCAGTCACTTAACTCTAGAGTGTGCATATTTGGAGCAATGGGCTTTTGTTTTCAGGATATTTTCAGGATTAACTTAACTTTACATTGACAGACAATTGATATTGCTTCCTACAACCTGCAGAGCTTCCCTGAATCTAGGGGGGAGGGATGGGGGAGAAAACAACTCACTTCAACTATGGATTGTATATTTAATAGGGTTTCAACCTGTACAGTCTGTGGTTCTGACTCTATTTTGACTGTTGTATTCACTTTTGCACATGAAATTGCTACATGTTGCTCCTTTAAATAGTAAAATCTTGTGTTTTCAAGTGCATGTGCTGCTATTCAAGCAGGAGCCGCCCATCTATCAAATAGGATTTACCATGTAACTTCTATTTTTATACAGACTTTGCATTAAATGTGGCTGTAAAACATTTCACCAGAATGCAGAAAGATAATCTGCTTTTACTGCCATTCATTTATACTCAGTATGTTCCAAACTGTCATATTTATGTTTTTATTAGAATATGACTACATATAGCCTCCCTCTGCTCCCATTAAGACTTGACACAAAGTCATTCTAACTGCAAGCAAGTTTATTGTGCATTTCTTCAACACTGATGAGACTATAAATGTATTACAGGCAGCAGCAAAGAGGTGGATTGTTGATGCTCAAGATAGATTCAGGTGAAGGATCACTTTAAAGCTACTTAAGGGTGAATTACATGGGTACCGGAGGTTTGAGAGGTTAAAGAGCGTTTATAGACGACAGGCTCGTGTGTGCTCTTTGTGCTTTGAAAACTTTAACCAAATTAGCTAAAGTCAACAGTCAGCAGGCCTCTTCTTATCCTATTATGGTTGGGCCTTCTCCACTGGATATTTGGAATTTGAATATCCACACAGGCTTCACTTCACCTTATGTAAGGCTGTTTGAAGAAAACTGCTGTGTACGGGCTCCAGCTGACACCAGTAGGAGTTTGAGACATGAAATACAATACAATAAATCTTATATAAATATAGAAAAAGGCTGTTTCTTTATGTTTGTACTATTACTAAAAAAGGCAAGTTGAAATATTTCATTTAAAAGTAAAAAATTTAAATGTTGTTTGCAGTGAAAACCTTTAGTGATTGTAAGTAAGCAGTCAGTTCTTCGTGCTGATGTGTTGGAAGCAGGAAAAATGAGCAATCCTTTTCTACGCTGAGTTTGGAAGGAGACTTTTGAAATAGAAAAAAAGAAAGAATAAAGCTTTTTTTCACTTTGGTCGAATGTTGAATGTAGGCTGTGACAGAATTAACTGGAATATAACCACTTGATTGGAGCCATGCGCAACCACATTCAGCACAGCCACAGACATTAACCTGCAAGAGGAGCAGCTGCTGCTGTTAGCACTGCTAACGTTAGCCACACTGTGTGTCAGTCTGGCAGCTAACGTCAGCTCCGTTGTTGTTTACCTGCAGACACTGTGATCCTGTTCGGTCTGAAAAGGTGAAGCGTTTACTGAGTTGTCATGTTTTGAAGGATAATGTGCAATATTCATAATGCACAGCACAGAATGGCACACATTTCACCAGTATTTAAAATACAATTTGGCGATTGTAGACAAAAGGTTCTTAACACAAACAGTATTTTTTCAGACAATTAATAAATTGTGCTCATTTTTAACTGGTATCCAAGTGTATGTCAGGTTTGTTCACTTTGATAGAGGCAGACTGAAAGGACCCTATTTAGGGGTCCAAGCAGTGTCGCCATTGTTTTTGTCCTGACGCTCACTGACCTCAAAATGGTGCTGTAACAATATAGTTTATGTTTTTGCAGTCATCTTGGTGTAAACTAAAGCTTCTTTCACTATTTTAATTGTTCGATTTATTTGCATCTTTTCTCAATTAGTCTTCTGCTTTAAAAAAGTCACTTTTATGACTTTTTCTCAATTTTATCAAAACCCTATTTTCACGAACAGTCGTCCAGAAGATCAGTCAGCATCATCTACAGACTTTGCTCATCTGATTATAATTATATTCCATTTCTGCCACAATGTCAAATGTTACACGTTGGAATTAAAGAGGACAATAAAGAGATTAAAAGTTTTAAACTCATTTTTTATTTTGACATAGGCCTGTTTGTTCTTCTATAGACTGTATGTCCTTGTCCTACTGCAGCTGTCTGACCAGCTCCTGCTCCATCATTTTCTCTTTGCCGCTCCCTCTGGGTCCTCTGCTCTCTCTGCGGAGCTCCGTCCTCTGCTGGGACATGGACACACACCGCTGCCTGTCCCCCTGTCGCTCCCCCTGTCTGTCCCCCTCTCTGTCGTCCTGTCTCTGCCGGGGCTCGGGGTGTTTGGGACCGGCGCGCTGCGGCCGGGACACCGGTAGTCTCTGCCGGATGTCTGCCGACTCCAAGCGGGACTCGAGCGGCGGAAGTAGGGACAGGAGAGCTCCACAGCCGCCGGGCATGAGACACATCCTCCGGGGAAGAACCGTCAAACACGGTGAAGAACTTGTCCAAGTCCTCCTGCTCTGGACACTCAGCAGACATTTAACTTTTAGGACAAAAAAACTGTTACCAAAGAAAAATTAATAAGCCTGCAGAGAGATGAGGAAGTGCGTTGTTGTTGGGTATGGTCACCATGGAAACCAGACCACGACAAACCAGCCAGCATGAAGTCTGACTTCCCATTTAAAGGGATAGTTCGGATTATTTGAAACGGGGCTGGGTGATTCTCTGAATACGGTGTCCTTGAAGTCCCCCAGACTCACTATAAACATTCTGAATTTAAGGAGACCACAAAACAGAACCAGGTGCTTTGCATTATAATGTAAAACCAAATAAAACATTTTTATTTATAAGACCAGCATGCTTGCATGTCCTCAATGAACATCATTAGCTTTTCACCGAAAAACAAACTAATAAAAATTGCAGTTGATGCCAAAGTTTTTCTGCTAAATAATCATATGCTTGTCTAAATGTATTTTTCTGAAAAAATACATGAATTGTATTGAAACTGCAATATCTGCACATGTCCCCAGTTTGTTTTCAGCCCTGTCATGCCATAACATTTACCATGTATTATATTATATTATATTATATATTATATTATATTCATTATTTATTATAGTCTGTTTATTACTTACCCTATACTTTACTATTGGTACCTGTAGCAATGGTCACAGTATTGTGTAGTATTGTGTATTTTAATATATAAAATATTTTTACTAATTAAAGACTATTTTGTGGCCAAATCATTTATACAACACTCTATTATATACAGTGTCAAGCAGAATATCAACACAAATTGTTGTTTACATATTGCATAGCAAACTAACTAACTATCTAATTAAAGTTACATCAAAGTTTCACTGTGTAAAGCCAGCCTCAGATTTTTAGACAGTCCCTCCAAGAAGTGGCAATGTTGCGGTCACAGCAGTTCACACAAATTTATCCAATCCCTGTGAATTCTGTGCGGCCTTGCAATTTTGTCCAAACTCTGCGACTTTTCTGCAAATTACATGTACGTCTCAATGAACATAGGCAATGTTTTTTTTTAATTCACCATTTTTTTAGCCATTATATTTTTGAATTTTGTCACAGGAACTAAAAAGAACAGGTTTGTCATTGTCATTGGCAATGCCCTGTGCACTCCTTCATCTACAAATAAAGCATATTTTGTTGTAGAATTTTTGTACTTGTGAGCTATTCTGGTGAATTTACTTAGAACACATACACAAATATTTCATTGCAACAGGCATCAGCAGTTTTCAGAAAAGCTGTTGTGAAATCAGGCATTTTAGGCGGCAACAATCTCTGCTGATGTAGATATAGCCAGTGTGACAACTTACCCAGGTTCCCCACTCTCCCCTACTCAATTTACTTATTAGTCTAGCTGCAATACAGTCATGCAAGCAGTAAGTCAGTAACAGTAAACCATTCTACCTCTGTGCACAATTCAAAGCTTTTAATTTGAAAGGCCAGAGCAATTAAACCTCTCCTCTCGCTCTGATTGGCTAAGCGGACGTCGCTCGTGTCCGCTGCCAACTTTGGAAACGAGGCGGGTCGCGCGCCGCCGCTCCACCCCCAGGTGTCGCGGGCCGGTTTAAATAGCTGTGGAGGAGGAAGGAGGAGGACACCACCATCCTCATCATCACTATCATCATCACTTCATTTACCTGACATGATACTCTCACTTCCCTGCATCCTGCACTGAGGGCTGAAGCGCTGCACGGTGAGTATGAAGCTTTATTTCTCCTTTCACAGATGAAATAAAACAAATTTAATGCAGGAGGCAGGTGGAGACTATTAACGTGCAAGGATTTCTGCTGCTTAATTAGTCACAGAAGCTTTTGATATGATTTAAACATGCAACATAACTTTAAAAAAAGAGCTTTTTAATAACTAAAAATCATATTTATGACACATTAAGGGCAGTTTGTGTTAATAATTGCTGTTGAATGGAAAAAAAAACAGAGATTTGTTATGAAAAAAGTTTAATTTAAATTCCTAATTAATCTCTTAAAGAAGGTTAAAAGAGCTCCAGGATGGAATCTGATTAATTATTGTGGCTTAAATTCACTCAAAAACCTAACATTTCTCTGTAAAAATGTCAGAGATCTTCATTAGAGATGCATTATATTGATCCCTGCTCACATACCTGCTCTGTTTGTGTGCCCACTTTGGCCACACATGGATGCACCTTGGGACATGTCACCATTTTGGTGTAAACGGTAAGCTTGGCTGGACACATGAGCTGCCACCTTATAAGGTAGTATGCCTGCTAAGTCCCTAGCATCCCTCTTTGGGCTACCAACCTACCAGGAGCAAAGGGTTAGCCAAACATGGGCATTCCAGCATGGCAGCTCAGTTGTTTGATTATAGGGGTTATCTGCGTGCTGCTGCTGCTACTTTTCATGTTTTATTGCCTGCTGTTCAATGAGAGGTCAAAGCAGCCTTGTGACCTGCACGAAGAGACAGAGACAAGGATAAGTGAGTAAGTAGCTCAATGGAAACCTTTAGGGAAATGTGCCGAGGCCGTTATCAGCAGAATTTGTCAGACAGTTCACTGAAACCAAATGTAAATGATGTGTGTGATGGGAAGGCAGCAGGTTGAGTCAAAGGAGGAGGAAGAAATAATGTGTTTGAAGTGTTTTACTGATGCTCTTTGCTGTGATGGTGCATAAAGAAAGAATATCTGCACAGTGGCTTAAAGTTTAAAGCTACTACAACAAGTTTTTAACTCAATGAAACGGTCTAAATTTAATAGAAATTTGCAAACCCGATTATTAGAGAGAAGGTTGGCTGTTTCTGTAGTTACTCTGAATGCTTGGATTCTCCTTGAAATCGGATAAAATTTTACTTTTTATGAAACTGAGAGGATTTAATTTCCATAATTCTATTTTTGACATTATATGTCATGGTTATGGCAGTGGAAACATTACCACTTTTGTCCACAAGGGGCCTCCAAAATCTAACTAATGACTGTTTTCAGATCAATTAATCTTTAGATTATTTTTTTTGATTGATTGATTACTTGTTTGGCCTATGAAATGTCAGAAAATGGTGTTTATGAAAGACCATGATGACGTCCTCAAATGTCTTGTTTTGTCCAAAACCCAGAGATATTCAGTTTACTGTCATAGAGGACTAAAGAAACCAGAAAATATTCACATATGAGAAGCTGAAATCAAATAATTTGTATTAATTGATTATCAAAATAGTTGGATATTAATTTAATAGTTGATTAATTATCGATTAACCGAGTAATCTTTGTATCTCTTATATAAACATCCCTTGTAGTAGCTTTAAATCGTAGAGTTTGCGACTGATGTTTTGTCTTTCTTTGCCTGATGCTGTTTTAATTTGCTCTGTACATCAGTTATTTTCATGCTGAATCAAAATTTGATGAAGATGTTTAGTTTTTGAGGATTAAACGCTTGATAGATAATAACTAAAGATTTCTCCAACCTTTAAAGCTATTACAAGGTGTTTCTAACTCTATGAAACAGTCTAAATTTAACACCCTTGTCTCTATATGACTTACATAAGCAAACCAGATCGTCAGAGATAAGATTGGTTATTTCTATACACTTATTCTAAATGCTCGGATTCTCCTTGAAATCAGATAAAATTAGCCAACATTTTAGTTTTTATGGAACAGGAGATGATTTTATTTCCATAATTCTATTTTTGATGTTATATATTGTGGTTATGGTGGTGGAGACACTTCTGCTTTTGTCCACAAGGGGCCTCCAAAATCAAATTATTCTTATCGTGATCGATTAAACTGTTGATTATTTTCTTGATTAATTGATTAGTTGTTTTAGTCTATAAAATGTCAGAAAATGGTGTTTACGAAAGCCCAAGACGACGTCCACAAATGTTTTATTTTGTCCAAAACCCAAAGATAATCAGTTTACTGTCAGAAGTATTATTAAAAAATGACAAAAACAACTGGCCATTAATTTAATAGTTGATTAATATTTACCATTTAATCGTTGCAACTAAAGATTTTGTCAAACTTTAAAGCTACTACAAGGCGAGTTTAATTCGTTCTGGGCGTGTGATATTTCTAATTACGTTTCTTCACAGTCTGATACATAAACAGTTTTATGACAAACTGAGACTCTCTTGACTTGAAAATTTATTTTTTTTCTTAGCTAGGTCCCGTGGTGGATCCACTGGAAGGGGCAGGACTTAGGCATTATAATTCATCTTTTCAGTATTTGACTTCTGTTATGTCCACAGGCCAGAGGTCAAACCGACATCAGAGGTCAACGCGACTCCCTTCAACCCAGCAGAGGCTGACTCAGCCGCCAGTGACGATCCAGACGTCAGCTCAACCGCCTCTGAACCACCAGCGATCGACTCCGACGACGCCGACACCTGCACATCTGATTCGATCACCAACAGTGATATTTCCAACATGGCTGACTCGGCCACCGACGACAGCAAGTTCCTCTTCCTGGAAAATGACTTTCGCAACAGCGGGTTGGCGCAAGCCGATTGGGCGGCCAAAAAGATGGTGTGGGTGCCGTCCGAGAGGGAGGGCTTCGAGCCGCCAGCGTAAAGGAGGAGAAGGGTGATCAGGTAATGATGTCATCGCTATCAGATGATGCTGCAGTGTCTGCCTCTTTTTTAACTGGGACTTTTAACCCTTTGTATTTTAAAGCTTTAATGGTGACCACAAACTGAATGAGGGCTCACAATTAATCAAAATATTATCAAAATTGCAGTATGCCAAAATGCAATATCCAAATTGCAAAGCTGCAGTTTTTTTGATTGAGGAAAAATGTTTGACAAAACAGCATTATAATGAAGTACTATAATGCTGCAGAGATGCACGGGCCTGCAAATCTTGTTTTCCAGATCTAAGCAAACATGTTTGTTTGGTTCTAGAGTGACCAGATGTCTGCAGCTGAACTGCAGCACACCTGTCACCTGTGCCAGGACACTGTGCTTCATATCATCCTTGTTACTCAAATAATTCAGTAATGCTTTAATTACAGCCCACATCGTCCTGTGTAATTACTCTGGAGTTACAGTGTAATTACAGTGTCATTTTTCAACTAATGGGTACCTATTCTATTATTACAGGGAAAGTTTGTTCTACTGAGCGATTGCCTAGACGTCTGGGATGAATTTACAGAGAATTTATACTGTAGTTATTTTTAACTACTGGGTACTTATTCTGTTACTACAGGGTAACTACAGCCTGCAGGTCCTGCAGTTACTGTGTAACTACAGGTAACAAGGGGAGAAGTGTCAGTGGTTTAGAATACAGCCTGCATGTCCTGCGGTTACACAGTAACTGTGTATACAGAGTAACAACAGGACCTGTGGGCTGTAATCTAAAGCATTACCGATCATACTTACCCTGCAAATTCATCACAAATGTCCAGATAATTGCTCAGTAGACAATTTACCCTGTAATAAAAGAATAGGAACCCATTAGTTAAAAAATAACTACAGTGTAATTTCTTCGTAAAATTCCTGAATAGTTACCCGCTTTTTCCATCCTGTTACCCAGTACCTACATATATGTATTGGTAGTTACTGTTCTTGTACAGCATTATTAAAATAAATTACCCTGTAATTATGCAGTATGTTGCAGACTATAATTTAAAAAGGGTCACCAATAATTGTCTTTAAATCCGTCTGACTTGAAACGCGCACCCCACTGTCCTTGTTCTGAATTTCACCTATTCTCATCTGAATAAGTGAAACTTGTGATGCAAAAACAGCCATTTCCACTAATTGTGAATCTTAACACAATTGCAATAACTGTAATTCCAGTATGTTTTTTTAACCATATTATGCAGCCGTAAACAAAACTTTTTTTTTTATTATGAGCCTCTACTGAACAGATCAGATGTCCATGAACAGTAAAAGTACACTTTCAACTACATAAAATAATCTAAATTAAAGTTAATTAAATTATATTTTGTTTAAATGAATTTAAGATAAAATAGTAGAAGAGGAGTAGAGTTCAGAAATTAATTCTGAAATATCAGTGTACATCTTGGACACATTTTTTTAAGACTGGAAGTAAAACACACTGGATGTAATCAAGCTTGTAATCTAACATTAGCTCTCACTCAACCTCAGAAATGTTCTAGTTCAGTCAGGAACTTATGTGACATTATGCTCACTGGAAAACACAAATCTGCATTAATGAGTGTGTTTTTGGCTGCAGGTGCTGGTGGAGCTCTCCAACGGTCAGAAAGTGACGATCAACAAAGATGACATCCAGAAAATGAACCCACCCAAGTTCAGCAAGGTGGAGGACATGGCCGCTCTCACCTTCCTCAACGAAGCCTCCGTCCTCCACAACCTGCGAGAAAGATACTTCTCCAGCCTGATCTATGTGAGGCACCACACACACACACACACACACACACACCCACACACAGTCAATGTAAAGTTAAGCCTGTTATCCTAAAACAAAAGCCTACTGCTAAACAGCTGATCAACTCACAGCGGAGGACTTGTTGTTGCTTGTTTCTACACCAAAATTAGCCCATTAATGTGAGGTTTTTAAATGCGGGTAACCTGCCAAAAATAGGCAATTAAACCTTTTCTCACTGCCAGTTGACAAGTTGCTTGTTATTGTCAATTTCTAATGTTGTTCTTCGCTCCTGCGTGCTCCTGCAGTGCTCGCAGCGTCCTGCAGTGCTCTGCAGCCAGTCCAAGCTTGTCTGAGGAAGAGAGGCGGGGGGGAAGCAACTCACTTCAACCGTAGATTGTGTATTAAAATAGGCTTTCAACCTATTATTCCAACTCCAACTCGTTATTTGGACTGCAGTACTAATTTTTGTATGTGCCGTTGCAACACGTTGCTGCTTTAAAAGTGACTGTGGAGAAAGAAAGAATGCGCAGCACTTTGACATCTACATGAAAACCTGAATATAAGGAGAGCTGTGTACTAAAAAGAAGCTACTTGAGCGGAGGTCAGCAGGTGACTGCAGATCAGAGGAACCCGCTGCTTATTTATCCTTATAAACCCCTTTGAGGTTCACACTGACTACACATTCAGGTGGAAAGGTCCTTCTTTAAGGACTGACTGCCGACACTCTGCTCTCTACATAGACTCAGGATGTACTGGAAGGATCAACAGCTTATGTTTTTATTTTTTCAGTCAGTCTTACAAAGTCTAATAAGGTACTGGATGTAAAATTAAAACCCAAGCTGATGCATTTAATAGAGACTGCCATGAAGATCACTGGAACTTAAGAACTCCAGTCCCTCCAGTCCATATATGAGCAGACAGTATCTGAGCAGCCAAAAAAACATCATATGCTCAACTCTGAATATGAACTGTACCCAAGTTAACGTCCCAAGTCAAGTCCCAAGTCCTAAACTTTGAGTTTTGAGTCTTAAACAAGTCAAAATGTAACAGTGAGTCTTCAGCATCATTGATTTCAATGATTAATTGAAAATTAATTAGCTATTAAGTTAACGTTAGCTAAGCATTAGCTCACTACTATGTTAATTTTAGCCTCCATTAACCGTTCTTTGTGCAGCTTCAAAGGTTGAATGAAGTTGAAGTTTTTTTTCAACTGGCTCAGTAATGTAATTTTTACTTCATGTTTTCTACTCTGCAATATGATTGGATGATTTGGATTGGTTAACCAACGGGGAATTATTGTACGACCTGCTGAGAATGAAGAGCATTAAAGAAGAAATAATTAACATTTGCACATCCAAAAATGAGTACTACAATCCAAACAGTGAGTTGGAGACACAGACTGTGTATCAATTATATTCCTCCCCAGACTTGAGGAAGGTCAGGCAGGCTGCAGGAACACTGCAGGAGCACAAGATGAGTGCAACCTTGTAATTTGACAATAATGGGTATTTGTCAGCTCCAGTCCTGATTGGCAGTGATGAAAACATGGCACCAAGGTAGAGGCAGTAAAGGGTTGTTGCCTCTGTCAGTAACTGGACCTTTTTTGCTCCTTCTTCATACAAATGTTCTGCCTGGTTTATCTGAGTTTATCAGCCTAGCACAGTGGAGTTTGTTCCCACTTGAAGGTGTATATTTACAAATGAAGCGCTCATTTTAGTCTGAACGGCGGTGATTTTTTAGCATTTTATTACCTTTTTTAAAATTCTTCATCATAACCTAAAAGTCCCAAAAAAATTATTTTGTTATCTAAAAGCTTTTGTTTTGAAGCAGCAAAATCAAGACATGTTGGTTTATCCACATCAGCAGTAACCTAACACAACATGAACATGACTCCAACCCGAGGATCTACAGTGAAGATTTAGGCTAAAAACATGGTGTAAATTATGTCCCTCAAGTCAATTTGGCATGTTGGGGCTTTAAGATACTTTTAGGAGGTCACGCTAGCCACATGCAGTCAAACCTGCCATGGATGAGAGCATCCATAAGTCATGTCCCACAACCACGGTCCCCCCTTTGGGTGAAAACATGCACTGTAAAAGCAGCCAGTCAGTATGTGTGTCTGTGGCAAAACATATTAGTTAATGATGTTACTGAGTAAATGACAGGTGTCGATTGTGTTTATAGATCAGAGTGAATCAGAAAAGAGTCTTAGTGACGATGGATCTAAAGTTTTTACCATAAAAAAATAAGGCCCTACCATAAAACACCTGTTTTTTGAATGGAGTTTGGTTCAACAGCACCAAAACAGCTAAATAAAGCGTGTGTTTTTGGCCAAATCAAAGTAAAATGAATGAACTGATAGATGATTTTCCATGATAAATAGAAAACTAGTCACTTTAGTAATCAGTGTTCTGAGCTGCAATATCAGCAATACAAAACAGATTTAAAATACTAAATAGTAGTCGTATTAAATGTGGTCTGTAGTTGCTTCATAATTTTTGCAGTGTGTGAATGATATAGTGTGTAAATTTATAGCGTTAATATGACCTGAAGCAAATGGGAAAAAAATGACTCTGCATCACCAAACAGAGGTTCCCACGGCAACATGATGCATACTGTACAGCATGTGCTGCTGTTACATTACATTATGTTACATTTCTACATTATACAGCTTTGTTTGGTGACATTGTGAACGTACAACATACCTCGCTAACACATTAATCTTGCTGGTAGTACAGTCCTCTGAAGATTCTGTAAGGTAGTTCTGGTTCATTTTTATGGAGGCAGACAGAAACGACCCCTGTGTCTTTACTTTTTTCTATCTAATGACTTCGATCTGTAAAGACACAACACAACTGCTTACGTGACAAGCCAGACGATCTGGGCTTCTAAAAGCTAAACAGCGAAATTGTTTTCTTATTTTATGCATTCAATCTGGCAAAGACCTCAGAATGTATTTACCACCAGTAGGCCTCCGCAATGAATTGAAATTTTATTGAAATCGCAATATGACTTTCTGCATTTTTCAAATCACAGGAGGTACAGTATTTGTTAAAGGCAAAATGTGTCAAAAAACTTTTAAATGAATGACTGCAAATCATATCCCACTTACAATATCAGTCAAAATACTTGCATTAGATATTTTTTCAAAATCGTTCAGCCCTAACCACCAGTCAAATTTGAGTGGTTGTTTTCACTCAAAAGGAGGCAGGGGCGTGCAGCAGGAGCAAAGTACCCAGATGAGTTGCTCCCGTCCATACAGACTAAACTGCCAACACACAGACTGAAGTTTGGCCCTGTCTTCCTGCTCTCTGCCTGATTTTAAGCTCCAGGCCTGATTAGAGATTTACAGCTGCTGCCAATCACTGCAGCGATGAGGAGGAGGAGCAGGAGGAGGTGCAGTACCTGAACACAGAGAGCACAGCGAGAAACACACAACACTGTGGCTCACATTCAGTAACGAGTGTATTTAGAAACATTAACAAACCAGACTGGAGGATGTCTGTGAAGTGACTTAACTGCTGTGACGTCAGGATGTAAAACGATGTGGATGTCTCCTGTCTCCTCCTCGCAGACGTACTCGGTCTGTTCTGCGTGGTGGTGAATCCCTACAAGATGCTGCCCATCTACTCTGAGAAGATCATCGATATGTATAAGGGCAAGAAACGTCACGAGGTGCCACCACACATCTACTCCATCACAGACAACGCCTACAGGAACATGATGCAGGGTAACTGTCTGCGGGTGTGGTGTGTGTGTGTGTGCTACTGAGATTTAAAACATATTCTTATGGTATCTTAAGTCAAAATGCATACATGCATTCTGAGGCCACTAACCCTAACTTTAAAGGGTCAGTTCACCCAAATCACAAAAGAACATATTTGTCTATTTGCCCAACTGCTCGGAAGTCTAATTCTAAATTAAAATCACCAAAAATTCCAAGTTCAACGCAGAGACTTTGTTTGTTTTAAGGTCTAAAGGCCCAAACACACTAAAAGCGATGATTGACAAACCTCATTTGACGTGTGTTAGTTGATGCTGCACTGCAGGCTTCAGATTTGAAATGCCAACACCACAGAAACAGCAGTATTTTGGGAAAATTTAGCTATTTCTATCTGTTTATTTCTTCTTGGCATTATTGATAATAGTTCAGGTGATCATTTGAATAATATAATAATTTTTTCATTTTTACAATGTGGAGGCCCCTGTGGACAAAATAAAATTATGTAATAATCTATTTTCTAAAGTTATCTAAATAAAAATTCCCACCTCCTGCTTTTTAACTGGCTAACGTACTACTCATTGTAACTTTGGCTGGAAAAATGTAAACATAGACTTGTTTAATCTGAATACAAGGAGAATCCGACCCGGAGGCAGGAATTAAGAGTAACTACAGAGAAACAGCTGATCTTCTTGCTGGTGGTCTCATTTGCTTATGTTGGTCATATACAAGCATCAGCATTAAACTGTGATAATTTCATAACCAGTTATAAACCTTTTGTGGTGGCTTTAATGAAACAGCAAACACAAATGAAAGTTAAATAAAAATAAAAGTTCACTGGTGGCAGTGAGCAGTCCTGACTGAAGCCTCCGAGCGTGCCGTCTCGTCTCTGGATGGTCCACCAGTGACCTCAAACCAACTCCATACTTTCCATTCAGCTCCAGAATGGCCATACATGGAGCAGGGAGACAAGATTACAGCGATGGAGCCCCGCATCCACCTGCTATTTTTAGATGATATGAGTGATGGAGGCTAATCTCCCTCTGAACGAGATCTCAGAGCCGTTTTGCTTCGTGTCCGCGTGAAGCAGCAGCAGCACCACCACCACCGCCGCCGCCGCCGCCTCAGAGTTCATGTTTGGTCTGTTCAGCTTGGCTTCAACTAACGAGTTCAGCTCAGTCAACATTTCACATTATTTCCCCCCCTTTTAACATCAGCCTCTCTCTTTCTGTCTCCACAGACCGTGAGGATCAGTCTATTCTCTGCACGTGAGTCAAAACATACAACACTCAACCTTTTTCCATCACACTGTACCATGCATGTGAGCACACACACACAAAACACACACACACATACATCGACTTACATCCACCCCCTGGAGACTTACTCTATTCTGAACCATGTTGTGGGAACCTGTGTTTTGCCCTCAAAAGGCACACGAGTTCCCACAATGGGGGCAGCATGCAAACGTATATTTTACTTACTTTGATTTGGGTCAGCAAGCATCTCCATATTGATAAAACTTGAGAGGTTGGACCTGGTAATTCATTTTTGCTTCAAAAATGGCTTTTAATGATAAAAAGATTATCAGAATTGTTGCTCATTATTATGCTTATCAACAGCTGGATTGATCAACTACTTGTTTTGGCCTTATTTACTGTCCATGAATGTGTAATATTGTTAAACTCTGTCTTTCACCTCTCGTCTGCTCTCCATTATAATCTCTCTGTCACCTCTTCCTTTGATCCTCACCCGTCTCTCCTCACCTCGACTCTGTCACCCAGAGGTGAGTCTGGAGCGGGAAAGACAGAAAACACCAAGAAGGTGATTCAGTACCTGGCTGTCGTCGCCTCCTCACACAAGGGCAAGAAGGAAGTGAATCCTGTGAGTATAAACGTCTCTTTAAAACTGGATCTACAGACTAAAAAATGACTTATAATTATGAATAGAAGTGAAATATATCACAATAATGAATTTCAAGAACAAACTATACAATGAGGGAGCCACAGAGTTAATTGACAGAAATAAAGACGTATGACAATCTGTGTTTTGTCACATTTGTTCACAAATCAGCTCCTCATTCATGATATTTACTGAAGCCAGTGGCAGAAGAAATAATCACGTCCTTTATTTCAGCAAAAAGTACCAATATTACAAGGTAAAAATGCTCAGAAAATTAAAAATACTCATTATAAGTGCTCTTGAAAGTTTTTGTTAAAGGTTATGTTGCACTCTAACACATTTCACACCATTATATTTAAACTATTATATATTGTAGTCTGAAGCACATATTTCTTATTTTGTTATATTTTTTGTTTATTATCATTGTGATATTATTATTTTGTTATAAATTGTAGTATAATTTTATATATGGTAATAATTTTTGCATACTTCTTGTATTCTTATTTTCCATTTTCTTATAATTTATATATGCTTAAATATATTTCTTTTCTAGGATAGTAGCAACTGTAACGTGACCTAATTTCTCTGTGGAGATCAATGAAGTATTTCTGATTGTGATAAGAGAAAATTAACCAAAATATCTTACCTTTTTTTTTTTTTTTTTTCAAATAATTTTTTGCTTGAAATAATCTGAACAGAAGCTCTGTTTAGCTCCACAATGGACATCCTCCATTTAATTTAATTTATTTATTTTTAAAACTGATTAATTAAATATTGTTATATTATTATTAAATATAGATAACCACTGAAAGCTTGCTTACTATCGTTTGAATGTATTGTAGATGTCATAAACAAATTATCCTAACAATAATTGGTCTGTATCTGTATATAGTGTTTAGTTCTGTCACAAAATAATTAAATGTTCTACTGTACATGGCAGGATTCAGTGGCTGCAGCTGTGGTCAAGGTGAGGACAGATGTTTGTTTTCTGTGATTCTGCTGCTGGGGCTTCTTCCAACTCTGAAGATTAAAAAAAAAAAAAATCCTAAAATAGCAGCGAGATCAGTAAACGTGCTGTTAATGGAGCGGAGATCTTCGTGCCAGGTCTTCATATCTTTCCCACAAATCCTCCGTAACGCTGATTGAAAGTTACAGCTGCTGTTCGCTCATCTGCGCACAATCCAGTGAAGAACTGTCTCTGGTTTGTTTAGCCGAGATTTATTGATGCTTGACTTTTGGCCCTGCTGCTCTGCTGCATCTCAAGCTGTCATGTGGCTCGCCAGTTTTGGGGGAAAACGCAAAATGTAGAAACCAAGAAAGAAAAGTTGAGTTTCTAATCAGTTTGTGTTCCTTGTTTCTTTCTGCAGCAGCAGCAGCAGCAGCAAGGATCTCTGGCATATGTGAGTATAAAATCTCATACTTCAAATTCTATATGACAGAAAGTTTTTTTTTTTTTCCCACTCTTAAGTCTTGGTATTATGGAAGCCATTTATTCCAGTGTGATAAAACAAAAGATCTATGAGTCATTACAATGAGAAACCTTTGCAAAAAAAAATCTTTACTGTCTCAGAATAATGACTTAGTATCTTGAAATAATGAAACATTTTCTCGAAACAACGGCCATCTCAAAATAATAAGTAACTAATTAGAAACTTGATCGAAAAAATTACTTAGTATCTCGAAATAACGAAATAACTTACTTATCTCAAAACATTGACTTAATTATCTCAATATAATGACTCAGTATCTCAAAATAATGACTTAATTATTTTGAAATAATGACTTAGTGTCTTAACATAATAAAAAGAAACTCTCAAAATATTGACTTAGTTTCTCATTATAATGATTTACAGGATCTTTTATTTTCATCACAAATGTGCTTCCACATGGTTTATATTCCATTAAACGTATGTCTGTATGGTCTGTATTGCCTGTCATGTTCATATTTACCATTAAAAACACAGAATAACAGATAGACGGTTTAGATGTGTAATGTTTGGGCTGTAGGGGGAGCTGGAGAAGCAGCTGCTGCAGGCTAATCCCATCCTGGAGGCATTTGGAAACGCCAAAACCATCAAGAACGACAACTCATCGCGATTTGTAAGTCTTCTGTCAGCTTGTGAGTCATCTGTTAGAAGCGTATAGATTTATATTTTTAATCTCAGAGGTTGATGGTGTCATGTAGCTGCTGCTGTTGTTGTCTCTTCGGTCCACAGGGCAAGTTCATCAAGCTCAACTTTGATGTGACCGGTTATATTGTTGGGGCCAATATTGACACCTGTATCCTTTTTTTGATCCAGGTTTTTTTGTTTGTTAAACATAAAATAATATGCCATTTTGCTTGAAACATTAACTGAAAATAGATGTTGTTATCTGCTTAACCGTCCCCTGACCTGATCAGACCTGCTGGAGAAGTCTCGCTGTATTCGTCAGGCCAACACTGAGAGAGCCTTTCACATCTTCTACTACATGGTGGCCGGAGCCAAAGACAAGATGAGGGGTGAGCAACTACAATAAGAGCAAGAAAAAAAAACTTAAACACTCCTCTTACTCTAATATTTCATGGGTCTTAAAGCAACATTAAGCAAATATTTTACCTTAAAATAGCCGCTTCATAATCATTTTGTTACTTGTGATGTTTTTAAGTCTGCTGTCGTGGTGGTTGAATAAGTTCTTCTCACTCAAAAGGTGGTGAAGAGCCTGAATATTACTGAGAAGGAAGTGCTGGAGGTATATCTGAGGTTATGAAGCTGAAAAGTTCCCCTCAGGATTAATTTTAAAACCTTAACTTCTCCTTTTATTGTCGTCTTCAGGTCAAAATTTCAACGTATCCAGTACTTTATTTTACTTATTTTTTTTTTTTTTTTACAATCTTACAATTTCATTTAGCAGATGCTTTTATCCAAAGTGACTTACATCTGAGAGCTGATACAACGATTCAGTTTTTTTTCCAATGATGCGTCAACCGTCATATGTTTTTCTTTTGCCGCTTCCACTTCCTGTTTTGCCACAACTTCTGTGCCATGTAAACGATGAAGGAAGAACCTATTCTTGCTGTTTGACAGTTTCCAGTTTTATTTAACCCTACACTTTCCCAGGCTGTCATTGTAAATCAGAATTTGTTCTTAATGACTTGCCTGATTAAATAAAGGTGAAATCAATAAATAAAGATAAATAAATTCTTCTACCATGACATCAACAAAAAAAATGCATGTATGAGTATGGCAAAATAACAAGAAACCTTCTCAAAATACTTAATTATCTCACAGTAATGACATAGTATCAAAATAATAAGGAACCTTTGCAAAATAATGACTTGATTATCTCAAAGTAATGACTTAGTATCTCAAGCAATTACTAAATTATCTTGAAATAATGACTTAGTATCAAAATAATAAGAAACTTTCCCTTGACTTATCTCCAAATAATGACATCAGCAAAATAAAAACGCATGCATCCATGTTCGTTTCACACACAAGCGCTAAAGCAGCACCTCACTGGTGCATCAATGTAGCATCAGTGTAGCTGGCCACGCCTGTCTTGTCACATTTCTATTCGAAAAAAAGATGAGGTGCAACTACATCTTTGAAGTTGTGTTACTGCCCCCCTCCCCCTTCTTCCCATCTATATAATAAGCTAGGCTAAACTCGTCCTGGACATGTCTGGAGAGATACAATATTAAACTGCTGCTCTGGGTTTGATGGCTAAGAAATGTCCCTCTGTGTGTGTGTGTGTGTTTAGAGGAGCTCCTGCTGGAGGATTTCAGCAGCTATCGTTTCCTGTTGGCGGGTCACGTGGAGATCCCTGGTCAGGAGGACGACGTGATGTTTGATGAGACTCTGGAGGCCATGGAGATCATGGGCTTCACTGAGGAAGAGAGAGTGGGTAAGAAAGTCTTTTAGGAGATCCGTAACATTGCTGTAAATTTATGCACCATCGTGACTGTCTTCCTTTCTTTCCTCGTCTTTGTTGCAGGGATGTTGAAGGTGGTGTCCACTGTGCTCCAGCTGGGCAACATCAAGTTCGAGAAGGAGAGGAACAGCGAGCAGGCGACCATGCCCGACAACACGGGTGAGTAAACATTTTAAAGCACCAACAACACCAGCACTTTAAGTTCGCCTCTGAACCTCTCTGACATCTTGTCCGTCTCATGTCACTCCAGCCGCCCAGAAGGTTTGTCACCTGCAGGGCATCAATGTCACCGACTTCACCCGTGCCATCCTCACCCCCCGAATCAAAGTGGGCAGGGAGGTGGTGCAGAAGGCGCAGACCAAGCAGCAGGTAACCGCAAACCAAACCTCATGGACACAGAAAATAAATAAGAAATAGGATAGAATTTTTCCCTTTTTATGGTTTTCTGTTTAACCCTTCTGTTGCATCGCTTTCCAGCAACAGTGAGCTATAAAATCACCCCCAAATTAATCATAACAAAAATTCCTTCTGGCTCTCTCCATCCCTCATCTTTATCCTCCTCCTCCAGGCTGATTTTGCAGTGGAGGCTCTGGCGAAGGCCATGTACGAGCGCCTGTTTCGTTGGATCCTGGCCAGAGTCAACAAGACGCTGGACAAGAGTAAGAGGCAGTCGTCCTCTTTCCTGGGATCCTGGACATCGCGGGCTTTGAGATTTTTGAGGTAAATGCTCACTGAAAGTAAACATTTAAATACTTCATTGTTGTTTGTTTTTAATCACTGATTTGAAACGCTTCTCGGTTGTAGGACAACTCCTTTGAGCAGCTCTGCATCAACTACACCAATGAGCGTCTGCAGCAGCTCTTCAACCACACCATGTTCATCCTGGAGCAGGAGGAGTACAAGAGAGAGGGCATCGAGTGGAACTTCATCGACTTCGGCCTCGACCTGCTGCCCTGCATCGAGCTCATCGAGAGGCCGGTCAGCCTGACATGATTTACTTTAACCAGGAGTTTGATGCATTTATAGATTTAATTATTCCTGTTAATCAGGGCCAGAATGACACTTCAGAATCATCTAAAGAGATAACTGAGGAGCAGAAAAAGATCTTTGCTGCAAAACTTTCACCTTTCATTGAAAACAGTCTTGAATCAAAAATAGGTTGTTTATGTGATTCGTGTAGATCTGATGAGAAAAAACAAAGTGTCCCTGTGGGACCAGCTTTCTGCCTGCAGGCCTGAAGAATCTCTCACAGTAGTGTTATGATAACCTTATATGACCATATGTCCAGCTTGTCCCGTTGTTCCAGGGACAATGAAAATAGCACACGGGACACAAAGAGTGTGAGACAATTCTGGCACAGTACAGAAATATCAAGTTTATGAATCATGAAATATATATCTCTTTAAGTGTTCAAATGTGACAATGTTTTTTTTAACTCAGTGACAGATGTGGGAGAAAAGTTAATTCGAGCCCTCCTTGGGACTGTTGATTAGCCTGAAAAGGTTATTTTTATTTAGTGAATACTGAAAACCACAGAAGCTGGATTGTGACAGTTTCTTTTAGTTGTAGTGAAATCAAATTCTAAATGTCATATCTAAGCCCTGTTTTTTAATCAACAAAACAGCAATAGTTGTAAAGAGCCACACACACTCAAACACACATTCTCTAACACAAATTGTTAACAGAAGCCATTTGACTCATCAGTTTGTTTGTGTTCTGAAGTGTTCTGAACTGTAACTCTTCGTCCTTCAGAATAACCCCCCAGGCATCCTGGCCCTGCTGGACGAGGAGTGCTGGTTCCCCAAAGCCACTGATATGTCCTTCGTGGACAAGCTGCTGAACACCCACACTGGCCACGTAAAATTCTCCAAACCCAAACAACACAAAGACAAACTGATGTTCAGTATTCTGCACTACGCTGGTAAGGTGAGGATCACTGAGGGCTGCAGGAGTGAGACAATCGTCCTCCTTATAATTCTGTGCTTTTGTAAACAATTAGACTGGGTTGCACCAAAAAAGATTAGTTTAATCTAAGATTTGTTCTAATCTTAGCTGAACAAAACTAGGTTTAAAATGAGTTAACCCAGATTTGAAGGAAGCTAGCTATCTAAAAAGTTAACAAAACATTACATTATTTCTTAGCTAGCTAAAAGGTTAACAAATCCGTCCAGTGTTTGCAACAAACTGTCCAGAGACGGACACTTTGTTTGTCTTTTAATAGAATTTGTTGACAAAAAAGAAAAATGGCTTTATCATTTGTTAGATATATATATATATATATTATATATGTATATATATATATATATATAGTCATTATGATCACCATCAACAAACATGACTTCCATTTACATGTCCAGGTCGACTATAACGCAGCCAATTGGTTGACGAAGAACATGGATCCTCTGAATGACAATGTGACCGCTCTGCTCAACAACTCCTCCAGCAACTTCATCCAGGACCTGTGGAAAGACGGTCAGTCCTCCATGATGGGGCAACATGTTCATGTTCACCTTTTCAACTGGAAGTTACACCAAAAATCTGTAGTTATGGTGATCCAGCTCAGTTCAGTTTTATTTGTATAGTGTCCAGAGATGGGAAGTAACAAAGTACAAATACTTAGTTACTGTACTTAAGTCTTTTATGACAAGTATCTGCACTTCTACTTGAGTAAAGAATGTAACAATGTGGGCCTCATGTACTCGTAGATCCAGACTCTGCAGCTCCAGAGACAGAAGTAAAATCAGTGTAGAATTAAATGTTTGTCCTCCATGTCAGCGGATCGAGTGGTGGGTCTGGAGACCATGACCAAGATGTCGGAGAGTTCGCCTGCCTCCACCAAATCCAAGAAGGGCATGTTCCGTACTGTGGGCCAACTGTACAAGGAGTCGCTGGGGAAACTGATGACCACTCTGCACAACACCCAGCCCAACTTCGTCCGCTGCATCATCCCCAACCACGAAAAGAGGGTAGGTCATACAGTCTATGCTTTTTACATTAAATTAATTTACACTGCTCACTACTCAGGGCCATCCAATCTCTTTATGCCCAAAGCAAGAGCTGTGTCCGGGTCCTGGGCAGTAAGTCGAACCCTTTCCTGGTGAGGGTTGGCCTCCATCAGGGCTGCACCTTATCATGTACCCTGTTTGTGATATTCATGGACAGGGTCTTGAGGCGTAGTCATGGAAGGTAGGCGTTCCAGTTCAGTGGGCTGAGGACTGCAAAGCTGCTTTTTAAAGATGATGTGGTCCTGATAGCGTCATCGGTCTGTGACCTCCAGCACTCACTGGGTCGGTTCACATCTGAGTGTAAAACAGCTGTAATGAGGATCAGCACCTCTAAGTCTAAGGCCATGGTTCTCAGCAAGAAACTGGTAGACTGTCTACTCCAAGTATGGAAATGAGTCCTTACCCCAAGTGAGGGAGTTCAAGTATCTCAGGGTCTTCTTCTTAAGTGAGGGGACAGTGGAGCGTGAGATGGACCGGAGAATCGGAGCGGGAGCGGTATTGCGTTTGCTTTACTGCACCATTGTGATGAAAAGAGAGCTTAGCCAGATGGCAAGAACGAGATCGCGAATACAAGCAACCGAAATGGGTTTTCTCAGGAGGGGTGGCTGACATCTCCTTTAGGGATAGGGTGAGAAGCTCAGTCAGTTAAGGTGATATGTTGCATTTCTGTTATGCAAACCCTAAATGTTTGTAGGACAGAATTTTTTTCATTGTAGCTAAGTTACAGTCTGCAGAGCAGAGAGAGTCTGAACTAAACATGTGCTTATTGATTGTTGTTCTGCTGCTGTGCTACAGGCGGGGAAGATGGACTCCAGCCTGGTGCTGGAGCAGCTCCGGTGTAACGGTGTGCTGGAGGGCATCCGAATCTGCAGGCAGGGATTCCCCAACCGCATCGTGTTCCAGGAGTTCAGGCAGAGGTGAGCAAACACATATTTATACTGATGATTATTATTATTTAGAGGTATGAATAACAATATTCATAGTTCTGTTTGCACAGTACATAATATTATTAAATCCTCTGAAAACTCAAATCCACAAGAACCATCTAACCAGGTAATTTAGGGTCTCATATACACTCTTAAAAGTAAGAGTTCCAAAAGGGTTCTGTCTGAAGGGCTGAAGTTCTACCCATATGTGGATTTTTACTTCTAAAAGACATTTCTAGAGGCTTTAAATCAGTGTTTCTCAACCCTGGTCCTCAAGTACCCCTGCCCTGCATGTTTTGGGTGTTTCCCTGCTCCAACACACCTGATTCAAATGATCAGCTCATTATCAGGCTTCTGTGGAGGCTTGATGATGAGTATTGTAGTTCCTCCTTGTGACCACTGGTGGTCAGTGAACACTCATGATTCTCCACCAAGCTCCACCAGCATGCATGATTTCTGTTCTTGAATGGGAGCATCTGTACCATGAGCAATTTTCCCCAGGGATCGGTAAAGTATGTCTGTTTGTCTTGTTGGCAGATATGAGATTCTGGCCGCCAACGCCATCCCAAAGGGCTTCATGGACGGGAAACAGGCCTGCTGTCTGATGGTGAGCTGGATGGGCCTGAACATTACAGATTAGTGCTGATAATGTCTGCAGTCCCAGTGATGGGACTGCAGATATGACCTGCTTCAGTGTTACACACCTGCTTACATACCGTGTTTCTTTCTGTCTGTCACTTTCCAAAACTTTAATGAATATCTCATTTGAATATGAACTTATTGTACTATAAAACCACATTATAAGAAATGGGTTGCAGAAAGAAGAGGTTTCTATTTTACTCCACTTCTGTGCTTCCCTTGTGTCTCTGGAGATTAGTATAAAACTACTCTGACAAGTATGATTTCTCAAAAAAATTATGGACTAATGGAGTAAATGTAACTCGTTACTCCCGACTTCTGCTCATCTCCTCCAGGTGAAGCACCTGGAACTGGATACCAACCTGTACCGTATTGGTCAGAGTAAGATGTTCTTCAGGACAGGAGTGTTGGCCCAGCTGGAAGAGGAGAGAGACCTAAAACTGACCGTCATCATCATCGCCTTCCAGGCGCGGGCCAGAGGCTTCCTGGGCCGCAAGTAAGACACACTGACAATTATACACTGAGATTTAAACACATCTTAATATCTGTTTCAGCATTTCAGGGGCTCAGTGCACAAAATTACCTCCTGCATCTCAAATGATTTCACGTCTCTCGCACACACACAGATAAACACATTTACATCTTACTGATGATGTGTGTTCTCAGAGCGTTCAGTAAACGTCAGCAGCAGCTGACCGCCATGAAGGTCATCCAGAGGAACTGCGCCTGTTACCTCAAACTCAAGAACTGGCAGTGGTGGAGGCTCTTCACCAAGGTTACACACACACACACACACACACACACACACACACACACACACACACACACACACACACACACACAATGTTTTTGCTAATAAAAATACATTTATTGTTGCTTCAGAAACTATGATCAGAACTGTGTCCATAGCAATGGTCTTTTCTTCATAACAATGATCTCTTATCCATGGCATGAAACCATGAACCGTTTATTTAAAAGAAACCACGTCTGACTTGTGAATGTGTCTGTCTGTGGTCCAGGTGAAGCCGCTGCTGCAGGTCACCAGACAGGAAGAAGAAATGGGTCAGAAAGAGGAGGAACTGAAGGCAGCGAAGGAGGTGGCAGCCAAAACGGAGGCCGAACTGAAGGACATCTCCCAGAAGCACACCCAGGTGAAATAAGCATAGTATTTTATCTTTGTTTTTTGTTTTTTTTTTGTTTTTTTAAAAGAACATTTCCAGAAATGACAGACGTCTCCGTTTGTAGCTGTTGGAGGAGCGTGCCCAGCTGGAGAGCAAGCTTCAGGCGGAGACGGAGCTGTATGCCGAGGCTGAGGAGATGAGGGTGCGACTGGAGGCCAAGAAGCAGGAGCTGGAGGAGGTGCTGCATGAGATGGAGGCCCGGCTGGAGGAGGAGGAGGAGCGCAGCCTCACCCTGCAGCAGGAGAGGAAGGATATGGAGCAGCAGCTACAGGTGGACATACTGTGATATTGTTATCATTATTAATATTATTGTTGTATTTTTATTATCAAAAACAATCTTTACAATTAAAGCTAATATCTAAGATTTCTGCATTATAACGTCTAAAAACAAGTCACATCACATACATTTTTATGTGCATCTCGTGGTTGTTTAACAGTGTAAAAAAAAAACAACTCTAATGGTAACACGCTATTTGACCACACGTGTTGCTTTCCTGCAGCTCATGGAGGCCCACATAGCCGAGGAGGAAGACGCCAAGCAGAAGCTGCAGCTGGAGAAAGTGGCTGTGGAGGGAAAAGTCAAGAAACTGGAGGAGGACGTTCTGCTCATGGAGGACCAGAATAACAAGCTCCAGAAGGTACGAAGAAGATGCAGTTTTGTTTTGTGGTGTTTGAGTCATAGTATGCACTGTTCTCACGTGCTCTCATCTCTGTTTGCAGGAGCGAAAGCTTCTGGAGGAGAGGATAGCTGATATGAGTTCTAACCTGGCAGAGGAGGAGGAGAAGTCCAAGAACCTGACCAAACTCAAGGCCAAACATGAGTCCATGATCTCCGACCTGGAGGGTTCGTCAGCACAGACAAAATACTCGACTCATATCAAGGCTGCAACTAATGATTATTTTCATTGTTTAATCAATTAATTGATTAGATTGGTCAATAAGATGTCAGAAAAACAATAACATATTCACATGTAAGAAGCTGAAATCAGAGAATTTACCTTTTTCTTTAGAAATTACTCAAACTGATTAATCGATTATCAGATTGATTTAATAATCTCATTCAACTGAAAATGAGCTTTAATTAGGAGACTTCCCTGTCTTCTGTGTGTGTGTGTGTGTGTGTGTGTGTGTGTGCAGTGCGTATGAAGAAGGAGGAGAAGGGTCGTCAGGACATGGAGAAGGCCAAGAGGAAGGTGGAGGCAGAGCTGGCCGACCTCCAGGATCAGTACGCTGACCTGCAGGCCCAACTAGCCGAGCTCCGAGCCCAGCTCGCCGCCAAGGAAGACGAGCTCCAGGCCACACAGGCCCGGTAAGAGGGACAACACAAATAGATGATGTTCATAAGTACCAACAATATAACATGTTGTCGAACAGAATAACCTTACGGACCCATAAAACAAAGCAAACAGAAGTTTTTTCTTTTTCCCTTCCTCATGAAGGTCTAGATGTTTGCTGCCAGGAATAAAATTCTGGTGGATAAATACTATTATTTGAAAGTACTGGCATTAAAAAAAATGTAATTTTTAACAAAAAAAACGGGGTTACTAAGGTTGGTAAAAATCAATCAAACAAAAAGAATTTAGGAGAAAAAACTGGTTAACACTGCTTTTGTCCTCACTGCTGTCCTCAGTATCACAGGTGGGACTTTAGAAACTATTTGAGTGTGTCCGTGTCCACAGCTTGGAGGAGGAGAGCAATCAGCGTGGGACGGCGATGAAGCGGATTCGGGAGTTGGAGGTCCTGCTGTCGGAGCTGCAGGAGGACTTGGAGGCTGAGAGGTCGGCAAGGGCGAAGGTGGAGGCAGCTCGACGGGATCTCGGAGAGGAGCTGAATGCTCTGCGCTCCGAGCTGGAGGACAGCCTGGATACCACCGCCGCCCAGCAGGAGCTCCGGTCTGTATGATCATATACGACCTCTGATTGATCCGCACATTTCAATTAGACTTTAAATCGATTGTGTACGTTTGTGTTAGCACCTTGATGTGCAGAAAACTTGCTACATTGTCCACATTTGATCAGGATAGTTTGGATCCACGTTGCAATTACAAGAGTGGCACCTGCTAAAAAACTAAACATGACATTCCTATGTCCTGGGTGAGAGATGCTGGGGGGACTGCTTTTGATATCCCCCCCGTGGTCATTTATTTTTTATCCAGTGTGGATACATGTTATCCATGTTATTATAATATGGGAATTGAAAGAAGATATTTGTACAGATATAGCGGCTTAAGCTCTCACCACCTCACTTTAAAAGGAGGTGACAAATGTAAGGTGAGCCTTTTTGTTTTTGAATTTGTAAACATTTTTTTTCTGCATGTAGAACAAATCTTACATCATTTAGTCTAAAGGTGGACTTTAAATGACACAGTTCTTTCTATAATGATGTAATTTAAATAACAGTGTCATCGTCATAAAAGTGGACTTTTTTCAGCCGAACCTTCAAGCTGTGTTGCAGTGGATATATTGTGCTGATGTCTTCTTGTCTATATGTGACTGACAGGGCGAAGCGTGAACAGGAAGTGGCCTCGCTGAAGAAAGCCATGGAGGAGGAGGGGCGGAGCCACGAGGCTCAAATCCAGGACCTGAGACAGAAACACAGCCAGGCTGTGGAGGAGTTTGGTGAACAGCTGGAGCAGGCCAAGAGGGTAGAGTTCAACCACACAGCATCACATTACAACAATTTACAGTTCAGTCTAGATTCTAATTTGGGTCTGGAGATTTCTGCCTTCGTCGAAATAGGTTGTTGTTACATTACTTTATGTCTATTTCATTTTAAAACCACTCACAGAGGCGGACTCT
The DNA here is from genome assembly GCA_034769285.1 of Lutjanus argentimaculatus. Taxonomy (NCBI): domain Eukaryota; kingdom Metazoa; phylum Chordata; class Actinopteri; order Lutjaniformes; family Lutjanidae; genus Lutjanus; species Lutjanus argentimaculatus. The sequence continues at coordinate 4,953,886 of JAWZSL010000030.1, read as the reverse complement.
GTCACTGTCTCTCCCTCCAGGTGAGAGCTGGCCTGGAAAAAGCCAAGCAGGCTCTGGAGAAGGAGGCGGCAGATCTGAGCGCTGACCTGCGATCGCTTGCCAGTGCCAAACAGGACGTGGAGCACAAGAAGAAGAAGGTGGAGGGTCAGCTCAACGACCTGCACTCGCGCTTCAACGAGAGCGAGCGGCAGAGGACCGAGCTCGGGGACCGAGTCTCCAAGATGACAGTGAGTTATGAAAATACAAATGAAATAACACTGAAGCACTATAAATTAAATACTGCTTTTATCCATATATGTACTGTAGATATATGAAGATATGTTTGTTTTAGATACTGAAGGTTAAACAGTAACCAACCGAAAGCTAAACAATAAACCAACAGGAAATGAACAGATAATTTGTTCATTTTGATTTGTTTTCAAGTTGATTTAACTATATATTTGTGGGTTCAACACTTTTTTTTATCCCTCTCCTTGTCTGTCTCGTCGTCTCCGCCAGGTGGAGCTGGACAATGTGACGAGTTTGTTGAACGAGGCTGAGGGAAAGAACATCAAGCTGAGTAAAGACATCTCCGGTCTGTCCTCCCAGCTCCAGGATGCTCAGGTGACAAAAATCAGTTGTAATTCTGTGAATTTTATTCACTTCTCCCCAAAGAACTAATTTGACCTCAATCATCAATCACCAACATCGATAGGATACATCTTTTGGAAATTCACAATCACCAAAGATATTTCACTCTGGATTGACTGACACTTTCCCCCTCGTCTCTTTCTCCCTCGTCTTCCTCCTCCAGGAGCTGCTGTCGGAGGAGACCCGTCAGAAGCTGAATCTGTCTGGACGTCTGCGTCAGATGGAGGACGACAGGAACAGCCTGATGGAGCAGCTGGAGGAGGAGACGGAGGCCAAACGTGCCGTGGAGAGGCAGGTTTCCAGCCTCAACATGCAGGTCAGTAACTTCAAAAGGATGTTAGAGTGAGAGGAGGTCAGTCACGTGACAGTCAGAGACAAATCTTTGCTGTTACACATAAAAGACATAAAAGACGTAAAAGATATAACAAGCTGTAACAAGACAAAAAGATTTAACATGATGAAAAAGACATAACAAGAAGGAAATAAAGATGTAACAACATGGAAACATGACAAACTCCTCTAAGCTCGCTCCGTTTCACCCTCTGTCAGCTGTCAGACTACAAGAAGAAGCTGGACGAGATGTCGGGGACGGTGGAGCTGCTGGAGGAGGGGAAGAAGCGTCTGCAGCGCGACCTGGATGCAGCCAACAGCGAGTACGAGGAGAAGGCCTCGGCGTACGACAAGCTGGAGAAGAGCCGCATCCGTCTGCAGCAGGAGCTGGAGGACGTCCTCATGGACCTGGACAGCCAGCGGCAGCTCGTCTCCAACCTGGAGAAGAAGCAGAAGAAGTTTGATCAGGTCTGACTTTATCTGTCTCAGACTGCTGGAGCTTCATATTAACGTCAGATAAACTTTGGAACATATTTTTGCACAGAAGGACAGTAGATTTAGTCCCCAATCATTTAAACATTTAAGGCCCATTAGGATTAAGTACTGCACTGAAGTACACTACTTTTTAGTACAGTACTTTTTACTTCACTATATTCATCTGATGGCTTTAGACACTAGTTACTTTACAAGTTACAAGATTTTTGCACACAAAATACATGAAAAGTTTATAAAATTTGGGGTCATTTTGTCTTCATCTCCTTTTGTCTTGGTGTTGGTCAGATGCTGGCTGAGGAGCGTGCAGTGTCCTGTAAGTTTGCAGAGGAGCGTGATCGAGCTGAGGCGGATGCAAGGGAGAAGGAGACGCGGGTGTTAGCTCTGGCCAGAGCGCTGGATGAGAACCAGGACGCTCTTGAGGAGGCGGAGAAGACCATGAAGGCCCTCCGAGCTGAGATGGAGGACCTCATCAGCTCCAAGGACGACGTGGGAAAGAACGTAAGGGGAAACACCTGACTGACAGATTTCTTTTAGTACAGGAGGTGACATCATGTCTGACCTTGTCTTCTCTCCGTCCTCTGTCAGGTCCATGACCTGGAGAAGGCCAAGCGCGGCCTTGAGGCCATCGTGGATGAGATGAGGACGCAGATGGAGGAGCTGGAGGACGAGCTGCAGGTCGCTGAGGACGCCAAGCTGCGTCTGGAGGTCAACACTCAGGCCCTGAAAGCTCAGCACGAGAGGGAGCTGCACGCCCGCGATGAGATGGGCGAGGAGAAGAGGAAGCAGCTCCTCAAACAGGTGGAGTACAGCCTACTGCTGATCAGAAACTTTGTGGAGAATCTGCATAAAATGTTGCAAACGTACAAATGAGGAAATGCATGAAGGTTAAAAACTATTCTGATTTGTTAAAGCCAGGGCGCAATTTCCTTTCGTAAATCCCAAATCAACTTGGAATCGTCCGCACATGCACAAGCCCAACACATCGTCTATGTCACTCCCACAATGGCCCATAAAGGTTTAAATAAATGCCCTTCATTGATATTGATACGTCATATAATTATCATAATAACTTTATTTATGTAGCAAATTTAAAAATAGAGTTTGCAAAGTGCTTTGACAGACGGTAAGAGCAGGACACCTCAGAGGCAGTATAACAATAGAAAGCCAAAACAGGGAGGTCAAACAGAAGCAAGACAAAATTCGGCTAAAATTGTATCTTGTTTTTGTTATGAGAAAAAATCGCACCAAATTAAAGAGTAAAAAGACAGAATGACTTTTACAGGATGACTAACTGTCCTCCCTGCTGTCTGTCCATCAGGTGCGTGAGCTGGAGGCGGAGCTGGAGGAGGAGAGGAAGCAGCGAGGTCAAGCGTCAGGCAGCAAGAAGAAGCTGGAGGGGGAGCTGAAGGACATGGAGGACCAGCTGGAGGCCACCAGCAGGGGGCGCGACGAAGCAGTCAAGCAGCTCCGCAAGATTCAGGTCAGCACAAACAATAAAGAGGTTGTCATGAGGTGTGGTTGTAAGAATACTTTGGTAAAATCAGTCATTTTATCAAGTTGCTGGTCTATCACCGCCTCGATTGGATAGTTTATTTGGGGTATTGTGTTACTTCAGTTAAAACCCTGAAGTCCTCCCTCTGCTCCCCTCACAGGGCCAGGTGAAGGACCTCCAGAGGGAGCTGGAGGACTCACGTGCAGCCCAGAAGGAGGTCCAGGCCACAGCCAGGGAGTCCGAGCGCAGATCCAAGACCATGGAGGCCGAGATCGCTCAGCTGCACGAGGTGAGGCCTGCGGACACTTTAGCTTCAAAATGAAAAGCTTGTCACCAATCATAAATCAATATAGATCCAGTCTTGCCTTATTAATCCCACCATCATCTTCCTCTGTCTGTCTGCCTTTCATCTGTCCAGATGTTGGCAGCAGCTGAGAAAGCTCGTAAGCAGGCGGAGATAGAAAGAGACGAGCTGGCTGAAGAACTGGCCAGTAACTCCTCTGGAAAGTGAGTGGTCACTTGAGTCTTAATAAAGTTTGTTAGTAACAGAAAACAGAGTGACAAAGAATACATAAACAAAAGAAACTTTACTTTGTTATTGAAAGCAGACAGGGTACGTTTGTTGGTTGGTGAAAGGAGACGTGAGGACACAGCTGCCACATTCCCCAATCACTGCTGCTTGCAGCTTAAATATAATTTGAAAAGCAGTGAAACAAGATAATGTCCACATAATTATGTAGCGTAATTTTCAGATTCAGAAGGTCTTCATACTAACGAAATATACAATCATTAGTGAAAAACTTGTTTGGATAACAGCAGACTGACTGCATATGACGACAGGTCTGGGACTGTGTTTGTAACTTAGAGAAAATTCAGATTATGAGAAAAATGGTGATTGGGACAAGTTCCCCTAAATCACTTGACAAGTCAGATGGTCACCAAAATGATCATCTGGGCACCTTGAATATTCACTGAAACTTTCATGGAAATTTGGTCAGTAGCTGTTGAGGTATCTGATGTTTTCTGATTAAATAAATACATCTATTTTGGATTTGTATTAGGTTTTATTAGGTAATCTGTAAAGATTGTAAGAATGACATGATTTGTGATGCTTAAAGGAAGTTTAACAATTCAGTCTGATTTTTAATCTGAGTTTTTTTTTTTCTCTCTTCAAAAATATACATTTTTCTGAGTGGAAAAGCTGAAAAACTTTTGAATGGGCAATGAAATGTGAATGTCCTCCTCTGACATTCACTTTCTTCCTCTTCCCTCATCTCATCTCCCCATCATCCTCCTCCGTCCAGATCGATGATGTCTGATGAAAAGCGCCGTTTGGACACTAAGATCAGCCAGTTGGAGGAGGAGCTGGAGGAAGAGCAGGCCAACGTGGAGAGCCTCAATGACCGACTGAGGAAGAGCCAGCAGCTGGTAGGTTGAAGGTGCACCAGAGAGGGCCTGAAGTGGACTAGAGAGGGTTAAGACGAGACTAGATGGGTTTAGTGAGGACTGTAATTGATGTTTCCTCCCTGAGTCTGTAGCAAGAGAAAGGATTGTGTTAAGCAGTTAAGTTAAATTTTATGTTTTATACAGGAAGTGCCTGATTTTTAGGAATGTTATGGGGATGAAAAAGGCAGTTTTATGTGGGAGTTAAAGGACATATAAGGATCAAAGATAGCTTGAGGCCAGGGCAATGCCATTGAGAGTAACTATGTTTTAGATAATGAGTTTTGGAGATGTTCGGGGCTGAGACCAATACTTGTCTGAGTTCAGCAGCAAAAAGTTACAGGTCATTCATGTCCCTGAGACAAGGCTCTGCAACCTTTGTGATCAAAAGAGACAATTTTGGCCAAAAAGAGAAAAAAAAAATCTGTCTGGAGCTGCAACTATTAAAAGACCTCTGAAAGACTGTAATGCTGGCCGAGGACAGTTTTGGGAGACTTAATTTATCTTGTCCTGTCCTGCCTGCGGTGGTGTAGGTGGATCAGCTGGGTGCGGAGCTGTCAGCAGAGAGATCTTCCTCTCAGAGCAAAGAGGGATCCAGGCAGCAGCTGGAGAGACAGAACCGAGAGCTGAAGGCCAAACTGCAGGAGATTGAGGGACAAGGCCGCTCCAAACTCAAATCCTCCATCGCCGCCCTCGAGGCCAAACTGAGAGATGTTGAGGAGCAGCTGGAGATAGAGAGCAGGTAATGGTGCATGGTGGGAAGCAGAGTTCAGTCCCAAAAAGTGACATTTAAAGGGATAGTTTTGAAGTGGGTTGTATGAAGTATAGAATGCAATGATTAGCAAATAATTTTTGACTTGTATTCAGTTAAATACGGTACAAAGACAAGATATTTAATGGTCAAACTGATAAACTTTATTATTTTTTGTAAATATACACTCATTCTGAGTTTGATGTCTGCAACATGTTTCAAAAAAGTTGGGACAGGAGCAACAAAAGACTGTGAAAAGTTATAAAAACACCTGTTTGAAACATTCGACAGGTAAACAGGTGAATTGGTTAATGTGACAGTATCATGACAACTCTAGATTTTTATATTTTAGTTAAAATACATTTTGCTGCTGACCCTGTCCACAACATTACAATGCTTAGCTTCCTTCAGCGGTACTTCTGTTTCTCCAACCTCACTTCAAACAACCTGGGCTACCAGTACAACAAGAGACAAAGTGAAAAAACAAATAAGATGCACAAGAATTAAATGTTTTAATGATGTCATCATGTTGTGTAGAGAGCGTCAGGCCAACGCCAAGAATCTGCGTCAGAAAGAGAAGAAGCTGAAGGATTTCACCATCCAGATGGAGGATGAGAGGAAGCAGGCGCAGCAGTACAAAGACCAGGTAACTGATCATGTCAGTAAAAAGTTTCACTGTCGTTTATCATCAGTCACACACCCGCTAACATTTCTCCGCTCCGTTCAGGCGGAGAAGAGCAACGTGCGGGTGAAGCAGTTGAAGCACCAGCTGGAGGAGGCGGAGGAGGAGTCTCAGCGCATGGCCGCAGCTCGCAGGAAACTGCAGAGGGAGCTGGAGGAGGCGAGCGAGGCCAACGACACTCTGAACAGAGAGGTGGCTTCACTCAGGAGCAAACTGAGGTACGACAGGGCAAAGCGGCGGGGAGCTGGGTGAGACTAGAAGTGTGTGGAGGAGGGAGCATAAGTTCAAGTTGTTTATTTGTCATATCCACCAACAGAGCACACAGGAACAAAGTTTTGTTTCTCACAGCACAAGGTGCTAAGAGACGTATAAAATATAGAAAAGCAAACATACAAAAATATAAAAACAATAACAAACAACTGCTTAGCTAAAGTTTGTTTTCTGTAAAGTTAGTCATGTTAAGGTTGTAGCTGTTGGTTAGCCATGAACGATATATTTCTCAAAACAAAAAAATAAAAAGGAACTTAAAAAGACTATTCTAGCAAACTCTTTTCTTTGACCTGTTCTTAAAAGGATAGTTCGGATTATGAATCAATACCAGTTTAAGTGTACGTTATATTTTCTTGAAACCAACCAAACTCCATAGGCGAAATCAGTAATTTTACCTCACAGAACACAGGAATTGCTGGTCTGCTGCTGCTTCAATCTGTCTGTCTGTTTTTGTTATTGTGTGACTTCTGTGAATCCAAATTAACCCTTTAACAGACTGAAGTCACACAATAACACAAACAAATAAACAGATCGAGGCAGCAGTAGACCAACAACTCCAGTGTTCTGTGAGGGTAAAATGAATGATTTTGCCTATGGAGTTTGGTTGGTTTGGAGAGAGCGACATTTGGCTTACACAGCAGCGGTTTTCCCGCAGGAAAAGGCTGCCTGACAGCAAAGTAAAGCATTAAAATATTCTTGTGTGGGTTTGCAATGACAAAAACTACATTCATCCTTTATCCTACTCCTTTGTAATTAAACTCTTTGTAGTGTCTGAGAAAAGAACTGTGAAGGCATGAGATCATTTGTGATTTTACATTTCCTCTTCCTCCTTTCATGTCCTGTTTCACACCTGTCCTCAGACACTAAACTGTCCTCACAGCTTCCTGGGAACATTCTCCTCTTCCTCATCGGGCTTTTTACTTCAGCTTCCTCATCAGTTTACACCTGCTGCAACATTTCAGGGGCTTCAACTTTTTAAAACAAAACCTCGCTTTGCAACGCTGCTCTCTGTTCTTCCTCTGTCCTTCATCTCCTTCTGACCCTCCTCTTCCTCCTCTTTCTCTTCCTCCTGATGTGTCGGGTGTTCCCAGGCGTGGCGGCAGCGGCGGCGGGGGGGCGGTGTATGGCAGCCCCAGCCCCCGGAGCATCAGCAGCAGCAGCGGCGGCGGTAGCAGCAGCATCAGGAGCTTGGGGCTTGGAGGGAGCATCAGCCGGAGGAGCATCACCATCAAAGAGAACTCAGTGGAGCTGCATGAGGAGGAGCCTCGCTCCCCGTCTCCACGAGCCCTCACCCCTCCTCTGGAGGACTGCGGGGACGACTACACCTACGGCCCCGACGAGTAGACGGACCATTATCCTTAAAGTAAAGTGGGCAGAACCTGTTTAACACTTTACATTTTAATTTAATTTCCTTTAACAATAATCTAAATGTTCCTGAACACAATCACAGGAGTCTCATGGATGTTTTAACTATGAATTCATGTTAAAATTAAATTTATTTTAGTCTCTGAGTAATTACACAAACAAGTTAGGGTTAAAAAAAAAAAAGGTTTTAAAAAAAGAAAAAAAAAAGGTAATTTGTCCCAACAAAATAGTGCAGTTTCATGTTTATTTCAACACATCCATGAGTTGAAATGCTCCAGCAGTCACATGACATTATCACCGCTCTGTTTTTAATCATCCAGAGTGTCAGTCCACAGTTTTAGACTGAGTTGCACCAATAAAGATCAATTTAATCTAAGATTAGAGTTTACAGATTTAAAATTAAGCAGAGCTCTGTTGCACAGTTTAAAACTGATCTAAGAACGGATCTTGATCTATGATAATTTGGGCTCAAAGTGAACAAGGGCGAGTGTGTCTCATTAGAGTCCCTGACTCTTCTTCATCCCTCTGCTCTCTGCTGTGCGACGTAAGCTGTCACATCATACCAAGGCAGAGCAGCCGAGTCATCATGAGAAATTAATTGGCTTCTTGAGTTTAAAGTTAATACTGGGTCACAGTTTAAGTGAGTGAGTCTAAAGTTTTGGTGGGACAGAATTTAATTCTCTACCTAGGTTTACAGTAAAAACTAAACTGAGGTTTAAATTTAATCTTTTTTTATTTTAAAACAGTTTAAAGGTTTGGCTCAACATAATTGAAGTTAAACCATCATTTAATTGGGTTTAAAAATGAATCTGCAGTGTGCTTCTCTTTGTAGTAATTTATTGCTTGCCCATGTTTTTCTCCCCACTTCTTAAAAATAAATAGATTCAAGAAAAAAAAAAAAAAAAAAAATGTTTATCAAATGACAGCAAGTCACATCTGAACCTGATCAGTTTGACTACATAAGAATGAAATATGTGACTTTAACCTCTAAACAGAGGTTCACTATTGAAAGGCCATTAAAATTAAATTATAAGAACATAAGCTGGTCTGTCATTCAGTCCACCATTTTATTTACATTGTTAAATCTTTCACAGCTTCTCTCAAACAGCCAAAGAGCTGTTATTATTATTATTTTTTATTATTATTATTATGTCATGTGACTTTAACACAATGCAGGTCCTGGATTCCAAATTGCTCCACTTTCTTTTGGGGAAATAAATCAACAAAAATAATTATTATGCAATGAGCAAAATGTAGGAGGTCTAAATGCTGTAGACTTTGACTCCTTAAATTAAATTAAAATGGATACAAAATAAAATCTCTGGAATCTGATTCCCAGCTGAAGGTTTTGTGAAATGAAGTGACGCAAAAAAAAGAAAAAGAAAAGAAGAAAGCCTTATTTTCAATGTTTGTTGATTAATATAATTTATGTGAATTTAATATATTTAGATTTATTTATATTCCAGGTAGTTTAAATAAATCTCACATAGGTCTCAGTTCGTGCCGTTTGAGTAAAGTTTCTGTTTTTCCAAAGTTAATTACACAGTGATTTCTGAGAAGCTGCTCTGGATCTCCAGACTCCTCAAAGACTTTAAAAACCACCTGAGTGAAGAAAATGATCACTCTGTTTTGATATAGGTATCAGTATCAGAAATACCTTTGCTACAGTGTAAAATGCTGGATTGGGTATTGCAGAGTGCAGGAGACTCTTCACCGATCCATAATTTTTTAGCCCCGAAACAGACCATACAGTAGCCTTTATATCAGTCCCTCCAGGAAGTTGCGATCTCAAATTCAGCCAATCCCCATGAATTCTGCACAACGTTGCAATTTTGTCCAACCACTGTAACTTTTCTACAAACTTGACCACTTGTAGCTTCCAACAAGCTCCAGCAATCAAGCAATCCCCCAAATTAAAATCATACACGTACGTCACAATGAACCGACTCAGTGTTTAATTATTTACTTTTTTTGTTGTAGTCTTTTATTTTTGTCAAAGGTACTGAAGAGGCTTATTATTGTTACTGACATTTATCAATGCTTCATGCACTTTGCAACTCTGTGTATTCTTTTTTTTTTTTTTTTTTTTTTTTTTTAATAATTTTGTGCTGGTTTTGAGTTTGAGCTCCAAAAAAACAGAACTTCTTCAGTCAGATCTGAAACATATTTTGTCAGAATTTTTGTAATCTTGAGCCTTTTCGGTGAGGTTAGATAAAAGACTCAGAACAGAGTGTGGTTTTATTCACCCTGGAACAAGGTGCCTTCGAAATTTAAATGAATTATACATGAATTATGCAGTGTTCACTTGATTTCTTTTCAAAAAGCACCTAAATACATTGCAACATGCATCACAATTTATTTTTAGAAAAGCTGCCATGCATTTTAGTTTGCAAAAATCCCCCCAAAAGCCCACAAAATCCTGGAAGGACTGATATGTGTTGGGTCTGTTAGAGTCAGAGAGAGAGGATTCTGGAAATATCTCAAGTAGAGCAGAAAGTTTTGATAAATGACCTTCTTTGTTTATTTATTGGAAAATAAGAATCGTTGCTCATTGGAGGCACAAACTGGATCTAGTTCTTCTTTCTGCACGGCCTCAGAGGTTTTTTTTTTTTTTTTTTTTTTAGAATATTTTAGAGAGAATCTGTTTATTTGGAAGCTGAATGTAAAACCATATTTGTAACCCAACTGTTGTATATTCATTCTTAGAGTAGGTGGTGTGATTTAAACCTCACAGAGACACAATAATATAACGATAATAAAAGTGAGTTGTACGATGACTGCTGTGATGCAGGACGTTCTGCTTTGTGAACCAATGAAGTGCTATTAAACTGCTCCTAAACCCTCACACACACGTGTCAGCTCAGTTCTTCCACTTTCTCAAAACAAAATCAGATCAAGAGTTTTGTATTTTGACATTTCAAGTTTTATTGCTTTTTCAGAAACATAAGCAGCACTGAAGGTAAACAAAGAGCAGAACAGGTCTCATGTAAGTACTCTTGTAGAGTCGTATAAGGCAGAAAATAAAACACCAGGAACCTCGGAATTTTCCTCGCCCGCTTTCACACACTGACCTTTGACCTTTACATTAAAGGACCAGTCCGCTGCTGCTGCTGCTGTGTTACACTCACCCTGAGCAGCTCAATGTAAGTTAATCCTGCCTACAGACTCAACTGAACCACGACCTACACATTCAGCCTACGTTAGTGACCTACAGTAGAGACACTACGGCAAACCCTCCGAACATTTAATCAACAGCAGTTTACGTCTCACAAGTGGAAATGACATTTTAACTTGTTAGCATGTTAATCTATCTGTAAAACAGTTAACATATAATTTTCACACATATAATTTACATTAATCAAGTCAAAATTGATTTACAGATCAATTTAATTATACATATTAGTATTTTTTCCACTAGCAAGAATATTGGTCTCAGATATCTAAACTTAGCTAACTAGCAGAGCTGGGTAGTAACAGATTACATGTAATTGGGATTGTGTAATTATATTTAAAAAAATAAGTAAATAATCAGACCAGGTTACATTTGAAACGTGTAATTGGATTATAGTTACATTGCCAATGATGACATTTTTTAATTACATCTTGAAAATGTGGCGAATTTAACTTCTTAAAACTTTTTTTCACGATGAACAACTCAACAGCTGCGCCACAATTTGCACTGAAAATGTTTTGAGATGTTTACAAAGAAAAGAAATGTTTGTGGAGCACAAATTTTTATGGTTGCGTCCAATTTTTAGTGTACAGTGCAATATTTTCAATGCTAGAGTCTGAAGTCATCCAAAAAGCTGCAAAAGGACTCCTGCACAGTCTAACTTGCAATATAACATTTATTTGCAACATTTCGGTACTAGACCTTCATCAGGCAGACAGTCTCGTACCAAAACATTGAGGAACTCCTTTTGCAGCTTTTTGGTCAACTCGCCCCTCTCCTACACACCTGTCTCATCTAATGGATGTGCAAAGTGTTCCTTTGTTCTAAGATTTTGAAGTAATCAGTATAAAGTATTCAGATTATTATTTCAGTAACTGACTACATGCATCTGTAACACGAACAACGTCGCCCCGGGGATCAATAAAGCAGTTCTGATTCCGATTCTGAAGATCACATTATGGATATGTTGACTTGTAATTATAACAACAAAATAACATTAAAAAACAAAACACAATTATAGAGATCTGTACTTGAATAGACGTTGGTGGTAAAAGTCGACCAGTTCTGACTAAGTTTCTATATTTATCTCCTGTGCAATGAACATTTCCACAAGTAAGAAATTAATTATATCAATAATTAACATTTTGACAAGTAACAAATTAGTTGTAGAAACCTTTAATTATAATCGCTATCAGTCAAAATGACATTATTGATCTGTCCACTTGGAAGAAATTAAAATAAAATATTTGCAATAATATTACTGATAATAGTAAAATGTTCAAAGGGTTTGCCATAGAGGTACAGTATATAAACACTACAAGTCAACCTATTACAAACTTTTTCTTTTTAACATAAAACACAAGTAGCCTTCACTGAAGTATTCATGTCTCCTCACTAACAGAAGACGTTTCCTATTTCACTCCTGGAGAGACAGAAGTAGAGCTCTGCTGAGGGGTTCCTTTATTTTACAGAGCGTCTCCACAGTCTAAAGGTGCAAAAGTGGAACGAGACTGAGCGTACAAGGCTCAATCATCATTTATCAAAAGTATTCGTCCGGAAACTCTCAGTTCGTTTTAATTCTTGAGGGATGTAATCGACAGGTGCAGACCACAAGGCTCTGGACGCAATCAGATAGACCTACAACTAATCAGAGCAATGAAACATGTGACGCAGCTCCAATTTGGGGTGGTGCGAAAGTAAAATGGCTGCCTGGTTGCAAACTTACATTTCAGCTGGCACTAAAATGTATTTCTGACAACATTCGAGGCGAGAAAACAGACAGAATCTTGAACCACGTTTGATCAGCGCCGCCTCGTTCGGATTGGCGTCGCTCGTCTGTCAGTCGTCGAAACAAAACCACCACAGATTAAATCAGGGGATGCAACTTTTAAGATCAAAGAGCCAAAAAAGAAAAAAAAATCTGTCTGGAGCCGCAACTGTTAAATTCTCTGTTTTCCCTGAAGATTTTTTTTTTTTTAATTTGGCATCCATAGCGAGCTTATGGAGACTCACCTTTTAAATTTTTAAAGATTTTCAGCACATTTTAACAATACTGTGATAATAATAACATAACTGTGATCATTCTGGTCGCTATAATTGATCCCGTTTCATCTCTAGAATGTTCTATAGTGATGTAAAGATCCTTCCTTCTTCTTATAGTTTCCTTGATTCAAAGTTTAAATTAATTTTCTTGAACAACTGTCTGAAAACTCAGAGTAAATCATACAGTGAATGAAATCAGTGAATGAGATGGCGATGATATTAGGCTTGGGCAGTATCTATTTTTTCAAACCTTCCTGACACTTTATGGGTTATACAGTATTATGGCACTAATTTGTGTTAAGTGATACGATTAGTGGGAATCATCATTTTTGTATTAAAATTTTCATAAATAACCCAGTTTTCTTCATCGGGAGAAAATTTGTTGCACATCTCTGCAGGACTACAGTACTTCATAAAATGCAGTTTTCTACACACATTTTTCTTTTTTCAAAAAATTGCGACTTGGTTCTGGTTCTGCGATTTGGATCTTGCACTTGGCCATACTGCAATTTTGAGAATTTTGCGATTAATTGTGCAGCCCTATTTAAAACTTGTGTAACACGGCTGACACAATTCTTTTCCGCTGCAGACGGTAACTCTGATTCATTCTTTGACAAACTCAAACCTACACTGTACATTTACTGCCAGACTGACAACTTCACTGTTCACCTTTTCCTCCACTCAGCACGCATTCACCGTCACTCTCTGCAACTTGATAGTTGAAGTTTCACACTCACTATGACATGCTACTCTGACCAGTCAGTAGTCTGCAGTGTTTCCTGGCTCAACCAAATCCAAAATACTCCAGGGCAGCTGCATTTTTCTTCATTCTTACTAGTTACTCCTGTAATTTTATCCCCAAGGCACCATGTTTCTCAGCCCAGCTGTTCTGCCTTGTCCACCAGTAGAGAGACTGACCTCTGCTGGTGCGTGCTGCACACTACAATACATCATCTCCATATCAGTTTAATAGAAAGAGGAGCGTCTGTGTTTAGGATGGTACTGAAAATCATACTGTCGGGATTTCTTAACACCATGGTATACTGTGATACTTTAACACCGCCCAAGCCTAATGGTGATAAATCTTCATTACTAGAAGCGACTCTCTCATATTTGATTCATTATTTACACAAAAACATATTAATTAAGGCGGCTTTAAGATGCAGAACCACTGTTGACCACTAGATGTCGCAAGAGCCACGTTCAAAAGGCAAAGTTAAGATTCTTCGACATTACATTATTTCATTTTTTCCTCACGATTGAGGCACAGTGATAAAAAAAACACAGTTCATTCAAACCTTAACACATACAGAGCAATGTTTCTGAAAGCACGTTTGTGTATCAAATTCGCCACAGGTTTTGTTTTGTCCTCTTCGACCATACTTGAGTTCTCAGACTCCACTGTGAGTAAATTCCACATTTCAAATCCCACCTTCAGATAATAATGGGAGACAACACAGGTACCAAGTTAGTTAGAAAACTAATTAATCTGCGATAATCTAAAATTTCTAAAAAATATCAGGGACCAGTTTCACGAAGATTTTAGATTAGTCTGTAGTGTTAAACTAGGCTTAATTTTCTCATAGATTATTAGAGATCTGCAACCTTTACACTTTTTTGTTTACACTGTAAAAAGGAAAAAGTTGAGAAAACTCAAAATTTTCTGGCAACTAATAGACTTTTTAAGTTTTGACCAAATCAATTCAAGTTCTGAAAAGTTTTTACAAACTAATAATGTTTTGTTGAGATAATTTACTTTCTCTTCTTTAGGCTGAAGGTTAGGTTAGGTGAAAGTAAATACTGGTTAATAATTTAATATTTTCAATTGCAACCACTTAATTTTCAAGCATCCAAACAATGACAAATCACAAAATATGAAATACACATTTTTGGGGGTTCATCCAAGTTCAAGTTTGTCTCAGGAAGAAAAGTAAATTATCTCAACAAAAGATTATGGTCAGCAAAAATTCTAACAACTTGAGAGTTTGAGTTTGATTAAAAACTCAAAAAGCTTGTGAAGGCAGTTGCCCTGGTCTACTGCAAGTTAGATCATTTCACAAAAAAATAAAGACTCAGTAATTGTAAGCCAAAAATATTAGACACCTTAACCCCAGGCTGATTTAGGCTTGAGACCCATGTTACCATGGTAACAATCAGTACTGATCAGTAGCAAAAACAAAAAAAAAAAAGGAGGAAAACATAGCTCAAATGTGTGGTTTGCGCTATATTTTTAGACCTTTTCAGATTCACATCAGATTTTTATTTTTTGTACTGTTACACTCTTACACTAAACTTTCCAAGTAAATGTCCTTGTAACTGTTGAATTTTAACAAATGGAGCTGAACGGTCCGTCTGCCATTTTTTTTATTTTGAAAGAGGTTAATTTACCCAGACTTCATCCTACTTAAGATAGTCCAAAACTGAACTGCTTGTGCGACAGATGAATTGAGACATCTATTTGAAGTCTGGCTGTCTGTTATATCTAAGCCATAGTCAAAGTTTATCTTTGTGAAACTGACCCCTGGACTACAGTGTGTGTTTAAATCTACTATTATTTCCATTCTCTCTGGGATTAGTGGCACTTTCCCTCACTTTTTTGCTAACCTCTCATTCAACAAACTGCAGAGGCATTTTGTATAAAAGCAGACCATCAACTGACAACGTGGTTTTTATGAAGACAAAGGACAAGACTGACTGGATTGCCCTGACAATTTAAAAGTAGTACTTAAAGATAAAAAACTCTCATGTAGTTAAAGTGCCTTCCAGGTGTTCAGCACTCAGGTGTGTTCAAACCAAACATAAAGGAGGTTCTACTTTGGTTTAAAATAGCAGGTTTGACCACTGAAGTGTTTTAGCAGACGAGACAACAACAGGTACTGAAGTTATGTATGTACTCAGACGGAGTTAACACTTAACAGGAACTCACTGACTGACCCCATTTACACTCAGTCACTTCATGCATGTTGGACGGATCGCAGAGAGACGGTGAGAGTTTAAATGCATCAACGAAAACCTTCAAGACCAACTGAAATCCTACTGCTCGAACCCCCAAGAGACCTGTGAAGACAACACAAATGTTGTCTCACTCATAAGTTCATAAATACAATTGTAATTTATTAAATGTACAATATGTGAGAATTTTACTTCAAAACATTCAAAAATGTATTAAAATTATCAACAGAATGTGAAGAAATGCTTTGACTTTCGTTAAAGACTATGTATTGTGTTGGAAAGATGTCTATTGAAGCAGGGCTGCAATTAATTATTTTCATCTTTGTTGCTTTTTATTAATTGATTAGTTGTTTGGTGTATAAAATGTCAGAAAATGGTGAGAAAATGTCGATCAGTTTCCCAAAGCCCAAGATAACATTATCAAATGTCTTGTTTTGTCCACAATCCTAAAATATTCAGTTTACTGTCAGAGTTAAGTAAAGAAACTAGAAAATATTCACATTTAAGAAGCTGGAATCAGAGAATTTTGACTTTTTGCTTTGAAAAAACTCAAACTGATAAATCGATTATCAAAATAGTTGGTGATTAATTTAATAGTTGACAACTAATCAATTAATCATTGCAGCTCTATACTGAAGTTAGCATGCTCACCATCTAACCTCAGCCCATCCTGTCTTGTAATACCTCTTTCTACCTCAAGAGGCAATAGAGAGTCACTGCACCGTCCAGTCTGACCCCAGTACAACAACACTGAGGTGGTTTTCTTTCCAGGTTTTCCAGGCACCCTGAGGCTGACCCCACCCTAACCCCCACTCAGACCGTGCTGACTGATGCCTCATGTCCCTCTAATCCTCTCCCACTTCACGCCTTTCCTGTTCCCACCTAAACCTGCTGTGTCTCTGTCGTCCCTGGAGTCAGAGTCCTGGTCAGAGTTGCTGTAAATGACCTTGGTACTGTATTCAATGTTGGCCTCTGTCGGTCTCTGAGGCTGTGTTCAGTCCCAGTCCAGCTGTGTGCACTGGTCCGCCTTTTCCACTGACATGGAAACGGCCCTGTTCCGGTTCAAACACCTAGTTTTGAACCGTTCTGAGCATTTACACCAAAAATAAATTGGTTCGCAACCCACAAAGTTGGTTCCCACTGGAACCAAAAAATAGCAGTTTTGTTTGGGAACCAAAGTGGGAGGGTCATATTCTACAGGTTGTTGTGCGTTCTGCAGCGCCCTCTGTTGGTTCCACTCAAAACTGGTGGAAATGCCAGCTTGTTCTCGACAGCACCAAGGTTTCAAGAACCTTAAGCTGAACTGGTTCAAGAACTAGAGCTAATTTGGTGGAAAAGGGCCTTGGGAGGCTGCTGAGCAGTTTCATTGCCTGCTCGGTTCTGGTTTCCCACTCTGGTACTGCTCCCTGCCAGCATTCCCCACTGGGTCCCAGGCCCCACTCCAGGCCTGAAAATCTGCTCCTGCAGTTGGTCCAATGCTAGAGGTGTACACACCAACACTCCCTGTGCTCTGAGGTCCCAGCCTGGGCAGAGTCAGCAAGGAGGGCTACTAGCTGCACAGCTAACTGAGCTAACTAGCTAACGGCAGTAGAGGAAAGCAGTAGAATCAATTATTAGATTAATCGACAACTATTTGGAGTCAAAACTCTCAGATTCCAGCTTCTTAAGTGTGAATATTTTATGGTTTCTTTACTCCTCTCTGACAGTAAACTGAATATTTTTGAATTGTGGACAAAACAAGACATTTGAAGATGTCATCTTAGGCCCTGGGAAACACTGATCAACATTTTATATATACATATTTTATAGACCAAATAACTAATCGATCAAACAAGAAAATAATCAACAATAATCGTTAGCTGCAGCAGTTTAACTTTCTCTTGATATGCTCCCCCTTATTTGTTTATATGTATTTTGAAAGGTGGCAAATTCTTGCATATTGCACCTTTAAGCTGCTTAAGTGCACAGGTTATTATTCTGGCATTTGGGGAGTTACTGAACAGCTTCACGAGCATTACCACCACCTTCTGGACTGGAGAAGACCCTGACTTGCATGAAGCCCGGGAAACCCGAGAAGAATTTAAAGCGTAAATGAGTATTAAATCATCTCGTCAAGATTTTACTGGAGTACAAAAAACTTGAAATGATGAGTGTAAATGGGGCCATTATTGCTCCTGCTCTCTCTGTACATTTATGCAGCGTTTCCTTCTATAAATTCATCCTCCACTACAGTACAGTGAGGGAAATCCTGCCATATATTGGAATTATACAGCTTTAGAATAACTGCATATTATTTTCCATAAGTTCAAACTTTCTGAGCTGAGGTGGATGCATCTTCATCTCAACATGAACCTGCATCTTCTGATATCATCTTTCACGTTATGTTCAGTTTAAACACACCTTTTGAGCAAAAAAAACAAAACAAAAACAAGACAAACATTTGGAAAACAAAAACAAAAGAGGTGAGGTGGTGACATGCAGCATGAGTCCAGTAAATTTGTTAAAGCTAAGTGCGAGTGCTGAAAAGAAGTCCTGCTACTAAGCGAACCAAAACTCTGACTGTGTAATCCAACAGTATCCATAGCAACGTATCCATCCATGTCACCACTGCAGCTCCCAGTGAGAGTGGTCCGTATGATGTGTGACACACAGTACCGTTAAATGTGTGGGAGATGCAGGCCGGATGGACAGGAAGGAATGAGCAGCTTGGTGGAGGACTCAGGATCAAGGTGGAGGATGTTTTCTCTGTCACAGCAGTAGTTTGGGTCCCGCTCCGAAGTCTAACCTCTTCACCAGCCTGAAAACACAGCAAACACACTCAGAGAGTGATTCCCTCACCATCTGCTGGATTTAAAAATATTCAAACTTCAGACAAAAATTGCATTCAGACATATTTCTGAAAACTTCAAACCTACAAAAACACTGATCAAATATTGATTCGACAATTTTTGGGTGGTGCTTTTAGGAGATACCGGCACATAAAAAAAAAAGGGGGGGGGGGGGGCAGATAAAAACCACACTGAGTGATCACAGACCTGCTAAACTTGGGAAAATATTTTGAGTACCATACTAGTGTGACGTGTAGTTCACATGCTTTCACACCACTTTGCATCACATCACTTCAAATTTCCATGTCGGACCTGAATAACTGTTTTGTACATCCATTTCACATTAATCAAAGTTCAAATTAATGAGTTAGAGTCTCTTTATGAGTTGTAAGTTTTAAGGAGGTTTCATCAACCCAAAATGTATCTGACGTCCTGATGCGTTTACTAACCACTCACCTTTAACAATCTGTGACACATGGAAAATATAAGTAACATTACTTTCCCAACTTGCCAAGTTAAACAAGCAAGCTGCAAATTATGTGACATTAAGCTAAATATGTTAAAGATTTTAACGCAGTTGACAAGTCAGTGTTCACAGTTTCAAGTTTCCACATCCAGCCCAGTCCTTTTGCTTTTACAGAGGAGTCAAAAGAAACATGCTCATGTGAGGAGGTAGCCTGCTGCAGGGAGGAGGAGAACGTTAAAAATTGGCAGGTGGGATGAATCCAGCGCTTTGATTGGCCGAACTCTTCTCATTCTCCTTACGCTTTTTCGGCAGGCTAGTTGCTGCTGCCTCTTGCTGTTAGGCTTGAGTACGGCACATGCATAACCAAACTCACAGGCATTACCAGCTTTTTGTGTAGTTGATAGTGACAAATCATACCGGCATAGTTTGATGTCAAATTGTGTGTCAGATCTGTGATCACTTTAAAGCTTCAGTATTTTCTTCCCTTTACAAAACAATACAACACTGTTTTGAGTAACTTTTACTAGTCTGGACATGAGATCTGCAGCTGTTAAGCCGTTGTACTCCCGCTGGCTGCACAGTGCAGGACAGAGCATCTCACCCCTTGTTGTAGAGGCCATTAGTAGGATGCGTGTCTGAGGAGTTCTGGCCCGATGCCGCCCCCTGTCCACCAGTGTGGCCTCTGCGGTTCGCCGTCTGCTCATGGACGTAGTCCCGACATGACGCCAGCTTGGACTCCAGGTTCTAGAAACAGTTTAAAAACAGTTTAAGTTCTTCCATAAAACATTCAGAATCATCATGGGGGGTGTACTATGAAGCGAGATTAATGTGTTAGCGAGGTATGTTGAGTCTAAAGTCAGAGTCTTCAGTGTCACAAAGGTGGCTCTCTTTTAACCTGGCTGCATCACCATGGTAACTTATGCTGAACTCATAACCTGCTCGGGAGCAACACAGAATCTAAACTGAGAGATTATAGATGCAAAATTGCTGAGCTGTACATTCGTAAATTGGCCAGAAACTTAGGTGCTTTCCACGTCTTCTTCATTATGGGGCAGCATGAGACCGACAGCATCATGTTTAAATCTGTTCTATAAAGTTTTATTCCTTAATGTGCTGTTGTCACATTAGAAATAAACGGAAGCATTATGAGCTCTTAAGTCAGTCAGTAATTTTCCTCTCATCTTATTTTCAGCAACAGTGTTGCTTTATGCTGTAATGAATATCTTTTTATATTCTCCATAGCTCTTATTAAAACCTGTTAATCTTGACTGAAGTGGGCGGCTCCGCGTGTGAAATAAGAGTCAAATGATGTACCAACGCCCCCTATTATGTGAGTGTGCACAGAGCCTGAGGAAGAAAGGCTGGGTTAACAAAGCAAGTTGATGACCACCGTTGTAATACCTGTTATCTCTGATCTGGGTTTTAGGTTTTGTTGAGCCAGGTCATACTAAGAATGCCTGGCTGTGTTGACCTTCCTTCGTACTACAGCCCGCAGGTGTGCTTTAGCGTCTGTGATGTGACAACATCAGATCACAGTCAGAAAAGTAAAAGTGTGCATCCTGCAAATCCCAGCGCACCATGAGTGTGTCTCCTGCAGGCAGGCAGACAGGAGTCAGCTGATCTCTGCATCTATCACTCTTCTTCTCTTCTGTCACAGTTTGTTAATTTTGAAACTTGGTTTGTATTGATACCAACACAAAAACAGTCATCAGTATGGATGAGTCCTTATCCTCCTGCACACTCTACAGGCACCACCCATCACCTGAACCATACAGAGTATGTCCAACATGTGTGAACACGACTGACTTGGACAATCACCTAATGCGTGCTGCATGTGAAAGGGCACATTCGAAGGATGTCCCGACCTGATTCTCAGGGTAAAGTTAGGAGAGCATATGGAAACAGTGAGCAAAACACAGAGAGAGCAGAGGAGAGCAGAGGAGAGAAACTATACGACTGTAAATAACAGTAAAGGCTCTCACTGAGCTGCACATGAATTAGGTAAATAACATAAATAAATATTTTGTTTCTTTTTGAGGTGGAGGAAACACTGGTTGCAAAAAACACTCAGGAATGTGCACGTCTATTTAGAGAGTAAAACCAGAGGCACCCTGCAGCGTCACATGATGGTAAGGCAGCAGTTGATAAAAACAGAGTGTGAATGGGCTGATTCATGAAGTTCTCTTTGGTCCTTTGGTGCGAGTGTTGAGGTCAAAAATCACAAGTGAAGCTCTTACCCCGACTTTTCTCAGCAGCTCTCCGACAATGTTGAGAGCGGAGATTCTCGCCGACGTGGTGAGCGGAGTCCCTGAGAGGTTTTCACCTGCAGAGACAAACCATCAGATGAACACAGAGATATTCAAGATTCCGATTAGGGCTGGGCAATATATTGATATTATATGACAACACATGAACACGCATGAACGACCTCTGCTGACGGGGGGCAACGGGGTGGTGAAAGACTCTGCTGAGGCTGGAGGTCTGGATGGTGTGGTGGTGGTGGTGGTGGCAGAGGGGGTGGCGGGCTGGTTAGAGGAGGAAGACGTGCTTTTGTCCTCCGTCCTTTTGTCTGAGGGGGTGAGGGGCGGGGTGGGCAAACCAGCCAAGGATGAGGAGGAGGAGGAGGATGCGGAAGGCTCTTTGACTGAACTGCTGAGGGACGGCTTCCTGTCCTGTACCTGCTGTTTCTGCTGCACTGCGAGCTCCTGTCTCAGGTCTGACACACACACACACAGACACACAGACACACACACAAATCAAGTCCACAGACGTACAAGACAGACTCTAAAATTATGTAACAAGCCTTCCAGTTGCAATGCAGGACATGAAAATAGGAATCAAAACAACCAACTGTGTTCACTTTGGCTGTATTCCAACAAGGTTAAATATGGAAATATGATTGCTGTTTTGTTTTGTTTTGTTTTGAATGTATATATTTATTTATTTAGTTTTTTTATGATGGCTAGTGCTTTGTCCTCTTGTACAGATTTTCTTTATTCTGTGACCATTTTCTTTTTATTTTTATTAGTGATGTTGCCAATGGAATGTCTTATTTGACATATCATGCACCAATAAGGCGGCGATGATAGCCAAATCACCACGTTAACATGATGCCTACCACCGTCATCGTTACAATTTATTTAAATTTATCAAAACTGCAATATGGACCTACTGCAATTTTCATATTGTCAAAGGCAAATGTGTCCAAATACCACTTTAGATAAAATACTGTCATGCTGCAGAGATGTCCCTGCATAAATCATAACATATTCATTTTAATATGTTTTTCAGTGAAAATGACAATAAAGATGTAAAAAATTATCATTCCCTCTAATATTGTAAATCATATCACAATTGCAGTCAAAGTAACTGCAATTAGACATTTTTTCCAAATTGTTCAGCCCCACCCGTTGGCCTGGTGGTCTGTACAATTACAGGGGAAACACTGCCTTGAGTTGAGTCTGTCGACCAATCGCAGGCTGTGCTCCTGACTTGTCGTGCGTGACAGCTCTGATCCACAGATGTATTTACAGATCCACGCACTGATGTTCAAACTTGCGGAAGGCACCCCGGTATTGTGGTAATATTGTGTAGTATTGTGGCGTTTATCATCACAGCCCTACCTGCAATATTTTTATTTATAACAACTGCTTTCACACTGAAGAAAACACAAATGAAATCATGGCTATCTCAACAGGTTGAACACTGATCATTTCACGGCGATATCACCACCGACACCTGAAGAGGTTTGTGTTTAGATCACGTAAAACTGTCAGCCGCAGTCCTCATTTTTTAAATCATATACAACAGACAGTTCAAACCTGTGCCTCCATACAGCACAGGTTTGTTTGTAAACTTGTTTTAAATGACAGCTCTACCTCTGGCCTCGTCCTTCAACCTCTGGACAGACACCAGGAGAGTCTCTTTCTCGTCCAGTTCACTCTCCAGGAAGGCATTTCTCTCGATAACCTGGTTCATCCTCTGCTCAAAGTCCTCCAGTGACATGATGGTCGCCCTGAAACACACAATGAAGGACTGTTAGCGAGAGTCAAGAAACCGCCGCCACTTGTAACGTGTCACGTAACAGATGAAGAAGGCCAAAGGCATGTTAAGGCCAAAACGCACTGCAAGCAATAACATGCGTCAATTGATGCTCCTATGGCACACTGCAGGCAGCAGATTTGAAATAGCAACCGCACAGAACCAGCAGTATTTCAGAAAGAGGTTGCAATTTTTATGTACTTGTTTATTTGCCTAGTATTATTGTTATTAATCGTTTACTTCATGAATAAAATATTGTCCCCTGGGGGAAAAAATCCTACTGACAACAGTTTACTACAGTTTGAGTACAGCAGCGCAGCGACAGACATTTTCACAGAGAGAAACACAGATCTGTCTGTTTGTCACTGTAAATAGAGACTCCAGTCTGCAGCATAGTTCACACAATTCACCAATAAACCACAGAACTGTAAAGTTCACTTTTGGACATTTAAAATAACAGGTATAATTCAAAACATAAGGTGTGCTTCAGTGTGTTTGGGACTTTAGGCTACTTTTCTGTTGCCTTGCCGGCTAGGTTTCTTGTACTGTAAAACTTGAAAAAACAACTGGTAAAGAATCAGTAAGCATGACCTTAAAGTTAAACATTAGTAGAAAATGACTTCTGACAGAAAAGAGAAAACACAGTAAGATTTGTTCAACAGTCCATCTCGTTTCTCTCTTCTTTCACTTCTATTTAGGTTTGCAAACATGGCTCAGATTAGTTTATTTAGATTGTGAAAGACACACGGATTTCTTTAACACATCAGTTAATTTCTTTGATACAGAATTTCCCTTTATCTTAAAATAGGTGGGCTTCCAGCAGCTCTGTGTGAGTGTCCTCTGACCTCTTGGTTCTCTCCAGATCATCGTTGGCCTGCTCCAGCTCTCTGATGTATTTGTGAAGCTGGTCTCTGACGGCGGTGGTCTCAGCCAGGTCTCCCTCCAGGGTGGAGATCTGCCGGTAGGCCTCAGAGTGCTGCGTCTCATACTTCTCCTGGCAGGAGGACGATCACAGGGTCAGGAGAAGACGAACAACAGACAGAAAAAAAGACGACAGATTATGAGGACTGGAGGAGGACTTCAACTGCAAAGCATGACTCCAACAGGGGATTGCAGAACCATTTAAAGTTCCAGTGAAACAACTAATGGAGTGCTTGTTGCGATACATGCCAACTCTCCCAATTTTCCTGGGGGGCTCAAGTTTTTGATTGTCCTCTCCCGGTTTCCTCACGGGGTCACAATTCTCCCATGATCCTCCAGATTTCTGAAAAAAATTCTGGCCTGTATAAGCCCTACGACTCCAAAAGTCAATTATTTTCACCAAGGCAACAATACAGCAACACCAAATGTTGTTTTGTTATGTGGACGAGAGCTGTATTGTCCTCTGTCTGAGAGTCAAATCTAACCCTTGATTTGTGAAACTCTTGCATCATGCACATGCTTATGGAGTAGCTGTGCACCAAGTTTCACCTCATTACAGACAACAGAATTGGAGAAATAGGTCAATATTTCTGCAACTGTCAGCAATGACACAATAAGGCATAAAAATATAGAGCATAAATGACATAAATGACAAATTTCAGGGCATAAAACCAATGGTATTTTCAGCAATACCACAGCTGTCAGTGCTGAAAAAAATATGTTTACATTAAAAATCCATTACACCCCTACTACAAAATTACTTTTTTGTCATTGTTGGCCCAGATATTGCTGTATGGCTGATGTATAGCACAAGACATATGGGATAAAAACTTAAAATGCTGCAAATATTTCAGGCTTTTTAGTTAAACCAAAAATATATCCAGCTAATGAATATAAACTTTTACTGGTCTAAAAACCAGAGGGCTCGTAGCTCCTTCCAAGAGTGTTTTATACATCTAGATTACTATCATCCGGTGCTGAATATTTATACATGTTGTCTAAAATGGTAAATGTCTTTCAGTACTGAGCTTCCAGGAGGAGTTTTTGCACTCACAGCTGGATGTGTCAGGAACAGAGAACAGGTACCACCACACAACATGACACTGTGTCAAGCTTCGGCATGCTTTAGCTAAATTCCTTGAAGTCTCTGCATACTTGTTCATACTTTCCTCTCAGAAACAAAGGACTGCTTTTGTCATACCTGGCTATCACATTTTTAGAAAAAGATAGATAGAAAATAGGCAGAGGAGAAAGAGGAGTTCAGGATTATTTTAAATGTGCAGAAATACATCATAATTCCTTTTAGAAAGGACAAATTGAAATCCTTACTAAAGGAAACTGCTAACTAACTGCTAAAACAAAGTTGTTAAAAAAAATGAGAAAGGCCAAAGTTGACTGTTTTATAAAACTAATCTATGATTCTAAAGGAAATAGTAAATTAATTTGGGAAAATACCTAAAATCACAAAGATCGAGGATAAATCTGTTCAAAATTGGGTAATAAAGGCACAATCAACAATGACAGAAGAAAAAAAAAGTAACTAAATAAAAACCCCCACTCCTTCCTTTCAAGTGACTAACATATTACTCACTATAACTTTGGCTGGAAAAATGTAAACACAGGCTTGTTTCATCTTATTTCAAGGAGAATCCAACCCGGTGGCAGGAATTAAGAATAACTACACAGAAATAGCTGATTCTCTCACAGATGGTCTCATTAACTTATGTAGGTCATATAGAGGCATCAGTATCAAATTTAAGTTGTTTCATAACGAGTTAAAAACTCCTCATAGTAGCTTCAAGTTACTTCACTTGCAGCTGCACACCGCACAGAGCATGAGCAGGGTTTGACCATGAAAGTTGGAAGTAAGGTTTCTTTTTTAAGCCTGTTTTTGTGTTTTTTTGCCTGCACACACCCCTCTTGTGATCTCAGCAGGGTGATAAACCAATAAAAAAAAATTTTTAAGGCAGAAAAATGGGCAAGTGAACTATGACATAACTGGGATAGGTCTTATGTGAAGTACGATCCCCTCCAGACACAAACCGAGCAAGTCATCAGCTGCCTTTTTCTGCCTGAATCAATCCTCTGTGGAAGTCTGTGTTTATCTGTGTGTGTGCTCTCAGACAAGAGAACCAATGAAGCCTATTCACCACAGGCAATATAACTCGACTTACTATCTATCAGCTGATGCATATGGAAATCCCCAGTCAAATACACTTAAACGGACCAGTCGGTTGGATGTTATTAAAATAACTTGGACATCCCTGCTATAGCAGCAGCTTTATACATCAGGCTATAAAAACATGTTGAGACAATGAGTCCATGACCGATATTAGGAGGACATCTTACAAGAGTAGTACATCTATCCAGCTGCACTTGGGTGGAACTACTTCATCTCCCAACTATTCAACCATCCAAAGTTTCATACCTCACTTGTTTACATCAGAGTGTCGTCTTTGAGAACCTGAGGGTAAATTTCAACCAAGAGGTGTGTACTAAGAAGCAAGACTGATGTGTTAGCGAGGTATGCTGAGTCTAAAGTCAGAGTTTTCAGTGTCACGAAGGTGGCTCTCTTTTAACCTGGCTAGATCACCATGGTAACTTATGCTGAACTCATAAACTGGTCAGGAGCAGGTTATGAGCTCAGAGTTCAGTTACCAGATTAAATTGGTTGTAAAAAGTGCCACTCTTGAAGCCAGTTCTTTTCCTAATAAAGTTCTTTATGAGCAATACATGTTATAAACTGAGGGAAGACGTTAAAAATGAAAAATTGGTGAGCTGCACATTCGTAATATCACAGAACAAATCTCTATCTTGTAGAAATGTAACATAATGTAAGCAGCACAAATTGTATGCATCGTGCTGCCATGGGAACCTCTGCAGAGTTTTTTTTTCCTGTTTGCTTCAGGTCATATTAACGCTTTAAATTTACACAGCATATCATTCACACATTAAAAGAACGGTGAAGCAAATACAGACCACTTTGAATACTACTACTGTTTACCATTTAGAGTCCATTTTGCATTGCCGATACTGCAGCTCTGAACACCGATTAGAAAATTGATCAGTCTATCCTTTTCATCACAGAAAATCTTCAATCAGTTACATTCATTTTACTTTGATTTGTCCAAAAACTTGTAATCTCTACGTTTCAGTCATCATGGAACAGCATGAAGACCACATTCAGTCCATCAGTAATTTTCTGCCAGCATTCTTCTTCTCCTGCCTTATTTGCAGCAACAGTGTTGCTTTTTGCCGTGATACATTTTTTATATTTTCCACAGCACTTCATAGTAACAACTTGTTCATCTTGACTGAAGTGGGCGGCTTGTGATCACTTCACTTTGTGTGGAAGAAGAGACAAATGACTCACCAAACGTCTGAAGAAGAAAGCCTGCCTTAACAAAGCAAGTTGATAACCACCGTCATGACGCCCGTCATCTGACTGATTTTAGGTTTTGTCAAGCAGCTCATGCAAAGAAAGCCTGGTGGTGTTGAGCCTCCTTGTAGTACAACCCTCTGGTCTTAGGTTTCAATGTGTTGATATTAGTTTGGAAAGTTGGAATATTGACATTTTTTTCAGTATCTGATGACTGCTAAATGTCTTCTGTACCTTGTAGTTTTCCACTTCCATCCGCAGGCGGTTGTTGGCAGCTAGAAGTTCACGGTTTCGTGCTTCACACTGTTTCAGCTCCGTCTCCAGCTCCACCTCATAGTCTCGACTCATTTGCTGGAACTCCTGCAGTTCCTCCTGGGCTTCCTCCGCACTGCAAACACACACACAGGCAGAATATAAGCCATAAGTTTGTTAACTTTGGACATTATCACAGCAAATAATTTGAAATATTATTCAGCTTGGCTTATTAGTTTGCATTTTCTGGTTTTCTACAGTGATCACATTCATGTTTGGAGCAAAATAATCAGACCAAGACGAAAAGGAGGGTGTGCCAGAATAATTCTAAACCAGACCCGTTTAGAGAGACAACATAACCCGACTATTTCCCACCCAACCACAGGAGGCTCTGGGCATTATGGATGATTGACAAAAATCTAATCATCACAGAAATGTGTTTAATAGGAAAACACCTTGAGGTTCGCAGTTGTTTGTGTTGCAGAAGAGTCTACAGACTCACACTTCTATAAACTGAACAGGAGAGAAGTGAAAAGGTATTGATTATTTTTACAGACTTTATCACGGAGCCCCAGAAGTCCTGAAAGAATTAGTTTTATCTTGTTGCCACAAGATGTTAAAGGGATAGTTCAGGTTATCTGAAGTCTGGTTGTATGAGGCACTTATCCACAGAGTTATGCCATCAGACTAGGGCTGGGTGATATGGCTTATAAATAATTAGGGACGGGAAATATATCAATATTTTATTGTATCGTGATACGAGACTAGGTATCATGATATAATTTGCACATTGTTATATTGTGATATGGCATAAGTGTTGTCTTTTGGTTGGTTTTAAAAGCTGCATATAGTAAAGTGATGCAATTTTCTGAACTTTGCCTATTTGCCTTTACCCACTTGGGAATGATTATTTACAAAAAATCTCTCTGGATTCATATTTTTTGAAAGCAACAACAGTCATCCCTACATATTGCTGCAATATCAAAGTATCTGGTCAAAAATATTGTGATATTGACTCATTTTATCACCTCAGCTCGCTTCCACCCCTTAGAGTACAAAACAGGTCGTCAGTCACAACGTACGTGATCAATAATAGATATTGATCGAAATGAAACTTCACTATCGTGATAGGTATTTCAGCTATATGGCCCACGCTTATAAATATTATCTTGATATTCTTAGGGTATACCGCAGTATACAATATTTCTGTTGATATTCACATCTTCTCTCGAATAACATACCCTAAATTCTCAAATAGTGCAAACATATGATGCCTAAAGAATATGAAACGTTGCCCTTTCAGCCCTGCCCCCTTTCCTCGAGAGGCTCTTGCCTTGTGCCAGGCCATGTAAGTAAGAATTTGTTCTTAATGACTTAAATAACAGGGAAACAAATAAATAAATAAATGAACCACCCAACAGTAGGGTTGGGTGATATGGACAATATCAAATATCACAATATTTTTGACTTAATAGTTCAATATTGCAACAGCAGTGTAGGAATAGTCTAGATGAACTGCAGAAAGCAGAAGTGAAAATAGATTCCAGTCTGTTAAAAACAAATAAACATGGGGACACACCTCTGTTGGTGCCTGGCAGCCTGCTCCTTCCAGTATTCCAGCTCTTCCTCCAGGGACCCAAACTCTGGAGGCTCCGGATCCCCCATATCCAGCCCAGCCCAGACGGAGAGCGATCCTGTCACACCAAGTCCGGTCTGTGGTTCAATTAAAACAAGTATTTTTTGGTGACTGGTTTCCTTACTTTAATAATGACAGACATACACATACCTGCCCACCTATAATTTATGTGAGTTTGAATGTATAAACTTCAAAGATGAAATCTTATCTTTGATGAATGTAATAACAGTCTTCATCTGATAAAGCAGAGCTGTCCCCTTTTTTGAAGAAGTTTAAATTTTCACTATTTTCCGTTTTGGAGAGGATCCAAATATCAACTGAGGCGAAGCATTAAGTAGCGCAACGCCTCAGATAAAATCTCAGCTTTTAGATCCGCAGCCGTCCAAGTGTTAATGGTGCGTTTAGTTAAGAAAGATAGGAAATGGTATAGCTTCAACATACCGTTATAATACGTTTTTTGAACATTAAATGTAAGCCGAATTAAAGAATGGGTTCTGTAGACTCATAAAATACATTTTAAAATAGTCAAGTTTAATTAAATGTGACTCAAGCCCCTGATCAAATAAATTAGATATTATATTTATATGGAGTTTGGTCACAGCAAGCCGAACCAAAAAAAACAGGAACCCGAGGCAAACGTTAAACGTTACTGAAAAGATAACGGTTAACTTTACTTTATATACTCCTGCTGTTTGACATTAGTAACACCTGCTTTGATAAATAATCCCAAAGGATATCTCAAACTATTGATTAGAAAACTTAGATAACACAACAAAGGGAAAGTTTGAAGACTGTTTCTTAGCTTGGAAATGCAAATAAGTTAGCTCGTTCAGCTAACGGAGTTTAGCGTTAACCGTTTAAATCCCAGCTGAGATAAACAAAACACAGCTAAAACTTACGTTCAACAGTAGCTTCTTTCGACGCAACGTTAATTTAAATCCTCTTCATGTTCGCGTTTCACTACCGACGGAGTTTGTCGGGAAAATCTGAAGGCGAACCGATGAAAGTGAACTATTAGAGGACCGTCCCGGAGAGTTGAAAACCACAAAGTTGCTACTGTCTTGGGAAGACGTCGAACAATACAAGTTGCCATTCATATTGTCCAGACCAATCCACCAATCACAAGTTACGTGACAGGCTCGCTGCCTCTTGCCATTGGTCAATTTGTTTGTCAATCAAAAAATTTACGGGCGTGGTCAGTATTATTGTCCAACCAGAGGAGGGGAGAGGGGTATCTGCGGTCTAGACGTTTTGATGGATTACCACAGGCCGGTGCTGCCTTCAGTGCTGTCGGAAATATCAGAGGAAGGCGAACACATCATTAGTGAAACTCTGCTTTTTTTTATAAAAATAAATAAATATATATATATATATATATTGCAACTCCAATCAAAATGAAAGAAATACATTACATTAAGATTGTGAACAACAATGAATGCACTCATAGAACACACATGATACAGGATCTTTTTTAACTTAAAGAAACTTCATGTATTGCTTTGCTCTGTTTTTTCTCTTTTTCCTTTGTTTTGTACCAATGTGAAGTTCACTGCACGATATCAGAAGAATGTAGAAGGTGAAATCTTGATGATAAGTGATTCCTAGTGTTTATATGTTGTTGTATTGTCATATATTGCAAATGACAAATTGTTCAATAAAAACTATTAAAGAGAGAAAAATGCATGAAAGACCACAATTATCACAGAAAGAGTAATGAAGCCTGTCATTCATTAATAAACTTGTACAATTTCAGTACAGTACCCGACTGTGACAATACTTACCGTGATATTCCATGGTTAATTTTTTTTAGTTTATTATTTTCATCTTATTTTATATATTACTGCAACTGCTGTACTGTTTTTGTTTTGCATTTGTGCATACATAATTCAAACATACATTGTCAGAGACAATTCATGAGAATTGCACATGCATAGCCTGTTAGGCTGGCTACTTTTATCTTATTTTATCAAAGACGGAACACTGAAGCACTTTCAAGGCATATACAACATGTTTCCTTTTGTATAGACTTATATAACCATAATCTCTTTCAATCATGACCGACTAGAAGTGTGTGGTGGTGGCTGTAACAACAGATACCCAGCTGTCTACACTCAGGTCCAACAAAAAATGATGGTATTTGATGTCCTGGCATCTTTCTGGTGCATTTCAGAACAGCTCAGAGAAATCCTACAGATACCTTTGCCGCTATTTATTTTTAATTGATTGTCAAGATTAGAAATGATGTGACCTTAGTGGTGTTTAGAAAATATGTTCCTATTTGTATTTCATTCATCATTTTGATGATCTTCTGTTCAGTTTATGCTTCTCCAACTCATATGCAAACTTTTATTTCTCATTCTTTGACATTTTTATTGGTTAAAATTCCCAATTATTAGACCTGAATGTGTGGCGGTGTGTTGTATTTTAATCCTCTGCTTCCTGCTCTGCATCTGGCCACTTACATGATGTGCAGTATGGTTAGTTATGTTTCTGAGGGTAGTAAAGGAGGGCGGCACCTGAAAACATCCTTGATTCTGATTGGGGAATTTCACTTCCTGTTGTTGGGGTCAGAGGTTGCACTGGGTCAACTCTGTCCTTTTCAGAGGGATTAAGCAGGCCTATCTGATCCTGGTTAATCCACACGCACCATCACTAGAGCATGAAGCTGTTATACACTCCAATCCTTTCTGTCCTTGCTTCATATCTGGGCTACATGTTTTCACCAAGTCTTGTCTACACGGACAGCAGATTACGGACATGTGTCTGTGACCTGCACTGACAAAAGATTTGAATTCTGTTGACGGAATCGTTTGATATTTTGAGGAATGCAGTTATAGTTGAGTGAGATGAATTTCATGCCTGTCTGTTAACTACCAGCCTGTTCTCCCTCTCATTGTGGTGGTGATCCTGTTGTCGGCATAGTACCCTCTGGGGGTGTCCCTCTAGCACATTGGTTCCCAACGTTGGGCCCGGCCCCACTTAAGGGGGTGCCAGAAACCACAGGGGGTCCCCAAGACTTCGTCTGCTCTGAGGTCATCAAAATCAGATTTGTACCTGTCAGCTAAAATCACAATTTCAGGGTTCCTACACCTTTTCCAAAGTCAAATTCAAGCACTTTTCAAGCATCCTCAGGTTGCTTTTTCAAGCTTTTCAAGCATCAAATCTGATCTGAATCTGTGGGACATGATCCCATCCACTCGACAGAAAAGAGGAAACGTACAAAGCAAGAATTTTACTGGTTTATACGGATTTCCTGTCTGGTCAAAATGACAAAACACTCCAAACATATCAATATACTACTGCAACAAAACAGCTGAGGTTCTTACAGTTTGTCGTCCAAATCCATATCAATAAAGACTTTCACACAAAGTTATTTTATTATTATTGTGCATTCTTTCGTTTTATTTTTGTTTTTTACAGAATGTACAAAGAAACAGAATGTCTATGTTGTCATTCACTTAAAGCATTTCTACAGAAGGGCTGTGTCCAAACTTCTAAAAGTGAGTATAAACTTGGTCCTCCCTAGTGTAACTGACAGGTACATGTTGTCCATGAAAGTACAATATTACATAAATGCATCCAGAGTCGTTCACGTCTAGTATAATAACGTTCTGTATGTTCAGAAATGATAGCTTCCATTCTCTTTGCCGTCTTTTGGATAAATAATAATATAAGTCACAAATCTTTCAGCTTCACTAGGAGATAATTAAAATCTAAATAAGAGTGAATGGGTCTGGTTTAGGTAGGTGATGTGTTACTTGATAAGGTATCTGGGCTGATGGCAACCTATGAGATGTTTCAAGTAAGAGGACAGGATTAAGATACTGTAGCTTCACAGGTCATACTAGGAGACACAACACGATCGGGATGCACTGATACATTTGGTAATAACACATAAAAATGAGCCCTTTTGCTAAACGTTGGATCATTTGTTTGTCTTAAAACTATAAAAGCCTACAGAGGATTTCCAGATTCTCTGGATATTTTATATTTTCTTATTATCAACACAGCCCACAAAAAGATCCATTAATAAGAATTATGTGTGTATTCAAAGATGTATTGGTAACACTTTATTTTAAGGGGTGTGCATTAGACTGGCATTACACTGTCATAACCATGTCATTAACATGTAGGCGTCTTAATTAACTGTTGTTGTTAAGTGTCACTGTAGCTGATGGACAGACAGCGGACCTCAGCCCTGAGGAACCAGGATTCAAATCCAGCAATGAAACCGTATATAAATGTCATCACGTCAACTTTATCCATATTTGTGTAATTTTGTCATAAAATTAGCGTATGAATTGATGTCAAGTTTGAAATTTCCACAAGGCATTCTTGAAATATCACTTTCACAAGAATGGAATGACCAGCCATTAAAACACAAAGGCATAAAAGTCATTAAAACAAAAGGTTTTTTTGAGGTTTTTCTAACATTCTGAATCTCAGAGATCCTTCAACATACAGTCATGCATGGCACAAAAAAAAAAATTAGGCTGATTGGTCGAGCAATATGAGAGTGGAAATGAATTGACGACATGCTGATGCCAGAAACCAACTAATGTCAAGTAAAGGGAGATGCAGCTCACGAAGTTGATCGTGACAGGATGTGTGCGCTCACACAATTACAATGTGAAACCCAAACTAACGGATCAAACTTTGGTTTAGACGTTCAGGGGTAAAAGCACCATTAAAGACTAATAGCCATGTTTCCATAGTATCTGCTGTAGATTCAAGATCTCTGACTCTCTCTCTTGCGCCACATTATAAAATTTACAGGGACAGTTCACCCCAAAATCAAAAATACTAATTTCTCAAGGATCACACTAAAACGATCAAGGATGTTTTAGTGTGAGCTGCTAAGTTTTGGAAAAGTTGTCCGTAGAGATGTCTGCCTTTGTCCGAACATAATTGGAACTAAAACAATATCTTCAAAACTCAACACCTCACATCAAAACTATCTACGACTGTAGATGAATAAATAGGACTGCAGACCGGAGGAAAAATATCTATTTCTGATTTTGGGGAGAACTATCCCTTTAATGGGCAAATTGTGGCATTTACTGAGCACATTTTTGCTCCCCAGATGAACCCTTTTATTTTGATGAATTAATACACTTTCAGGTGTCAGACTCCTCTATGTGATCAGCCTGATACATCAGTGCATCCATTAAACTCCATTTAAACACACACAAAAATATATACACACCTCACTGTATTGATTATCACTAATGACTGTCAGCAGTCAGTCAAACACTGCAGGCTCATAGACCTGTGGTCAGGAACAGTCTCAGAAGGCACAACTAGTGTAATGCAGAAATATTGAGCCCTTAAATCTGATGTCAGGAGCTTCACTGCACTGTGGGCTCACATCAAACCAGTGCCACCAGTACAACAACCAGTCACAGTCCTCCATCACAACAGAACCGTCCTTTTAAGTAACAAGTCCATGGGTCAAATCTCATTTCAATGGAAACCTTTGAGGTTTGGAGGCAAGAGCATTATTTGTTCATCACTGCAACTGTAAACAACAATATGTGCTTAAGGTGCACTCAGACATCACATCCTATAAATTCATTCAGCTTTAACTATTTTAGTGTTGCCCCATTCTTCAATCTGTTACTTTGATCCAAAACAAAATGTCTCAACAAGTTGCTTGCGTGTGAATATTCATGATTCCATGAGTAGGAATTTTACTAATTTAACCCTTTACTCTAGAAACTCAATAAGGACAAAATATCCACCAATACTAATGATATCCAAATATATATACCATATTCACTCAAATAAAAGCCGTAATGTTCAGGGTAGTGGCCAACACAAACAAATAAAGGCCAGCCCCAAATATAGGCCGGGGAAAAACAAGGGTCGATAAACTCTTGGTGGCTGTCATATTATGTGCACGCCAACAAAGCATTAAGTATATTTCCATCATTTTAATTTATTAAATTCAACCTAGTTGTTCTGAAATACTTATTTAAAGTGTTATAGTCCAGTTTCAGTCACTGTCTCAGGAACTATAAATGTATTTTCTGGTAACATTTAAGCCCAACAGGATGTCATGGCTGCAGCAAAATGTCTCAACAACTTGCGTGCTTGTGAATATTTATGATCCCTGAGAAGGAATTTTAATAATTTAAGCCTTTACATGGAACCTCTATTAGGACAAAATCTCTACAAACACTAATAATATCCAAATGCATATTTCCTCAAATAATGGTATTCAAATAAAAACATATTCAGCACAGGAGGAAAATATCAACACTTCGGCAACTTCAAATTATGTTATTGGTAATATTAGTGCAACCTTCAGCTTCCATAACAAGTGGTGTGTGCGTACGTGACAAATAAATGTACTCAGTGACAATGATTTTCTTTTCCAACCAGTGACCTGCTCCTCAGCTCCTCAGCTCTCTGTGGTTTCTCTCAGTTTCTGGGTGCTGTTAAGCAAAAGTGGAAACTGTCCTGCGCGAAGCTCAAAGGCCTGAAAGACAGAAGCATCCTCCTCCTCCTCCTCCTGCTCCTGCTCCCTTCAGTTTTCTCTCTGGATCTTCTGCTTTTTTTCGGGCCAGCCGGGCCTCGCGCATCTCCTCCAGGGTCTTACGGGGGTCCATGACGAAGGCCAGAGCCACGGCGGCGGTGCCATCGCCGCTCTGCCGAGAGAAGCACAGGAAGGTGGCCCAGAGGAAGGCGCAGCAGCCCATGAAGGCCGTCCGCATGTACAACGGCATCAGGACAAAGTTCAGAAACTGTGGAGAGGCAGTGAGATAAGAAGGCAGAAAATGGTTTTAAAAAAACTATAGAAATATGCATGCTATGTCATAACATGCCTAACATAACTCATAACAGAACAAGTTTGAAGTCTGACTATTTCTTATTTTTATCAAATGGAACTGGTGGTGAAGCACTAACAATAAAAGTTCTTATTGAGTCATCCAATGACATATATAAAGATTAACGACATGTCAGCTCCCCAAAAGTGAAGCCAGAACATCTTGATCGCCCCCTGGTGGCTGGCTGCAGTACAGGTCATTGATATCATCATGGTATCATCATGGTATAAGCCTTATTTTACTAACTTAGATATGACTGGCATGAATGTTGGAGTATTTCCTCATTGTCTATCCTCAGATAGTCTGAAATAACAAATGCATTTATTTCATATATAGATAAATATAGATGATATGTAAATGTCTTAGTGCCCCATCCTGGGATATGAACCTGCCTCTGTAGATTCACACCAATGTTGGAATTTACAGTAAAGATATATCAAGTGTAATACATTGTCATCATCACACAAGCCAATAAAAAAGGCTTATGTGACGATGATATCAACCGGTTATTCATTCAGTGTATTTTGGTAAACAATAAATAATATGCCACACGTATGCCTGGAGTTTAATATGATTTAATGTCATGTGTGATTGTGTTCTCAGTGTTATTTAGTGAGTTGGCTCTAAATTTCTGTGATCGATCAG
This sequence comes from Lutjanus argentimaculatus, assembly GCA_034769285.1. NCBI lineage: Eukaryota > Metazoa > Chordata > Actinopteri > Lutjaniformes > Lutjanidae > Lutjanus > Lutjanus argentimaculatus. The sequence continues at coordinate 4,917,263 of JAWZSL010000030.1, read as the reverse complement.
TCAGACTGGCTACGGTGGCTAGGCTAACCACCAGCTCCAATATTACCTCTGGGGACATCGGCAAGATAAATTAAATTAATCTGCGTATGCACTGACCTGACACGTCTGACTGACACCACTGCAGGCACTGGCACATGCTACTGTGCCACTGGTGGCATACCGTCAGCCATTTTTCAATCAAAACACTTATACACCAAAACATGAGAAGATTGATCAGGCTGAACTATGTTGAAAAATACCAAAAACACCTGGAGCTGAATGTGATTACATGCAATAACGGACCAGAGCTTGCAAAGGTTTGTGATGTGAAAATATAAAACTGCATCCCTTCATGTGTTCACACTGAAAATGACTTCATTCATACATAAATAGTTTGTCTGACTCTCTGAAAAATGTTTTACTTGACTTAAACATTCGGTGTCACTTAAAAACTAAAAAAAAAAACAACTTAAAACTTAAAAATATTTAGTGTGAATCACTATCAGGTTTATCAGTTTTTTTAATCTCTAACATGAATTAATGAGTGTCAGATTAATCTCTTAATGGTTGGACTAAAAAAGAAGGTTGAATTTTGATATTTAATCAGAATTCTGACTAACAAAGTCATAAAAGTAGGACTAATTTTAAAAAGTACTTAATCTCAGAGGTAATATTAATTTTGTGATTTCTTTCTCCTCTGTACCTCTTCATCAGTACATCATCAGTATAATCAGAGTTTTCCACCCACCTATGTTAAGATGATTGAGATGCACTTTGATAGTATAACTTGTCAATATCGCACCAATAATGACATTTAAATTAGATTTGATGTGTTCTCTTTCTTGGGCTGATACTTTCAAATTTAACAGTTCAGAGAGCACAACAACAACATTTTTTATTTCAGCTCAGGTCTTCTAAATAACATCTTCCTTTTTTGAATCTATGAACAAAAAACACAAGTCAGATACACAAATACAATGTGCACAAAGCAATTAATTGTTTTCATGTTTACCTGCATGAACGGCCAGTACATGAGTCCAGTCTGAAAGTGAAAATAGGATATGATGAGTTTCTTGAAGACACAAAGGACAATTTCATACAAAATCTATTATTATAATTTACAAACAGTGAGGATATTTATAGTTTTGATTAAATCCTGGAAATGTGGAAGTGGACTGTATAATTTCCCCTGAAGGAAAAGAACAACACATAGCTCTCATAATTGCTTGATGACAAACTTCCTGTTTAATCTTCTTTGATTAAATCCACACACACTGGGCTTTGAGTGCATTTTAGATTTATTAGTATTTTCAGGATGACTGAATAACAAAGTCATTTTCATGTCTGTATCGGCACACTGGAGATCATCTATCTTTAAAGATCAGTATGATCTGTCTGAGCTGTCCTTAAACGCACTAGAAAGATAGCTGATTGTTGAGTCTCACAAACAAACACCGATGTTTTGAGTTGGTAGCACAGCCAAATAAATAAATAAAAAATTATATATATAATAAAAAATAAATAATAAATAAAAAATTACAAATTACCCCCAAATTTCATGGCTAAGTATGTGATAATTAGCAAGTACCATTTTGATGCAGTTGGTGCTAATTGCAAATGCAACATATTTTAAATTTCTCTGAATTTACCTTCAAATTAACCACAAATTTCATGGTAAGTATTTGACAATTTGTAAGTGTCATTTTCATGCAAGTAGGTGGTAAATGTCATTTCACATATTTGAACTTTCCTTGGAATTAACTGCAAATTTACCCCAAAGTACTGCTAACTACATGAAAGTTGTGCTTGCTAATTAACTTTGAGATTTGGGGTAATTTGGAGGTAATTTGTGGTAATTGCTAAGAAATTTCAAATATATTACATCACAATTACCACCATCACCATGAAAACTGAATTAATTGGAGGTTACGTCCTGAACTATTTTTCCATCAACGTGTGAGTATGGGTGTGGATGAGCATAAGAGAGACTGGAGAGAAGAGAGCCTGTGGCTGCATTTAAGAGCTGACACGTGTTGGTGATCAGAGCAGGGGAATTAAAGTTTAGCAGTGAAGTTGTCTAGTGGCAGTAAATGTACAGTTTGCCTGTGAATAAACACAGAAGAAGTTTAATAAGTTCCAGTGTCTTTCTTCCCTGCTGCTGAGTAAAGTGAAAAAGAGTCTGTGGGATTACTGTGAAGCAAACTCTGCTCCACACAGGTTACAAAATGTGGAATAAAATATATATTTTCAGAGCCTGTTTACTGGGCACCACCAAATATTTGTACATGAACCAGCATCATTAGAGCAGCATGAGACTGTGCTTTACATTTGGCAGGATTTCAGCTCCTGAACACCCTGAAACAGGATTGAATTACCCAGCTTGCTCCCAGCCGGGCGGGCATCGTGCCCACAGTGCAAAAGCAGCAGTGGGACAATCTAGGTTAATCTGGTTGTGAGCTCGCCTCACTGTGTGCAGTGTGTGAAGGGAAGGTGACTTTCCTCGCTTGATGCCGCTGGCTGAGGCCTGCCTTACCTTCCAGGTGTTGAAGAACTTCTCTCTCCAGTCCTCAAAGATGTCCTCCTTCCCCTCCAGATAGCTCACCCCTGCAGGACAGAGGAGACATTTACGCACAGTTTGGGTTGATAAGCAGTTTAAAAACATGTGTAATGACTCAGCACGTTGGCCCACATGATGTTTGATTGAGAGACAAGCATAATAGGAAGCATAAAATATATTGTGCAATATTATGTTCACTATTATGTGCAAAATTACTTTTTATTACATGGCAGTATCCCTGCCAATATTACTTTCAGTGACATTGCCAATACCACTTTTCTATTTGGTATATTTTAGCTTACTTTTTTACTAACTTTATATTACTTCTGTTGTTATTCTATTAGGCACTGTTGTTTTGCATTTACACTTCATATTTCACTTTATATTTAATACTGTTGTTTTCTATTGGTGTTATTCTATGTAACTGTAATTTTCTGGCACAATAATTTCCTTAAAGATGAATAAAGTTCTGTCTTATCTTATCTTAATTGCACTTAAGATTTCTAGTATTTATTTTCCAAACACATCCAAACTGATAAACATGGTTCTACTGACTTTAAGTCTTTTAACTTGAAATGATGAGTTGAATGAATGTACTTTAGAAGATCAATCAACTAACTAAACTAAGTTAAAAAAAAAAAACATAATCAGCATTTTAACAGATTCCCAGCATGCATTGTTGCGTGTTAAAACTCTTCTGAGACCCTTCTTTTTTATAGTTTGAAGAAAACAAAAGATGAAAACTTTTTCAAACTTGAGCTCGACCAGTTTCTTGGTCGATCAATATTATTGGCTGATATCTGGTCTATCACAGCTATATATCAGTCTATACTGGTATTGGCATATATGTTGTCTGATATGCACCAATACCGTTTTTTTTAAAAGAACATAATGCAGATAATTTTTATTTGTTAGTTAAATAGGCAGCATTTTATGTATACTTGATCTTTTTTATTAATTCAGGTTTAATATATACATAGATTTAGCTCTATTTATGTTTTCATGTTGTTTTTATCAAGTCTTTTTTTATAATCAATAAAAATACTAATGAAAGTTTACTGTTTCAGTGCCCCGAAATCGTTTAAGACAATAAAGTTCATCGTCAAAAAGTAAAATATTCTGCCTCCATTACTTATCTTTGTCACAAGTGTTACCCACTTCTGAGGGATCAATGAAAAAATGTGTTTACATTCAATATTCTGTATATTATAAAGACTTAGGGCTCCAACTAATGATTATTTTCATCATTGACTAATGTGTCGATTATCTTCTTGATTACTTGATCAGTTGTTTGGTCCATAAATGTCAAAAAATGCTGAAAAATGTTGGTCAGTGTTTCCCAAAGCCTAAGCTGACATCTTTTGTCCACAACCCAAAGATATTCAGTTTACTGTCATAAAGGAGCAAAGAAACCAAAAAATATTCACATTTAACAAACTTAAAACGATTAATTGGTTATTAAAATAGTTGATAATTAATTTAATAGTCGATTAATAATGGATTAATCAGTTAATTGTTGCAGCTCATAAAAAGAATATTGGTTGATATATTGATACATCTATTTTGTACCACAATCCGAGTGTCATTTTGTTCCATTATATTGGAGAGAAGGCAAACATCTCTACAGTCGATATCTCCAGAACTCTGCAACTCACACCCAAAAAATCTTGATGGATAAACAGTACAGGCCAGAGGAAAAATATGTATTTTTGATTTCTGGGGTGAACTGTCCCTTTACATTTTGAAAACTTCCTGATGGTGGCGCTATCAGGTCAGGATCAGGAAGTCATCAAGAACATTACAGGGACCATGAATAACTACAGCTGAGACTATGGAAACATGGCTGCTTTCACACCAACTATCCCTTTAAGAGTTTGAGTTGGGCTCAAAACTAAAAAATCTATTAAAGTAAGTTGCCTTGAAATTTTGAGTTTTCTCAGCTTTTTCGTTTTTATAGTGTCCCTTGTCTTCAAGTGCACAGCTTTTCCATCCAAACTGATACAGTCAGTGTGTCTGCACTTCGCCTAGTATGAAACAAACGGTAAACTGTTTGTGTCTGCTTTAGATGCGGGTTTGCTGAGTTGAAATCAGGTCATCTCACCTGTATAGAAGACACTGGTGGCCAAAGGCGACGCGAAGCTTTGGTCCAGCAGGAGTTTTCGGAAAACCATCCCGGCGGACTTCCCAGGAAACCGCCTCTCCAGGGCTCGGAGCCAGAAGTAATTAAAGTTTCCATGGAAACTGATTGCCACGATGGCCACGTTGCGAGTGTGTCTCCAGTCCAAGCGCTCCTTCTGAGCGATGAGCTGATGGACAAGGTCACCGCCGGCGAATAAGCACCCGTACAAAGTGACATTGGCCAGCCAGGGGAACCGTTTGGCGGCTTCTTTCAGGACAGCTCTCCTCATTTTGGCACCAGGGGGAGAAGCTGGCGCCTAAAAAGTGATGCTGGACTGAGCTAAATGGCTTCAATTCAGCAGTCACAGCGCGAACATAGTGGTTAAATGAATTTGACTAGGCCCCGGTGTCAGTCGGCTGGCCGGCAATCCATCTGTGCGCGGTAATCAGGGAGGGATTAGACGTTTCCACCACCGGCAGCAGGAACATCACACATTATTAGATCCCAGATGACTAACTAGAAATGTAAAATCCGAACAAAAAGTTTCTTAAACACTCTCACTGTTGGCATCTTCGCGCTGTGCGTAAAACCTGCCATGGTCGGTCACTTGGAGAGGGCGCGCGTCCTGGAGATATCCGTGCGTAAAATGCGTCCAGTCATTCTAGACAATATAAGAGAAGGAGAATCTGGTGGGGAAAATGCTCATGTGGAACATGAATGTGAATCTAGATCATTCTGTCTGCTCTGACTCGGCGTGCCGGTGAATCAGGTGCCTCTCCAACAAATCCTGCGGGTCAAGCGCTAATCTGAGGGGGGGATTGTCCCGGCCAGGCTGCTCAGACGTAGATCCCGGCCGCCGCCGTCCAACTGCGTCACTGATATCAGCAACAGTAGGTTACTGAGCAGAGCTCTGTCGAGACGCGCTGCAGCCGGTCCACGCACTGTCAGATCAGCGGTGCACAGCTGAGCGCACTCACTGCTCTCTCCTGACACGCAAGGTTCACACTGCAGCGACATAAAACTCAGGAGTTCTACTGTTTAATAGATTTCTGAAGGATACATGACCTGATTTCATATTTTTGGAAATCTGTGCGTTATTTTCACTTGTGTGCCTGCTCGCCCGGAGGCTTCACTGATGTTGAATAATGTTCAGGTAAAACTTAGAGACTGACTCCGTAGATCAGTTCTCGTGGTCTACAACTGGATCTTTTATTATACGTCGTCATGACGTCACTGTCCGATGTGCTGAACCTGGGACCGCGAGGGACTCAGAAAGTAGGGGAGACTGGGTTGCCCTACAAAGGAAAAAGGCAGTAACCTTCAGTAACCTGCAGAATGAGAAAAAATACTTTAAAGTTTTCTAATTGGATATGTGGCAGTTTTATAGCTTTATATCAGGTTATTCTTTCTACATACTAATCCTGACCTCTGATTTGACCTTTGACCCTTAATTGGAAATTCCTGTGTTCTGCCTTTGCAGAGCTTACCGAAAAATATTGGGTCATACCAAAAGAAAATACAGTAACTTAAATTTTATCCAATCACTTCAGCTTTAAAAAGCAGTATAATGATAATTATGATAAAATTCCTGAAATACTTGAATGAAACCTTTTACTGTTATTCTTCACATTATTGTTATTATCATTTTTTATTATGACAGTACACTTTTGATGTTCCAAGTAACTTTTAAAATCAAATGATTTCAATGGTTTTGGGATGTTTCTGACAATTTAAAGCTGCTAATATTTATAATTTAATAACTGGCTTTCAATAAAATAAAATTGGAATTTTTAATATAAAAGGTATTATGCTGCAACAAAAATAGTAATCAAACCTTTTCCAATAAAATATGAAGCTGATTGCTTAATTTTAATCAATGCATGTCCACACCTGGGATCAGATTCATTGTAGTGGTGAGTCTGAGAGTTATGGTCTTATTTTAATATTTTTTTCTACTGTTGTTGCACAGTGTATAGCAGTATAATACACACAACAAACTTTTTGCATTTTTCTCAGTTACTCAGAGATTTCTTGGACTAGATGGACCAAATCTTGATATATTAAAGGAGCAATTGCACATGCAAAAACAAGTACAGCAGTCCAAATAGCGACTTGGAGCCATAGATAATATTTTAAATAGGTTTAAATTTTACTTAGGCCTAATATACGATCTATGGTTGAAGTGAGTTGTTTCCCCCCACCCCATCCTCCTGTTCAAGCTTTGATTGAAGAGAAAAAAAAAAACAAAACACATTTGGTATTGTTTGGTACAAGCAAAATTTGTATGTCTTTCTAATAAGAATTAATAGATTAATTGATCATTAATATCACCAATGATTGATTAAGTGCTTACAATTTGCAACCATACTAGACACATTAATGTAGCCACGTGCTAAACATGCCACTTAGAAGTCAACAAAACAATGTTTCCTTCGTTTTAAGCGTTTCTGTGCACCAGTCAATATACTGGCAGAGCTCTCTGACATAAGATCAGCTCCTTTATAAAGTGAAGCCAAATCAAAACTGCCAGGCTGCACACCTGCTGTATCCACCACAGCCACTAGAGGGCCATGCCTCTCCACATACACACTCCCAGACCCAGATATGATTCACTAGACCAGTGGTTCCCAAACTTTTTTTTTTTTTTTTTTTTTTTTTGGCATGGCTCCTTCAGAAGAAGCTGAAAAAAGTTTGGCCATCTCTGCTCACTACATCTGAGCTTTTCTTACCATCGGAGTGCATAAACTACATGTTATATCAACTTCTGTTCTATTAAGAGATATTAGGTGGTTATATCATTTTTCATTTTGTTCTGTATGTGGCTTCAACCTCATGAAGTCAAATAAACTGTATATTTTAGTAACGAGAAATTATGAAGTACTACATATAAAATACTACAGTACTGTAATGTACAACTGCACAGCTTTAAATGTGTGCATCACATGTACCTCAGTCCAGATTTGGATACACATTTACTATTTTTTTCAACAGCTGACAACAACAACAACAACAACTGCAACAACAACCATTAAGATATTAAAAAAAGGGATAAAACAAAAATAAATCAATGTAATGAGAGACAAATACATATTCTACATAAATTAAAAATTAAATAATACATGTCATAACTAATTAGACATATTTAAATGAATGAATAAATAAATAACACCATTAGGAAGAAGCAATTAATTTGATTTTGGGGAGTTTCATCAAATATATTTCTGCAATATTGTAAAAACCTGTTGCTTTTTTATTTCTTGCAAGTCCAAGACGGTTAAGCATTGAGTTAAAAGCAATTTTAATCAACCCAAAGAAAAGGGGTTGTGAACCTTAAAAACTTCTGTTTCTGAATAAAAAAATTGCCCCAATAAAATAAATAAATAATAACATAGTATAGAGATTTGTTACAGCTAATATCTTTAAGCGTGATTTCACATATTTCATCAGTTCCACTTTGATCTGTTAATCAGGGAGGGGAGAGTGGAGCCTGCCTCAACCCAGTTGGTTTATATTCTTGTCGATCAAATCCATCTCGTCTGTGATTGGCTGTTGTCCCCCACAGCCTCGGAAGTGTCATTTTTGGACTTGAGCAAAACTTCGGCACATCTAGCGGTGGTGCGGCGGCGGCGGCGGCGGCTACGAGCTGATACACAAACTTTTGGGAGGTAATGGCCACCAGAAAGCACTAAAACCGGTATGTTTGACAACTTTTCTCCCTATAAGAAGAGGGGCCGTTCATTTCACCGATTAGCCGTTGTTTATTTAGTAGTCAACAGGGGGGTTTGTTGTGTTTGCTCTCCCAAACATGATCCGAGTTTCATTGTCTTTTGGCCTCAAGCTCGCCCCGACGTTCCTCCTGTCTTGTAACGTAACGTAACGTAACGTAACGTGAACTCCGTTAAAATATGGTAATATCGTAACGCTACTTGCTAATTGTGCCTCTGTAGCTTCACTGAACCACTTGTGTGATCTCTGCACTCGTGCAACTTTTTTTTGCTTGTTCGTCTGTTACTGTCATCATCATCTTCATCCAAAAATCCACCCCAACGAGCAGCGTGAACCATCTACTTGAGCTGTCATTTCGTGGATAAAGGTGTTTAGCGAACAGCTTCCACGCCGAATTCACGTACATGGATTATTTGTTTAGGAAAACTTTTGTTTGGATTATTGTCGTGTGTCCGGGCTTGATGACAGCAGCGCCAATTTAAAAATCCGAGGTTTTTAAAGGGAGTTCTGGAGTGACTCTCCCCACAGTAGATAGATTAAAATGATCAGAACTAGATCCACTGACCTGCCCCCTCGTGACATTCCAACACGAAAATATGACAAATTATGCACTTTACACTCTTGAACAAATCCACCTTAACGAGCTAAGCCAACCATTTGGTTGAGTGACATTTCATGGATAAAGATGTTGCTTAGTGAACAGCTTCAACGCCGAATTCACTTGAATACGATGATTATTTAGGAAAACGATTATTTATATTATTGTGATTTATCTAGGTTTGATGACAGTAGCGCGAACTTAAAAATAGGAGGTTTCTTAAGGGAGTTCTGCCGAAGTTACCACCATATGCCAGAGTGAAATGAACATGATCACCAGGACTATCCGCTGATCTGACCCCTGATTACAATCCATTATGAAAATCTGAGAAGTTATGCATCTTGAATTATGCATTTTACATTCAAAACAAGACAAACAAAACAAAACAAAAATATCCAGCAGCTTGTATCATCTATTTGGACTTGACATTTCCTGGATAAAGATGTTGCTTGTTTCACAGCTTTAACGCCGAATTCACACAAAAACATTATTTATTCAGGAAAATCCTTGTTTTTATTCTTATGATGTATCTGGATTTGCTGACTGTAGCGCCAACTTAAAAATGCGACATTTCTTAACGGAGTTCGGAATCTCCACATGTCAGACAAATGAAGATGATCAGGGACAGCTGTAGATCCTCAGATCTGCCTCCTCGTGACATTCCAACACGAAAATATGAGAAATTATGCAGCTGAATCGTGTAATTATTATGCATTATACATTCTTGAGCCTCTTAAAGGAGCCTTACTACATACAGGGCAGCCCCAGTGTTGGTGGGAGGAGGTTTAACTTGATGAAAATAACTAAAAAATACGGAAGTTGCTGTGAGCGAGTTTAGACATGTCTGTTGTCTCCTGTTGTCTCTTCTTGTCACTGGTCTGCTGCTCTAATAATAATAATGTGGGTTTGCACTTGAGTGCCTTTCATAACTTTCCTGTTAGTCAGGGCATGTGCAGCATGCTTGAAGGAGTCTCATGTAGCCTCTTTAAACTCCCTGCTGTTGGTGACAGTAATTGAAACTCAGAAGTTATAACACTATGAAGCATTATAGATCTTATTATTATCAAAACGAAGTGTAATACTCATTACCTTTTCAGTAGGTTTGTCAATTGAGAGTGCTGTTTGTGTTAAATGCCTCAAAAACAGCAACTCAAAACTTTGACGTAGCAGCCAGCATAGTCCTGGATATTAAAGGGATAGTTCAGATTTTTTGAAATGGGGATGTATGTAATTTATCAGTGTATTTGGTACAGTAGATGGTGGTCAACATGCCCCCCAGTTTGGAGAAGCAGTAGGAGTACCGGTGTAGAAGGCAAGGCAATGTACTGCTGTGGACAATGTCAGTAACAAAATGTATTTTTAGACACCTAAAAAAATTCTTATCAGCTTAAGTGAACTGGGGCTGCAACTAACAACTATTTTCATAGTCGATTAATTGGTGGATTATTTTCCCGTTTAATTGATTTATAGTTGTTTGCCTATGAAGTGTCAGAAATGGTGGAAAATGTTGATCAGTGTTTTCCAAAGCCCAGGAGGACGTCCCTAAATGTCTTGTTTTGACCACAACCAAAAGATATTCAGTTTACTGTCACAGAGGAGTAAAGAAATCAAAACATAGTCACATTTTAGAGGAATCAGAGAATTATTACTTAAAAAAAAAGTCTCAAATGAATTAATTGATTATTGGAATAGCTGGCAGTTAATTTAATAATTGATTAATAATCGATTAATCATTGCAGCTCTACACAATAACACAAACAATTTACTGTCTGATTTAAGGTATAGTGTATAGTAGGGATGTTACACATTAATCATTAATCAGTTAATCGCCCTTTAAGAATTTATTAAAATGTATTCCTCAATAATGAATCAATTGATAGGTTAAAAATGGCGGCAATAGTGCCTCATGTGAAATACACAAAAAAATGAAAATGAGAAAAAAAGTTAGAAAAAAACACTGTTTTGTATTTGATAAATTATTAAACATGAATCAGTTGTTAAAGTTTTCAACTAGTGGTTAAGAAAACTGCACAAAATTTGCAACCCTGGCGTACACTTAAACTGATATCGATATTTTTTTAGGTGGCTGATTTTCTTCTGACCCCATCTACAGCAGTGCATTGCTTTAGGGCTGCAACGATTAATCAATTATTAAATTAATTGCCAACTATTTTGATAATTGATCAGTCAGTTGGAGTTATTTTCCAAGTAAAAAAGTCAAAAATCTTTTTCGATTTCAGCATTTAAATGCAATTCTTTTTGGTTTCTTTACTCCTCTTTGACAGTAAACTGAATGTTTTTGGGTTGTGAGTAAAGCAAGGCATTTGAGGACGTCTACACCGATACTCCTGCTGCTACCTCATACAGCCACACTTCAAAAAACCCGAACTGTCCCTGTGTGAAGAATAATAAAACACAGAATGATGAACCAGAATAAACAAGCGCACCCAGAAGCAGTTTCCTCTGTGCTGGTTTGACAGTGGCTGAAATGTGCAGTAATGTCACATATATGGCTTTTCTCACCTCGTGCTAAGTCTCTGTAAGGTGTTTTTCCCGAGACAGGGATACATATGACACACATGGTGTCTCTGACACCATAAACAGGCTGACAGACCTGTGAATGCGGGACAGTAGGACATCATTTCATGTAGGTTGACCTAATTTCTCTGAAAAACCCACTGCTGGTAACTCCCAGGCTGTGCATTTACATCACAAGCATGCAAAAAATAAAGAAGAATAATAAAGAGAAAGGAGATTTCAGTTAGTTTGCTTCTAGCCACACCCGTATCATATAGACAGGAGATATTCTGTGTTATAGGAAAACCAGTTTGGCTAAGTTCCCAGCATTCACTTTGAGTCTTTAGTAGGTTTTGGAGTGAGAGGGGGATTATAAGCCGCAGGATTAAAGAGATGGAGAGAGGGCCAGCACCCTTTTTAGAGGATGAAGAAGAAAATCTGTGCTGTGGGTGGCTGCTAGCGTCTGGGCTATTGTGGGCAGTTTGTCAGCAGAAAGAGACAAGTCAAAGAGAGGCGGGTGGGAGGGCAGTATCTGTGTGCATGTTGTTTATGTCCGAGCGAGCGAGCGAGCGAGCGAGTGCATGCCTGCATAATCTGCAGCTCTACATTTGCAGTCATGTGTGTATAAATTCACTGGAGCTTTGTTTGGGGTGTCAGCATTTTATGAGTTGTGTGTTTGTGTGGAATTTCATCAAAATTGTTCTGGTGGGGGGGGTGTGGGGGTGGGGGCTCAGCTTTTCATAGATTGAAATGGGGGGGCTCCTAGGAAAAAAAGCTTGGGAACCACTGCTCTAAACTTCAGAAAACATCTTTGTTTAATACTGATCCCTGAAAAAATAACACACCATAATAGCTTTAATGTGTTTTTCAATGAAAAGGATGTAAAAATTATCCTTCCCTCTAATATCGCAAGTCATAACACAATATCAGTCAAAATAACTGCAATTAGATTTTCTTCAAAATCAGCCCTAGCTACTAACTAGCGTAACTAATGCTACCTGCTGCCAGAACCAAATTGCTGCCTTAATGTTAACTAACTTTGGTGATGAGTCTGTAACATCTGCACCAGAGGGACACTGTTTCAATCAGCAGCTTAGGCATGTGACACTGTAATCTGTGTTATGATTCTGTCCTGTAGGTCCTGGCCCTGTAGGAACGAGTGCCACACTGGCACCAAGTTTCAGTACCCAACCGTAGTATATACTGTATGTGGCAGAAGCATTAGGCCTGTTAGCGACTTCCTCTTTAGGTGCTGTAAAGGAAGCGCGGCCGACCACAGCGAGGGGCCAGGTTGTGTCACCACTTTCAGCTCTGAGGAGGATGTAGCTCTGCAAAAGATTGATAGCTCATAGGAGAGGATTTAATACACGTTCACTGCAGTCTGAAGCATCACTGACTGATGCAAGAAGGATAACTGTTGCAAGGAAGTTATTTTAAAGGCTCCATCATTTGAAGGTTGAATTGAGCTTTGTTCTCTAATAGGAGACCTATTTCTACCATCATAAATTATCTTATATTGTATTTACAAGACAATCATATGTGGACATGAATCACTTTGGTATTACTCATGTCAGTGGATGTAGGTTACTTCATGTTTAGTCCTCAGTCAGGAGAGGTGGGTTTGGGGTGGTGTGCCGGGTATTAAAGAGAAGGTCTTTTCCCAAAAATTTCCATATTGTGCATTAAAAAACAAATTTGATGAAGGACTCATTAAGAAATTGAGGAATGAGAAAGAAAATTTGAATAAAAATTCAGCTAAACAATGCATCCATCTACCTTTATTTGGAAGTTCTCAGTTTTATATCATAGTTAGTAAATTACATTAAGGCTGCAACTAACGATAACTTTTATCATCGATGAATCTGTCGATCATTTTCTCGATTAATTGACTTGTGGTTTTTGTGGCGACTTAAGGTTTTTCTTCACATTTGAGAAGCTGAAATCAGAATTTGGATATTTTTTATTAAATAATTACTCAAGCGATTGATCGATTTATTAAAATAGCTGGCGTTTCATTTAATAATTGATTAATCGTTGCAGCTTTAAATGACATGTCGTTTGGTTTTGGCCTGCTAATCTGACAGAAAATGCAGTTCAAAGATTTCTCCGTCTCAGGCTCTGGGAAATTGAGATGAGATAAACAATTAATCATTCTCAATACTGTACTGCACTGTGTCAATATATTCTGTGATTTTATAAGGTTAATTATTTTATTTTATTTTATTTTATAAAAGGACTGGTACTGACAGCTGCATTTTTTTTTCAATAAAAAAACATAATTCAAGTGCTTATTGCTACAGATAATTCATGCCTTTTTTTGTACACACATAATTTATTCTGGCTGCTTTATTAAGGATAATATTGCGCTAAATACTATATCATAGACTTATTTATCGTGCTGTTATCGATCAGTGAGTTTTTAGTATTGTGACGTCTCTAATTAATAGATGAACAGATTTATAGATAATAAAAGTAATCAGTTCTCCTTGATTCTCTCACCAAAAATAGACCTCTCTGACAGGAAGATAATCAGGGGACTGTAAAATTCATCTTGTCTTCAGTTTCATTTTGTCTGCAGCGTGAGCTGTGTTTGACCTCCATATTTAATATCAATTGTAAGTGAATGCTTCAGGGTTAGTTGCTGGGTGTGGTGGTGCTTCAAAAACAGTGTGTTAGCAATATATTTGTGTGGTTGTACTCAGATTTAACAGCCTATTTTGGAAATGAAATCATGTTGTAGTGGGATGTTGCAGCACCTTTATCCCAGTGTTGCTGTCGTCATCATCAGTGCTGTCAGACACGTCGTATCTAGTGATTTATATCTATGTGACCCAGTGCAGAGACCAGGGACACCCACACTGCTGGTTAATGTGTTTGTCATGGAGGAAAGCCCAACTGATATATTGGTCAACTGAGATTGTCGGCTGATATCACAGCTATATCAGTACTGCCATACATATATCGTCCAATATGCACCAATATGAAACAGAACATAATGCAGATTGTTTTTATTTGTTTGCTTTATAGGCAACGTTTCATTTATATTTGATCCCTTTTCATAATTCAGGTTTAATATATACATAAATTTTGCTCTATTTGTGTTTTTTTATGTATAACATTTAAAAAATATTAGACATAGTTTACTGTCTCAGTGCTCTGATATCATTTTGGCCAATAAATTTTATTGATAAACTCTAAAATGTCCTGCCTCCATTAGGTATTTTTCACTGCAAAAAATGTGTGTTTACATTCAAGAATATAGGTTGATATATCAATATTGGATTTTCTTCAGCCCCTATTATTGATATCAGCATCAGTCCCAAAAATCCAGCACTGGTTGGACCCTTCTTTTGAGTGAATTACAGCCACATTAGGGTTGAACAATTAATGGAAGTGGCAGGAGACGCAATATTTGTTAAAGGCAAAAAGTGTGTCAAAGTACCATTTTAAATTAAATTTCCTGGCCCACACATCAGCTTCTACAGACTTAAGAAAACATCTTTGTTTGGGACAGATACTTGCAAAAATCACATAATAATAATAATAAGAATAAGAATAATGATGCAAAAAAATGAGAATGATGTAAAGACTATTATTCCCTCTAATATTAGAGATAATATTACAATTGCAAACCTGGTCTAAAGTGTGATCTATCTAGTGGCTGTGAGCTAATGGTTGTTTACCTGCTGTCAGAGCCATGTGGAGAGAATGCTGCCGTAATGTTGACTAGTGCTCGATTAATCAGTTGTTTCTTTTCTAGATTAATCGATTAATAGTTGTTTGTTTAAAAATGTCAGAAAATGGTGAAAAATCTTAATCAGTGCTTCCCAAATCCTAAGATGACATTTGAAAATGTCTTGTTTTACACCCAACGCAAACCCACTGTAATAGAGGAGTAAAGAAAACAAAAATATTCCCATTAAACAAGCTGGAATCTGAGAATTTTGACTTTTTCTTCTTGAAAAATAACTCAAATCAATTATCAAAATAGTGATTAATTTAATAACTTATTAGTAATTGATTAATTGTTGCAGCTCTAATTTTAACTAGCTGATCGGTGATGTGTCTGTAACGTCCTCACTAGAGGTGAACCTTTTCAATCAGCAGTTCAGACGTGTGACACTGAAATGAGGCGCCGTGACCTGCATTGTGATTCAGTCCAGTGAGTAGAGGAGGGAGTTTCAGTACCCAACCCTAGTTTTATGTTTTATGTTTTATGTTTTTGTGACATTAATGCTGACGTTATATCTGACGGGGTTGTTGCTTTAAAACCAGATGAACTCTACATGCTGATGTTACTTTGTTCTCTCCTATCAGATACACAAAGGCCTTTAACATTAACACGCAGCCAAAACAACCAGCAGCATTATTTTAGTGATCTTTGATAATAAATGTTAAGGTCAGAGAAACCTGACTTTATGTTCTGCCTGCCAAGAACAACCAGGAGTGTATTCTGGAGTCAGTATTGTATAATAAGAGTACCTATTCTATGTTTTATTTTGTGTCACATGGAGCAGTCCTACTCCAAAGTGTATTTAAAGGTCGGTGTAATCCCACGCTGCTGTGTGCTGGAGCCAAGTCAATCAGAAAGTCTGGTTGTTAGGTTGGTAGTGGTAGGAAGTGGTTTTCTTGTTGCTTCACATCCTCTGCCAGCCAAAATGATCTGTATGCTGCTTTGTACCTTGTAGTTTTTGTAGTAGAGGATGCAGGTATATAACATCCTAAGCCAACTGCTAATCAGTTTGATGCTTTCAGCAAAGGTGCAGTTGCTCAACAAATGTCACATTCTGCCCACAATTTCATTCAAGACTTAATTCAATTAAAATGTTGATTATACTAAATGGACTGATTATTAACCATGCAGCTGCAGCCCTGTGTTCTAGAAATTTCAATTACAGATACTTATTTTGTTTTGACTGACTATAAGTTGCAGCTAATGTAAAATATGCCGCCTGGATCATGTTTACAAGCAAAATCTTTTTATGAAGAAAAAAGGGCTACATTTTTGTTTGTGTGGAGTAGGGCTGGGTATTGTAGTACCAGAACAATATTATATTCTATACCAATTTTGTCAGATTAGTTTTAACAAATTAAACGTATATTACACATTATCTTTAGTTTCATTTTTCAGCTCATTTTCACAATGAAAGCATAACGTAAAAATATAAGCTTATTTACCACCATGTTGTTAAACCTAAGTTGTCTATTTCAACTCTTTATTTTTATGTTATGTTCTGACTGTCCTGCAGCAAGGTTAGGAATTTACTAACAAATACAAATAAAACACTAAGATATTAATGGCTTTTTGCTGCATAGTACAGCTGAAGATGGGAAAGGAGGCATGAGAGAGAGAGGACGACATGTAGGTCAGCCACACGTTGGAATCAAACCTGTGCCGCTGTTGAGTCCTCTGTACATGAGGCGGATGCTCTGTCAAGTGAGCTGTTGAGGCAGGACAACATGCATTTGATCGTATTTTTTTCTCATTTACTTTTTCTGCGTTTTTTGTTTTGTTTTTTTTTTTGCCAAAATATCTCCTTCATTTTGTTTTTATGATGAACCCTTTATATTCTTTGTTGAGTTCGGTCTGCAGGGTTTGTTCTGCAGATGAGAAGAAAACTGCTCTCATTTTCTCTTCCTTTTTTTGTGACTTATCCTCTTCTCGACAGTCGGCTGCTCTGGGCCGCTCATGTCCTCCGTGCACACTCACAATGCAAGCTTGTTTTAGCCTGGCTTGAGTTAGCATTGACTAGACCAGGCTAAACTGTGTTAGTGGAACAGCTTAAGCCTTGAGTGGAAGTTGAAGTTAATTCACGGCAGGCTTCTTCACTTACAGTACGCACAGACTTACTTATCAGCCTTGATGGAATACGTCCCTGGTGTAGGTCAACCTCAAATACATCTACCAGCCTGATTACAGACCACTGAATCACTGCAAACATAATCACATAGAAGTGAAAACGAAATAGCGCTCTAATCTGATCAGGCTACTTAATTGTAGGATTTATGTTTCAACCATGCATTTCAGCCTGTAGTGGTCTCTAGCAATGCAGATAATTTTGTTTTTTTTTATCTGCTCAGGTTTGGAAATATCATCCTTTGAGATTTGTGCTGCTACTCCAATACAATAAATGAACTTAATCTTGTAAAGCTCAGTGAAAAAACAGTGATATATGTGATTATAAACACACAAACAATTCTTAAAAAAGAAGAAAATAGAGAGAATTAGCTATGTAATTGTGTCATTCAACTGAAGATGAATAAAGAAACGGCACCTCAGCACGTGAGCTGATACATTGTGCTTCGGTCATTTTACACTGTAAACACAGTAAAAGCGTTTATTTGTGTCTGGTTTCAGGTTATACTGCATCTCGGGTTGTGTTTTGTAAATATTCTTCTGTCGTGTGTGTCAGGAGGCGGGAGGATGTCTGTGGAGGTGGACGTGTTGCTGCAGGAGGCGAAGGAAAGCATCGAGGCGGCCCAGAACTACCGCAGCGAACTCCAGCAGCGCCTGCATGGCCTCAACCAGGCCCGCAAACAGGTACCACCACCCGTTCACACCTCTTATACGGATTTAAAACAGACTAAACAGGCCGGACAGCGCCACCATTTGGTTGTCGTCACTTGGTTTCACTTCATCCGTGGAGAAAAATAGCTCTAGCTGATGTTTCCCCCCTGAGATATGATGGATTTTCCCCCCTGACCGCCATCTTTCCACACTCTCACACACTCTCTGTTTCAAATAAACTCAACCAGGCTGGGGCAGAATTGAGTGTGTTAGCCTCTGACCCAACAAAATCCCAGTAGAGTACGCTCTTTTTCTCCGTCTCTGCTATCTCTTCCTTCCTCCTGCCGCCTAGATTTATCCCTCCAGCTGCTCACAGTAAACAATGCTGCTATTTCCTGTTGCAATGGACGGAGAGGAGGGATGAAGGAGGCGAGAGAGAGGAGACGGACCAGGCCGGATTCTCATTTTTCATCTGTCAAACAAAAAAAGTAAAAGAAAATTTAAAATCATTCATTGGGTTTTGTTCTGAATTCTATAATACAGTTTGTATGGTCACTATGGCTGAGTATCAGTTGAGATTGTTTTGATTTTAGACCTGATTTTGGTCTGAAATTTTGCTTTGAGGAATAAAAACGTTAGGGCTGGAACGATATCTCCTGATTCAATGCTATCGTGATACTTTGGTGCCGATTTGATATGTATTCTCTGAACACTGCAATTCCATATCACAATTTTATTCCGATTTTATTTCAGCAGTATCATTTTTATACTGCATATGAAAGTAGTACATAAAATACTGCTACATGCAGCTGTTCCTGCTCATCAAGCTGGTGCCATAAGAGAATAATAAACATAATAAGATGTTAGAGCAGAGGAAATATATGCCTCAAAATCTGAGCACATGTTGTTTTATGTTGAGCATGTGAAGTAAAGTGGAACCTTGTGTTTAGATAATATACCCATGATCATTATGCTAATGTCAGTTAGCACGTCAACAGGAATTCCCATGATGCGTTAGCATTGAGCTAACGGACTCAGTGCTAGTTATTTGCATATTAAAAAAATCAATTCAGGAATCGTTAAAAAAAAGAATCATGATTAATTAAAATATTTGGTAAATAATTTAATAATCGATTTTCGTACCTGGAGTCGCTCCTGATGGACCATCCGTTCAAATGGGAGGAAACAACTTGCTTCAACCACAGATCATATTTTAAACGGGAATTCAGCCAATTTAATTTACAGTCTGTGGCTCCAACTCGCTATTTGGACTCTAGTTCTGATTTTTGCATGCACAATTGCGACATATTGCTCCTTAAAATAACATTTAACAGCAAAACCACAAATTGTGGTCTTTAAAAGTCAAAAGTTGGTGCATTCCTACTTCAGCATTCATACAAGTCAGATAACTAATGCCTAAAATAGTATAATAATACAATGCACTGACTAGCTTTTCGCCTATTTTTTCTAATCCACAGTCACAGACATTGCATAGAGATCAGATTCTTTAAAGTAATTAAAAAGTCTCACAGTACATTTTTTTTGTGTCTGCGACCCTCCGCCCGAATCCAGCTGTCTCGTCCTACATTAACTTGGATGGAGTCTGTGGTGGCGGGGTGTCTTTCCCACAGAAGAGATGTCTCACCACCAGATTAAAGGAATCCAGGAAACATGACACACACACACACACACACACACACACACACATACGCCTGCAGAATAAGAAAGGAGACAGCAGAGTGTGTGTGTTTGGAAACTCAGACAATACTATCACTGCAGCATCTTGTTCTTGTGAGAGGAGTCATCCAAACATTTGGGAAAACTCTTTGTCCCGTCAGCTCGTCCCACATTTGATAATGTCTGCTCGTATTTTTAGTCTGACTATTATTTTAGGATCCCCAAAATTTTGATCGTCTGTCGTCTGCTGCGTGCTGATAGTCGTCAGGAAGTGATGTATTATCTCCCCTAGTGGAAAAGATCCTGTGTCTGCTCAACGCACACACACTTACACACACAGTTGAGTGTGTATTCTGGCTAAACACCCAACGTGTTTCCATTCTCATAGTCATACCATCCCTGTTTTATCAGTGCAGCAGTTGTCAATCAGCCTCTTCCGTTTCCTGCTATCTCTCTATCACTCTCTCTGCACACTCATTGTGAAAGGCTTGGACCTGTTTGTGTGTGTGAGAGTGTGCATGTATGTGTGTGTGTGTGTGTGTGTGTGAGTATAAAAGTGCGTTTTGCAAAGAGGAACTGAAACAAGACCTCGACCGCCGATGACAAACCAGCAAGCTTCCTGACAAGCTACTTGTCACTGAGGGTTGTCTGTACTTGCACTGTGTCTGGTAGCATGTGTAGTAGTAGTTTTAGTAGGGCTACTTAATTACACAAAAACCATAATAAAGATCATTTAACACAATTGCTTATTAACTTTGGAAGCTATTGAACTTGTTTATTTAAAGGGATAGTTTAAATTAGTAGGCTTGTATGAGGAGTACAGAGCTGAATTTATTTAACTATTTTCATAATCGATTCAAACAGGAAATCTGTTTGAACAAAATAGGGCTGCAACTGAGGACAGTTTTCATTGTCATTTCATCAGTTAATCGATTGTGGTGAAAATGGTGAAAAATGTTGATCAGTGTTTCCCAAAGCCCAGGAGGACGTCCTCAAATGTCTCATGTCCACAACGCAGAGCTATTCAGTTAAGTGTGATAAAGAGGTAAAGAAAGAAACCAGAAAATATTCACATTTAAGAAGCTGGAATCAGTGAGTTTTGGCCCTTTTTTCCCTCAGAAAAGCTACTAAAATCGATTAATCGATTGTCAAAATAATTGGTAATTAATTAAGTAATTAATCAACTCAGTTATAATCTGTCCAGACGTTTAAGGGCTGAACGAATGACTGGTATCGCCTCCTTCTTACCTTCTTCCTCTTCTCTGTGCTCTTCAGGTTCGGGGCAGCTCAGGTCAGGCACGCGAGGCCCTCCGGCGGCACTTTGCGGAGCTGCAGGCGGCAGCGACACGGTTGCTGACGGAACGGTTGACCACCCTGCTTGCTGAGGTGGACGCCATCGAGGCGGAGAGCGTCAAACCGCTCGATGACTGCCAGAGCCTCATTGAGCACGGGGTGGGCCAGGCTGACGAGCTGCTGAGAGAGGGTGGGTCCCTGAAATACAACGTTTACATCTGCAAAATATTTCTGTTTTTATCAGGAGAGAACGAAGGAATGCCTGTTTTTTGCTGTTGTTATGTGATAATAAAATATAATCTTTTAGTTTTGGACTGTTGGTCGAGTTCACCTCGGTAATTTTACCAATTTTCTTAAATTTTTTGGGGTTAAACAATCAAGCAGTGAAATTAGAAAATAATCTCTATAATCATCAGATAAGAAAGTCACGCATGTGTCAAATATAATGTCTGTTTCTGTCTGTCCAGGGGAAGCAGCTCTGCGTTGTGGTCTCGGGGAGAAGGAGGACAAACTGGGCAGTTTCACAAAGAAGGCCATGCACATTCAACTGGACAGGTAGGACAGAGACAGTCTGTGTGACTGCAGGTGTTTCCATCCATCGATCTAAACAAATCACCTGCTCTGTCCAGTAATATACCGTGCTGTTCTTCCACTCTGTTGAAATCCTTCCTAACCAGTTCTGCGTATTCTCCAGCCTACCAGAGGTTCCGGCGTTGGTGGACGTGCCGAGTGTTTCGGCCCAGGTGGACGACTCCCTGCTGGGTCTGCTGAGGGACCGCGTGTCCCGCCACGGCTCAGTCTCCTCCCACCCGCCCGTCCAGATCGAAGAGCTGCAGGAGAGACCGGGCAGCATCCTGGTCCGCTGGTGTAAGGTCAGCTGGGGTGGAGGGGATAAAAACAGAGAACAGACTCATTTGTTGAACATATGATGAATATAATTATTATCATACGTGTGCATCAGGTGGACGAAGACTTTGCAGCAGCGGATTATCGGCTGCAGTACCGGCGGTCTGGCAGTGGCGGGAGCCAGTATGAGGACGCCTACATCGGTCGGGACTGTGAGTTCCTGGTTCTCCACCTCGACCCTCACATTGATTACCTGTTCAGGGTCTGTGCCCGCGGGGAGGGTCGCACAGAGTGGAGCCCCTGGAGCATCCCACAGACCGGATACACCACACTAGCACCGCACGGTGGGTGGAGACTGTGTCACAATATTCTAAATTAAATGTCCTGGCCTACACATTTTGTTCTACAGGCTTTAGAGTGCCCTGCACTAAAGTGAAAAAGCAATAAAATCCAACTGAAACAATACAGCTCTTGAGATCTTGTTAATAAGCGTGTGTGTGTGTGTTCTCTCTCTCCATCAGAGTGGTGTCCGGGCACTGAGGGCTACATCCTGAGCAGCAGGAGAAACATCGCTCTGCGGAACGACTCCTCCCAATCGCGCTGCCCCGTCCTCTACTCCAACGCACCCACGTACTTCTGTGGCCAGACGCTGACCTTCAAGTAAGAAACACTGACCCATTCAGATATTCATAGATTTATTTATGCCCTCAAACTGGAAGATTAATTTGTTGGAATTTTTGATCATCAGTTTTTTGATAATCTTTACTCTTTTTCTATATTTGAGTTGTGGATTAAACAAGACATTTGAGGATGTCATCTTGGGCTTTGAGAAACACTGATCGACATTTTCTGACACTTTATGGACCAAACAACTATTTGACAAATCAAGAAAATAATCAACAATGAATATAATCAATAGTTGCATCTCTAATTTAAACATATTAACCAATTTGCTGTACTATTATCCCGAGGTTATTAGATGTGGATCTGTGAACTCTTGTCTTTTAATGTGGATTATTTCTGTAAATTATTTGGAAATTTACAGTAATCTGATGAGTGATTTTGTCTTATATTTGTGTGTGTAGGATCTCTGCAGCAGGTCAGATGGACCGCAAGGACAGTCTGGGCGTGTGTGTGGACAGCCAGAAGGGGGCGGAGTCACTTCAGAGAGACCAGGCCGTCTGCATTTCAACCAGTGGTACGCTGACACAGACAGCGAGTATCATTTTGTCTTTTTGCCATATTTTGTCGTTTTGTCGTTGTCAGACTAAATTACCTTTGTTCTGTCGCTCAACCTGCACTTAAACTGTTTGTAAAAGTTACTACAAGGAGATTTCAGATTCTTACCCATTTAACCAATGTTTAGACTTATAAATCTAAACAGTGTGTGAGTGAACATATATTTAATTACTATTATAGTGTCTGGGCCACTAGATGTTTTAATATGTCTTATATGCTTGTACTTTTGTGGTTATTACAGTGGAAACACTACCACTTTTGTCCACAGGGGCCTATGAAATCAGCAAAATATCAAAGTTCCTTGTAGCGGCTTTGAAAGGACAGCAAAGACAGGGAAGAAGAGTGCTGGCTAGTAAACAATGCAGATTTAAAAATGTTTGTCTTATGAGGAAGGAAATGCAGTCAACACATTTGTTTGCCCTCCTGTACACACACACACACACACACAGAGTTTTAGTTTTAGTAACACTGAATGTAAACACAACTTTCTTGTTTGCAGGAAAATTCAACATTACTTTGTAATCATCTTGCATCTTTTTATAGCAACAACTCTCACAATACGTTCAAACTAAACTACAATTAAAGGGGTATTTCAGACTTTTTTAAAAGGAGTGTGAGGTATTTATCCACAGTTGGTGTTTTACCTACAGTAGATGGAGGTCGATGCGCCTTTAGTTTAGAGAAGCGGCAGGAGTACTGGTGTAGGAAGCTAAGCAATGTGCTGCTGTGGACAGGGTCAGCAGCAAAATGTCTTTTAGCTACCTTGTAGCTCTTAACAACAACACAGACACAGGTCAGTTCTTTGAAATGGGCGTTTATTGCTCTGGCTTCTCTTGTTTCTCTGCTGCATCCTCGCCTTGAGAAGTGCATTCATGAATAAACAGTAAAAAACATCTTAATAAATTATGAGGCACATAGCATTAAAATGAAAGTAAATACAAAATGATGCTCAGCGTCAACATAAAATACTTTTACAAATTGAATAAATACCTTGTTGTGAAAAGAGGTTTAAAGTCTTTGAAAGTCCTTTAAAGGTTTCTTGAAAGTCCCTTTACTGCCTGACTGAGCATCAGATGTCAGTGTAACTTGACTGGATAAAAAACAGACCCTTGTGAGACAACGCTCACCTTGTTTTGTATACAGCCCCTCAGTTAACTTCACTGCAGTGGCACAACAAGCAGGAACCATTAGTTCCAGGACAAGAAACGCACAATGTAGACAAGGAACTAATGAATATGTGGTTACAACATTTTAGTTATTTTAATTACTTTTACCTGTTACACATCATCATCATCATCATCATCATCATTTTAACACATCAGTTTTTAACCTTACATTAAATTAATTATTTACTTATTTATCGGATGAAATTATGATGCACTTATGAATTAATTATCCGTGTATCACGAACACAGACTTTATGTAACAGCACAACAAAATAATCAGTATCAGTTTCTGTGTACGTTATATTTAGAATATTTTCTAAAACTTTACCTTGCTGTCAGACAGACTTTTCCGGCAGTAAACTGAAGTTGTATCCATCTCTGCTCTCTTCAAAGCCACTAAACTCGACAAAAACTTAGTTTGTTTATGTTATTGTGTGACTTCTGTAAATTCAGACTCTTTAAAACTCAGAAGTCACACAATAACACAAACAAACTAACAGATTGAGGCAGCAGTAGACCAGTAACTCCTGTGTTCTGTGAGGTAAAATGACTGATTTTGCCAGCGGAGTTTGGTTGGTTTGCAGAGAGGGACATTTGGCTTATATAACAGTGGTTTATCATCCAAAAAGTCTGTATGAAAGCAAGGTAAAGTGGTGAAAATATATTTCACTTAAACTGATATTTTTCGGTGTCTACAGTATGTTTTGCTGCTGACCCAAACATCCAGACTATCCCTTTAATGTACACATAGTTGAAGTGACAGGATGCTGTAACTCTTTATTGCAGTAAATTATAAAAGAGACTTTAGAGATTCAGATTTGATTGAGGTGTTAAAACTGTTAAATGAAGTGATGTAACAGCCGTGTGTCGATGTTCAGGTGCTGTATTTGTCAATGGCAAAGAGATGACCAACCAGCTGCCAGGCATCACCGTGGGCTCAGCCGTGACCTTCGACATGGAGGTGGTCAACTTGTTTCCCATCAGCAACAACAACCTGAGCGAAGGCGGCAACTTCAAGCTGAGGGTGACCATCGGCTCAGGGAACCGGGAGGTGGTGTTCGATTGGCTGGTGGACCAGGCGGTGGACTGCCTCTTCTTCGGCTGCTCTTTTGTCCACTCCGGCTGGAAAGTGCTCGTGTTTTAAAGGGCACGATCACTCAACTTTTTTTTTTTTTTTTTAAGCGAAGACGGATCCTTTAATCTGCTGGAGTTCAGGAGCCCGTCACACCGGCTCAGTTATTTTCTCCTCTGTTGTTTTGTTCCTCTCACACCCGAGCCGCTGACAGGGTGACGAGTCTGAGAAAAAAAAAAAAAGAAAAAAAAAAAAAAAAATCAGTAATTTCTCCCCAGAAGTTCATCCAGATAAGTTTGCCTGTAATCCGATGGTTCGTTATGAAATCTGGAAAATCTAGATCTCTGTCAAGCTGTCCAGACATGAAAAAATTCCTGTGAAATGGGTTAAAATAACCTGCATGACCTGGAAAACAGTAAACAACAGCTGTGAGCTCAGATCGGAAGGCTGCAGTTGAAGTAAAACTCCGTAAAAGCAGCTACAGCGACAGTTTGAGGAGCCATTTTCATAAAGTGCATCTCGGTAACTAGATTTAATTTCTGTTTGGAGAAGAGAGTTAAAGCTGCAGTTCATGGTGCTGCAGAAGGAAGCATTACAGGATTACCAAGGATTACAGACAAATAAATATATTCTCGTTTCTGATTGGCTGCATTTATCAGTTTTGCTCTTACTTTTGGGATTTAAAACAGCTGTTAGTTTCTTTGGCTCCAGAGATGCAGATTCAGTGTGTTTACATGCATTTATAGTGATTAACTCGCCTGATATCGGACAGATTGTCAGCTCATCACACTTCATTTTCATCTTCAGTCAAACATTAATTCTTCTCTAACCGATGTCTGTGGATGAGGGGGATTTGATCCTGATGATTCCAGACTCTGTGTAAACCCTGTCAGTGTGGAGCTGCGTGACCCAACAATGATCCAGCTTTTTTCTTGAGTCTTCAGGGAGCCACGTCAGAGGACTGATGTTTGTCTTCATCACAGCTTCTTTTAGGCTTTTAGTTTCAGTTTGATTCTTGGGGCCTTCTCACAAGGTCGTCCGTTTGTTTACAGCTTTGTTTTTGTTTTGTTTTTATTTGCCGTCTCCCTCGCTGAGGGGAACGGTTGTTGTTCTATGCATCGTCTTAATTTAGCTGTAGTAACAGACAGAAAAAGTCTGTCAGGACACACACACACGCTGTTCCTCGGAGGCGACGAGATAATAGATAAGTTAAGTTTTGTGTTCTTTTGGAGCAGCAGGAGAGCGTGTTACATTCTGCAGCTGCTGGTCTTTTTTTTTTATCGTAACAAAAACCCGTCACTGTGAAAGTCACACCTCGCTTTGCATTTTTCTTTTTCCTCCTAAACTTGTTCATCACAGGTTTTAAGGGACAGTTCACCAAAAACACAAACCCGCCTGAGCGTTATCTGTCTGTCTGAGTTTTGGGGCGAATTTTGTCGATTTGGAGCTCAGTGAAGCCGGAAAGATGTTTTGAGGCGGTTTTAGCGAAAGAAATTGCACAAGGATGTTTAAAGGGTAATTCTGATATTTCTAAACCTGGATGCTATTTTTTAATGCATATTTTGGGGTCCGAATGACTAAAAGTTATTGATTTGATCAATCAAATAAGTGAAATCGCCTCAGCCGGCAGCTGCAAAATGGGCTGCGGATTTTTGCAGTGTAATCCTTTGCCCGTCAAAGTACGTCCACAAAGTACGTCCAGATTGTTAGTGTGTGTGTCTGACAACATTATTGGAAGGATCCCTACAGAGATAAACCTTTTCAGACAGGGAACAACAGCCGTTGTATTGCTGACGTAGGCCGCCATTGTAAATAAGAATTTGTTCTTAATGACTTACCTGGTTAAATAAAGGTTAAATAAAAATAAAATAAAATAAAATAATGAATAACTAAAAAAGTTTAATAAATGCCTCTCTATGAATCAACCAGACTCCATTGACAAAATTAGTCATTTTACCTCGCAGACCACAGGAGCTGCTGGTCTCCTGCTGCCTCGGTAGCTTAGCTAGTTTGTGTTGTTATGCAACTTTGGTGTTTTAACACTAAAGCTTTTTTTCTGTCTCCATGAAGAAAACTGTTCAGTAGTTTTAAATATTAGTGAGTAAAAGAGTTTGACAGTTTGTTTTAGCTGTGGACTCCAGAAGTTCTGACGGCACAGACAACGCTCCAGGGTAAAGAAACTCTCTTTGTTTTTTGGTGAAACTGTCATCTTCAACATAATCAAGTTGTTACTTTGAATTATTTCAGCTTTTGGCGTCGACAATCCTAACAGTATTTACAAATCCTGTTGTTTTAGCTACATGTATGAGTGCTGAATCTGCCTCGTTTAGTCCAGTTTACACAGTCTGACTCATTACTGCTGTTAATAAGAGTGGGCCTCATGTGAGTTAATCTCTTCTTCTATGGTGGTGTTGATACAAAATATGATTTGACCTGAAAACAGCAGAAAAACGACTAATGTTGTGGATCCTGTAGAACAATTTAGCTGTTTATAACCAAATGAGAAGTTCACTTTAGTGTTTGTTGAAGTGGTCTGTTTCCATCCAGCTAGTGAGCAAATTTTAAGAGCACTTTCAAAAAGCTGGCATCAACAAGGCTGCGACTAATCATTATCATCGTTTTCCAATTACTGTCCAACAGTGAGACCTCTGAGCATTGTGACAAAAGAGATCTTTTTCAACTTGAAAAGCTGTAGAGACAGAAAACACACTGGAGAAGATCAAGAAGACAACACTGTAGAAAGTCTTGTAGTCTTGAGGTTCTGGTGTTTCTGCTGAGTTTTACATTTCATCTTGTTCAAGGTTGAATTAATAAATATTAGTGGGTGTTTTTCCTGCACACAACCACCGACTTTTATCAGGTTTCAATGATACAGTAGAAACTTCTTTTGGACCCACCTCTTCCTCAGCTCTCGCTCTTCAGAAACGTTTCCTTGTTTTCCGGCTCATCTGAGCTCAGTGTTTTGTCTTCGTGGAGGACAGTGGATGGGTCCGGTCGATGGTACAGATTTCCTGAAACCAGTGAACACAACCTGAGTGCATCTTCTTCCTGCCTGAAGGAGGGAAAACCAGGGACTGAACCACACCGAAGCAAACTGTGTTTCAAAGTGTTGAACAGTCAAAACAGTGACACCTGCTGGTCAAACATTTGCATTTCATCTGATGTCACTGCTGTCATCCTTCATATTTTGTTCAATAAAGGTCATAATGTAAACTGAGCACTTTGCTGCCGAGTTTTTGACTCAGAGAGGTTTTGTTTGCGGTGGTTAAGAGATGTTTTTTGTAATCTTAAAGCAGGGGTTTCAAACTTGGTTTTGGGCCACTTCAAAGTTCAAGTGCTACAAGACAATATTTCTGAAAATTTACTTTTTTTGTTTTGTTTACTAATATATTTTCACCACACTCAACAGAAAAATGCAAACAGCAGTTTCTAGACATTTTTATATACATTCAATGGCCATGCTTTGGACACAAACACAGCAACTCTTGGTTTTTAATACCCCTGATGAAAATGGCGAACTGAGCAGTCGGTTTCATCTTTGCTTTTGTCAAACGCCACAGCGTATGTGGTGAAAACTTGTGCTTTGATCATAAATATCACTTTATAACTTGCTAATCAGTGTCAGTGTTTGCCAATAAAGAAATTTTGTTGAACAAGCTATTTTTTTCTGGATATAGAGTATCAGCAAATTTGAAAAGTGAAGGCTGATGACAATTTTCTGATGGTTTACAAAGTTGGCAGAAACTCGTCAAAACACATTTTTGTTACTTGTGATCGCTAGAGAGTGATGGATGTGATCTTTTTTTTTGTTTTGTTTGTTTGTTTTTAAGATTATTTTTTTGGCTTTTTGCCTTTATTCCGATGGGACAGCTGAAGACATGTCAGGAAGGGGGGCAGAGAGAGAGAGGAACGACACGCAGCAAATGAGCCGCAGGCGGGAGTCGAACCTGCGGCCACTGCAGAGGACTAACAGCCTCAGTACATGGGGCGCACACCCTACCAACTGAGCTATAGGGGCACCCCTGGACATGATCATTTTATGTCCATTCGTGTCTGTTCGCTTCACTGTGGTCATTGTTTTGACATATTAATATTAATAATTAATAATATTTATCAGAATCCTCAGTGTGCTGTTCTGCATGAAGCCTAGTTTTATTAATTCAATGCTGTCTTGCAGTTCCTCTCTGTAGCCACTGGAAGGCTGTAAAATATCTGAATACACTGATCAGGATGGCCTAAAAATTTGGTATTTAACCATCTGAGTCCCCATCTGAGTAAATTTTTGTTGTTGGACATAATTTAAAGTCAAATCTGCAGCACATACAGGGGTGTGGCCATCGCCTGCCGCTATTGGTTGAAACTGAGCTCATCAGTCAAAGTTCACCAAACTTGAGCTCCACACAAAACAAGATGCAAATTTGTGCATGTGTGACAGCATCCTTATAATGTAATAACACTGTGGTTAAGGTCTGGAGCAAGATCATGGTTTGACTTATAGAAAGGTCATGGTTTGGGTTAAGGAACGATCATAGTTTGGGTTAGGTTAAGATTGTGGTTTGAGTCAAGGAAAGATCATCGTCTGGGATAGGGTGAGATCATTGTTTGGGTAAAGGAAAGATCATAGTTTGGGTTAGAGCAAGTCATGGAAAGATCTTGTTTTGGGTTTAGGTAAAATCATGGTTTGGATTAGGGAACAATCATGGTTTAAGGAAAGATCATAAGGTGGGTTAAGAAAAGATCATGGTTTGGTTGAGGGAAAGGTCATGGATTGGGTTTCCCTTCTAGTCATGACCCTGTCTCCTTTCTGAACCAACTTTACTTAGGCTTCAGATGTTTCTGTCAGAAAGTGAAAGAAATGGACCACGTGGGCTAAAATAGTACAAAATTGTTCTTTTAATAGAAAACCATTTTGACTCAACTTCAAAGTTCACAACGTCAAGCTGGTTTTTACATAAATTGTTGAAGAAAAGTCTTGTTTTCTTGACATGGCTCCTCCCATATTGTGCAAAATGCTGCTGGTCTCGTGTGAATGAACAAAAAAAAACAAAAAACAAGGAAAACCTACAGTGGGTTCTGTCACGTATGAACAGCCACAGCAAACCAGATCTGTGCACGCTGGATTTGTTACCATCGTTCTTCTGACTTATGTAAAGCTTTTAAAGAGCACAAATAAATCCAACTATTCCCATCAAACCGCTAAATATTTCTGCATCAGTTCCTGCATTAACGCCAGTCGTAATGGCTGCATACAGTCGGATCGACAAGCGGACAACGAGCAGCAAACTGAAAAAACTACAATGCAGCATCTGCGCATTGTGCTTCTTCTCTCACTGAAACTTCAGATCATTACAAGGCAGTGTTGTCAGGTCAGATGATGTGACTTCACAGATGCAGCCTTCTGCAGTCTTTTTTTTTTTTTTTTTTTTTTTTTTAAACAAAAAGCAAGAAGTTTTCACAGGAGACGAGAAACAACAGCGGAGAAATCTGCAGCAAATTCATCCCCTTTGGTCTGTAAACTAATAAACTACCAAACATCCCAGGTGGCATTCAGGTTCCCAAAACAATCATATCCCAAAGCTAATTTATTACACTTAATTTCACAGAATCTTATGTACATAACGGCAGGTGCAGAAAGAGGAAAAAATAAACCAGCTGTGAAGTAACACACAAAAAAGATGCAGCTCATGTGTGCTGTTTCAGGCTCTGCCTCCACTGAAGATGGGCTACAACTATTCACTTAGATTAACTGTCAATTAATCATTCAAAAGATTAAACTGATAGTTTAAATTATTTGATGTACGATTGTATGAGGTAGTTACTGGTAGTCAGTGTAGTACCTACAGCAGAATACTCTCTCCAAACCAACCAAACCCCATTGGCGAAATTAGTAATTTTACCTCACAGAACACAGGAGTTGCTGGTCCACTGCTGCCACAATCTGTTTGTTTGTTTGTGTAATTGTGTCACTTCAGTGATTCTGAACTATCCCTTTAAAACACTGAAATCACACAAAAGTACAAACAAACAAACTGACCAAGACAGTGGTAGACCAGCAACCTTCTGTGTTCTGCAAGATAAAATTACTGATTTCACCTCTGGACTTTGGCTGCTTTGGAGAGGGCAATATTTGGCTTGTAGATTTCCTGTTGGAAAAGGCTGTCTGACAGCAAGATAACTATTCTAAATATAGTGGACTGCTACTGATTTTTTTTTTTTTTTTTAGCAGTTTTAACCTTTTGTTGCTGACCCTGTCCACAGCAGTGCATTGTTTAGCTCTCGTGCTGCTGCCTCTCTTTGCCCTCCTAACTCCGGGCATGCTGACTGAAATAATACCGTCGTAACACACAGACTATTGATAGGTACCTCATACAGCCCCACTTCAAATAATCCTTTCAAGGAAAAATGCAGATCAGCAGTCCTCAGATGTCTTGTGTGAGAACGTCAGTCCAAAAAACCTAAAGGACTCATTTTGTAATGATCTGAAACAAGAGCAGCAATTTCTCACATGACAGAAACTGGAACCAGCGCCTGGAGAATCAGGTTAGATGTGTGATCACTAACCGTTCAGACAAGTCAAGTAATCATTTCAGTATGAAAAAGCAAGTGGCTAACACACAAAGACCGAAGTCAAAAGACACACTTCTGCTCGTGTTGTGTCCAAACTCTGCAATCCTGCATCGTCTACCCGTCGAAACAAATTCGGTCTTGAGTTGTGGATTTTAAGAAGGAGGCGGAGCACAAAGCAGGACACGGTTTACCGTCAGTTTGTCATGCTGGAGGCAAAAAAAGAAACAACAAATTCATCTGAAGAAGCAGCAGTACATCATGGCGGCGTTTGAGGGTGCTGGCAGTAGAGGAGCTGAATGACCACCGAGTGTTTCTGAGGAATAAAACGATCTAGCACCAGTAGAGGAAACCGCTCTGGAAGTGTTTGTCTGTGTCCCAGGTGAGTCCTCCTCATTCCTCTGTGTGTGTAAACGGTTAGAGTCTCACATGAGCTGCTGTTACTTGACATCACATCTGTTCACAGCTGTCTGAGCACGGCTGTATTTGACTCAAGTCCTTAGAAAAACGAACAATATAATAAATATCAATATGTACTGGTGACCATGGAGTAATATAAGTGTGTGAAGTTGCAGTGGCTTGAAATTCTTGAGGTTAAATCAAAAATACATGTTCTTCCTCTTACCTGTGGTGCTGTTAATCCAGCTAGATAGTTTTGGTGAGAGTTGCAGAGTTTTGGAGCTATCAGCCGTAGAGATGTCTGTCTTCTCTCCAGTATAACGGATCTAAATGGCACTTGGCTTGTTTTACTCAAAGCGCCAAAGAATACCTCTGAAAAACTCAACAGTAATGTCTCTTTCCAGAACTCAGGGCCTGGTTACTCAAGATTATCCACAGACTTTGAGTGCAACAAGCCAAGTGCCATTTGTTCCATTATATTGGAGAGAAGGCAGACATCCCTACTGTCGAAATCTCCAAAACACTGCAAACTCACACAAAAACTATCTACACTGATTAACAGCACTACAGGTAATCCTGATCAGGAACCGGATAAAACACCTGCAGACATGAACAAAGTCCTGGTCAGACATCTGACACTAATGTGAATGTAAACACCCCTTTTCCACCAATATGGGACCAGTTCTGTTCTTCACACCTAATTTTGAACCGTTTGGAGCACTTAAGCGAAAAACAAATCATTCAGAATATGAGAAGTTGGCTCCCAACTGGAAGTGTGCATGTCTATATTTTACAGGTTGTTGATGGTGCGTCCTTGACTACAATGGTTCTACTGAAAACTGGTGGAAACGCTGGCTGGTTCACTAGCACCAAGGTTTGAAGAATCCTGAAAGGAATCAGTTTAAGAACCAGAGCTAAGTTGGTGGAAAAGGGGTGTTAATGATAGAGAGAAGCTTTGGTGGAGCGGCGTGTGGCTGGAAGGTCACAGATTGGTTCTTCACACTGAGGAAGACGAAGGAAATGACTGCAGTCTATTAACTTAACGATGGAGCGAGCACAAAACGAATCTGACTGGTCTTCTAACTGCAGTACGGGATCCAAGTGCCTGTGGAGGCAGATTCAGATCAGATTTTGAGTTTGATGTTGAGAAGAAAATCTGCATCTGTGGATCTGAGTGAACACAATGTAAAGAGATGGAGATTTAAAACCTCTATGTCCTTGTGTTTGTTTAATATGAACTGCAGTGAACAGCTCTTATAGGAAATTAATGAGCTTTTGTCCTAATCTGCTTTGTGCATCAGTGAACCTGCCAAGTGACGTGTGACCTGTATGAAAACCTGCTCGGTTTTCTTTGGTCAAAATCGACACTGACGTCCTTGTTTCAGTTTCCCCTCCTCAAAATAATCACCACACGATGAGAGACAAATTTACAAGTGGCAAATCTTGAATGATCCACAGCACCACTTTTATGGGGATATCCTCAAAAAAAGACGCGTT
This sequence comes from Lutjanus argentimaculatus, assembly GCA_034769285.1. NCBI lineage: Eukaryota > Metazoa > Chordata > Actinopteri > Lutjaniformes > Lutjanidae > Lutjanus > Lutjanus argentimaculatus. The sequence continues at coordinate 4,883,506 of JAWZSL010000030.1, read as the reverse complement.
TTGAGAGAAACTCGGGAGCTGCTGGGAGTTACAAGTAAAGCTGGTCACACACTGTACCATTTGAGCCCATTTCTGACACGATTTTGGAGCCGCACAAATCTTTTTAGAATCAGACAGAATTTCGGTCGGCATTTCCCGTACAGTGTACAGGAGCGAGCGAGGACAGATCAACTGCTCGTGAATGGCCTTTGGACGACCAGATGAATTTCTGACATGTCCCAGGATTATCAAGACGTCATGTTTCTGCCTTGTTAAAACTGTAAATCTGCTTTAGCATTACTGCTAGCGAACAAACTTCTACCGGCCTTGGAGCTTTCAAACATTCTCCTGGAAATCAGATGAAAACACGCCTGCGTTACATTTTCACAAAGTTACAGTGAGCGGTGCATTAGCCAGTTAAAAAGAAGCAGGATGAGATTTTTATTTACATAAATTTATTTGTGATGTTATAGTTTGTGGATATTAAGTTGGAAACACAAGAGGCCTCCTACATAGAAACAAGGCAGAGAAATCACAAGCGGCGCTGCAGCATCGCTCAGAGTTTATCTGGACAACATTTCATGCTCCACACACTCGAGTTGGCTCGCTGCACGATAAGATGCAGTGTCACACTGTGTTGGTTTTGGCCATTTGAGGCAATTTCCTGGCAATAAGAAACTATAGATTAACGGCAGCTTTATTCTACCTACAATCAAGACTGAAGGCTGTGTTTTGTGCTTGCTCCATAGTTTTGTCGTTAATAAAACATCAGACATGAGAGGAAAAGATGTGGAACCTGAGGGCAGATAATTGTTTGAGAGCTAAAACCCTGTCACATCTGCAGCATCTGTCAGGGTAAGTGACAGATAACGAAGAAAATAACGATGATTCCGAGCTTCACGTTCTCACTTTCCAAGAGTAATGAAACAATGAATCATCTCTGTGGTGAAAATGTGTGAAAAAACAAATGACTTCATGTTGTTCGTGGTGGAATCCCTGCAGTAACCTGTGTGTGTTTAACACCTGTTTGTAGATTCTGGTCTGTTGTGGATCTTTGCGTCTCTGATTGACAGTCAGTTTAAACCAATCCGGAGTCAGTCGCAGCTCGTCCTCTCTCCTCCTCCTCCCGGTTTCCATTCTCAAGGCAGCCGTTGCTCGTCTCATCACTGCAGGCTTTGTACTCGGATGGATCAGGATCAGGATCTGGATCCGGCTCCGGCTGGGACTCCACGGCCGTCTCCCAGTCCTCCTCTTCCTCTTCCTCTTCTTCCTCCTCCCTGTCTTTGTCTCTCTGGGCCTGGCTCTGAAGGAGGCGGAGGCGGGCCATGGCGCGGTCGATGGTCAGCGTGCTCACCAGGTTGAAGTCGTGCATGCTGATCAGGTGCAGCAGGAAGTTGCGACAGAGGCTGTGTTTGATGATGTGGGCGCCGTTGTGTTCGGCAAACAGCAGGCAGGCTTCGTTCATCTGGTTGTCCGCTATGAAGCTGGAAGGAGGGAAGAGGAGTCATGATGATGAATGCATGTTTTTTAGATGCATCATTTAATACCTATAAACTCCTATATGAGCTTACTTCAGAAAGTGTATGATAAGTGAATGTAAACTGAATAAAATTCTGCTCAACCTCAGCCCTACTTCATACACACCCGTGTTTCATGACATGGAGGTTCCACAGCTTCATGATCTCCTTCTCGCCCTCGTTGACGTCAGTGAAGTCCTCGATTTGCTGCAGTGAGAGCAAAGCAGTTAGAAAACTAGTCTTGGGTTTCTAAAGTCAACTTAAGCAACAGAAATTCAGAAACAGAACAGAATTGGCTACAACAAGGCAACATAACTGCTTCATCTACCGGATAAACATCGTCAGCCGGTGTTTTAAAAGTGGTGGTACTGAACCTTATCCTTCTGACATCACTGTGACCTCATCAGGGTTATTTTGTCTTGACACAGAAGCCAAAAAAGACATAAAGCATTATACAACAGGCAGAGTATGCTTAACAATGACATCTAAAGTAGACTCCATGCGGAAAAATCAGTGAATTGCCCCTTTATTTCTTCATCCAGTTGAAAACTAACCTTGGCGGTCTTCTCTTTGAGCCAGTCGGGGTCTCTCTCGTCCTCGCTGTCAACTTCCATCTCCTGAGGCCGGAGCGGTATGCAGCTGTCGCTGTGGAAGTAGAGGCGGTTGTGTCCGCTGATGTACGTCCTCTGCTGCTCCCGATCACCGTCCTCCGACTCCAGAAACTCAGACAGACTCGCCTTCATCCTCTTCGGCCTGGACACAAAGAGAGGACAGAGGTATAAAGATATATAAAAAGAAATCCAAATATTCACTGCAAAAAACTCAAACCCAACAACAAAAGGAAAAAAACAAAAAGGACGGAAAGGGGGAGATGTGGCAGACGTACAAATGTACAAATAAATACATTCACATTTATATCCATACATTTACCAACATATTCATACACAAATACAATATATACATGCCTGGGTGTACGTGCTAATTACAGGGAGTGATCTAAATTCCACCTTTTTTCATACACATCTTCCATATTCCTTAGTTTGTGAGTCACTTAATCCTCGAGTTGTACTTTTTGAACTGTATTTTTCCATTTAATTAAATCTGGAGGTGTTTTTTTGTCCACCGTTTTGTTTTAAATAAAGCTGAAGCTATTCTAAATCTTTCGTTCCGTCTGAAATCCATCCAGTGAATGCTCCCTAGGTTTTTTTTTAAACAACTGTCATCATTGGTATATGTTTTTATATGGCTGCAGAAAAGCTCAATAATGAAAGTAAAGAGTCAGCAGTACCTGCAGGTGAGAATATGGGTGACTGCGGTCCTCTTGACCGGGCCGTTCCTGCTGAAGGCGAAGCCCGGCTGGCTGTGGATGTCCTGCGGGTTTCCAGCATACGAACCGTCATAACTCTCGTTGATGGAGACCTCGATCTTCGCTCCTTTAGGATGCGGCTGCCAAGGATCAGGAGAGGTACGTGTGATTAAAAAAAAAAACATCAAACTGACAGAAACAACATGTTGAAGATAAATGCAGAGAACACACATTTCTAAAACTAGTATTTCTCTCTAACTCTCAATACAACTGCCTCCAGAGTCATTTGTCAGATTTGAAATATCTGAACACACATCTTCATGTGATGATCATGAACAGGGTGAAGATCAGTAGTTCTGGAATGATAAGAAATGTTGACAATCAATATATTAGGCCCAAAGTGTTGATACATGTTTAAATATATAAATGTTTCAACTGAAAACAGTGTGTCCATGAGAGGGGAGCAAATAAAGCACCAAACTAAACATAAGAACTCAAGGAAAAGTCTTTTAATAATATTCTCCTCAGTTACAGAATCACTTCATGTTGAAAGAAGACTTGCATTTTAACAGGGGTTCTGCATGTTTAAAACAGGACTATTTAAGATTTTTTAAGACCATTACAAATACAATTTAAGGCCTATTTCACATCCATACTGGGGGAAAAAAAAGTACAAAAGTTTTAGCAATGTCAGAATCAGGGAATGTGGTTAAAGTCCAAAGCACCACAGCGTAGATTCAAACACTGCTGGTGTTTTTTTTAAATGGTGGCTTTGTCTATTTCTGACTTCCCATGAGCCTCTAATGTTGTTATACTCAAAGTTCCTGGTTTGAAAGTTGGGGTGCAGCTGGCTTCAAATTCATTACTAGTACAGGCATATTACACGACATGACCTCACAAATATTGAAACAGACAAACAGAAAATCTTTCCAGTCTTTTCTCTGCCCATTCAAATCTGTCTTTTTAGTCAATAAAGTCATAAATACCTAAATAAAAGATTTACTTTTTATAGATGGACATTTAAGCCCGTACTATTTTTAGGTTTCTGGCCTCTTTCTCTGCACCAAGTGTGATTCCTCACCACGTAGTTGAAGATGAAGCGGGAGTGAGACAGTTTGAGGTGTTTGAGCAGACTGTACAGCTTCCTGCAGTTCAGGGTGCACCAGGGACAGTGGAGGTCGTCTCTGGCCTCCGTCTGCTGCCTCGTGTTGTTGTTGTACTGGAACTGGAAGGAGGAACCGAGACAGTGAGCACAGGAGAGACAAAACAGCACAAACTGACACAAACATTAAAAAAAATCATGTTAGGGATTTGATCCTGGTTGTTCTGAGATGGCAGCTACTGAGCAGAAAGAAGGGAACAAATTTATATCAGTTTACTGGGGAAAGCACCACACGGTCAAACGCAGCAATTAATATCATTCTTGCAAGTCACTGTTTAATTCAGCTTTATGCGCAACAAACTTCAATAATAAATACAAAATAATCACAAGTAATTCACTTAATTTTTTCAAATATGCTGTTTTTATTTTAGATATTTTATACTGCCTATTTAGTATTCAAGTTACAGGATAAAACAGGCAGAACCTTACAAAAATGCACAGTGAGAACATTTCAATGAGGAATTATAAATAAGGGGAATCATAAATATATATTTTTTCTGTATTTGAGGTCGTGTGTCCCCTCAGAGTTGCTGTAAAGTATGAGTTTCGTTCTGTTTTTGTGGAGGGAAAAAAAAAAGCTGTTGCTGTTGGTTGTTGCCTTACATTACGTGCATTTTTGTATTTATTGTCTTGCTCTTAGCCTATGTCTTTAATGATCTGAAATTTTTATGTTTTATTTTAATGTATTTCTAAGTTCTTGTAAGCACCTTGAATTGCCTTGTGTATGAATGGTGCTATACAAATAAAATTGCCTTGCCTTGCCTTACGTCTCCATGATCCCGATTGTGATTTTCAAGCCCATTAGAGTTATACAATTAAAGATCTTCCACAGAGCTTACATTACAGCCTACAGGATTAAAAATAGACCCAAGCTCCTTGGATATGTATATATTGATATGAAAATGTAAATGGTAAAAAAAAAAAGAGTTAGGCGAACGTAAGACTCTCCATTACATCGGCACCAATGATGTTTCTTGTCTGTAAGTCACTGTTAGGGTCTTTCAATCATGCCGCTGTTGTTTTCATTGCTTAGCTTACTCAGTATAGCTAGCTGGCTAGGTTTGTGTCAAGCTTGACACAGCATGTGGTGCAGAGACAAAGACCCTTTGAAACCTAGCTCAGGGATGCATGTCGGACACTCGCCTGGCAGGGACGCGAAAGTTGATCCGCCTGCTCCCTTCACTGGAGAGTTTTCGGCTGAGTGAGACAGCTAAAGGCTGGCGTCAAGAGTGACAGTGGGAAGCGGTGACTACTGTGATGAGCTGATGAACAAGTGAACTGACCTGGTAGAAGATGCGAAGCTTCTGTCGCGGCTCAGCTGAGATTTGTTCTCTTCTGGTTTGCACATCAGCATTTATGGATTCTTTAACAGCTGCAGCACAGAGAAGAAATACACCATCACCCACTTTCAATAAAGCAAAAACAGTTTCATCACTAACCGAATAATCATATATACTGAAACAGGTTGCTTGCTGTAAAATTTACATGTTTGTGCTGCTGTTTCCGTCTCACCTAGTGTGTGTGCAGCCCTCAGGGTGCTGGGTCTGGGGTCCTGGTTGGTCTCAGAGTTGCGGGTGGCCAGAGGTTTAGCCACAGGTGCAGTGGAGCGATCAGAGGAGTCACTGGTCCAGCGCAGGGTGAACTGCAGGGTGGGACCCTGAGACAAACTCTCAAATGGAGGCAAACGCTGCAAAAAGAAGAAACTGGTTCAAAAATACTTCACAGACAGATGATATTAGGTAAGCCTCAGCAACTATGTCTCTGAAAAGCGTCATTCTCTGCCCTTTATCACTCTGTTTTTATAAGATACCACTTGGTAAAATTATTGGTGACCACAGTGCAAATTATAATAGTTAGGCTGATGACATGTAGTTATTTTATTTGACATGTATTTATCTGCAGCGCCAGATAACTCTGGTACACTGAATCCCAAGCAATAATTTTCTTAAACTGAATGATGACAAAACAGAAATTCGCATAACTGGTATAATTAGCAACCTTGGAAGTCTGGCACTGCAGAAAAAGTCAGAAGTAAAAAAAACTTTTTTCTTGAATCAGAGTTAGATTTTCATTCACATGTAAAAAATGCATCACCGAAGAAATCTGCAAGAGTTAGACCCTCCCTTACACTGGAAGGTGCCAGAAAGATAAATCATGCTTTTGTATTTTCTCACCTAGACTATTGGAGTGCACTTTATTCGGGATAACAAAAAAAAACATCAAACAAAACACTGATTGGTTGCAGCTTGTGTGTGTTTTAGCATCACTTATACACTATGGCTGCCTGTGTCACTGAGGGTTGCTTTAAAATTCTTTTACTTGTTTGTAAAGGGACAGTTCACTCTAAAATCAAAAATGCATGTTTCTCCTCTGGCCTGTAGTGCTATTTATCCTTCTGGATTTTGCAATGAACTGTCCCTTTAAGGCTCTTAAGCACCTTCTTACATTTATGATTGCTTATGCAAGAGTGTTGTAGACCAGCTTAAAGCTAATTTAATCTTGGTGAGGTGACAAGAGGATGTTTAACACATGAGGCTTTAACCACTTGCTCAGTTTGGTGTTAACATCTTGCATGTAAATGTATACTTAGCGTGGGAATACCTTTAGTGTGGAGCCTTTCTCGGCTAGTTCTCAATACTTCACAAGTCTCTCACAAGACTCTCTCTCACAAACACATACCTTTCCGTCCAGGATGGTCTCCCATGTTGCCCTCTTCTTATTGACAGGACACTCCTCCATCTCTTGCATAGAGACGTCATACTCCCCATCTAACAACTGCAGACGTCTGCACACAAGCACACAACAACGTTTCCTCACTCGTTGATTCTGCAGCACAGAGATAACAACTCTTTTGTTCCTGTGTGTGTCAGAAGGTGACAGTTTGTGAGCTTCACCTGTTTTTATCAAAGACCGTCATCTGAGCCACAAATGTGGTTTCTCCCTCCTCCCTGAGAGAGGTGCTCCTCCTCTTCCTGTTTACCACTTCCTCTGCAAAATCTGAAAGAGACACATCATGACATGAACCCCGCCACACAAGGTCAAGGATGAGGCTTAAAAACCTGATTACAGACCACAAAGAGCCAAACATCAGCGTAGTGATTTATCAGGAAAAAAGATCAGTAAAAGACTGAGTTTGGTTTATCACAACGTGGGCCTTATTTTTGTAGTTTCGGCATCATTTCTACAAAGTTACAAAGTAAGTTACTGAAAGCAGCCTCTCTAATCATTAACGTAAATCATTACAGAAAACAGTCATACACTAATACAACACACAACAAAGAAATCCCCTGCTTGACCTCATTCAAAAGACAATTTAAAGGGACAGTTCACGAGAGATGTCTGCTTTTTATGGAATATAATGGAACTAGACGGCACTAGTCCTACTTTCTTTCTATTAGAAAAGAAAGTAGATCCTACATTTTCTGTTAGAAGGAAAGTAGGTAGATTTTAAAATTGTTCCAGTAGATTCTACTGCAGAAATAAAGTTGTTCCTACATGAACCTGCAAATGATGATGTAAAACGACACACTGGGGAGGCTTTATGCTGGAGCGCTGCTTGGGTCAGTGTAAAACCACAAAGGCGGTACAGAGGCAAGTGTTCTTTGAAGCACTTTTGAAGCGCTGACTTTCTCCTGCCTAAAGACAGAATGCACCAACAACGCATCTGACCACATGCACCCATGGGCACACAGATGGGCCTGAAAATGACAACTGCAACGGTCAGAAAATAGTAGGGCTGAACAATTCTGAAGAAATATCTATGACTGCGATTATTTTGACTGGTATGATAAATTTTACACCATTATTCTCCTTTTCCAATTAATCTATTATCAAAAGTTGGCGATTAACTTAATAGTCTGTCTCTGTTCTTTTCTCTCTCTCTTCCACCCCTCCCACCTCCCCTCTTTCCTCCCCTTTTCCTCTTTCCCTCTCAACCCGACCGGTGCCGTCAGATCACCGCCCACCATGAGTCATGGATCTGTCCGAGGTTTCTGCCTGTTAAAAGGAAGTTTTTCCTCGCCGCTGTCGCCAAAGTGCTTGCTTATGGGGGAGTTGTTTCAATTGTCGGATGTAAACAAAATTATTGAGTGTGGTCTAGACCTACTCTATATGTAAAGTGTCTTGAGACAACTTTGTTGTGAATTGGCGCTATATAAATAAAATTTGATTGATTGATTGATTGATTGATAGTCTATTAATAATTGATTAATTGTTGCAGCTCAATTTAGAATATGATGTGTAGGCCGTGATATCTCTGCAGCATGACAATATTCAACTCAAAATGATATTTTGACTCATATTTCCCTCTTAACAACTGTGTGCTGCTTTGCACCAGGCTGAAGACAGGGCCTTATAACTGTCTGGTGATGGCAAGACTCGATTTTATTAGTGCCAATTGAAACAATAACCAAAACGACAAAGATAAGGCCCATGTTGAAATAACTTGGAGCAATCCTTAAATAAAAAAGCAGCGGTCACTGTGTTCAGCTCACCTCTGTTACTGTGATTCTCTCCGTTGGCCAGGCCGTTGATCTGTGCTCGGGGGTATCCGGGCCTCGATACTCTGAACAGCAGCGAGTAAGATTTGACCATGTGAGAGTTGCTGGGTTCAAACTCGCTGCTGGGAACCAGTATGGAGGGGAAGGAGCCCGGCTTGGCCTGGACTCCAGCGCTCGTGTCTGGGTTCAGAGGAACCTGCTTCTTCCCTGTAGGGACCTGCTTCACCGGACAGCTCACATCCTGGACAGAATGAAAAGACATTCAGATGGATTTCAGCAGGAGACATCCCTCTTTTAAACGATGAAAGTCATCACAAATGTTCATCACACACTCACCTTCCTCTTCTTGTGACAGACTTTGACCAGCAGCACCTCCAGAGACACAGAGTTCTGCTCATTCTCACTGTCCTGAGACGGCTTCCCTGAGAAACCACAACAAAAACCAGGACAAAAGACTTCCTGAATCAGTGGAACAACTATATCTAAAAGAGCCAAAGGACGGCTGTGAGGGGGACAAACTTACCTGCTTTATGAAAGAAGCCAGTAAAGGTGAGCTGCAGATTAGAGGCCAAGCTGTCAGAAACAAACAGAAGAACTTTAAACTTTTCCTTTAAGATCAAACACATGATGTTATATTTGATCAAACTAGATGTGAAGTCACATGGTCAGTATGTCTCTGTTTTTGGTATCCACTACTCCTAATATCTCTGGTTGTATTAGGTCGGTGGTTCCCAAACTGAGCGGGAACATGGATGAGCAGGGGTGAAATACAGAGTGAAATGAATTTTTTATTTATAGATTTGTGTATTTGCAAGAATCTGATGATTCGATACGAATCACGATACAAAGGTTACAACTTCAATTTATTACAATACATTTCAATATTGTAAGCAAGGTGATATGTTGATATTTTTTAATGTCATTTTTGGAAAACTGTCAGAGTATAAACACACCACCATATGAATGATATTTGAGTTTTTTTTATCCAATCAGAACAGTGAACACAGGTCACAATACTGCTAAATAGCAGCTGGGAGTTTAAACAAAACACAGAATGAACCTCTGCCAACAATCTGTGCATGATCATGATATAATTTATGATCCTATTATTTGAGAATCAATACAGTATCACAGAAAAATAATACGTGGTATTCAGGTGTATCGATCGTTTCTTACATCCCACTTTATGTGGGGAAAGAAAAAAGAGTTTGCTGATGCTATCATGTTAATCTTTATTGCACCAAAATACAACTTGAATCATTTTTTAATCAGTTGCTTCCACCAATTATTGTTAATAATAACTGTGGAGAGGGGGTGAACTTTTTTCGGCTTCTGAAGGGGGACCTGTCAGAAGAAGTTTAGAAACCACCGAATCAGCTCACTGCAGGAGATGTTGCTGCTTTGTGTCAGGATTTTTCCATCAATTTGATGAAGTACTTTGACTCTTCAGGTATTTAATTAACTGGATTTAAAAAATACATTCATTGTCATTTGATTTAAAAACAAAATGTTTTAATGTTTATTATGGAATATACATATTATGATCTTATCCATATCATCCACCCCTAATTACAGGCTCTATAGTTTGGGTATCATGATGCACATTTTTTGACATAATTCTTGCATTTCGTATTCCTTTATTTCCTATTTCTTCTTGTATTCTTTCTATCTATTTATTGCTCGTTTGGAGAATAAGGCCTGCATTTTCTTTTTACATACTTCTTATTGTATATATTTCATTATATTTCTATATTGTCTCTGTTATGTTGTGTGTGCTATATGCTGTGGTAGATTGTACATATTTTCTTATAATCGCTCTATGCTTATATATATTTTTCATCTGTAATGTGGCCAATGACTGATTCAGATTCTACTGATGTTTGTTGTACAGCAGCTATAGATAGTTTTTAAGAAATAAACCTGCCAATATTCAATGCTGATATTAAAATCTTTTGAAAACAAATAACAATAAAGGCACAGACAAACAAGACATAATAAATCTGTGTTTACCTGTGAGTCTCCTGTTCGCCTCTCATCTTTTCCACTTTGAACAACAGATTGTCGACCTTGGAGCTTTTCCTGTGCATGCAGACAAACAGCAGGGGTTAGTGACACCACCACCACCACCCAACACCGTCCTACAGGCAGAATAACAGATCTCTTCCGTACAGAAATGGATCGGGGCCAGCTTCATTTCTTCTGGACAAAGATTCAGTCCACTGTCTAACATTATGTGCTCTAACTGTACTTTTAATTCCCTCCCAATCAAGTCCACCGTATCAGAATCCTGGTCATGTTCCAGTAAAGCACACACTTGTTGTAACATGCAATTCTTCAAAAACAACAGACCATGTTTAAATAAACCACAAAAAACACATAATTAGAGATTTCATTAGAGATTTGGCTATTATTAGGATCTTATATCATGTGTGTCTGGTCCATAGCAGCAAATAATTTCCCACCCCTGACCTACAGCTTATCTAAGGGGGTGTAACGATACATTATTGTTGAAATTTTTCATGGTGTGTCTGTCACAAAATGTCTGGAAGATTCAGTCATAAAATTGTTGAGTCAGTTTTTTTGTGAGCTGACAAAAATTTAACTGAATGTGTTACATGGATGTTGATAGAAGCCGCTGAATCGAATTAAAATCGAATCATGGAGGACTTTGTGATATTAGTAAATATCCTAACGTTGTCCAAAGAACTGATATATTGTATCTTGATAAAACATCCCTAGTTGTGGTATTTTTGATGTTTTCCATGTGAATACACAGACGACAGGAGCTGAATATTTGCGTGTTTGAATAGAGTAACTGAAGCCAGTGATGTTTAATTATTAATATCAACTGATAGTCAAACTAACAACAGTTATTTTTTTTCCCCCACAGATTTTAAGTGTTGGCAGAGACGGTGCAGAACATTTCCATTTGGATTCAGCCACGACGAGCTCTGTGTTTAGTCTGTATTTTTTAAGGTTCTGTTGATGGATTTGACATTTTGTTGATGTGCCGCACAAGCTGTCAATTCAAGTCTGTATAAACACCATGTGCTGGAGGGTAATTCCAGTATTTTTAATCCTGGACCTTATTTTAACATATTTTAAAAGATAGAGCCCGACCAATGTGGGATTTTTGAGACGGATGCCAATCTTAGAGGGGTAAATTCATTGACTGCAGATATAGTAGCTGATATAGTGAATTTTTGAGCTGGAATAAAAATAGACCTTTTTTATGTGGATTGTGCACCAATAGGACTACACGAAGCTACTCAAAAAGCTGTTTTCTTATACATATTGCTTCATTATATATTTTATTTAGCATGTTAAATGATCTGACATATACATCATAAACCAATTGTAGAAAGGAACACAGGAAATAAATAAAAAATAAACAAAAATCAAATAAATAGCTAAATAATCATTGGTACTGTGCAATTGCAAATTGCAGCAACTGCAGCAGGTTTTGGGGCTGCCGGCTGAAGAAATCCACTGGAACAATTCCAGAACTTTTTAAACCTATTTGTAGGGCTTAACAATTAATCAAAAATGCATCTAAATCTAATCTAATGCTCTACTGCAATTTTCAAATCCCAGGAGGTGCAATACTTGATAAAACACAATTTTTGTTTGTAAAATTATTGTGGTGCTGCAGAGATGTGCTGGCCTACACATCAGATTCCACAGACTTAAGAAAACATCTCTGTAGGGCTGCAACTAATGATTATTTTCATCATCAATTTATCTGTCAATCATCTTTATTATTAATCGATCAGTTGTTTGGTCCATAAAATGTCAGAAAATGTTTCCCAAAATCTAAGATGACATCCTCAAACGTCTTGTTTTGTCCACAACCCAAAAAATATTCACTTTACTGTCAAAGAAGAGTAAAGAAACAGAAAACATTCACATTTGAGAAGCTGAAATCAGACAATTTGGACAATTTTCTTTCCAAAAAAAAAAAAAAGAAAAAAAAGAAAGAAAGATCCAAACTGAATAATTGATTATCAAAATAGTTGCCAAGTAATTTAATAGTTGACAACTAATCGATTAATCAACAAAACACTGCAGTTCTATATTGTTTAGTCCAGATTGCCACAAAAATCACACCTTTAATATGTTTTCAATGAAACGTAAAGCATGCCCACCTGGCTCAAATCGGCAGTGTGTCAGTGGGGGTTCTGGAGCGCACCCATTAGTACAGGGTTTTGTGACCCACACTTCAACCTGAGCAGAGGTCTAATGAGCCAAAGTAACTGAAAACACCTGTGAGCCTGTGCACAAACCACCCTTAAATATTCGGGCTCTGTCCAGACCGACATCAGCACTGAATCAAAAAGGTTTTGCCTCTTTATTCATTTTAATTAGAGAACACTGTGTTGGCTCCTGCAAAATAACTTACTCTGTAATGTGAATGCCATTATTGTACTGCTGATGGCTGGTCTTGGCATATATTACATACATAAAACAGCAGAGACAGGAACAGCTATGAACCCAGTTTGAAAAAAAAAAAACACACACACACTTTTGAAGAGGAAAAAAAAGAAACTTTGTACTACTCAGACATTTTAACGGCACAGAGCCTCACAAAGAGAATGAAAAATTGGCTGGACTGCTCCTTTACCACCTTTGCATGAACGCTAAACTGGTTTGATTTTTAGTTTCTGATCAAATAAGTAAAGAACATGAACGGCATTCAATCTAATCCATGAAATAACCTGATTATGCACGCTTTATGAGCAGTTAATAACTGTGCAGTGGCTCTATGTGTGGAGTTTATTCATCTCAAATCACAAGTAGCAGTTCATGTGACTGAAACATGTGCGAACACAGCAGCAGAAAGTGAAACTGAGCTGAGCTGTAGCAGACATGTCACCTGGGTTCGCTGCCACCACTTCAAATCAGGAATCACACACGAGCTAACAGGCGGCTGCCATTTTTAGTCCCCAACCAAGTTCCAACCAGAGAACAAAAATTAGTGTACCCTGAAAGACGAAAAGCACCAGTCTGACGTGTGCATGTCCAAATAAGGACTGCTGAAAACTACTAAACTTGATCAATGATGATCATAACAGAGAAAGGCTGAGAGAGTTTCAGATTTAGATAATGATCATCAAGAAGTTTCTACAATATCTTCTTTTTTGTTCTTTCTTTTAGTTTTATTGATCTTAAAAAGAAAAAAAGTACAATTACACAGGATTTGCCGGTCTGACACTGCGTCAATCGGTTAAGTTTGTTTGTGTGACTGTATTACTTTGGTGAATCTGAACTAACCCTTTAAAATACTGAAGTCAAGCAAAAATACAAACAATCTAACAGACGGAGGAAGTGTTGGATAGAAACTCCTGTGTTCTGCAAAGTAAAATTACTGACCTTTGCCAAAGAAGTCTTGTGGCTTTGGAGAGGGTACTATTTGGCTTATACAATCAGTCAGAAAAGCTTTACCTGACTGCAAGGTAAAGCCATGAAAATATTCACTGATATAGCACACACTTAAGCTAGGTGTCTAAAATATGCTTTTACCCTGACCCTGTTCCCAGCAGTACATGGCTTACAAGCTGGATTTATGCTCGCTGTAGTGTGCCCGGCACACAACAAAAATGATGTCATATCCTGTGCCAGCTCAAGTGCAAAGGCTACAAAAGGTGTTGTGTCCTTTGGTTGTGCAACTCTGACTTTTTGTAACTAGTCAGCTCCGCCGTGAGCAAGACCACCTTTGCAAACATCAGGTAAAGACCCGCTGTGTGATGACTGGACACTATCTCAAAGGTACAGAAAGATTTACATGTGTTGGCACTCTGCACACAGTATGGAGTGTTAAAACTGCATGTGATCAACAGCAGACTTATCTATGAGCGACAAACATGACGATAGGATCTTTTCATTTCACACATGTAATTATTTTTGGTTTACGTGAGTGATTGTGTAGTTTGGGAACTTACATAAGATTACCGCACAGGGGAAAAATTTAGACAGCAGGGTTCAGGTACTGAATAAAACAGACAGGTTTGTATTTAGCTTTTATTTTTGACTAACAGGTGTGCAAACAGTGCACCTTAACTAGACGTTAAGATTCCTACCTATCAAAGATATAAAGCTTTTTAGCTGCTACACGTAGCTGCAGCTGTGTTTTCTTGTGAATAGAACGCATCAGCCTCACAATACGGCTGTATTCCCCATTGAGATTCTCTCTGCATGTGAGAATGATTCAGAACAACTCACCTTCCGTCACCTATGTCATTTTTAACAGTTATAAGCAGATAAATGCTTCTCAGCAGATAGAGCAGCCATGCTGGATAATGACGTTCCTCCGGTTATTTAAAGGATATTTTCATTGTATGCCTTCTAGCATTTTGGAGAAGACTGCAATGAACAAAACACTGAGCGATGGGTGGCCCACCCTATGATGACTCGCACAAGCATAAACATGGGCGTAGCTTCCTACAAACTTGGGGGCAAGCTGACCACCATCTACTGTAGGGAATACACCGACTATGGAAAAGAACCCTTTACAATCCCACTTCAAAAAATCAGAACTGCTCCCTTAACTACAACTGATATAAATCTGTTATTGTCACCATTTTTGATGCAACTATGCAGCCTTAGCTTTTCAACACAAGCATTACCTGAAGTCCTTCAACATAACTTCCACGTGACAACATAAGACGAGGCTCTCCATATTTGAACACGCCCCTACAGATCAGACTGAACCACAAGCAGCCCTGTGTGTATTCGTTGCAGCGTCTGTATGCAAAGCAGCCTAACTGAAAATGTTTCTCCTAACTGATCCAGTCAACCCCCACCTACAGCAGCCTGCAGACATGTCGGTTAACTTTCACTCTAGAAAACACTTGACCTGCTTTTTAACAGACAAACTATTCAACACCATGTTTCATTCCAACATACAGTTATGAAACCTAAAACAGATAGAAACCAGCCATAAAAAGAGACAAAACACAACTGATTAGCTAAAAGTTTTCTAAGAACACTAGGAAAACAGATTTGATTTTCTGCATGCAGCAACCTGTGAAGCAAATACATCATGACTAGATTTTTTTTCTTACCTTTTGGTGTTATTCCTTGAGTTTCTGTGGGACATATAGGTGAGTGTCCTGTGCAAGAATATGGGCTGAAATGAAACAGGGAGAGACAAAACACATGAAGACTTCTACTTCAGCATGCCAAGAGAGGTATAAAAAATGTTTCCTCTTATCACAAATGATGAAGTTAATCTTATGACTATTTTCAAGGAAAGGCAACACTCACAGCAATCAAGTTCCTGGTGCGAAGGAACCTGTAAATTTGGGTTGGTTCTGCAAATAAATATAGTTCCATCATTAGCACTTAATGTATTATTCATAGACATCAAGTTCCCTTAAGCAAGTGTCAAGCCAAACAAAAAGCATGATAAACTCTGTGTACTGAAACAATCATTCATTCAATGAAAGAAAACTGTTTTACATAAATCACATAGGACTGCAACTAACAATTATTCTAGTCCATAAAATATCACAAAATAATGAAAAATGTCCCTCCCAATTGCTCAAAGCCCAAGGTGACATCTTTAAATACCCTGCTTTGTCAGTCCTAAATCTAAAGATATGATATAAAACAGAGAAAACCAGGAACTCTCCATTTGAGAGGCTGAAAATTTTCTTCAATTTTTTTACATGAAAAATTAATCAGTTACCAAAATAGTTGGCAATTAATTTTCTGTCGATCAACTAATCAACTAGGCAATTAAATGCTGCAATTCTATATTAAAGCAAGTCATTTATTAAGTAAAAATGCCACACATTTCATTTTTGACTGCTGGTCAGACAAAAGGATATTTGAAGGCATAAAGCTGTGGTCAAGTAACTGTTTCAATCCAATTGTGACATTGTATAAACAATTAAATTTTCAGTCACTTGTATAAATTTATTGACCCAGAACAATCCTTTGTTGCAGCATTTAGACCCTTAACATGTACATAAAAATAACATTAGAATAAAATAAAACAATTCGATTTTCTGTCTGTCTGTGTCCAGTAACCTTTTTATCTTATCCTGCAAGTTCATCCTGAATTAAATAAGCAAACAACCAGACAACCCGAAGCTTAAAACAACTTAGATGACAAATATATGTCAAGAATACTTTGACAGCACTGTAACACGTGTAATTAACAGCAGACCCTGGTAGCTGAAATCAAAGTGTACAGTATTAACAAGGATCATTTAAGTATAGATCAGGTCAGCTGTACAGCTGGAAAATGATCTACTCCTCCTGCTTTGTAGCGCCTCACCAACCCTGTTACACTGAATTAAACACCAACACGGACATCTATAAATATACAACTTGATGACAGCAGAAACTCACTCTCGAAGGCCTGCAGGAACAACTCGTGGTCGGCTTGAATGAGCTGCAGGTTGGGCTTTTTGGCTGCAGCAGCCATCGCGGAGGAGGACGACTGGTGGAACCCACCGGCTTTTCCCCCAGAACCAGAACTCACCGGGTGGCTTCCACCTGAGGAGTTCTGCTTCTGTGGAGCCATTGCCAAAACCGGACAAAGAAACCGTCCCACCACCAGATATGAAGTGGTGTAAAAAAAATAAAATAAAGAAAGAAAAGAAAGTCAGCTCCTCTTCCTTTGTCAAAACAAAAGAGCAGCGTTTGCAGAAAAACCAGCCGGTTAAGAGAAACGCTGTTGACTTTTCATTTTAAAAGCGCGATATTGAAGTTTTTGCCTTTTATATTTGACATGGGTAAAGCCACGATCTAATGCTTTCCTGTAGGTACCGGGTTAATAGTCACAGAGGTCGGTGAACAGGCTTGAAATGCGCGAAACAAGATCAGCCTGTGGGAAGCTGACGCGGCTCGTCGTGAAAGAAGGGAACCTTTGATTTGCGCAACTCTCGCGGGATTTTCACGCGTTGTTTCTTTATTTCGCACGTTGTACAAACTATTATGTTTTCTAATGTGACAACGCCGTGGCTAAAATCTGTGTAGACTCAGGGACAAAAAAAAATCTTGGATACAGTAAGGTAAAGATCGTGGTATGGGTAAAATTGTCACTCTCGCGAGATCTTTTCCAGGTCTGAGGTTCCCTTCCAGACACGGCTTGCTAGCTAACTGGCTAACTTCCTTAGCCAGCTAGCAATAAATCCGGGCTAACTGGCTAGCATTGCCCGACTCTCTAACTTCACTAATAAGGAACTTAAAAGCTGGTACCAAATGCTAACTGTTTATACACAAAAATGGCACACGCTTTCAGAGATTTCGATGCCATAATTTCACCAAATTTCGCGTTATGTCTCGCCTAGCGCCTGTTGGCAAGTTGGGTTAGCGGTGCTGACAAACAGCACAAAATAACACAGATATCATCCGGTCAGTATTTTCTAAATAAACTATAATATGATATGAAATTGTTAAACACACGTTTCACTTGGTCTTTGTGTAATACATATGTCCATCATGGAAAATGGAAATACATCTCAATTGAAACACTTGGTAGATTAAATTTATAATATCTAAAAAAAAGGCCTCTTGAGCAATTGCATGCTTTTATTTTGAAAGCAGACTGATATGAGTTCCGTCTTCTTTGGCTAGTTTCAGTTCACTGCGGAGGATTCAGTAGGTTGAATCCTCCGCTGTGTTGAAAGATCCCGCCTTCTAACAGCTCTACCCAATCACCGTGCTCTTTTGTGAGACCCTGTGCTCTCATTGGTGGGAATATTGGCCGGTTTCAGTGATTTTACGAATGGGAGGCCGGTGTAGAGGCACATTTGCCGCCTGCAGCACAGCGAGCTAAATAAGGTCATAGACACAAAACGTTACTATCAATAAATAAACGGAAAATTGTGCGTAATCTGATTTTCTTCGGATTTTTTATTTTTCAATGAAGACAAAAAATCATCACATTTCAAATAATTAAAAACGCGTTAAAATCAAGCCCAAATCAGCCACTCAGTGTATATGCTTGTATATGATTGATTGATTGCGATTATACAGTCGTGAAACTAAAGGAGTATCAGTGTCAGTATCCAGAAATTAATTGTCATAATAATAGAAACTCAAACTGTTGAAACGACCACAATAATAATAATTAATTAATTAATGTGTAAATTTCATTTTTAGAAATGGATATTTATTAATCTAATATTTATTTTTACTATTTTAATCACTGGAGCAATATATCACCAGCACACCACACATTCTTTATTTATTTTAACTACAAACATGTTTGATTTTTATGAAGATTATTCCATAAATATAAATTCATGTAAAACATTTAAACTGCTTATTTAAAAATATAAAGAAAATTGAGGCTAGCTGTATGGTTAAAAGCGATATTATATGGTTATAATCCCTCCTGATATGGTTCAACATTAGCACTGCCTGCACATGACTAAACCACTGACCCCAAAACATAATGAGGCCTAAAATAGCTCGTGAGCACACACACACACACACACACACACACACACACACACACACACACACACACACACACACACACACACACACACACACACACACACACACACACACACACACACACACACACACACACTGGTGATATATTTCCACTGTAACAATGAATCAGAGTCCATCAGTGGACAGAAACAGCTGAAAGTATGGGAAGTCACTGACAGCGAGTCTCAGTTTAGCTTTGCTTTTTGATGTTGAAATGTCAGTCTGAAGGTGGTTCAAGTGTGAAATATTCTACAGGCTTTTGAGTCTTTTTTTTTTTTTTTTTTTTTAATTAAAAAATGTCAAAATTCTCTGATTTTAGCTTCTCAAATGTGAATGTTTTCCAGCTTCTTGACTCCTCTCTGACAGCAAACTTCACATCTTTGGGTTGTGGACAAAACAAGACATTTGAGGACGTCATCTTGGGCTTTGAGAGACAGTCATCAACGTTTTACACCATTTCCTGGCAGTTAAAACACCAAACAACTAATCAATTAATCTAGAAAATGATCGACAGATAGTGCAATAGTGAATATGAATGTTAGTTGCAGCCCTAATTTATAGTCTTCTGATGCACGTTATATAATGTAAAATATTTTATTTTTTTTACCCTTTAATTGCGTAACTGTAGGATTGTTTCTCTATTTTTACTTTAATTTTCTATCTCAGTTTCTACCAGGCCATTATCTCCAAGAATGTAGCTTTTTCCTTCTTGTGCTTTAGACAGATTTACTTTCTGTGAGTAAAAATAAGCTGCTCTCTGTGATAATACAGTTGTGCAAAACATTCTTTCCATTGTGAGGCATCTATTTAACACAGAAACTGACTTGTTAATTATGACTAGAGCAACAACAGTTGGTACCTAATCAATTAGTCAGTCGACAGAAAAATCACCACAGACTATTTCAATAACTGAATAATTGTTTTGAGTCTTTTTTTTTTTTTTTTTTAAGAAAAAGTTCAAATTTCTCTGTTTTCAGGTTCTTAACTGTGAATATTTTCTGGTTTCTTTACTCCTCTATGATAGTAAACTGAATATCTTTGGGTTGTGGATGTTATCCTTGGCTTTAGGAAACACTAATTGACATTTACACCATTTTCTGAGACAGATAGACAGATAATATAATGAAAATAATCCTTACATTGAGCCCTAATTTGTAGTCTTCTGATGTATAATGTAAAATATATCTGTTATTTATTTTTATGAAACCATCCTCACACCCCTTTAATTGCATAAATCTCACATAGTTCCTGTATTTTTTACATTGTTTTCCATCTCAGTTTCTACAAGGCTATAACCTCCAAGACTGTAACTTTTTTTATTAGTTGACTGACAGAAAAATCATCACCAGCTGTTTTGATAATCGATTAATCATTGAAGTTATTTTTCCAGCCATCCTACACCTAAACCAAAGTCAAATTCAAATACTTTTCAAGGTGCATTAACAAGCTTTTCCAGCACCTTACAGCTGTTAAATGATGTAGTTATTGACCAAATTATTATTTCACTTCTTCAAACAACCAAAACTATGTTTGCTGATAGTATTCTTCAGAAAGGTGACAAATTAACCCCAACAAAGTTTCATGTTTCAAGATGTGTCACCATCCTGTATAACCAATATATAAAACACTCCAACAGTTACTGGAAAAAATAACTTTAATTTCAATAAAATCTTTTTCGTCATTATCAAGCCATTGCTCCTTAAAATGGCAGCTTCCTGGCATGTTGTTGCCTGTTAGCCTCCCACTCACTTCAAACATCAACATCAAAAAAGACTGAGAGATCAAATTAAGTGTAACCACACATGCAGAGCAGCAGGCAAGGCTTGAGTCATCTTTATTTATGACTAATTTTACTTCTTTATCTTCTTTATAAGGAAACTATTCAGTCAGAGTGCAATTTACTATGAAAGTAATGCAACTACTACTTTATCTCACATCTATATATGAATGCAAAGCAATGTGCAGAAGGGTTATGGGATTATTCAGCTGAACAGTAAATAAAAATTCTGTTATGGTGCTTTCATATTAATTTTTACCTCCAAAATGAATTAAAATGGGGGAAAAAACAATAAAAACTTGGTCACAAGAAAAGAAGGTAATGCTGCTACAATTTTAAAGCAAACACTTCTCCAAACTTTAAAACTGACTGAGACTGAGATGGAATTTTTCCGCTATTTTCTAAAACTTTATAGACCACAAGATTAAACAATTATTCTAGAAAATTGGAGCTGCATCGATTAATCAATTATTAAAATATCACCAACTATTTTGATAATCAATCCATCAATTTGAGTATTTTTTTAAGAATAAAAAAGTCTGATTTTAGCTTCTTAAATATGAATATTTTTTGGTTTCTTTCCTCTGACGGTAAACTGAACATCTTTGGGTTGTGAGTAAAATAAGACATTTAAGAACATCATCCCAGGCTTTGGGAAACACTGACATTTTTCACCATTTTAAAACAAACAACTATTATCGATCAATCATTAGTTGAAGCCCCTATACGACAGGGAACAAATATAATAATTAAAACACAAACAAGTGTGAAGAAGAACAGCTTGGACTTAAATCATGGTTTATTATTCAAACATATTCCCTTTAATAGTAGCAATGGTAGTGGTTTGTCAGAGTAACATACAGTAGTGCATACAGTACTCTGGAAATTATCCCTATGAAATAAGCAGGAAGTTATGAAACTGACCATTTTTTAACATTTAGTATGAAAAACTTGAGGAAAATTTGGATGACAAACTGGAAACAGCGTTGGTGGAAATATAAACTTGGACAAATTAAATACACACACGCTCACACACAACCTAGATAACACTAAAATAACAGACTAACCTCAAATCCCTTCACCTCAGCATGAAAAAATAAACCACATAAAGGATGAATTCATCTCCCAGTGTTTGAACTTCCGCACAGTGTCTTTTTGGGCTTATCCTGTTATTCCGGGTCCGTCACCTGAAACCAGGATAATTACAGACCCGCAGCAGCTGAAGGCGTCTGTGCATTTTTTAAATCTCTGCTTTGATTATAATCTTTACTGTAACAGTGCAACAAGATCACTCTCAGCCATTAAACCGACTCTACAAGTTAGACCCACCGGCTCACAGCCGCACATTCCCATCAAAGAACGGCCCGCACCATCGTGGAGAGAGACAGCACAATTTTACCTCATGTACCTGTGAGACTTTAGTGTTGGATTAAGTCATTGGTGTGAAAAGATCCCCCCAAAGAAATTATTAAAACACCCACCATTGTTGGCGGTAATGCTTCACTTTCCAGGTCTCATAATTTCATAGTAAATACATGGTAATTACCAAGTAACATATTTGAAATTTCTTAGAAACTACCCACAAATTACCTCCAGATTACCTCCAAAATTTCATGGTTAATAATGCGATAATTAGCTAGTTCCATTTTCATGTAGTTTAGTGGTAATTACAAAGCAACATATTTGAAATTTCTCTGAATTTACCCGCAAATTACCCCCAGATTTCATGATAAGCGTGTGTCATTTTTATGTAAGTAGGTGGTAATTATCATTTCACATATTTGAACTTTTTTTTAAATTAACTGCAAATTTAATATTTCCACCCATTACACGATAAAGGTACTTGCTAAACATCACATGATTAACCATGAAATTAGTGGGTAATTTCTAAGAAATTTCAAATATATTACTTGCTATTTACCATGAAACTGACCTGGACATTGAAGCGTTACAATTTTCTAAGCCTGCTGTCTCAAGATCACAACTTAATTATCATATTTTCTTTATAACTCTAATATCCTAAGATCAAGAGTTAACTATAAATGTGCTCATTTTCTTTAGAATGACTTAGAAAGTCTCGATATGGCCGCACGTATCTTACAGAATACAGAAGTGGGTCTCAGTATGGGACGGTTCCTCTCAGCGCTGAGAGCAAGAACAGAGTGGAAATTACAGAGGACAACGTTACGTTACGACCACAATTTGTTTTCTCCAGATATAAATAATTAAAGGGATAGTTCAGGTTTTTTGAGTGGGGCTGTAAGATGTTTTTATCCACAGTTAGTGTTAGACCTACAGTAGATGGCGGTCAGCACGCTGTCGGTTTGGAGAGGCAGCAGAAGTACCATGTAGGAAGTGACGCGATGCACTGCTGTGGACCAGGTCAGGGGCAAAATGTATTTTAGCCACGTAAAAAATAATCAGCATCAGTTTAAGTCAGTGTTTGCTATATTTAAAATATTTTCACTGCTTTACCTCGCTGTCAGACAGACTTTTCAAATATTTTCACATCTAACGTGGTGAATTCAGGATTTATTTTTAACCAAACCAGAGCTGATGATGGCCACTGAGACTACGAGAGGATCGGACTCCTTTCACGCTGTAACCTATGTAGTTGCTTTTTCTAACGGCTTTCCATTTGGAAAAACCTGGAAAAGAACGGCCATGCAGTCGCACTTAAGCAAAGACAGTAACTTTACCTCACAGAACACAGGAGTTGCTGATCTACCTGCTGCCTTTATGTGTTAGTTTGTTTGTGTTATTGTCTGATTAAGGTATTTTAACTGGTCAGTTTGGATTGACCAGTCACACAATAACACAAATTACTTTTCCACTTTTTGCCAGTGGAGTTTGGTTGCTTTGGGGAGAGTGATATTTGGCTTATGTTACGGCAGTTTCCCAATGGAAAAGTCTGTCCAATGGCAAGATAAAGCAATAAAAATATTCTAAATATGGCATACATTTAAAGTGATATTGATTTTTTTAGATGTCTAAAATAAATTCCTACACCCGTACTTCTGCTGCTTCTCCAAACTGGGGGTGTGCCGACAAGTGGTGTTAATGATTTACAATCGCCATTAAAAATTTAACTGTTTAAAATTGTATTAATCGGTAGTCTGGAAATGGCGGTAACTGCGCCTCATTTGACATTGGTTTGTCCGGCGGAGGCATTTGTTGAGTACAACATGCACACCACTTTGAGTTAACTATCCCTTTAAGTCATGATGACAAGTTGTTAAGTCAAGACAATGGGATAACTATCAGTATCTCAGACTCTTAGAGAAATTAATAAGCACTACAACAGCTGTTATATTCAAAAAAATAACATGATCAGTTTGTAAACACGATAAAACTGTGACCTCGAGGTAATTACGTTGTGATCTAGGGGAAACAGGTAAAAACTGTAGCAAACAGAGAAAATTGGCATCACTGACAATGACCCCTCATCACACACTAGGAAGATGTTTAAATTAATGGATATCATCTCAGAGGACAGTCTGGCAAAAAAAAAAAAAAAAAAAGTTGAAGTGCAAAGTTGCCTTGAGAAGCTGTTATGATTTTGTACTAGTATTACTCAGGCCAGTTTAACATCCAAAGCACAGAGACAAACAGAGATAGACGGACCAAGCACGCACAGCCTGAAGGGTACCGGATGAGTTTTCAGAGACCGCACATTGCTGGAATCCTCATGGAGCTTTGGTGCTCGGTTCAGTCGTCCATCAGCGCTCCTGACCTCATTTGGACGTCCTGATTGTTCCAAAACATGCTTCATCTTCAAGCGAAAGCAGTCACATCATAATCAAAAATGTCTCTCTGGCCAACATCAAGATGGAAACTACCCTGGGTAACATGGTAACATCTAGTGGGTGCTCAGCCTTGGTCAGTGTGGTCTCAGTGTTTTCTCCATAGTATGTAGGTCATGAGCAGGATGAGGCCTGCCGACAGGCCTGCGATCACAAACTGGTGGATGGAGAGGACGTTTTCCAGCGTGTGGATCCTCTCCTCCATGGCGCTGGTGTGGAAGTAGTCGTAGATGCCGGCTCCGATGCTCCACAGCGCCCACACAGCGTCCACCACCAGAGGCATGGTGAAGCAGGCAGGGAGGCTCAGCTGCAGCAGGTCAGACAGCCTCTGTCAAAGACTGGAACAAGGACACAAGACATACTGAGGCATTTAAACTAGGCACTGAGCAATGCTTAATTTTTAGTCAGAAGTGCAGAGGAAGAGATCTGTTTGATGGGATGAATCAAGCTGTTAGTGACAGAAGGCTGATCTTTGTGTGATGGCCTTCTGTGCAAAGTTTAGTGGGATGAGACTGTGAGCTCTGAACAGACTATTCGCTGAAGAGAAGAACAATAATTCTGATCCCATATAAATGTGGATTTCATGCTAAAATAGCTGAAACATGCTCCTCATTCTGTCCCTGGTAGAAGCAGTTTATGTTTTATGGTTTGCAGAACTGCAACGATTAATTGCTTACTACTTTAATCAGCAACCATTTTAATAATCAATTGTTCCTTTTAATAAAAAATCTCTGATGTCAGCTTTTCAAATATGAATAGTTTCTGGTTTCTTTGGTCTTCTATGACAGTAAACTTGTGTTTTGGACAAAACAAGACATTTGAGGACGTTTTTTTGACATTTTACAGACCAAGCCACTGATCAATAAATGGAGAAAATAAACGACAGATTAATCAATGATGAAAACACGGTTTGCTGGTATTCTCTGCTAGCATGCTAACCTTTCGGCTAATACACAAGCTTGTTTCCTCTTAACACGCTAGCACTGAAGCTACATTACTTACAGCATGAACTACTTCTGAAGTCCACAACGACCACACAACCTTCGCACCATCTGACGCACGAATACACGAGTTTCACATCCTCGTGTGTCACCTGATGTTACGACGTTTCGGGGAAAGATTTCACAGCTGCTGCGAGCCACTTCAGCGGACGCGTCTAAAAGGGAATCCTCGATTCGCGGAACTCTCGCGAGATTTGCACGTGTTGTTTCGTCATAAAGTAGAAACTGATAGTATTTTATGATGTGGCAAAGCTGTGATTCCAGATCCTGACCTGGGTAGTGTGGGGACCAAATCGCTTGGTTAGAGTTATGGGGAAAGATCATAGTTTGAGTTAAAAATAAACATTCTCGCGAGAGCTTTCGCGAGTCAGGGGTTCCCATATGGATAAGACCGACATCAGCTACTTCCGGATGTGTTCTCGATTAAGGGTCCCCTCTGGTACGCCAAACTCCACTTCCACATTGACGCCTTTTATGACTTCACAACCCACACAAATATAATAAATAAATAAAACAGTACTTAAGATACTTTATAATCACAATGAACATCCTCTGGACCACTCGTTGCAAGTACATATTTTGAATGGAGTTTGGAATTTAATCCCCTTGTTGCAGGCGAGGCGAGCGAATTTACAGGCTCGCACAAAATACTTAACATGTTTTCAAGGTTTTCCCGAGACGCACCCCATCAATCATACTGGAGCTGAGTTCAAATGATCATAATGTGGCCCACTTATACTGCCAGGCGCGGTGGCCAAGTGGTAAGGCGTCGGTCTCGTAAACCGAAGATCGCGGGTTCGAACCCCGTCCGTGCCTGTGATGTGTGAATGTAAAGAAGTGACTTTTTGATGCACACCCTTACCTCACATAAGGTTTGCTGG
The DNA here is from genome assembly GCA_034769285.1 of Lutjanus argentimaculatus. NCBI lineage: Eukaryota > Metazoa > Chordata > Actinopteri > Lutjaniformes > Lutjanidae > Lutjanus > Lutjanus argentimaculatus. The sequence goes on along the minus strand of JAWZSL010000030.1, from coordinate 4,857,129 downwards.
AAAGGCAGTATCAGCATATGAACAAGTAATGCATAATAACGAATTAAATAAGGTGTCTTTGGATTCCGTTAAAAATAAAAACCCTAACCTTAACTTAATATTAATTTAAATTATTAAATAAGCCACAAAAAACGAGCCTACTTGAAAGTATTTGGAGTTTTTAGTTGTGGCTGAATGCAACTTCTACACATAACTGCTCTTCTGTTGGACAAAATCTCCTCAGACGAGGGCGCTAAAACAACAAACATACTCCAAGTTTTGTGGAGGCTATTCAGCTTATCATAGTGTGGTACTGTGCACTGTTATTTATAATTTGTCGAAACATCTGAGCTGCCAGTAGATGTAATGATAAAGAACAACTTTTTTACTATGTGGGACTTACTCAATAATTCTAGAATGTCACATTTCAGGCAGAAAAATGATTTCAGTTCAAACACATTTTATTTGTATTTGCAAGTATATTTAATTTAGCACACTTTTAAAAGCTTAATTACTTTAAAATTACTTTTAGACATGGTGACGCCATAGTAAATTGTCTATAATTGTCCCTTTCTTTCCACACAATTCCACTTTATTTTGAAAAACTAAAATTATTAAAGGAACAATGCACCCCAAAATCAAAAATACATACGTATTTCCTCTCACCATTTACCACCATTCCACCACATTGTCAGCACAGGTTTTTATTGGACTGAAAAGAAATGAGCTAACAAATAAGGTGCACAGAGCAGCATTTTGATCAACAAATCATCTTCTTTATATATTTAATATAATTATAACATTGTTCCAGCCTGTCACGTGTGAATGTTACAGCTACAGCTCACGATTAATAACCTCCACCTCTCCGTTAATTTTAATCTGTGTAGTTTCCCAGTCAAAACGTTCCCTCTTGACACCCTCTTCCCAGAGAACATGTCTTGGATCGTGCTCTCCAAGAGGACAGAGTCCCACATATTAACATCGCTGATCTCCCCAACAAAACTCTGTTGGCATCAAAATCTCCCAGGTAAACATCTGGATCTTGCCCAAGGAGAACCTTGCCTCCAGGACGGACGTGTGACCCTTCCTGTAGATTTTGGTCAAGCTTTTCTTCCCGTCCATGAAGAGGGCAGCTGCACCTGAACTGGAGTCCCAGGTGACACACAGGTGGGTTTCCAGGCACTGAGCTGAGGGACTTGGAAGAGGACACCATTTCCACTCAAGTAGAAGGACAATCTAAAAACACAATGAATTTGTATGCATCTTTCAAAACAAGATTTCAGAGGGTTTAACAGTGCAAAAATAAAAGTAAAAGTACATGTGAAATCAGTAATAGTAGTAGCAGAAGTATAGTAGAAGTACAGTAGTATTTTTTAGCAGTATTAGTTTTAGGCCTTCAAAGTCTTTACCTGCCATCCAGTTCACGCCACACATTCAGCTCATCATAGTCTCCAGTCCGGTACGCAAAGAGGATGACCTCGCGCTCACCGCTGAGCTCTGTGGCCACACGCATGCACAGAGTAAAAGCCCTCAGGTTCAGGGGTTTCTGGGGGACCAACTCAGCATAACTGGTGCTCGTCTCAGAGGGGAACACCAAGGACTTAATGGTGTGACTCCCTGAGAGACAAGAAACAGAGGACTTGTCAAGAAAATGCACAAAAGAACAAGAGGCAGGCAACAACACAGAAACATCAGCATGGTTTTCTGGGACTTAAATATTTATATATACATATATATATATTTATCTGTATATATACATATATATACACAGACATATACAAATGTGTACAAATGATTTTCCATCTGACAGAGTTGATGACTACATTTAATAATGAATTTAATTAGGCTGGTCTTTTACAAGGTTTAACAGCCAAGGATTTGATTTTTTAAAAATATATTTTACAGCATAAACGAAGAGCAAAAAATAAATAAATAAATAAATAAATAAATTACCCGCCATTGATGTGGAGATGGCAATGAGGAAAAGGACGACTGAAAGTCTCATTTTGGCTCAGGAAACCTGCAGAAGATTTAACAATTTACTTAATTACTCATTTCATACTCTTCCATGCATCTTGCAATATTAAGTCTTATCCTTAGTTTTTATGTGTAGGAAAAGTTATTCAAAGAAATTAGAGTACAATGAAGCTGTATACATACCGTGCTGCTGTGCAGGTCCTGCTACAGACGGTCTGAACAGGGTTTTATGGTGTGAATCTCCAAACTCCTCCCCATTAAAACACACAGATATGCATCCTTGTGTAATATTTTGACTGTAGATCAAATGACTGATCTAGGACAGGACCTAGAACTGTTTAGGACAAAACTGGGTCATATCAATGTCCAGTGGGCTGAAAAACTAAACTAAAAGCAAACATAAAGACATGCAAAGTGCAGGTATTGTGAAGGAGGCTTCTCTTTGCATTTTCCAATAACATGCATCTGATATACCAAATAACAGCATCTTTAGTCCTTCACTCATTCTTATATAATGTGTTGGTTTTAAATGAGGTGAATGAAACTGTTCAGACAAGATAAGATCATTGCTGACACACTGAATTTAAGGCAAAGAAAATCAAAGTCCAGGTATTGTGAGCAGGGTTTCTGTTGACATTTTCCAACAACATATGGCTGAATCAGGTTGAGGACACCAAAGGGGACACAAAAGGACACTAACACACAATAGTTATTTATTATCATCATCTTTGGAAGTCAGATAAATCAATATTTTAGTGGTTTCAGGGAATAAATCTGTCTGCCTTTGAGGTATATTGTACTTTTCAATTCCATTAAAGTAACTGAAATTGAAACGGATCCCTATCATTGCTTTAAATCTACCCTTTGAGATGTTACACCATATTAAATTGTCTAGAATTTTTCCTTTCTTTCCACTCAGTTTCACTTTATTTTGAAAAACTCAAAATATTAAAGGGACAATTCACCCCAAAATCAAAAATACGTACATATTTCCTCTCACCTGTAGTGCTATTTACATTAAGACAGTTTTGGTGTGAGTTGCCAAGTTTTGGAGCTATCGGCTGTAGAGATGTCTGCCTTCTGTCAAACATAAAGGGACTAAATGTCACTTGGCTTGTGGTGCTCAAAGTGCCAAAAAATACATTAGAAAAACTCAACTAAGATGTTTATTTCCAGAAATCATGACCTGGCTACTAAAGATAATCTACAGACCTTGTTGTGGGCAGTTTCATGCAGGACCTGTTTTATTTCTAATAAAAAGAAAATTTTATCTTAGAAACCTTTCTTTCATGTCCTCATTTCAGCTGTCCTACCAATAAAGACACAAAAGGCCCAAAAAATACGAATAAAAAAAGTTGAAGTTCCGATGAAACAGCTGGCAGAGTGCTTATTGGTTACGGTTTTCCTATTCAGTGACGTTTACAGCAGCTAATAGCGCTGTGTGTTGCAGCTAAAGCGGTTCATGGATGGAGGCAGGGTTGCCGGGTCCGCATTTTTTCTGCATAATTGGGCTACTATTGAAGCGCTAATTTTTTGGGTATGCTGGTTGGGCGGACCTATTTGGCATGCAAATTACATTAATATCTATAAATACACATCCGTATTTGAAAGTAAATCATTTATTTCTACCTAAATCCCACTAAACTGACTCCAGATCAGCATGTACACACACAGACCTGCCACACATCAACACACACGCCAACATAAACAAGTAGAAATATGATGCGCCCGTGCTCTGCGCCTGCTAGCACCAGTTTTATTGGCCACTGGGTTGGTTTTGTCACACAGACCTGTTGGCTGACTCTTCCCCACTGATGGCACATGTCTGTAGGAGCCGTCATTTCCACACTTCAGATTCATTATCTATGTAAGCAGCCATGCAGTGCATTCTGGTAGTGTCGCCTTGCATTTCAAGAGATGGGGCATCACGTTGGTGGCTCCTCATTTGCATAAAGTTGAGATATAGGCTACTTTGTGCAAATCAGGGGCCTCAAGTGCAACTCACCGTCTCTAGAAACATCCAATAAACTTTTAAACTGACCATTGTTGAAACAAATTTAGTAACGCCCCCAAGTACAGAATGAGTCATCAACATTTTTTAATCATCTTCCAAGATTTTAAAACTCTGAAATACTATTAAAATACCTCAGAATACTGACAAAACAACTTTTTTTTGTCTTTTTTGGGCCAGATACTGGAGTATAAATGAAGTATAATACAACACTTACATATTGATTTTGACCTTTAAAACTCAAAGTGCAGTTGTACTTTGCCTATTTTTTTGAGTGTGTGTTAAGCATTGACATTAGACATTATCATACAGAGCAGCATTTTGATCAACAAATCATCTTCTTTATATACTTAATATAATTATAATAATACCTACATTGTTCCAGCCTGTCATGTGCATGAGCGTTACAGCTCACGATTAATAACCTCCAACTCTCCGTTAATTTTAATCTGTGTAGTTTCCCAGTCAAAAACGTTCCCTCTTGACACCCTCTTCCCAGAGAACATGTCTTGGATCGTGCTCGCCGAGAGGACAGAGTCCCACATATTAACATCGCAGATTTCCCCAACAAAACTCTGTTTGGCATCAAAATCTCCCAGGTAAACGTCCGGATCTTGCCCGAGGATAACCTTCCCTCCGGCGCGGACGGTGTGACCCTTCTTGTAGATTTTGGTTAAGCTTTTCTTCCCGTCCATGAAGATGGCAGCTGCACCTGAACTGGAGTCCCAGGTGACACACAGGTGGGTTTCCAGAGCACTGAGCTGAGGGACTTGGAAGATAACACCCTCTCCACTCAAGAAGAAGGACAATCTAAAAACACACATATAAAATGAATTCGAATGCATCTTTCAAAACAGGGTTTCAGAGGGTTTAACAGTGCAAAATAAAAGTAAAAGTACGTGCTAAATCATTGTAACAGATATTTATTGTACATTTAATCAGTTCAGTTCATCGGTTGTGTGACAGCGTAAAATCATATTTAATATAATAATACATGAATGGATGTCATTATTATTGTTTGCAGTAGGCGCAGTAGTAGCAGCCTTGTTGTACAGTATTATGAGTATCAGTTTTACAGTGTAGTAGTAGCAGTAGTAGTAATGGTATTGTTAGTGGTTGCCTATCGTTCATAGCAGTAGTAGTAGTAGTGTTTGTAGTAGTGGAAGTATTGGTAATAGAAGTACAGCAGTACTAGAAGTATTTTTATCATTATTAGTATTAGTTTTAGGCCTTCAAGTCTTTACCTGCCGTCCAGTTCACGCCACACATTCAGCTCATCATAGTGTGTTGTCCGATACGCAAAGAGGATGACCTCACGCTCACCGCTGAGCTCTGTGGCCACACGCATGCACAGAGTGAAAGCCCTCAGGTTCAGGGGTTTCTGGGGGACCAACTCAACATAACTGGTGCTCGTCTCAGAGGGGAACACCAAGGACTTAATGGTGTGACTCCCTGAGAGACAAGAAACAGAGGACTTGTCAATTAAACTGTTCTAGCTCTAGTTGGTTTATTCACCTTTGAATTTGCCGACTAATGCAAAAACAAAACATTGACTTTATAATTTTATACATGTACAGATTTGCAAAGACAGAGGAAAGATATATAATTACCCGCCAATGACGTGGAGATGGCAATGAGGAAAAGGACGACTGAAAGTCTCATTTTGTCTCAGAAAACCTGCAGAAAATTTAACATTTTACTTATTTGCTCATTTCACACATTTTCATGCATTATGCAATTTTAAGTGATATCCAGAGTTTTTATGTGTAGGAAAAGTTATTCAAAGAAATTAAAGTACAATGAAGCTGTATACATACCGTGCTGCTGTGGAGGTCCTGCTACAGACGGTCTGAACAGGGGTTTTATGGTGTGAATCTCCAAACTCCTCCCTGTTAAAACACACAGATATGCATCCTTGTGTAATGTATTGTCTTTAGATTAGGTGACTGATCTAGGACGGGACCTAGAACTGTTTAGGACAAAACTGGGTCATATCAATGTCCAGTGGGCTGAAAAACTAAACTAAAAGCAAACATAAAGACATGCATTTATTGTGAAGGAGGCTTCTCTTTGCATTTTCCAATAACATGCATCTGTTATTGCAAATAACAGCATCTTTAATCCTTCACTCATTCTTATATAATGTGTTGGTTTTAAATGAGGTGAATGAAACTGTTCAGACAAGATAAGATCATTGTTGACACACTGAATTTAAGGCAAAGAAAATCAAAGTCCAGGTATTGTGAGCAAACAATGTATGGCTGAGTCAGGTCGACAACAGCAAAGGGGACACAAAAGGACACTGACATGCAAGAGTTATTTATTATCATCATCACTGGAAGTCAGGTAAATCAATATTTTAGAGGGGTGGGGGCTAGGGAGGGGCTTGTTGCAGACATTAATTGGCATTTACAGTAGCCAATAGCACTGTGCATTATGTCCCCCAGCTAAAGTAGTCCATGGATGGAGGCAGGGTTGCCAGGTCTGCATACTTTATGTGGAATTTGGCTGTATTTGAAGTGTTGCCGCTGGGTTTTTTGGGTCCACTGGTTAGGTGGACCTGTTTGGTATGCAAATAACATTAATAATATCTATGAATACACATCCATATTTGAAATTAGATCATTTATAAAAAGAGAAATGAGCTAAGAAATAAGGTGCACAGAGCAGCATTTTGATCAACAAATCATCTTCTTTATATATTTAATATAATTATAACATTACCGACATTGTTCCAGCCTGTCATGTGTGAATGTTACAGCTACAGCTCACGAGACAAAACCTCCACCTCTCCGCTCCTTCTAATCTGTGTGGTTCCCCAGTCAAAAATGTTCCCTCTTGGCACCATCTTCCTGGAGAAAATGTCTTGGATCTTGCTCTCTGAGAGGACAGAGTCCCACATATTAACATCGCTGATCTCCCCAACAAAACTCTGATTGGCATCAAACTCTCCCAGGTAAACGTCTGCATCTTGTCCGATGACAACTGTGCCTCCACCACGGACGCTGTGACCCTTCCTGTAGATTTTGGTCAAGCTTTTCTTCCCGTCCATGAAGACAGTAGTTGCACCTGAACTGGAATCCCAGGTGACACACAGGTGGGTTTCCAGGGCACTGAGCTGAGGGACGTTGAAGAAGACACCGTCTCCAGTCATGAAGAGGGACAATCTAAAACACACACATATATATATAAAATTTGTTATGCATCTATAAAAACAGAGTTTTGCAGGGTTTAACAATGCAAAATAAAAATACATTAAGGTTAAAAGTTGGTGTGAAATCAGTTTAACAGACATTATATTGTGCATTTCATCAATTCGGTACAATACCTTGATTGTGTGGTAATAAAAAATTATATTTAATATAATAATACATGAATACATGTCATTCATGGCTAACAACATACAATACAATTGCACTGGAGCAGATGTATATAAAACATTAAACATCATTCACTTTTACTTTATTGAATTTACTCAATCGCACGTGGCTCTGGAGCTGCAGGTTGCAGACCCCCGTACGCTGTAAAAACCAAATAAGTTATCAGAACTCAAAAAAAAATTGAGGCAATCAGTTGCCACAATTTTCTTAAGTTCATAAACTCATAAGTCTGAGGGTATCTGAGCTTAAATATTTGTGTTACATGTGCCCTTTGATTCCAGTTAACTGAAAATTATTGATTAAGACAGCATGAAGATGTTCAGTAATAATAGGTCAGAATTTTATTCTCCCCTCTCATTGCAATAAATTAACAGTATACTGAATTTCATGCATTTAATTTTCAGTATACTCAGTCGGATAATAAACAAAATAGTTTTTTGAAATATTCTAAAATATGTGTGTTTTAGGGACACTGTTCCCTCATTAATTTAAAATTATTCAATAGACTCAAAAGAAAGAAAATTCCTCTGGCAGTCAACATTTTTAAGTTAGTAGAACCTCTAAACGAAAGTTAAATTTTCACTACTTATGACAAATAATTAATTTGAGCAGTCGGTTTTTAAGTGTACTAGTAGTAATTGTATTGTTAGTAGTGGTTGTCTATTGTTCATAGCAGTAGTAGTAGTAGTGTTTGTAGTAATGGAAGTATTAGTAGAAGTTCAGTAGTATTTTAACAGTTAAGTTTTGGCCTTCAAAGCCTTTACCTGCCGTCTCGTGCACGCCACAAGTTCAGCTCATCATCTCGTCTAGTCCGGTACGCAAAGAGGATGACCTCGCGCTCACCGCTGAGCTCTGTGGCCACACGCATGCACAGAGTGAAAGCCCTGAAGATCATTTGTTTCCGGGGATCAGCTCAACATAAGTGTTTCTCGTCTCAGAGGGGAACACCAAGGTCATCATGGTGTGACTCCCTGAGAGACAAGAAACAGCAAACATCTTCTCAGAGATGTTTTGTCAACCTGCTGCTCTAAGTGTTAAGCATCCATAGATTTAGCTGCAATTATCTCCCTTCTTCTCTTTCTACATGTTCCTTTATTTACAGTAAATATGTTTTATGTTAATGTCAGTCTGACATTTTATTTATTAAAGGGATAAATTTTTTACCATTTTTGCTTGAAAAAATAATCAGCTGTAAGAAATTTGATGTTCATCAACTTGTCAATTAATTGTTCTAGCTCTAGTTCATTTATTCACCTTCAAATTTGCCGACAAATGCAAAAACAAAACATTGACTTTATAATTTTATACATGTACAGATTTGGAAGAACATAGAGGAAAGCTATAAAATGACCTGGCAACAGCGTGGAGATGCCAATGAGGAAAAGGACGACTGAAAGTCTCATTTTGTTTCAGAAAACCTGCAGAAAATTTAACAATTTACTCAATTACTCATGTCACACATTTTCATGCATTATGTAATTTTAACTTTTCTTTATACTTAGTTTTTATGTGTAGGAAAAGTTATTCAAAGAAATAAAAGTACAATGAAGCTGTATACATACCGTGCTGCTGTGGAGGTCCTGCTACAGACGGTCTGAACAGGAGTTTTATGTTGTGAATCTTCAATCTCCTCCCCGTTATAACACACTGATATTCAAACAACAGCATCTTTAATCCTTCACTCACCTCTACATCATGTGTTGGTTTTAAATGAGGTGAATGAAACTGTTCAGACAAGATAAGATCATTGCTGACACACTGAATTTAAGACAAAGAAAATCAAAGTCCAGGTATTGTGAGCAGGGTTTCTGTTGACATTTTCCAACAATAATCAGCTGAATCAGGTCAAGGACACCAATGGGGACACTGACACACAAGAGTTATTTATTTGAATCATCCCTGATTAAAGAAAAAAAAAAAAGAAGTCAGATAAATCAATATTTTAGTGGTTTCAGGGAATTCATCTGTCTGCCTTTGAGGTATATTGTACTTTTCAATCCCATTTAAGTAACTGAAACTGAAACGGATCCCTTTTTTTTTGGTGTAATCCTAGTGACGCTAGAATTGAGGAGGAGGATGTGGGCTGATGCAGAATCAAAGTGGGCCGACGACGATGCATCTCTCTCTGGCTCGCTCTCTGAGGTCTAAGCCGGGTTAGTTTAGCTCTCATCCCGGCTCTCCTCTGCGACGATGGTGTGGCTGGTCTGGATAAAGAACAATTCTTTCTTTGGCCTTTACTATGTGGGACTTACTCAATAATTCTATAATGTCACATTTCAGGGAGAAAAATGATTGCAGTTCAAACACATTTTATTTGTATTTATAAGTATAGTTAATTAGGCACACCTTTTAAAGTATCATTACTTTAAAATTACTTTTAGACATGGTGACACCATGGTAAATTGTCTATAGTCGTTCCTTTCTTTCCACACAATTCCACTTTATTTTGAAAAACTAAAATTAGTAAAAGGACAGTTCACCTCAAAATCAAAAATACACACATATTTCTTTTTACCTGTAGTGCTATTTACATTAAGATAGTTTTGGTGTGAGTCGCCAAGTTTTGGAGCCATAGGCCGTAGAGATGTCTGCCACATTAGAAAAACTCAAAAGAAATGTTTATTTCCAGAAATCATGACCTGGTTACTAAAGATAATCTACAGACCTTGTAGGCAGTTTCATGAAGGAACTATTTTCTTTCAAGTAAAAAGAAAGTAGTTCTGGTAGATTCTACCCTAGGCTAGCTAGACTTGGGTCCACTGGTTGGGCGGACCTATTTGGCATGCAAATTACATTAATATCTATAAATACACATCCATATTTGAAAGTAAATCATTTATTTCTACTTAAATCCTACTAAACTGACTCCAGATCAGCATGTACACACACAGACCTGCCACACATCATACACATGCCAACATAAACAAGTAGAAATATGATGCGCCCGTGCTCTGTGCCTGCTAGCACCAGTTTTATTGGCCACTGGGTTGGTTTTGTCACACAGACCTGTTGGCTGACTCTTCCCCACTGATGGCACATGTCTGTAGGAGCCGTCATTTCCACACTTCAGATTCATTATCTATGTAAGCAGCCACGCAGTGCATTCTGGTAGTGTCGCCTTGCGTTTCTAGAGATGGGGCATCACGTTGGTGGCTCCTCATTTGCATAAAGTTGAGATATAGGCTACTTTGTGGAAATCAGGGGCCTCAAGTGCAACTCACCGCCTCTAGAAACCTCAGATAAACTTTTAAACTCACCGTTGTCTATCTGAAATGAAGACAGATTCAGCAACTGCATTGTTTATTTCTTGCCTAACATGTTTTCAGAAACACATTTTGATGAATTATTTTGGCAGTATAAGAGAATTTTCCAAAAGAGTTGCCAAGTTGGCCTGATATGAAATCTGGGAGAAGACAATTCAATTTATTTGTCTGGCAGTTTTACAACTGCATTTTTTCCTGCTTTTCCTCAAACTGGGGGGTCAATGCACCCCCAATTTCAACTTTGGGGGGAGGCATAAAACCCAGTGAACCCCTGTAGATGGTGCCCCATTGGACGGTCCAAAACAGCATGAGAGCCCAACAGAGGCCAGTTTGACAACAGGGAATAGGCTACAGTCCCAAGGTGACTTCTTGCTGGGTTTGGCTCCCAGTCCCCAGGGCTGAGTCACGGCTAACCAAGCTAACAGCGGTTAGCAGTTAGCTAACTTACTTTAGCAACCTGTAAAGCTATCTTTCCATCAGGAAATGGTGCTGTATTCCCTGTTGGCCTCGGAGGCTGTGCTCACAGGGAGGCCGCTGAGCCCGACAAAACAACTTTTTTGTCTTTTTTTGGGCCAGATATTGGAGTATAAATGAAGTATAATGATATCACAACACCTACACATTGATTTTGACCTTTAAAACTCAAAGTGCAGTTGTACTTTGCCTATCTTTTTGGGGGTGTGTTAGGCATTGACATTTGACATTATCATACAAACCACCACATTGTCAGCACAGGCTTTTATTGGACTGAAAAGAAATGAGCTAACAAATAAGGTGCACAGAGCAGCATTTTGATCAACAAATCATCTTCTTTATATACTTTGTATAATTATAACATTATCGACATTGTTCCAGCCTGTCATGTGTGAATGTTACAGCTACAGCTCATGATTAATAACCTCCACCTCTCCGTTAATTTTAATCTCTGTAGCTTCCCAGTCAAGAACGTTCCCTCTTGGCACCCTCTTCCCGGAGAACATGTCTTGGATCGTGCTCTCTGAGAGGACAGAGTCCCACATATTAACATCGCAGATTTCCCCAACAAAACTCTGTTTGACATCAAAATCTCCCAGGTGAACGTCTGGATCTTGCCCGAGGAGAACTGTGCCTCCAGGACGGATGGTGTGACCCTTCCTGTAGATTTTGGTCAAGCTTTTCTTCCCGTCCATGAAGAGGGCAGCTGCACCTGTACTGGAATCCCAGGTGGCACACAGGTGGGTTTCCAGGGCACTGAGTTGAGGGACTTGGAAGAGGACACCATTTCCACTCAAGTAGAAGGACAATCTAAAAACACACATATATATAATTTGTTATGCACCTATAAAAACAGAGTTTTGGAGAGTTTAACAATGCAAAATAAAAATGCATTGACGTTAAAAGACAAATAAAATATGGGGACCGGTAGGTGTGAAATCAGTTTAATCAATCAGGTTATATTTAATATAATAATACATGAATGCATGTCATAATTATTGTTTGCAGTAGGCGCAATAGTAGCAGCCTTGTTGTACAGTATTATGAGTATCAGTTTTACAGTGTAGTAGTAGCAGTAGTAGCAGTAGTAGTAATGGTATTGTTAGTGGTTGTAAAGCTACCGTTCATAGCAGTAGTAGTAGTAGTGTTTGTAGTAGTGGAAGTAATTGTAGTAGAAGAAGTATTGGTAATAGAAGTACAGCAGTAGTAGAAGTATTTTTTTAACAGTATTAGTATTAGTTTTAGGCCTTCAAAGTCTTTACCTGCCATCCAGTTCACGCCACACATTCAGCTCGTCAGAGTCTCCAATCTGGTACGCAAAGAGGATGACCTCGCGCTCACCACTGAGCTCTGTGGCCACACGCATGCACAGAGTGAAAGCGCTCAGGTTCAGGGGTTTCTGGGGGACCAACTCAACATAACTGGTGCTCGTTTCAGTGGGAAACACCAAGGACTTAATGGTGTGACTCCCTGAGAGACAAGAAACAGAGGACTTGTCAATAAAATGCAGAAAAGAACAAGAGGCAGGCAACAACACAGAAACATCAGTATGGTTTTCCAAGCCTTAAATATTGAGAATTGGGACAAATCATGTCTTACTCCTTATGTGTATATGTTCCTTGCCTTGAAACTCTAAATATGTTTCATGTTAATGTCAGTCTGACATTTAATTTATCATAAAGGGATAAAATTTGACCATTTTTGCTTGAAAACGTAATCAGCTGCAAGAAACTGTTAATTTGCTGTTCATCAACTTGTCAATTAAACTGTTCTAGCTCTAGTTCGTTTATTCACCTTTAAATTTGCCAACTAATGCAAAAACAAAACATTGGATTTATAATTTTATACATGTACAGATTTGCAAAGACAGAGGAAAGATATATAATTACCCGCCAATGACGTGGAGATGGCAATGAGGAAAAGGACGACTGAAAGTCTCATTTTGTCTCAGAAAACCTGCAGAAAATGTTTGGTTTTTATGTGTAGGAAAAGTTATTCAAAGAAATTAGAGTACGATGAAGCTGTATACATACCGTGCTGCTGTGGAGGTCCTGCTACAGACGGTCTGAACAGGGGTTTTATGGTGTGAATCTCCAAACTCCTCCCCATTAAAACACACAGATATGCATCCTTGTGTAATATTTTGACTGTAGATCAGATGACTGATCTAGGACGGGATCCAGAATGGTTTTGGACAAAATTGGGTCATATCAATGTCCAGTGGGCTGAAAAACTAAACTAAAAGCAAACATAAAAACATGCAAAGTGCAGGTATTGTGAAGGAGGCTTCTCTTTGCATTTTCCAATAACATGCAAATAACAGCATCTTGAATGCAAATAACAGCATCTTTAATCCTTCACTCATTCTTATATAATGTGTTGGGTTTAAATTAGGTGAATGAAACTATTTAGACAAGATATGATCATTGCTGACACACTGAATTTGAAAATCAAAGTCCAGGTATTGTGATCAGTGCATCTCAGGTCAAGGACACCAAAGGGGACATATGAGGACACTGACACTGAAAATGTATTTATTTGCATCATCCCTGATTAAAAAAAAAAAAAAAAAAAGAAGTCAGATAAATCAATACTTTAGTGTTTCAGGGAATAAATCTGTCTGTCTTTGAGTTATATTATTGTTTTCAATTCCATTAAAGTAACTGAAACTGAAATGGATCCCTTTTTTTGATACAATCCTAGTGATGCTATCAGTCTTCAAAAGCAAGACAGTCTCGCATCAGTATTTTGGGATCTGTCTGCCCACCCCTTCTTAAGAGCTCATGAACACAACAAAGTTGGGAGAACAACTTCCCAACTCGGGGAATGGGACATCTGAGGAGCACATGAATTCATGAGTCTGGACAGTGGCGTCTTCCTCATAGTCACAAAAATGTGAAACTCATGAGCACACGTGTGGGGAACGTATTAAATTCATCTGGTCTAACTTTACTTCCAGACAAACTTGTCAGATGCCACTGCATCTGCATTTGTTATGTGGGGGTGGGGTTTGAGGAGGAGGATGCAACGTTCCACACCCGAGTTTGTTTTAGTGATGAGGCAACCTTTCATGTTTCAGGGAAACTGAACACACATAATGTGAGATGGGGATCAGAACACCCCCATGTTACAAGGGAACTTCACAAAGATAGTCCAAAGGTGAATGTGTGGTGTGGGATCATGTGCAATCGAATCATTGGTCCATTTTTCTTCAACGAGAGATTAATTACTGCAAATATTTACCTTGGCCTTTTGACTGAATATGTGGCACCACAACTGGGATGACCTTCAACCAACCATCATTTCCCAGCAAGATGGTGCACCACCACATTGGGGACTGCATGTGCGTGGGTTCCCAAATCAAACATTTCCAGACCGGTGGATTGGAAGGGATGGCCCAATTCCCTGGCCACCTCGTTCACCAGATATCACTCCCCTGGACTTTCTGTGGGGTTATGTTAAAGATATCAGGTATCGAACCAAGATACGGGACATCATGACCTGCCATTGCCACCATTGATGAGGCTATGCTACAGCAACCATGCTAAGAAATCGAGTACCGTCTTGGTGTGCTTCGTGCAAGCAATGGTGTCCATATAGAGGTGTATTAAATGAGGCAAAAAAAACATCAATATCTACTTTTCATTTTGTAATAATTTCCACTGATTTGTCTATTCATTTGCCTTTGTAATAAATTTGTTAAATTGTAAAGAGACTTTATGGACACCCTGTACATCTCACAGTATGATTACTGTAAATTAATTACATTACCACAGTACTGTAATTGTTACAGTAATAATCACAGTAATTGTTGCAGCAATAGTCAGTATGCTGTATTTTTAATCACAACACTAATTTGACTAGTTGTAAGACATTACTGTATTAATTTTAATACTATAAATTAATAACTGTAGAATAATTACATACTGTACACTTTTAATCACAAAAATTTAATTTATTTCATCAATTCACCGAAATTTAAATACTTAAATATATTTAAAAAACATTTTAAAGTGTTTTAGTTTGGTCGTTTCACATTCGTCTGAGTTCAAATTAATGCTGAATGTTCTGTCTGTTTATGAGTCATACAGCTGTGTATAGTCTGATTATGGTCACTTTTTTCTGTCAAAATAGTATTTATTTCAAAGTTCCACTGGTGGTGGTGATAAAGTAAACTCAGCCTCCCTCTTTCATTCATTTAATCACCTTGTTGAAATGCATTGTGATATTTGTGCATATCCAAAAACATGTTGATATCAAACATCAACATGATATCAAATAATGTTTAAAAGTAGGCGTGTTTCTCCCTCCACTCACAAATGTGAGATTTTCTTTTGTACTCCAGTCCTGCAATCTTGTTGTCTGTTTGGTTTGTTTACAGCACAGAGCAAAAGGGGTTGTGTGTCATAACTGCTGTAAAAAACAAAAACAAAAAAACAACTGAGACAAATATTCTGGATTTGCTGTTTACATGTCGAAAGAATGCTCCTAAAACCAGAATAATACCAGCACGTCTTAATCAGAATATGCTCCATTCAGAAGAGGGCCCAAATCAGAATATTCAACCAGAATATGCTATTTACATGAACTTTATCAAATTCAGAATTAATAATGTGCATGTAGACACAGCCACTGATGCACTATAATTAAGACAGTGGTCTTCAACACGGGATCTATGACCCCTACGGTGTCTTCAGTTACTAAAGAGAGCCTCCAAATTTTTGTTTCATCTTTTTTTTTTTCCCAAAAAATTAATTTTGTCTAGAATTATGTAGAAAATACACATCATTATTTTTATGAATGCGTACAAATGTGATCTTTAAGGCTAAACAGAGATTTTCCAAACACTGATACTGTTGTCAAAAGCAGCTTACTTTCCCATGCGATCAGTCTGGATCACCCTTAAAGTTACAATTTATTTGTCTTTGAAATGATACAAATTATTTTCAGTGTGTTTTGCCAAATGAGATTAAAAATGATTTCCCTTTATGCAAATCACCAACATCATTTACACCATGTTTTTAGCCTGAATCTTCACTGTAGATCTTTAGCTTGGAGCCACGTTCATGTGTGTGTGCACACCGTCTGAACTGGGTGTGTGTGGTGTGACAGTGTGTACGCACGAGTTAACAGCATGTCGAGGCTTTAGGAGACTTGATTACACCGGATGAGAAGCATGGAGGCATTTTCTGACTTTTTGGCTGTTTTTTCAATTTAAAAATAACTGCAGAAAATAGTAAGGAAGAATCATCCAAAAAAAGTCAAATTAAAAGACTTTATGACATTTAAGTGAATCATAGTGGTAGGAATAAAAGTACTATATCATTATTCCAGAAAAAAAATGTGAATGTAGTTAAGTGAACATATATTTAATCATAAAACACTTTGCTGGTCATGCTTTAAACTATTTTAATTACCCCCTTGCTGCAGAATGCAGAATGGGGCTGGATATCTGATGGGCGGAGCGTAACCTATGTTAGCCTAATAAAACAAATAGTGCCATCTGCTGGACGACTGCCAGAAGCACAAGATACAAATCTGTACTCAACTTATGTAATGGAAACTTGCAGTAAGATAAGAAGATAAGATAAGATAAGATAAGATAAGATGGACTTTATTGATCCCACACTGGGGAAATTCACTTGTCACAGTAGCTCAAATAGTACAGGTAGGAAAATAACAATAAAGTACTTATAAAATTAAGATAAAAATAGAGAATATACATATACCTATCAGATTTAAAATATAGAGTCTAAGAGTATAAGAGTATAAAGTGTTCAGATACTAAGTACAGGGCTGTACACACAAGACTATTTACAATATATAACCTTTCACTTGTACATATATGGAAAAACAATAGGGATATGTGGATATGAGTATATACCTAGGCATATACTGGAAACTGTGCAGGATAATTGCACATACAGTTGTAAAATACACACATGGTGTGTAGCATTAAATGTAAAAAAAATGTAAACTGTTGCCTTGCAGAGGCAGATTGCACAGAGGAGGGTATGGAGGGTATGTTGGATTGCAGCACAGAGGCGGGTATATTTATATACACCTGTTCACTAATTAAATGCATAAATATATTTTAAATATACCTTTTTATTAAGCAGTACAAGATATAAATCTGTACACAACTAAATATAATGGAGCTATGCTCAAATAATATGGTCATCTGGGACGGGGTCATGTCCGACTCCACCTCTTAATCAGACCCCGCCCATCCATGACCCCGCCCCACTCCACGTTCTGCAGCGAGGAACCCAAACTGACGGGCACTAGGACCCATAAGACACCTGCAGCACGCCGGGTAAACATGGCGGACCAAAACAAGAGAGAAACCGAAGAGAAGTTTTTTAATGAAATACTGAGGTGCGTTGTTGTCTTTATTGGCAGTTAATAGTAAACGTATCGACAGGGGAGCAGTAACTTTCACATATGTTCTTGCTCAGCGGCTGTATGTTTTACATTTTCTGTTTCCGGAGCTTTTGAGCGGCTGCCCTGCTCACATGGTGGGACAGCAGTTCATTAACTGTCAGTCAGCTGGCGAAAGTTTAGAGGTTGAGGCACGTGCATGTGATGTTCATCATTTATCTTAAGATAACCTCGTTTTTATAAACGCTGTAAGATAACTGTTTAGTATTTTATAAGTCGTTATCGTTTCTACAAGCTGTGAAACAAAAGGGGCACCAGTGTAAAATATAAACTAAATAAATTAGGAATTAATTGGAATGAAAGCTGTTTTTCCCACGGTGTGTTTTTGCCTTTGAACAGACATTAAATGGCCTTAAATGGACATAACCTGTGAGGGGAGGCCCCACAGCAGTGACTCATGACTTAATGACTCATCATCACAGTGGAAAAACACAACAATCCTGTGAGCCATGACATGCAGCTGTACTTCACTTCAAGTAATAGGAAAACATCATCCCTACAGTATTATCCATTTATTTATTGATAAATATCGATATTG
The DNA here is from genome assembly GCA_034769285.1 of Lutjanus argentimaculatus. Lineage (NCBI taxonomy): Eukaryota > Metazoa > Chordata > Actinopteri > Lutjaniformes > Lutjanidae > Lutjanus > Lutjanus argentimaculatus. The sequence goes on along the minus strand of JAWZSL010000030.1, from coordinate 4,839,066 downwards.
AGGTATCGGTTCAATGATACTTGATATTTCATTTTGTCCACATCGCTTACTCTTTCTTTGCAGACCGCTGCATAGTTTGACACCAATGCAATATTTTCCATATGACCATCGCTATTTGAGAATTTACACTATGCTGTTTTTGAGAAAATTATATTAGTTATCGTAAATCAGGGCCTGAAATATTTCAGTTACTTCTGATCAGGTTAGTATTGGTTTAGATACCAGCCCAGGGTATCAGATCAGTGCATTGCTCAAAAATTAAGGCAATACTCTTGTGATTAGAGGGTCGTAGGTTTGATCCCCCACAACGGCAGAATAAATCTAGAAGAAAGGTAGCATTTGCCCCTCCCTTGTAATAATCACTGAGGTACCCTTCAGCAAGGCCCTCAATCCTGACTGGTCCGGTGGAGCTGCTCAGTGGCCGGCCACAGACTGTGGTTGTACTCAGCAGGTTCCAGGTGTGAATGTGAGCAGGGATTTCCTGAATAAAGCCCCTTTTGCCCCTTTTCCCCTTTTACACTGGACAACAAGACAACCAACACCCACTAACATCTGGCTTTTGCCTTCACTGGGAATGGGTACAATCGGCATTTCCACTCACCTGTCAGTTGATGTAAACATCAACACTTGGTGCTTGGCACACAATTGCTGATTATGATATTTTTGATTACTAAGTGATAAATTTTTCTATAAATTAGAATTGTTATAGAAAACCTTTTATTATGAAGCAGCAAAATAAGGAGGTGATTTCATCAGCAGCAACTTAACATGACTCCTGTACAGCTGAAAGTAAAAATGAAACTGCAAAATAAAGCAAACCTGAAAGTACAAACAGCGACACAGGGGAGAAACTGAACTTCAAACCACAGAGATTCAGTTAGAAGCTACAAAAGTCTTAAGAACTGAAAACACAGAAAACCTCTTTCTCTCTGGTCTCTGAGTTAAGCCTTGGCTTTCCAGCACCCATTAGAGAAAAAACAGGAAGGCAAACTTGTCTACAGACATTGTGAAAGGAGTCAATTGCCTATTTTTAGCGTGTTTACCCCATTTAAAAAAACTTGCATGTATGGGTTCATTTTGGTGTAAAAATATATGAGAGCATTGCTCTCGCTGAAATGTCCCTGAATAAATTAAGGCTCCAAGAAATCAACTGCTGCCATTGTTCTGCATCACCAAGAATCAACTTTTTCAAGATTGATGAGTCTAGAAATAAAACGTTTATCTTTTCTGCCTACATACATCTTTCATAAACTTGGCAAGCACAGTGGTTTTTCTTCTCAGCTCTTCAGTGTCTTCCAAAACTTTAAGCATCACCACCTCGAATAAATTCAGTCTAAAACAACAGTTTATTGTGTCCAGACCTTTATATTTATATTTATATGTCTTGCCTTTATCTTGCCATAAAAGCATCAAATGTCTGAAGCTGAGCGTTGTTGTCTTTCTTTAAATTCCAGTCCCTCTGAACTGTTTGCAGCCCGGTCCAGGAGTCACAAGATCCCAGTGAGAGGACAGAAGGATTTCTTCCCCAATGACTCAGACGAGCAGAGACGGCGGCTTGAGCAGAGTCTGGATGAGCACTGGGGACTCATATCAGAGGAGAGAGTGGAGAGGCTGTGAGTATGCTTTCCATGCCTTTTTTTGGGATTGTTGCAGCCTAAAATGCCTGATTTCATGGCAGCTTTTCTAACAAATTGCAATCCAAGTTGTAATGTTGTTAGCCATTTTTTTGCAATGTAGTCCTCTGGGATTGAGATTATGAAAATTCTAACAAAATATGCTTTATTTGTAAATGAAGAAGTGCACCTAGGAGGTATTCCACAAAGAAGAAAAGTCTTAAATATGAGTGTGGATTGATGTTAATGGGATAAAAGAGTGAGATCAGGTTGTACTACACTGACCTGAGATAGATACTGTCTATTTTTATTTTTTACTGTAGAGGAAACCTTGTGAAGGCCACATGGATTCCAAGTGAGCAGATAGTCGAGCTCCAGTCTCCAGCTGTGAGTACTGTATGATTAAGTAAAACAAATTATCAATACACACCCCGTGATAAACTTGTCTTGTTGTAAAATGTTAGTCTGTGGCTTCCAACATTTGAGAAAACTGTTTTTACACAGGGAAAGTTTTGGCAGACGATGGGCTTTTCTGCCAACGGCAAGCAGTATCTCCTCCCTGAAGAGGCTCTCTACCTGATGGAGTGTGTGAGTTGCAAATAAAACCTGTTTACCAGGATGTGGTTTACCCTCTCAGGACACATCACTCTTTGTGTTATTCAATAATATTTATATAACACGTTTTTAGAGCCCTGCTGCAACATGTGATCTGTAAAATACTGACTGACGTCATTTTTCTGTGTGAGCAGGGGAACCTGCAGGTTTTTCATCAGGACCTGCCGCTGTCCATCCAGGACGGCTTTGAGAAGTTTCTGTCCTCGAGCACAGTGAGCCTCCAGCAGTATCAGGTGCAAGGAAATGTCCAAATATTCTGAAGGAGAACTGCATTACTGAAGGGATCTAACGGCTCCTTTTTTTTTTTTTTATCACAAAGGTGTTCGGGCATTTGAAGAGGCTCGGCTATGTGGTGCACAGATTTGATCCCAGGTAACAGAATCTTAATGCCCCATGTAGATGGAATCAGAAATATCAGACGATAATAGGAAGTAATTTTATTATTGATAGCAACAGAGCAATTCCATCCATCAATCTATTATCTATACCCTCATTTAAAGCCCCTTTCAGACTTCATTATGTAGTTTGGAGAAATGGATCCTGTCCAAATGTATCTTTAGGCTGGCTTTAAACAGTGAAACCTTCATGCAGCTTTCATCATCATCATCCTTCGAGTGCCCTTGAGATCTGAGACAAACGTTGCTTCCACTGGTCTCTGCTGCTCATTGCCACACCAATTTCATTTAAAGTCAGTCCAGTGTTCATAGTCAGCAGATCTGGAAATGTGAGTGGTCTTGTTCCTCTTGAAGGACAAGAAGTGTCCAGAGCAGAATGTCCGAGATTATCTGGTCTTTTGCTCTGGAGCAGTGTCCAGAAAGGCGGGCTCCTCTTTGTGCCACAACAGCTGAGATAAGAGGGATGCTACCATAAATCTGAGCTTTCGTGGGATGGTTCCTCCATGAGTCCACGAGAGGTTCTGGACATGCATGAGGAGTCTTGTGAATGTTCTGTGAAGACGATCCTGGAGCTCTTTATTCATTATCCATGTTGCAACGTCGTAAAGAGGGATACGAGCCACACAGGCTTTGAAAAAGTTGATCTTGGTAGCTCCTGAGACGTCTGACTGCCATATTGGATGTAACTTATTACAAACACTCCAAGTTGCCGATTTCCTTGATGCCCGTGCCCTTCATGGGGTGATGGGTGGATGATCCGGCTCTTGTTCAGAATCAGGCATTCTGTCGTCATGGCATTTAGCATTAGGCCCACTTTGGCTGCTGACTCTTCAAGGGATATTAAAAGCTCTTGAGCTGAGGACTTTGGTTGGTGAAAGTTGCCATAGAGTTCCATGGTGTTAAGTCCTTTGCAACACACTTCAAACTTGTTTGAAAGGCGGCTGCAAATGTTGCAAAACTTTGTTTCACGCAACAGCCAATCAAAATGACGATAGTGTGTCAGATGATGAAATTAGACTATGATGGCGCATCATTTCAACTGACGTAACAGATTGATTTCAACGCAACAACAGTTTATCACCAAAATGATCAAATCAATAAAACAGAAGAACCTTGATGAACAAACAAATGTGAGTGAGGCAAAGTTTGTTTACGTTGCAGGTGACTAATGCTACCGTTAGCTTAGTTATAGCTGTACTTTAATATTTTATGAGAATCAGAGCAGTTATCTAAAATACTATCATATATCAAGCTACAGTTTCACACTAAGGTCAGAGGGTGGCAGCAAAGAGCTTTTTATTTATTTATTTTCCTTGAGTCAGAGGGAGGAGGCTCACTGGATCACACTCCTTCAATTAAAATGTGAAATGATCCACTGGACTCCCTTTTGAGAAGCCAGCAGGCTGTGTTTTTTCCTCCAGAATATCAATAAGCATTAATGCATTGATAACTCTCTTCCTGTTCTCTGGGACAGTCATTATGAAACAAAGTAGCAGCTAGTGCCAGCAGAAAAAGTGATACAACACGTCAAATTACCAAACTAGCCAGTTAATTTTAGTAAAATTAACTATCAAATTGTGTTGCATGAGACTTTAATATTCTTGAGTTGCTGTTTGTAACTGCCAGGTTGGATGGAAATTATGTTTCATGCAATTTGCAACCTGTAGCTAGTTGCAGGAGCGTTTCACCATGTAAAGCCAGCCTTAGTGAGTCAGTATTTTGGTTTATGTTGATGTGAAAGTCCAGGATTCAACATCAGCGTGATGTGTGTGTTGTGTTTGGCTTCTTCCAGTTTGGAGCCGTCGTCATACGCGAGACAGCTGAACCTGCCTCAGTCACGTGACAGAGCAGGGAGACAGCTGAAGAGGAAGCGCAGCGCCAGTCCCACCGCAACTTCCAGGTAAACACAGGCCCTGTACAAAATCACTCCCTATTTACTATATAATGCACCCTATTCACTGTCTGCCATTTTATTTGTCTCCATATTATGTGTGAATGATTTAATTCAAGTTGTGATTTGGGACACAGCTAGATTTTATTGTTCAGTTCCTGCTCAATACAGAAAAAAGAAGAAACAGAAAGTAGGACTATTTAAATACCTTGTTAAAACTTTACATATACAGTAGCTCCACATCTTCCCTTCATTTAATTTTCAAAGATTCATGAATATATATGAATATTCCCTGCCCCCTCTACAGGTGAGCTGTTTCAAACCGTGTTTCCTGATTTAGGCATTGCTACAACCTTCAGCTTTTGCCGGTATGGATGTGAAATGGGTCTTAAATTGCATTTATAATGATCTTAAAAAGTCTTAAAAGGTTACTAACAGCAAAGATAGCAGAGCACAGTAGTTGCACTAGGACTCAGGACCAATATAACCCACAGGTCGTGCCTTTCAGAGAAGCAAATCCCCCAGTGGCTTCTCTCTGATACAATGTGCAAGTGTTACCCTTTTTTATTAAAAAGTTTTCAATTTACTTGACCTGCAGAAACTCTGGAAATTTAAAGTTTCAGTTTTGTGACGTGATTGCAAAGATTTGAGACTTACTTGTTAATTGCAAAACAATAACTTGGTGCCACCTCTGGTTGAAACTGGTGTAGAGGCCAGGATACTTTGAGTGTTAGTCCCTGATGGGTCAGTCTTCAAAAACTCTGGATCCTGCAACTGCCATAATAAAACTTTGGATTGATTCTGCCGCTGGGTCAAAGCCCACATCTTTCAGACTCAAACTTGATATGTAAAAACCAAAGAGTCCAAGGTGACACCCCCAAATAACTTGTTTTTTCAAACAAATCAATGATTTGATTTGATTTACAATAATAAATTACATTTATTTGAATATCACAACTGTTGTTTTTTTTGTTGATCAACTTATTGATTGACCAACTGACTTATTCAGAAAGTAAAGTACAACCCACCAACATACTCTAACGAATTTAGGATTTTATTGTAGATCCGTTGGTGATCTATTGTTCCAAATGTAATGATGTGGGTTTTCAGAGACTTACACGTTTGTTCTTGTTGCAGTCAGACTGAAGTACCTGAAGTTTCCACAGCCGACAAAATGCAGGTGGATGAATGTATCCGTGAAAGTGAGGAGGAGAAAAAACTTCTTGAATCACACCTGACATCGTCTCCTGGACCTTCAGGGACCCAGACTGTCGCTGCAAGTTCAGCAGACGAATGCATGGGCAGGACGTGGTGGATGTCGGATGTTCCCGAGGGCCAATCAGATCGTCAGCCCGCCTCTGGTCGCTCACGCTGGAACTTCAGCTCAATCCTGTTCCCTGACCTGGGCTCCAGAGGCAGCATGACCAGCTGCCTGCTCCCTCCAGACCCCTCTCTGGTCCCTGGGCCTCTCGATGTTGGGGTCTGTGACATTGGCCCCTGGAGGAAGAGAATAAACCTGGTGAATGTGAGGATGTCCGCAAAGGAGAAAAAGCGGGAAAAGGACAAGCGCAGGCGCCAGTGGGACATCAACAGAGACAGAGAGGTTTGTAGCTGGAACATAACATTCAAAGACAGTTTGTACGCATGTTAGTACCAGGTGTAAACGAGTCCTGTGTTTCTTTGAAGGTTCTGCGGTGCAGAAACTGGGCGGAGTATCGGGAGCTCCTGGCGAGGCGGCAGAGGAAACGTAAAGGCCGACCAGCGCACTTGTGGAACAGAGAAGTCACTCCTTTACACGACCCAACAAAACCAGTCCCCACCGGTGAGATCACATGGACCAAGTTGATATAGTTTCTGGATTTTTAATTTGCACGGACTTGTTGTATCTGATTCAAGTCAGTGATGTTTGTTTTTTATTCCAGAGGAGCTGTTGGATAAAATCAGTGTGACTAAATCTACACATTTGCTGGAGGGAGCGTCCAGGTATCACTTGTTTCCATTTCCTGTTATTACACTAACAATTGTTAAAAAGTGAAAATGATGTGTCTTATCTGATGCCAGTTCTATCAGGAGAGAGTAAACAGGCTTTAAAGGGTTAGTTCACCTTGTTTAAAATGGGGTTTTATGATGTACTTATTCATGGTCAGTGTATTAGCTATAGTAGATGGCAGTCGACACGCACCCAGTTTGGAGAAGCAGCAGGAGCACCGGTGTAGGAAGCTAAGCAATGTACTGCTGTGGACGGGGTCAGTGTATGCTAAATTTAGAAGATTTTCACCACTTTACCTGCTGTCAGACAGACTTTGCTGACAGGAAACTGAAGCCAAATGTTGCTGTCTCTAAACCAACCAGACTCAATTGACAAGAGTAGTTTTACCTTGCAGAGCAGACAGCAGGAGACCAGAAACTCCCGTTTTCTGACCCCGTCCAGTTGCTTAGCTTCTTACACTGGGACTCCTGCTGCTTCTCTGAACTGGAGGCGCTTTGACCGTGCATTGATATTTACACTTTTTATATACTATGATTTTACCATAATGTACATTTTTGCGCACAAGTCTTACATTTCATATTCATTATTTCCATTTCTTTTCCCATATACTGCTGTTCTTATTGTATATATAATGTTAATTTATTTCATTACATACTTCTTATTTTGTCTTTCTTATAATTTTTCTATGCTTTTATATTCTTGAATAGACAAATGCTAATTTAACAGTTATATCTGTAGTATGCTTTTTATAAAGCATTTTAAATGTGTATACTGTTTTATGATGAGTGGGAAAAAAACAAGAACCTGTTAATTATGCCTAAATGCACATTTTGTCTCACTTATCAAACGTGCGTGTGTGTATTTTCAGTAACACATGTCAAGATAATATAAGTTGATGAAGGACTGGCAATAAAAATGGTCAGTGTTCATTAACGCACGAAATAACTGTTCCCAAGATTTTTGACAAGGTTTATTGGGTCATGATGATTTGTCAGTTTTAAAAAGTGGGTCCCCAAGAAAAGTGTGGGAAACACTGACCTATAATATAATCAATTTCACCCCGAGGATCAATAAAGTATTTGATTCTGATTTTGATTTACTGTAGAAAATACTCAGACAAGTACCTCGAACAGCCCCACCTCAGTAAACCTGGACTATCCCTTTAAACATGGATCACATAACCATGTAGATGTCCAGCTGTGACCTCATGCAGCCTCTTTTTGTTATATTATGATCATAAAACATCACCTCTGAGTCACCTGTGAAGGAAAATAAATCAGTGTTTGGACTTTATGTGAACCCGGCTCGTCTCTCTGCTATCACGATTTATGATCTTTAATTTACAAACACATAAAGACGCTGAGACAAAGGAGCGAGATGCTGCGGCTCCGGTGTTTGTCACTGCCTCGTTTTTGCTCTCGTCTAACGAGGCTGATGTATTGTACAGTGATGGAGAGTCCGCATCAGAGGAAGACGTTGTGCTTTGTCCTCTCAGGTTAAAAGGTTCAGATGAGTGGAGGATTTGTTTCAATGTTTACCAACCCGATTCGGTGGCTGACTTCAAGAAGAGCAACCCGGGGAAACCTTACTCCCGCATGTGTGTGTGCAGGTAAACAATCAGAGGGCCTGTTTACTCAAGATTATCTTACGGAAAACAATGGAAATCTGACGCAAATTAAATAAAGATCACAGTGATTGAAGATGAATGCCCATTTAGTCTCATCTGTGTTTTTCTTAGCTAATTATGACAGATCAGCATTTAACTAATGGATCTGTTGATTATATAAAAAGAATTTTTTCAGGAAATGCTAAAAATGCTCATCATAACTCCCCCAAAGTGATGCCTGCAGACTCCTTGTTTTGTTTGATCAATGCTTCAAAATGCAAAAAGCTACAACTTTATAATATATTAGGGACTTATTTTTACCACAACGGCCCTAATATGCCGTCGGAAAAAGCAGAAAATTTGAACTACGTGATCAACAAAATTGTTCTTGTTCAGTTACCTGTTGATTGATTCATTTACTAATTGCTGCAGATTGTGTCTTGAGCTTTGATAGGGTAAGTTTTGCCTGCGTCTCTCACAACACTGTCAACATAATTTGATTCCCTCCCTGCTGTGTCTCAGTTTCGACGGCCCTGTGCCGGACCTGCGAGCCATCAAGCTGCTGGCCTTCCAGAGTGGAGACGTCCCGGTGGTGTTTGCGGTTGTGGACTACGGAGACATCTCCTTCTACACCTTCAAAGACTTCCAGCTGCCCACTGACGTGCTCTCCTGAGACCTCCTGAACGTCACTGTAACACATGTACCAACATGTATCCAGGACTTTTAAATCAATCTGCATTTGTTGGGTCGGCTGGACTTTTTAAAGAAAAAAAAAAAAAGAAAATCCTTCATGTTACAGATAAATAAAAATTGGTCTTTTGTGTGTCTGGTTGGTGATTTATAACGGAGGGGTGTGTCAGTACCAAAGTTTTAATCCCTAGGCCTTATCTGTGGCAAAGGTAGGGGCTTGCATTGCCATCTGCCGCTGTGTCCCTGATAAAAATACCTCTGTGTGGTGCCAAAGCTGGACAGTTTGGATTATTTGTTGTAGGGTTGTCTGAGGTACTTATAGTCAGTGTATTACCTACAGTAGATGGCACCAACATGTCCCAGTTTGGAGAAGCAGCAGCAGGAGCACCAGCACAAAAGCCAAACAATGTACTGATGTGGACAGTCAAAAATAAAAAATATAAAAAACAAACAATATGTGCAAGTGTGACTTATTTAAATAGCTGAAGAGGCTGTGCAGTTTTGCACAGTTGGGAGGATGCTGCAATGTAGAGTCAGGTGACAGAAATTGACATTTCATTAACCAACCAAACTCCATAGGTAAAACCAGTCATTTTACCTCACAGAACACAGGACTTGCTGGTCTGCCTTTTCCTCGATCAGTTAGTTCGTTTGTGTTATTGTGTGACTTTGGTGAATCCGAACTAACCTTTGAAAACACAGAAGTCACATATTAACTCAAACAAACTAACTGATCAAGGCAAAGGTAGATCAGCAGCTCTCATGTTCTGTGAGGAAAAATGGCCGATTTCATCTATGGAGTTTGGTTGGTTTGGGGAGAGAGCGATATTTGGCTTATATAACAGCAGTTTCCCGTCAGTAAGGCAGTCTGACAGCAAGGCAAAGCAGTGAAAATATTCTAAATATAGTGTACACTTAAACTGATGCTTCTGTGCAGGTTCTCCTCTCTGCTCCTCCTCACACAACCCTTCAAATAATTGGAACTAACCCTTAAATTCTAGACAGTAGTTACGCCAGTGACAAAACAGTGGGTTTGACAGTTTTCAGGCTTTGTTTAAACTTTTGACATAGTGCCTTGAGGGAGAGGAGGCGTTCTTCTCTTTTTATCTTTGCGATCAACAGACCATCAGAGTGACTTATTTGAGCTATGAAACTGACCAGACTTTTATTTTCTGCAGCAGGAAGATCAATAGAATAATTTATTCCTAGTGGGGAAATAAATTGTTGCTACAAAGTCTATGCCACAAAAAAAAAAAATCTTGTCACATAAATAAGAGATGCAAAAAATAAGGACAGCTGCTGCAACAGGCTGCTACCAGAGCGGTGCCGTCTAAAAGGGATATTTGAAGTGTGGTTGTTTGAAGTACTTAACCATTGTCAGTGTTTTACCTACAGTAGATGGCGGTCAGCAGACTTGAGTTTGTAGAAGAAGCAGGAGGAACAGTGTAGGAAGCTAAGCAATGCATGCTGTGGACAAGGGTCAGCAAGAAAATGTATTTTAGACACATAAAATCAGTTTAAGTGTACTCTGTATTTACAGTATTTCAACCACTTTAGACAGCCGATGTTGCAGGTCTGGTGCTGCCACAAACGGTAAGTTGTGACCTCTGTGTTTTCAAGGTTAGTTTGGATTCACCAAAGTCACACAATAACACAAACAAACTAACCAATCAAAGCTGCGGTAGACCACAAGTCCCATGTTCTTCAATGTAAAATTACTCTTTTTGCCAAAGGAGTCTGGTGCCTTTGGAGAGAGCAGTATTTGTCTTATATGAGGGCAGTTTCCTGTCTGACAAGAGGGTGACAAATATAGGCTAATAGCATATATCAGTATTTTCAAGGAAAGGACCCCAGATAAGATAGAAGATATTTTAAGTCAAAAACTCTACATTACTGTGGGTAAATGAGTAAAGCGTGAATAGAAATTGTAAAGGAAGCATGAGAAATCAATAAATTGTTTAATTTCCAAATCTTCATACTTAGCCATCAATTTCTGCCTTTTAATACATCATTTTGACAGCCCTAAGACAAATAAACTGACCGATCTCATCATCTTTTGCTGCATTTACTTGCACTTGGACATCAGAGTTTCACTCTTGTAAATGTCTGAACAGCCACAACTTTCCACATTTATTTTTTGAATTAGATTGTCCAAAACTTGGGTGGCAGCTGGGGAGCGAGGCATCTTTTAACTTCGTACAGCAGTACCACTGGACTTTTGCAGTGTGTTATCAAACGATACAGCTAGTTCTGATTTTATCCCTTAAATGGGCAAGCACATAACGCATACATATTTTGGAAAATGAATTAATAAGTTGATATTTTAGGTGTCTTAAATACGTTTTGACCCTGTCCACAGCAGTACATTGTTTATGTTTTTGGACCATAGGGTCCATTAGTAGGTGTTCTGGAGCTTCATATCTTATCACACAGTTTTCCACAAACAAAGTTTGTCATGCAATTGTAAATTTTTAAGTCACACTAAGGAAAATGTTTCTCCTCCTGCAGAAACAGGTGACTCTGGGTATCTTATGCAGCTGAGATGCTTGTTTTTTTTTTTTCTTACTAAAAAAACCTAGAAACATTTCTCATTACGTGCCTGTTTTTTCTCGACCACAGGTGTCGTAAGCGTTGACAACAGTGTGGCCTCTGAAAGCCTCTCCACTCCCACCTGATGTTGACTTTTGGCTTCAGCTGCAGGTCAACAATAGGAACGATGGGGTGATTCGTGTTATGTCCATTAACAGCAGACCACAGAAGCTTTCTTACACTTGAATAGTGCATTTAATTAGATCTATTGATGCCTCCTCCGCACTTTAACTGTTGTATTGTTCGGGTGTTTTTGTAACACAGCTTAAAAGGGTTTGATCAGATGGAGATGAAGGCAGAAAGCATGTCACCTCTGAGGATTCTAGCTTTTCTTCCTTTAATTGGTGAGTTAACCATAAAAGATGGATTTTGATTTTTACATAAAACACTGCAGCTGAGATTTGGAGATGTTGCTGGTTTGTGTTGTATCAGTTTCTGAAGGTTTTCCTTGTCTAAAGTTTTTTTTTTCCTCTTTCCTTCCCAGCAGGTTTTTCCAGCAGTCAGAGCTCGGACTGCTCATATCTGACTCTTCTGGAACACCTGAACCTGACAACAAGTGATGAGGTTCTCTCAGTCATGAGACCCGTGAAACACTGGAAGACATCCACCCTGGTTCAGTTGGACATGGTGTTGTATGGTATCATAGAGGTGGTAAGTGTGTTTTTATATTTCTCTCTCTGTGTGTCAGCTGAACTTTGGCACTGCTGCCATGAATGGATCTGTTTTTAAGGGTAGTTCACCTGAAACACAAACTAATGATTATTTTCATAGTCAATTATTTTGTCAATCAATCAGTTACTGGTTTGGTCTATAAAATGTCAGAAAATGGTGAAAGATGTCAATCAGTGTGTCCCAAAGCCCTAAATGTCTTCCACAAATGACTTGTCCACAACTCAAAAATATTCAGTTTGCTGTCATAAAGGAGAAAAGAAACAAGAAAATATTTACATTTAAGACACTGGAATCAGAACATTTTGACTTTTTTTCCTTAAAATATTACTCAAACTGATTAATCGATTACCATAATAGTTGATGATTAATTTAGTAATCGATTAATAATTGATTATTCAATTAATCATTGCAAAAAAGATTTTGGACTCACACAGTGTGGTATCAAACAATGCAGGAAGTTTTGGTTTTATCTCTTAAATGTGCAAGCACATAACGCATAAATATTTTGGAAAAGTAATTAAGTTTATTTTCTAATGTATCTAGGCTAAAATAAGAAAATTTCATGATTTTATTTTTTAAATGTGACCACAAGTTTTGATACAAACTATTCATCTTGCTATTACGTGAAACTTTTCACTTTATGTGATAATATTGTTATAATGTGGTGTTATAACAATGTCACGACACGACCTTGTTAAATACTCGATTCTGATTGGTCAGGTCTGTTATTTCTGTGTAGCAGATTGTTGCTATGGATAAAGTTCTGAGTCCGGAGGAGCAATAAAGTAGTTCTTTAAATCAATATAATCATTTTTAAATTAATCTTGTGGTTCAATAAGTGGGATAATGTACAGTGAGCAGGTCATTATTGTGACATAAACCCCTTCAGGATGATTCAAGACCCTGACGAAAGTGGAAGGGTTGGTGTTTATGTCACAATAATGACCTGCTCACTGTACATTATCCTTTACATAAGTTATTACATTTAAAAGATTATTTACAGTATATTGTTATGACATTAAAAACATCTTGTTTTCCTGTTTGTAGTCTAATACTGTTCTGTTTTTCTTCAACACTAATGTGCTGCAGAATTTATTGAGGACTGTTGAATTAAACTGCATCATCTTTAGCTAGTTGTACCTTGTAAAATGGGTGTATAATCAACCTATAAAATATTTTATTTCATTTATTTCATTTAAGTAAACATGCTGTTATTATAGTAAATGTCTGTGAATGCTGACCACAGTGCTGCTGATTGTCTGCAGGATGAGAAGTCTCAAACCGTCATGAGTCACATCTTTGTTCAAATGGTAAGAAGTGATCGTGTTTACTTCAGGTGTTCTTTCAGTCTTCCACACTGTCATAACGCTCAGTTTTTTCTTTTCCCAGAGTTGGACAAATGAATTCCTCACCTGGAATCCATCAGACTTTTGTGGGATCGACCAGCTGTCTGTTCCTGTATCGAAGCTGTGGGCCCCAGATATAAACATCCAAGAGGAGTATGTGTTATTATATCATATTTTTATTTTACTATAATTATATTATGACCTAACTGCAGTTTGTAGTTTTGATCTTATTCAAGGGATGTTCCAGAAAAGCAGGGAAAATTCTGAAAAGTGTCTCAAACTTAATAAACTGCCACAATCACTGAAAAATAACAGAGCAGGATGTTATTTTCTCTTGTCTCTCCATAAAACCCCTCTTTCTTCCGCCAGTGCCTCCGACACTGGGAGTGTTCAGAAAGGTCCTCATGCCAGCCTTTATCCCAACGGTATGTTGTTAGCAACCTTTCGTCAGCGGCTGACCTCCACCTGTAAACTAAAACTTTCGCTGTTCCCCTTCGACAGACAAGTTTGTAACATCACGTTTGGATCGATGAGCGCTGAAGGTCAATTACACCTCACTTTTATACATCCAGAATAGCTTTGGAACGTATTTGATATAATGATATATTTATTTTTTTTCATTTTCTATACAGCGCCAAGTATACACATAACATCTTTCAGCAATGACTCAACCCTCACGAGAGTCTCTGAGCAGGTCATGGTCACTCTGGGAGAATGGGAGCTTGAATTCATAAGAACTGTCGATTATAATCTTACCAAAGGCGGTATAATTCAAAGCAGACTCATATACATGGTTAGTAATGTGAAGCACTTTGATAACAGTTTATTCCCCCATTCCCCAAGTGTATTTGCCTCCAATTAATAAATTGATTGACTTTTTTTTCCAGGTCAGAATCGTCAGGAAGCCGCTGCTTTACGTGATAAATTTCATTGTGCCTCTGTTCTATTTGCTGGTTCTGGATTTGGCCTCCTTCTTCATCAGTGAGGCCAGAGGTGAAAAGATGAGCTTCAAAGTGACCATACTGCTCTCCATCTCCGTCCTACTGCTGATCCTAAAAGATATGTTGCCGTCCACCGAAGACCGGCTGCCGCTGATCGGTACGCTGCCACACAAACCTCAGACCACAGATTTATTCTTTTGGCATTATCCTGATTGATTTTAGATTTTAGTGGTCTGAAATGTGATTCCAGTCACATTTCTCCGGATGTGTCACACTGGAGGCAAAAGTGGCCCAAATCTGACTATTTTAGCTCAAGCATGACTCAGATCTGTTTTTTCATGACAGTGTGAGCAGCACAAATCAGATACAGGTCTGATTTTTTGCAATGTGACTGAATCCATGACCTTTGTACCTGAAGTGTCTTGCCACAGGTCTCTTTTTAGAGCTGCGCACACACACGTAGTTAAATGTAGCCCCTGACATCCTGAACTTTTGCGTGAAATCTGTTTTATTCCAGCCAGCTACTGCGTTGCGATCTTCGCCCTGGTGGGGATAAGCGTCCTGGAGGCCATGCTGGTGTGCTTCTTGACCGACCTCGATTGTTGTTGCAGCAACAAGGCTCAAAGATCCGACGGTGCTGAAGCGGAGATCGAGCTGGAAGCCGAGTTTCACAAAAGTAAGTTTTCTGCAAACTGAAGATTTCTCATTTTTATGTTTTGTTATTTTATCTAATGCAGGTTTAGGGGTTTTGTTGAACAAATTTAAGACCACATTTATCACATATTTTCTTGGTGATAAACTAAACTTTATGAATTTAAGAGGGCTGCCACAGTGAAGCAAACTCTTTTGTTTTCTTTGATGCTTCTGTGTTTTCTGTGTTCCTCTGGGATGATGCAGAAATTTCTTTTTTTTGTGTGTCATTTCGCTCTGTTTACAGTAGGTAGTAGTAGTAGGTAGTACACAACATTTTCAACCTAAAATTGTAAACTTTTGTTGCCTTTTGGCTGTTTGTTCGCATGACAACAGCGATTTGGGGCCTTAAAACTTCTGAAACCAGGTTTCAGAGTTG
Organism: Lutjanus argentimaculatus; assembly: GCA_034769285.1. Lineage (NCBI taxonomy): Eukaryota > Metazoa > Chordata > Actinopteri > Lutjaniformes > Lutjanidae > Lutjanus > Lutjanus argentimaculatus. Next base: position 4,823,649 of record JAWZSL010000030.1, on the reverse strand, counting down.
AGTCTTTTGAAAACACCACCCTTACTGTCGCTGGGTAAGCTGACAATATGTGGTTCCTTTGAAAACGGTGATGTCACACACATGCGTATTACGTTTTCAATCAAATATGTAGTGTAATAGAATGCAAGAGTAGGAGGACAACATAAACAACAACTATGACAAGCTATATTTGTTATATATGTATATATATGTGTATATATACATATATATATGTGTGTGTATGTATATATATATATATATATATATATATATATACATATACATATTTGTTTTGAAACCAAAAGCCAGTGTTGAGGAATTGTAACTTCAGTATCTATGCAACAGCAGCAGCTTCAGCCAAGTTTAGAATAGAACAGAACAGGAAATACTTAATTGTCTGCCATTTGCATCCAAAATGCAGAAATTTGTCTTTAAACGTTAGCTAGCTTTGAGTTTTTGTACTGATATTGAAATCATAAATTTGTATACCCACTTTACATTGAGCAATATTCTACAAAATTCTTTTTATCTTATAAGATAAATTAAATTTGTTAAATATTAAATCCATGAAGTCCAGAAGAGCTGCAGATTCAGCAGATAATTCTCTTTTAGTTCATGACTACAATTGATGCCTTTCACATGAGAGACACTTGAATAATTCACATCCCAGTGCAGATCAGTGACCATGTACATATTGACATGGAACCCAACTTGATCATTTCCTCCGTGTGTCTCATTCTGCTGAATTATCTTCCTCACACAGAGCCTGCCGCAGCTGAACAAGCTTGTCGGGTGAAAGCAGAGAAAAGTCTCCTTCCTCAGGATAGGCCCTGCGGCCGTGACCTGCTGATGCAGATCCTGCAGGAAGTGAAGGCAGCGCGGCGGGCAGCTGGAGGACGAGAAATAGACAAGAAGAAACCTGGATTCTACAGAAGATCGCAGAAATCATCGACTCTGTGTTCTTTGTCTTTTATTTCATTACTGTTGTCAGTTTTCTGACATACATGTACATGTACTGGATTTCAAAATACATGGAATGAGAAATGAGAATCTTCTCTCAAAAGTAATGTAGGAGTAGAAAAGCAGCTAACTGGGATATTTATTTAAATTTTAGTACTGCCACTTGTGTATAGATTCTATATTCTCATATATTTTATTTTTTTTAATCTGTTCTTCTCCTCTTTATATTACTGACCACATACTGTCTGATGACTTGCTGCTGTAACACAAGAATTTCCCAGTTTGGGATCAATAAAGTACTATCTTATCTTATCTTGTCTTGTCTTGTCTTGTCTTGTCTTGTCTTGTCTTGTCTTGTCTTATCTTATCTTATCTTATCTTATCTTATCTTATCTTGTCTTGTCTTGTCTTGTCTTGTCTTGTCTTGTCTTATCTTATCTTCTTATCTTATCTTATCTTATCTTATCTTATCCTTTATATACTTAATTTTATTAATTTTTTACATTGTTATGTAGTATTTTTCATTCCAAATTTGTTCATCAAATTAAAAAATGTTTTATGAGAATGCAACATCTGTCTCAGTTTTCAAGATTTTCTAGATGTAGAAGACCCCAGTGTTTCCCATTCGTGGTCATTTTCATTAGGATTAAATTGCTGGTTGAGATTTGTGATTTGAAATTGAGAGAAAAAAAATATTTTAAGAGTTTTTCCACAGATCTAGCTTTCTTTCCATCAAAGGTGCACCGGGTGCATGCATTTAAGTGTTAAATGCGTGCATCTGGATCACCTTAGGTTTGGACTCCTGTCACTATAGTTTCATAAAATAAGGGCCCCCAAACAACATTTGGCATAGGGCCCCCAAAAAGCTAGAAACGGCCCTGTTGACCATAGAGATGTCTGCCTTCTCTCCAGTATAATGGGACTGAATGGCACCTGTCCTGTGTTGCTCAAAGCACCAAAAATACATTCAAAATCAGTGTCTCATTCCAAAAATCATGACCCGGTCACTCAAGATAATCCACAGACCTTGCTATAATGAGCAGTTTCATGTAGGAACTACTTTCTTTCTGCAGTAGAATCTACTGGAACTACTTTCTTTTTGGTGCTTGGAGCAACACAAGTCGTGTGCCTTTTAGTTCCATTATGTTGGAGAGAAGACAGACATCTCTATGGCTGATATCTCCAAAACTCTGCACCTCACACCGAAAAAAATCTAGACGGATAAGCAGCACTACAGGCCAGGGAGAATTATTATTATTATTATTATTTTTTGTTATTTTGAGGTGAACTATGCCATATTTTAAATCACCACCAATCTACTGAAAGCCAGTGTGTCACTACTCAGAGTGAAGGCTACACTGACAGGTGTGCTGTCATATGACTTGTGTATTCTGTCATATGACTACTCAAGCTGGTTAAGGGATAGCTGGTTTTGATAACCTGAGCAGCACGGAGGGGCGGGTACAAAGTTAAGATTTGCCGATTTAACCAAAGTGTGATCATATAATGTTGAGTGGCACTGAAATGAATTATGTTAAACCCTGTCAGTAGTGTGAGGATGAGTGCGCAGGGATGGAGTGGATACACAACACACTCTTTAACAATTTGATTTGATCGGACCTCGTGATTTGTTTTCCGCACCGACAAACCAACCAAACAAACCAACTAACACGAGTATCAAGTCAAACATAATTATGACAAAGTCAGCTCCGTCCTGCCTTCAAAATAAAAGCCTTGTAACGTCAATATAACATTAAAGGTTATATTAAATCACATTAGAGTTTTTACATACCATTGTACATGTAAAATATAGATTTCAATGGATAACACTGATTACATTTTTATATCAGTTTTGCTTTGTTTTATCCCTTTTATCGATTTTATTTTATTTTATTAATCTAATTTTTCTTTTTAATCTATTTTAATCTATTTTAATCTATTTAATGTAAGTAAAATATTTACACTTTATTGCTGATAGAAAATATGTTCAAAGGACACTTTACTGATTAATATAAGTGCAAACAAACAAAAATCTCTAATCACATCACAGACGACAGAGACTGTTTTACTTTGAAAGGTTGTACCGGAAACCCTAGCTTGTGTTGACGGAAGTTGACGCGTGTTCATGCGCGAGCAGGTCAGCTGGTCTCTTTAGTTTACTGCCTCAGTTAGCTCAGCGCTGGAGCCCTGCTGGTTCATGGGAAAGTGTTTTTCTCTGAGGTCCCCTCTGTTTATTTAAGACAGAAGCAGCTCATGTTAGCGGCGGTGTGCGTTTATCCAGCTAGCTGTTAGCTGGTGAGGATCTGGAGCAGCTCACAGCTTTGGAGCGTCCTGCTAGCCTAGCAGCTACATTAGCAACACACACTGGAGAGAAGTGAGGTGAGAACAGCTGTTTGCTCTCGTGTTCATCGATGACACACACGTGGCTCCACACAGAATAACTCATCCTCACTTTTATCAGTGAGTTTTAGAACAATTATATGATCAATATGTGATTATGTGTGATAGATTTACTAACTGACGCTGCCAGTTACGTAGCAGGTCAGCTTACTGACGTCATCAGTGGCTGCTAACACTTTACTAGTCACCTACTTTAATCATGGTTAACTAATCAATTTCTATCATTGGTTAATGCATTAATTAATGCAGGATGCGTCATGAATTCCTGTTGCTCATCATCAACAAATCATCAAGTCCCCATGACTTCATGTGATCAGTTCACTCTTTAGTTCATCAATTAAAGGGATACTTCACCTAAAAATGAAAATCCAACCATTGTCTACTCGTCCTCATGCCGGCTGAAGGTCTGGTTTAGTTTTATAGTCCACAAAAACACTGTTGGAGTTTTGCAGAAAAACAGCGTTGCAGAATCTCCCCAAACAATTGAGTGAATGGTGACCAGTTCTCAGTCGATTACAGTTATTTTTACTCCACTGATCGATTAATAGTTGTTAGTTTAAAAAAAAAAGTCAGAAAACGATGAAAAATGTCAATCAGTGTTTCCCAGAACATGCAATGATGTCCTGAAGTGTCTTGTTTTGCTCACAATCTAAAGATCTTCAGTTTACTGTCAAATATTCACATTTAAGAAGCTGAACTCAGAAATGACTAAAAACAATCAGTTGATTATCAAAGTAGTTGGCGATTAATGTAATAATCACTTAATAATCGGTTAATTGTTGCAGCTCTAAGTACAAGCATACATTTAGAATATTCAAAGACAATAAAAATGAAAAAAGAACGCAAACAAATATAAAAACAGCTTTACAGATTAATTTAATGAGAAGTTATGCGTCTGCTTAATTGGAAAGCTGCAGTAAACAATAATGTCTTCAGCCCTGATTTAAATCAGCTGACAGTTTCAGCAGACCTCAAATATTCAGGAAGTTTGTTCAGCAGGTGCGGAGCATAGAAACTGAAAGCTGCTTCACGTCGCCTGGTTTTGATCCCGTGAACACTGGGTAAACCTGTTCCTGATGACCTGAGGGGTCTGGGTGCTTCATAACGTATAAATAAATCAGTTATGTATTTAGACCCAAGACCATTTAGTGCTTTATAAACTAGTAAAAGGATTTTAAAATCTATCCTTCCACACACAGGAAGCCAATGCAATCAGTTAAGGACTACTTTCTACTTTCCTGGTGTTAGTTTGTGAGGACTCTGGCAGCAGCAGCAGCATTCTGGATGAGCTGCAACTGTCTGATTGATTTCTTTACTCAGACCTGTTTCTACAAGTTTCTACAACTTTAAACAAAGCTGGGACCTCTTCCATCATGCAATCACTGTAACCATCAGCATGAAGTGATTCTGTTAGGGACAGAATGAATATTTAAGCTCTTCTATGATGAAGAAAACATTTTCAGGGATCCGAATTGCCCTATTTTCTGCATAACTTTTCCCTTCTTCTGCCAAACTTCTGTCAACTATTTGGCAATCTATTAACTGGTTTGAGTCTTTTTTTTAAGAAAAGAAAGGCAAAATTTCTCTTGTTTCAGCTTCTTAAATGTAAGTATTTGCCTGTTTCTTTAATCCTTTATAACCGTAAACAGAATATTTTTGGGTTGTTGACATTTGAGGACGTCTTATTGGGCTTTTGGAAACACTGATTGACATATTTCACAACTTTCTGACATTTTATAGACTAAACAACTAATTGATTAATCGAAAAAATAATTGACAGATTAATTGACAAAGAAAATAATCCTTGGTACATGACTTCTGTACACAATGAATGGTCATGCCCTAACTAATTTTAAATTTGAAAAAAAGAAGATAAAACTGTCTTCAACTGGCTGTTGTTTTTCCTTCAGGTGAGGACCAGTGTCATCGACCATGGCAGGTGGAATTACAGAGACGGGGGAACCCTACTCCGCATTTGTGAGTATCCTGTAGAAGACTCTGGTTATTTCCTGATTTCTTTTTAATAATTTAAAGGAGAAATCTGTAATATTTACTGTAATTTATCATAAAAGGTCCATGATACATCATCAGAGATTATGGAGACTTGTTAAAAGTACTTTCTTTTCTGACAGCAACACCACGGCCGCAGTGAAATTTATATTCTTGGCAGGAATAACAGCTTTTGTTTGCCCATTTCACGTTTATTAGAGTTCAAATTAATGCCAAATGTTCGCCAAATGAGTAAGTGATTGTTTATGAGTTGTAAGAAATCATTAATAGTCTTTTAGGAGGAGTAGATGTTTCTAATAGTTAAATTGAGCAAAATGTTAATGGAGTTTGGCAGGCAGAGAGACCAGCAGCCACTGAACAAACTCAAACTCCAGATTATTTTTCAGAGCAGTGGGCTTTTGTTTTTAGAATAACGGGCTTAACTTTACATTGACAGACAACTGACAGTTATAAACAGCTGATCAACTCACAGTGTAGGACTCGTCATCGCTTGTTCGGATGAAATTATAAAGTTGCGCTCGTCTTGTGCTCCTCCAGCATTCCTGCAGCCTGCCTGAGCTTCCTTGAGTGTGGGGAGGAGGGGGCAGGGGGAAACAACTCGCTTCAACCACAGACTGTAGATTAAATAGGATTTCACCCGATTTAATATACCGTCAATGGATCCAACTCACTATTTGGACTGCAGAAATCATTTTTGGACACAGTTGTAACATATAAGAGAGCTCTGTAAACGTGGCTTTTGTGGTAGCCAGAAGCTTGGAGCTACAGTGAATACATGTCCACCTGACTGGGGCAAATAAAATTTTAAACACTGCAGCCCTTTAAGATCTGGTGACCTGCAGATATTTGAGCTTTTATGTTATTGGTTCGGTTGAACTAAATGCCTGTCTCGAGCCAGTTAAACTGACTGTAAATACTCTGGCAAGTTAGGACAGAAAATGTTTTTGTATGTGTGGAAATGCTAAGGTTATGAAATGAGTTATGTCCTTGTAAGCTGGGATGGTGGAAATGAAAGTGTCGTGAAAAATAAAGAGGAAGTTAAAATGCTTACGCACCTGCTTCTTTTTTCTCACCAGGCCTTTTTATGGTCCTGAGTTTTGACAACTCATTTCAGCCCCAGACTTTGCTTACGTCGGCATTGCTCTCCATAGAGATTAAGTTCTGCTGGTCAAGTGTTTTTTTTCTTCTTCAGGAAGCTAAAGCTTTGAATCATTAAAGCACTCTGCTACCCGATAAGGCCAACGGCTGCCCTGTTAGCCCAGTTGTTCTCCCTGTCAATAGTTGATTCTTCCACCCAGTACTCTGACCTTTGTCAGCCAGGGCCCCCGAGGAACACCTGATACTGTGCAGCCGGAGATTTCGCACTCAAGGAAAACTACATTAAGTAAATCATTAATGTTGGATGAAACTTGATTGATCCCTGTAGAGGAATTAGGTCTTTGCTAGTCTTGCATAGCCAGACCAACCTCCACACTTTGTTTTAGCGCTGCGTCAGCGCTGGAGGAAGTTCTGGCTGAACCCAAACCTCTCTGGCTTGTTTGTATTTCTTCAAACCAACCATTATTGTTTTGGGTGGCACAAGGCCTGGGATGCAGCGACGGTGCCCTTGCAAAATAGTTGTTACTTCGGTGGAGCTTTTGCACGTGGGAAGGGGAGCCCTGGCATTAAAACAGCTAAACCCTGTTTTAACTTTACTTCTTTTAATAAAATGAAAAAAACAGCCATGACCAAAGCATGTGCAAAGTCTTTAACAATGAATGTTTGAATGAAAAATGTTTAAAAAAGAAGAAAAAGATCAACTAAAATAGAGTAAAGCTGATTGGGAGTCGATAAGGGAATCAATAAAGAATTGGACCGATAAGCAGAATCGAGAACAGCATTGTTATCAATAAAATCTTATCAATTGCAGTCGCTAAACAGCTACTACCATCCGTGACCAGGAGCCTCATTTATAAAACTTTGTGGAGAATCCATATGAAATGTTTGCATACGTACAAATGAAATGAACGTGGAATGAACGCCTCTGATAAATCCAGAATCGTCTTTGAATTGTCCACATGTACAAGCCCAATGCACTGCCTACTTCACTGCCACAATGACCCATGAATGATTATAGAAACGTCCTAAATTATTATTGATCCATCACATCCTGCACTCTACACGGCCACATTCAGCTATAAATAGCAAATAGCAAAACACTTTGTGGATGTTGAGAAACGAGCTGCTGATGGATGGTTGTTCACAGCTGATCTCAGCAACAACTGAGAGGACAAACATTACACATGATTGTTTCTGCTTTTATTTAATTATATGAGATGTAATCCTGCAACTGAACATCCTCCTCCTCCTGCACTCTGTGATAGTGAGACAGCACTGATGAAACATTTAGCAGACTTTGATTTAAGATTTGAGATATATCTTACAAATAACGCTGCTGGTTTGAATGTTTATGATAACGTTGATCTATAAGTGACATGTGAAGTGAAATTAAACATGACGGAGGTGTTATTATACAATATGGCTTCACTTCATCTCATCACCATCAGCGTGGCCAATTTCCCCGCTCTCCAAAAGTATTCTTATATATACGTATATTTCCTATTTTTTTTATTTAGATGATTTTATTTTCAATGTTGGGCTGTATTTTGTGGTTTTTACAGAGGAGACATGGCTGCTTTTGTCCAAAATCAACAGTAGAAAATGAAATAAAGTTTTAGATGACTCTACACATGACACATTACATATCTTTACTTCCTGCTGTGCTCATGTCGTCTCCAGGTGGGGCTGGTGTATATGTTCAATCTGATTGTGGGAACCGGAGCCCTGACGATGCCCAGAGCCTTCGCCACAGCCGGCTGGGTGGTCAGCTTAGCGCTCATCGCCTTCTTAGGATTCATGAGGTAAGTCTCGTTCTTCCCCGACACAGAGAAGACCTGCAGTGTTTACTTTTCCACCTCCTTTACATTTCTGACACGTCACTGTTCTGTCTGTCGGGCATACAACAACAGCAGAGACAATGACCGAGTTTACATGCACAAAATATTCTGTCTTTTGCCCTTATTCCAGAAAAGACAATGTTCCTGCTATACTGTTTACATGGATAATGACAATGAATATGCCTCTAATCGTCCCATTTACATGCAGCTGTGCACAGTAAAGGTGTAAATCACAGGCTTCATCACAATATTATATTGATTCTTTGCACAACAGTATATTTACTGACATCATATAGTCTGCCACAAGGAACTGTTTGTAAATTAATGACCTTCCAGATATATTCTCTCAAGTAGGTCTTTAGATCCTGTGATGCAGAAAAGTGAACCAAAAAAGTATTGACTTGGCTTGACGCCTCTTGTTGACACTAAACAGAAGAAAGAAAACAAAATATATCTGTTTTTCCATTAAAAAGCTGCCTGCAAGATTCACTGAACAATTAAAGGTGATCTAATGTAACAAGACACAGAGGTAGAGCATTTAGGGATCATTTAAGACTTTCACTTAAAATTAAAAAGCCATGCTAAAAATATTTGTGAAACCATTAAGGCTCAAGATGGTATGAAATTGTTTGACACTTTGTATAAAAGCATATAAGGTTTTGCAAACTTGATTGATCTTCATAAAGCTCGTGTTTAAAGGTTCGAATGGACTTGTCCCACAGCCTCTCTGTGAATACGTAAAGAAACTTCAGTGCAGCTTCAAGTGTTTAAGTTCTGTTTTGTAAAACATCTTTTGCTCAGACAGCTTTTTCTGTGAAACGTGTGAACTCACTTCCCGATCACGTGAAATCAGCCGCAAACTTCACCACTTTTAAGAGAGCGAGCAAATCCTGGTTAATTCAGCAACAAACATGTACTCATGTCTAGTTTTAAAATCTGTTTTTTATTGTTTTGTTTTGCTGTGTTTTTACTTAGTTTTATGACATCTTGCTGTATTCAGTTTACCATCTTTTTACCTCACTGTTCCAATCTCGTATTTTCATAAAAAACCCTTCGCAGGATAAGTGTTGCAAATTCAACCTGGTGCAAGAATTGACAAATATTTTGACAGATATTTTACTGCATTTAATAACTTATACTGCATTTTAGTTGTAAACACTTTGGCAACATTTGAAAGAGTTCACACAACATTAAACAGCTGGAGCCTCTTCCATCGTACAATCACTGAAATGTTGGAATGATTCATAAACATAAACTACACTGTAAACCTGAATAAGTTAGCTGTTCTCAAAAACATTGAGGCAATCTGTTGCCACAGTTCATAAACTCAAAAATTAGAGGTTATCAGAGGTTAAATGTTTGGAGTTTGTGTTGCATGTTGAATACAGATGAAGTCAACTCAGATATTTAACAGAACTGAATATTTATTAAGTATAAAAACACATTATTTGATTTTCAGCAGACTCAAGCAAACTTTTTTTTACATTTATGCCTCATTAATTAAAAAAAATAAAGTTCTGTCCTTTGTGTTTAATAAAGAACATCTTCCTGACCCTTTTCACTACTTTCTACAAATAATGACTTTGATCTTAAACTCAGATTATGTAAACATAATCTGCTCCTACCTGGGACAGAGTGAAGAGCATGTTTAAGCTCTTTCAGTATGAAATACACATTTATGGGATCAGAATTATCCTTATTTTTGTGTAACTTTCTCTCCTCCTCTGCTAATAGCTGTCATCCCCTGCAGAGCTCACCATCTGATCTTACTGCACTTTGCACAGCACAGCAAAAATCAGCCTTCTCTGTTACTAACAGACTCATTTATTCATCATAAAAACTCCCATATCTCTCTCTACACGCTTTGAAAAACACTGTAAATCAATTCATTTTCATTCTGAATTAGAAAATGGTCAGAAGGCCAGTTGACACACTAGCGGGGGCCAGAAGTTGAGTATCACTGGTTTAAATGATAGCAGATCATTAATGGTGGCTCTTTAACCTGCTGGTCATCTTATCTTTCATTCTTCCCTCTCCTCTCACCAGCTACATGACCACCACCTTTGTGATTGAGGCGATGGCGGCGGCCAACGCTCAGCTGCGCTGGAAGAGGAGAGAGCAGGAGGAGGTGAGATAATAAACTCTGTGCAGGAGCAGAGTCTCACTCTATATGTAAATATCTGTAATAGGCTGTTGGCTGGATTGACGGTTCCCTGTTTGCTGTGAGGATGTGTCAGACAAACCAAATATTAAAGAAGTAAATGTTCCTGTCTGTCAGGGTTGAGTTTGTAGAAGAAGACATTAAGCCAAACACTATTTACACCCTGCAGGCAAAAAAGTGGAACTAATGTTAGCATAAATGCAGTGCAGGGACATTTCCAGTCCTCAGCTCTGGTTAATGCACTTTTAGATCTCGTTTTGACACGTTGAAGCGTGTTTAAGGAGCTAATAACAGAATGAACTTCATCTTCTTTTACAGAGATAAAGCAGTGAAATAATCTGTGTCAGAATAAACACAAATCCAGAGTGATTTCTGTCAGGGAGTGCGATGGTATGCCTCTGAATGTAGAACCACACCGCAAGACAGATTAATAGAAGTGCTTTCTTCCTCTGGAGCACGCCTGATCGACTTTGTTTCATTGATTCTCAAAAATAGACTTATGCAAATCCTGCTATGGTGCACACTTGGCACTGAAAACACAAATACTGGATGGTACGGGAGCATGCAGCGGGCAGTGGTGCACTCACTAAGGATAAGTACTTTTACACTGCATTTGTATGATATAATAACAGAATTTATAACAATTTGCATATCAGAATCAGAATATTTTATTGATCCCCAGGGGGAAATTGTTCATGTGACAGATGCTTTTTACAAGAATAGAAAAATATATGGCATAGTGCAGTTAGAAGAGAAAATATACAAAATATAACAAGATGTTTAAAAAATATTTATAGTAAACTATCAAATATACACAGAGACAGAATGGTAGACAGTAGAGTTGTTGCACAAGTTGAATTATTGCACAGAGTAAATGCAGCTTTATTGCACAGGATGATTGTAGTATTGCATACCTGCTGTCAGTTAAACTGTAATCAGTTAATCAGTGCTGAGTTAAAGGAGAAATCTGTAATATATTTCCTGTAGTAAATCACAAAATTACCGTGATATGTGATCTGAATTTAAGGAAATATGTTGAGTTGCAACAGTGCTGTGGTGTCCTCCTTTGAAATTTTCATTCTGGGTTAAAATTATGTTGTTTTTTTTGTCTAAATCAGCACACAAGTGACAGCTACCAATATATACCACTTTTAGTGAACAAACACTAGCATAAAGTAACAAGGTACACTATCACAAGACAACAACATGTACCATTTCTATTTTGGAACATAAAATAGCAAACTTAAACTCTCAGCAGTGCATCATGGGGATTATGCAAATGAGGGCTGTCTTTTAGCCTTAGTAACTGCAGCACGCGTGAAACTCACAAGCCAGAATCCTGCAGCGCCCCACATGGTTGGAGGACGCCATGAACATTAAACAAGCTTCCCAGATGGTGAAACTGTGACAGGATGTGACACAAACAAGAGTCCATTTACATCAACCGACACAGAACTTTTCACCTCTAAACTCAAGTTCAGTTTCATCCTCATGAAACCTTACACATAACACCACTGTATCGCTGTCTCCAAAGCCACCAGACTCCTTTGCACAGTAACTTTACCGTGCAAAACAGGGGTGTTGCGGTGTAACGCTGCTTCAATGTGTTACACAAACCACCCACAACCAAACTAACCCATCGAGGCAGCGGACGACCTGCCGCTCCTGTGTTCTACGAGGTAAAATGACCAAAGGAGTCTTGTCTTTGAAGAGAGCATAGATGGATATAACACTTTCAGTTTCCCGTCAGAAAAGGCTGTCTGACAGCAAGGTAAAGCAGTGGAAATATTCTAAATATAGCGGACACTCAAACCGATGAAGCTAAGTAATGTACTGCTGTGGACAGGGTCAGCAGCAAAATGTATTTTAAACACTTAAAAAAAAATCAATATCAGTTTTATGTTTTGCTGCTGACCTTGTCCACAGCAGTATGGTGCTGAGCTGCTTCTCCAAACTCAAGTACCTCATACAACCTCACCTCGAAAAGTCTGCACTGTCCCTTTAAAGACACCTTACAGTTTACTTACTGTCCGAGTATTTCTGCAGCGACCTCGATGATTTCCTCCTCATTTGAGCTGAGGTTTATGACCGTTTAGACGTCTCCTCTTTCACATTTGAACTTCTGTTGAGAGAAACGGTGACTGTTTTTATTTGTAGCCCGGTAAAATAACTCGACTGTGGAATATTTCAAGCCTGGAAAGAAACTCCCCTTTTAATAGGAAGCTCTGTTTTTTTTTATTTGGTAGGCTGTTGTTGTTTTATTGTCCAATCTTAGCACAAGTGAAATGTGTCTCCTGCCACCCGTCTATAAGAACCCCAATTTGGATGAAGCCGTCGGCACAGGACTGTACTCCATCCCCGAGGGGAGCAGCCCAGTCTTCAATCATTTTTACTTTGACTAAGAAAAAGACTTTGTGCACTTTAAATGGCTCGGCCTTTGCTTTTTGTTTCTCCCCTGGTACAGAAGTCATCTTGCTTAATGCCTGTGGGTTTCCAGTTGAGGAGTTATGAGCCTGAGGACAATAGCCCGACTCTAACTGAGCCCAAACACTCGGCCTTGATTCATGGCTCCTGTGCTCCTCTCAGCCTTTTCCTCCCACGTAATGGAAAACAACAGGGGAGAAAACTGGAAATGTTTGCTGCTGAATGCCTTTTATGTCTCTCTGCTTGACTGAAGCATATTAACAAAAAATGAAGGGCTTTTTTTTTACAGCAGCGCATCATATATGTTTTCTGAGAAAGTCTCATATAAGTGTGTTGGGAGGAAACTAGAGAGCATAACTTAAAGAATGATCTGCATGTCTGCGTATGGAGGATTATAGGGAAAGATAAATCAAACTATGTCTAACTATATGTGATGTTAACAGATGTAAAGGCTGAACTCTTAAGATATTCTGAGCTGTGTGACTGCCTGCAGTGGCCTAAAATATCACAGGAGTGGTTGTGTTGCTAACCTAAAACCCTCACGTTAAGTCTGAGTGATGTTCTGATTAATGTGTAGCACTAAATGTTTGAGACGTGACCGCCCTCTGCTGGAGGTTTAAGTGGAGTACGACCAGATTGGTTTCATGTCCACATCTCCTCATAGCGTGGTTCAAGAAATTCTCTCCCCGAATGTTAAAAACCCACGAAGAAATGACAGCAGCGAAAAAGCAGAAAGAATAAAAGGCAATTTGTGATCAAACTGCCACAGAGGCACTCCAGGAACAAATTTTACACTGGGAGTAGGAGTCCGTCGTCCAGGCAAACATAATGTCTCCGGCAATTTATTTGACCATTTCAGCAAGCAAGCAAGCAAACAAAGAGCAATGGTGTCTGCAGCATTTCTTAGCCTGGTTTAAAAAAAACAAAACAAACAAAAAACACATGAACTCTTCTTATCAGGCCAATAGGAGGAGGATAACAACCACTACAGTATATCAGTTGGGCACAGATTCTTTCTTTTAGTCCGTTTGGAACATTATGTTGATGTTAAGGCTTCAAGTGAAGTCAGAGTCTTGGTGTGCTAATGTTGAACATTGCTCCATCCTGGTTTTATTATAGAAAACTGCTGCACTTCCTGTCGTGATTCACCTGCATGAAGTAGGAATTAAACATTCACCTCCACAGTGAGGATTCACAGATTTAGACGGCTGTTTGACTGTGTTTTACAAAGTTAGTTTGACTTTTCTTTATCGCCGCCTGAAGGCATCTGACTCTCATCCAGAGCTGCACTGTTAATCTGTTATTTTGCTGGGTTGCTTATGTTTGCCTGTTGCTCGTTTGTTGTTTGTCACCGAGCCATATATCTCCTGTCACTCCCCATCTCCTCCTCCTCCTCCTCCTTCAGTCCCAGCCAGCGTGTCACTTATTAACTCAGCTGATGACACGCACAACTATCGTCGACAGCTAATTGACATTAATCTGCAGAGAATTTGTGAAAAGATAAAAAGCGACGTGTGGGGATGGATTGGTGTGAATTGTGAAGTCCTCCACTCTCCAAAGGGCTTCCCAGCTGTTGCTTGTAATTTCCAGATGTTGCCTTCCCCTGCCTCACATGCAGAACAAATAAACACTGCGTTAATCGCTTGTAAAAACCGAATGTTGTTTATGTTGAGAAATTAGAAAAACAGGCAACCAAAATGCTGTCGAGCTTTACAAACTTATATTATCTCTGCAGATCGATGACAGTGACTCCACCTCTGAGTATTCGGATGATGATGTCATGGGCCGAGGTCGATCAGAGCCGGAGACGAAGCCCATCCTGTCTGTTCGTGAGTATTGGGAGTGTGACAAGTGTTTATGTGACAGACCTTACTGTCATTACTGAAAAAAAACATGAGGTTGAGCGATACCGATACTGCTTGTCGATACTACTTTCTGTAATTTGATGCAAAAATGAAAACATGACATGCAAGTATGTGAAAAGATTTAATTGTACTTTTAACTGGGGGAACTGGTATCTATGATAAAGCAGGGTTGCCCGTTGTCAAGTTTTACTTGCCCCTGTACAAATTGTTTTAATTACGGTTATTCAGTAACAACAAAGACAATTGTCTTGTTTAATCTATGGCTGCAACATCTTTAAAAAGTCGGAAAATAGTGAAAAATGTCCATCCATGTTTTCATCAAGTCCAAGGGGATGTCTTAAAATGTTTTGTTTAGATCAAAATCGAAAGATATTCAGTTAAATAAGATAATGCACCAAGAAAAGCATGAAATCTTCATATTTGAAAAAGACTGAAAACAGTCATTTTGCGTGAAAAATTACTTTGATTAATCAATTATCAAAATAGTTATTTCGAATCAAGCTTTGAATGTCTGTTGTCATATTTTATGGCGTCACCACCCACAAAAAAACAGGGTGTAAGAAGCATTTCATTTATTGCTGTGAAGAAAATGAATGAATATTTATTTTTAAAGTGTAGATTATTATTTAACATATAAAGTTAAAAGAAATCTCGCAGGATAAAGGCATGGTGAAGACCTGAACACAATCTGTATTCACAGAGCCTTCAATCTCTGCTAAACAACCTTGTCCTGCATTAGAAAAGTCCATGCTTCTTCACCCGCTTATCCAAAATCGGGTCGTGGCGGTAACAGTTCCAGCAGGGGACCCCAGACATCCCTTTCCCGGCTACATTAACCAGCTCTGACTGGGGGATCCTGAGGCGTTCCCGTACCGCTTCAACTTGCCCCTTTCTCCGCAAAGGGGCAGCAGCTCTACCCCGAGTCCCTCACGGATGACTGAGCTTCTCACCTTATCCCTAAGGAAGATGCCAGTCACCCCCCTGAGAAAACCCATTTCGGCTGCTTGTTCTTTCCATCATGACCCGCCCTTCATGACCGCAGGTGAGAGTTGGAATGAAGATTGACCGGTAGATCGAGAGCTTTGCCTTCTGGCTTTTTGTCACAACGGTGCGGTTACCGCTCCCGCTGCTCCAATTCTCCGGCACATCTTACACTCCACTGTCCCCTCACTCGAGAACAAGACCCCAAGATACTTGAACTCCCTCACTTTGGGGTAAGGACTCATTTGCTCCTCAGAGTAGACAATCCACAGGTTTCCTGCTGAGAAAAGTACACATATTACACAAGTGTACTGCATTGTAATAAAAGCTTTTAGACAATAAAAAATGGGACGTTTATTGGAAATAAAATATTTATCCACTGTTCAGATGCTTGACTCAAGACAAGCAAGCATCAGTTAAATACACATCTTCAAGTGGGTGCAAACTTTGCTGTGCTGGACTAAAGCGCCGACTCAAACTGAGTCAAGCCAAGCAGCACATGGATGAAAAAGTAGAAAAAGATTTGCAGCAGTTTGTGACGGAGGCGACAAGCCTTCATCGAAAAGGGGCAAAAATTAAATAAATACCCGTGACTCCTGCAGAGTCATTAAACCCGGGAGTGAATGCTGATTGTACCCTTTCCCACTGAAGACAAAAGCCAGATGTTAGTGGGTTTGTTGGTGGGTTTTTATCTGGTGTGAAAAGAGCTTAAATGTCTTGTTCTGTTATGTAAAAGCGTCCACCTTGTGATGCTCTTTCTTTGACATTTATCTACTTCCAAAATGAGTACATGATAATCACTGTAGGTGTTGTTTCTGTTTTCTTTTTTCCAGAGCGATCTGGAGGTCACGTCGATCATTTCGACATCGCGGAGCGGGTTGAGATGGGTCAAATGGCCTCCATGTTCTTCAACAAAGGTAATATTCCTCTGGCCTCGAGCGTCTAATCTCACTGCCCATTATTCAATTAGCCGCAGACACCACCGTCATTAGCCACGTGTAACATTTATGGAGGAGTAGTGAAGGTTTGTGGGGTAATTTTTACACCTTTTCTGTCCAATCGTCACATTCACAAAGGAAAGGCTGCTGGCTCTTTTAATTGGATGTAATTATAAATGGATAAATTGCCTTTGGTTGTAATTACCTGTTTGAGACCCCATCGAGGCTGTTAATCTTTCTACTGTGCCGGTGTGTGGGAGGGGCTACAACCTGAATTGAAGCCTTAATCGCGTTCACCTTGAACCGCACAGAGCAACCTTGCGGCGTTACATTCCTCAAACCGTCACTGAACATTATGCAGGACTGGTGTCTGCATGCAGCACCTCCTTCTCCTCATCTTCTCCTCATCTCTCACTCATCTCCTCCCTCCCCTTGTCTGCCTGCATTACGCCGACTGGCTCTTCATAACCCGATGCGAGTGACTCAACAGTCTGCGGCGTCCCCGTTGTCGCAGGAATAAAGGAACAACAAAAGGTCAAAGCTCTGACAACATCATCTGTGCTGACATGTCCTGTCCTTCAGCTCTTCAACACTAGGTGGAGCCCTCGGCACACACAGTGTTAACACATATCCAGTCGGCTCGTGTTCACACCCACACGTGTGAACGCACTCATGCATGCATGCCGTCATGCAGCTCATGCTGTTAAAGCTGCAGTGTGCTCCTATCCATTCAGCCTCTTGTCACTCAGCTCGACAGTCTGGCCTGTTAAAGGTGAAAAAAAAAAAAAAATCTCTGCTGATGACCTTTCCCATCGTGAAACGGTGTGCAGGTGAGGCACGTGGAGGTATCGATTGGTAATAAGGAAATGAGTTTTCTCTCCTCATCCTCTCTCTCTCTCCACATGCAGCGGGAAAGCTGCCCAGTGACTCTAATCAGAAATGAATTAGATAGGCACGAGTCCCAGCACATGCTCAACGGGGAAAGGGGAAACGCAGCTCTTTTGTCTGTCCTGACAGCACCGACCTGCTCGGTTTTTACCTGCCGTCCACAGTGTTCATACCTGTGAGCTGCCTGTATGTGCACAGATGAGGAAATGTAACAGGTCAAGCAAGGGCAGAATATGTCAAAATTTGAATATAATACTAATAAGTATGTTTTCATTTGTATATAATCACCTGAAAATAAGAATTGTTGTGTTTTTGTTACCTTAGAATGAGTCGTTTATATCTATAGAGAGCATGAATTTGCTTCCACGGAGTCTGCCATCTTTCTACAGTAGCCCAGAATGGACAAATCAAAGATATGACACGGCCTTGCTTGGAGACTTTGTCCAAATGCGCCCTTTCACACATGCAGCATGCATTAAGAGAGTGTCTGCATCAGACATCTTCATACATGTTAGAAATAATCTGTATGGATTAGGTGAGGGGAGGCGACTACAAAGTGAGGAAGAGGAGGTCTCATTCATAATGATGAGTGTTTTTGCACTTCTGATGGAGCAAACTGTGATGGAAGCGGAGAGGAACGATAGATGCGGAGATCAGCTGACTGTGGTGTGTTTGTTTGGCAGCAATGCCTTCGCCATCCTGGGAAAAAAATAAATAGCTGCCCGGCGAGACACCTCATGGTTTGCTGCTTTTCTGACGGTATTCTGATGTCTCCACATCACATATGATGAAGAGGCATTAAAAGGCATCAAAATGTGAACTAAAAAAATATAGAGTCATGTAGGCTGATACTGATCAGCACATAGTCTGTATGAAAACAAAATCAGTGGCTTCACAAGCGAGCAGCTGCACACTGAACAACGTCAGGCTGTGCTGAGCTGGCAGGATTAAGTCCAGGTCAAAAAATGTGGACATTTGTGTTCACACATGCAGCTCCTTCGGGAAGTTTTGAGATAATTGCAGTATTGCAGTGCATGTGTGAACGGGATATTCGAGTCCTATCACATAGATATAACTAGGGATGTTCCTGGCGACTAATTTCCTTGTCAGTTAAACACAATTTTTAACTTAGACTAGACAGCTAGTGGTAACATTGAGAAAAACACTTGAAAGCAGCTTAAATTGAGCACAATGTATTAATTGATTAAGGTAAACATTGGCCGAAAAAATAAGGTGTGTGTTAAGAGTCGTTAGAAGTCGTCAATCACATTCTACAGTAACCAAATCATATTTTTAACACCGCTTTAGTGTGTGCCACTGTGTGCCATGCATTATGAACATTGGACATTATCCAACAACAACGACTCACTAAATGCTTCAACTTAATTGCAGTGTCTGCAGGTGAACATCATTCATCCGAAGCTGACGTTAGCTACCAGCCTGACACACAGCACAGCTAACGTTAGCAGCAGCAGCAGCTTGCTTTGCTTGCAGGGTAACATCCGTGTCTGGTCACCAATTGCTCCAGTCATATGGTTATATTTCAGTTTATTCTGACACAGCCTACATTCAAGCTTTATTTACATTTCTTCATCAGAATACTGATGAACTGTGCAGGTTTTACAAGCCTCCCTCTGCAAATGAGTAAATGAAGTATATTCTATTTTTTCATAACTAACATATTTTTCTGAACTCAGCCTGGTTTCTATATAAATTGAAGTAAAGCTTTTGTACTTGTAACCTCCAAGAACAAAAGAACACTTATATTTAATGAGACATAAGCATAGAAGAGGGACGTCTGCACCAGAAAGTTGCAAAAGAACTACAAATATTACCTTTGGTTAGTGTTTGTAATGCTTCTGTTCAGAACATTGTGGTTAATGTCAGAAATAGTCATTTTTGTGCTGGTTTATGGTTGTGACCATGAGTGAGGTAGCTTTTTCATTTCACGACACCAGCTGTATTTTACGATGACGTTGATTCCTGCCTCTTGTATTGAACCACATCTAAGCAACCACGTCACTGACACACTCTGTCTCTAAATAATTTGCCAGACATTTACAGTTTTCATACCACTTTAAAATCCGGCGGTCATGAGAGGGTGTGAGATGTGGTGTCATCTAAATAGAAATACGAATAGTGATATTTCAACAGCATTTTTGGATATTTGTCTCTCCTGGAATGCAGTCATATTGTTTCGCTCAGTTGTTCATGTGAAAAGTGACAGAAATAGTCTTGCGGAGTCAGAAGTTCAAACGTCAGCTGCTTGTCTCACCTCTGAATAGCTGATGAATCAGTGTGAAGTAGATGTGAGTGTCAGATTGTCACTTTTGGAAAATTACAGAAGTGATTGAACACAGCACACCTTGTCCAAAGCTGGAAAGGTGTCGGCGGGAGAGATTTCTAAAGATTTCTAAATTAAAACACATGACCTGCAGTTTTGATGAAGTATACTGACAGCTTAAAACTGAAGCAAGTAGTTAATTAATCATTTCACTTTTATTACGATGCATAAACCAAACAATCGATTAATTAAAGAAAGAAAAAAGAACACTTTTTTTCAGTCCACAGTGACTCCCCTCTTGTTCTTCAGTGATCAATCTGTTGTTGGATTTAATTGACTTGATTAGTGTTAAACTTGTAGACTCAGTGCTGGGTGAAAGCACTAATAGAAAGAACAGACTTGTGTAGCTGGTCACTTAACTCTGGATGACCTCAGCACGCTCACACTAATGATAATTTATGTAAAAACATGCTGAGGGCTGGTACAACTGTCAAAATACTTGGGTGCACAAATGTAGGTGCTGCACGATACATCTGAATTTTTTATTGTGCCTGTTGATCTGTGTGAGCTCCTAAAATCGTTAGTCTAAGTCTAGTTTAATTACTGTTTTAACTCATGGCACGATTATATTGAGGTTGTTTATTCTAGTGCTGAAGAAATAGTTGATTTATTTGATGTTAAGTTATTATTTTGCAGCAAATTCAGAGCCAACCATTTTGACAATGGAGTAATTATTTTAATTATATTTTTTATAAACAATGCACAAAATTTAACAGTTACAGGCCCTCATACAGTAATTATTATTATTATATTAATTATTCAGGTTTTCTTACTCTTCTGTGTTAGTAAATTGAATATTTTTGGTTTTTGGTTATGTTGTAATTAGAGCTGCAACAATTAATTGACTATTAAATTAATCGCCAGCTATTTTGATTATCGATTACTTGTTCTGAGTCATTTTTTTGGTAAAAAATGTCTAAATTCTTTGATTTCAGTTTCTCAAATGTGAATATTTTTTCGGTTTCTTTAGTCCTCTAGGACAGTAAATTGAATATCTTTGGGTTGTGGACAAAATCAGACATTTTAGGACATCATCTTGGGCTGTGGAAATCAATATTTTTCACTGTTCTCTGACATTTTATGGACTAAACAACTAATTGATTAATTGAGAATCAAGAATGAAAATAATTCTTAGTTTCAGCCCTACTAAAATGTAAATCTCCTCCAGAGGAATGGCTGTGAGGTTAGTTAAAAGTGACGATTTAATTCAAACAAACCCCAGGACACAAACCGAAATTGCAAGGGATTATGGGGTGTGAGGGGACAGATGTTGACATGTGATAACCAGCAGTTTCTCTTTCTTGGAAAGTGGAGCAAAACAAAATCAGCTGCAGTCTGGACTGACAGTTGTGTTCAGCTCTTCCTTCATGCGTTCAGGGAGGTAAATAACACGGAAGAGCGTAAACGAGTCCATCAAGTTACAGGACGTTAAAACGGTTTTAACGCCACTTCCCCACGCTTCATAGATAATAAACCGTGAGCGGGATTGCACGCTCGTCTTTCTGTTCTGCACCTTTGCAGGCAATTGAAAGGCATCTCTCCTGCTGTTGAGGAGGCACTCTTAGAGGGCATTGACTTCCTCCTGGACTGAAATTGACGTGGCAGCAGCGGTAAGGCAGGCTTGGAATAAGGCCATGGGTATCGTATCAGCCTGACCTGCAGCCACTGACAGGAATGTTGATGGGGGCTGGTTTATCTGCACCACTGTGGAAAGGTGTTACTATAACCTTCACATTGATGATTTGAAAGTTGATTAGAAGACGACTTTGGCTAAAGTCACAAAGAGAGAGAGACTAACAGAGCGCTGTCCTTGCATCAGCATCTTGTCTCAGCTTTTCTTACCTCTGTGATGTGATGTGGTGGCTAACATGGCGGCTACGCAAACAGCAGGATTGTTTCTTCAGCGTGAGCCGTCCTTCCCCTGACATAAGGAGGGGCATGGCGGCGAATACTAATTTACTCTGCTGTAACCCGGGCTTCTGTCTTTAATGAGAGCCAAACATGGGCACATCCATTTTTAATACTTCAGTGACTTTTACTTAAATGTCATACTTGAGCATTGAGAGCACTGGCAAAATGAAAAGTGCCTGAACCACTGAGAAGATAAATGGATATGTTTGCTTGAGCTTGCAGCCCAATCATTTTCCATAAGCCGCTGCTACCACAGTTTCTTGTGTCAGCTTGGTAAGAGATGCACTTTAATTCAGGGGACAAATTATAATGGCTAACTGTGATCAACCCAACGGATCGATGTTACAAGAAGAGTTCCAGGAAAGGAGCTCGGTCCATGAAAGCTTGATTTGTTCCTCGGAATGAAACTAAGTGAGGCCTATTATGTTGTAGCTCAGTCCTTTCAGACCTCAGCTCTGTTTACTGATGGTTAGAGGCATTCAGTATGTTGAACTGTGGGGGAGAAAGTAACAGAAAAGATTCAGATTTTTTAAACCCAAATGCACTGAAGGCGATAATTGACATGCCTCATTTGAAGCAATCTACAATCTGCGACTAAGGCTGTCAAAAGTATCAACGTATTGATGTTTTTTCAATACCACAAGTTTAAAAACAATACATTGCTAACATTTCATAGTATTAAAAGCACCAAAGCTATAAAAAAAAAGCTCTAAGTGTTCATTCAAGACTTCAGTTCTGTTCAGTCTTTGTCTTGCCTGAAGTTTGGCTTTCAGCAGGGCAAAACCAGACAGAGTTCAGTGGCTTTTTCTGTACCAGCACTGTGTGCAGGTTGTTAATAAAAAAAAGAAAAATTATCCATTTTGCTGTGGTGTTGAAAAGAGATATCGAGCATTGTTTTTTTTTATGCTAGTATTGTGTCAAACTTAAAAATTCTTGTATCTGTGACAACTTTAGTACTTATTGGCACTTATTTCAACTGAAAAGTACAATATAAGTCAGGCCAGAGTGTCTGTGAGTTAAAGTAGGAATTTAAACGTTTAAAACAATGATCCTTTTGATTTTTTTTCGCTTTATTAGTGGGGATGCACCAGTCGATTGGCCAGAGCCCGTCAAAATCACATATCTGATTCTGTACCAGTCATATTCACACTTACACGCCGGACGATGGTCACGACAAGCGTGCAGCGACACAGACCATAACATCACAGCCACAACAGCACTTGTCACAGCCACACACACACTCAGACACATTTTTGCATGAAATTGATGATAGCGATAGATTCCAAGAACAGGATAAAGAGAAGACAGACAGTCTACAAGGAGACGGAGCAGCTGAGCAGCTGACAGTGCTGCCGAACAACAGTAAACTTTCTATCTCTTCAGGCTAATGTTAGCCAGCAGCAGACTGCTGTTCACAGACTGACAGTTCAAATCTCACTTCCTGTTCTGGTTGAAGAATAAACAACCAGTATTGATGCATTTCCCCAAACATTTTCTTATGCAGACTCATTTAACTTATGCATCTGTTTTTCTCGCTGCAAAACTTTACTGCAGCAACAGTTGCACCGCACCTGTCTCTAATTTGTTTATATTTGCTTCTACGAGATCACGTGAAATCATGCTCCATTTGAGATCTCGTGAGATTGTGCTCCCTTTGGTCCATAATCTTATAATGATATAATAAGGCCTGGCTGTAACCTGGAGCATTTTTGGAGAAAATGTTATTTAATAGTCAGTGTTTTATTATGAACATCCAGTTTAATTTTACATTAAACAAAAGTTACAAAAATGTTTATGTATTCTGTCAATTATTGTTCTTAGACTGAAAATCAGAATCGGCCAAAACAGCCCGAGTTAAAAAGTTTATAAAATAATAAGAGTCTCCATGATTAACAACAGACTTAGCCACTGAATGGCTGGTTAACCTACTAATAAAATGATTATCTTCTAATAAACGATGCAAACACAATGATATACTTTTCCCTCCATATTTATAAATGATCAAAGAGCTGGACTGAAGTCGTTAAAGGGCTGGATTTGACCCACAGGCTGCTAACATCATATTATATTGTACACTTGATGTACAATATAATGTGATGTTATTATATTAAAATATAGCCCAGGTTCAAACTGGACAGGCACATGTTTCAGGGTTTAGGAAGAGGACGGAAAATTAATTCTCACAGTCTCATTTCTCACATTGTCATATGAAGAAACAAATCTTTCTCTACGCTGCCTAATGTCTCCTGTGGCACAACGTTGGACGAGGCATATTAGTGTCCCAGTGGCAGATAGCAGAAGCAGTGCTGACTGTACTCTGCTGCCGCTGTCAGTAAGCGATAGCGAGGCGGGAGCCCTGCATGACCACAGGGCTGCAGGCCTTCACGGCACTGTAACTAATATTTCCCAATTACCCAGAGCCACAGGCAAAAATGCTGCAAAATGGGTCTTCACGTAGGAGCCCAGTCTTTCATGTAGCTGTGAAACGCATCACTATCCATCATCACTCAGCTTCTGACAGACAGCAGACCAGACAACCTCTCTGTGAGCAGCTACACACAAACTATTTAGTGCATAATATGGGAAGGCACTTTTATTGCCTTACGCAGGTTTAACAGTCGGGATTTAATGTTGTACTTTACATAACAGGAATGGAAAAATATGTTATTTTAATATCCTATTATAAAAAGTCTGCTTTGACCTCCCCTGTACAGTGAGTTTCATGGTCACAAATAAGTCATCAGAAGGTGCCGTTGTCACACTGAGAGGCTCTGAAATAAAGGAGGAGGGAAGTGAGTTTTAACTTTGAGTTTCACCTCATTAATCGTTCTCTCCTTATATTCCAATTCTACTTCTTGTGGGAATATTGGAGTGAAATTCTGATGAACTGAGATTATAGCCTTTCACAAATCAAATCTAAATTGAGCCAGCCCCTGAGGCAGCAACACCATTAACAATATGTCTCTAAAAATAAGTAAATAGGACAGTACGGATAAAGAAGAGATGAATTTAGTACTACCTTGTCAGCACGACTTCTGTGTGATGAAGGTAACAGACTGAATTTTACAGAAACAGAGATTGTGAGATAACAAAGCTTGTTTTCTTGTGAGAACAGAAAGCAAAAGGTTGATTTCTCAATATTACATGACAATTTGTCATAAAAAAAGAACTTTGGTTTTCTCGAGATCACTGGATAAATGTGGAGAACTTCAAAATGAGTGTCTGTTTCATTTAATCAAACCTGATTTCAGCCCCTCAAAATCATTCGTCGGGGAGGATTCATAAAGAAATGAACGTGTAGTTTTGTTTGCTGCAGTTACATCATTAGAGCAAACAATCTCATTTTATAGTAGCCAAAGATGAGAGGCTGACCAACTCGTCTCTCTGCTTCAACCACCAGCTGAAAGCCAAAAGTTGTTTTCTGTGATAAATTAAGTTTTGTGTTGTTTTTAAGCACATTCTATTGATAAAGTACTGATATTTCAATACTTTTGACAACCTTTACAAATACACAAGCTGTCATACTTTTCCTAAACTTGTGGTCATTATTTATTATTATTGATACATTTTACTATTATTATAATCATGAGTCTTATAAAACAACATCTATAAAATGTTAAAAAAAATAGTGATAAATGTCCATCTCAGTTTTTCAAAGTCCGAGATTATGTCTTAAAATGTCTTGTTTAGTCAGTCCGAAACCCCAAAACATTCAGTTTAATATGATGGTAAATGAAGAAAAGTGGAAAGTTTCCGTATCTGAGAGGCTGAAAACAGCATTTTGCATGAAAAATTACTTTAAAATATTTTAGTTAACGATTAATCAGAAACTGTTTTTCACAACTTGCATGGCTGGGGAAGTGTATTGCCAGAATGACCAGCCCGACATGGCATTTTACATGCCCTGGGCAAGCAGGCATGAAAAACACATTCATAAGCCCAGTAGCATGGGTGCTGGAACATAAAAATACCTGAACATTAGAAGGAAAGATCCACACACCAAAAAGCTCCCGTTTAAGGTTTAAGGTATTTATTTGTGTGACATTTCGCAGTCTGAGGAAGAGCCTGGAGCTCGAAATGTCACGCAAATAACGCAAATAAATACCTTAAACGGGAGCTTTTTGGTGTGCAGATCTTTCCTTCTTTGTTCAAGGATTAAAACCAGACAATTAATTGATTAATCGAGGATCATCAGATTAATTGATTATGAAAATAATTGTTAGTTTTAGCACAGAAAGAGTATTTCTGATTTTGACTTGACTCTTTTGGCCTCCAGTTTCTGATGTTGGTTTGTGACTGTGTTGTTAATCAGTTAACAGCATTTTTACAACTAGATGATTGGTTGTTTATTAGGCTGCCAGTTACTTATGTTTTTAACTTCTATCACAGCTTAATTCAGCTGTTTGATAGACACCATCAGCCTTTAATTCATAAAAAAATCAACCTGCTCCTTAAAGCTGTAAATCTGTCACTTTTTATTTCTTTTTAATGGACTCTATGCTCTAATTTCCTTGTCAGTTATGAATTAGCTGAGGGGTCCAGTTGGACGGTTGAACCCCCTCCTGAGAATTCAAGAGCATGATGGATGTGTGGTGCACTGTGATGATCTGTCTGCTGGCCGAAGCTCTCGATCTTGTCTTGGCAACGGCAGCCGGGTCGGGCCTGCCAGTCGGGTGGTGGATGAAAAGAAAAGGGCAGATGGTTAAGAGCTCGTCGCTGTGGAGAGTAAAGGCTGACGAGGAAGATTTCCTTCATGGTGTGATTAGTTTTTTAATTAATGCTATTAATATTTTCCATTGGACCAATAAGATGAGCCTCCGCTGCACAGGCTGCTGCCCCAGAAAAGGGATGGAGGGATGAAATGAGCGGAGGTGTGGATGAGAGTGCCGTTTGATAGAGATTGCACCACGGTGGTCAAGTTTGACACACATCCATCAGCTATATTTCATGACATGTTTGGACGGCTGATAAAGATGAAAAATGTGTTTGCTTGTCACCTCTTGTCCTCATGTTACTTTAAAGTGGAATTCTAGTACATTTTATTTACACATTTTGTCCTCATCTCTGACTCATTCATATCTTGATCTTTTGTCTTTCAGTTGGCGTCAATATGTTCTACATCTGCATCATAGTCTATCTGTATGGAGACCTGGCCATCTACGCAGCAGCTGTGCCCATATCACTGATGGAAGTTGCCTGGTAAGATCAATAAACTCACTTTATCACATTCATTCTCAGTTTTATTGTGAAATATAAATTACACATAGATGGATTTTAGGGATGTTCTCCTTGAAGAACGTTTGGAACATTTGCTATTTTCCGTTTTGGCAGGACGGAGCACCTCTTGTCTTCTCATTGGCTCCTCTGCCCCCCACACTTTGGTCCTGTTGTCACCTTCTGAACTCAAGATTAAGACAATAAAGCTTTGGTGACAGAGGCCTTTAGGCCTGCTGACCTCTTACTGCCGCTGCTGGCGTCTGAATCATGTGGACCTGCTCCCAGACGGATTTTTATTGCAGGTCCGCTGGCCAGACTGGGTGGGAATAAGTTATTTCATATAGTTATGGACTCTGTCCTTCAGATGCTGGACCACAGAAATGGTGAATTCCCTCTTTAGTGCTGGTTTAGTGAGATAATTTCAGGATGGCGACGCTTAAAGTTAAGATGTTTTTGATAGTTTCAGGCAGTTTGAAAGAAAGTTTAATATATGATCTTTAATAAACTGCCACTATTTCATCTCAATTATCTTTCTGACCAAAGAGTCAAATACAATGTACACCATGTTCATGCTGAGAGAGCTGAAAACAGTGTTAACCTATGAAAATAATGTGCATCAGCACCAGCTTTTCTAGGTTTTGTCTTTATTTTTTATTGACAACAATGACAACAATCAGGTAAAACATACAGCATGTGTAAATCAATTTTAAATGACAGATACATTTACAAAATATAATATGGGCATAGTAAAAGTAGAAAATAAACATAAAATAAATAAATATATAAGTAAATAAATGAAAATGAAAAGACAGGGATAATGAGAGCAAATATATTTAAAAACTGGTAAAAAGCTTTTTAATAATATTATAATTTCTAATAATAATCCAGAATCTTATTGCTCTTTTTGTTATCAACTAATGTAAGTGATTTTCATAGAGAATTTAGTTTAATAAGAAAAGGTGCAATCCTAGGAAGTGATCTGCAAAACTTCTGTTTTGTGAAAAGTTTGCATAAAGAATAATAAAGTTAATCAAATTCTCAAGAGCACCTTCATTTGCATTGTCATAGTAACAAATAGTTTCTTTAAAATTAAAAGAGTAGACAGTGTTGGCAGGTTAAAAAAATAGACTCTCCAAAATCTTCAGGATATTAAACAATCAAAAAAATAGATGAGAGATTGTTTCTACATTTTGATTACAAAAGGTACAGGAAACCTCAATGTCTGTAAACTTCCGGGTTGCACTGATCGACTGGCCAGAGACCGGAACCGGATGGTTTTCAGCGTGACCGGTCT
Source organism: Lutjanus argentimaculatus (assembly GCA_034769285.1). NCBI lineage: Eukaryota > Metazoa > Chordata > Actinopteri > Lutjaniformes > Lutjanidae > Lutjanus > Lutjanus argentimaculatus. The sequence continues at coordinate 4,795,341 of JAWZSL010000030.1, read as the reverse complement.
TGACTGATGACCAGCTGAACCAGTCATATTCACACTTACTGTACGCTCCATACGCTGGTCATGTCATGCGTGCAGCAACACAGACAGTAACGTCACAGCCACAACAGCGCTGGTCACAGCTACACACACTCAGATACATGATCGCGTGAAGTCGGCGTTAGCGATAGATTCCAAGAACAGGATAAAGAGAAGACAGAGTCTACAAGGAGACGGAGCAGCTGAGCAGCTGAGCAGCTGAGCAGCTGACGGTGTCGCCAAACAATAGTGAACTTTCTAGCTGTTCGGGCTAATGTTAGCCAGCAGCAGACTGCTGTGCACAGACTGACAGTTCAAATCTCACCTCCTGTTCTGGCTAAAGAATAAACAATCTGTGTTGATGCGTCTCCTCAAACATTTTCTCATCCAGACTCGTTTAACTTCTGCTTCTGCTTTTCTCACTGCAAAGTTTTACACAGCAAAATTTGCTGCACTGTATCTGTCTCTGATTTGTTTACATCATCTGTTTACATGATCTTAATATAATAATATAATCAATTTAACATTACATTGATGAAAAGTTACAAAAATGTTTGTGTATGATGTCAATTATGGTTCTTATAAAGACTGAAAATTGGAATCTGCCAAAATCTGAATCAGCAGGTCAGACGCTTAAAAAGTCAGTCGGCCATGAAAATTTCAGTCGTTGCATCTCTAATAAACTTAGCAGGAAGTATTTGAAAACATCTCCTTTCAGTTTAATTGATTTCCTGTTGCATTGAATTCATTTGCAATAATACAGTCACACAGCTGTGATTTAGAGTTGAAAAAGTCACCATATAAGCCACTACCTCTTCTTCTTTTAATTGTTGTTGTGACAAAGCGGGCCTCTCTGATCCTGTCCTGAGGCACGGCACACTGACGCTGTCTTATCGCATTAAATTTCTCCTCCGCTGTGGTCCAAACCTTGCTAACCTTCCAGCAAGAATAAATGTGAGATGTAACTGAGACTTCAAAAGCAGTTTGCTTCGCCTGGAGGCACAAACCGAGACTTCTTAGTATCATGGGCAGAGCCAGATGAATTTACTAGAGCTTGGTCTGTCACGCAACACTGATGGGGTTTGTGATTACTTTTTAGAGATACTCTTATCGCACAACCTCTACTGCTGCTTTTCCTTCAGCTGATTCATCTGATTGTGTCTTTCATGATATGTAAACGCAGACATTTTACATGACAAGTTGTAATGAGAGTTCAAAAACTTTGAATTTAAAAGATTGGTGGTGATGGTCTGCAGTGTGCATCGCTTTCAGATGGCATTATCTCACACTGTTAGGGTTAAATGTTAAGCTTTAACTGTTTGTGTTTTGTTTTGTTTTTTGTTTGTGCAGTGGAAACCACTCCTGCAGCGCTGGAAATGTGAAGTACAACGATACAGACCCGTGCTGGGGCCCTGTCACCAGGAAAGATGCGTACCGGGTGTTTCTGGTAAGCCTTCATTTGTCATTTCAACAGCGTGGACATACCTCTGTAAAAGACTTTACTAGATATCATGTTCCTAAAAGGGCACATATCATGTAAAATGCACTTTTCCATGGCGTTTCAACAAAAATATGCATCTCTGGTGTCTCTTAAGACCCATGAAAGTATGTGAAATTGCCATCTCCTCTTTTTTTTGCTTACTTCCCCTGTCAGAAAATGTGTGTTTCAAAACACCAGTCAGATTTGCCACCCCTTATGATATCACAAAGTGCTTGATGCAGATCTGACCAATCAGAGCAGACTGTGCTTGTCAGGAGGTGGGACAGAAGCTGAAACTGAGTGTTTCAGACAGAGGGTGGATGAAGAACCTGCAGAAATGGCCAGAAAAGAAAAATAATGTGTTTTATGAACATTAAAGCCTGCAAACCTGTTCTTTAGAACCCACAAATAAAATTATGAACCCCAAAATGAGTATTATACGTCTCCTTTAAGTCCTTTGAACTGGAACTGTAGTCAAGACCCCAGTCAGTTCTAAGGCGGGCCCTGATGTAGGAGCATAAATGTATCATAGTTCTGCCTATTATTTCCAGGATCTCTGATGTTTCTGTCACAGATCTGCTCTTAAAATGTGTTGTGGAAAGAATATTAAAAATCCAGACTCACCAGATGGCAGGAAAACTTTTTAGTGACCTAAAAGTTAGGAAAAACAGCAATTCAGTTCAATTACAAGTCAAGGTACTGACCGTTTAAGTTAGTTCCTACACTGAGACTAATGATTATTTTCATTATCGATGAATCTTTCGATTATTTTCTTGATTAGTCACTGTCTTCCAAAGCGCAAGGTGACGTCTCCAAATCTTGTTGTGCGCACAACCCAAAATATTCAGTTTACCGTCAGAGAGGAATTAAAAAAAACAGAAAGTACCACAGTTGTATACTGCAGATTTGACACTGGAAGCTAAGTGATGGTGGTCTGTAAAGGGGATATAAATCACACTACATTGTGTAAGTAAAGAATTTGCACTTGTTTTTACAAAGACTAAGTTGTTGAACAATGCGAGTGCAGCTTGTTTCACTTGGGATTCGTGATGAAGCGGGTCGACGGTACAAAGTAAACTTATGGCCCCAGCAGTTCTGCTGCAACTGGTCTGCGTACCTCCCATACAGATGTTTGTATCTCCTGTGTGAACAAGGTGTCATGTGCCTGCATCTCTGTCAGATGCAGCTCTGACACCGTCGTCCGTCCTCTGAATCCTTCCCTTCCTTCACTCACACTTCCCCCGGACAGCACCACCTCTGCAGCCCACAGGAAGTGTGCGAGTGTCCTTGAAGTCCTAAGCGAGCCAAACTCTGTGATTTCCACTCGAGCTTTAACTTTGCTCAGCGACAGTGATAGATGTGCTGATCTCCTCCTGTATAATTTCTCAGCCTCCCTCCTCCTCCCTGCTCTCCCTCTGTTTCCTATCCTCGCTTAGATTTTAATAGAATGAGCAGACTCCAAATAATTTGCCAATAAATTAACTCTTCCCCTTTATCTCCTCTGGGATAGGCCTCTCGCTCTGTGTAAGCAAATTGAAATAATGCTGATTTGTAATCTCTGGTCAATTTGTTTACACTAGCAGTTTTTCAGACTCATTTCCCAGTTTCATCATGACCGCTCAGGGAAATAGATCTGTAACACTACCGAATGTTTTTACCAGTGAACACTGACAAGTATGGATGCTCTGATCTGACCCTTTTCTCCGACTACACTGACGCTCAGCATATTTGACTGTACAAGTACTGCTGCAGTACCAAAATATGAAACCTCTCTGTGTGATTAAACTTATTCTTCAGCGACATGAGGCTGTAGCTACACATTCATTCTTAACTGCAAACCCAAGGGATGCAAGATATGGATCTTTTTCAGCCAGTACCAATAACTGATAATAACCTGCTTCTCATGTCAGATATGATAACTGATAATTTCATATAACTTGTAGTTTATGCACTCCTACGGGTAAGAAAGAACATTTCTGACTCTTAAAATGTTCGTTTATTTTTACAGTAAAATTAATTAAAAAGCTTCACAAATATCTTTAACTTTTATGGAAAATATTGTAGAAGAAATCAAATTAAATGCTTTGTCAGTCTGTCAAATCAGATATTATTTTAGCTGATATTTCTTGGTTAATATGCACTGCAAGTGCATTTAAACCCACATAGCTGAATAGGCAAATCTACTTTTGGATATATTTGGTTTGTTTGGAAGGTTTATGTCATCATGCAAATAATCCCAATAAACTTAACTAATTTAATTTTCTTTATCTTTTAATGTTATGCCACTTTTATTGTATAAGGCTAATACATTTCTGTTTGCCTTTTAGGTTTGAAAACAAAAAATTCACAGGGCAGATTGACATAAATAACGCCTCAATCATACAAAGCTTCTTACTGAAATACACAGAAAGTACCAGTAATCAAAATGTACAATGTGTTATGGCCAAAACAGGCCATATCCTTGTCATCCACAACCATGTAGTGCAAATTTAAACAATTTTACAGAGGCAGTAATTTTCTTATATCTTTTTTTTAATGTTTTTTTTTTTTTATTAGATTTTATTTGGCTTATTTGGTCCAGTTTCTCATTGCAGTGGTGTCTGTTTCTGTCTGGTTAGATAACACTTGGTGTAACATTAGCATAACAGCAGAGGTGCAGAGGGGAAACTTTTAACATGTGGGCGATAAAAAAAAAAAATCATTTTGCTTCTACTAACAGAAGCACTGTTCTCTGTGTTGATTATCCCTAAACATCCTATATATCATGCATAGGTGGGGACAAAAAGTAAACCAAATGGGTGCTCTTTTACTGCGTATCGCTCTGCTGCTTTTGCTTTAGGCGCTCGCTCATTCTGTCTAAAAACTAAAACTCTGTCCAGAACACTTGAGATGATCCTGAGCGAGGTTTTCAAGCAGCAGCTTGTTCTCGGGAGGAATCCTGCTTTGACTTACACCATCTTTGAGACTCATCGCTGTCGTAATTGATGACATTGATTACATCAGTGAGTCCCAGCCTCCCACTGCTGCACAAAGTTTATATTAGTTTTGTTAGTGGAACATGTCCCGCGTCTAAGTTGAGTCAAATTTGACACCGCACTCCCTCAGATGATGTAGCCTTTAAATGTAAAAAAAAGTTGTAATTGTGTCATAACCACTATGATTTAAATTGTTAGCTGCAGCTGAGAAATACCTTCAATCTCCTGATGATTTTTTTTCATCTTTTTAGTTCATCGTTGATCCGTCTGCTCGTAGACATATTTTTATCCTGGAAATCTTCTTTCTTTTTTGTCCCGGTTGACCTTTCCTTAAATAAATCAGAAATCATTGAGCCGTGATGAAACATTCAGCAGGTCCTCTTGGGATACTGTACGCTGGACTGTTTCTCCAGTCTGCGTCTGTGCGCCTCCACAGGGTCAGAGGCTCTGGCCTAAAGACACTGCCCAGACTCTGAATGATGAGTCTAAATAATTGACTATTTCTCATCAGCTGTGCTCTACCCTGTGGAGAGAACCATCAAAACCTACCCCACCCAGGATCCACCCGGGCTCCTTTGTATTCTCTGTGTTACAGTGTGAGCTGCGCTGGAAGGACACCGTGCCCTTCTTCTTCCACAGTATTGAACCGAGTGTGTGTTTTTGTAATGGACCATTTTCGCTCAGGTTTGCCAGAGGTACAGCGCTTCAGAGGGGTCAGTCAGTGAAGCCATGCTCAAAATTGCTGCCTGGAAAATAAACTCAAAAGAATAAAGACAAGATACTGTCCCTGACTTCGTGAAGAACAAATAAATATATTTTCATTACATTATATTAAACACATAACGCTGCATGTACTGTAAAACAATGTAGAAAAACCCTGACAGAAAGGTTAAAAACACAGAAACAAGCTAACAAACAATGGGAATCATGTTTTCCCATCATTAGATTGAAAAAAAGACAATATCTACTCACTATTGTGGAAGTACAGACCTCAATACATCCAGACTTAAGAGTATTCTCAAATAAATGCTGTTTTTTGAGAGCAAATATAATGCACTAAATGCTCAAGTGTCCAGATTATAAATCCAACACACAGCCGTTTTCTTAGTATGACAACCAGGTACTCACAATGCACGTTGTTTTGCCGTAAATGTCAGTGTGAACACACTCAAATCAGGAAGCGTAATGAGATGTTATGTCGTCTGTTTAAAGCCCAGCAAACGTCTCAAACACTTTTTTGTATTTGAGCGTCTAAGAGCCTAATAAAGGTTTTAGAAAAAAAAAAAAAAAGAATCATGTGAGAGAGTGTTGACCTCAGTTTGTAGGGAGAAAAATTGTCATTCACATTTTAGCAAAAATTGTATCAGCCCTCATGTGAAGTAGCATGGATCGGTTTGTCACAATAATAATATCACCATGATTGTGATGCTAATTTCCCTTAGCACATAAATGGGAATTTCCGTTATGTGTTAGCATCAAGCTAATGGACCAAGCAATAGTTATGTCGATTCAGGAATCGTAGAAAAAAGAATCAGGATACTTCACAAATCACTGATCGATTTTTTTTTTCTCCGAATCCATATTATCTAGTGTTTTCCCTTTTTCTCCAGAAGTTATAGCAACTATAGGGAGTAAAGGGGATGTGATGGGATTGACAGGGAACCATTACCAAGAATAAAATGATTGATTTCTTTGGGTTTGACCATTGTTGGAAAATATTTTAGATAATGTAAGTACACAAATCTGCAAAGTATATAACATAGGTCTTGTCGTTTTTAGACATTTTAATGTAGAAGTGTTACGTAGCACATGTTTGAGGTCCTTTTCCACATAAATATGTCAAATAATAACCAAATATATCATGTACTAAATATATACAATGAGAGCTGAACAAGCTATTATTGGTTCACGTGGCAATAATTAAATGTTCTTCTCAGTTCTTTCTGTGTAATAGTTCAGTTATTCTTGTGATTAATACAGAATTAGACATCTAAAATCTTTTATGCAGCTCCTGTTATTGAATTTTTCACTGTAGGTGCTTCAGGGCTGTATGTGCAGTGGGGATTGTTGGACGCCGGCACTGTGATAAGGGAACTGCTTGGTTGTGTCCAGGGGAGTCGTTTGGGGGGGGGTGATGCTACAGACATTACTGCAGCCATAACATTTTTAGAGTTCAGAAAATGACAGGAGATTAAAGAGCAGCCTGATTATGGTGTTGCTCTAAAGAGCTTTAATCCCTGTGTGGCTGATTGGTGTAGAGAGACGCGAAGAGAGGCGAAGAGACAGTAAAGGAGGCTGATGTCAGAGGGATTTGGACTGAGGGGAGCTGTTGTTGTATTGATGGACAGACAGAGTCCTGCAGGATAAAAGGTTGTCCACATGAGTTCAGAAGCGTTCACCGACACCTCTCCTTTAACCGGACTTATGATGATGTTTGTATGTAAGAGTCTGTCTGCCTCATCAGCCCAGATGTGAATGTGAATCACCACAAACAAGCAACTCTCCCAGTTCTTGCTTTCTCTCCACCCACACCTACTTGTGGCATCTGGCGCATGTCAGAGGAAAAAAAAACACTTCAAAGACGACACAATGCAGCTTTACATCACACTTTATACCATGTAGACATACATATCTTCTTAAAGAAAAATCTGAAAATGTAAATGACAGCTGTCAGGGCATAAAACCCACATGTTGATCTTTACCAGGGCTGCATGATTTGATAAAAAAAAGTCATGTTGCAATTATTTTAATTTAATTATTTTAATTTTAGCTCTAATCTGCTGTATGTTATCATCTTTTAAAGCAGTTTACCAGCCAGGTGTTTAACAGAATTTCTCATCATTGACCTTATTTGTTGGCGTCCCTTCTGTCTGGTCTCGAGGTTCTTAGATTTTCATAGTGAATCTGTGCAACAGTTTTGGCAGGTTTCCCCCAGATGGCTGCTCCACAGCGATTGGGGTGCTTTGTTTGCGGTGGACAACAGATTGTGAGTTATTTTTAGGTTTGAGAACAGCTGTCCCTGTACAGACGACTAGACCTTTACCAACAACCGCAGCACTCCTCGTGGACACTAAGGAAATGAGGAACGAACGTTCAGCCCCAAACCTGTTTTTGTTTAATTTTTCAGCATTGACGCCATTTGTAATCATCTGTTAGTAACTTGAATGTTGTTTCAACAGGCAGCTGTTTTTGTTCAACCTGTTGCTGAAAGTTTTTATGAACTGTGTGTGTTTTCCACAGATCGCCTGACACGTGTTTCTCTCTTTTTAACACTTGGAGGGGGTGTTTGAATTTAGTGTGTTTTCAGGCGTCACATTTTCTTTTTAGCTCCATACCTCGGCCCCTTCCTTCATCATGTGCCAGTCACTCCAACTTAGCGTCAGTCTTGACATTGACACTCAGCCTATAGGGAAACTGGGGTAAATGTGTGGTTTCCACAAAGTTAAATTAGCTGAATTCTGCATGGTCTACACAGTGGCCATGTTTCCATCAGTGTTTTCTTATGCACATTTTGAATTACACTAGTAAAGGTTGATGCAAATGGCAAAATAAAATTAAAGTCCTCAATTTCGCTTGAGGTAGTAATAAATCATGAAATGACCATGATATGTCATCAGAGGTTAAGGAAACATGTTAAGTTGAAATACTCACTTCTCTGGCAACAACGCTCTGGTCACAATGTCTTCTGGTGTCTGTTATTCTGGCCCAGAAATTTCTGTTCTGGGCCAATGTATTTAGGTGTTCTTTTGCAGGAGCAAGAGCAATTTTCAATAATTTGTTAAAAGTCAAAGTGAGAATAAAACCACACTCTTACCAAAAAAGTTCAGGATTACAAAAATGCTGACAAAATATGCTTTATTTTTAAATGAAGACGTGCACCCAGGGGGGTATTCAACAAGAAAAATAGTTTTTGAGCTCAAACTCAGTCTAAGTTGCAACCACAAAATTATAAAAGTTCACAGAACACTGATAAATGTCTGGAACAATGATAAAACTTGTGCTCTTTTCAATACCTGTGACAAGATTAAAAAAATGAAGCAAATAAATGAAACACTGCGTCGCGACGTACATCCGTGGCATTTGTGTAGAGAACTGCTATGATTGGTAGAACTCGCGGGATCTTTGTTTGCTCACATTTGTGAAAAAGTTGCAGTGATTTGACAAAATTGCAAAATCCACGAGAATTCACGGAGATTGGGTTAATTTGCACCAATTGTTGCGATTACAACTTCCTGGAGGGACTGCATAGTAGTAGTGGATGGAAACGAGCGTTCATTTGCATTTTAGTTTTTACTAATCTTTCAGAGCCACCGCAGAATGATGACTCTCTTTATAGTACGTGTTGTCGTTTTTTTAAAGACCTAAGTGCTGAATTCACAAAGAGACAGACTAATTACTGCTGTTAACAAGACCTGAAGCAGCTGGTTGATATTTCTTCAGGTCAAACCTTTGACTTAATAAGTATTGACTTCACACATCAGCACTATCAGCTGTGGACATGTAACACCAGCCATTTTTCTCATCGTAACTTCTGAAAGCTCTTAAGAAGATCAATTGACTGTGATTTGCTCTGCAGCTGATTGATTCTCACGTTTGTTGTCCGAGTGGACGATGAGGGCTTTTCGTCCCATATCTACAATATTTGTTGGCTTTGCGGGGTGTGAAAGGGAGATGATCGAGGCCATTGCATAACAGAGCTCTCAGTGTTGATCCTGGCCCTTTACACAGCTTTGATTGAAAAGATTAAGCAGCCGTGCGACAGTGGGGTCTTTCTGGGTTTTTGTTCAGCTCCAGCAGAGATTCCCGAGACCTCAATTAAACTTCTCTGTCCTTGATTGTCCCCTGCTAAGTTTTCTTTTTGAATTTCACCGCAGGGGCTTTGTCACAGTGGCTAGCCAAGCAGTGGTTGGTATACTCCACCCTGCTGGACAGCCAGTGCAATTTAAATGGCTGATTTATTGTCCTCCCAGTATGTGGGAAGTGATGGAAAATCAATGCAGCATATGAGCTCAAAGACAGTTTATGCTTACACTGCATTGTTCACTGCTTATCTTCATGCAGATGTTTCAATTATAGTGTGTTTCTATTAAGCCATACACTCTCTCGTTGAAATAAAGTTAATATGAAGCACGGGCAAAGTTGTTGCCCGTCCCCTAAGAGTTCATAAATGACCCACCCTGCTACTTTCCTCAATACAGAGTTGATTGATTAATTAACTGACTAATAAAGATTTATTCCAACAGAAATTTCAGTGACCTTGATGCCCGTTCCCTCTGGAGGCCTCCCTCCATCTTTTCGCTGCAGTGTTTTAGCCTGTTACACACAGTTATTAGCACACATATGGGACATATAAGGTATAGTTTCAGAGAGAAAGGCTGGTGTAAACAGAATTTTAATGCATTAAACGGCTACAGCAACTTCTTTAGAGTTTATATCCAATCTAATCTTTCCTAATTTACTGTGGGGGTACCATGGCTGTTGATACGCACCATCCAGTCCTTATTTAACCAAAGTGAGAGCTGTGTCTGTATTCTCAGCACACAGTTAAACACATTTTCAGTGGGTGCTGGACTTCACCGAGTTTGCCCCTTGTCTCCGATCCTGTTTGTGATAGTCATGGACAGAATCACAAGGTGCAGGCGGGGTGAGCAGCTGGTTTGTTGCATATTCTTGTTGTGGGACTGACAGTCAGAACTATGCAGCAAAGTGAAACCAAAGTTAGATCTGATACCATCTTTGTGCTTACCAAGTTAACTGCTGATGTCTGGGTACGTGGCGAAATCGCTGACCGGACAAGAAACACAAGTAGTCGGACAATCAGACAGTTTATCCAGATTATTTAAACCACTTTATTTGAATGTAAAACTGAAATTGAGTGCACCAGAAATGTTGGTAATGATCCCTCATTGCAAAGGAAAACTGTTTTTTTTTTTCCATTGACAATTATACCATTGTTAGACTATCAAGTTTTGATTTGAAAAGATCAACAGGTTTTGGTTTTATGCCCTGACAACTGTCAATTACATTTTCAAATTCCTTAAATAGGTAGCCTACATAACAAGAATAATGATAATGATAGTAATAATAATGATAATAACATTAATGCTACTCCTTTTTTATACTTTTTTACAGCACAATTCATGCATAAAATGCAACACAAAGTGCTAAACATAAAAGCAGAAAATAAAAACATTTAAAACAATAAAAACAAGGATTAAATAAATAAAATATGGTATGGTAGCAGGTGTGATGTAATGGCCACTTGTCTTTGAAATGTCTTTTTCTTCGGACGTGTGCTGGACGTGGTGACTAGGTGGGGACAAAGACAAAAAATACTGGGAGAACTGCAGATTCTTGAAATTGAAACCTCAATTCGATTGATTTTTGATTTAATATTGATATTGTGACACCCCTTGTAAGTAAATAAGTTGAAACAGAAAATTGTTCCTTACGATGGACATTTTGGGTAATAATTTTACCTTTTGGCTTTAGATTTCAGCTCCAAATAAGTTTGTCAGACCATCTAACAGTTTAAAATCTGCTGTTTGTGTTACTTGCTTGAACTTCGTCTCAGTAATTTTGGTGCATTTGCGGAACCCGTTAATTAACTTGCTGAGAAGAATAAGAATGATTACCAAAACTATGAAAATAAGAACCAAGTGTAGGGCTGGGTATCATTCAGAAATGTTCGATTCTACCAGTAGCGTTACCTTGACTTTGGTGCTGGTTCCTGAACGATACTTGTTTAACAGTTTTACAACATAAAAAATAATCCACAATTGGAGATTAATTTTGAAAATTTTCGATAGTTGTATTGAAGCAGTTCGGTCTGTGCCATAAAAGTATCAAAATTCGCCACCCAGACCTAATCGTTTTGTTATAAAATCAAAATGTTGAAAGAAGCAGATAATAAATGACCTGTTCAGAATGTGTTTGCCTGCTTCATAGATAAGTTTCTTAACCTAAATAGTACATAATATGCCAGACGTTTTGAAATGTAGTTCATGAAGTCTCACACCATTCAAGTACCACCATCGGAATAACATAACTGATCTGAGTGGAGGTACTTAGGAGCAGGATCAGCCTCACCTGTCGTCCTGCGTACAGTAAGGAGGTATATACTGTAGCCGAGTGTCAGCGACTTTCCCAGCGAGGGCCGGAGCTGTGGGGAGACGACAGTGCAGATGGTTTAATAGAGATTATCTCAGCAGGAAGAAGTGTTAGAGCTGCGAGCCACACGGGGGGAGTCCACTCCATGCAACAGCGGGAAGCTGTATCGGAGCAGCGGATCGGGACGGGGAGGAGACGCATGATGCTGCTGGCACTGGAATGACTGGTGGTGACTGGGGATGAGGGAGCAGTTGTCAAGGAGACACAGAGGTCACTGAACAATATCTGATAGCCTCTATGGATTCTCTCTTTCTCTCTTTTTAAGGTTTAGAAAGTTATTCAGCCTGTTTTGTTGCTGCCTGATAAACTGAATGATTCATTGATTCATTTTTTTGACTTTTGTTTGTACTAGATAACGTATCTACTCATGCATCATGCTTTTATTAGTCGCTTTTTTCACATTTAAGTCTTATCAGATTAGGGCATCGTGTGTGTATGTGTGTGTGTGTTTGGCCCTGTTGAGACTGTCCACCCAAGAACAAAAACAGCATCAGTTGCTTCAGCAAATGCCCCAATCTGACAAATGTTAACATTCAAGCGAGAAAAGTAATTATGACTGGTTTGTCGGGAGCAAAGGAGAAAGTAGTGTGATGCAGAGCTGCAAAAGAGGAGGTCGGAGTGGGTCAACAAAACGTTTAGATTGCTGTCTGTGACCTATTTCCTACCAAAAGTCAATGTTGATTTCTTTTTGTCGTTGCCATGATTGTTTCCAAGCCTCAATTAAGGGGGGCGAGCACGGAGGGGAGACAAAGCTACATGCTGAATGCAAGCAGCGTGAAGCTGATCTGTTACAAGGACGTTTCAGAGTGATGTAATGGTCTCACTCGCTGAAGACAATTAGCGCGATTTCCACGAAACGTGCAGCAGTTCGTGGCCACGTTTAGAATGCAGGCAGGTGAACAGTAGCCGTCCACATGGAGACCCCGCGTAAACCTTTAGCTCATTACTCGTCGGGCTGCGTTTGTGGATCTCCATGCTGCAGGTTGGGTCCGCCGCAGGTGTCTCTCTGAATTGATTGGGTAATCAGGTCATGGTGCTCTGTAGTCGCTCCTGAGGGAGCAGGTGCTTAAGTGCTGTCCGCTGACCCGTTGTGGCCTTCGCCCAAAATGGAAAATAATATATCCAGCGGTTGTCTTTTTCAATTACCCCTTGACGTATTGCATATTCACAAAGACGTCCTCTTTGTTGATTTATTTTTTCATAAAGTCTATCATCAGTTTAACTTGAGAGGAAAGTGTCCTGTGCTATAATGCAGCTCCCTCCTCCTCCTCCTCTCCCCGTCACTGTCTCCCCTTTACAATACTTGGGATGATGGGCGGAGTGAAATAACCGTCGTCCTATTAAAGCACAGGCAAATTATCGTTTCTCATTTCCTCCCCAGATATGTCCCGAGCCTGTCATAAATCTTCGCTGTGTGCTGTTGCTCGTTATTTTTACCTTGGTAGGTGTGTAATGGTTTCTTTTTTGAGGAGCAGAACGGTGCATTAGGAGTTTTAATTAGGCGGATGTCTTGGAAACAGCAGCTTGTTCAAAGTCATAAAGTCTGCAATGAATGGATGCTCATCAGTGTTTACTTTGACAAGTGACTGTCCTTTCCTTTCAAAAGCAATGAATGCCTTTGAATATATGTTTTTAAATACATCCGCAACGGGGTTTTCTTAAAGGAAGGCTTTAAAAGTACAGGCACATTAAGAAAACAGTTCATCTGGGGCACTTACTGTATTTTGAAAGGAACCTTACGATGTGAATAATTACTTCTGTGTGCACAGTATTGTCTTTAAACATTTCCAATTCTGCACTCAGACAAGCCATTTTATTTTGTAATCCTGCCTGTCTTGGCCAGGACTCCCTTGAAAGAGAGATTTAATCATGACACGGTTAAATGATGCATCATAGAGACTTTTTTTTTCAAGTACCGCATAAATATTCTCCATGAGGTTGTAACGTGTAACCTGCTCTTCTTAGCCTTTGTTTTTCCGAATTATCTTTGCTTATTTTTCATCCCGAGTCTGTAAACAAGATCTCAGGTAAGTGTGACCTTGTTGCTGAAAGGTAAGAGCACTCTGCTGAAAGACCTTTTGTTGTTATTATTAAAATCATGGAAGTGGAACATCCTAATCACCTGCTAAATCACACTGCAGATGACCAACGTGTGATTAACTTTTACACACGAGTTCTGCCACAAACATTCCCGCCAACCCATTAATTCTGTTGGCATATTGCAACTGACAGTGATGGGATTGGTGGGACTTGGCAACACTGCAGTGGAAATATGTCTGTGCTGTAAACTTTAGCACAGCGGCCCCAGTCAGAGCTGAACAACCTGACAACCTTTGTTTTATTCTCAACTTCAGTTAGTGATGCATCCTTTTTTCCACAGTTTAAAATAAACTGACCTGCACTTGGTCTCAGGAAACACGATGATACATTCTTCTTGCATCTCCGCCCTCACTTTATCCCTCCTTCACCTCTCCTTTTGTCTGAGTTGTCTTCCATCCCCTCATTAGAGTCCTATCTTTAATCGTGTGAGACATGACGGTCTCCAGGGCCCCATACCTAATTAACAGTATAGGCTTCTGCATTGGATGTGTTTCGTTTTCACCAACTGCAAATGAGATGAAAGCTGCTTTGAGAGTTTGCCTATAGATGTTCTAGTGTGAACTTTCAAATCTGGTCACATATACATTAGTATTTCTTGAGATAAGAGTTTATAAACTCACGAAGTGTCAAGAACTTAAATATTCTCACACCTGTTTTCCTTTTACAGCAGAGAAATACAACCGTTCGCCTTCTGAATTCAAGTTTCTCCTTTTTCCCGAACTAAGATGAGCTTAATTGGCTTGTTAACTCCTCGTAAAACACACTTCATTCAAACTCGACACATTTAAAACTCACCAAAACCATCTTTGTCAGTCTGTCCACTCTTTCAACAACCACCAGCTCTGGTTTGGTCGAATTAAATACTTAATTTACTGCATGAAAAGAGTGCAAAGAGTTTGGCTCTGCAGACTGTTTTCCTTTCGCTCCTCACCCAGCTCAGTGCACACATGGTCCAGCGCGGTTGTCGCTCTACAATCTATTACATTAGTATAATAAAATGACAAATATCTCCCAGAAAAAAAGCCAGAAAAAACAGCCACCAGTGGATTCAGCCCATCGTCGATAGGCGATATTCTTCCAACCCTGCCTCAGATAGAGAAGTCTTTTAAATGACGTTACGATGGTCGAGGGCTCAGTGGTCGCAGCCATCGTGATGAACGATAACATCATCTGTGGATGTCAGCTACAGTTGTTGGGGTCGGGTAGGTGGATTTTTGACTGAGCTTGAAACTTGAAAGTTAATTATCAACCAACCTTTTAAGCATTTCTTCTGTCCAAAGTGAGAAGATCTAAAGAGCTAGCGTTAAAGAAAGCCAAGTCAAAGTAAGCACTCTAATGTCACAGATATTGAGTGTCATAGACGAAACGTCTGGTGTAATTGATTAGAGCTGCAACGGTTAATTGATAGTAAATTAATTGCCAACTATTTTGATAATCAATTAATCAGTTTGAGTACTTTTTTAAGAAAAAAAAGTTAAAATTCTCAGATTTTAGCTTCTTTAATGTGAATGTTGTTGGTTGGTCTCTGACAGTAAACTAAGTTTACTATGAGTAAAACAAGACATTTGAGGATTTCATCTTAGGCTTTGAGAGACACTGATCGCCATTTTTCACCATTCATCTGACACCTTTCAAAACAAACTATTAATCAATTAATCGGTAACACCGGTGTACTTATGCGTTTGTTAACCGTTGAGAAAATCTCCTCACACTGACTTCCTTAATAACAACCAGTGTGCATACTTACAAATTTGACTGTGATCTTGATAATAACCATAGGAATGTGTGTGCTGCACTTAGCAGCTCTAAACAAGTCTGATCAGGGTGTCTGACGATGACACATGGTGCAGTGCTGGACACAAAGTGCTCGACAGCTGTATTACTGATAAAATAATCGATTCTGTGATCCTGAATCCTGAATAAATGAGACACTGTCTGACCTCCTACTGGCTCCTGTGAGCAGAAACACCAACTGTGAGCGAGTGAATTTGTGACTCACTCACTGGCTCACTTACATTTACTCACTTATATTTACTCACTTACACTCAGGGCCAAAACACACTGGCAGCACATGACATTGTCTAAACAGCCTATTATTATCTATGTGAGCCCACGCAGCAGTACCAGCGAGACATGCACCAGCACGGATGGACGAGGCGTCCTATTTTCAGTTGTCAACACGGGTCAAAAAAGCAGCACTTGGTGTTGTGTAGCAGTATCTAGACCTCTGTGAGAGAGTCTCAGCAAGGAAAACAAACATTAAAAAGACATTTCCTGAGGAGGAGAGATACTGTAGCTGCAGATATTGGCTGTTGAGGTGTTGAGTCATTTAAGATAACCACAAAAAGAATTCTCTTATATTTCATATTATGCTGTGTTGTTGCTGTGTCTGGTGTTTACTACGGTGATATATTATATACACTGCCTGGCCAAAAAAAAAAAAAGTCACCACCTGGATTTAACTAATCAAATAGGTAAGAGCCTTTCATTGGATAATTACTGCAGTGATTAATATGTTTCAGCTGGCAACAAGTTATTTAACTCAAACTGATGCAGTGAGCAGCTTCTCATTTCTTAAACAACCACATCAGAAGACACATCCTGTGGTCATGGAAAAGATGTTCCTCTGTTTCAGAAAGTTATTGGCCTGCATCAAGCAAAGAAAACAACTAAGGAGACTGATGAAACTACTAAAATTGGGTTAAGAACTGTCCAACGCATTATTAAAACCTGGAAGGATTAGTGGTGAACCATCATCTTCAAGGAAGAAATGTGGTTGGAAAAAAATCTTGAGTGATTGTGATCTGAGATCACTTAAATGTTTGGTGAAATCAAATCATAAAAAATCAACAGTAGAACTCACGGCCGTGTTTAATAGTGAAAGTAAGAACATTTCCACACACAATGTGAAGAGAGCTCAAGGGATTGGAACTAAACAGCTGTATAGCCTTAAGAAAACCACTTATCAGTGAGGCTGATTGGGGAAAAAAAGGGTTCAGTTTGCTATGTTATGTGACAAAAAATGAGGTCAGCTCACTACCTGAATATACTGAATGAGCAGGTTTTTCCATCAGTGGATTTTTTTCTTCCCTGATTATACGGACATATTCCAAGATGACAAGAGTCCAGACCTCAACCCCACTGAGAATCTTAGGGATGTGCTGGAGAAGACTTTACACAGCGGTCCGACTCTCCCATCATCAATACAAGATCTTGGTGAAAAATTAAAGCAACTCTGGATAGAAAGTAGTGTTGTGACATTGCATAAAGATTATTTAAACAATGCCATGGCGAATTATATTATAATTTATATATATTTCTGAGGCTGAGTATTGCTTGAATATTTTGAATACTGGAGCCTAAATGCAGTTTGTTGACATTGACTAACAAGAGATATCGTATCGTAGAAGTATATTTTATGTGTTTGGTTTTTGTACAAATAATTGTTAGACCAACACTTGATCAAAGTGGCTGAAGGACCTCTGGTGAATTGAATCGTCCTCCTCGTGGTCTGACAGTGTGTCCACAGTCTGGTTCACTGGTTTCCTGAAGTCTGCCTCAGTAGTGTTTTTTTTAAATGCATGGCACATTCAGAGAGAGATGGCGTTATTTATTCATCTATATATGTGTTTGTGCAGGGTGTGTACGTCTTGTGTGTGCAAGCTGAATTTATATAGCTCGATGGCGACCCAGAGACCCGGAGGGGTGGGAGCAGCGTCCAGAGCTGACAGAGACGGTCACATAAGAGATGGATGGAGAGGCTTCTGTTTGTGACAGATAAGCCCTCAGTTATACAGCCTTTATGCCTATCTCATAAAACACAAAAAATATGCACACAAACATTCAGAGAAATTAACATAACATTGACCTTAAATCTGACATTCGTTAATAACGTTTATTACTCGTTTTTTAGAAATTCAGACAAGTGTCCCCTGCTCGTCAGCTGCAGGGATGGACAGCGTCCTCCTGCAGAGGTTGAACTGATTTAGATCTGCAGTTTTGTTCTACATTCTGAGTCAGCAGAAAGTGAAGTCCAGCCAACACTTGTCACTCATTTTGATGCACTGTCAACACTTGATGGAGGCTGATTTGCAAAACTTCTGCAGACATGCAGCTACACAGCTAATGCAGACAATATGCAGAAAAAAAAATCAGTCACCATCAATTTCCTAAGATGTTTGCTAAGAAAAAAATAGGTTAACTGGCCTTTATTTCTTTTCTCTCCCCTTCATTTTTACTGTTTTTTTTTCCTTTAATTCATCCTTTATTTAGCCAGGAAGGTCCCGTTGAGATACTAAATCTCTTCTTCCAGGGAGTTCTGGCCAAGACGGCAGCACATCCAGTTTCACATAGACGATAATTTCACGGGTTAGAAAACATACAGCACATAAAAAGAACAACAAAGGGAAATAATAAAACGTACGGGCCATACCTGCGATTTCCATATCACATTTCACACAAGGTCAAAGACTATGTAAAGCAGCAATACATTTCCCTCAGGGCAATTTATAAAAGATCTTCATAGGTATTCAAAACTGGGAGTGCTTCTAAAGAAACAGTATTTTGCAACTCTTTCCATGCCCAGGGTGCATAAAAAGAAAAAGCAGTTCTACCAAGCTCTGTTGACCTCCATATCATCACACACATCATTGTAACTATTTTGTGTTGTTGCCTGTATGTACTGTATGTCCATTATGTCTATATTCTTCGATGCTGCTCTTTTTTTGTTACACTTTCTCGCAGATAAAAAATAAATTTAAAAAGGGTTATTGTAAATTAGTCAAGGCAGTTGATTTGTTCACTAGTTACACCTACAAATTAAAATAATGTTTAAACCATGTACTTTCATTTAACTGCTGTCAAGACTGTCCAGTTTTCATGTTCTGTCACTCTGCAGAGCCCACTGCTCTGAAAATACACATATACACACATTCACATATGGGTATTGTTCAGTTTTAACTGTTATAAACTTCTCCTCCTTCCAAAAGTTCATTAATGATTTCTTACAACTGATAAACAGACACTTACTCATTTAGTGAACATTTGGCATTAATTTGCAGTAATTAACATTATATGGGCAAACAATAACACAAGTTATAGGGCAGAATAATCATTTCAAAGGAGGACATCATGGCTTAAGCGTTTTTTTCTTAGAGAGTATTTCAACTTAGCATGTTTCCTTTATCTCTGATGACATTTCATGGTCATTTAATGATTTATTGCAGTAAATATATTACAGATTTCTCCATTAATGGATCTATTTTGATGCCCAGTTGCCACCAAGCTTTACATTGGTGAACATTCTCTATTAATTTTATCCCCTTGTCAAGTGAATAAACATGAAACCTAATCTTTGACGACATATCAGGGTCATTTTATGATTTAGTACAGGAAATATAAAATTTATTTCTTCTTTAATTATTTGATAATCAAAATTTTTCAGTTTTACATTCAGTCACTGCTTCATCAAATAATAATTTCGACTCTACTCTCTTTGCCATAGTGCGCTCGTGTTGTTGTTAATTGATATTAATTACCATATAATGTCACTTTGCAAACATAATAACTTTGATGCTGCTTTATGTTGGCATTCGCACACAAGGTTAACTACCCACAGTTCGTTTTTGTCCCGATAAAGGAAACCTAAAGCAGGATGGAACCATAAATCTTAATTGGTGTCATTAATTGAAATCTGACTGGTCAAATCATCTTATTCATCCATTTTCGTATTTATTTATTTATGTTAATTACATCTGCCTGATGGAGATGCTTGCTGGTGATTAATGACGCTGAAGGTGGACTCTCTTTCATCCTGACAAACGTATAGTTCCAACATGGTTTTAACTGCGTAGTGATGCCTCTGAGGCACCGTCTCTGCTCCCCTGTGTATTATCTGCCCTGCCCCCAACCTTCCTCCCCCAATAATCATGTTCATCTTTGTCTTACTTCTCTTTCCTCCCTGCTGTCTGTGTGTTCAGTGAATCAGTTGACTTGTTATTGCTATCATAAGGGTTTGTACATATCTCCTGGGCTTTTATGGCCTATTTTATGCCATTTCTATTCCATACCACCATGGTCACATTACCCTCAAGTCCTTTATCATACATGTCACAACCGAGGCGATAAATTGCTCCGTAATATCCGATATTTCATTGCATTGTGTGTATGATGTAGTGGAAGTGGTGTTTTCCTCACCATCATGCAGTCACAGAGCATTTTATTTTGTTTTGCATCATTAAGATGAAATATTGTCTGGAAATCTAAATAGTCCATCTTTTATTTTAGACTTTGATGCCTGTCTTTGTCATGAACACCAAAACAGTATATAGACAGTATTGCAGCCATTTAAATGTGTATTGATGAATACTTGGCTCATTTCTTTCTGCTGATAAATTCCAATCAGTCCTAATGAAAAGAAAAGCAAATTGTGCATCGTTCACCCTGGGAATGTTTCTTAATTTCTGTCAAACTGTCTGTAGGTTGAAAAAAGTCTTAGATTCCTTGACTCTACACTTTACACATCCAAGGTCTCAACTCAAGGTCTTAATTAAAGTTAAATGATGCGTGCAGTTGTAGAGGTCTTGAATTATTGCAGTTTTTGCAGCAGCTGCTCTGCTGCTGAGGAAACGCACCGATCTGTATTTCAATTGGTGTAGAGTTGTCCGCATTGCAACTACATATGTTTCTGTTGTGTGATGCATTTTTTAATCGATTACAGCTTATGTTTACTGGAAGAGGCAGTGTTACAATATATCATGCTAAATATTTTAATAAAATTGAAAACTTTTTTTTTTTAATATAATTGACTTGAAAGTGAGATATACGGGATTTATTCCTTGTTTATTTAAATTTCTCATTACATACAGTAAACCACAGTCCTGAAGACAAAACAAAACAAATACAAAAAACACCAACACACATCCACTCCATAAATGCACAAGCATATAACATATAACTTGAACATCATTCCTCTTTATGGAGTACCCCGTCTTTCATCATCCATCAACCCAAATCTTCCACAACTTAACACTGACCGAGCTGTGCATCTAATTCAATGTTTGCAGTCTGAGAACTGGATGACTTGCGGAGAGCGCTACTTCCCTTACCAAAACACGCGTGCAGCTTTTTGATAGCGCCTCCATAAAAGGGTCTCTACTTATGCCCTCTGTGGCATTATTGTCCACTTGACCAACATCTAACAACAAAAACAACAACAAGAAACAAAAACAAAGCAAAACAAAAAACCTGAAAACAAACCTCCCATATGATTTCAGAATGATTCCATTTGTTCTTTTCTATATTCAAATAATAAAACATTTCTTTAATGCAAGGGAAGAAAAAAACAGTCATCCAGTCCTTGAACACAACAAGGCTCAACAACCAGTTGTAAGTTTAGTCTTTGTTGTTTGATGACTGCCAATAAATGAAACAGGGGCAAGTAAAAACTGACTTTGGACAAGAAGATTTCTGACCCATTTGCACGTCCAGCCAAGTGAAAAAAGACATTAACATTAAACCCTGTAAAATTAAAATCTACACCCTATATCTCTGATATATAGCTCTATATCAAACACAAATCTTATGAAGTTTGCTACAGGCTCAAAGTACATGGATCAGTCAGTTTCTAATTCCACATTTGAAACAGTTCCCTGATTAATTTCCATCATATTCATTAACTTTATCTCTTATAGGATAGGATTTATTCTGATGTATCATAAACCGTGTTTCCATCGACACATTTTAATGCGCATTTTGAAGTATCACATTAGAAAAGGTTCCGAAAAGAAAAGGAGGAGAAGGAAAGGAGAAGCTGTTTCCGCTGTCGACATAAAAAATAATTACCACTTTTCTGACACAAAAAAAAAAAAAAAATCCTGAAGACCGCTCTTTTTGTCTTGTAGGTGCTCAAAGTTCGTTTCGTTTCTTCTTGCTTTTTTAGGTTTGTCAGCTGTTTGCAAACATATACTTTTATTTCGATTCTCAACCTCTACCTGTTCTACTCTGTTTATTGAAGAAGCCTTGACAATTGCTTGACAAAAGGATAGAAACATGTCTTCCTCAACTATATTGATGTAACGTACTGTAGTTCTGTAGCTTCAAATGAGTTGAGGCACTATAAAGAAAAAGGCACATATTTATGATATGAATCATCATCTTTCCATTGATGATGAGAACTGTCAGGCAACAAGAAATGATTAATCATGCAGAATTTGTTTCACTTTACATTCCTCAATCAAGGCTGCAGTGTTTGAGGAGAAAGAAAACCACAAGTTTATTTTTGCGAAATATAGAAGAAACAATACGATCAGACCCAAACAGGCCAGGATGTTTGAAAAAAACCTCAAGTTGAAGGTAGTTTGATAAATAGCAGCTGGACACATGAGTTAAAGTTAGTTCATCCTTGGAGAAACCCTGATATATCAACACAAACGTTACCCTTTAATCACCTCCAACTTCCATTTGCTTTTATTAGTTTGAATAATCACTTATGAGTTTTATATTCCTTTTCTTTCCAAAGCTGTGACAGTGGCAATGACTAAAAATCACTCATCAGGAAAAAGTGAATGAATGATGACCTGCAGCTCCACTAGTTTGTGTTAGAAATCTGTTTGGAATAAAGATTAACATCAGA
The DNA here is from genome assembly GCA_034769285.1 of Lutjanus argentimaculatus. NCBI lineage: Eukaryota > Metazoa > Chordata > Actinopteri > Lutjaniformes > Lutjanidae > Lutjanus > Lutjanus argentimaculatus. The sequence continues at coordinate 4,772,969 of JAWZSL010000030.1, read as the reverse complement.
CACAAATGGCTGGGGATCTTGGGACTGTGAGGACTGGGAATCATAATCCATTTTTCTGTGTTTGATTGTTTGGGGGGGATTATTAGAGTCCAGGCTGGACCACTGCATGGAACCACCAGGGCACTTATGATTTTCATGGCTGGACTTTCTCCCTGGCGTGATCTCCCCTCGTCCTCTGGGTCTTTCGCAGTTTAACCCTCTTTGCGTCTGATGAAACATCAGCCAAAATCATTTATCAGGCTGAACAGTGATTTCATTGCGTAGTGCCTGACAGCTTGGCAGCCGCGAACAAAGCAGTCATATGGCTCTCTTGGATATAAATTCCGCTGCAGTGACGTCCAAGAGCTTGAGGACATCTGTGCCATCACAGTGTTTGGCTGACCCTCCAGAAAAGAACAGAAAAATATGTTGATTAATTACTTAAATGGGGTGGGCGGTCAGTGGTTGACTTATGTAGCCCAACTGTGATGGATGAAGAGCCTACGCAACACGTGGCTCAGGAGAAATGCTCACATATGTGGCGATTAATAAGAGCAGTGGATTGGCTTGTGAGCTCCGAGTGATGCAATCTAATGCCAATTAAATGCCTCTCCATACTCTCTGCACTCTCTCATCCTCACAAATCCAAAACACCGGTCTGTATAGACTTTTAAAAGTGATTGACAGCCTGGGTTGCCCGTTGGTGGCGGGTTTTCACCATTATTGAGATCATTCACCATATCTAAGCCCTGTTAATCTCTTACCACCAAATTATGACTCTGCAGGGAGAGAACTTGAATAGTTGTGGAAAAGTTTTGTTATTTTGTAGCTTTTTTTTTAAGAGGTCTTTTCCCCAACATCAGTCCGATCTGTTCAGTCTGAAATCTGAGATCAGTTTAGGATGACACTTAGAGTTTTTGGTGTTATAGAAACATGTTTCCTAACTACATTTTGGAAAAATCCTATTTTAATCTTAGGGATTCTTCAGTTAGGATGGTCCTGTAATATCTAAATTCCTATCCTAGGCTAGGAATCTTAAGCAGGGCTGCACAATTAATCAAAATTTATCAAAATAGCAATATGGCTTACTGCAATTTTCAAAATCGCAGGAGCAGGTGCAATATTTGTTAAAAGGATGAGAGATGTGCTGTCCTACAAGTTAGATTCTACAGACTTAAAAAACATCTTCATTTGGTAAAGATACAAAATAAGAATAATAATGTTACAAATCATATTGCAATTGCAATATCAGTCAGAATAATCATAATTGTAATTTTTTTCATTTTTTTCATTGTTCAGCCCTTATCCTAAATTCAGCCGTCATTCACAGAAACTGGGTCATGACCCTCTGGTGGGTCACAGGAGATTTTATTTGGGTTGCCAGAAAGATAGATAACTTTTGTACACGTTTGTGTGTATATAAAATGTGTTTATTGTTTTTCTGATAAGAGGAAATGAAAATGAGATGGCCTTTTTCATTTATAAAGTATAACATGGATATATTTTCAAGAACATGTGTCAAGACAATATAAAGTGATGTGGAAGTGGCAGTAAAAACGGTCATGATTTATGCACAAATGAACTCTTTCCAGATTTTTGATAAGGCCTATTGTGAATTGAGCGCGATGGTTTGTCATCTTTCAAAAATGGGTTGGCAGAAAAAAAATTTGAGAAACCCTGGTGTAGACTCTGTCCTAAATTGAAAATAATTCCAAAAATGGCATTGTATAACAATGAAGATGAGGAACAAAATGAACATCAGAAGATTGAACGGCTGCTCAAACTGCAGATGATGCTTTAAATTTCCTGGACTATGTATTAATGGGTGCATATCGACTGCCAAGACAATTAAGTTTGAATTTATTTTTATGGGCGGATAATTGAGAAGAAAATTCACAAAAATATGGGGTTTCCATTATAGCAAGCTAGCTAACTAGTGACAAGTAAAATGACACAGCATTTTTGTCAAGGACAAAGCTGTCCTCATATGTTTTAAACCCACATACAGGCAGGACAAGATGATTGATGAAGCAGTTTACAGTCCAAGTTAGGATTTCATAACTTCATGTAAGATACATGATCTGAGATAACATACAGCCATGAGTTTAGGAATTACTTCTTAATAGTCAACTAAATTAACTAATAGTTTTGTGGCGAGTCTCCTTAGGCTCACAGCGTAGGTCACAATGTGAATGTCCATTTCTTGAATCCCAGTTTTAGAGGTTAAAAGAAGGTCCTGAAATTGCAGGTAAATTCACAAAATAAAATCAATAATTGGACCAAGCACGAATGAATGAATGGATATGAGTTTACATGCTGGGCAGGTTATGCAGAGTCTTTTTTTTTCCCTCAGTATTTACTGATGCACCTTCAGTCTGTGCAGGTAATAGGACAGTCCCCAGTGTTTGTATCCATCACTGCCATGGTCACCTTTGCAGTTTCTCATTTCAAACTCACCGTTTATTGTGTTTCACTGAAGTGTGTGATTGCAGCCAGCCAGGTGGCTGTTGCTGAAAGCATTGTCTCATACTGAGGAGGAGAAATGGCCAATTTTTAAGAATGTCTTTGTTGTCAAAAGTGAAATGCTCAAAGTTGATGAGTGTGCTGCTCCGGAGGAGCAAAACCCATCAGCTTGCTGAAGAGGTGGGAATGTGGAGGGGGGGTAGGATCTAGCCAGAATTGATTCATGCCACTTTTCTCCTGACAAAATTTGTTTTTGTTTATTGAGACATTTATTAAACCGAGCATGAAACGTAAGCAGTTTCTGTAGCGAGGAAGAAAAAATGCAGACAAAAATCTGTATGTCGGCCTTGCGAGCAAGAGTAAGATGAAATTGCTAGAACAGCCTGAACAAAGTATTAAATGAATAAATGCATTGGAACCAAGTGTCATTCAATCTGTCTACGTTATGAAATTCTAGTTATATTCATCTCTTGTTCTCCTGTTGTCTGGCAGTTTTATTTCTCCAGCTGACACTGCTGCATATTCCCAGCTGAGGCAGACTATGGTTACTGGTTCTGAGCTTGTACTGCGAGATGTTAATCTAATCATTACTGTTGAAAATATGACATCATTGATCACAGAGTTTGCTGAATGATGATGATTGTTTTTTATATTTTCAGCAGATAAATATATCAGTAAATGTCAGTGAATGTGTTCAGTCATTTCACTCATCATGAAGTCCAAAGTGCAAAACACATGGTCTCTGCATGTATAACAGCATTCCTGTAACACTCTCAGCACTGACATTATGTCCCACTTTGCTGCATGTCAACAGAAGCACACAGACGAACACACATTGTAGTTTTTCATTTTTTCTTAAGAAGAAATACCTGCCTTGGAAGCCACCTGGTTTTCTTTTGTAGTCCAAGTCGTACTGACCAATCACGTTGGAGCAGGCTTTGGTTGCATGCAGATAAACAGTCCATGTGGAGAGCAAAAATGGGCAGAACACATTGGCCGAATATCCCAGAACCCCAAAATCTATGCAGATACCTGTAGATGTCATCTCTCAACTCCCAACTCCATTCTAGCATTTCAAGTTGCTAATCAGATCTTAAGCAATGACCGGCACATGAAAGAGGACGTCTTGGCCTTGATATTTGTTTATGTGTCATCAGACAATAGCCAGTGAGTCCTGAGATCATGCTACCTCAATTCCAAAAAAGTTGTAATGTTGACTCTGGTGTTTTAAAGCAGTGGTTCCCAACCATTATCTCAATAATCTTTATTTCTCAAGTACTTTTCTAATCACATTTCAAAGTGCTTCACATAAAGCAGCAACTTCATAACAAGCAGATCACAAAAGCAATTCGATTATAAAAAAAACAATTTCCTGTGAAAATAAATAAAACTCGTAAAGGACAGTCAATAAAATCTGAGCACATAAAAGTGATAACAGCAGCCAAAAGAGACTGTCAGTAACAATCAAAGCAAATAAAACCAGAAAAAGGCAGTCAGTGAAAACCAAATAAAATCAGGAAACACTCAAGTTTGTTTTAAGGAGAGATGTCACTGTTCTGCTGACCTGATTTTTTGAGGCAGCTTGTTCCATGGAGGAAGTAGCAAATTAAAACAGGAGGAGATCAGAAAACCAGAAAAGTCTCTCTGAAATTTGATAACATTTACAAATAGGGAAACTTGAACTGTCAAATCTGGACTGGACCTCTTATATGCTTCCTGCTCCGTCTCTCACAGTCAGATCATACTCAAAGTGCACTATAGCGCTGCCTTTTTTTTTTTTTTTTAAGGAGGAATGGTGTAGTGTTATCTCCTGCTGGTCGTGCTCTCGTGACCCTACCAGTCTGTCTCTCTGCTCTGGTATCATCATGCCAACTCTCTGGGTCTGAGTCACCCTCCAGCACATGGCATCTGATGCCTTTACACCCGCCCACTCACACTTCCTCTTACTTTTTATCCAAAAACATAAACCGTGCCTTCTCCTCTTTCTTGTGCAGCTCTAATCCCTTTTTGATCTTATTTCTACCAAACTCAACCCTTTTTCAGAGGACAGAGCCTTTCCTGTCTTTGATATGAGAGGATATACTTCTTTTTACGTTCAGTTTATATCCTCATCGTCTAGTTAATGGCCTGTCTTGGTGGTTTTACATGTTTTAGTCCATTAACCTAAACTCTTTGAAACAGAATATTAGTGCCAGCCATTATCCCAAGTATAGCAAGGTTTTATAAATCAACATAAAAATGATTTGTTTAGGATAGTCAGGGTATTTGAAAGATAAAGTTAATTGGACAAAATGCATGAAAAACCACAATTGTGGAAATGTGAATGTAAATCAGTTGGTGTGTCAGCCATCTTAAACCAGCATCCATCTGTTGTATTTTAAGAGTTGTAATCTTTAGAGACAGATATCTGCGTATGAAGTAAATTATAGGAAGTGTTCTGATTTCCTTTTGTAGTCTGAGTAGGATTGACCGATCACGTTTGAGGGGGCTTTGGATTCACGCAGATGAGCAGTCCTTGTCGAGAGCGAAAGAGGTGGAACACATTGGCTGAAATCTCAGAACCCATCGAATATTGTCTGAGGAGGATGTAGCTTTTTATTAGCTTTTTAAAAATGTATCCGCATCGTATGCAGATGTCAACTTCAGCTTCATTCTGGCATCTCAAGTTGCTAATTGGGTCTGAAACAATGATCGGCACATGGAAGAGGATGTCTTGGCTCAGATATCAGCTGACTACACTGGAAGCCCTGAAATGTTTGGCCCCCAGAAGATAATTCATCATCAGATGAAAGCCGATAAGATTTTAAGAGTTATAGTATGATAAAATGTAGTAAAACCTATTGAATCTACTCCTATTCGAGTTACCATTTCTCAAAACACTCATCAACTTGTGGCTGGATGCAGACTGATCTATTTAGGCGCCTGTAGAGAAATTAATCTCTTCCCTTCGCCTTTTCTGGAATTGATTTTCCTCCTGCGTTGTAGTCTGTGCAAAGCAACTTGGACTTTGATCATGAGAAACGTTTCCTAGTAAGGATGTCGTGATGCCAAAAGTTTAGTAGTCGATACAAACATCAGAGAATCTCCGCGATTCACGATACTCAGTGCGATACCACGGTAAAAACCAAAGAGTAAAATTCAGTCATTGTTATTTTCCTTTGCCACAAAAGTCTTCTGAGCTTCAAGGACAGAAGACTGAGGGGGATATTTATTAGGCCTGACACACTGTCAGAAAGTTTGAATGTTAAGTTGAGCTTGGAGTGCAGCAATAGTTTAAATTTATTGACATGGTGAGAGACAAAAAGCTGACATTAAATTTTGCAGTTTTGATGGATTACAGGGCGGTAGCCTACAAGCTATGTTTACATTACGTTAGTCTTTAGAGTTCAGCCGTTGCAAGCGTTGTGGAACATAAATGGCCACATAGCCATGCAGCTGTCTCAGATGGTAATGTGTATTTCAGGATAACAAGGACATACTTTGTCATTTAAATTTTTTTTTGTTTTCCTCACAAAAAACCTGCACCATAGTAGCCACATTATCGTATTTGTTGGTGATAATGTAGCTTTTTCTTAAAAGTTGCTTGTGTTGCAGATATTTATGTTCAGGGTGGGTTGTGTTCTTGTCCTGCTCTTGTTGTTGAGATACAGCTGAGCAGTCCTCAGTGTCCTCAGGCCACCGGGAGGTTCAGGGTTTTATGGGAGGTTTTAAGCTGTTGGAGGTGCAGCCTTGATTCATGAGTGGTCCAGAAGCTGTTGAGACATTCATCAGCCATGTGCCCCCACATGCAAACACGCTCGGAGCTATTAAACCTCGGGGATATTACTATCTCTGCAACACCAGCTGGATTTTGACCTGGCATTAAGATCTGTCTGTATTAGAGCAGATATGTTACTATGGTAAAAGCTTTAGAAGTGGACTCTTTGGACTTGATGACCAATTAAGTTTCTCCTTATTTGAACCAAGAGTCTGCAAACTTGTGTTACGTTCCTTTTAAAAATACAGAGAGAGCTTGCCGACCTTATGTCCAAAGGCAATGAGTTCCATAGTTTAGGGGCATTAAAGCAGAAGGCACTCTCACCAGCACGTTTATGGGAACATTTAAAAGAGAAGCAGTAGAGGACTTTAGTGATCTGGTGGGAACATAAAACATAAAATAATTTCAACCTATTCAATACTGTCTATGGCTCCTGTCTACCATCAGAGATGCACTATATGTTACATACATGTACATCATACATATTTTTTTAGATATACTGTCCTTGAATTAGGGTATTGGAATAATTATTTTTCTTTTTGTGTCATATCATAATTCATATCGTATTGACTCCACTGTCCAAAAAGTCAGTACAATATAGTACAATAGATAATATTGAAGCTCAGTATGTTACATGTTTGGTCAACTTTAATCTTTATTTTACTGATAAACGCAAGCTTATATCAGATACACAGTTAGCCATTTTCATTCAATGTGACTAATGTTTAAAAGTTAAATATATCTAAACTTAGTCACCAGGCTGATGTCACGCTGTCGTTTACAAAGTGATCTTTAGATAGATACCAAAGGTGCTGGGAATGGGCCGACCGTGCTGAAACATTCAGGGCTAAAATACTGCCGTCTGTCAGCCAGCTGCCATTAATTTCACTTTCTTCTTCAGACACATCTCTCTTCATAATGGTTCATTCATTACCTCCAATAGGTGTTGCAGATTTATGCTTTGGCTTGGCTTGAGCTTAGGCTGCACTTTGCCAAGAAGACAGCTGGTAATACTTCAATATATAGACGCACGGGCATCATCATTATTCAGCAGAATTAAAGGCTATTATTTTCTTTCCCCTCTCACACCCACAGATACCCCAGCTGTCCATCCGTACATGTGGAAATAATAGCTGACTCTAGACATATCTGAGATTGCTCCCTTGTTCCCTCATCCATCAGTTCAAACATAGGAGACACCCTGCAGGATACTTTCAGATACTTTTAAATCATCGTTTTGCACCGCCACCTTACTAATTTACAGCATTAATTAGTAAGTGTCCAGCATTGCTCCCACAATCTCTGCCTCCTGCACCAACTTATATTAACCATAACTTATATTAACGTTTAGTCAAAGTTTGTGTTTAAAATATTAGTATGATTATGATGATGATGATTATCATACTGCAGTAAGTGTGACTGGAACTTTGGACTTTTTCATACCTGAAAGTCTGAACCAAGGTTCATGTTTTTATTAAGTTCTTTTTACATTTGATCTCATTAGTTTTGGTTTCATATTGCAATTATATGAGTGCACTTAAGAAGTGTACATCACATATGTCCTGTCATCATTAACTATACATGAGCTGCATTTCCATATACTTGCAGTTAATTGGTTGTAGACGGATGGGCATCTGACGTCAGCGTGTTGTCAGTTCAATTCAGTTCTCATCCTCTTAAAAAAATAATTGAAAAGGCTGTATCTGGAGCGGGTATTTGGTTTGTCCGTTCCAGGCTACTGTAGAAACATGGTGGCCTCCATTGAAGATGATCTGTGTCCTCTGTAGATATAAGCAGCTCATACTAAGGTAACAAAAAACACAACAGTTCTTATTTTCAGGTGATTCTGTGCTTATGAAAACAAACTGAATATTGTTTTTCATTTCTGTCATATTCTGCCAATAGATCCCCTTAAATCTGACATACTGGACCTTTGAAGGGTCAAGTTGCTGAAGCTTTTTTTTTTAATGCAAAAATGCACTTTTTTAAATTAATTTTATGGATTTTATGCTTATTCTTTGCACCTGCTCAGATAAATTCTTGGCTATGGAAGTCCAAAACCTAAAGATATAGTTTCAGTCTTTATGCACTGTTCATATAAAGCCTTGAAAGTTTGGAAAATGCTTCATTTTAACGGTTATGTTTTCAAGTGGGATGTGCTTGAATTTGAATTAAGGGTGTTGTGATACACAGGTATATCTTGACAGCTCTGATTGGAATTTATACTGTACAAAAATGCTGGATATTCAACATAATCTGTTGTTTCATCTGCACAATCAATCATGTAACCCAAAAATCTTTTAATTCAGTATTGTCCTTAGAGCTGCAACAATTAATTGATTATTAATTAACTACTAAATTGATTGTCAACTATTTTGATAATCGATTAATCCTTTTGAGTCATATTTTAAAATAAAAAATGTCAAAATTCTCTGATTTCAGTTTCTCAATATTTTCTGGTTTATTTACTACTCTGTGATAGTAAACTGAAAACTTTTGAGTTGTGAACAAAACAAGACATCTGTGAACGCTTTGGAAAACACTGACCAACATTTTCACCCTTTTCTGACATTTTATAGGCCAAACAACTAATCGATTAATTGAGAAAATAATCAACAGATTAATCCATAATGAAAAGTTAGTTGCAGTCTTAGTCGTCGTATTTGTTTGACAGAGCCGAGCAGAGATACATTGACCGACATGGGCTCAGAATAAAAAAGAGGTGTTTTTTCCATTTTTTATCCTTTCCACTCAGCATCGCAATTTAGACGTGATTATAAAGGCTTTAAGAGTCTTGAAATTTTTGGGTCAGGCATCTTGAAAGCGCTTGAATTTTACTGTAGAAACCCGGTTTATGTCCATATCTGCTTTTTTCTACGTGCCCAACACCGAACGAAGTCTTACTCTTTGTCCTCACTGAGATGTGCATGTAACTGTGCGTCTGGACTGGGAGGGTGAGAGATCTGTTTGAAAGCTGCTCTTCAGATGAAATGGCCCACAAGTGACTGCCTCTGAGATCACATGCCAGTCAAACTGCGCAGTCAGACCTGAGAGCGCGGAGAACGAGGGCGAGAGGGAAGACATGGATGAAGGGAATAAGTTGCAGGGAGGGAGGAGGAGGAGGAGGAGGAGGAGGGGAGGAGGAGGAGGAGGAGGCAAGGAGGAGGAGGAGGAGTGAGGGGAACTGATGGAATTGGAGCTACAGTAGTTGAGCCACTGCCTCTGATTGCAGCTCTTGATAAAGAAAAGTATCAGATAGGCAATCAGAGTTGTGGCCTGAGAGGATTTGAAATTTTTGGTGGACTATGGATTGGTTCACCTGTTTATCTGTCCGCCTATCTTTGAGAGGGCTGATGGGATTTTGACAGCACTTGGGAGAATGATACAAATGATACGTATCATAACTGCAAATAATTAACAGGGATCAAGCAAACACACACACAGGAGAAATCCGCAATGTTGAAGGCGAGGGCGTTCTCTCTCCAATTAATCAATTATTGTTCAGTCTTTAAAGGGTAAAACAGTTTTGAAAAATGCTCAGCAGATTTTCCCAAAGCTCAACATCAAGTCTTCAGATAACTAACTAACACTTAATAATAACCATCATTAATGAATGGTAAATGTATATTCAGTGAAGTTATTTAACTGTCAACAAATATTCAAAAAATGTCAGGCAAACTGTTTGCCTGATGAAGATCTAGTACCGGAACGTCGCAAATAAATGATATATTGCAAGTTAAACAGTGTTCAGGAGTCCTTTTGCAACTTTTAGGTCTTCTCCCTCCAATGCAGCAGTCTTGTTTAATAGATGTACGAAGTGTTTCCTTTGTTCAAAATACAGGCACAAAAACCACTTTGGTGCATTTAAAAAGATCATGATTCTGGTTTAAATAAGTGTTACTCACATTAAGTTGTATGTAACATAAGGAAAGTACATAAGATGTTATAATCATGAGTTGGAACTTCAAATAATTGTCATCTGAATAATGTTTATAGACTTTTTTCAAACTAATTATTAGCAATTAACAAAGTGTTACAAATATCTGGTCCTTATCTCTATGTGATGATTGATTACATGGTTACAAATCATTTGGTAATCGTTACAAACACAAATACAAATACTTGATATAGCATAAAATGTAATAATATGTGCAACAATAATAATTTGATCATCTCTTATCAGCTATGGTACAATGTATAATTTATAACTATAGAACTAGCTAATTATGAAATAACAAATTATAAACACTATTAATTGTTTTTTCATTATTTGTTAACAGTGAAATAAGTATTAACTAAAGTTTAATGAACTATCAATTTACCATTTTCAGCCTGAAGAATTACCATAACTTTGAATAAATCCATGTCTTACACAGAAACAGTTGATTAAAAATTAGAATCACCTCAGAGGTAGCGTTGTACAGATGTTCCATTATATTCATCCCCTGTAAATCAAACTTACTCACTGACAAGCTCTGACATTTACGGTGACATTTTACCGTTATTGTTTCTCAGTATTTGCCTGCTCTTGTTATTGGACAGTAAAGGAAGGTCCTCTCTTAAAGCCTGCCTTTACAAGGCCATGAGTTTGGCTCCTGTCATCTCTCTGTGTGACCATGAAAGACTGATTTGAGATTGTTGTTTGTTTGTCTTAAACATCAGTGAGAGTAATCAACTCATCCTCTCTGTCTCTTCCTGCAGTGCGTGTTCACTCTTCTGTTGGGTCCTTTCACCTTCTTCAACGCCCAGAAGACCAAATATCTCCAGATTCTCACCTCACTCATGCGCTGGATCGGTAAGAATCATCTAATCCTTAAATTATTTCCTGTTCAGTGGTAGCAGTGGGCAGTACACCACTGCCATGCTCACCCAGGACACAGGGTTTTCAAATACCATCATAAATGAAAAGAATAAAGTAATGATGAAGAATAAATGTTTTAGCATGCAGGTAGAAGGCTATGCACTCAGGATTGATATTTTTCACGAAAGGAGAGAGGGAGAAACATTTTCTATCCCTGGAACAGAAGCACAGTCAAAACACTTTCAAATTGCGTTCCAAACCTGTCCGCTTTAGTGTATTTTTTGGTGATATGGTATCAACAGATATTGAGGCAAAACAGCAATTATGTTAGTCAACATTAGAGTGAACATAATGTAACGTAAACGTCGCATGCAGCTACAGCTGCAAGGATGAAATGCCAAGTTCAGCCTGTGATCTCTGGATCTCCCACTGTATGAACTAAAGAATTTCGTTAAAGCAAGTCATTTTGCATTTTGAAAGTGATTTTATTAAGCTGAGACAGATTCCATATTGTGTTTGTGTACCCTAACCAAAGAAAATCTCTCACTCGCTTGGTGAGAGATTTCAGATGGATTCTTCAGGAGATTTTGGCCTCCTTTCTTTAGCGATGCTTCATAGGTGCATTTCACCACGACCTAGTCTTCCTGTCGATGTGATTTAAGCAGGTCTTCTTTACTCTCACAGATAGCTTTCAATTAGCGTGTTGTGTCCTTCTTGTTAGTCTGCCATGCTAGTGGTGTTAGCTTGGCAGCTGTCAGGGCTTGTTTCACTGTAATCCAGCTGTTTTGTGCCTGATTTGTTACTGCCACTGGGGTAGCTTGGCAGCTGATCATTGTTTACTTAACAGCTGATGACTGACCAAGATAAAAGCAGGTGTGAGAGTTCAAGTTTGGGAGCTCACGCTCATCCCTACCTGGCGACGTCCCCTCCTGCCATATGCTGCTATTTCTACCAGTGTTTCATCCAGAAGTGTTTTGGATAGAAGTATAAATCCAGCGTTCTTGCACAGTTGAGCTGTTGCAGCAAGCCGCTTGTCGAACCTGCGGCACAATTGGTGACAGAAACTCCTGCAGGCTGGAACAATGTTGGAATAATGTTTTAATATTGAGGGACAGTCAAGAGAAACTATGTGAATGTTGAGTCTCATTTGAAGCCAGTGAAGTAACAAGAGTAGTAGGTTGAATGTGGGACATCACATTGTTTTGATAGACACGCTCTGTGGTACACTGACTTATTATACTACTTTTTTAAATATGTTTACTAATCAGCCTACATTATGGAGCAAAACTCCCAACACACGTGTAGGCCTATACCTCTTTTTTATTTCTTTTGGAACCAATAAACACGTTTTTTTAATTGCCAATTGAGTGAAAATGGATAGAATCATGTTTTAGCGAAGTAACCCATATTAGTTTTGTAATACCGTCCCTAGAGCTGCAAATTAGTTGATTAATCGATTAGTCCATCGAATTATTTTGATTATCGATTAATTGTTTCAGTCATTTTTCTAGCAAAAATGTCAAATATTTCCTTGTGTTTGGATTTTGGACTAATTTTTGGGCTCTGGATTTTTTATTTTTTTATTTTTTTACATTTTTTTGTCATTTTAATAGATGAAATGATCAATAAATTAATCTTGAAGATAATCAGATTAATCAATAAAGAAAATAATCATTAGTTGCAACTATAAGCATCACCATAAAAAACAGATGTAATATATATGTTATATATAATATATGTCATATCGCCTACCACTGTTCAGTATTTATTTTGCTGATATATTGAAGAATTTGACTTCTTCAAACATGGATTTTTCTTTGCCTTTCACTGTTTTCTTCTCACCCTCTTTCTGCCTCCTCTTTTTCTACCAACATATATTTCCATTTTCCCCGTGTCTCCCCCCATTTCTTTCATCCCTCCCTCCCTCCTCCCCTCGCCTGTGTGGCTGCTGCGCTCGGGTCCGTCCATCATGGTTCGGTCCTGCTCTGTGTCTTTGATTCCCATCTCCTCTCATTCCTCAGCCTGACAGGCTTGACAGCCCGTCCCAAGCTTGATTGGACCGTCACTCACAGGGCGACGGGCGAAAATAAACCGCCCGTCCAGGGTCCGCTGTTAAAATCACAACACCACTGAATCATGGCGCTCCCGCCACCCCCGCACAGCACAGCCGCGTGCTAGCTCGCATAAACAACACACAAACACAGCAGCATCCACACACTGTCCACTGTCTGGCTGGCTAAATAACATGGTGCTTTAGCCGCACCTTTCACTCCTCTTCATCCGTCTTCAGCCTCCCCCGGCTGCTCATGTATTTGATTGGTGTTGTCGCTTTTGCGGGGCTTTTTACAACACTGGCTAATGATTCAAAATGGCTGCAGTGGAAGCTCAGTGTTTCCTCCGTGTATTTGAGCGATAACACGTGGAAAAGGACACTCATATATTTTGATTTCAAAATCGTGAAGAAAATAACGCTAAGTTTCAGTTTTCGTCTTAGTCACTGAGTGTTGAACGCCGTGATAAATGTCTGGTTGAGCTTTGATGTGTCATGCTAATGATGGAAAATGTTATTAATGAAAATGACATTGAGAAGAAGACGACAGGTAATTAGCCGAGCACCTTTTTTTCCCTTCAAAAAACATGCCCTGCCCTGCAGCACTATATTTAGCAAGTGAAGCCAAAAGAAAATGACATCAACACTACAGAACAGAATTCATACAGACTTTCTCTTTGTCACAGTACTGAGTGAAACATCCTGTGAGCAAGGTTTATATTTGTGTATCTTATGTCAACACTAGAGCCATTAAAGGAGAAATATGTAAGACCCTTGCGATTAAAAAATGAATTCTGCAGTGAATTAAAGCAATAAACGGTCTATTATTCCTATTTATGATCAATGTTCCCTTTTTGACAAAAACAAGCATTCTCAGTCTTCCACTGTAAGTTTATCAGCTGTTTTTAACTCTGCTAGTTGTCTGTTAATGTAAAGTTGAGCTCGTTATCCTGAAAACAAAAGCCCACTGCTCTGAAAATACACACTGGAGTTTATTCACTGCCTGCCACACTCCATTAACGTATTGCTGAATTCAACCGTTATAAACATCTACTCTTTCTGAAAGATTGCTCCAGTAATTGTGTAGTCTGTGCCTTGATGACTTTATTTATCCCACCAAAATTTCAATGTGCATTCAGCAGCAGCCTCAGGTAGCCAGCCAGAAGCAGATGACACTGAATATTAGAAATATTCTTCAAGAACAGGGGTCATAACCCTCAGCAACATTTGGAATAAGGCCTGGTGGTCCAGACCTGGTGTTAACTTGTGTCCTGGGTGATCTGATCACATATGGATGGCTCAAAGTACAGGTGTGAACGCATTCAGGACACATTTGAGATCCAGTCGCTCAGACCACATTCGGAGGTGGCCTGGACCACGCTGAAAGACCGCCTACTTGTGATGTCCTGTATGTCCATCGAGTATTTCACTGTAATGCAACTGGGGTTGCTAGTGTGTTCACAGTCTTCTGCTGCAGAGCCCAGACTCCATTAAAAAATCTGTTTTGAGAGATGTTGAGTGAGGCCAAATTTGATAAACTTTGTAAAAAGCTGTCTACGACAAATTCTTAATTATTTAGGCTTCTTATAAATTCAGCAAATGTTTTATGTACATCAAGTTATTTATTTCTTTGTGGAAGAACATTTGTGTCTGTTTGTCCCAGTGGGCCAAAGGTAAAAAACAACACATTTTGCAGATGTGTTTCTTTGCAGACAGAGCTGGGCAGTAAAATGACTGTGGTGAATTCTTAATCAGTTGTGTCTGCTTGTAAACTCTGCATTAAATGCAAAACATTCAGTCATTTCTTTTCTTGTAAAAAAAAAAAAAAAAGTGTTGCTGAGAAGATCATACAGGAGAGAGACGCTCCACGGTGCGTTTGGACGCACATTTTTACTCTGTGATTCCACTGAGCACGTGGCGCGCACGTTTTGATCCACCTCCACGGCTTCTGCCCCAGGGTTTTCGAAGCGAGTGTTTTGCCTTCCTGATTTTGTTTACTTTCTTAGTTCTCTATCTGTTTCTGTGTCTGCTTCCTGCCATCATATGTTACTGTGCTAGCTTGACGCGGTTCGGTCAAAAAAAAAAAGACTCGACGCGTATTTGAAGCGGAGCAGTGCAATAGCTGTGATCAGTTCTGACGGACGTGGCTCAGCCATAACGCCGTGCAACTATGCCCGGTGGAATCGGGCCGTTACTCTTTCTCTGTCATTAACGCCCTTCTGTGCATCTGTAATGTGAAAACATGAATGAAAACATTCCTGAAATAATCTTTCTACATTTTATGCATCTATTTTTTATCAGACACCACAGGCGTGTGGTGTAGTCATGCTTTGATTGGTCATTTTGGTGGCATCTCGGCAAGCTGAATTGCCAACTCTGTCAATATATGATTTATTTGTATTATGGGTTGTAGCTGCTGCAGTAATTGACAATCAAATGTCACATTAAACTGAAAATCGCTTGCAATTATTGGCTGTGAGAAAAAGAGATGCATTGTAACGCCAGGTGTGAACTCAGGTACACAGAGCTGTCCACTTGTGATCGGATCACCCAGGATGCATGTTAATACCAGGTCTGTACAGGGTCTAAGAGGACTCTGTTATCAATCCTGGGACGTTAGTCATATTCTAAAAAGCAAAGAAGATGAACCATGTACTGTACTGAACATCTCCTGCATTTCCATGCAACTGAGCGTGTAAAGACAGTTTGAGTTGTAGATTGTTTGTTACAGTGTTTCTGGATGAGCTGCTTCTCGAGGACAAGAGAAAATACTACATTGTTTTTTTGGGTTTTTTTTTTTTTAAAGACAGCTACAAGGTGTTTGGTGTGATATAAAGGGGTGTTCTGCTCCCAAAAGCACTGTAGCAAGTAGCTGCAGTATCCTACATTTACTCCCCTGTTTACATGTGGATCACAACTGCGCCTATAAATCAAATGTTAGACAGCCTATTCCACTCTAGATCTGCCTTTGTGGTGTCACACACTCCCCTGCAGGTTTGAGACGTGGCTGTAAAAGATTTATAGTTTGCTTTTTTTCACTAAAAATGCCAGTTTTGACATGACTGATGAATTCAACATGATCACAGTCGCAGTTCTCTAAATAAGGAGGCTGCTAACTCTGGGATTTCTTGTTTTGTTTTGTTTTTTTAAATATACAACATTTGTTTACTCAACTCTGTTGGTTATTTTGAGTCCCTGGACGCTCTGCAGACGTATGACCCCACCTCGCCTCCTGACCGTTGCTCTCCACTCCCTGGATACACCTGCAGTCACCTGTGCCGCCCTGTGAGCGGACGTGGCGTGTTGGATGTCAGGGTTAGCAGCTGGCTTGTGTGTTGGGGCGCTGCCTCCTGCCCTCAGCTCTGGCCTTGTCACCATCGTTGCCACTCAACTGTAGTCACCTTCTCGTCCGGCGAGCCCTGTTTTTTTTTTTTTTTTTTTTTTTTACCCCAAACATGAGCGATGGTGTGACTGCCCGCTGCTGTGCTGCCTGTAACATGCTGTGATTTTCAATGGAGTAGCTGTTAGCCTGGGTCAGTGTGACACTGCTTTTACAACCCAGAGCTCCTGACTGCAGTCATTTTTTTTTTCCCCAGCCTGCGCTGCTTAATGGTTCCTAAATTAAAAGGGAAAGTGGTGCAAAGGGCAGCGTTTGGGCTCAGGCCATCTGTACTCATTTCGGATGGTCAGTGGAATATGAGCAGCATCTTCAACACTACAATTACTTACAATTATTTTTCAGCAAAACAAGACACAGTGATGTGTTCAACTGTTCTACCATTTTCAGCACCTAATGGGTAATCGCCTGAAGGCATCATCTCGAATGTCTGAGACACTCGTGATCAGTTATTTAACAGCTACACAGATGATGCCCTGACCGCTTTGTTTGGGCACATTTCAAATAAAACTCATAGATACAAAGAGTGTGCAACCAGTCAGAGCAAATAAAAGTGACATAT
The DNA here is from genome assembly GCA_034769285.1 of Lutjanus argentimaculatus. Classification (NCBI taxonomy): domain Eukaryota; kingdom Metazoa; phylum Chordata; class Actinopteri; order Lutjaniformes; family Lutjanidae; genus Lutjanus; species Lutjanus argentimaculatus. The sequence goes on along the minus strand of JAWZSL010000030.1, from coordinate 4,755,960 downwards.
GTTACTAAATGTAATTGAATGCATTCTTATTTTTATTCTGGACATACCATACCATTTTATTTTTCAACCTTAATTCCAAAAAAGCTGAGACTTTGTGTAAAACATAAATAAAATAGAATGCAGTGATTTGCAAATGCTTTTCGACTCGTATTCAGTTGAACACAGCACAAAGACAAGATATTTAATGTTCAGATTGATAAACTTTACTGTTTTTTGTTTTTTTTTGTAAATATACACTCATTCTGAATTTGATGCCTGCAACACATTTCAAAAAAGTTGGGACAGCGGCAACAACAGGTTGGGAAAGTTGTGAAATTAAAAAAACAACAAACAATTGTTTGTCTGTGGACCATTCCACAGATAAACAATTTCATAAACAATCACAATATGACTTTTTTTGTTTTACAATATTGTGCAACTCTGCTTTCTTTGTCAGAAGTATGTTTGCAAAAAACAAACTTCTGTTTTGGATACTTTGGATATTTTGGGGGATTTTTTACCTGCAAATCTGTTTTTGCAGCAGTCAGGTGAGCTTCTGTGCACTGAAAAATAAGCCACATATATGAACAGAGTTAGATGTAGTAATAGTGTAGTTTCTTCATCATATATTTCCTTGCACATTATGTCGATAAGCATTTGGGAAGGTAAATAGTGTTGCTACCTGTTGCAGTCAGCCTCTTCATTTCCTGCCTGCTGCTCGCTGAAAGCATGAGGGATCATTATCAGCTCTCCAGAAGACCACCTCCTTAACACTGACAGGAGCAGAGAGCTCCTCTAATTGATATTGAGTGGTATGAGAGGAAGGGAATAAGTTAACAGCCTCCTCACTTGGTGAACGAGTATTAATCACTTCCGTCCATCTCTCCTGGGATGGATGTGTGGCTGTTTGCAGCCTCAGAGGGGTTACTGTCTATATTAACTGTTGAGCGAGGGGCATATGGATCCTCTGCTTCTCAGGCGTGACTGTCACATTTATGTCGGAGGGAAGCTAAAGATTTTATCTCAGGTTTCTTGGTGAAACAGTTTGACATTTTCCCTCATTTTCTTTCTGAAGCATCTTTTCTGAGCTCATTTACAAGAGCTTGCAGCAATTTGCTGCTACAGTTTACAGAGTAGACTGTAAATACAGACCTGTTGTATTGTCTTGCAGTGTTGAATCAAAGTAGGGTTAATGTGGCTTTTTTGACACTTCCTTTTTGATGTTTTTCTGTTGAGCAGTATAAAATAAAACACTGAATTTTCTTTGACTCAGTTAGATTCATATGGAAGCTGATTTCTGCCAGTGTAATAAAAAAGATCCTGTGAATCATTATAATGAGAAACTTTCTTGAAAATATCTCAAAATAATGAAAAAAAAAATCTCAAAATAAACTTAACTTTAGTATCTGAACATAGTGAGAAACTCTCTTAATGACTTTGTACCTCAAAATTACTTATCTTGAAATAATGAGAAACTTGCTCAAAATAATGATTTATCTCGAAATAATGAGAAAAAAAATCTCAAAATCACTTTCATATTTCAAAATCATGACTTTGTATCCTAAATAATGATAAACTTTCTCCAAATAATGACTTGGTATCTCAAAAATAACTCACTAATTCAAAATAATGGCTTAGTATTTTTTAAAAAAAGACCTACTTATCTTTAAAAATTGAAAAACTTTCTCACAATAAAAACTTATCTCAAAATAATGAGAAACTTTAAATAATAACTTGGTATCTCAAAATAAAAAAAATCTTATCTCGAAATAATGTAATAATTTCTTAAAATGACTTGCTTATCTCAAAATTATGACTGTATCAAAATAATGGCTTACTCATGTCAAAATAATGAGAAATTCCCTCAATATGACTTATTTACTTACGTCTTGAAATAATGACTTAGTATTTTTTTTAAAAGTCATTATTTCGAGTAACAGAAAGTTTGACTTACAGGATCTTCTTTTTTTATCACACTGGCAGAAATGGACTTTTATAAAACAATAAAACTTTGAGGGGGGTGAATAGTTTTTATAGGCACTGTATTTGAAAAGATTGCCTGTATTTTCATGTGTAGTTTATAAAAAATAAAAAGTTTATATTTAAAAACACACAAAAATGTGATGGTCAAATACTTTTTTAAATCATTGGGACTTTAAAGTAACCAACCTGACTGTGATAAACTGAATATTTATGTGAAATACTGTATATGCACTCAACTGCAAGTTAGAGTCGTGTCTTCAGTGATCCATGGGCAGTTTTATTTCTGACATTATAATTTATTTTGTGGTCATTATGGTGGCAACACTACCGCTTTTGTCCACAGGGCCCTTCATAATCAAACAAAGTATGAAAATAATGAGAAACTTTCTCAAATTAATGAGTTTGTATCTTAAAATACTGAGAAACTTAGACTTAGTGTCTGAAAATGTCACAAAATGACTCATTTATCTTGAAATAATGTACTTGGCCAGTATTTTGAGATAATTTGTCATTATCATAACTCACAGGATCTTTTTTTCTTTTTTAATCACATTGGAGGACTTCCATAATTTTATAAAACAATAAAACTTTGAGGGGAGTTGTAGGCACTCTCTTTGAAAGGAGTGCCCGTGTAGTTTATAAAATATAAAAAGCTCTTTAAGATTATATTTGAAAACACAAAACTTTAATGGTCTTTTTTTTTTTTTAAATCGTTGGGACTTCAAAGTAGCCAACCTGACTATGATAAACTAAATATTTATGTGAAATATATATAAATGGCACCGTTTTCCTTCTCTGCACAGAAAAGGAGTCAAAGCTTCAGTGATCCATGAGCCTCACCATCCATCTAATGCTCTTAGTTTACTACAACATGGTGTACGAGCTAAAAAAAAAAAGTGCCCGCAGGGGTATTCGCAGCTGCCCAGCGCCGTTTTAAATGGGCGCGGGAGGGAGATATTGTTTTTGAAGGTCAGGGGGACTCTGGTGGCTGGTTGAGTGGAAAGTTCAGTTTGTCCAGAGCATGCGGCTCACAGGGGATTGGTGAAATATGAGCAGGCCTTAATGAACCGTAGAGCAGAACTACAGTTCAGAGGTCCTGAAAAATTACATTTAAGGGGGTAAAAAAAGAAAACGGAGTGGAAAACATCATTCCTGCTCTGTCTTCCTGTTGTCAGCCAAGGACTAAACCATCAGACTTTTGTGGAGTGTAACTAAACAGACACATGATCACGGCCACTTTCACTGTTCTGCCCCCGTCCTCTGTCCCTGCTCGGTATTGACGTTTGAGAGGTTTGACTTCCTGCTGAGATGAGTTCAGGGCGATTAGGTGATTAGGTGAATGTCTGCATTGGTTGGGGAACATGATCAATTGGATCTATAGCCAGTAACTAAGCTTTTAATTATGGTCGGTGACCTCTAGGTCTTGTTTACTTCAGAGCCGCTTTCATTTCATGGCAAGAGAGACTGGAAGGGAGGAATTAAAGCTTTGCCTTCAACTGTTTGTTTCAAAAGAAGCTATTTGTTCATGCTTGTTATCTGTTTCTTCAAATCATGAACCTGTGAACCTCTGATGTGTCCTTAATCCTGTGCAAATGTGCACTAGGCAGAAACTAAACTCTACCATTATTATAGTGTTGTTTCAGGCTGCACAATTAATTGAAACATTATCAAAATTGCAAAATGGCCAAGTGCAATGTCCAAATCACAGAAATTGCAATTAGTGTGTGATAAACGCATCATAACGACGTACTGTAGTGCTGCAGAGACGCCCTGGGCTACAAATCTTGTTCTCCAGATGTTTGTTTGGTACAGATCCAAACAAATGTCACATCATCCTGATTTTAATATTTTGTAAGTAGAAATGAAAATTGTGGTGCAAAAATGATCACTCCCAGTAGGGCTACAACCAGGTTGGGGCTCAATAGTGAATCATTATTTTGTGTATTTCGTGTCTGAAATCTACCACCCACTTTCAGATTTTACCAGCATTTGACTGGTGGCTGGTGCTAATTTCCAATCCTGGCTGCAACTAATGATTATTTTCATTATCGGCTGATCAGTCGAATATTTTCCAGATGAATCAATTAGGTTTGGTCTATTAAAATTGTGAAAAATGGGTGATCTGTGTCTCCCATCAAAAGTTTTGTTTTGTCCACAAACCAAAGATATTCTAAAGATAGTCTATGAGCTGATGTTATCCGAGGCCATAAAAAAAAAAAAAAAAAAAAAAAATCATCGTTTGTGGGTACCACAAAGCGCGCAGTTCTGGTGCAGCATAAAAACATAAAACCACAATCACCAACAACTACATGAGAAACATACGGTACAACAGCAAAGACACTAACATCAACAGAGACAGTTGCACTTAAGAATTTAATTTAATGGCAGCAGCAGTGGCCTCAGGAACGAAGGAGCCTTGAGCTGTAGAGCTCCTGAACCGAGGGACTGTGTACCTTCACCTTGAGGGCAAGAAGGTGGAGCTCCTGCTACAAGGGGTGGGATGGGTCGGTTAGGATGGAGGTGGCCTTTCTGACCAGATGTCTGTTATACAGAGTGGAGAGACCTCAGCTGGAGCCACCCCTGTGATCTCAGAGCAGGTATTCACCACTCTCTGCAGCTTTGTCTTATTCCCAAACCAGCAGACCAGTGCAAAAGCTAAAATAGATTCAATAAAAGATCTATAAAACAGAGTCAGTAAAAGAATACTTAGAATATTGTCCATTTTGATTGTTGAAAGAAGTGATTTTTCTGTAGCCTGCAGTCAGTCCACACCACATGGCCTCCACCATCAGATCTCTGTCTCCTGCCATGGCCATCTCAGTCCAGAGACGCCTTTTATTTCATGTAAACATGATGGGACAACCTTCAGCCTTCAGTTCTACAATAATTCTCCTTTGATTAATCGATCAATCTCTCATAAAACAATGAATAAAGCTCAGGGTGACCTCATCAAAACTGTTTATTTCTGGTTCTGCGATTTGGACATTGCGCTTATACATATTTTGATTTGACTGTGATTAATATTGTAGCCCTGTGTGAAACATTAATTCTTGAAGCGCGAACACAGAGTGTAATAAAACAATAAGGCCTTAACTCTAAACAGCTGGACTTTCCGCCTGTTCTCCTTCAACAAGTGGCTCAAAACATTGGCAAATGAGGCGCAGTTGGGCAGACGTTTAGCTCAGTGGGTAGAGCGTCCGACCCATGTATGGAAGCTGTTAGTCCTCTGCAGCGGCCACTGGTTCGACTCCCGCCTTCGGCCCTTTGCTGCGTGTCATCCTGCCCCCTTTCCTGTCTCCACTTCAGCTGTACTATCAAATAAAAAGGCAAAAATGGAAAAAAAAAAAAAAAAAAATGAGGCGCAGTTACCATTTCTAGACTAACAAGGCTAACCAAACCAAATCATGAGAAAACATTATGGGTTAATGAATTTTTGGTTGGTTAATTAAAAGATTAACATCCCTAAATGGAACCAGAGAACACCTGGAGTTTTCGCTTAATAAATGCCCCTAACAGTGAATCAATAATAAGACTTTTTGTCCAGTAGTTTTCCATCAGTTAAGTTCAAAAAAGACATTGCTTTGAACTTAAACTGACTGTTTATTTTTATCATGACACTGACACAAGAAAGGGCCTTTCTGCTAACCACAATTAATTCAGTGCATCTCAATGCAGGTCAACTTTATATTTCATTAAGCACAAGCAGATAATTTGTTATTACCTTTTTAAAAGATGCGATTGTTCCTTGTCTTGCAGGTTATAGAGACAGGTGCATTAGTTTCTTATCTGTGGATAATGTACAAATTTTCCGAGCTCCGGCTGAGTGAGTCAACTAATTGATGTTTGCATGAAGCTGTCAGATGGTGTCATGGAGTTTGGCTGCCTCATCCCTGTGACCCTGAGCTGTGCAGTACGGAGTGCTAAACAGTAGGCCAACTGCTGTGCTGCTCTGTGCTGTGTTTACTGATAGCCCTATCTGAGATCACACAACTTGTTGCGAGGCGAGGCAGACGCTTATCACCCGGTCGCCCACCAAACACAGCAACAGCAGCAGCCCGCTAGCTCCAGTCCTGATGTGTCTGAAGTGATCGAGCTCTAGCGTGGCAAGAAATCCTGGGACCTTGGTGAGAACCGGGCGAAGGGCCAGGGCTACTAATTGCCTAAGAGATTATCCAAGAGCACTCAAGGAGTGTCTGTCTTAATTAATGATGGGGTGATTGCTGTGCTCTAAAACCACTAGAGGGGGAGATGTTTAAATTGGCAAACAAGACGAGAAAACAGTAGTGCAGCCTCACCAGAACTGGGGCTGACCCCTGATAGTCGAAGATTCAAATAATCAGTTGGAAAACACTCAGTCGACTGAGATTATTCCAGTTGAGAGTTCATTTCTTTCCTTTGTCAGTCATTGTACGTTACAGGAACAGGATAAAACCAATAGAAGATAATAAAAATGCACAGAGAGAACCAGTGAGGACTTAGGGGAAATCATAAATGTAGTTTAATAACTAGCCGGAGCAAATAAATCCTCATGACAACATGCGCTGGTGGATAACTTATGAGAGAAGGTGAAAGGTGGCTTCAGCTCTTGTATTTTAGTTGCATCATTGCATGACAGGCTGTAAACTTTACAAATCGAGTCTCTAAATCACCACAAACCACAAAACTAACTTTTATGGAAGAAGAGAAGTGATAGAAACAGAGCGCAGCTGACCTATTTTGCTTGTGCTTGTTTATGCCACTGACAGGCTCAGATTGTTATTCTAAGTGTCTGACAAAATTATGGAAACGGTCGCTACAGTAAGAGACCTTTTTCACAGAGTAATTAAAATTTAGATTTCACCTAACTAACCAGACTCCCTTTGTAAAAAATCATTGCCAGCTTTAGTCAAACTCGACAGAAACAAAATTAAACTCACCGAAAACGTCTTGGTTCGTCTTTCTTGGTCGAAATAAATCCTTACTTAACGGCTTGAAGGAGTGCAGAGCGTGCAGGGCAGGTGACACTGGACAGCGGCTGCTGCAGTGCTGCAGTCTAGGGAGAGAAGCTCTGCAGTTCTGCTGATTTATAACTGAATTACAGGAGGGCACACGCTTTTACTTTCTGTGACTGTGTGAAAATCTGATATTTTCACATCACAGATGACGATAAAAGGCTTTAAAACATGAGTCTTACTGATAAAACTTACTTACGCAGGCTGATATAGAAATGAAGTGTGGCTCACTGAACTGAGAAAAAAGAACGAATCATCAAATATTCTTTTTTTTTTACAGCCAAATCTGATTCAACTGACCAGATCCTTTCATTGCATTAGAGCACAGTGTGTTTCCTCAGTGTTTGAAGTGCTGTCACAGCAGCGCCACTCCTCTCGAGCATTAAAGCAGAGCTGAGGAGTCCTTGACCTTCTCACTATCATCAATGAATTGCTCACGTTTAAGTGTCCGAGTCACTCTCTCCAAGGAGCGAGACCCCCCAACTTGCAGCTTTCTCGTGCTCTGTCGCACATGAGATTGATCACCTCTCACCTTCTACCATTTTCTACTCATTAATTGAGTCCAGGAATCCCATCTCCTCCGAGATAGCCACTGAAGAATCCTTCTTCTGTGCAGTCAATGACTCCTTGGAGCATTGAGAGTGTGTGCCAGCCTTGGCTTAACAGCAACAGCTTTGTTTGCTACCAGTGAGAATACAGCTGTAAGAGCCTCCTCTGGAGGGTTGTTAAGTTGAAGCATTCCTCACAAGGTCATTGCCATCCCCATCCAGGTAATATAAATCACCGGCTGCAAGATGGACGGCCACTAGTTATGTGGACGTGATATGCGGCTGTTTGACACCTGCTCAATTTGCTCAGTTCCCGTTGTTGCGTGTCAAGTGCACTGCAGAGTATTGGCGGGGCCCAGAGTGTCAATTTGAAAGTGCATGTAGTCACCGTATCCTGACAGATATCTGCAGAGGTAAATGGTTTATCCCGTCCAAATGAATGAGTTTTCAGGAGGGTCTTTGGTAGGGCTTGGCAATATATATCGATTACATTTGTCATATTCAAGTAAGAATTAATTTGCAATATGGCAGATGACCATATTCAAGTTTTCAGTGTTTCCACTGGTCGCCGCTGAGGGGCAGTTACTCTGCTTCGGTCAGCGAAACTGTGATCTTGCTTTGTTATTGGGTCCTAGAATCGAAGTAGTGATGGCTCAGAACTGAAGTTTTATGGCAAATGTGATCAGACAAAAGTTGTGACGTGTGCAAGCCGTGACAAAATACAACACAATGTAGTCACAAAATGTCAAGAAAGAAAATATTCTCACACCTATTTTCCTTATTAAACAGAAAAATACAACCGATCACCTCCTTCACCAAACTCTGACTAGCTTTAATTGGCTTGTTAACTCTGTAAAACACAGTTCATTTGAATTTGACATACAGAAACAAAATAAAATGCACCAAAACCATCTTGCTCAGTCTTTCCACTGTTATAACAATAGCCAACTAAATTTCCAACCTCTTATTAGAAAAAGTACAACAGAACGCCACTCAGAGTTCCTGATGTCACACAGTACCGGCAGCACCCAATTTGTTAGGGTCAGCCATGATTTTGTGTGTTTTGGCATCGTGTACCTGGGATGCTTTGAAGTCCGAAGTTGGAAGTTTCAGTTGGGAGATTCTGACCTCCGACGCTGTCTTGAACGCAGCATTAGTCCTCTGACTTTATCGGCTCAGCTGCACTGCCTTGTCTACCAGTAGAGAGACTGACCCCTGGTGGTGTGTGCTGCACACTACAGTACATCACCTCAATACAGCATCTCTGTATCAATTTAACAGAAAGAGGAGAGCCTGGCAATAATGGTTATAAGAAGAGTTGACAAGTTTAGATTGAAACAGCGTCAGGCTGATGTATATTTCATTTGTATGTGTTCAATATTCATTGTAATAGCCACTGAATAATGCGTTTGAATGTGACTCACGCGCCTCTTTTACATCAACCCAGTGACCTGCGAGGCTGTAGTGAATTTACTATGTAAATAAAGTACCAGACTATGTTTCCTTGGTCCTTCAAATGTGTCAAGGTGATCAAAGCTAATATGCTCTTATTTCATGGCTGCGTAGTGCTGCAGCATTGAGATTCATAGCTATAGGTGCAGTGAGTGCGATAAAATTGTCACAGGCCGACGTGATTTGCCCACCTCGTGTAGCATGATGCAGCCGAGAGTCGGTGACAAATGAGCACATTATGAAAAGCTTCAATCTAGTGGCTTTGTTCCTGGTGTTCAGCTCCTCTACCATCTGATTGACTTTCAATTTCTTTGAAAAATAAGGGGTTAGTTCCTGTGTCTTAAGTAAGATAAATGACTTCTCTGCCTCTGATTAGCATAAACCTTTGTGAATTGTGGGCAGGAAAAAAGAGATGTTATGCTTTGGAGTTTGCAATTTGGAGGGATTCTGAAAATTATTTAGCTATTAACCCTCATTTTACATTTAACTGGAAGCTTACCAGTACAACCAGCCGTGCTGTCCTTTATTACAGGTTCCATTGCAGCATCTTTAAGGGATTGTCTGGGTTTTTTGTGGTTGTATGAGGCACTTATCCATAGTCAGTGTATTACCTACAGTAGATGACAGTGTCAGTTCAAGTGTATGCTATGTCAAGAATATATTCACCAATTTACCTCGCTGTCAGACAGCCTTTTCTGACAGGGACCCAACATTATATAAGCCAAATATCACTCATTTCAAAGTCACTAGACTCCTTTGGCAAAAACAGTGATTTCACCTTGCAGAAGACAGAAGATGCTGATCTGCTGCTGCCTCAATCAGTTTATTTCTGTTATTGTGTGACTTCAGGGGGTTAGTTTGGATTTACCAAAGTCACACAATAACACAACAAACTAAAAGATTGAGGCAACAACCAGACCAGCAACTCCAGTGTTTTGTGAAGCAAAAGTACTTTTTTTTTTGCTAAAGGAGTCTTGTGGCTTCATAGAGAGCGATATTTGGCTTATATAATGTCAGTTTCCCATCAGAAAAGGGTAAAGTCATGGAAATATTCTAAATATGCAGGGTACAATGTTAATGTTTTTCTTCACTTGCCTGGTTGGGCAAGTGGGTCAGAAATCTATTTACCCTAAGTCAGTTTTTACTTGCCCCAGCACAAATTGTTATTGTTATTAGCGGTTAATAAACGAGGACTGAAGTTAATTGTCATGTAAAGTCTGGGGCTGCAGTGTATTAAAATATCAGAAACTAGTTAAAAAATGTCCATCCCAGTTTTTTCAGTGTGCAAAGTGATGTCTTCACCTGTCTCGTTTTGTCAGTCCAAAACGCTAGATAAGATATTCAGTTCAGTATGATAATAAATGGAGAAAAGTGGGAACGCTCCGTATTTGAGAGACTGAAAACAGCATTTTCTGCCATTTTGCTTGAAAAATTTCTTCAATGATTAATCAATTCTCAAAATTAATAACTGTAATATCTGTCAATGAGCGCTAATGACAGTTAATGGCAATTTTTGACTGTCAGTGACCATTAATAGCAGTTTGACCATCATTAGTCAATTAATTGTTGTAGCTCTAATCAAAATAGTTCAATGGTTTCATTATTTTTCACCCCTTGGTAATTAATTTGCCAGATTTACTTGCCTGATTTACCGTGTCTGAAATACTTTTTGTTGCCGACCCTGCTTTCTACATCAGTCCTCCTGCTGCTTCTCCAAACTTGCATGTCGACCACCATCTACTGTAGGTAATACACGGCTATGGACAAGTACCTCACATGACCCCACTAAAAAAAAAAAAAAAAACTCATATTATCCCTTTAATCTTGGCCAGACTTGCAAAAAGGTGCTTTAGGTATTGTATTGTTGCCCAGCCTCCCTGAGACACTTTAATTAAAAGCCCCATGCTTGTTTCCTTCCTCCCAAGTGTTGGTGTCAGAGAGGAGAAAAGCTCCCGTTCGTTCTCCTGTCCTGCACCTTTTCCTCCGTCGTGTCGAGCAGGCAGACAGGTGGCTCTGCTCGCCGGTTCACACACACATTACAGACAGACAGGTGGGAGGAAGATGAGAGTTTGAAGGAGAAAGAGAAGACAGAAGGAGCAAAGGGAGCAGGCAGATGGGGTGAAGTGATGGCTCTGTCACACATTTAAGATGTTTTTTCGAGAGTGATGCAGAAAGGCAGTATGTGTGTCTGAAACATAGGCCTTGAAAGACGCAGATATAATAATGATATCTTGCTGGACTTTCCTCAGACATCTTGCAGAGTTGCAATGGTTTGTTGATGAATTTGTATAGATTAAAGGAGATATCTTTAATATATTACTGTAATAAATGATAAAATGATAAAATAAGAGATTAAGGAACATGGCAAGTTAAAATGCTCACCTCTCTTACAAAACCACCATTATTTTGGCCCATAAGTTGTGTTTTTGTTTGCCTGTTTCACACTTATTAGAGTTACAATCAATGCCGAATGTTAGCTGAATGAGTGAGTGTCTGTTTATGAGTCATAAGAAATCATTAATAATCTTTTAGAACACACAGATGTTTATTACAGTTAAATTGTAAGAAATTTTAATGGTGTCTGGCAGACAGAAGACAGCCACTGAACTCCAACTCCAGAGTGTGTATTTTCAGAGCAGTGTGCTTTTGTTTTCAGAATAATGTAACGTAACTTTATATTGACAGACAACTGACACTAATAAACAGCTGATAAAGTTACAGTGGAGGTCTGGTTGTTGCATGTTATTGTCAAATTAGTGTTGCACTTGTGTTGCGCTGCTGCAGCCTGCCTAAGCTTCCTCAAGTCTGGGGAGGAAGAGGTGGCGGAAAACAACATTGTGCCAATATACATCTTATGGCTACAACTCTCTATGTGGACTGCAGTACTCATTTCTGCACATGCAACTGTTAATAATTGGCCAATTAATCGACAATGAAAATAATCCTTAGTTGCAGCACTACAATTGTAGGTCCGTGTCCTTGAAGGTTGGTCTGTTGCCCAGCCATTTGACCTCTCTACATCAGGTCGGAGTGAGGAGGATTGCAACTCACAGAGCCAGAGATTACTTTGGCTGTGCGCCAACGATGCATTAAATATTGAACAATGGTGCAACAGGTTTACAGACTGATGTGTGTGAGCGCTTACACCCACCGTGATGTGTGTGTATGGAAAGTGTGAGACAAGGGTGAGTAATGTAGCTGTTTGTTCAGAATATACAGTATTTTTCTGTTGTAGTGGGTGATGCTTCGTTTTTCATCGTCCCCCTGCTCCCAGATTTATGCTCCATAAGAAACCAATGAAGGAAGTTCAACTTGCATATTTTTATTTTTCATTGAACATCTGCATCCCATCTTCCTCTCTCCTTTTGGACAAATAAAATGTGGTTTGGATTCACCCCTTCCTTTGGAAGATCTTGACATCATAAGCAGCAATAAAAAAATCTCTGAACAATACAGCTCTAACCCCTACAACAGAATACAACAGACACTGTCAGGGGCAGTAAGGACATAAATAATCTTAAGTTATACCAAAGCTTAACAGTTCAGTTACTTGTTGACGTCATGTTCCATGTAAATGATCCATTTTTCCCAGTTCTTATCAAGGATAGAGGATGTAGATAACCTGGACAATCTTGAGCCATTGTTCTCTCCCTGGAGGCTCAGCTTTATACTGGTTTCTTGTTAAAGATTTTTTTCCTGATTAATAACAGTTTACAGAATTTTTGCTCCCTCCTTTGCACGGCATCCTCACTGTTCCCTACAGTACATCACAGCACAAGTTGTCTGGAACAACATACGCTATAATATCATTTATAGTTGCATTTACGCGATTCAAGTAAGGCTTGAGTTTAGTGCAGCTCCAGAAAAAATGTATGGGATGTTTGGCCTCCAGGTTTTTGGCCATTTTCACGCCTCCCTCGTTTGGTCCAGACTGTCGGACATTTCAGTTTGATCTGGACCTAAATTACAGGTGTGAGACCCACGGTCCAGACCAAAAAGCCAGACTTTGGTCGGCGATAGGGGCGGTCTCGGTTCAGTTTCTAGCACGAAAATATTTTTTGTATGGTTACGGATGGTTTCTAGCATGATTACAGTAGGAAATCATCAGCAGTGTCGGGCACGAACGCGCTAAAAGAGAGGCGTTCATTGAACGTGCTCATATTTTTTGTGAACAGATCAGTTTGCAATTAATGAACATGAGCGACGTTCTCTTCTTAGAGAGATAACGTGCTCACATTGTCAGCTGATTTTTAAAAAAAAAGTGTGATCGCAGCAGAGAGACAGAGCGTGCAAATATGTCCAGAAACTTTGCGGGAGCACACGAGGACAGGAGGAGACCAGATGTTTAATTGACATCTGGTCAGACGACGTTATAAAGAGGAAAGAGGAAAAACTCGAAAACGAAGTGAATCTGTTCATTCATCTTTCTCCGTAAACGGCCACTGAAGTCAGGCTACCTGCCAAAATGTAAACACACCGACGTCACCCGTCTACAACTAATCAGTGTCACATATAGGGAGACGCAGCCCACGTAAGTGATGACGAGAGGACGGCGGTATGACGCTTGGATATATGCAATGTGAAACCAAAACTTCCCAGACCAAATGTTTCTCAAAAAATATGAACTTTAGTTCAGACCCTGGTCTGGACTTTTAGGTGTGAAAGCACCCTTAGATGATTATTGTCTTTATACTGTATCTCTAAAATACTCCTCCTTTGGCTTGTTCTTACAATAATAACATATAAAATAAAAGCAGTGTCAGTCATAGCGGCACTGTTGTTTCCTCCTTAATCCTCCACAGACATTTTCCATTCTTGTTGTTAATTCGTTTCCAGACACTCACCTCTGTCCTGAACGCCTTTGTCGCTGATGGTTTCTCCTTCCCTTTGTACAACCCGTCCATGATAATTGGAATGAATTTTATCCTCCTGACATACATTAAAGTGCCACTGCAGGAGCGCACAGGAGCTGATTAATAGGGCTTGTTTGAAACTTCCCATCTTCCCCTCCACCTCGTTCAAGCGCTGCAACCTGTGCTGCAAACACAAACTATTGTAGGAGCTGCTGTTCAGGCCCTCTTAAGTATTTCCATCAAAGCCAGCAGGGACCTCTCTTTCCTTTATACATTTCACTCAGTCTCACAGATTGTATGGAAGCCTGTGATGTAGAACCATTTTCTGCATATGTGTGGCAAATTATGGTCCGACTGGTGCTTCCTAAATGTCACCCTGTGTTTAAAGGACAGCTTGATGATGAAAGTTGAGGAGCTGGCTGCTGGCCATCACCAGGCTATGACTAACTCCTGGTGTCACGGGCTGATTGATGTGTGTGCGGAGGTGAGATGGCTTACCGGGGCCACACAACTGTCAGCCTGTAACAGGACAGCACGCCAGGCTCGGAGGTCTCCTTTAGACACGCTCATGCTAGTTGCCAGAGAGGCACCTCCGGAAATCAATTGGAGATTGGATGTGAACAGCAGGAGGTGGAGACACACGGCGAGACTTCTCTATCTTCACCTGGTCCCAGTGACTTTATGTTGAGCCATGAAATGCTCCCAAGTTGTTTTTCTACGCCTGATGTTTCTGGGACAAACAGCTGGAAGGCAGCTCCACGCTGGGAGAATGAACTTGATTCACATGTGGTATAAAACCTTCCCCTTTTAAGGGTATAATATGTAACATTTACACATTAAAATTAGAGTTTGATTGTTAAATTAATTGTCACCGATTTTGATAATCAATTTGGTTTGAGTAATTTTTAAAAGAAGAAAAGTCAGAATTCTCTGATTTCACCTCCTTAAATGTGAACATTTTCTGGTTTCTTTACTCCTTTATGACAGTAAACTGAATGTCTTTGAGTTGTGCAAAAAAACAAAACATTTGATTTGGAAAACATTTATTGATAGGGGTGTAACAGTATATCGAATATGGGGATATCGTTATAAAAAAAACATTAAATACTGTACTGGACTGTAACAGTATCTACTATGATATTACATTGTTTTGGTTTTGCAGTTGAACATCCATAATTCAAACATACATTACCAATTTTTCTGCACATGCTTAGGTCAGGCTGCTACTTTTATTTTATTTTATTAAAAAAGGAAAGCAGAAGCACTTTAAATTAAATGGAAAACAGCTTTTAAACAAACAAAAAATGCTGTACACTTAAGATTTATTATTTAATAATGGACATTTCTTCAAGTTATCATTTTTTTCTTTTTTAATATCACAATCACAGGGCATTTTATTGTAGTATTATTGTACCTTGAGTTTTTGGTATCATTACATCCCTACTGATCGACAGTGTTACGACCCTTAGCTCGAGGTGGAAAAGGGAAGGAACATAAACCAGTTGTACTTGGTAAAATAAAGTTATTTATTTACACAAAGATAAATAATTGACAAATAAGCAGACGAGGGGAAAACAAACTAACCAGGTAACGGGGCCGGCGGGTGCTGCTCAAAACAACGAAACAAATATAACAAAAAGAGGACTCCCTGAAATAGAGCTTAACAATTCAGTGAAACCCAAAACCAATAAACAAAACTCTTATCCTACCTTACTCGGCTTAAAACTTGAATACAAGGGGAGACAGCACCCCTAAGCCTAGTGTGACAAACAGAGTTAAACTACCCAGTGTATGAGACCTTTATCAGTTTTTAAATCTTCTTCCTGGCCCCGACCCAAATCACACATAGCTTAGGTGCCTCAGATAACACAGTACAAATCACAACTCGTTCTAAACCTAGAGGCACGTGTGGCGAGCTGTCGTCTACGTCAGCTGCCTCGAACGTCATCCTCGTCGAGCTTATATAGCGTCGACCCGGCTGCATCCCATCGATTGGTGGACGGATCAACGACGACACCAACCAGCGAACCAGATAGCGCGGGTGTGACCACACACACCCCCTTCAGCTGGAGCCAACCAGGGACCGGATATCACCCACTGAAATAAACACAATTAAACTACACAACAAAAGCATCACACACAAGATAGGCACTGCGGTGTCCGTAACAGACAGTTTTCACTATTTTCTGACATTTTACAGACCACACAACTAATCGATTAATCAACAAAATATTCGACAGAATAATCCACAATGAAAATAATCGCTAATTGCTGCTGTAATTAAAATTATTACATATTCACCTGATCGCAGTCATTTGAGCTGACTGCAGTCATTAGAATGACTTCTATTCACCAGTATAAAAACAGCTGGATAAAACAGAAATCTCATTTTTCCATCACTATTTCCACGTCATTTTTGAAATGTGTGAAATTTGACCTGCGCTCTTTTATTGATCTTGTTGCGCCCTCTTCCTCTACTATGGTTTGATGACACCTTAGTCAAAAATTAGCACCACCAACTGTTCATATTGCACATTACTTTGCATTTTCTTTTGCTGATTCTTCTGTAAATTTGTTTAATATTTGCACTACATGTTGTGGGTGACAAGGATATTATCTGTTGCCATAGTACATTGTTTATTTTGATTATTGGTACCTGCCATTCTCAGTAATTTTTGTTTTCAGTAATAGTCTTTGTTGTTTTATTGTCCTTCAAAAAAGAGCCATAAGACTTGCAAATAAAACCACCTACAGGGAACTAACCAACCCACTCAGTCGTTTATTTACTGCTTCTATATGCAGTGTAGCAATGATACTGCTGGAATAAAACTCCAGAAAGACTAAATGAATATGATGTGGATTGTTTTTGGATCTGAAGTGTTTAAACAGTCTAGAAGTGCACGATTCAGCTCTTTTCTCACAGCCTAGTGTTAAAGCAAACAAAATTTGTAATAAAACTTAATATCAAATCGCATTACTTAAGAATTGCATTACATATTGAATTGGCACTCAAGTAATATGATAGTATTGAATCAGGAGATAAGTGGATCGTCCCAGCCCTGTAAGTTTATGTTCTGTAGTCACCTTTGTGGGTAAATTATTATCAGTTTGTTCTGAACTCCATCTCCTCTGTTGTCTTTTCACAGCTTTCACCATGATGATCATCCTGGCTCTTATCCGCATTGGTAAAGGCACCGGTGAGGGCAACCCGCCAGTTGCCTCCATCTCTGGAGTGCCCAACCTGTTTGGGGTGTGCGTCTATTCCTTCATGTGTCAGCACTCCCTGCCCTCCCTGGTGACGCCCATCTCTGACAAGAAACGCGTCGGCGTCCTGGTGTTGGCAGACTACGTCCTGATCCTGGGCTTCTATGTCCTCCTCTCGTTCACCGCCATCTTCTGCTTTGAGAGCTCGCGGCTGCACGACATGTACACCCTGAACTTCACGGACAACTGCAACGTGTTAGATATTCCGTTCCTGCGCTACTTCCTCGGCCTGTTCCCGGTTTTCACCATCAGCACCAACTTCCCCATCATCGCCGTCACTCTCCGCAACAACTGGAAGACCCTCTTCCACCGGGACGGAGGCACGTACCCGTGGGTGGTGGACCGTGTCGTGTTCCCACTCATCACCCTGGTGCCCCCGATCTTGGTGGCCTTCTGCACCCACAACTTGGAGTCCCTGGTGGGCATTACAGGAGCCTACGCCGGCACAGGGATCCAGTACATTATCCCAGCCTGTCTTGTGTATTACGCTAGACGCCATCTGGAGCCCGTGGTGGGCAGGGATGCCATCAACAAGCACCAGTCTCCCTTCCGCCATGCCATTTGGGTGTGGTTTGTTTTGTTGTGGGCCATCTCCTGCCTGATGTTTGTCACAGCCAACATCATCCTGACTGACACCAAGAAATAGAACTCACTGTTCTTGCTAAAAAATAACTGTCTAAAACAAAAATCTCTATCTGTTTGGCCAGTCTCTTTGTTCCGATACACGAGGCCTTACTTGCTGCTGGTTGGACAGTGTGCCTTTTTATGGGACTTTTGTTGCATATATTAAATGTAATTAAGACTAATTTATCAAATTTGTTAAAAGGGACCAAATGTCAAGTGTTTTTGTTCCATCAACAGCTGGAACAGTGCATGACAGCAATGAAAGGGAATTGAAAAGGATCATTTATTAAACAGATGTTTTGTCAACAAACACCTTTATAGTCTGAGGTTTTCACGAGGATTTGCACTTACACAACTTTCAAGAATATATCTTAAGAGTCCGAACAAACTTTTTCATCCGATGTGTCGTTCAAACTGTATAAAGTTGTCCTACTTGTTGTATTGTCGGTTTGCAAAGTTACAATAATTACCGAATTCAACCCCCAATTCTGATGGTGGAAAGGGTCAGAGCAGGGGGGTGTCTGATGCAGGGGTGGGACCAAGTCATTGTTTTGCAAGTTCCAAAGTCTTAAAGTTTGAGTTTCAAGTCCTAAACAAAATGACTTCGCTGTTGAGCTAATGTTAGCTAAGCACGTTAATATTACTGTTATTTGTACAACTTCAAATGTTGAACAAAGTTTGAAGTTGTTACGTCTTCATCTGTAATTTTCGACCTGCCCGTCCTACAGATTGCATTTCATATTTTGTTGACCACTTAGCAGTTTTCGTACGTGAACAAAATTTTCGGTGGTCTAATTTTTTTTTTTTTTTTTTTTTTTTTTTTTTTTTTTACAACGGGAGTTCATTAACATGTCGTCAGTTCTTCATGGTTCTCTCCTGAAACTTGATTGGATGACGTTGGATTGGTTCAAACAAAGTGGATGCGGGGAATTAAGTGTCGGCTTGCTGAAAATGAGGAGCGTTAACATTAGTTTATTTTGGAAATGAATTCATTCATGGATCTACGCTTAAATAACAAACTTTTCCATCTTTGGGCATGAAGGAAGTATCAAGTTTTTCAAGTTCAAGTTGAGTTGCTCGTCTTTTTTTTTAAAGGCCTTTACACACCAACACGAATAAAAGAGAGTGGAAATTTCAACGCACCAATACCATCAAGCTCAATGCAATTTTGCAAATAAATGATTAAGCCTCTAAAAATAAATCGCGCCGCAACAAAAAAGACATAATTAACATCAAGTGAAAGCTCGTTTGCTTTTCTCTCCACACATTGTCTTTTAAATCGTTGTCTCTATAGTTTTTTTCAACCCATTTATGACATAAAACAGAGTTCTGTGAAACATCTTTGCAACAAGCCATCCGCCATGTTGGATAAACTTAGGCAGAATCAACTTTGGTCCATAAAAATAAAAACTACAATTTCATTTAGCAAAATTCCACCGTTGATGTGAAAGCTGCAATGGATACATACAGGTTCGAAAACGTGCAGATTAATTGCACAAAAAAAGTCCCAGCCATGTAACTCGAGTCCATACGTCTGTTCAGACAGTTCAACAGTCCTAACACCACTTTCTTTGAAGCAGATTGACTTTTTAAGAGTTCTGTGGGTCGCCCACCGTGTAGTGCTTTATTTAGTACAAACTATGGAGAAGTTGATGCGCTCAGATGCTGAGGGATCCACTGGACCTTTCGGTCAGAAAGTTCCAATAAAAAATATATTAAAAGCACCTGAAAGAGCCGAGTAGTGACAAGAAAAAGAGCCTGTCTCATCCAAACTTGCGCTCTGTTGCTAAACTGCTTGGCGTCTACACAGCTCAATAATTAAACTGGAACAGAAACCAACAGGAACGAATCAGGGATGATCAGTCTTTTCATGGCTGACATGTATCCATTCCTCAGCTCCGATCTCCTCGCCCCCCTCGTGAACAATGAAGCTCCGTCCGTGACAGATCCACTGACAGATAGGCCTGCAGGAAGAGTTCCATCTTTGTTTATCACCAGGCACTCGCTGCCTTTAGTTCACACACAGGGCATGTCTCCCATCTTTTACTGCCTAGCACCCATTCATGACTCTGTCAGCCTCATACTGTATCTATCACACAGCCCAGCACCTGACAGGATAATAGTGATGTACAGTGCTTCAGCTCTGGATGTGGGGAAGACATCAGTGGCCAAAAAGTGAGGGGGAGTGAGCCAATTGTGTGACTACACTACCCACTGTACTGCAGCTTAGTAATGTGGATGTCACTGACACTCAGCAGCTTTCTCTGTGAGGTGTGCCTGCATTATTATCATGACATCTGTCTCATTTTGTCTTTCTGATTGTCATGAGTCAAAATTATCTGTAGACTTCTTAAAGGGTTAGTTCGCCCCAAGTACAAAAAAAACACTAATGGGAAATGGAATTTGTCTGTGACGCTTGATGTGGGGTTGTATGAGGCAGATAGACAGTGTATTACCCACAGTAGATGCAAGTTGGTACACCCCCAGTTTGGAGAAAGCAGAGAGGAGCACCAGCACGGAAGCCAAGTAATGCTCTGTAGGGGGAAGGGTCAGTGCAAAAAGTTGCTTTAACCACTTAAAAAAAGGTCCACCTAAAAACATCAAAACCAGCTCAAGTGCACACTGTATTTAGAACAGGTAAATATCGCTTACCCCAAACCAACCAAACTCCATAGGCGAAATCAGTATTTTTTTTTCACACAGAACAGTTCAGTTGCTGATCTACCACTGCCTCAAACTGTTGGTTTGTTTGTTATTGTGTGACTTTGGTGTTTTAAAACAATTGCTCATATTCACCAAAGTCAAATAATAACACAGACAAACTAACAGATTGAGGCAGAGGTAGACCAACAATTCCCGTGTTCTGTTACTTAAAATGACTGATTTTGTCTGGAGTTGCTTCTCCTGACTTGGGGTGCACCAACCAGCATTTATTATTGAATTCCTCTGGGATCAATAAGTATCTATCTATCTATCTATCAACCAGCATTTATTGCAGTAATACACTGATAATTGACAAGTACCTCATATAACCCCACATCAAATAATCCAAACTATCCCTTTAAAGAAAATCTTTCAGCAGCAGCGCAACTTAGCAGAGACCATGTCCTTGTTCCTAGAGATAATCCACAGATCTCACTGCAGACTGGTTGGCATCTTGTAGACTATTTCTTTAGTAGAAAGTAGTTCCTCTAAAAACATTTCCTTGTGTGGGTCTGTGGATTTGCTAGAGCAGAGGCTTTCAGAATGGGAAGTGGGCCTCTCCAGGGGAAGCTCATTGAATGCAAATGAAAATATTTTACATTTGTTTTTATCTTACTCATCAAAAGGAGAGCACAGAGTACAGCCTAACTGTGTGTGATTTGGTTAAAGAAACTGTTCAGAGAGATAGTGTTGGGGAATTTTCACTTTTTTCCCACTTTCCCAGACTCAGAAACTAATAAATGCCCCTGTATAGACCTTTTTTTATGTATTTGATGTGGGTGAAATAACAGAATCATGATCCCAAGTAGACTAAAGGGGGAGCTTTTTATTTGTCCGAGGGGAGGAACACAGTCTCAGATTTTGAAAACCCCTGATCCAGAGTGATGAAATTACTGAGTGATTCTACTGTGGCCACAGAAAATACTCATTTCTGATTGGCAGAAAACTTAAACATAGTTCCATTCAACTGTTTAATCAACTGCTGTGTCCAATGTTACGCACTGTTTGCTACAATTGATGATTCCAAAGAACCATGATGGTGAAAATCTGTCTGGAAAACTGTTCACTGCAGG
Source organism: Lutjanus argentimaculatus (assembly GCA_034769285.1). Taxonomy (NCBI): domain Eukaryota; kingdom Metazoa; phylum Chordata; class Actinopteri; order Lutjaniformes; family Lutjanidae; genus Lutjanus; species Lutjanus argentimaculatus. Next base: position 4,734,490 of record JAWZSL010000030.1, on the reverse strand, counting down.
GTAAACTGTGGCCTGTGTGTTATGTAGCAAACAGCGATTTCAGGCAGAGCTACAGCTACTAAACTTATCAAACAGCAAGTAACCATAGCAACAGTACTTCTGCTTTATACTACCAGTTAATTCATATGGGTCAAACAAACCTAATAAGAGTTAAACTGACTAGAAAACACACTTTAAAGCAGGGATGTTCTGAAAACCTTTTTACCTTTCCAATACCTGAACTTTGCACATTGGCCAATACCAGTACCAAAAATGTTTTATTATTATTTTAAACAGCTGTATACTACTAGTCCTGTGTGATGTGATATGATTGGCTTAGAAATTATGTGATATCGGATCAGTGCATAGACTTGCATACTCGCTGATACCCGATGCAGAACCTTCAGAGGGTCTGTATCAGAGGCGTTTTCGATACTGGTATCAGAACACTCTACTTTAAAGTGTGTTTGGATATAGATTTAAACTGACATAAGTGCAATAACAGAAAAGTGTCTGGATATAGAAAACAACTGACTCAGTGGAAGAAAGAGCGCTTTGCTTTTTCACCTCCACGTTCACAACCTTGTCCATATCATCTGGAATTTTGGATGTGAGATAATGAAAAATGTTGTTCTCCTTGTCTTAAGAGTGTTTTATGGTTAAGTGACACTTCATTTCTGAGCCTATCTGACTGTTGTATTCAGCAACATATCCATAGCACAAACACTTCTGCTGTTTATGTATCTTCTGAAAACTACGGAGGCCGAGAACAGCCACGTTTGCAATTATTGTTTTAATGTTATCTTGAAATCACAAGTTCATGATAACGGCTTCATTTATCTCAAGAAAACAAAAGGCAGATTTGTCAAGATAAGAAGATAATTTATTACAAGAAAATGACTTTGTTTTCTTGAGGTAAAGAAAATTAATTTGTGATTTCGAGATAATAACATTAAAAAAATGTCTGGTTGTTAATTTATGACAGTTTCTTGTGATAAATTATATCATTATCTTGAGATCAGAGTTTTGTTTTCTCGAGTTAACGAAATAAGTAATCTGTTATCATGTGATCAGAGCTTTGTTTTCTCAAGATAATGAAATAATTAGACTGTTATCATGAGAAAACAAGCTTTCTTTTATGAGATTATGAAGTAATCAGGCTTGTAGTTCAAGCTCCATCTTTCCTCAGGTCAAATATGATCGAGTATGTCCCTTAAATGGCTAAACTGACGCCGTTACCACAGATAAGAGCATTGGAGTAGATTGATTGTGATAAAAGGGACAGATACAGTGTATACACTGCAACACGACTAGATCTCACACATTTGTATTTAAATGCCACAACAGTTGAGGTCAATTAAAATGCAAACCAAGTATCAGGGTGTACAGTAGTTCAGTGGGTTGTGGAGAGGCTGTGCAGCTTTTTCATCAACTGCTGTAATGCAGTTTAAATTGAAAGGTAATGTGCTGTGACTCAAGTGTTTTTAAGGCACTGCAACTGTGAGATTCCTACTCATGCATTGTAGTGTTGCTGTAGCGCTGCTGAAGGTTGAGTAGGTCCCTCTGCTTCGTGGTGTTGTTGGTTTTTATCGTCACTACACGATCTGTTGTCATCAAACTGCGGAGAGGAAGAAAAAGCCTCTGAGGGCCCTTTCGTCACTACCTCGTTTGGTCTGGACTTTCAGACTTTCCAGATAGATATGAAGGTGAGAAACCTCGGTGCTCTCGGTTTAGATTAAACTGAACCATGGTTCCATTTGTTTCTAGGGTACAAACATGTTTCTGGATGGTTGAGACTTTGGGATCAGTCGCATAAAGTTCTGGCAGGCTGTCGTCAGAACAACAACAAGACAAAATGAGCCGTGGTAGCACATGGAGAGAGGAGGAAACCAAATGTTTAACTGGCATTTGGGCTGTCGACGTAATAAAGAGCCACTTGGAAAAGACTCACAAAAACTGACAACACGCCAACATCAGACATACACCTGTCTACAAACTAGTAAATTGCAAGTGTATAGGGACACAGCTCATATAGTTGATGACGCCAAGAAGTACGTCATCTTTTGTTCTTTAGCGTGCTTACATAATTGCAATGTGATGTCAGAAGTAACCAGATCAAATGCATAGAATTGAACAAAAATGTGAACTTTGGTTCACTTATTGAGGTGTGAAAATGTCATCCTGTCCTCACCAGAAAAACGTGTCTGCTGGTAGGACGTGCAAGCTGCTGCTTGTCCATTTGTTGTTTGGTGGCGACCTCTAGTGGGCGTAGTAAATATGACAGGAGAAGTATACGGCGCGAGAAAGTCTGCAGTTGGTGGGGTGGACTTTCCCTTTGGAAACCGGGGTTCGAGTCCTGTTTGAACCAAACAGAGTTATTTTAAGTTTTGAGTAAGTTAAGCTTTGTGATCGATGTGACTTCCTTCGCAGCGCTTGTGAGTGGTCTCACTTTTTTAATGTGACGTATGTAAAGTACTTTACACCGCAGGATATCAAATATACTTACTTTATTTACTTTAAACCAAACCACAATCTTTTTCTAAACCTACCCAAGTAGTTTTATTGCCTAAACCTAAGCAAACTGCAACCATTTTACAACGGAAACCATGTGTGTTATGTCACGTGACTAAATGCCGTCCACACCAAGAACTAAAACTATAAAAATATTGGTTTTAAAATCACTCTAACTCAAGTGGATGGCTGAGTCTGGACTGCAACTGTATAGTTGTGGTGTGGACGCGGCTAGTCACTTGAGTTAGAACGATTTTTAAGATGATATTTTTACAGTTGTAGTTACAGTTCTTGGGGTGGACATCCCTACATGACATTGTTAATGTCCAGTAAGCCAATTGCTACCTGTGCTCTTCACTGGTAACAACCGGTGCTGTTCCGGTTTGTGCACCTACTTTTGAATCATGCGGAGCATTTCCACCAAAAATAATTTGCATCAAAACTCAAAAACTTGTTTCCCAGCTGGTGAAACGCCAAGACTCCAAGAATCTTGAACAGAACCAGTTCAAGAACCAGTGCTAATTTGGTGGAAAGGGGCGTTTCGTGTTCAGCTGGACCAAATCTGGACTCGACAGGTTCTCGCTCGTTTGAGATCATCTGTGATTTCAGTTGCAGGTCGTATCAGTGCTGCATGAGTAGAGCTTCTGTCTGTCAGCTTTTGTGTGATTCAGGTGGAAATCTGTCAGAGTCCCTGTATGCAGAGACCCATCAAGCATCGTTGTTATATCTCATTTACATGTTTACATCCTCACGTGTGTGCTGTTTGATTTATGTTCTCCTATATTCTGACGCTACAGGTCTTCTTCTTGTTGTGGCACGTTTGAATGACAGGTTCAAACACTTGAACCTTGGATAGATATTTATAATTCAACACGGAGACAAAGCTGACTGTGTGTGTTTGTGCGTCCGTGTGAGTGAATGCTTAGGTACTAAATATGTTAAATGTAGTTCTGATGACTCTTGTTTGGAGTTGTGAAATGTGCCTTTCTTATGGGCTCATTTTCTTGCCCTAAACTTATTGACTCTGCTGATTTTGTGCGTCTTTTGAAAAAGCAGCTTGCCTGGCAACATCTGCATGTAAGCCATTTCATGTAACTGACAATCAGTGTCCTCCACACACCAAAACACTTCACAATCCTTGTTTCTCGTCTTTGATTTCTGTTCTTTTTTTTTTTGTTCCATGGGTTGCCTCTGTGTATTTTCTGAGAATCGCTTTACTTTCTCATCTTTCTTCCATGTTTCTGGTGTTTGTTTACAATAATTTGCCCAGCCTGTGATTCAATCATTTATATGGATGTTTACTGCTTTAATGGATGTTCTGTTGGATTTTTATGATTCACAAAGATAATAAAAGTTTTATGTTCATCTGAACCTCTTGAACTTCAGTTACTTAAAGGGAAAATTGGATTTTCTTACAACCTCCTGCCCTCACTTATAACATTTATTCACTAGCTTCAGTTTAGAAACACAACGAAACTAAAGCATCATGCATTTAAATCACTTAGGCAAGTCCTTACCTAATATCAGAGTGACTTCTGTGGAAGTGAAAACTGAAAATATTTATGAACTTAATATTCCTTAATAATATTTAATTGCATTGCATATCCATACTAAAAGGCCAAATGTATGTGGACATCCCCGTCCACATACTGTAGTGTACTTCTGGCCAGGGGTCCATCTTTTCTGGTTTCGTTCTTGGTAAGGTCCAAAACTTTGACACAGTCGTTTCTTGGTTCCACTGTGTTAAACTGGGTTTATTCATATCTACAATATAGAACTTACAGTGTTGTTATTGATGATTGCAACTCTTCCACAGAATCTCTGTTTCATGGAGTACCTCAAGGGTCAGTTTTCAGCCCCCTGCTTTTCTCCACTGACACGTTACCACTTAGGCACATTGTACGCAAACATAGTATTAGTTTCCATTTTTACACAGATGACATACAGCTTTAATTCTCTTTTGACCCCAGCAGTAATGATCATTTAACCACTCTCAGTGCATGCCAACATGAAAGTAAAAACTGGAGATTATTTCTGACCCTTTTCCATAGACATGAGCTGGCCTGGCTTGACTCGGTTTGACTCAGCCTGTCAGCCAAGCATGGCAGGGGTTTTCCATTACAACAGGGCTACCTGCTTGAAGGTGTGAAGACGAACTTGAGGAGGCTCGAGTCGAGCAGCTCTAAAGCAGTGGATAAACCATTCATGTACATCTGTGGGATGAACATGCAGTTTCCTTAAATTCTTCACAATAAAAGTCCCCTGTTGTTTCGTTATGTAAACGCTTTTATCATGAAGCAGAACAAACTTTGAAATGTTTTCATTCAGGGGTTTCATCAGCAGTAACTTAACACGACTCCGACACCAGCAGTTTTGAAAGCAAAACTGAAACAGTACAAACAGCAACAGGAGAGAAACCAAATTTCAGAGCACAGAGATTCAGTTAGAAGCTACAAAAGTACTGAGAGCTGAACATAAGGAGACTTTTAGAAACGTCTTTCTGCGCTGCTGCACACACGAGCTCATATCACAACACTTGGTTGGTCAAGGGGGAGAAAGGTGAGTCATCACAGGTTGGCCACTGTGGGCAAGACGTCCTCCAGTGTGGCTCAGCGCAATAAAAGTGGTAATGAAAATGCAAATCAGCACGGCATGGTTTGACTCAGTGCCAGTGGAAAAGTCCCATTTGTCTGTGATTTAACGTGAAGCTCCGCATAGTATCTGTCTCCACGGTATCTGTCTTGGTAACTAATCATCTTTAAGTGTAAACATTGAAAATTATTAAAAGAATGAAGAGTCGTATAACATTTTTCTTCTGTGTTTTCATAAAGTATATTTCTTTTTCTTCATCATCATTAATATTTCACAGGACAAAACGTGAGGGGGCTTTTGTGCGTACTGGCTCACTTGTGGTCTGGGGCAAATTTTGATCTAAACAGGAAGTATGAAAGAATTGATGCATGCCACAAACGTACGAATGATTTATGCATCAGGTCTGGTGTCTGTAGAAACACGGCAGTGCAACATGGCGGACTCTACATGGAAGAGGACCTGCACACTGAACACTATATCTGCACACATTGTAGATATTAATTCTAAGGAAACTAAAACGCAAGAATTCTTATTTTCAGGTGATTATACGCTGATGAAAACATACTTAGCAATATTCCATATTCCATTTCTGCCATATTCTGCCAATAAAACCTCCTAAATCTCACACACTGGACCTTTAAGAGTCAATAAATCTTATTAAAAGGTGGCAAAGAGTTCATGTTGAACATCAGCATTCTCTAATTACAGCAGGAGTAATTTAAATGCTGTAACTCAAAATTCTCTCCCCTCTTGAATGACAAACCGTGCTCTGGCCTGTTTCCAAACAAAACAAATCCAGTTCTTTCCTGGTGCCAGTAAAATTGTAAGACTCTCTCCGGGGAATTGAATGCATGAATCAGCGCGGCTTCGCTGTTACTTTAGTCATATCACATTCTTGTATTCAGTCGTACTCCTACACAATTTCACACACTCGCGGCTGGCAGTATTTGTATCTGTTCTCCAGGTAATTGGCATCTTTTTTTTTTTTTTACACCTCCATTCACCTCAATCTTCCCCGAAGCAGGAAGCAGCTCACTAGTTTTTTATTGACATACAGGATCCGTGTTTTTATTATCAAACCAAACCTCCCTCTCTGAATTTCAATCTCAGTGCAGCTGCTCTGCCGTAATTTAATTTACCCTCTGCCCTTTTATGTATGTGGGGTGTGTCTGCGTGTTTGGGGGCAGAGCTATAATTGGAAATGCAAACTTGGCACAGTTTAATTAATTCACAGTGTGTTTTAATTGCTGTGTGGTTTATACTGTGCAGTTGTGCTGGCTAGAAGAGAGAGCAGGTACCAGATGATGTTTGTTTGCAAATATATTTGATATCCTGCGGTGAAATTCTTGATTTTTTTTTTTTTTTTTTTTTTTGTGTGAATACTTCTCGCTTCATCAGCATCTATGAAAACTTGTGAATCAATGCAATCAGGCAGATGTGTTCTCTTCTTCACTGAAGCAGCAACTCGATCAGATTATCTGCAGAATTAAACTCTGCTGACACTGGTGGGAGTTTATACAGTGTGTGTATGCTGCGTTCCCATATTTGCGTTAATATTTCCATATATTTGAGGCATGTGACATATTCTTTTCTAATGCTTATCAAGCGTAATTCCCACTGTGCATTATTTCCTACATTATTTTAAATGTATAGATAAATGTAGTATGAACACTGCTTATCTGGTACATGTTCTGCAGTTACTTAAGAATTATCTGGCATATTTTTTACATTTCTACCCAAATGTTTTAAAGGTGTCTTTGCGTCTCATTTTGGGGAGAAAAGAAAAACTTGTTTGATTGCTTTTCAGCACAGAAGAAGAATAATATGGGTAACGCTTCAATTTCCTGACAAATTTCAATTTCAAGTATGGGATAATTAGCAAGTACCATTTTAATGTACAGTAGTTGGTGGTTATTACAAAGCAGCATGTTTTAAATTTCTTACAAATTGCCCACAAATTCCGCACAAATTTCCTGGTAAGTATGTGACAATTCGCAAGTCTTGTTTTCATGCAAGCAGTTGCAGTACTTGCTAATTATCACATATTTAAAGTGAAATTTTGGGTAAATTTGCAGAAAATTTCAAATAAAATTAAAATATGTAAAATGGTTATTACCACCTACTTGCATGTAATCAACACTTGCGCTTACCGTAACCCTCTTTTCTTGGTTGTTGGTGTTCCCCACTTCTTCTGGGCTGATATCTCCAAAACTCTGCAACTTACACCAAAAAAAATCTAGATGGATAAAGAGTACTACAGTCCAAAGAGAAAGAAAATGTATTTTTGATTTGGGGGTTGACTGTCCATTTAATGATTCCTAATAATTGCTGCAGTTTGTGCTGCAACAACCCCATTTTCTCACTGACAAGACAGGAAGTTTAACTCTGGCTTTTGTCCCTTTAGTGACAGTCAGTGGAGTCGGTTGGATGGTCAGAGAACTACACCCAAGTTTGTCCTTGGGAGGAGACGGTACTGTAACACACACACTGTACCATCTGCAGCCGAATCCATTCTTGTCTGCAGCTTTATTACTCGATTTATTTACTCTGGCTGCCTCAGGTGCCTCTGTGAGACCTGCTCGCCCCCACAGGTGAGCCCCGGCGGCGGAGGCGATTATGACTCTATCAACTGGTCTTATTAAGTGTCAGCAGCAGCAGGACACCGCAGACCTGAGTCACAGGCGGCGCAGGGGGAAATTGGACACAGCGTCCCGTTTCGGGCCGCTCGGTGCTCGTTAGCGGGTCGGTGTTTCCTCTGTCTGCTGTCGTGCTGTACAACCATCATGGCTGAAAGGTTGTGTTCACCTTGACTCTGCCGCACTAATGGGAGTCATCTCAGGCAGCGGCAGCAAACACAGCGGCTACAAGATAAGGCGTGAATGCATTAAAGCAATGCCACAGGCTTGTTTACGGGCAGTATTACCAAGTGCCCGAAAGAAAGATTGAGAAGAGGCATTAAAAGTAGCAATCTTCCTCATCTGCCAACTCCCTTTGTTCGTTTTCAACATCATTCACATTTAATATTTCCCTGCCTGAGGTTTTAGCACATTTGGAACTCATTACCAGCCAGGTGTAGTCTCATCTTGTACTGACAGATGGCTTTCTTTTAATTCCAGACAGATGCTTCCCCTTTTTTTTAATGACCTCTTTTTTTTTTCTCTCTCCCTCATGCCTCGCCGCTGTGAGGTTCATTAGCACAAACAGGGCTTAGCAGAAGTCTTGGGGAGAGATTAGGGTCACAGTATTTTAGGGATGGTAGCCAAGCCCTGACTGAGCTGCTCTGACAGCCTGATCGTCATGCAGGACCGAGGTGGCTGTCTCTGTCCCCGCTGATGGGAGACAAACTCAGGGAACATTTCCGCAACTCTTGTCTCAGCACAAAACAAAACAAAATGAGACTATTTGGACTGAAGGGAGTTCATTGTTCCTGGTTCAGTCCTAACTCCATCCATGTCCACTGTGGAGGAAGTGGGAATATTCGAGCTGGTGGAGGTCTGAACAGAGATTAATAATTAATAATTGCCCCCAGTGCTCCCAGACAAGATGAAAGCTGCCACCTCAGTACAGTACAGTTCCCCACATTTTATTTTCATCTGCTCAACATCCCACCGCTGTCCACAACTCATCTCTTTAACCTTTGTGTGCACCATAATAAGTAGAACAACATTAACAACAAGGACAAAAATGTCTCTGAGGCCACAAAAGGTATAAAAAGAATGTACATTTATTATTTTATACATTATTTTCCATGTTTTTTGGTCAAATATTTTAACCAACTTCAGTCCTGATCATGACGACAAACTAGTCAATAATTTTTAGAATTTTAACCCTTTAAATGCCAGTTTCTTTACGTGATGCCACTGTTGTTTTTTATGAAAAAAAGAAAAAAAAAACACAGAAAATGATCATCTGTATTTTGGCTGCACATACACACACACACACACACACACACACACACACACACACACACACAATTTCTCAATACACACATACATAGCACACTCTGACATCCCAACCAATACACCCATAACATTTTTCCAGTTGGCCTCCAGTGCTTCATACTATAGGAGAATAGAAAAATGGAAACAAACCCTGTCACTAAAACCTACACCAAATATTGTAAAATGGTGTCATCAGGTAAAAAAAAAAAAAAAGAAAAGAAAGAAAAGAAAAGAAAAGAAAAGAAAAGAAAAGAAAAGAAACTACAGTTTTAAAGTCAGGACTGCAGGATTAAAGTCAAACAACAACAAAACAAACAACCAAAAAACATGGCTTTTATACTAGCATAGCAGTGGCCAAGACCCAAAAATACACAACCTGGCAAAATTGGCAGACTTGTTAGTTTCTGCAGTTATTTTCAGCTGTAACTGTAATGTTTATAGACACACGGTTAAACATGGTTTTCCAGCCTGTCTTAAGTTTCTGCTGTACTTATTTTACGTACTGCTTTGTCAGCGTCTTTGATAAAAATCACCCAATCATGACAAAAGTGAGATCTCACTGCCTCGTCTGACTCAGGCTGAAATATTTCTGAAACTGGGCACTATCCAGGTGGCGTTCATGGACACAGTGATGATACTCTCCCAGTTGTGTCCTCCTTTGGTTTATTTCATGTATCCAGCTTCGACGTCTGCGTCTGCAGAGTAATGAGAAAGCCGGTGAATCAGAAAAATAAAACATTATTATCTGATTATTTCACAGCGGTTTATGGTCAAAGCACAAATAAACACCCTGTAACCACCCACACAGCAGCACAACCCTTGGCTAACTGCACAAAACCTGCTTTGCTCTGAATACAGCTGAGATGTATCTTGTTTTGGATAAAATCAAGCTGTCATCTTCTGTGGCTCAACAGGTAAATTAGGTCTCCAACCTAATGTTATGTAATGTATTGTAAATGAATGAGATTTATACACTTTGAAGTAATAAAATGAAACAAGACAACATTAAACATGCTGCCATTAAACTATGTGTAATAATTGAATTTTATTTCCTGTGGTCTATGTGTATTTTGATTATTTAGTTAAAGGTATTATGTGATACCTTTACATGTATTAATCCCTTTGTTTTTCCCAAATGTGTGAACAGGTGGTAACATGACATAAAAACTTTTCTCTTCTTTTTCTTGCCTCAAATGTCCACTTGATTAAATTTTGGTGGTCAAAGGTCAAAGGTCAAGGTCACAATGACCTAACTAAACACATTTTTGGCCATAACTTAAGACTTAATATGCTAAATTATGTGCAAATATTTTCACCTCTCTATCAGTCCTCTGTACTCTTCAGTAAAAATAGTCTCTAAGTGAAGACAGCATGTTTCTCACTGGAAATTATTCACTGGAATCACACATGAATAGTGAGAACTTTCATTTTACTAAAAAAAATACACTTAATACCTTTTATTAAATTCCTTCAGAGTCTTCACTAGAGACATTAAATGAGTCTGGACAGACATTGATATGTAAACAGCAATTTGACTGGTTGTCAGAGGCATGCAACCGTGAGGTGGTAGTTTAGTTAACTTTATTTTGCTCTGTTGCCCCTCTGTCTGTGCCTCCAGCCACTTCTCACTTACCTGTGCAGGTCCACCATGCATCTCTGAGGAACTTACCAGATCTGCTATTCTGCACCTGTCCACCAGATGTCCCCGGACTTTCCCTCCCAATCCTGGTCACCTCAAATCATCCCCACCTGTTTCTCATTCTCTCATCAGTCCTGCAGTGTGTGGAAACAGCTCACCAGCACTTTCCCTCTGCCAGTTTGTCATGTTTGCTTGTATTCCAGCCATCTGTACCTCTTACCAGTGTTGCCAACATTTGGCAGGTTTTAATAACGTAATAACGTAAAACCACTATAAGCAAACAAGTTGTGAGCAGAAATGGATGGGTGTCTGCTACTTTCAAACCTGCTCAGAGAGATTTGATTCATCCCTGACGTTTGAGCCAGCTGACCTACTGGACTGAAGTGACTGTACACAGTTCTTCAACTTATGAGGATCCTTCAACTTCAAGAGAAGGTGTTGATTCTACGTAAAAGTAAGGGAATTTTTATGTTGCCTATTTGCACTGTGATTGATTTAGTTAATTGTAAATCGATTTAAAAACTGGCTTTGTGTGTGCATCATTATAGTGGTTTATTGTGGCTCCCATTTCAATATTTGATCACTTCATTGTGGTTGTGCTATGATGCTGGAGGTGCTTTTCACAATTTTGTGTATTTTGTTGTTTGACTGCGCTGTTGTGGCTTAATTATCTAACATTGTATCTTGGGTTATTTGAAGCTTTGTTTGCTCATGATGTGTTTTCTGTCGTGCATGAATTTAAGGTTTTATACAAGTTGGTGGCAAGGTTGTTATTTGGGCTGTTTGTTTTTTCTGAATTCAGCAAGTTTTAAGTTGTGAATGGGCTGAAAGTTGCAATCTGATCTGGCAACACTGCTGCTGTTGCTGCACTTCTGTCACTGATTTTTGTTGCCGATATGTGATACCTGTGTTTTGACCTGCTGCCCATTTGGATTTGTTTGCTTGCTTCTTGTGACTGTTATCCTGTTAATTGATTTGGAGAAGTTCCTTTTTCTTCAACCTGTTCTGCCTCAGTGTCTGCATTTGGGTCCTTGATTCTATGGCTTTGTACACACACACTTGGCTTTTGGTATTAGAAGTAAAACTTAAGGTGCAGAGGCATGGATAGATTATTGAAAGTGTCCTCTAGGCACAGGGCCAAGGTGTCAGGGGCCAGAGCGTCTGTGTAAAGTAACTGTTAGCATCATATGACTACAAAGAGACATGAAATGGCCAAAAAGAGACACAAAAGTACCAAAAAGAGATACAAAAAATGTCAAAGGGGCACAAAACATGCACAGAAAAGACATAAAACAGAGACTAAAAATGATACCAGGTACCACAAGGAGACACAAAACAACTACAGAGAGACACAGAAAAACTACAAAAGGACAGACAATTATCAAAAAGGCACAAAAGTACCACAAAAAGACACGAAACAAAAACAAAGAGACACAAAACACCATGAAAATACACAAAACAACAAGGACACACAAACTACAAAATGGCACAAAACAACGAGAGAGAGACAAGAAAAGACACAAAACATCCACAAAAAGACAGAAAACAACTACAAAGACACAAAAGTTCCACCAAGTGACATGAAACAACTAAAAACTACACCACTAAAAAGAGACAAAAAACAGCTACAATAAGACACAAAAAACTACAAAGGGACATACAACTACCACAATGAGATACAAAACAACAAGTTAGACAAAAGTAACAGACACATAAAACAGCTGCAAAAAAGACAAAACAACTTCAAAGGGACCAAGGATGATTATAAAGGGACACAAAATAACTACAAAGACACAAACAGACCACAAGGAGACATAAAACAACCACAGAGACACATAATAAGTACAAAGACACAAAAAACAACTACAAAAGCCTCAACTACAAAGTACCACAAAGAGACATGAAACAAAAAAACTCCAAAGGGACACACAACTACCACAATGAGATACAAAACAACTACTTAGTTACACAAAAGTAACACAAAGACACAAAACAACTTCAAAGGAACCCAGAACAACTATAAGGACACCTTAATGGGCCACAGAGAGACACGACACAACCACAGAGACGCATCACAAGTACAAAGACATAAAAAACAACAGCAAAGAAACACACAATGACTGCAAAGAGACACTGGGTCTCTTTCAGTCTGGGTGTGCTTTTGTTAAGGAGGGTTGGGGGGCCGTTGTCTCATAATCTGTCCATGTGCAGAATTACCCAGTAATGGATGTAATACCTGAGGATACTGTAAATGAACGTCGGAGTTAAGTAGTTAAGTGCTGAGGTCAACGGAGAACTCGAGAGAACGATCTGTATGACTCTTCAGCACCGCGTCCTCTTTTTTTATTTTGACCTTGGACGTAGTTTTCTTGCTCACTTCCACCATCCCTGACGTTCCTCTTTTGGTTTTACTCATTCTGTGCGTCTCTCCTCTTCCTCTGTGGTGTATTGACAGAAGCTGTAGTTAGATATTCTGCCGGTGTCGCGTCTGGTAAAGAGTGTCAGCGCGTGATTTATAACCGTTACACTAAACGTGCAGACGAGCACAAGCAGCCGCTAACATGTCCACATTCAGGAGGCGTCTTTGACCCGACAAACCCGGCAGTCCATCATCACTCAACACTTCAGAGCAGCAGACACCAGATTTTTATTATGAGTGGAACCCTGTTGTGTCTGTTAGGATTCTTCTTCTTCTGTTTCTGCTTCTTCTGCTTCTCCTCCTCCTCCTCCTCCTCCTGCCCTAAAACTGCCTGATACTCAGAAACTGTAACAGCTACACTTCTCAGATACGCTTAGAAATAAAGGCACTAACTAGAACCATTAAGGGTTCTTCGGCTTGTCCTCATAGAGGGATCCTTTTCCAAACACAACGTAATGGGTTATACCTAGGAACATCTACCCAGAACCCCTTATGAGTGGTTCTAAAGGAAAACCTTTCTGTGGTGTAATGATTCTACCCAGAACCCTCTCTGGGGGTTCTATCCAGGAACTTTCATCCTCTAATGTGGTAACAACAACCCAGCCAGGGGGTTCTAACTAGAACCCAACATAACAGATTATACATAAGACCAACTGTGAAAGGTTTCATCCAGAACCCTTATGAGAGGTTCTATAGGAGAACCCTTCTGTGGTATTACAGTTCTACCCAGGACCCTCTTTGAGGGTTCTATCCAGAATCTTTCCATCTTCCAAAGGTACTAACAAGAACCCACCCAAGGTGTTCTACTGAGAACCTTTTTATATGCCAAGGTTTCATCTAGAATCCACTGAGAGAGTTCCACAAAGAACCCTGTTATATTCAAAGGATTTTATCTATAGCCCCCACCAGGTTCTAGCGAGAACCATTTTATAATCAAAGGGTTTCATGTAGACCCATCCAGGAAGATACACTTAGAACCCTTTTATATTCCAAAGATTTTATCTGTAGCCCACCCAGAACCCTCTCTGGGGTTTCTATCCAGAATCTTTTAAGGGGTTTACCTAGAACCCACCAGGAGGTTCTACCTACAACCCTTTTATATTCCAAGGCTTTTATTAACAACTTTTTGAGGAAGGTTTTACTGAGAACCTGTTTATATTCCAAGGATTCCATCTAGAACCCACCCAGGGGATTTTACTGAGAACCCTATTATAACCCAAGGGTTTTATGTGGAACCCACTCAGTGGATTCTACCGAGAACTCTTTTATAAACCAAGAGTTTTATGCACAACCCACCCAGGGGATTATACAGAGAACCCTTTAATAATCCAAGGGTTTTATGTTGAACACACCTGGGGGTTCTACCAAGAACCCATTCATGTTCTGGTACAGAGAACCCCTGACAAAAGAGTTCAAGGATTTCAACAGGATTTCTTTCTTCGAAAAAGTGTTTGTCAGAATGGTTCTGGGTAGAATCTGAGCCCTTCAGAGAGAACCCTTTTGGAACCTAGTGTAGATTGGACATCTTACCCACTACTTACCAATAATTTTCACCAAAGTCTTTGTCAACAACATTTTTTTCACTGTCAAAAACAGGACAATAACCCATAAAGTACTTTTATGATGACAAAAACATGACGAAATCAATTGACACTTTATTCAACTTACTAACTTATTAGCATTTACTTTTTTATCCTTTAAGGAGACATCCATCCACCTACAGAAATATTTTCTTTTGTATGTGAGAGTTTCAGTATCACATGATGGTCTAAATGCTGCTTTAGAGGCTTTTCCATCCTGAGGGAAACACTAATCCCTGCACCCTTGTACTTTTGGCAGGATTGCCGTTGGATGGGGAGGCATGTTAATGGTAAATACTTTCACTTTAGCATCAGTATCAGCTTCCAAAAGCCCATATTGGTTTAATCCTAATCCACTCAGTATTATGTCTCTGAACCTTTAGGAGTCATTTCAGCTGAGACGCTAAATGAGCGCAACAAATGTCCAACAATATGTAATGAAACGCTGGGACGCCTGCTTCAGAGGAACGTATACGGCTTATTTCTCCTCTTCGTGTTCGTATCAGTGTGACTGAGAATAATCGTTCCTCTCGGGTTGACAGGAGTTTTGACTTTTCAGCAGATAGAGAAGGAAAACAAGATTGTCATTCTGCGACTCTTAATCTCTGCTGCACTGACAGGCTGCAGGACGGCGTCTCGTGCAGCTCAGCTCTCTATTACAGCTGCTGGGTCAACAAGTGTCTGACTGCTGTCTGCTGCCGGCTCCCCGCTTCACTGAGAAACCTTTTACTGGAACTGGAGACTCTGACACCTGTCTGGTTAACAGACTCAGTCCATGACACACGGCGTGCGGCGATGCCTCTCTGTCATTCATAACGCTCGCTGCTCACACATGACTCCATCTTGTACAGTAGGCTGCTGCTGAAAACTCAGCCTCTGGTCTCCAGTCAGAGGTGATCTGCTGCATGTAGATTTACTCTTTATCCAGATGGCTGCTGTGATGGTTTGTGTTTCCAGAGCCGACACTGAAGCCACATTTAAACAATACTTCAGAACGCTAATGTAAAGTAATAGTGAAAAAGTACAGACTCTGAAATGTACTCAAAGTAAAGTAAAATTAAAAAGTTGCCCTCTTAGGGACATTTCTACTGACTGTTCCTGTGCAAAGCAAACTGAACCTCATCATTCCTCTGCCATCAAGTTGCCCTGTCTGTTTTTGTCTTGTCTTTTACGTCATTTTTTTCTTGTTACAAGCAAGGTGGCAAAAGTGATGTGACTTTTGCCACCTTGCTTCTTTTACATATGTTTTATCTTGTTATTCTTGAGTCTTTTACATTGTTTTTGTCTTGTCTTGCCCTCAAATTCATCAAAAAAAAAAAAAAAAAGTGCCAAGCGTGTTTTGAAAATGTAAGGATTAGAAATGTTTGTGTTAAAATGTAGGGAACAGGAGTAAAAAGTTGTCAAAAATATAAATACTCAAGTTCAGATACCGAATAACAAAGTACTTGTACTTAGTTAGTTCTAGCATCTGGTTAAAAGTAAAGGGTTTTACCAAAAAAAATGAGAAAATGGGGGATGAAGCACCAACAGAAAAAGATAAAGGAAAATCCTGTTTCTTATACGAACCTTGTCATAGTTTTGTTCTGTCAACATTTTTGCTGAGGACTGTAGGACACTCAAAAACAAAGTTATTTACAAGATACTTGCTTGAACCTTTAAAATAAAACACTTTGTTAGCGGACAAAAAGTTGGCACCAGATCAACTCTCAAAGGTTAGAAATAAAATGGTGAGGAGATCCTTGAAAAGAACAGAATTCCAGACTGTTTGCGTTTGTAACCCCCGACAACGTGACACAGAGAGAAAATACCAGCCCGTGACGGCCGCTCTGTCTCAGAGTGTTTGCTCTTCGTGATCCTCTAACGGCGGAGGCTCCTGTGATTTCTGGGTACATACAGGGAGACGGAGACACTGTCCACATGAAGCTCTGCAAACAGTCAACACTGAGGAGATGAAGGCTGCCGGGAGCTGAAAGGGAAAACACCAGTGGTGGGTTCCACATTCAATCCATGTATTTATACTGGAGTACCATGAACCACGGGGAGTGTACGCAGAAGTGTTTGTAATTATTGGTAATAATTAGAAGTGGACAAATGGTTTGGACAAATACTGTTTTATTTTACAAGACAAACTTTCCATTTTTAGCCCTATAACTGATGAGGCTCTGAAGAGCTAAATCATCATCATTCTTGTTCCATCCACACTAACGGGGCTTAAAGCTCCCATGAAACAGCTAACAGAGTGCTTATTAAAATTCAAATAGCTTTATTGGCATGACCATAGCAAAATACAGTATTGCCAGTGCAGTACAGTATTGCTTATTGCTTGTGTTTCCTGTAAAAGAGCCAGCGAGAGATGGACTTGTTGCAGATATTAGTGGTGGAAAGACTACTGAAATCTGTGCGCAGGTAGGTGGGTCTGTAAGCAGAATATTGTTACTGAAATATTACTTCTCAACACTCAGTTACTTTTTAACCATTGATGTTTAATGCATTCTCAATATCAGGCATTCGATCAAAGGGGTTTCTGTTTCTTCTTCTGCAAACCTGTGCCTGCTGCAGGGTTTTGTTTTCCTCCGTATGTCGTGGTTTTCATTGGCCCCCCTATTAAAGATGCAGATGCAGATTTGGATATTAATTCAAATTGCAAGGCTACTTATGATTTTAAAAGTAACTGAGTAGATTTCACAGTGTAATGCATACTTATGTACAAGCAACTTGAAAAAAGTACAGGTACCCCCCAAAAATGACTTAATTACTGTTAATTATACATTACATTGGTCAGGGCTTAGCAATCAGGATTGCCTGCTTTCAAGTAAAAAAAAAACATGTCTGGGCTGGTAAAACTGCCAGCTTGTAAAAAAGAATTAAATTATTTAGATAATCTATTAATTGTTAAATTAATTTTGCATGCAAAATGGCAGAAAATGCAGTTTTCAGTCTCTCAAATGTGAAGATTTCACCCTTGTTTATTAAACTGAATATCTTTATGGACTTTGAAAAGTCAGTTAACTTTAGTCTTTGTTGGTTTTTGATAGCGCTGATAAATAAAACATTTTGTACTGTGGCAAGTAAAAATAGACTTTTGGCAAGTAAATTTCTGACAAGCGAAAATAACCATTAATGCTGAATCCTGTTATTTTAATTCATATTTCCACCCCTGATTAAAACACATCACTGAGCCACACTGAACACACAATCCCAATCCAACACACACATCCTGCTACTCACTAGAGAACCAAATATTGATTAATCTGCTGCTGAAAATAGTCCCTGACTAAGCCTTTTTTTAAAAAATGAAATGAAACTATGTACATCTTCAGCAGGAACCAAGAGCCAGGGACAAAATAGATAAGTTGCAAAGTATTGAGATGGAAAACACTGATGATTTCAAATACCACCTACAGGGAAAATAAACTTAATACTTGCCACCGCTTTGATCCAGTCTTTGCAGTATATGAATATCTCATTCATGACGATCTGAAAGTGGAATAAAAATGAATTGAAAGTGTGCGGATATGCAAACAGAAAGTGAGAAATTATTCCTAAATTCTTGTGGGGCTTCTCCAAATTGATAAATGAGTTTTTTCCCGCTGTTGAGTCGTTTATCCCACAGTCGTGGACCTCACGGACGGTTGCCTCTGGCTGGTACAGTTTATTGTTATTTTATTCCCCTGGTTTCTCTGAGTTTTAATGTGCTCTGGTCTAAATACCATTTCAGGGTTTTTTTGCCCCGCTGTGACAAAAGGAACATCTCAGGGGGGAAGCGGCAAACAGCAATAATTTTATGGAAATCTTCGGATTGAAGAAGGTCAGATTAGAAGGAACAAAGTCCTTGGCTTATTTGCAGCTGCAGGCCAAATATCAGGATCATTTTCCACCTTCACAAACCTAATAATGTGTTTGAAAGATTTTAGGAAATCTGCCACTTTCCCAACCTCTGTTGGGAGTTCGGTGGAGGGTTTGCGGGGAATCTTGAAGAGGAGTTTTGTTGCAAATAATATCAAACAGGAAGTGAGTTTTTGAAAAACAGTGCGTGGGTGCACAGAGATATGCTTGCTGTTTAACCACACATTTGCGCTTGCGTAGCGTTTATTTCTGCAGATGCACACGACCATCTCTAAATGGACACGGGCAGCAATGATGTGTATGGGTGCGCGATATATCGCCAACCTTGGATGATAATTTAAGGGAAACATCAGCCTTAGGCTGCCTTAGGAAGAAAGGATGATTTAAGGGAAAACCCTCCAGCCACTAGCAGATGTGCTTGGTTCACTGTTTTCCACTTAATTTTTAACATGATGTGCACCACTCTTTGTAATAGTTGGAGTCATGATTGTAGTGTCTTTGAACCATTCATTTTACCCCTGCTTACTATCTTGCCATCACACTAATCATGGCTGACGCATGCACGCTACATGCATGATCGTGACTACATAGCAGCTAAATTTTAAATTAAATTTCAGGGATGTCATATTTAACGTGTCTTCATTTGAAATTCTGTAGCATTCGATAGTACTATACATGTTTGTCAATTTATCTAATTAATTTTTTAAAAATATTTCTGACATAGCTCCATGTGCCAGTAGAGGCAGCTTGTTGAGAATCTCGGCTCTGATTGAAATTCTCTCATTCTGCAAACAAACAATCCAGAAGTGCAGACCTGAGACTTGCACTCAGATTTTCATTGATTTAAGTCCTTGATTTTGTGACTCATTAATAAAGGTGGTAATACTTTGACAAGACTTCAGACTCAGCACCTCAGACACATACACAGACTGTGGCTTCTGGTTTGCCAACATTGTTAGATGATCGTCCTCGCACTAACAATAAATAAACATGACATATAAAAAAAAAAAAAAAAAAACATGATATATTGCTGTATCTGTGAGATGAGGGAGGGATGGTGTTGGTAGCAGAGAGGCTGTGAATCTCATCTCAGGGATGACTCTGTTTCCTCCCACAGAGCTGTCTGAAACCTCCTAATCCATCAGCAGATGCTGTGATTGTGTGTTACACAGAAGACTCACCAATCACACCCTCACGTACACATGTAGAAGCAAACCGCTGCTTGTTCTATATGTATCAAAGACACTAAAGTCGCGATATTGAATTCATGTATTTGACTCGATTTTTAACTAATTTGTGTTTAACAAAAAGGTCTGTCTGATTTTTGGTTTCATGGCTGACGGCTGCAGTGGTCTCCCTCAGTACTCGACCAATTTAAAAAAATATTGTCCCCATTATTGTCTGGTGCCAGACCAATCCGCCAACTTCATCGACTAGACTGATTCTGGCCTCAGAGGAACATAGAGTATTTAATTATTGCAGCTCCATAATTCTGCTTAGTTTGACAGTTTGATCTGAGTTTCAGGGGTCTCCGCTGGAAATGGTCGTGTCTCTGAACTTTCATGCGATTCATTGTGCACATTGTACAGACAAATTTTTTATAATGTGACAACACTTTCTTTAAGATCTGGGTAGGTTCAGGGACAGTAAATTCCTGGTTATGGTTGGAAAAGATCATAATTTGGGTTAAAATTATCGCTCTCGTGAGATCTTTCAAGGGCCTGGGGTTCCTGCCTGGTTACAATCTTTATCATTTTACAATACTGTGAAAACAACAAAAATAATTCATAGTGCAAAATCCAGAGAGAACATGTTAAACATGCAGATTCCTGCCAGCTTGATATTTCAACGATAGTGATATTTAACACTCTTTGAATTCTATAAATCCTGAATTAATCAGGATAAGGGTGCAATTAATGTGTTAATAATTATTTTTAACAAGAGGAAAGTAATTTCTCTTAATCACCCGTAAAATGACTCCATCAAACCTCTGCTGTACACCTGTGCATACACATGAACTTCTGCATATCTGCGAGTCGAACTCCCCGTTTCTGTTTAAGCGCATCATGAATCGGCTCGTTAAAATTCTCATCCAGGTCCGGGTCTGTTCAGCAGGGTGAAATCAGGGCCACACCTGTAGGAAACCTGTGGGAAGGTTAACAGAGTTAATTATTTAATATGTAACTGTCCTCCGGAGGGTAACAGAGGCGACTGCTCATCATCATTAACTGTGTATTTCTTCACTCATTAAGTATAAGCCAGGAGTCATGTGTTGTGCTGGATGGCAGAGCAGAGACCCACTCAGAGTGTTGATGAACTGAAATGACAGAAATCAGAGATTCTGAGCATAAAGCTGCGGAGACGAATGTGTGTCTTTGTTCTTAAAGTGAAAACCGCTTTAAAATTATTGGCTTGAAAGAAGAACAACACTGCCAGCACTGTTCATTTTAAATTCTTTTACCCACCTAAAAACCACCTGCAATTTTCTCAATTTAAGATCTTTTTCATTCTTCAAAATCACAAATTTTCTTCCCTGCTCTTTTCAGGGTCGGATTGTAGAGCAGTGTTTGGTGGAGATGGAGGCCTGCATGTTTTGTTTGGTTTTGTTTTTGAGTATTTTCATGTAATTCAAGAATAAAACGGTGAGGGTCCATTCTACAGAACTGGTTAAAAGTCAGAGTGGTAAACATCTTCTTTCCCAAACTTTGTAAGTACATAAGTTATATAACATCCAAGGTACTTGTGACTTGTTGGGGTCCACTCTTCGGTTACCTTATGAGGTAAAACACAGCCTTTCACCAGGAGCAGATTTCATCAGGTGGTATCTGACCTTCACTGAGAGTTTCAACCCTCAACCATGACTCTCTCCAGTTGTCCTGCCTCCTCCCCCATCCTGCGAGCTGCATGTCTACTGCTCCTCTCATCCAGTTCTAGAGCCAACTGCCATACTGATTTGGCGGAGAAGCCTCTGCAGCCGATCTCCACTGGAATCAGCCATGCTCACCGTCCGTCGTCTTTGCAGGCCTGAAGTCATCGCTGGCACTTCAAGGCCTTTCTTTCATGGGCCTCTTCACAAATCACCTTCCATGGTACTGTCAACTCAACCAGGATGATTTTCCAGTCTTCAGATGCCCACAGAACAATGTGCAGATGCAGGGGTGTGTGCACCATGTCTGGGAACTTCAGCTTCCTTCCCATGTCCACCAGGATCCGGCAGCTTTCAGAAATTTGGGCTTTGGTCTTTTAGTTGGGAATGACCTGGCTCCCTCATTGATAAAGGCGATGGTCTTCCTGTGGTTCTTTTCTCTTCTTGCACCTCTCCCCTTCTAGTATGTCAGCTAAGGACAACAGCACCTTATCATGACACCATCTATACCGTCCTTGGGTAAGAGATGTTTTACACCTGAACAGTACTGTATATGTGCCAGTGTCTCCTTTTGACCACAGAGCTTGCAGTTTGGGTCTTCACTCAGACCCTGTGTGTGCAGACAAAAGGGTGTCATACACAGATCGCAAGAGGAAGGAAATACAGAAGGTCTCCAGTCTCCCATGATACCTTGCACTTGGGCAAATTCCATTTTGTCCAGGTGCCCTGGGACCCTAGTTCCACTGCCCTTGACAGCCGCTTCTCTTCCTCATGGGCCCAAACGTGTGCCTGGACAATATCTCGCCTGATCCTACACATTTGTAGTGATTGTACACTACATTTTCATTTTGAATTTTCAAATAGTTTTGTCTTTAATCTCCCTGTTTGAATTATATTTTTTGCGTGTGAAAACTGGTCACAATTGACTTAAATTGTTTGGGAGATGCTGCAACACTGTCTTTCTGTGAAATCAGCATGAGGGTGAGTAGATAATGACTGAATTTTCATTTATGGGTGAACTATCCCTTTAATACACTAAGAGTATTCCATTAAACTAAAGGATAATCTTATATACTTGTACATCTTTATTTCTGATGCCAAACAGAATCTTTTGATTTTTAAAACAAATGAAACAAAAATAAATTAAAATATTTGCCTGATTTAATGTGACATTAGGTGTGAACCACGCCCATTTCTGGTCTTCTAGAGAGAAGTTGGACAGTCCTTTGTACAACTCTGATAGTGTGGATTTATTCTGCATACTGACACATAGAGTATCTTTAATTCATTTCCAGTGTGAAGGCAAAACGTACACCAAACCTGCTCAGAAGGCATAAGACAAACATTTCCACTAGTGAGATGTCTGCGTTTTGTTGAGAATAATAAGAAAAAAGTCTCTATATAATCCAGTCCAATCAGCCCAAATTCCAGGTCGCCTGTCACAGTTGGTCTGTGGCTGATACACTCGCTGACATCTCATGAACTGTTTCGCTAAAGTCTTCCTGGTAGGAAAAGAGGAATCTGTCTTTTTTGGCGTCTGCATAATAAAGTTTTTCTCTGCCAGTTTAAGGTCAAAGGTACTGCTGCGTTTGAGTGACCATCCTTTTTCCAGGAGCTTCCGTCAGGAGCTGAGCCTGACATGAGTCGTCCACTGAGGATTAAGTGACAAAGTTTGGATTGATGTGGTTGGACAGCGGGGCGGCGAGGGGATCGTGGAGTCACCTCCACGCTGCTCATTAGGATTCGCCGTTGGAATGCAAAATGGTGAAAGTGACAACGGCTTAAAGCCTGCAGAGGGATGATGCTGAAACAGCCGCAGTGGGACAGCGGACAGGCAGGACATGAGGCCACTATGGTCACTGACAAAACTCAGTGTCCATACTGACTTTGACTTCTGGCAGTGTCATTTACACCAGCTGTCTGTGTTGGACATTATGTTCTGTAACACCTGGATTTATGATGCATCTGTGTCTGCATCTGGAGGAAACTGTACATGATGAGCCTCATGCAGGAAGTGTTTTACCAACAAATTTCCTTTTATTTTTGTTTGCTGCATATATTTCAAAAGTGAAATTTCAACCCCCCCTGACTATTACACATCAAGTTTGAAACAATTTTGCAAAAAAAATTATAAAGCTTCCGAAAATAAATCACACCACATCAAAAGAGATGTCATAAGCATCAAGTGAACATGACCTGGGGCTCCTTTTACTCAACAAAAAGAAGAAAAGAACAACATATCTGGGTACAGCCAACGTAGAGAAAGAGAGAACTTTTCACTGCTTGCTACTGTAACACAGCTGCTTCACAACAAATTTCAGGATGGCACCAAGTTTGAAGAAGCAGTGAAGTGATTTCAGAGAACTGATTGACCTGGAGCAGCAGCTAGCCGCAGGTAAAATGTTTCATATGATTTGTAAACAGTTCCAGCTGTGCGCAGTGCACACTTGATTCATACTCCTCCACAGCAGGGGGTCGCCAGGATGGAAGTTTAAACAAAGATGTTTTCTGTCAACTGTTGAAGCTTGATATACAGACCATCATCATACTGTAGCTCATTGTCTATTCCTCTCCACATGATGTCTTTGAAATCGTTGACTCGTTGTAGTTTTTCTCCATTTTCCATTTTCCATTTTTCATTTCAGTTCTGTGAAACAAGCGATCTGCCATGTTTAATGTTTTGGATGCGATGTTGTCAACAACATGCAGTTTGATTAGTCAGATGTGTTAATGCTGGAAGCAAAACTTCACAAAAATCAACCTGTGTCTGAAAAAATAAAAGCCCCAGTATCACTCAGTGAAATTCTGCCGTTCCATTAATGTGCAAATTATTCACACACACACACACACACACACACACACACACTGCTGAAGTTCTTCTTACGCCTTTTGTTGGTGCCATTTCTCCAAAATCTTGCCATGTGCCAGAGTATCTTTGCACACGACTCAACACCTGCCCTTATATAGGTTTGGAGGCATTACCTAAGCTGATTTGGACAACAAGATGTTAATCATTTTTGCAACAACACAGAACAGCATCCAGAATTATATGACCAGAGCTTAAAATCATAACAAGATGTTACAAGAAAGGCTGACATATCCAAACATGAAGACAGGATACATAAAGTGCAGTGCACTCCCTTCACTGTTAATGTAGGAAATGAATGAATAACCTTAAGTTTTTAGTTACGTGAGTTACGCTTTGCTGTGCTGCCATTCTGTTGGACTGCTTGTATGTTTTCTCACTCTGTCCAGCAGGTGTCCTCCATCTGCTGTCCACAGTCTTCCTGAATCCATGTGAATGCGACATTAGCAATGTGACGTCAGCAGCTATTAGTTTGTTTCCACTGATCAGAGGAAATGTGTGCCTAAAGATCTGTGCAGGCACATCATTTTATGTTCACCATGTGTAGTGTAATCTTACCACGATTGAGATGCTAATTTCCATTAGCATTGTAAAAAAGTGAATCATGATACTTCAGATAATCAAGCGTTTTTGTCCAAAACCATACCATTTGTTCAGAGGACAGATGAACAGCTGCTTGAGCGTTACCTGGGTTCTGTGGGCTCTGCACGTGTCAGCTGCACCTCATTTTCATTCATACTTTGATTCATTCGTATTCTTGATTTATATCACTGCATGTTTTTACATTTTCACTGCTGCGATGACCCAGTTTGCCTACAAGCCTCATTCACATCTCATCCTCACTTGTGCTGTCCTGCTCAGATGTTTTGTTTGTGTGTGTGTCTGTGTGTGTGTGTGTGTACTGATGTATTAAGACCTGGATTTATGCATGAGCGTGCCCACACGCTTGACTGAGCTGAGAAGATTCCCGAGATCATGCAGCTTATCCCACTGTCTTGCTGCTACTCAGAGCAGATTAAGATGTCCTGTACTGTATCACTCATACAGGGTTTTGACTTTCTAGCATTCCCCCGGTGAGCGATCTCCTCCTCCTCGACAAATCCATGGCCTCAGGTCCTGTCTGCTGCTGCTGGCAGGGCATCTATTGATTCACAATCTCAGTCACTGCCCTGACAAGCACAGCAGAATCTAGATGAGACTTAATCTGCCTGTCTGTCAGATACCAGTTAACTTTTATTCATCACAAAGATTAATCAGGTTAAATGTGGTCAAATCTTATTTAGCTTTAATTATACTGTTAAATGTTTATTGTCAAATTAATAGTAACTTACTGGCAACAATTATCCAGCAGCTGCTGTGTTTCATAACACAGTAAAAATACCATAAAACAAACTACTGCAGTTTTTAGCCTACTGTAAAATAAAGTACAGTATTATACTGTTTTTTGTTGACATACTTTATAGTGAAGTACAGTGTTATACTGCAATGTAAAATGTTATGTCCAGGAAGTTGTGATGTTGCGATCACAACAATTCACGCAAATTCAACCAGTCCCCGCGAATTCTGTGTGACCTTGCAATTTTGTCCAGACTCCGCAAATCTGACCAATCAGAGCAGTTCCCCGCATAAACATCATACATGTACATCTCAATGACCCGTCTCAGTGTTTCGTTTTATTATTCACTATTTTTTTGGCTCATATATATTTTTTATTTTGTCATAGGTTTGTCATTGTTATTGACATTTATCAATGCCTTGTGCACTTTTAGTTTATAATTTTGTGCTGTTTTAGCTTTAAAAAAAATCATGTAATACACCAGGCACTCTTCCTCATCTACAAAGAAAACATTTTGTTAGAGTTTTGTAATCCTGAGCCTTTAGGTGGTTGGGTTCTCCCTGGAACAAGGTTCCTTTGATTTTATTGAATTATCTGAAAAAAATTGCAGCATCACAGTTTTCTGAAAAAGCTGCCCTAAAATCAGGCATTTTAGACCTCACCAATCCAAAAAACAGTCTGCAAAATCCTGCAGGGACTGAATTACATTGCCAACATGAACATGCATGAAAATGACACTACTCTTCTCTATTTGGCGCTGGCACTTTGTTTTCACCCAAAATGTAGCGTGGTCGAGGAAAGTGACGTATGGCTGCTCTGAGCCATGCTCACATGACATTTGCAGTCTAGACAAAAGGGTTATACAGTAAGAAAGAAGGTGTCTCGATACAGATTGTTGCTCTGATGTTGCTCAGTGATCAGATTGAACCTTTCGCACAAAGTTTAGATCGACTCTTGCAGCAATATGTATCCGAAAAAAACAAGTTTGTAGTAATTGAAGCCGTCTTTGATGCCGCGATGGATTTGCATGTCCGCGCTCCCAATTAAACCCTCGTCGCCTGTATTTTCTCACAGGCTCGATGTTCAATCTGTTGCTGTGTCTTTGAAATTTTACAGGAGCATCATTTGGGATTCAGGCTGCAGTTCAAATGAATTGATGACATATTGAACCCCCCCCCGTCTGAGGCCATCTGTCCCTCCTGTCTCTGTCCTCCATTGCTGCTTCCTGCATTGTGTACAGCAGCGCACATGTGCAGCCAGCAACTCTGTTGTTTGTTGTTGTAAATACCAGGGCTTCTCGACGGGTTAGCGCTTGAATCACGAGCTTTAACCCTCAGAGAGACCCCATTCTACAGCTCCTTCATACTGTACGATGTGAGACTAACAGACAGTAAGAATCATGGGAAGACAGGGAGCTCAAGGTCATTGTCCCCTTTATGCAGTCGTCATGACTGCTGAGGACACTTGTAACCTGTAAGCATTTCGCTATTTTTATTGTAAAATGATAAAACACCTGTTTTTCAATCTGTATCCAATTCTTAGAATGTCAACATCTGCTCTTCTGAACACCAGGTGTATTGTGTGTCCCTGAGTGTGAAAAATGCGCGCGCACACACACACACACACACACACACACACACACACACACACACACAAATCCAACCAAATTAGGTTTTGAATAAATGGATGACAACCCTGATGAAATGGATGACGTTAGCATGAGCGGGGGACTGCCCATTGATCCGACGACCCATTATTCCGAAACCACAATAGTGTGAAAAATGTCCCACTGGACCGAAAGTCGCTTTTTGTCAGACAGGCTGTGATCCCAAAACCAAAAGCCTACTGCTCAGAAGACCCATTGTTCTGAAAATACACACTCTCACTGGAGTTTTCTTGTCCTTTTGACGTCCAAATGTCAGGTGAGCTTTGTCGTCATGGTAACAAGTGACAGTCAGTCAGTTAGTCAGGTTTGGGGAACAAAACTGCTTGTTTAGGTTTATGAAAAGACTGTGGTTTGATTTAGATATGTATGGAACCACTTTTTTTTTTGTTCCAATCCGATATCTAAATTTGGATATTTACCCCTACTTTTCTCTTGATGTTTATGAATTCTTCGTCTTCTCCTTCTTCTTAGTAGCAGTAGTATCAGAGGCTGAAACTGCACTTCAGCCTGGAAAGCTTGTGTAGTTTGTGCAATGTAATGGCATCCTTCAACCACTGTGGAGCGCTGTAGGATTCTGGCTTGGGACAATCATATGTGCAGCTGAGAGACGGCCCTCATTTGCATGATTTCCCATGATGCATTATTGAGAGTCTAAGTTTGCTATGTTACGTTCCAAAATGCAAACTACTGTAATTTGCATTTGCAGATTACTGTTTGCAATGTGTTGGTAAACTGCCTCTAATGTACAGTATTTGTTCAGAACATGGTGGTTTATGCTGGTCATTTTTGTGCTGGTTTATTGATACACCATGAGTGAGGTGGCTGGTACATTTCTTTACTCCAGCTACATCATGTCCCAGTAATTCCAAATGTTTTTCCTTTATATGTCATCCAAATGTAGAGTAAAAATAAGGAGCACCACTCAGCTCCCAATTTGCACCACTCAACATTGTGCTTATAAATAGAAAATTTGTAGCAGGCATGATGTTGTGGAGTTTTGCAAGTCTAAAGACTTTCATGTCCTGAGTTAAGACTGGCAAGTCCCGATCCCTATCTCCACAGTGCTCAGTGCTGGAGAAAAGTCTGGCTCCATATGTTATCATTCTGCTGTAAGGGAGGAAAAATGCTCTGGCTTGTTTGGGTTTCTTTAAACCAATCACAGTCATCGTTGGCAGCGCTAAGCCCAGGACGCAGCAGCAGTGCCCCTGCAAAATAGGGTCAGCGGGGACTTGTTTTTATGGAAAATTTGCACATTGGGAAGCGAGCCCTGGCATTACAATGTCTAAGTCACCGCTAAAGAAAGGGTAACAGCTGCTAGCTTGCTTACATTTGTACCGTTGGTGACCCAGGTGCTCATTTGCCATTTTCAGCATGTAGGTTACGGCAAGGAGATTGTTGTTGTTGTTGTTTCCTGGGAAACGCAGAAAGTGGATGCTGCAGTGCCAAGCACCCATTGGCAGATTTATAACTACAGTGTACATCTGGTGAGTCTGACCAGTAGTTTTTGACCTGCACATTTTGCATACTGCAAGTTGTTGTGTGTTGACCACCACATAGTTTTTGTATGCAAACAAAATGATCTTTTTACATATCTTAATATATATTATCATCTTTTCCAGTTGGAGCTTGGTAATGTAACGTTATGTGATTGGATCATATCAGATTAGTTCAAACAAAGTGGATTGGGCAATTTAGAGTCAACTTGCTGGGAATAAAAAGCCTCAACCTTAGTTGATTCAGGAAATAAACTGACTTATGAATTCACAGTTTTGAAATAATTGCGCTTTGGGGAAGGTATCGTGTATTTTCAAGTAGCAGACTCAAGTCCAACTAAAGTGACGAGTCATTGGTGTTAACGTCCAAGTTGAGTTCAAGTCTTTTGTGATTTTGTCAGTCGAATCTAAAGTCATAAAATTTGTGACTTGAGTCTGACTCCAGTCAGTGTGCACCCGTGACTGACAGCTTGATCAAAATTTTTTTCATCTTACTGAGACGCTCCTGGTTGAACAACAGATAAGTAAATGCATAATAAAGCCTGGTTTTTCTCTGGACCAGAGTTTTAATATATCAAAGTAAATAATCTTCATGATTAAGTCATCTTAATTAATTTATATTATTATAATTTTTTTTTGTTGTTGGTGGTGGTGTTTCTTATTGCTTAATTGTTGAAAAAAATCTTCATTTAAGTCTAAAAAATGTCAGGAAGTAGTGAAAAATGGAGCCTATGCTGACATTTTTTAAATGTCTTGTTTATCCAACCACTGGTCCAAAGCCAAAGATGTTTAATTTAAAATGATAATACAACTGAGAAAAGCAGGGAATTGTCACACTGGAACCAGAAGCTGGAACCAGACAAAGTTTGGAAAGACTTGAGCCATTAATCAGTAATCAAAGTTGTTGGTTTTCTGTTAATTGATTCACTGACTAATGACACTTCTTTAAAGTCCTTGTTGAATGTGTTTTTCCCCTCTTCTACACGTCAGTAAGCGTTTCTTTGTTTTTCTTACCTCGTTGCCTTGCCCTTGGTCTGGGTCAGTCCCACCAAAGCTCATGTGTGTAGGCTACAAATTGATAGCAGGCTTGCAATGTCTTATCTAATTAGTCTCCAGGTGCCGTGTTTCTCCCCTCACCTATCATCATCCCACCACCATCTCTCCATGACTTTGGCCCATTAATGCCTGCCTCGGCCTCCAGTTTATCCTCACACAAATGACTGGTGAATAAGGCTGCTTAATCACGCCCCACACGTGCAGACAAGTGCCAAGAACTCACCCTTAACGGTTACTTCTCCCATACTTAAGTCCACTCGCTAGCAGTCACCTCTGCTCAAGGTGATGTGCAGGTGTTTTGGAAAATAGGTGTAGCATCTTTATTTTGTATTAATTGACCTGTCCATAACCTTCACCTTCTTTGGTTACTTCTATGTTTTTCTGTTCTCGCACATCACATTTACACTGATAATGTGGCATAAATTTCTGGGTAATTTTTTGAAATTATGGGTATTTGGCTTCATACAGAAGTAGACAAAAGCAAGCTCCACATTTCTGCCTCACAGTGCACACTATTAGAATACTTTGGTTAACAGATTCGCATTGCTTGACTTTTTATATATATTTTATCTAAAAAAATCATTGTTTGAATTATAAATGGTCGGGCTCTGTCATATTTACCTTTCCTCTTATATCTTCATCACTCTACTTCCTATCCAGTCTTCCTCTTCTCCATACTTGGCTTGAAAAGATGTTTGTGGTGATGTTGTGAGACTTGCTAGTCTCTGGCTGAGTTTTCCACAACATTTTCTCTAAAACTAGCACAAGCAATTATTTGGTAGAAGAGTGATATGAAGGTGGTTTAATGAGCAGCACCCTCTGTTGGCCAAAACAAGCACAATGCAATTGAGACATCAACCAGTAGGCTCTGCTGCCCGGCCGTTCATGGTGGGGACCATTCTGGGGACAGCAAAAGCAGTTTAGTGGAATTAGATTTTGCCGTCCTATATTGACTATTCAATGATATATCCTTTTTTTACAGTACAGTGAGTAACACTAAATAGCCTTCTATATGAGTCTACTATAGTATATGAGACTTGTGTTTTAACACCTTTCTTTGTCATCTGTGATGTGAGAGTGTCAGATTTTCACACAGTCAGAGAAATTAAAAATGTGCATCCTCCTATAGTTCAGTTATAGAAGCAGCAGACCTGCAGAGCTTCTCTTCCGAGGTTGCAGCTGCTGTCCAGTATCACCTGTGCTGCACCCTTCACACACCTTCAAACTGTGAATTAAGGATTTATATCAACCAAACCAGAGCTGGTGATTGTTGGGACGGTGGAAAGATGAACCAAGACACTTTTGGTGAGTTCTATTTAGTTTCTGAAAAGTCTGAATGAAGCTGACGATGATGCAAAAGAAGACTGGTGAGTTTTGCAAGAGTAATTAATCTTAGCTATTTCCACTTAACAAATTTTATATTTCTCTTTAAAATAAGGTCTCTGACTGTTGTGGTCCCTTCCAGAATGTTGTCAGACACTACAAATAACAATCTGAGTCTGTCAGTGGCAAAGACCAATGCAAATAACGGGCAAACAAACAAGCGTCACCTGCTCTGTGCGCTCTGCGCACCTGAATGGGGACAGTGTGTCTGCTCTGCATTTCTATCACCATTCTCCTCTTCCATCACAGTTAGTTTTGTAGTTTGTGGTAAGACTTTTGAGACTCAGTTTGTAAAGTTTACAACCTGTCATGCTGTTACACTGCTCTGTGATCAGTGAAGCGGATAAAAAACACGAGCTAAAACTTTACCAACCACTCCTTTCACCCCCTCTCATCAGTCAGCCGACAGCGCATGTGGTCTTGAGGAAGTTTTTTTTAAGTGCACCAGTTAATATAAAAGAAATGATCCCTTTAATTTCTCATTGAAATGGTGTCCCTGTGCTTATATCTGTTTTAAAAAACAAATGCTTGACTGGAAGAATCTCAGTCGACTACGGGGGCTCCAACTAATGATTTGAATCGTCGACTGTCAGGGGGCAGACCTACTATTCTTACAGTAATGTGCTGTGAGACTGTGTCTGGCCGCATAAATGTTAGATTTATAAAAGGAGGAGGAACGCAGCACGTTAAGAAGCACGTTGTTCAAGTTACAGGCCTCCATCGTGGCTTCAACATGTGGAGAAATCACAGCTCGACAGGCCTGAAGTGTAGTTAGGGTTGCTGAGCTATGACTGGGTAATTGCTGCTCTGCTGAGAGGTTTAGCAAACAGTCAGCTGTATTTTATTCATCTGCTTATTGAGTTTTCACATGATGCAGTGACTCAGCTCCTCACAGCTGCCTCTCAACAACTTCACGGCTCCAGACGAAAGACTGCATGGGACCGTGAATCACATTTTACGAGCCGATTCTTGGGTTTATATCCCTGCACAAAAAGCTGCAGCTCTAAAAATGAGAATGGAGCTGGAACCTTGGAAAGTAAACTCAAGCAATTTAACTTATTAACTTCTTTAACTATTTTTATTTTTCTTTGTCACGTCTTTCAAGAAATAGTTCCTTTTTTTGTATTGATCATCAAAGAGAAAAAGCTGAACTAGCAGAGGATGACATGAGCTTCATCACCTGGAGGGATATGCTATTGGATAGCTTCGTTTAAAAGTATAAGTGGTGGAGGGAAAAATGAAATATCACTTTAATATCCCATCCAAAGAGCTCACTGCACCACCACGATCCACAAGTTTGTCCATTTGATAAACAGAACCGTCCTTGCTGTCTCGGTAATCTGAGCCAGTTTGCCTGAATGCTCTCCAAGGACCAACGGATACGTCTGTTTTTATGGCCCATATTTATGGAGACGCGACACAATATTTGTCCCTCTGAAACGTTGCTCCTGCCTCTGAAATTGTCCAGAGATTTACGCTTGTCCCTCTCTCATGGCTGCAGCCGCCTGCTTTGTTTCTGTTGTGGGTGACCGGCGCTCCCGTTTGCCTCTCGAGGAAAGCTGGGAACAGTGTGGTTAAGTCTCTACTAATGCGTTTTGGCATGTGTGAGACACCGGCCGTTTCGCGGCCGTGGGAACGGCGGAGATCATCCGGCTTGTTGAACGTCCTCTGAATTCAACCTGAGCTTTCTTAACTCCTTTTCTTCACGCTGACTCCTAATTGGTGTTGGATGTCTTTGCTCGCCAATTAAAAGGAGGAAGGAGTGGCACGGAGAGGTGGGCCGGTTGGCAGAGAAGTGTGGGAACATTTTCCCATCGGTGTCAGGTTTCATCTTGAACACAAACAAGACACTGCACGATTCTGAGAGGTGAAAAGCAGATTTGTTCAATGTGCTGTTTGGCTGACGCTGAAAATGAGTTTCACTTTGTTTTCTACTGCCCTTTTCACTGGGAGCTGCACAATACTTTGTCCACTTATATGGATGGTGCACAAAGATTGATTTGGCTGTTCACATATGAAACATTTAGATTAGCTAATTAGCTCGAGAAAGCCATGGGAGATGAGGAAAAAGGTCCTTATCACCAAATGTTTTTCTCTTTGAGAGACTATTGTAATACTTGGATTACTGGAAGTTGTATGTATGTTTTGTAACATGGTGGTGTTTTGTAATCCCATTTGGGAAGCGTCAGATGTTTTTTTTTTAGCATGGTAAGGAAAAAAAAAAAACTAACTATCAAAAGAAGTCCTGAAAGAGAAACCCCTTGCTAGGAGAGATTATTTATTAGATCCTTTGTGGTGGATTGGTGGAAAAAATAACTTGATGTCCATAATTCACAGCTGCTGAATCACAACATATTAAAACATAAGAAAGATCTTAAAGGGACAATTCAGCCAAAAATGAGAATTCAGTCATTATCTACTCACCCTCATGCCGATTGAAGGTCAATATCAGAAAGCTGCTTTTCCAGGAACTTGCACTTGACTCAACCAGTTCCATTTTTTTTTGCCACTTTATACCGTTACACCACTATTCAACATTCATTTCTAAGCTCACACTATGTTACATCTTTCCAATTATACTGCAACTCTTCATACTCCCATCAACTGCTTCTTTATGTGTTCAGGAATTACCTTCTCTAGAAATAAAGCTGTACTTTAACATAGTATTTCATATGAGTTTACTTGTAGTATTTTTTACATAGATTTATTGGTACTTTTACTTAAAGTAGAATAAATAGGATTTGTTGGTTGCTGTTTGGAAAACATACCATCAAGGTAGATTGTTGAGTCTCATTCCCAGGATGTCAAATACCAACATTTTGGATTGGTAAAGTGTCCTGAACGCAGCACAATGATGAGGGTATGGGTGGAGGACAGGGTCTCCGCAGAAGTGCCGTACACTTCTAGTAGATTGTGGGTGATGACTGAGATGAATAATTTTGGGGAAAATCCTGCATAGTTTGCGTTTAAGTAAACGACCTGAGTTCTTCTTCCGCCACTGTGTTTGCAAAAGTCTTCGCTTGGAGGATTGAGGATCAAAGTGAGGTCGTCATAGTTGAGGTAAAAAGACTCCACAGCAAACATTATGATAATATACAGTGGCGATTTCACTGTCAGCATGTTGTTACAGAGTGCCTTTATTATGCAAGTAGGTCCTTGTGGGAAAATGTATTTTACTCAGTCACTGTGTAACATTTTAAAGCAGGCTTTTTCATCCTGAATACAAAACTAATCTTAACGAAGTCTGTGGAAAACCAAGAGTGGATGCAAATTCTTTCCAAGTAGTGGGAATTGAGGCACAGATGAGTGCAGGAAAATGATAATGCTTTAAGTGAAAAAAAAAAAATCTCTCATCTAAGTTGAGATGGCACACAGGTTTTGCAGAATTTGTCTTGGTGACCTAATCATAATTGTGAACATCTGAAATGATTAACCAAATAGTTTTACAAATTTTTTTGGGAATGCAGCCAAAGCGATCCTCGGTCTGCTCTGCTCATGTGTGTGCAAGTCCCAGCCTCACAACCTACGTGCTGTTACCGGCTGTAGGCTGCATAGAGCCGTGAGGAGAAGCAAGAGGAAAACAGCTTGTAGAGCCAGACTATCTTCCATCTGGTGAATTAAGGATTTATTTTGACCAAATCAGAGTTGGTGATTGTCGTATAAGAGGAAACGGTGGAAAGTCAACTATTTTTCTGCTTAACAAGAGTGAGATTGTTTTCCTTCTCCACATTTTTGTAGCAGTTTTGTTCTTATTGCTTTTAACCGTAGTTGTCTTCATTTGTTTGACTGACAGTAGCAGCTGGTACGCGATAAAACTTCAATTTTGAGCCATTTCAGTTCTGGCACCAGCACCACAGCGAGATGACTTTTTCTCTCGGTTGTGTGGTCGACTACTCTGAGGTGATTCATGTTTGCCTCCAGCTAACACAGTGATGTAATCATGATGTCGGTACTGTGCTGTTTTAATTTCTGTGTATGGAACCTCTCCACAAATATGTAAACACTTTTGTTTCTGACTCCGTCCCTCCTGCCTCGGAGGAGAATCATAATCCAGATCATTTTCCTGATACACACCACAAGCTGTAAATCCGCCGACTTGTTCCGTTAATAGCCGGAGGAGGAAAAGTCGTTAAGGCTGCGTGTAACGGCTCATCGCTCTGCTAAGTGACCAAAGTCATTTGAAAAAATGCAAACTATTTTTCCATTTACTTTTCACTAAAGGGCACTCTGAAAACCCAGCAGAGTGAGGAAAAGCTTAACAGTTTGTATATAGCATGAAACGCAATTACCTGCAAAGGAAAACCAAGGTCCCTTTAGGCTGGCTACGACAGGACCTGCACGGCTCCTCTGCTGGTTTGTAATGCTGATCTACGGGTTTACAAAGCGTTCGTAGCACCTTGTGACAGATGTGTGCCTCTAATTTACTGGGAAAGTTAATCATTCTGGGATAACTAGCCACTGATGCTAAGTGGGATTCATTAAGGCTATGATTGGTGTAATCAGTTGGTTCAACCAGGTAGCTTTGTGCTGTAATGATCAATGCTAATGTATGTTTGGACCCCAATGCACACGGTAATTATGGGATATTTGCCCAGCACGTTATGGATGAGCACATTACTGCTCGTCTTGTCAATGGTCCTCATCTATTCCCTCGCAGGACTGGTGGCGCAGTCATGCCCTGACCACGCTGCCTCGCCTCAGCCTCAGAGGACAATCCTGGCCTGCCGGGCAGCGTCTCCCCCCCAACTAGCCTCCTGGCTCAGATCAGTCGAGCAAATTGAACATGACAATGAATCAAGGGCCCTTCAGCTTCCATACATGATTCCTGTTAAGCACATGCTGTGGAAATAACGCTGCTGGTTAATGCATTAGTTAGTACTGGCATCGCTGAGGAGATGGGTCGGTGCGGAGATCAAGAAACACTCTAATAAAGAAAAAAGTTGGGAAAACTTTAACTGCCATCAATAGATTTTTGAGTTTTGAATCAAACTCAACCTCATAGATTTTTAAATGAAAGTTTTGCAGACCTATAATCTTCTTTAGGTAAACTTTAATCTTTGAGATTAGAAAAGACAAAATAACGTTAGCAAAGGAGCTAGAGCTAAACACAAAGCAACTCAAAACTGGAAGGATGAGAAGGACTGCAGCAACCAGCGACCCTCAACATCACCTCGAAAACCCGGGAGCTAAATACAGTAGAGGCCGGTTTCAGGAATCGGGCAATCTGGAGCGGCATCGTCACTGGAGGTCAAACAGTCGAAACAGCCAAGTGAGAAAGAAGAAAGAAAGAGAGCTTTCACTCTCCATCCAAAACAGTTGGTGCAAAAACACACAAATGTGCAATACTTATGGCCGGGGGCTGTAACACCCCAAAAAATCTGCATTTCAAAAGTAATTTTTGGGTACCTGGGGAAAAAAAAAAAAAGATTGCAACTTAAAATTCTGATTTATTAACCATGATTCACTTTAACTTCAAAGAGTTTACTCAACAATTTGAAAGACATTTTTTGGGGATTTCTAAAACTCCAAGATTCAAGTTCATCTAATAAAGAAAAGTGAATTGTCACAGCAAAGCATTAGCGTTGGTAAAACTTTTCTCAACTTTTTTGTTTTTACAGTGAAGTTGTTCCAGATCAGAACCCCAATCGCAAACCGCTTCAGCTTCTGAACTCCCAGTTAACCCGCCCAAATTAATTAGTGCTGAGCTGAATATTTCTGAGCTGGGAGGAAGCTTCAGTTGTCATTAAATAGTTCTTTTTTTTGTGCTTCTGGTTTCTGCTTCGTTTTTTAATTTTTACAAAAATAAAAAAAATGCCACATTTATAATCTATTAAAGAGACATAATGAGAGAAGACAGAAAGTCTTTGAAAACCTAAATCCATTGTTTTGTTTTATTCATGTTTTCAGGGACCCTTTTGTGGCCCCGGGCCCCTCACTGCCTTCCCTGGAAACACACTTGGCCTGTTGTTTTGAGGCAGCAGAGAGCAGAGGGAAGAAACCGCTGTGAACGGACGTTTCTCATGCTGGACGGAGAGAGGAGCAGGCAGACGGCAGCTCCGAGCTGTCGGGGCTCCGCTGGGAGCTTTGGCACTAATTGTGTGGGAGAAGAAGATTGTTTTGGCCATAATGAAGGATCTGTTTGTTAACCCCGTGACTTTGCTGCAGACTGGGACTTTGTCCACTCATTATGTGCCAGCTGATTGTTGTTTAGCACTGTGCTGGAAGTGATTTGAGGCATCACAGCTTTGGTTTTTGGAGAAAACAGCCTTGAATGGATGCAAATGGGACCCATGTGATCCATGTGAACAGGTTGATACATTTCTGAATGTTGTAGCTGAAGCAATTATCAGTGTTGGTGTTTTTTTTTTTATCACTGTCAGCCTCTTAGATTAAATTTGAGATTGATGACCATCTCATCAGTCGCATTGTCGAGCTTCGGCTGCCACAAATCCTCCCTCCATACATGTACGCTGTGAATCTCTCTTCTTCCAGGTCTGTAGCCTTGAAGAGACAAACCCATGATGGAGATGACTGTTGACGTAGTTGCCGAGGTTCAGTGTCAAGGTTGGACAAGGAGGACACAGATGACATTATGCAATGATGTGTGTTTTTCCGGCCACGTTCATGGTTCAAACAGAGAAATCTCAACAAGTATAGGATGAATCACCTTGACATTTCAGGTAGTAGGACTCATCCTCGGTGAACTTGTATATAACCTTGGTAAACCTGGCCTTTTCACACAGCACCACTAGCAAGTTTTCAATTATCCAGTAAAGTATCTCATCATCTGTTGATAGATTGGCACAAAATTTAGTGCACAAGTAAATGATCCTCGGGGG
This sequence comes from Lutjanus argentimaculatus, assembly GCA_034769285.1. NCBI lineage: Eukaryota > Metazoa > Chordata > Actinopteri > Lutjaniformes > Lutjanidae > Lutjanus > Lutjanus argentimaculatus. The sequence goes on along the minus strand of JAWZSL010000030.1, from coordinate 4,696,478 downwards.
TTAAAGCGTAATGACCTTCTTGATTTCCTGCCTTTTCCCTTTTGGCCACAATGAGCCTAACATATCGGGTATTAAAGGAGCACTGTGTAGGATTTAGTGGCATCTAGTGGTGAGCGTTTCTCAAACTTTTCACACTACGTACCACCTCCAAATTATTGAGCTCTCCATCACCTTACTGCTGTGCACTGGAAGCTCGCAGGTGCTATGGACACTATGGTCACTTCATTTTCAACATAGCTGCTCAAAATGTTCTCCTTATCTCACAGTTCACGATTGCAGCGTTTTTGGAGCATTCATTTTCCATCTCTTCCTTTTATCTCCATTTAAGCTTGTTTTAAATAACATTTCAGTGATCTTGTGCTTTATGTATTCTCATTCAAAAAAATTTTGGCACACGTACCACATGCAGTTTGAGGATTTAGATGCCTCTTAATGGTTTTATAGTTTCCTATATATTTTATAACAGAGGGTTAGTATTTAACTATGGTACGAGTACCACTGGTGGTACTCAAGCTCCCTCTAGTGGTACACTGAGGAATCTCCTAAAATTTTAAAAATGAAATAAATTAATTTAAAAGCATGTAACCATGCTGCAAAAATCTGCAATTGGGGTAAGCCAGTTTTGCTTAGCTATTGTAGAAAGCTAGCTTCTAAATCTAGCTGCTTAGTGTAATTGGCTTTAAAATTAGAAAAAAAAAGCCAAGTATTTCACTTATTTATGAAATACTGGTATCTTCATTGAAAATTACACATTTTACACATTTTACACATTTTCTTAAAACAGAACATTTTGGTTTCTTGATGTAGCTGACTGTAAGAGTATATATCTTAAACTGAATTGATAATTCATAATAGGACACAAAAAGCATGATTTAAAGAAGTGACTTTGTCCTGAATTAAGGGACCAGAAGTATTCTTATTTTTTAGTGTTTTTTAGTTCTAAATGCATATTGGCCTGTTAACTATTAGTCTGATCTGATGCCGTTGCTCTGCCTGTAACATAAACTATGCTAGTTGTTGCTATTTTATCATCATCATTTATTGTGTAAATCTGGCTTACTTATAGGAGCCAAAACATGAAATGAACATTTTACAGCATATATCATTTACACAGATCTTTTTCATATGGGGGCAACTTGCACTTTCCCCATAGCACCCGACCCCCCCACCCCCCAGGTTGAAACATGTTCTCACAGCTATGGGTTGACTAAATAACTTTGCTATCCCCAGAATCATTCTGCCAACATGGATAAAAATCTTCTTGGGAAAAGGAGAATAGATTTTGTCAAGAATTTCCTGCAAATACCAGTGGCCCATTTCACAAAAGCAATTTGAGAGCACCACTTACAAGCAGATTGCAAAGGGTTGCAGCATCACATCTCACAAATGATTGTCGCTTGCAAATCCAAGACAGATTTTCAAATCCAACAGGGCTCTTGCGTGATCATGCATGGTTTGCTGTCAGTATTACTGTTTTAACTATTGAAAGAAATAAGTTAAGTGTGAGACAGGAAATGAGCTCTTCTTGCCAATTTGGTGACACGGCCCCCAGGTCACAATTCACAGTATTCAACCCTAGTCTGAGATCAGTTTTAAGCCCCATTTTCTCCTTCTGGCAAAGGTGGCAAACATACACACATTCTGTAGTCAAGTAGCAGTAAAGATTTTTTTTTGTCTTGTTGCGTCTTATTGTGTCATTTTGGTCTTGTTACGCCCTGTTGCTTTGTTTTTTATGCCTTTAATTTGTAGGACAGCTGAGGATGTGACAGGAAAGGAGGTGAAAGAGTCGGAGAAGGACACGCAGCAAAGGGCTGCAGCAAAGGAGTAAAGGTTAAAAGTACAGATACCTGAAGAATCTTTCATACTACTGTTGTCTTTCATCACTGTTTATCTTTGAGTAGACGTGAACTCATTGAAGGCCGTTTTATATTCTTACTGGATATTGAAGATGGAAAAAGTTAATCTGTCAGCATCAAATAACACATCTGTGACCGTCTCTTCTGTTGGTAAGTCATGAAATAAACAAGAAGTGAGTCTCGCAGCAGTGAGGCAGCAGACTGAGTGTGTAAATCTGAGGAGAACGACCAAACAAGCATGCCGGCAAATCTGACAAGAGGCTTCTGGGAAGTGCACCATGACAAGAATAAAACTAATATGAGTCTTTGAGGCTGAAAGAGACAGACTAATTTCCAGCTGATAAAATGGTCCTTCCTTCTTCTCCCCTCTCTGCTGGCCTGTTTATTGCGTCACATAAAGCGGCAGAAAAAGGTCTTTCCACGAGAGGAGTTATTGGCCATTAGTTTTTTTTTTGTTTGTTTTTTTTTCACTCATCCAAAGATGTTGTTACTTCACTCTGCTTGCTTGGCCTCCTTCTCCTCCTTCTCTGGCTTCAGTACCTCTGCTCCAAATCTTTCAAACCCCAGGTTCATTCCAGGAATTACACTGGATCGATATTATGTTATTTGTCTGTCCATGTTTTCTGAGGAGTGAAATGGAGCCGGCCTCCTACTCAACCATCAAAACCAACCTGCCTCATCTCACTGAGCGTAATGATTCATGTCATGCTGGTTCGTTTTTAGTTATGGGACTGGCAGGCTATGTCTGACACAGTATATCTTATATTGCATGATATGATACATGACATGCTGCACAAATAAGCGGTTTCAGTGTGCTACCTTTATACAACATGCAGACAGTTTATGAAATCATTTGCTCTTTCATCGCTCTGAGTCTTTCTCCCTGAAGCCCACTTAACTACTTCCTCAACTTACAGTTTTCCTCAATCGTTTTGTCCACCTCCAGTCATGTTTGAAACAATATAAAATTCTCTGCAAGAAGTAATAAGTTGTGTCTGATTTTTTTGCAAAATAAGTTTAAATACCAATGCCACCCCTACCCCTAACCGTTGATTCCACCAAGCACGGCACGTCTGCGCTACGGTTCTGAGCCGTCCTCTGTATGTCTGCAAGCACCACCAGCAGCTTTCAGAAGCATTTCGGCAGGGAGCATTTTGCCCGCCTTTGTGCTCCTATCATGGATAAGCAGGCTACGTGGTTAAATAGTTTCTTTTCTGTCTGTCTTTATGATCATGAGTCTGCATGGGGTCTTTTATTTTGAAAATTTACCAGACTTCTTGCCCGTTCGATCTGCTCCGTGCTAATTTGACGCGGCGTCCGTCAAAAATAGACTCGGTGTGTATTTGAAACTGAGCAGAGCGAGAGCTGCTTCTGGGACGTGCCAAGGCGCTGCTGGTGGAATCACAAGCATTGTGTAGAATGGATGCGATCAGCTCTGGCTGACGTGGTGCAGCCGTAATGCAATGCAGCCGCGCCTGGTTTAATTTAGCTGTAAGTAGCTGCCCCTGCACCTTCTCCTCCTCTGTTGTGGTAGTTAATTACACTAACTAGCTACATCCTGCTTCCCCTGTGGGCTGAGCATCGCTTGCTAATGATATGATTAGCCCCACCCCCACAATTAACGGGATTGGTTCCTTAGGTTTATGACATCATATTCCCAGCCTGACTGAATCTGATTTTTTGAGATTGCCCCTGCTCACTGCAGTTTCAAAGCTAGAAATGCTCAGAGTGGCGTTTACTGCTGATTTTGCTCCTGATCATGTAACACATGAAAAACACCACATGGACACGTTATCATGGTTAAAAATGTGATTCTCACTGAAGGGAGTCTTTAACATTCTCTAAACTGTAAGTGCGATTGTCACAGTGTGTGCTTTTTATTTGAATGAAAAAGAAATACAAATCAATTGCGAGCAACAATCTAATTATTGAGATTTTAACAATGTTTTGAAAAAAATAACTCATTCGTGGGGCAACAGTCATATTTTCACTAAAATAAGATAAATTGTAACTAAATATAAAATATAAATACTTCTGTTTGTCATTTGTGCAGTGAACTGTCTGCTCTTATGTGCATTAAATACATCCTGTTGTTGTGAATCACAGTATGTGCTTTTTGCACTTTTGTGGCTAGTTTCCAGCATGACCCTTTGGTTTATAAAGCACTGAATAGTTTAGCTCTGAAATTTCTGATCTTGTGCGATCGTTATGACCCACCCAGTCCTCTTAGATTGTCTGGCACATGTCTACCGTCTGTCCCCAAAGTCAAAACTAAATGTGGAGAGGCAACATTTAGTTTTTTTTTGCAGCACATATCTGAAATAAACTCCCAGAAAACTGCAGGTCTGCTGCAACTCTCAGTTCTTTTAAATCAAGGCTGAAGACTTTTTTGCTTGTCTCTGCCTTTCATTAAACCAAATCTGAGGCTTTTGATAAATGACTTTTACTTTCCTGTCTTATCTTATTTTTTATTATCTATTTAACTCTTTTAATTGTGTTATTTTTTTTATTGCCTTCTGTGCCTCTTAAGTTTTGTCTTGATGCCTTTTATGCTTTATGTAAAGCACTTTGAGTTAGCTTGTAGTTGGAATATGCTATGCAAATTAATTTGCCTTGTCCTTTTTACACATGGTATTAAGGTATCAAGGTCATTTATTTATCATTATACAACACAGGGCTGCACGATAAAATGAAAGTTCCTTCATGCTACACACAGAAATGATGACTACACTTAGAATATTATAGGACAGAAGTTTTCAAAGTGTGAGGCAGGCCTCACCTGGAGGGATCCAAACAGTTTCAGGGCAGGCTCACATGCAAAATATAGTAATTTAATTGCTTTTCATAACTAATGTAAATAACTATTATGCATGGAACAATGATAAATCTCCACTGCAATGCATCGATTATGTAATTCAGGGTCATGTCAATATTTATTCATCATCATGATTATACTTGGAGCATCTAGTGCTTGAAAAATTGCAAGTGATTAATGCGGCGCAGGTTTTTTTCATCTACAGAAATGTGCAGCTCGACTGAATTTATGTTCTCAATTGAACACCGCAAGGCTGAATAGTAAAGCTCAAAGCGTTGACTCATTCTGATGTAGCTTGAGGAAGCCAAAATCAGTTTAGGAGTTGTGTTTCAAGACTTGTATTAGTACTTGTAATTTGCTTGTAATTGCTCCCTGAATTATGTTCACTGACAAAAGGACCCTAAATAATTGGGGCAATGGCTTCTGTTATTTTCACACTAAACCAAACTTTGCTGCAGCAGAGAAAACTTGCAGAAATGAAGCTCATGAGTGCAAAGAAAACTGCAGACTCGCTGTGATAACTGAGATCAATGTTTGGTTCCAGAAATGCCAGAAAGGACTCAAAGGTCAAGGCTTGTTTCCATTCACAGTGTCTGAGTTAATTAGCTTTAGAAGCAGGAACACATACTGAGGTTCCTCTCATTCCGTCCATGAAGATGTAATTTAGTGAAGGCAGGATAAACCAGAGACCAATTTCCTGCCCTTCTTTCTTAGTGCAGCAAACTTCACCTAACAGCTCCCTGAATGATCAGCGGCCAATGAACTGTTGAGTAAATAATGTGTCCTCTCAGTATGAAGTCCTTCCTGCAGGAATCTGCATCATACTGGACCAAAATAACATGTCTGTAGTACTGAACATGTCTGAGACAAACTCCATAAATCATAGCTTTGTCAAATGTTGGCAGTATACACTACTCTTATGTATGTATGTAATAAACAGAGTAGAAGAAATATAGGTCACAAACTGGAAACAAAACCAACCGCCAATAAACTTCAAAGTAGAAGAAGCAGAAACAAAACGAGTCACCTTGGTCATCTATGAGAAAAAAATGAAGAGTGCAAGAGAGGGCAACATGTAATTATTCTTTTAATGTCAGTTATACTCATGACAGCAGGAAACTGCTTAGTCTTTGTTGTCTTCTCTCTTTTTCTTCTTCTTCTTAATGTGTGCCATGTCAGAACATATTCTGAAAAAGTGTTTCCATCTTCCATGAACTTTTTTGAAAAAGACAAACAACAAAAAAAAAAAACTCTCAAGAGATAGTAAAAGATTTTTGGAAAATGTATGGTTTTTTTTGTTTTTTTTTTTCAAATTTTGTGCTTTCAATCTCTTTCTAACGTGATACTTCATAAACTTACAACTATGTGATGGAAGTACAGGAGGAGGAGAAGACAGACAATAGAAGTGAAGAAGGTGAAGAAGGCAGCGAAGGAGGAGAGAAGAAGAGGATGGACGACAACAAAGAAGAAGAGGGGGAAGGCAAGGAAGAAGGTGGAGAAGAAGGCAAAGGAAGCAGAGGAGAAGGAAGAAAGGCAAAGAAGGAGAACATGGACAACAACGATGAAGAAGAAAGCAAAGAGGAAGAGAGAATGGAGGACAACAATGATGAAGAAAAAGTGAAGAAGATGAAGGTGAAAAAGACGATAAGATGGTGAATAAGGAGGATGGAAAGAGAAATGAGGAAAGATGGCGAAGAGGAAGAAGATGAAGGTGAAGAAGAGGATGGCAGAGAAGAGGAGGAGACCAATGAGGAAGCAGGGAAGAAGAAGGTGAAGAAGGCACAAGAAAGAAGAGGAAGAAGAAGCGAAGGGAGAGAGAAGAGAAGGCAAAGAGAGAAGAACGGATGCCAACAATGAAGAAGAAGGCGGAGGAGGAGAGGAGTTCAATAACTTCATGTCATCTAGTCCTTTATTAATTACTTCCCTGACTCATTCAGTGATTATTCAGCATTAATTTGGCCTCTAATTAACGTGAAACAGGGAAACAATTAGATAATTTTCTGACCAGAATAGAAATTTTAAGGGGGACACTACAGCTGCAGTATGTTAGCTTATCATGCGTCCCTAAACTCTGATGACATCAGTCATTTTATGATTTATTACAGTAAATATTTAACAGACTTTGTCTTCAAGATAGATTGAATTTTATGACTGGAATGAAGACTGTTCTAACAACCTGGACAAAAACGGTAAACCAACAGGAAAAAAAAGTTTGTTTTAATGTTACAAAGTTCACTCCAAGAAAACTAACAAAGACGGAAGGGTCATTATGTCACTATTTATAGATCATTTGATGCTCTGCTTGGTGCCAGACTTTGGTGTCATTTGTATTGAAACACATGGGAGATGCATGGAGGAGAACACTAAAACCCAACACATCTATACTACATGACCTTTTGGTGAAGAAATGCCTCACCTGTACCATACTGACTGATTTTTCCAAATGTGCACATTTATTTACTTGTAGTTACTCTCCAAATAGCATGTTTGACGTTGCATCTCCCTTAAGCTTCAGTAGAACTGGCACTAAACTCTGGAGTGCCGAGTGTTTTTTGGTGATGTAATGTCCCTTTCTTCTTTTTCAGTTTCCTTGTTTCACTCAACTCTGCAGATTTTACAGCCCTCGATGCCCTCGTCTCTTCATTCATTCAGATTTGTCTTTTTCCCTCTATTTCATCAGCATTTCATGCAGCCTGGCAGGGGTGTATTTGTTTAATTAATGAGCTCGAGTTAATCATTTATAGTATTAATTTGTGCAGGCAGTGAGGCTGGCCTGCAGCTGGAGGACCACAGAGGTTAACCTGAAGTATCGTTTAACCTCATGTTTTGTTATTTATTAGTATTTATGAGTGTATGAGAATTCATGACAATTTATGAGCAAAAATGAGTGATTGGATAACACAAAAAGTCAGCTCATTCTCACCAGATAAACAGCCGTCTACATTGTCTGTGCAAGCAGCTTATTACTGCCAGTAACTATATTTATGGTGAGGTGGTGACCCCTAGTGGCTGTAGTAATTATGACGGGAGCAGAGTAGACGTAGTGTAAAGAGCAGCAAAGTCTGCTTCTTGCGTTCCTGCAGTGTTTCTGCAGCCTGCCTGAGCTTCCTCAAGTCTGGTGAAGAGGAAACAAGGCTTTTTTGAGCAATTTGGTACAAGAATTCCCTTCAGGAGTAATAAAGTTCTATTTTTTCTTATCTGCTCTTATCTGTTCTTACCTTAAAGTTTTATTTAAAAAAAAATAATGCCAAGGATCTGTTCAACCATCATAATAATGTGTATTCATGCTGGCACCCTGTCTTTAGATAACGCTGGTCCCAGTTCAGAGTTGGAAACAGCGGACTTGCAGTCAACTTTGAATCAAAGCAGCAGCTGTGGTTAGTGTGTGGTGAGGGTGGGGGGGCAGAGTCTGTCCTCCCCCCCTGGGTAATCAATTTGCAAAGGCAGATGCTCAGCAGGGCACACACTTCTGTGGCTTGCAACAGCTGTTCTCAGATACATATCGAGGAACATCTTTTCTTTTTCTACAATCATGTTTGTTTATTTATCCACATATCGGACAGTTTTAGCAAATTATTGAAATTACAGTGACTCACTTGAAGGAGACGATGCCAGCAAAGGCCAAGGTGATATTTGTGACCAGCTGATGTCTAATTCAGGGTGAAATGCATGTTTGTACCATTGCTTTATTATAATTTCCAGTCATTAGCCTGCTCCTTTTTTTCCCCCTCTTTCCTTTTCTTGCTGTTGGAGCTGGAGCACTAGATATCAATTTCTCATGTTGCACCTCCAGCGCCGGACAGGTGGAGACAGATGGCGCGGTGTTGGCGGCCATTCAGAAAAGTTTCCTGAATCTTGGACACTGATGAATAGCAAATAAGGTGTCCTCAAATGAACAGAAGAACCCACAGCTTCATCAAAGAGTCAAAGAGGGAACGCAGAGGAACAAGAAGTCGAGTCATTAGAGTAAACGGCCAGATTTAATGTGCCGAAACATTTATCAGCACGCGGAGAGCCACCTGTCTGTAGCTGGAGGACGCTTCCAGGTCTCCGTTTATGAAGTCTGGAATCATTTACAGTCAGTAGACTTCCACACTGATGATCGATTTATAAACTGATAGATTCTAATTCTGATCTAGACCTGTATCTAAAATATGAAGCAAGCAGCGTGCAGTTTTATTGCAAACAAAAAGTCATGTTTACCTTTAGTGTTTCTCACCAAAACTCATGGTTTGTATTCCATTATTGTGTCATGCACACTAGAGATACACCTGAATCTGTATTACTAAGGAGAGCACAAATAATGTGATAGAAACAAAGATTTCTTCTACACAAATTTGCTGGTTATTATTATTCCGGAAAAAAAAAATCAAAAATGTAACCCAGTAATGTCCAGTGTACTACGTACAATGTACGTTTAACACCTAGTCGCGGCAAAATGTTCTGACATGATGCCAGGTTGAATTAATACATACAGTATTTCAGAGTTTTCAGCACCTTTCAGTGTCCTCTAGAAACACCTACATTGTTTTTTGTGTGTTTGCTGTGTTTTTCTGTATTTGGTTGTGTATATTCAGCGTTGTTTCTAAATGCTGCACATGTCAAATTGCTGAGGTTTGCTTAATTTGCTTGTTTTGTCTATTATGCGTGTGTGTGTGTGTGTGTGTGTGTGTAATTAAGCTGCAGTGCAATGAGCTCTTTTGGTCACTGTATCCATGAATGATTTTTGATAGCCAGGCAGTGTGCTTGTTGTTGTAAGTATTTTAATCGTATTTTATAAAATGTGGAGTTGTCAGTTGTGATGTGATGTGAAGACATTCTGACCTCGTCACTGGTGACTTTGAAATGTTTCCACACACTCTGCAAAAAAAAAAGAAGAAAAGAAATAAAAAATAAGAGATAAAAACTGAGTTAGTGGAAAGGAGTCAAGAGGGCGCGCAGAGAGGGAGCACATTTGTGTACAATGAGGGACCTGTGGGACTGAAGGTACAGGAAAGGGCAAAGTGTCAGAACACACACTCTCAGCTCAGCTCAGCACCACACACACACACACACACACATACAGAGAGAGCCATGTTTCCATCACTTCAGAGGACACTACATTGACTTACAGCCCTAATTCCAAAAAGTTCGAAGGTTGTGTAATAAAAACAGAATGAAAAAACATTTTGACCTATATTCACTTGAATACAGTACAAAGTCAATTTATTTAATGTTGATATGGAAGAATTTTATTATTTTTTGCAAATAAATGGTCATTCTGAATTTGATGCCTGCAACATGTTCCAAAAAACTTTGGACAGGAGCATGTTTACCACTGTGATACATCAGCTTTTCTTTTAACACTCAGTCAGTGTTTGTGAACGGAGGACACTAATTGTTGAAGTTTTGAAAGTGAAATTCTTTCTCATTCCTGCTTGATGTACGACCTTCAGTGCCTCGTCTCTGTTGTCATATTTTGTGCACCACACATTTTCAATGGGACACAGGTCTGGACTTACAGGCAGGTCAGTCTAGTGCCTGAACTCTTTTACTATGAAGCCACGCTGCTGGAACACGTGCACAGTGTGTCCTGGCATCGTCTTGCTGAAATAAGCAGGGACGTCTCTGAAAAAGACATCTGGATGGCAGCATATGTTGCTCCAAACCCTGCATGCACCTTTCAGCATTAATGGGGCCTTCACAGATGTGACAGTTACCCATGATACCATGGGCACTAACACACCCCCATACCATCACAGATGCTGGTTTTAAAGTTAGTGCTGGTAACAATCTTGATGGTCCTTTTCCTCTTTAGCCTGGAGGACACGATGTCCATGGTTTGTGAAAACGATCTGAAATGTGGACTCGTTGCGTCAGTCCATCTCAGATGAACTCGGGCCCAGAGAAGTCTGTAGTGTTTCTGGATGTTGTTGATATATGTCTTTCTCTTTGCACGGTAGAGTCTTAACTTGCATTTGTATTTGCAAATCATTGCATTCTGTTCTTATCTTTTACACAATGTCCCAACTTTTTGGGATTTGTGGTTTGTACATTAATTTCCTAGCTGTCAAATCTTTACCCTGATTCTAACCTTTGAACCAAGTCTTTGCCCTCAAATTTAATGATTTACGTTATGGGGACTTACATATGGTCCCTAAAAGAAGGTTGAGTCCCCACAATGTGACTGTGTTAGCAGATTTATGTCCCCGCACAAACACTGAGACATCTATTAAAGTGACACCTCGCAGGATGGAGATTAAATGCCATTTCTCCTGTTTCCTGATATAAAGACTCGCTGCTCTTTGTCTCTGATTCTGTGTGTTGTTTGGTCTTTAATCCTCCTCCTCCTTCTTGTTTGAAATCTTATTGTTTTGCTCATTGAACTGTCCTGTTTGCCTTATCTGTCTGTTGACCAGTGTGAGAGGAACACAGAGACACTGACTGTCTCTCTCAATCACATCTTCACTGTGGCTCACTGTGTAACTAAACACATTACTGAAGCTGTAGTTGTAGTCGTGCAATGACTTTACCATCCACTTGTTTGATAAACTGCAGGTTAATTTATCTAATTAACTGTTTTTTTATGAGGCACTTTTTAATTTTCCTTTATATGTATATATATATATATATTACATATATATTATATATATATATATATATATACCCTAGCAGACATTTTGTATTCTATACACATTTCTGTCAAATAAACCAAAACAAACCAACTAAAAAACAAGGTGACATTTCCGATTTGACTGATGAAAAACTGAAAAACCTCTACTGGCGAACGAACAATCAAACCCTCAGTCTCCCGAGTCTTCTTGTTCTATAAGTTCTTTGGAAAAAAAAGAAAACATCAGTGTGCTTCTTGATTAGGCCCAAAGGAGAGTTTTAACATGTACAATATATCTTGTAAACTGCTGTAATTAAAAAAAACACACATAATACCTCAATACTATGGTCTCAGTTCAGCATTTATTTCATCAGAGCACCACAGGAGTGGTATCCTCACTTTATAAACAGCAGCAATCTCCAGGTGTATGTTGGAAACAATATTATACATTCAAAGGAACCAGAAATACATTAAACACCTTTAACAAAAATCTCCCCCTGGAAACACACATCAGAGCACATTTTCACAACACAAACCATTAACTGTGTGTTAACATTTGTTAGTAAAGTTTAAATGAATGGAAACAACTTGCCTGAAATCTCAGGGCACTAATTTGCCTCCAGGCTGCTGTTTTCTGTTCAAATACAGTTGGTAAAATCATTTAGTTCCTGGTATCCAGCAACAGCCCCCAGCAATTTGTCTCTCATGAGTCCTCCTGAGGAAGTGTAAACTTTGTCCTCACCACCACAGAAAGTTTGTCTCTCAATTTGAAGAAAAATGCAAATGACTTTGGACGCTTTTCTGCTCTGAAGTGGGGTGTTTAGGAAGCTCCTGTAAAAACCTGAGGTTGTCCAATCAACACAAAACGCTAGGAGAAAGACGCCTCTCGCTGCCAAAACTGCACGTTGTCTGATTGGGGTCTTAACCCAACTGACTCTTCCCAGACTGGGAGCTCATGGTGAACATGGCGAGACTGGGACCAAACACGACAGTAAAAGATGTGTTGCTTGTCGAGTTTGGTTCCTTGCACCCCGGGGCTGAGTCAGCAGGTAGCTGACTTAGCTGCGCAACTAACTGAGCTAACAGTAGTTGGATACTTAAGCAACAAGTAAAGCTATTGAGATGTATTCTCTGTCTGCTGTCTTCATCTCAGTCTGACTGGGTTCACTGGGAAGCTGCTGAGCCCTGTTTGGTTTCCCGCCACCAGCAGTTAAAGATGAGTAGCTGGACGACATCAGAGGGAAAAGCAGAAAGCATTTCCTCCATAAAATATGATCCGGTTTCACCCAAATCAGTGAATAAAGTTATAAAGTTGTGTTTTTGTACAGCATGTTAATTAGTGTGGCTCAGCCCCCCCAGTCCATCGTATGCTCTGTGTATTTTGATCAGCGTTGTTGGTGCTACTTGTGATATGAAATGCTGAGGGCGGCACTGCTTATCTTTTTTAAACACCAATCATGTCAATCGCTTGTGAAGATATCTAATTTTACAACATTTTGTGGCACTTTCCTCCACACTTTCTCTCTTTCTCCTGCACTGTGGGGTTTTTTTTGCCACACTGCTCGGCCACGGTCACCAGGCCTCAAGGACAGATCAGCATCTCAGTTACATTTGTAGAATTGCAATTAATAAACTGTCAGTGAAAAATGTGACAAAAATAAGTTGGAGTTGCTGGTACAATGACAGTGTGCCCAGCAGCCACATTGGTTGACTTTGTGCGAAAGCCGCGCAGATTGGAGAGTCAGACTTGTTTTTCACTTTGAACATTATACCCAGAAATGTCCTGTTACTTCTTAAGTTTACCAGTAAAGCAACCTGGATGCTTGTGTCGGTTTGTTTTTCATTGGAATTCATGGATATGTCAGTGCATGTTATTCTCTGACGCTCGAGCTCGCTCCACTTTTATATCCAGCAAAATGGGCTGCAAATTGAGAGGCTTTACAACAGGTGGAGCGTGGTGAAGGTCAAGGTGGCTCGGCTCTCAGAAATGTGGGGGGTTTGTACGGGATAATTTCTTTGCAATAGGGAGGACTGAACACATAAATGGTTTCTACTTTCTCGCTGATTTCCTCCAGGGAAATTTCCACTTCAGAGAAGAGTGGCTGTAAACCCACAACTCTTTACCTTTCCCTCCCACACAAACTGTCTTCCTCTCTGTTTTGTTTTGTGCTGTCTCTAATGTATGTTTGCTTTTTCGTTGTCGTTCCTTTATTTGTATTTTATGTATTACATTTTTCTGTGTGCATATTGCTTTTTGTTGTGTGCATTTTAATATAAAGCACTTTACCTGTAATGAAATGTGCTATACAGAATAATAAATGCTCTTCTTGTTTCGTAGTCCCCTCAGTGTGTGAGAGGAGATTAATGTTTGTCCTTGCAGGAGTAGATCTGCTTTTTTCTCAGTTCTTCTTGTGGAAGAGAGAGACCTGCAACCAAGTATGATGGGAATTTATTTTGATGTTGTTTGAATTATAAACTTATTGTACAATTATTCCTGACTATTAAAAAAACTGCAAGATAAAAAGAAACAAAATGTAACATGTACTCTGGTGCACCAAATGCAGAAATGTAATAAACTGTAAAAAACAGAAAAAATACGTGGAAAGTTCGAACTCTTTACTTGTCGAGCTATGAGTCATTTCATCCACAAAGAAATCCCTTTGAACCCAGAGATCTGTATGCTTGGTATTTTTCCAGGAACATTAGCCCTGCGAACTCATGAAACTTGGTTAATTAACCTTTTATACTTAGACAAGCAAAGTTTCTTTTTGCTAGGCACTGGCAAGGTGTTTATTGTCCATCTGTAAACCTTTGGATTAACAAACTCTCTTCTTGCATAGTGATAGAAAGGCTAACAATAAACAGTCTTAAATTTTATATTTGTCAAATGATTCTATACTCCCCCTTTTTTCACTTGCAATGAATTGTTCTATTCGCTTATCTTCCTTTACTTAGTTGACACACAGGCATATATTTCTGTACTTGTATTTATATGTATAAATGGTATCTTATTTTTATCACTGATATAATTTTGTAAAATATCATTCATGTTTTTCTCCTACATTATTGGCTCACAGTGAATCTATGGGCGGGATGGTAGGGAGGAAAGAACTTCCAAAGAAGAACTACACACACTCATTGGAAAACAGTGATGTAATATGTTTAAAAAGCAATGAAGATATGTGTTACAAAAGAAAGTTTGAGTGAGTTACTCACTAAAAGAATTTTCAAGTCATTCAAGTCCATCATCTGGCCCCAGTGCCCATGGAGCCATGCACACCAGAGACTTCAGCCGGCTAAATTCTGGTTTAGTTCACCGCTAAATTATTTAATCGTGCTGCAGCTCCTCTAGACTTTCCAAACGTTATCAGACCGAACAGATTAAATCCTGATCATGAAATAAATCATTTTGCAGAGTTTGTGATTCTCATTCATGTATGGTTACTGACTGTGGCGTGGAACTTGGGGGTGAGTCAGTGAGCGATCCGTGCAGTGTGGTGCAGACAGCTCGGAGCAGGGAGCACGTGTATTGAATTGAAACAAGCACCAAAACAGTTTCTTTTCTTACAGAGCAGTGATTAACTTGATACAGTTCTACAAAAACTGTTAAAATAAGGGTGTAAGTGACACATGGTTTCGCTTTGTCTTTGCAGTTTGCACGAGCTAGCAGCAGACAGGAGGGGTGGGTCAGTGAGTGAGTTAGTGGAGATGAATAAATTGTGAGAAGAATCTTGAGTTTTGAGCAGTTGGTAAGCCCGGTAAGCCTGTCGGTGCCAGTATTGCCTACCTGTAACATATGCCATTTTGAGAGTATGTGGCGATCGCGTTTTTCAGTTTTGTTGCTTGAGGGTGTGTTGAAAACAACACACAAACAACTAAAAAAGCAAACAAACAAAAACGGATCAAACGGCTGAACCTAAAGAGGTGGTCTTGGTCAAGACGTTCTGGCAAGCTATCGTCAGAACTGGAAAATGAAACAATATGAGCTTCGGTTGCATGGGCGGAGAGAAGGAAACCAAATATTTAACTAATATTTGAAAAAAAACATACAATTGGAGACAACTTAAAAAATTCTGACATTTTTCAGTTACTTCCCAAGATGATGAAAGAGAGAAGCTGAACTGATAACACTCCAACTCAGACGCACTCTCATCTACAAACCAATCAGCTGCAAGTAGAGAAAAGTAGACAAAACTGCAATGAGAAACCCAAACAAACCCAATCAAATTAATGCAATTAACTCTCAGGTGTAAAAAGGCCCTAAGATGCAAGAAAAATGCAAATATCATGACAAAAGCACTGACAAGAGTCGATAAATGACGAAAATATCAAGAACTTCACTCAAACTCCAAACTTATTGCATCATTTTAAGTAAAGCCCTCTTTTCTTTTCAACTCCACCCAAAACTGTCAGGATGACCCTCGCTCTCCTGATCGCTTATGTCTGTGCTGCAGACTGAGCACACTTTGCAGAGTAGAACCTCCTGCGCGCTGCATGTATCACGGCAGATTTATGTGGTCATTTCTCCTGCGTTGTTGCTGTGCCACATTTGGCCTTGTGAAGAAAATCAATGACAAAAATGATCAGGAGTCAACCATCTGTAATGTCTGTGATGGTGAAATCCATAGGCGAGTATGAGGATGAGTCGATTCCTTGTTGCCAGACTGCAGGCTCATTAACTACGGAGCAGAAAACAATTCATGGATCAAGCCAAACTGATGGATGGCATTGTCTGGAAGGGAGAGGGAGCTGAGGATATGCTTTATGACACTGATACTGTAACTACATTTCCTGGCCTTGGAGACAGTTTGGAGATGTTGTAAGTAGTTTACGATGTTGATATACACCAGCTGATTGATATCCATTGAAACGGCTGCTGTTGATTTTCTTTACGCTTTATTTATCCGGCAAAGGTTTGCTGAGCATGAACGCTCTTTTTCAACAAACGCCCTGTCTGGAACTCTGTAAACAGTTCCACACAATCACACCTGTGATCTGTCCGGTGTCAGTTTGACAATGCTGCGCACAGAGTCTGTAGGGAGGGGAGCACTTGAGCTGACAAGAGGGGCGTTTCAACTGAGTAGAAGGGTGCTAAGGCCATCTGCAGAGACATCTGAAACAGCTTCATCTACACTAAAAGGGCACTGAGGCTGACCAGAGGGGCATTTAGACTGACTAGAGGGGCCCTTTGACTAGAAGGTCATTAAAGGTATAGTTTACCCAGAAATGAAAATTCAGTCATTATCCTCTCATTCTCGTGCCGAAAGAAGGTCAGGTTTAGTATTTTAGTCCACTAATGTCCACTAGAGTTTCACAGGAAAATGGTGCCAAACAATTTAAGTGCATGGTGATCAGTTTTCAAATGGAAAAAAACAACCAAAAATCCATAAAATGCCACCATACTGCCTGTCTGGTGTAATCCAAGTCGCCTAAAGCCCTGACATGCCAAGTTGACTTGAAAGACACCATTTACATCATGTTTTTGGCCTAAATCTTCACTGTAGATGCTCAGCTTGGGGCCACGTTCACCATGCGTGTGCACTCCAGGGAATGGCATGTCAGGACTTTAGGAGACTCGGATTACGCCAGATGTGCAGTATGGAGGCATTTTACTTTTTTGGGGTTATTTTTTATGTTTGAAAACTGGTCACCATTCACTTCAATTGTTTTGGAGATTCTGCAATGTGGTTTTCCAGTAAACTTAAGCAGTGTTTTGCAGACTAAAAAACTAAACCTGACCTTTCAATCGGCATTAGAGGGTGAGTAGATAATAACTGAATTTTCATTTTTTGGTGAACTGTCCCATTAAGACCAACTCAAGGGATACTGGACAAATGGACTGACAAAATGCAACTGGGATAACCAAGGGGAATTTGTATTGACTCTAAGTGTGCTTGGGCCAACTGCCAATCTGACACAACTACAATGATCCCTGGATCGATTGACAAGGCTGTTTGAACTGACTAGAAGGACGGTGGGGCTGACCGAGAAGGGCACCTGGACATACTATAAATCAGGCACTTGAACTGACTTTAACTGACCACAGGTCATTGATCGAGTAGAGGAGAAACATTTGTTTGAAAGTTAACTTTGAAGAGCAACTCAGGGTGCTAGAAAATATTGCACTATTACACGGTTGAAATAAAATGCACCTGAGTGAAATGTTGATATTGCACAGTTGGTACACATTAATAGTGCAGACAAATTGCCAGCTCTGGTATGTATATAAGATCTACACTCTTAGAAATAAGGGCTCCCAAAGGGTTCTTCCTTGAAGGGCTGAGGTTCTAACCAGAGCTGTTGGCTTCTGAAGAACACCTTGTGAAGAAAGGGTTTGTCATTTAAAAAATAAGAAAAAAATGGCATGCCCAATAAGACCAAGGGTTCCATTATAATCCTTTTCATCCAAAGAACCCTTTTCAGAACAAAGACCACTTCAAGATTATTAGAATCCTTAAAGAACTTTTTCGTCAAGAGGTCATCAAGACTTTTTGAAAAATAATAGAACCACCTAGATGAGTTCTGGATAAAACTCGTGGAATATTAAAAGGTTCTCAGTAGGACACCCTGAGTGTGTTCTAGATAAAACCCAACAGAAAGGTTCTTGGTAGAACTCTCTGGGTGGGTTCTTATTAGCACCCCTAGAAGGTGGAAAAGTTCTGGATAGAATCTCCAAAGAGAGTTCTGGTTGGAATCATTACATGCTAATGGGGTTCTTTGTAGAACCTTTCATAGGCGGCTCTGGGAGAAACATTTCATAGGTGGTTCTATACCCTTTATGTTGGGTTCTGGGTGGGCTTCTCCAATGCAGACAAGCTGTAGAACGCTTTATGGTTCTAGTCAACACCCTTATTTCCAAGAGTGTGGACATATCTTGGTTGAATTAAGGTTTTTAAAATCGGCACAAAGGGAACATGATTTGCTCACGAAGCAGCACAACTGCAGTAACTAAGGGGTTTAAAGGCCTTTCTCAAGGTCGAGTCAAGCGAAGCGAAGATTCATCATCCCGGTCAAACCTGCAATGTTTGGGTAACACAACCTTTTACGTCAAAACTGCCTTCATCATCATTTTACAGACAGAGGAAGTGTCTCATGTCAGTTCATTGATGGATAGATTCAGTCAAGACATTCCTTTAAATAAAAAAAGAGGAGGGGGTTTAATGGACAAACATGTTGACATTTCTTCAGGGAACATTAAACTTTTATTGATTTTACCTTGATTACTCACAGGCTTCCCCGCATGCATACAAAAACGGTCTCAACAATTTTCTTACAAATGAACTCTGCTGAAAAGACGAATGAGCGAGTGGGAAACAGAAATTTCTCATTTTTTTTACTTAACCTTGGAGCTGGCTCTGTCTCATTACCACAAAGGGAATAGCTCTCCAAAATGATCCGGCCTGTCCTCCTTTCATGTCTCTCTCATAGGCATGGGAAATGAAATGGAGGAGGAAGGGAGGACCCGATTAAAGCACTCCCATTGCCCTTGCACCAGCCATAACCAAAGACATGCAACGCTCGAGGATTAAGCACATGATGAGAGCAGGCATATGACTGATATGGGATTTTGAAGGTCGATACCAGATGACATGAGAGGTGGATAACACTGATTAGCTCATGTCAGTATTTTAATAAAAAGCCAGTACTGACTTTATTGACCAGCAACAATATACACTGGTCAAATCTTAGCTGTGACAGACATTAAGTGTAGACTGTGCTGGTACTTTTAACCCTGGATTTCCTTTAAAGTTCCCATGAAACAGCTAGTAGAGTGCTTATTGCTTACGTTTCTTAAAACAGGCAACTAGTTGGAGACTTATCACTGACACTGATTGGTGTTTACAGTGGCCTGTAACGCTGAATTACAACAACCCGTGATGCAGCTATAGCAGTCCATGGATGAATTAAGGAGAGTCATCTTATTTGACTCTTCCCAGACTGGACGCTCTCAGTGAACACTGCCTGACCCAGACCAAAACAGCCTCCAGCACTAAAAGAGGCCAGTTTGACAACAGGGAATACAGTACTGAGGTGGTTTTCTTGCTGAATTTGGCTCCTGGGGCTGAGTCAGCTATTTGTATGGTTGACTGAGCTAATGAAAGGTGCTGGTTAGCAACTTTAGCAACAATTAAAGCTGAAACACATTAAATTACCTCAGTACTGTATTCCCTGTCAGTCTTGGAGGCAGTGTTTGGTCTGGCCAAGTTCACTAGGAGTTTGCTAAGCCCAGTTCCACTCCCCTGCAATGGCAGCTAATAGTTACAGTTGATAGCAGTTAGCACTTAGCTACTCTAGCAACAATTAAATCTGTCTCTCCATCAGGAAGCTCTATAAATTACCTCAGTACTGTATTCTCTGTTGGTTTCAGAGGGTGCATTTGGTCTGGCTGTGTTCACTAGAAGTTTGCTGAGCCCAGTTCCACTCCCTGCAATGGCAGCTAACAGTTAAGGTTTGCAGCAGTTAGCACTTAGCCACCTGGTTGGTACCGCTGCCTGCCAGTATTGCCAGATGCAAAATACAGCAATATCATCAATTTTGGGGGGCATTTTGCCTTTATTTGATAGGGTGAGCTTAAGATATCACAGGAAAGGGGGTAGAGAGAGATGGGATGACATGCAGTAAATGGGCGACTGGTGGGAATCGAACCAGCGACCACTGCAGCAGACTGGTTGCATGCGCTACTAATTGTACTACATGGGTGTCTCAAAATGATCATATTTTAACAAAAATGATCATACAAACAGAAACAACCTGGGAAGGGGCCAGGAAACCACACCGAATGGCAAAAGTATGCCATGTGCATTTATATTTTCCTCTGGCCTTTAGTGCCAATTATCCATATAGATCTTTTTGGTGTGAATTGCTGAGTTTTGGAAATATCAGCAGCAGAAATGTCCACCTTCTCTCCAATGTAATGGAACTAAATGACACTTGGCTTGTGGTAAATCGCCAAAAATACATTATATTGGCCAGAAGGCAGACATCTTTATGGCTGATATCTCCACAATTCTGCAACTCTGCAACTAGCACTACAGGCCAGGGGGAAACTATGTATTTTTGATTTTGGGGTGAACTGTCCCTTTAAGCTAAATTGTATCTAATCCAAATTGTGACTGAGGTTTACGGGCACCAGGTTTATTCTCTACAGATCATATTAACGTTCTGGTCACACACACAAGCTCGTTCCAGTTATGTGACGTGTACCGTAAGTAGCTTTTTTTGGCAGACTGTATCATCATGTTCTCATAGTGTCACGGAACAAAAAGTCCTTCTCACTGCCCAGTGAATTACAATTCAATTCGCTTTGACGATTTAGTGGAGGGTATAATTCCATTATTTCTGGGCTTAGTTGAGCCAGTAATGGATTAATGTATTATTCAAAGTTAGCTATGAATAAACTACAAGCTTCTTCAATTTAAACACTCATGAACATCCATCCCAAACAGGGATTATGTTTTTTTGGCTTGTTTTTTCTTTATTATTTGTCTGTTAGTAAAACTATCTGAATTTGCTTTCCAACTGTTGTTTAACGGTAGACTTACACCCACCTACATGTCCTTTTAATGCCCTCATCGTGCACCGTGCGTGCATAGGGCAGTATAGAACCCTTCATTATTGGCCCAGTTAAAATACATGAGAACTCCTTTACTGTTTCACATAATCACACTGCCAGTTTTCTTTTTCCAAACCTCAACTTTAATAGAGGTGGAGCAATAATGACCATTGACTAATGTCCTGACTGATCCTATAAAGTCATGTTTCTAGAAGAAGTGTCTATAACTTGAGCAGGCTGATTACATCAAAAAGAGTCAGTGTAGTTAGCAGTGATTAAAAAAAATCTATTATTCAAAATCAATCTTAAGCATAGTAGACACACAGCAACAGGACTGCTGTATAAAACACTGCAGTCAGACTTATTCTGAAATATTTTCAGCTACTGAGTTCAGCTCTGATATAAAAGTTATGATGCAGTTTGATTGATTAAATATTTATTGTATACCTTGTTCCATCTGATCTGCCTTTAAATGTCCAGTGTGTAAGATTTACAGGGGTTAATTGGCAGAATATGGCAGAAATGGAAGGTATTATTCATATTTATAAAGGCATTAGTGTATAATCACAACAATAGTTTTGGTACCTCAGAATCAGCTGTTTATATCAACAGAGGTTGCAGGTCCTCTTTAATGGAGTCCACCATGTTGCACCAACATGTTTCTACAGTAGCCCAGATGGGACAAACTCAACACTGGCTCTAGATATGACCTTTCCATTACCCAGCTCTAACGTTAACCCAGGGGGCCGGGTTTTCCTGTACTGTGTAAAACCCATAGTCAACATTACATAGCTTTGTGAACATTACATCGACTTATGTAACATAAATTCCATAACTTATGACACTTAAGATGTAACAGGACTAAAAACAATGTAAAGAGATGAAAGAAATGTAACAAGACATTGAACAATGTGAAAGATGCAACAAGACAAAAAAGATGTTACAAGACGAAAAAAACAACGGAAAAGACGTAACAAGACATTAAAATGCACGTTAACATGTATCGTAACATACTTATTTTAACACACAATGTTACGTATGTGACATCCGCCATTTATGTCGGTTATATTACATGACTTAGGTAAGTACGTTATGTAATGTAACATACTTACAGTATTTTCACCTACATAGTGTCATGTTCCATGTACGTTTCCTAAACCTGCCCATGTGGCTTTGGTGCCTAAACCTAACAAAGCTACAACCATTTCACAACATTAAACAAATTTAGAAAGTCTTTCTGGCAGAAAGGCATTATAGAGACTGAGTGTCTGTATGAGACGTTAAAGGGGCGTGACAGAATCATCCTGTGGGCTTTTAATTTGGAGTTTTAATGCCCCAATATGTCCAGAAAGAATCCAAATATATCAGTATTGCTATCACCTTTCAAGGATATATTTTAGTAGAAACCTGTGTTCTTAATATTTGATATTGATATTGATCTGAATAAGACACATATCACATTTACTTCCTCTTTGGGGGGAAGGTTTATTTGTTCTCAGTGGAGCAGTGTGGGGAGTAAAGTTTATGACTGTCCTTAGTAGATATTATGTTGTTTCCTCTTGCACTTTACACTCTTTATCTGTTGAACTCTATCTTCTTCTTATTCTCATCACCCTCACACCCGCCACAAACCCCTCGCCCTGTTCTCAAAGTGACTCTTAGCATCTGGGAAAATTTATGGAGTGTGAGGCAATTTATTCAAAGTGTGGATGTCCAAGAATTCAGTTATGGAGCCGCTTTGTGGACGAACACGAGGCTCAGGAGGACGCTGGGATGATATCAGCCAGTGTCTGTGAGTGTGTTTGTGTGTTAAGGTGCCTGTTATCAGAATGCTATTATTTTCATATAGAAAAGAAAGAACGTTTTCAGGGATTAAGTTATTTGCCTTGGCCGTAAACACCAGCGCCCTTCTTACTATCTCACATGTTTTGAGTGTATTTGGTGTAACAGCAATGAAAATACAAGGTTTCTGTAGGACACCACTGTAATTTGAATGCAAGCTTGTGTGCTGCAGATAAGCGTCATGACATTAGTGACATGAAGATGGCTTACAGGAGGAGGGAGGATGCCATGTAATCAATTGTGTTTCCAAATGGTCTCGAGTCGCTGCCTTTTGTGTTAATTGATCAACCCGTGGTTTAATTAATGGCATGCCACTTTAATGGAGAATAAATACTCATCAGTGTCACAAGGTCACTACTGTAAGTCAACTCCCCAACAGAAACAGGAGGAGGATCGTGTGGCTTTCATTAGGACTTACCAGAAGTGGGAAGTAACTAAATACAAATACCCTGTTATTTTACTTCAGTTGACTTTTCGAGTATCTGTACTTTACTTGAGTATTAATTTTTCTGACAACCTGTTACTGTTACTCCTTACATTTGAACACAAATGTCTGTATTTTCTGCTCCTTATGTCTTCAGTACAGGCTCATTACATTAGTTTTAATGCACTTGAGTGGAATTATTAATTT
Source organism: Lutjanus argentimaculatus (assembly GCA_034769285.1). NCBI lineage: Eukaryota > Metazoa > Chordata > Actinopteri > Lutjaniformes > Lutjanidae > Lutjanus > Lutjanus argentimaculatus. Next base: position 4,673,189 of record JAWZSL010000030.1, on the reverse strand, counting down.
TTATTTTGGATCCTTGTGCACTGCCCAACAATAAGAACGATTTAAATTTAAATGGATGGAACAATAACGCATAGAAAAGACGATTCCTTCCTAAATAAATGACAAAAAAGTAACTAGATAAAAACAATATAAAAGACAAAAAAGACGTACCAAGAAAAAAGATGGAACAAGATTAAAAACAATGTAGAAGACGTAACAAGACAAAAACGATGTAACAGGACTAAAAACAATGTAACAAGATGAAAAAGGACGTTACAAGACAAAACAACGTAAAAGACGAAACAAGACTAAAGATGTAACAAGACTAAAACTATGTAGAAGATGACAAAAACAACATAACAAGACAAAAATAGATCTAACAACATGAAAAACGATGTAAAAGACAAGAAAGACATAACAAGACAAAAAAGACAAGATTAAAAACAATGTAACAAGACAAAAATTTAGAAAGAGTTCCAGTCATTTAATTTTCATGATCAAACTGATGGCAAACGAATCATCACCACTGTCACAGTGTAGAAAAGTGTGTGTGTGTGTATGTGTGTGAGCGTGAGCAGCAGGCCGTTGGTTTGAATGTCTTGGCCAGATGGCAAAATGTGGTTGGAGAAAGTGAATGATTAAAGGGCGATGTGCATGGGATTTTAGAGGTAAGGTCATATGCTTTTGAGTGCTATCACGATTTCAAGGGTGCACGTGTCAAATATCAGTGTGAGAAGGTCAGCGATGAAAATATTGTTCCCAAGGAAAAGTTACTTGTATATATTGAGCCAGCTGATATTCAGTTAGCACATAGCTACCTGGTTGGTACCACTGCCTGCCAGTGTTGCCAGATGCAAAATACAGCAATATCATACTGCAACTTTAAAATTATCTTTTTTTCCCCCCCTTTTCTTAAAGATTATGTTTTTGGGCATTTTGCCTTTATTTAATAAGGTGAGCTGAAAATATGACAGGAAAGGAGGTAGAGAGACGGGGGGTGACATGCAGCAAATGGGCGACTGGTGGGAGTCGAACCAGCGACCACTGCAGCAGACTGATAGCCTCTGTACACGGGGCGCATGCTCTACCAATTGCACTACATGGATGTCTCAAAATGATAATATTTTAACAAAAATGATCATACAAACAGAAACAACCTGGGAAGGGGCCAGGAAACCACAAGTTGATATTAGAAATTCATATATACTTTACACATTCCTCCCATAATTTGAAGTGCTTTTAAAACAAAGAATAATACATAATAAACAAGGACAGGCTTCATCAAGCTTTAAAAGCTTCATTTGAAAAAAGGGATTTGATGCACCTTATGTTTCACATCCAATACCAACATTAAGTGCCAGGGCAAGAGGTAGCCAGCCCACAGTGAGGCAAAAAGTGAAGTGGAAAACACTCTGATCATATGAGATGTGTCAAGTGCAGCTCCTAGCACCAATAGGAAGCATCATGTTATAGTCTGCGGATATATATCTGAACAACGAGTCTCTCCTAATATATTATTCGACACACACAAGAGACAGAAGTGATGAGAGGAAGTCCAGCTGCTAGGGGAGCAAGTGGAGTTTACATCTTTGTTTCGCAGCCACTGTAGGTTTTCCTACATTTGTGATACTAAACTTGTGGCCCAGTGGCCAAGCCATTTTTCCCAGGAATGAAGGACAGATATGCCGGTTTTGTATGATGTGATAAATCAGGCTGTTAGAAACAGAGAGAGGGCTGATCTTTGTGTGATGGTCTTTCACACTGTGCAAAGTAAAGTAGGATCAGACGGTGAGCTCTGCAGGAAAAGACACATATAAGCAGAAGAGGATGCTGAAAGAGCTTATTTAATCTGTTCAGTCTGTTCCTGGTAGAGGCAGTTTGTGTTTATGGTTTATGTTTATGAATCATTCCAACATTTCAGTGATCGCACGACGGAAGAGGTTCAAGCTGTGTTTAATGTTGTATGAACTCTTTCAAATGTTACAGAGCAACTAAAATGCAGCTGGAGGTATTAAATGCAGTAAAATATCTGACTTATCTGTCAGTCTTTGCATCAGGTTAATAAGTTAATCTAAGTTCATTTGAAAAGAATGTGTTTTGTGAAGTGTGTTTTGTCTGACTTCTGTTTGTAGTTGGCTTCATTACCTTGAACATATCATAGTTTATTTGCTATAAGCATGACCTTCTTCAAACTGTAACCTTAAGTAAACTGTTGCTGTTAACATTAAAAAAATATTATCATTCAAAAAAAAATCTAGGGCTTCACAGAATTGTCCACAAACATCATTCATGTTAGGTAATAAGGTCACAAGATGTGATGAAATATATATGAAGGACCTGTTCTGTCAGGATGATCTGATCTTTGTTGTCAGTTGAAAGTTAGAGGTTTTAACAGCACATTCAATCAAACTGAACACCAGGAGCTCTAACGTGGGACACAGCAGAGCAATCAGTCACCATCACTTCTGAGAAAACACTGTTACCTGTTGTACTGTTGTTGTTTTGTATTTATTTTTCTGTTTTTGCAGTGGTCGTGATTTATGAATCTGTCAGATGAAGCGGTTCAATTTATTCGCCTGTATGTTTTTTGATTATTTACACACAAACACACAATGTCACAGCCTGTGCATTGTTTGTTAATCTAATTCAATTTACTGGCTCAACAACAGTTCAATCAAAACTGTCCTCTGGACAACTTTGTTCCTCAAATTCATTGCGTATATGTGTGTGTTACTGGCACTATTTCTGTTTGCATCATCTCATTCCTGCTGTCCCTGGCACCACAGACCCTCACATGTGGCCCCACCATCTTTTCCTGAGAGTGCAGTTCAGAGGAAGGCCCTTGTGGGACTCTGACTTATCTGCAGGCCTTGGATAATGGATGATGGAAATCAGGCTCCATCATGGCCAACAATCTGCTCCACTGAGGCCTCCTGGCCCCGCGCGCTGGCCGGCCCAGAGCGCCTCTCTCGGCGCCAGCACATGCTGATGGTTGCTTACTAACCCCGGGTCCAGATGCCAAGGCATCTGCCTGCAAATACAATGTAATGCTGAGGCCCTGTGGGCCAGGCCGACTGGCTGGCTGCCATTAGACTGAAGCCACCAGGGGCCGGTCCCCGGGCTGTGTCCCCGGCTTATGGATCCATCCTCTGTGGACTGAAACTGCTTTATTTCATTCAATCAGTCAGGACATGAACATTTGTGAATGGCATGAAAGAGCATTTGTGTTGACTGATATGATCCAAGAGACATAATTTGATATGAATTTCATGATTGGTACAAACGAATCATGTCCTTCCAAAAAAACTTTACTTGCTCTGTGCCAGAAAACACCCTTGTCCCACAAGAATTCTCACTTCAAAACATTTTTTAAATTGTTAAAAGCCTTAAAAATCCCAAATTAACAATACCTACTGATAACATATGTGTAGAAATGTACTAATATAGTCATCTTTTAAAAAAATCTTTAAAGTTGTGTCCCAGATTTCCGTCAACTCCATCAAATTTTTACAAAAACTTGATTTAATCAGGCATAAAAAGGTTTAGCTACACCCTAAGGACCCGTATCTTATTTCCTGGACTAGCAAATCAACTCTGTAGCCCTTCTAAGTCAAAGCTAAATAAGAATTATTCCTTAAAAATGTGCATTTTGATTACCATTAGGAGAACAAAATGGCTCCTTGCAATGACTATGCTGTGAAATGAAAAAAATGTAACATTTTGTCAACTTCGTAAATATCTATGTTCACTGAAAAAAATAATTGCTAGGAGTCTGGCCCATTATAAGGTTTAATAGCCAAGAGTTTGATCTTTTAAAATCAATTTTCCCAGCATAATTGAAGAGTAAAAATAAATCACAACCTCCTCAAGATACAGTTTTGTCCCAGTTCTCAAGAATAAGTGACATCATGATTGTTTTTTTCATGCAGTAGCACTTGTTAATGTGCAGAGTTATCAGATATCTTGAGAATCTGTGATTTAATTTTCGAGATATGAACAAAAGCCTTTGTAGGTTTTAATCAGTGATGATGCACAGATGTAATGTGCTCTGTGCTCCCTTCCAAGAGGACAAAACTGAGTGTGGCTCAGATCTCACTGTTTCCTAAAGCTTGTTGACAGACCTGTTCTGTTATAGTGGGAGAGCCATAATTGTCTCTAATGGCTTAGTTCCAATAAATGGTGTTATTGGTTACAATTTTCTGGCTGTGACATGTCTGAGTGTCTGTCCTGACAAACTTGGTAATGCCTAAAAATGCCTGAAGTGGTTCAACGTTCTCCTGGATCCGCATTCTTCTACATACATTTTATAATTTAATATATCCGAAATCTTGTTATCCAAATTTGCAGTTAATGTGATTCTGTGGCCAAGTCGCCACAGTGGAGAGAGGGTTGCATGGCTCGGGTCCAATGATGGGCAACACCTGAAGTTGTTTTATGTATCAGAAACTCTGTCATGAACAATAAGACATCTTTTAGTGATGCATATATCAGTTTTAAAAAAGCCCAAAGACAGACATCAGTTGAAATGATACTTTTCACATCCATGCAGCTGTGAAGGTCAGAGAGAGGTAAATTTAGTTTTAGCCGGCGTCTGTGTGGACCTCTGTGTAAAAGTCCATGTGGAGCCCAAAATTACCGACTGCACCGACTGAACGCTCTGACACAGACAGCCAGTGTACAGTAGTATAAATAGATGTACTCCAAATGGGACACAGCAGATGTGCATGTGAGTCTGGTGATACTCCACTGGGCGTCTGCATAGGTGGACGTGTCTTCTCCTGTGTAAACTGCAACTTGTGGACATGACAAAATGTATATGCAGATATGGATTTGTGTCCATTTATATATGGACAAAAATGTGATCTTTGATATGTTTATGTGCAACATTTTGAAAGAATTATATACTGAATAACACAAAATGAAAGAAAGAAATGACTAATTCTCTGTATCATTTAGGCACAAGTTGGGCAAAGACATTTTCTCCCTCCATACTGATGACTAGTTTCAGGGGAATTACTGATTATTTTTTATTTTGCATTATTGTTCACAGCCTTCCCAACATCAAGACTGATCAACCTAAATGAACGGGGCAATTACACATAGAAAAGATGATTCCTTGGTGTATCCATCGGTGCATATTGCACAGGATGGATGCTATGAGACACAAAGACAAAGATAAGATGAAAGACAACATAAGAAGATGAAAAATGATGGAAAAGACATACAACAAAAAGATGCAACAAGATGAAAAACAACGAAACAAGAAAACAAAGATCTAACATGTATAGAGATATAAAAATGAAGGATACGGATAAGAGAGATGCATTAGACAACCAGTCATGACATGAAACTTCATTTTAATAGCATCAAATAAATAAATAAAACCAAACTGATCTGACAAATTAACACTTGAACAAACATCTACATCATAAGAACTACCTAAAATGACAGAATTGATCTGATCTGGGAAAAATGTACTGACACGTTGACGGGGTTTATGGCCTATACTGCAGCCAGCCACCAGGGGGCGAACAGACGGTGTCCATCTTTGTATACAGTCATTGGCTTCAAAATGAAGTTGAAGTAAAGATCTACACTTATTATATAAATTATGTAAATAATAATTATGTGCACCATATTTTACCACATAAATGTATAAAAAATATATTACAAATAATCTAGTACATAATATGTATAATGACAAAACAATAAGTGCTTTTTATTATTATTTTATGACTATATGATGTGATAAAATGTAGTTGGAACTGATCTGTCAGAAATACTCTACAAAGCAGCAGCTAGTTTTGAAAAATGGTCATATAAAGCTCAGGATATTGATCTTTTCCTTCAGTTATGCATTTTATAATTGTCAGCATCGAAGGGTCAACACCCTTGCTTTAATCCATACCAGTCTGCTTTACCGCATTATTTCATCCCTCCATTAGGCTAATCTACTGCACCCTCTGACCTCGAGTCAACACCACCACCACCTCCTCCTCCTCCTCCTCCTCCTCCTCCTCCTCCTCCTCCTCCTCCTCCTCCCCCCCTCTGGACTTCATACAGTTAAAAACGATTACATATCCTAATGAAATGGATCCAGTTCATTCATCAAAACTACGTCGACATGACTGCCATGATTCCACACACACACACTTAACCCTCCAATGCTTCACTTACCAAATGAAAACATTTTTATTGATACCTATGCCATTGTCAGTTCTGCTTATCGGCCAGATTATCAATTCCTTTGATTCCTGATCAATTTTCTGTGTGGAAAAAGTAAGCCTAGACAAGTTGAATGGATGATTTTTTTTTTTTATCTAAGAAAAAAATCTGCTAAGCCTGCCTGTGCAGAGCTAATGTAGTTATAGCAGGATATTTACCCTCAGTAGCAGCTGCACGGTTCGGAAGCACTGGTCCTCTGTGTGGTAACGTGTCAAATACATGGAATACATGTAATATCAGCCCATGTTGAGGGTTACTTTAAAAATTGTATTCCAATACAGTTACTAATTACCTGTTAAAACGTGTAGTCAGTAACGGAATCCAAGTATCACAATGTCAAACTAATGTAACTTGATTACTTTTTGTTACTTTTGGAATTACCTCTATAAAATGTGGTGAAATTATTTAGCCTGATACAGTGTCTTTAGGGCTACAACTAGTGATTATTTTCATCATCAATTAAGCTTTCTATTATTTTGTCAATTAATCAATTAGTTGTTTGGTCCATAAAATGTCAGAAAACGGTGAAAAGTGTTAATCAAAGCTCAAGACGATGTCCTCAAATGTCTTGTTTCGTCCTCATACCAAAAATATTCAGTTTACTGTCAGAGAGGAGTCAAGAAACCAGAAAATATTCACATTCAAGAAGCTGAAATCAGAATTTTCTTTTTTTAAATCCAAAAATCCAAAAATATTGTACTGTAAACTAAAGTACAACCCAACTTTGATTGAGATCAGGCTGTAAATAGTTTTTTCTTTTCTTCTTGGTTATTAAAAAAACAACATTTCTGAGAGACGTTTTCTTGTTATTTGTCTTATTATCATATGACTCGGGGCTCATTTCCTGTACGTGTCCTGCCGAGTTATGGCTTTGACTGTTTAAGTCTGTGTTTGACTGATAGACCTGCAGTGCAGCACCAACTGTTTGCTCTTTGGATCTCGGTTGCATCATTTTGCTTTGAAAAAACGCCCATAATAAAGGCACTGATTATCAGACATCTTTTAAAGGTGACACGTTCGACTTCTCCGCGTCGCTGCCTTTGTATCTGCGGTTTAGTTGGATAAAAGTTAAAAATCTTTTTCATGTGCTGTTTCCATTATTTTGTTCACCACCACCGCTACTACCACCACCACCACCACCACCCCTGCGGCTTTGCGTTTCCCTCCGCAGAGCTGTCATTCCTGCAGTGGAAGGGGAGTTCAAGGATTCATCAAACAAACAGCAGGCCTCGGTCTCTGCAGAAACCTGCTCAGCTGGCCAGCCCGGGTCCACACATCATGACTGAGCTAATGAGAAGGGCCTCGACGGGTCAGTGTGTGTGTGTGTGTGTGTGTGAGTGTGTGAGAGAGAGAGTGAAGCCTGGCTCTTTGCCAACTCTAACCCATCCAGGTGGTTTGATTAAACACATCACTAACACATTGTCTGTGGGTTAAGCAGAGGGGTCTGAGAGGAAAAGTGAAGGGTAAAGTGGAGGAAGTAGACGTGGAGCCGAAACAGCTGAGTATTCAAAAGACCAAAGAACCAGATGTGAGAAGTAACTAAGTACAAATACTTTGTTACTGTACTTATGCAGAGTTTTCAAATATCTGTGCTTTACTTGAGTACTTATTTTTCTGGAAACCTTTTACTTTTGCTCCCTACATCTGAACACCAATATCTGCACTTTCATATATTTCTCATATCTGCACAGGCTCAATACTTTAGTTTAGAATTTATTTTAGGAAAATAATTAATTTTTTATATTGCATCATCGTGCGCTGCCTTCACAACACCAACACTCATTTTGACACACAAAAAAAGACTATTCCCATTTATCACACACGTCAGACGTAACAAGATGAAAACAATATACAAAGATAAAAAAAAAAATAACAAGATGAAAAACAACATAAGAAGGTGAAAAATGTTGTAAAAGACAAGAAAGACGGAACGAGGAAAAAGATGAAACACGACACAAACAATGTAACAAAGGCTAAAGACAAAAAAGACATAAGACTAAAAACACTAACAAGATGAAAAAGACGTGAGAAACAACAAGATATAAGATGAAAAAGATGTAACAAGACGGAAAACAGTGTAACAAGATGAAAAGATTTAACAAGATGAAAAAAAACTAAAGACTAAAAGGACATAACAAGACTAAAACAATGTAACAAGACAAAAAGACAACAAGACTAAAAACACTAACAAGATGGAAAAGAACAACAAAAGATGTAACAAGATGAAAGAGGTCTAAAAAGATGAAAAACCACAAAAACAACGTAACAAAATGAAAAAGATGTAACAGGACTAAAAACAATATAACAATATAATAGAATATCTACAGAACAATGTAGATATTAGTCGGTCTTACCTGTAAATGTTTCTTTAAATTAAATGTGGTGTTGAGACCCGTGAAGTGTTGGAATGTGTGCACACCACACATGGTTGCATATTGTTCTTTATTTTAAAATGTATTTTTGTAAATCCCGCAGTATTACACCTTTATTGCTGCACACCTGCCATCTGCTCCCTCAGTCCTCGTGCTGCACACTGTCTTGGCGACTGGAGCTTGATGTCGTATTGTTGGTCTGATGTATGACCCGTGTGCTCTGTCAGGTGATCAGGTATGTGGAGGGGTCTGCTGTGTTTTGTCATCCCCAGCCAACATTGTTTATTTGCAGTTCATCTCAGCTAATGAGAAAGATGACAATAATTCAACCGGTTTCAGGATGGCAGCAGTGAAAATGAATTGTTCACTTAATGGGACATTAGACGCCATCTTTTTTAAAAACCCTCTCCAAGTGAGAGCTGGGCTTGTGGGTAACTTTCTGCCTACAGATACAAATCAGCAGCTCAGCTGTACCACTGACTTTATCTAATTTCAATATTTTCAATATGCTGAGGGAATCAAGAGTGAAATCATATTCATAAACTGTTCCCTGACGCTGGATATAATCTTGTCCAGTATTTATGTAGTAAAATTGGGAAATGAATTGTCTGGCATGGCTCGTCTTTGCGCGCCCACCTTCTGCGAATTCATACATTTCAAAGAGGAGTGAGAGGGAATGAATTTGTCACGTTACAAAGCACACAGATGACAGAATTAGTCATTAATTATTGTGTGAAATGAATGAGAATTGGTCTGGTCAGTGGGCATAGTGAAAGAGTTCATATATTCATCTACAGAGATTCACTTTAGGGTTCCAGAAATGAGTTTAATTCAGCTGAGAGTCAGTTCTCACACTTATTAAGTGCTTGTGGTATTAATCTCTCTTTGTCCAATTAGGCGTCGTGTTTCTATACGGCACTGGGCTTTGGTGAAAAGTGCTCATCGCTCAGTGGTATCAGTCAGAAGCTCCAGTTAATAAGTGCACCATGCTGAGATGGAGCCACACAGACCATTTAACACAGAAAGACCTTCAAATTACATCAAAAGTCACATTTTCCTTGGAAAAGAATGAATGGAGAGTTTCACTGAAAATATTACATGGATATCTGCTTGACTGAGTAGTAATTATTGAATCGAGAATCCAATTAGCCTTAATTGCAGGCTTGGGAGCGTTACTTTAAAATGTATTCTACCTGTTTAAAAATGTAGTGTATAACCTGATCCAAGTATCACAACATTAAACTAATGTAACTTGATTACTATACGTTACTTTCGGATTACTTCTAACCACAGCTGGTTGGCCCTAAACACACACCAGGCAGGTTGCATAGGGCCCCGCAAGGTACGCTAGGGCCCCACCTCCCCCTCGTGTCAAAGCGGGTGTCAGTGTTTACAACTTTGATGAGAGGATGAAGCAGAGCTAAAGAGAAAATAACATCCCGAGAGTGAACGGAGTGAACAGTAATCAAGTAAATTCACAGTAATGTTTATCAATAATAATATGATTAATATTATTGCATTAATGTTACTGCTGTTTTGCTGCTGTACATGTTTATGTTTGAGCTCATTTGCTAAAATGGTGAAATTTCCACCTGGTTTTTCAAGAAAATTGTCAGATTAGTTGGTTTTGCTCCAACCACAGTGGTGTTGAGACTTGTGACGTGTTGTAATGTGTGCACACTGCACATGGTGGTTTGTTCTTTATTTTGAAATGTATTTTAAAATTGTAATCCTGCTAATAATAATCCCCATTTTCACTATAAGTAACTATAATCTGATTACATCATCTTTTGTAACCATAATGGAATAGAGTTGCCTTTTTTTTGTATCCTAAATATGTAATCGGTTACGTGTAATCCGTTACTCCTTAACCCTGTTCCTAATGCTGCGTGACTACTCATCATTTCTTCATTTGACGAGTCAGCTGCATCAAAGGTTAAATTATTTCACTGTCAAGTGCTCTGTGTTAACAAAATGGAGGTTTCTTATGAGTATTTTCACAGCAAGATATTCTTTTCTGCTAATGTGGAATAAGTAATCAAGTTTAATGGTTACATTCCCAGAGAGCTTTGGTTTTTAAATGGCCTTAAAGTGATAGTTCGTGTAATTTTTTACCTACAGTAGACAACAGCTGGCACGACCCTAGTTTGGAGAAGCAGAGGAGGGCAACAACACAGAAGCTAAGCAATGTACTGCTGTGGACAGGGTCAGCAGCAAAATATACTTTAGCAACTTAAAAAAGGTCCACCAAAAAATAAATTAATAAAATTTTCAGTGTACACTATATTTAGAGTATTTTTACAGCTTTACTTTGCTGTCAGAGAGCTTTCTCCAACGGGAAACTGGGGTTATATAAGCCTCTATATCACTCTCTCCAAATCAACCAAACTACAGAGGCAAAATCAGAAATTATACTTTGTAGAGCGCAGGAGTTGCTGGTGTACCGCTGCCTCGACCTTTTTCTTTGTTTGTATCATTGTGTGACTCTGATGTTAGTCACACAATAACACAAACAAACTAACACACAAACAAACACAGACAAACTAACGAATTGAGGCATCTGTAGTCCAGCAACTCTTGTGCTCATGAGGTAGAATGACTGATTTTGTGCATGGAGTTTGGTTACTTTGGAGAGAGAAATATTTTTATAACTACTCCATACAATCCTACATCAAATAACCCTAACTATCCCTTTAATATCTCCAGCAGTATGCACTCCTGTGCCACAACAGCACGTGTGCGGCTGTGGATTTTTTTTTTTTTTTTTTTTTTTTTTTTTTTGGACATTGCAAATGGCTTGTGATATTTTATGTGCATGTGTAGAATCATTTATCATCTGCAGTGCAATCAGCCAGCCCTCCCATCAATTCTGCAGGTCGTAGAGAGGAGTGCAGAATACATAAATGCCTCATCGCTGCACCATTATATCCCTGTTTGTCTCTGGGCCAACCTGAAAACACACAACAGCCCAAAGGCATGAGAGTTCCACGGCTGCATGGATCACCGATCACATTAATGCAGTTGTGGTTTTGCCTTGATGACTTATCATATTCACACGAGGTGAATCAGAGTGTTTAGGACCTGAACTATTAAAATGTTAGCGCTTAAATGGGAGTCATGTTGAATCAAGGACTACGAGCTGTGATATTTCAAACATTACAAAATTGATAATTGCTGTGAAGGGAGAGTTTAAGGCTCCGGCGTTTGGATTTGTTCCCCACTACTGTGTGATTTTTAAGGATTAAGAATCGAATTTGGCTCTCGGCCCCCCTCAGCTAACATTTGTCTTAAGGAAACAATGTGAGAATGAAAATAAACTTTTTAAAGTGTGCTCGCCAGCAAATCATACTTCAGAGGAAGCCAAATGAGAGACTCAGACTCTTCTTTAGGGTTTCATCACCTCTTCCAGATTTTTTTTTTTTTTTACCTCTATTTTTAACTTAAAGTTCTTCAAACTCACTGACTCACTCAAGTCCAAACTTGCGGTGCAGCCAAACATTTTAAACTAGAGTCTGACTGATATATTGCTCGGCTGCTATTTTTGACCCAACAAATAAATTAGAATACAAATGAATAAAAGTCATAATTATGAAATAAAAAGTCTTGTCTTTCACTGGTGGAAACGGGCGTCCATAGAGGACATAAACTCTGTTGAGTTTGTTTATGTTGCCGTTTATGACGTCGACTCAGACTTTTGGCTAAAATGTCTGGACCTGCACAAGCAGAGCGCCCTCTGCAGGCCCCTGCAGTCTTGAGTAGTACACCCCAAAAATCACTCCCAGTCTACTGTCACCTGTTGACTCGTTAAGTTTATTTGTTAACGAGCTCAGTTTAAGTGTAATTTCTTTCATTTGTATGTTAAATGTTGTATGTGACATGTGTAATTTCAGTAAACTTGCTATTTTGTTCAGCACACCATGATATTGGTGACTTTGCTAGCTTGATGTTTCACAAGTCACTTCACGTTAGCTTCATGAGAAATCTCTGTGGTGTAAAGCTACTTTGCTAAGTAGTAGCAGTAGATTAAGCTAAACTATTCCATTACTTGTTTCAGTATTTTCTAGAGCTTTTTATTAGTTGGATACCACTAAACTGACTGCGTGAGACCTACATACATTCTGTTGTATTAAAATAAATGACTGCACACACACATGTTTATTACCTATGGTGTGCAGTGTTAGAAGAATAATTCAGAAGTACTTATGTTTTTGGATTAATATTACTGCTGATCAGGGTTGGGAGGGTAACTTTAAAAAAGTATTCTGATACAATTACTAATTAGCTGTTGAAAAATATTGTCAGTAACATCCAAGTATCACATTATTAAAGTAATTAACTTGATTACTTTCCATCACTTTTTGAACACCCCACTATAAAATATGGTGAAAATGTTTAGCCTAATATAGCATGAAAATAACATGAAAATAATAACAGAAGCAGACCTACATCCTGTATAACCTGGCTAAGCCAATATAAAACAATCACACAAGCATTTTTTTCATTTTCATGCCAGCACTCATTGAAACAACAACCTCACAGCATGTTGTGAGTGTTGAAAAGACAAAGAAATTTGTCTCTCTGCGACTCATTTCGTTTCTTTATCTAAAAAGTGAACTACTCAGTCAGACAGTAATTTAATGTGAAAGTATCACAATTACAATTTCAAGCAGTTTCAAGTACGTTATCCAAAAAACCAAGCACTTTTCAAACCTTGCAAACATGACATTAAAATTCAAGTGTTTTCAAAGATTTCCAACTCCTGCTACAACCCTGGTTTATAGTGTGGCTGTTCTGTGAGAACAACAGATCTCTAAAAAGTCAACTTTTCATAATGTCAGAAAAACAGCCCTGTTTTCAGCTTTGTGGTCGCATTTTCCAGGGATCTGGCTTCCTGTGGTCTGTCTGCCTCCTCTTTCCCTGTCATACAGTCTGAGTAAGGTACAGTTTCAAACTTGATTTAGTGGACTAGTTTATAAATTATACATTTTTTTTAGCTTAAGAAGTAGGAGAATTTTCCCAACCCCTAAAGAAACACTTTATTCATCAGTTTATCACAAACATTCACAACCAACACATCTGGAGGTGCATGGTTTTCACTGGACAGGAAGGGAGAGAAAAAGTAAAGTAAGTAAGGAGTAAACGGTAAAATATTTATCTCTGAGATGCTGTGGAGTAGAAGTATAAAGTCAGATAACATGGACATGTTTGAGTGAATTACGAGTACCTCAAATTTGTGCTTCAGTGCAGTACTTGAGTAAATGTACCAGTGATTAAAATGCATTTCTGTTCTGTTGTGGCTTTCAGCACACTGTGGTGCCAAATCTGGTTTGTTGGTCTGTTCTGGCTCCCCCTCCTCCTATTTTGCAGTCTGAGTAAGCTAAGGTTAAATGCAGTTGTAAGCTTGATTTAGCTGACGAGTTCAGAACGTGAGTCAAAACAGGTTATTAAAGAGTTTTTTAATGCCTGAATAATTTTAATTCCATGATTGCATTTTGCTTGCATCATGTGAATGTAAGTGTTAAAGTTATGTGGCTGCACGGTGCCAAACAGCTTGGGTGATCTCAGTCTGTGCATGGAGTATAATTCATTTCTTCTTAAAACAATAAACTTAAAAGTGATTGCAATACTTTTTTGTGATATAAATATAACGCAGGACCTCTTTCAGGTTATTATTTGAGAGATGTGCATCTGTATTTCCCAGTACACCCAGCTAATCGACATTTTAAAATCGTAGTTCATCTATAGTTGGTGTTAATCCATTGCTCTCTAGTGTCGGTCAGAACCCTCCAACTCTGAACATATAGTGTATTCACATAATCATCTGTTCTGTGTGTGTTGGCAGATTGAAATAATAGATTGTATGCAAAACAGAGCAGAAGTGAAAAGTAGAGAGTCACATTCATTTTGCCACCGTGTGATGTGAGAGCATGTTTAACATACAGATTGAGATGACAGATGATTCCAAAAGGCCCTTGAGATGACCTTGTTCTTTATTAAAGGGTAGTGTAACAGTGGAAATACACGTGATACTTTTTATGGTTTTCCCTTTTTAAAATCCCAGTCAAATTACATTGATGACCAATGGAGCAGAAAGCCTCAGATCAACTGCGCGCCCAAGGTCGCTGACTTAGAAAATTCGGGGAAGTATGTCAGTGGTTTAATGACAAAATTGTCTTAATAATTAATCTCTCAGTTGACATGGTGGGTACTGAAATGATTTTGAAAAAAAAAAGAGAAAAAGAAATGTCTCAAGTCGTAATCAGATTGAGAGGCTACAGTATATTGTCTCCCAGAATTCTTCCATATAGCAACACAGCATTTAAAAATCCTTTAAATAACAATCAACAGGTTAAATTCTTATGTATTAAATACTTTTCAACATAGCCTTTTCTTTTATTAATATTTTAAGTTTGGCTCACAAAGTCCCATTAGGAATTTGCTCATCAGTGTCTTCTCCTTTACATGTTGCTGCCCAAGATATTATTGCACTGATAATTGAGAGTCAGCACTCTCAAATACACTATTGGTGTAGAGTTTAATTTTTGCTTTAACCAGAGGCTGAGGGGAGAACCCACAGGCATGCCTCTCTTCAGAGGGGCTCACTTTGAGAGCCTAGTGGAGGTCCAGTAAGGATGGGGGCTCAGACCTCAGACTCCAGGCTGGATACTCTGCCCCAGGGCTTTGGCACATAGGGACTGTTGACTCTGCGCGCCACCAACACCTGTCTCCGCTCTCTGTTCCTGCTGTCACTCATACGAGGCAGCATTGCCGCGTTATCTGGGCAGTGGCTTGTACAGGGAAACAAGTGGCACATGTCCTTGGAGCCGTCATAGAACTGGGACGGTCCCTGGGCCAGTGGCCCCACATACACTGGTAAGTCTGTGTACGAGTTCAGGTAGGTGGAGTAGTGTCTGTGCACCACTGTGGAGGAGGAGCGGCGCAGGGCAGCGGCATTCTGCAGGATGGCTTCCCTGTAAGAGGGCAGCCGGGTGGACTCAGAGTACTTGAGCTTTTGCTTGTAGGGGTAGGAGCCCATGTGGGCTGGGTCCAAGTAGGCAGGCTCAGCAGCCAAGGGGTAGCAGGACAGGTTGTGCCCCAGACTGCCGTATAATTTGTGGGGCTTAGGGTTGGCCACTACCACCCGTGGAAAAAGGTCAGGCATGTCTACGCGGGTGGCTTGAGATGTGGATGTGGAGGGCTTTGTTTCATCCACCTGATGGATCCTGTCGTTGCCCCATGTGGCTTTGAGGAATGAGGCGCGGCGGTTGAGTTTTTCCTTCCCCAGGAGTGGTATGTCATCCATTTCAGGCTCCAGATAGGACTTCATACAGGAGTTGCAGCTGGTGCTGCCACCTGGGTAGTGTCCTGCAGTGCAGGCCATGGCAGCAGCAACAGGGGCATGGTTGTTCAGGAGGTGATTGGCCCTCAACTCAGCAAGGCAGGATCGAGGTTCATCATAGTCCCCTCTCACTCTGGGGTCTGCAGCATCAAACACGTAGCTATGGGACCTCCTCCTCCGGCTCACACAGTCGGGGGGGTAGCTAAACTTCCTCCTCACCGGTCCTTTGTGCTCCACGTAGATATCGGGTACCTGGAACTCCCTGTAAGGAACAAAAGGGGACGTGGGGTGCCGGGCCTGGTTCTCCACATACAGCCTGCTGCTGTGGTGGGGGTTAGAAATACCAGAGGGAGCAGGGTCCCGCATGGCGAGATGAGGGCTGCTGAGGCTGGAGATCGGCAGAGTCCTCTCTAAGACATGCTGACTGCTGCGGGTGGGCAGCGTGTAGCGGAGTGGGGTGGGTCGGGTCACCACCCGGGGCTTATCCAGGAGGGGCTGGGTGGACGTGTCCCCATAATGAACTGGGAAGGTGGGTGTGAGGGCCCTCTGAGGGTATGGTGAATGGTTGTCTGTGATGCTGGAGATATAGGGCAGACGGCCGTGGGTCATGTCTGTGGTTGTTACTCTGGGTGGCAGGCCAGCCCGCACATTGTCAGCTCCCCGCCTGCTCCAGTTCTCTATTGTTTTGGTGGCATTGTCTAGAGAGTTCTCCACTCTGGCAGAGGACACCATGTCCTTGGCTGTCTGCAGCATCTTTAGCATATTGGCTTGTGAATAGTTGGTTGTGACATCCGGACTCTGCATGCTCCCATTGCGGTCAGTTGACTCTACTCCATTGAAGCAGCTGTAGATGCCCTGCAGAGAGACGGAGAGACGCAAGGGTGAAATTACGAACTTTAAGCTTCATCAGAATAAACCAACAATCTACTAAACTCCCAAAGGTTTTCAGTCATGGTTCTCCACAGATGATTAGTTTTGGTCAATTTCTATAAATTCTATTAACTTACAAAGCAAATGAGGTGCAAAAAAAAAATAGCGAAGAACATAAATGCAGAAAAAAGACAGCATTGTTGTATCTGGTGGTTTCATGTTCGTGTTGGTGTGTTTGAAATGTTGTTTGCACAGAGCTTGCTCTTAAAACAGCTCAGGCATATAAATGAGCGAGTTGCTGATCATGCACTTACCATATTAGTTTCTCCATTTTTATCCCACCGGCTTTATTTTACTTTCAAATTGTGTATCTGTTTAGAATACTTAATCTCACCTCTGAATACTGTCGACACACAGATGAAGGTTTTTTAATGGGACAATTTAAATTCAATTTCTCGGGGATCACGGCCATCACAATATTTCAGCAAGTATCCATGAAGTTCTTTTATTGCTTTAAACTCATTTTATTTCACTATCTTTCTTTATTGTTGCCGCCCTTGAACTATTCTAATAGGTGTGTTGATTACTTACTGCATTGCCAATATTTCTTGAGCTACGTTTTGAAGGATACCTGAGAAGGAGACAACCGGCTTTGAAGTGCATTTTTTATGCAGCAAGGCTGTCGCATACATAACTATTAGATTCTCTTGAACTTCTGTCTGCAAAAAGTGTTTTGTTACTTGTGTGGCTGATTACATACATTATACAACCACAGCTGTCATTAAAGGAAAATATGCCAAAAGTTGTACTGCCCATGTTGCTGCAGTTTTCTCTTAAAGGGATAGTTCTGATCATTTGCAGTGTGGTTGTATGAGCTATGGCTCCCACCATGCTCACAGCTTGGGGAAGCAACAGGGGTATTGGTGTAGGAAGCTAAGCAATGCACTGCTGTGCACAGGATCAGCACAAAATGTATTTTAGCCACCTAAAAAAGTATAGGCTATATTTAGAATATTTTCACTGCTTTACTTTGCCATCAGACAGCCTTTCCTGACAGGAAACTGCTATTACATAAGCCAGATATTGCTCTCTCCAAAGTCACCAGACTCCTTTGGTAAATAGTGTAACTGGGGGTTGCTGAGTGTTTGTTTCGTATTCACTGAAGTCACACAACAACACAATGAGGGAGTGGTAGACCAGCATCTACTATGCTCTGTGAGGTAAAATTACTTTTTTGTGAAAGGAGTCTGGTTGCTTTGGAGAGGGTGACAGTGGCTTATAAAACAGTGATTTCCCCTCGAAAAAGGTGGTCTGACGACAAGGTAAAGCAGTGAATATAGAGTGAATTTAAACTGATTTTGCTGCCGACCCTGTCCACAGCAGTATGTTGCATAGCTTCATACACTGGTACTCCTGCTGCTCCTCCAAATTGGGGGCATGCTGACCACCATCTGTTGTAACACACAACACACTGACTATGGATACGTTCATACAACCTCACTTGAAAAAATCCTGAGTAAATTGACCCAAATATTTATTTTTTGTACAGAGGTAATGGAATATATTGTAGTAACTTTAAACCGCTTTGTCCTGTCTGCGCTTTTTCATATGTGGCAATTACTTACTCTGCTGATAGCCAGGAGGAAGTCCAGGCGCTCTGATTTTCGGACCGAGTGTCGTAGTTTCCAGTAGAGCAGATGTTCCCAAGCGAAAACCAGCAGGCTCAGGCCCATGGCCACAAGCAGCATGTAGAAAACTCCTGCCATGTTGTCGATGTCCAGCTTACTGCTCATCACCTCTTTCTTCTCATTACGGCAGATGCCTGTGAGCCAGACGGTCTGCAGCTTCTGTGTTCACCTGTGAGCGAGGAGCACAGAATACAGACTTAAGCCCTATTTGCATGACAGTAGTATTCCTAGGGGCCTTTGAATGAAGTAATGAAAAGCCCTCCAACCTCTCATGAAATGCTTTTGTGTGGGATCAAGAAATTCTCTCAAACACCCAGCACCTCAGATACAACTGTACAAGGTTGTGCAGTTTTCCTGTTTGTGATTTAGTGAATCCAAAATCGATCCTCTCGTCCCTCCCTAATATTTTCATCACTTTTTATTTATAAATGTCAATAGATTTCATCTGACTGTTTGTCATCATAAATTACTTTTTATCTCGTTATCCTGTTGTTTTCACAAAAAACATATTGGCATTGACTAAAACCGGCGATGAAAATTCTTAGTCAATGAAATTAACACTGCTCTGTGAGAAGTAATAATATCACAGCACTTTCTGTATGGCCTCTCAGTTTGACAAAGTGTTGTATTATTCCTCCTTCTTCCTTACCATCTATTGCGTACTTCTGCCAAAGGTGACCAGGCTTTTGCCAGAGGCATCGAAATAACTTGCCCGAGGAGCTTGTGTCCGCAGAGTGAGTGTAAATCACCTCCTGAAACCTGGTTTTATTGATGTGCATTTATGATGCTGTCTCTCATTTCATAAATCTTTACTGTAATAATATTTTGTACCCTATATTCATACACATTTTCCCCTCGCCACTTCCTTGTTTCTCTTCTTATCCACTTACTTTGGTTCAGGCTCATGGAAAACATGCAAATACAGTTATTCTAGCATTACTGGTAACATTCTGTGAAATTCATGCAGCATCTATTGTATATATATGAGGATTTTACCATCAGCCAGGAACTGAAGCAGGGCCAGGTCAATGGGTCGTTTCCAGCGTGAATCCTTCTGCAGGGCAATGCCATAACCAGTGGTAGCAAACACTTTCCCACTGCCAATGGTCACCAGCTTGCAGCCCTCGTCTTTGCCAGCCATGTAATTCAGCACAGCAGCATCATAGATAAAGGCATCCAGTTTCCTAGCAGGGTAAAGAAAAGGAGTTTTACTTAAATGGTCATTATATAACAGTTTGGCTCCGCTCTGGCTCTCAATTCTGCTGTAAATATGTATTTTACTATCTTTGGCAGACACTTACCCTGTTTTGAGGCTGTTGAGGGCATCCTCTACTCCCTTCTGGTTGTATTTGACCATGTGGGAGTGCATCTCTGGGTAGTTACTCCTTATGTTGCGCTCTGTGCTGCCATTTGGGACCGTACCAAAGCGGAACGGAGGGTACTGCTCCTGTGGCTTTTGAAACTGTTGAAAGGTAGAAAAAGAATTGATAATGATAAAAATGATCAGAAATATTCATTGATTACACGTGTAACTGAATAGAAATTGTATAATTTCTTTCTATAACAATATTTGCCCTAGTAATTATCACTGTAGAGACCTGGGATATGAGCATATAATCAAAATTAAAGGTTGTTGTATCACCCTGGTGGTGGCAGGTTGGCAGTGGTTTTTTACTGTTATTTAGAAGGTATAAAAAAAACTCTGAGATACTAAGACATTCACCACATCTTCATTTTTGTGATTTCTGTCTCAACTCCCAAGTGCATTTGTGCTTGTTATCCTGCTGGTCTCTTGCTCTGTTAATTTACACATCTAACTCCACAGTTCAACAATTGGACACAACATCCAAAGAGATCCAGATTCCTTCCTCCTTTCATTGTCTGCAGTAAGAAATGAACTTCTCATTTTATCCTTTTGCTTTTGGCAGTACTATACGCATTTAATTAGCTGCGAGGACAGGAAGTGGGACGAGGTGGAAATACAATCGACAAAATTGCACTTTTTCATTAACCTTATGCAAATACGTTCTCAGCACATTAGTTGAGGGACAATTTGAGCTAAAGTTTGTGTATGAGAATGGGGGGGGGATATCTTGTCAGGACGTTCTGAAAATGAATCAGACATCTTCTGCATTCTGATATCAAACCTTGAGCAATCTCTTGAGGTCACATTTTATATGTATAGCCCCAAATCACAAGTTTGTCTCTCAGAGATTTTACATTTTGTACAGCATACATTATCCTCCATCCTCAGCCCCCGACATTTAGATAAGATTTGGAGGTCATGATGTGAAATAGTAGGTTCATATAATAGACGGAAGTAGCAGTTATAACATAGACCAACCAAGAACTACAAAGGAGCAACACTGCTAAATACTAGCAGCACAGAATAACAGAATTACACTATAGAGCCAAATGAACTGTAGTGGTGGATGTGTCTTTTCTTCTTCAGTGAATGGCCCTTATATCTGTGTGGTTCAATACTACAAAACCAAAAACTATATAAACATCTAAAATCTTAAGTGACTTCTACTAACAGAAACACGTTCCACATGTTGAGGAACCTGATATATCCTGCTTGGGTGCTGACAGAAAGTAAACAGGATGCTGGTGCTGCTGTAAGAAGACAGATTGCTGGGTGCTTCACTTCCAGCATGTGAGCAGAGCAGTTGTACTGCTGTGTTCACACATTTACAGTTCGCAGAGTTTGTAGAGAAGCATGTCTGTCCACAATGCTCCCACACTTTAGATGATCGCGGCAAAGGCTCTTTGCAACATATTCTGTGGGTGGATCCGCGCTTTGACCGGGCACAACAATTCATAGTTGATGCACATTATGCAAATCGGCTTATTTCCATAATCGATGACATTGTTTATGTTGACAGATTGTCCCAGCCCTATATATAAAATATAAGAAGAAATAGACATGAAATAGTGCATGCAAACTGTTGTCTGTGGTGTCTGAGTCTAAATGCTCACCCAACATGTGCTACAACCTCCTCTCTGAAAGGTTTGCAGCGCTACAACAACATCCTATTACTTTGACCTTGGTGTCTGAGAGGGAACGCTGATTATTTGCAAGACCACAAGGAGTCTCTTATCAGGGAAACGTAAAGTGTTTGACCAAACAGCTAATGCTGTTGTTTTTCTGGTGAGGACGGTCTTCATATCTCCGTGTAGCATTCCTAGATTAAGCTACCATGCTATATCTTGATAGCATGTTACTGAAACATTTTCACTGTCCTAGTGCTATATTGGACAGAGATGTAGTGGATTGAAGGAGGTTAAGCAATGTCAGAGACTAACATGATGTGTTGCCCCATCACAAGGACTTTTCTTATAAGTGAAGTGTCCATTCTGTAAGGATGAGGTAATCATCTGCCTCAACACAGCGCAGTGTCCTTACAGCAGCTCTGCTCGTCTTCATCGCTCTTTCCTCTGATACAAGGTCACATTCTGTGGCTTCATCTTGTACTCATTTACATTTACTTAACCTGAGGGGTTCAGCACAGCTGGACAAACAGCAGTTCAACCCTCCATTCTCTCCATGCTGCTGCGCAGAATGTTGTTCAATAATCTATGGACTCGCTGTCTTGTTCCTTTCTCTGCATAGCAGAGTTAATGTATAATGAAACGGGAATTGTAAATGACTTTGCCAGAATCGTAATGAGCAGTGGACAGCTTGGTCTTTTCCTCAAATGCCTCTTTAATCCCTTCAGTTGCCTGCAAGCAAAGAGTCTACAAACCAATTCTTGTGCTGATGGTTTAACATGGATTTCCTTGTCAATACTCCTATAAAACAGATCCTCAGGCCAGACAAATATGCATAAGATAATACCAGAAATTATAATCACAGTCTCCCCAGAAAATCCACTTGTGTATTACATTTCATAGGCTTTTCACAGGCATCCCTGTCTGAAGAGTGTGGTCGTGTAATTCAATTTCACCACTTACTCTATGAACCCTTTTATATTTCACAGGGAAAGTGAAAAGGCAGAGCCATGACATTGCCACTTCCGGATATTTGCCTTCATAGCTCCGCCACACAATGTTTACACACCCCAAAATAGACCACTTTGTGTTTTTCCTAAGCTGTACATCAAACACAACAACACGCCTGAAAACACACACACAGGACTGTGTCAATGACAAAGACAGCTCTGTACCTTTTTGTCACTCAGTCCAGAGACCGTGTCGATGTATTGCTCCTGGATCATGAAGGCTGCCAGGTTGGCTGTGTAAGAAGCCAGGAAGATGACAGCGAAGAAAGCCCAGACCAGGACCATGATCTTACTGGTAGTGCCCTTTGGGTTCTCGATGGGGACCGAGTTGTTGAAGACGATTCCCCACAACAGCCACACCGACTTCCCAATGGTGAAGGTGGGACCTCCGGGATCTAGGGAGGATGAAGCAAAGAGTTGATGTTTTAAGCATTTGTACAAATTTTGGCGAGGACAGTGTCTTGAATCTCGATTCTCCTTTTAGTTGATATCTGATGCATGATCTATTGTAAAGCTGTTGAAATTTGGACAAAAGCTGGTATTAGTTGTTTTTAGTGCCTGTCACCAGCACCACTGGGTATGTGGTGCTAAATAAGATCCAGAAGCAAGTGACCTTTTTTTTTATTGGTGTAGTATTTCAGTACAAATCGAAATATGTCAGTGTTGCCATTATGATGAAGAGCTCTTACATCTTTAACTTGAAATCAAATGTCAAATGTCAGCTGACTGACTTATGGAGGACAATAACACACAACAGCAGTGAAGCAGCTGTCTTGTTTGGTATTCTGAAGGACAACTCGGTTAAAGTAAAATATATAGAACCAATTTAACGTCCTTGTGAAGCAATGACAACATGTCATATTTGACCTTGCTATTAATTTCGATATCATATACGGGATGCATCTTAAAATACATGGAGACAAAGATCAGAAGCCGAGCCACGAGCGTAGCCCCCTTTGGTCTTTCTTCATCCATTATAAGATGTTTTATAGACCACATGGCTCAGAGATGAAACTGCAGTATCTCAATTTTCCAGGCATTGATCCAATATGTGGCCACTGTAAATAGGCTTGGATTTCACATGTTCTCTGAAGCCCCTCGGGCACTTAAAGGTCCAGTGTATAAGATTTATGGGGATCTATTGGCAGAACATGGCAGCAGTGGAACGTGATGTTCTTAAGTATGTTTTCATTAAGTGCATAAAATAAGAAGGTCCTTGCTATGGTGCTCATTATGCAGTAAAATGGTCCCTGATAGTGTTATATTATTGTGATGTTTTTGGATTAATCAAACAGCTGCAAAATGAGCTGCATTTTACTGCCTTAGATGTTTAAGGTGGTGTTAATTTTAAGCACATGTACAGTATACTGCTGTGGTTTAACCTCAACTCATTTTCATCCCAACTCGTCACATACGGATGATTTGTCACAGCCCCTCGGTGTTTGATACTGAAGCACAAGATACCCTTTAGAGGCTGTATCTGATGTAGCTTGTAAATGAACCTTGTAAGCAGCATTAAGTAACATAGGAAGTGGAACTAAAACGTCTCTCTGCTCATTGTAAAAGGTGGCTTAATCAGAAACTGCAGCGATGATGCGTGGGTCAGATTTTTAAAGATCCACACCCACCTGACCCGTTATATGAGCCAATCCGCACTGCCCGACCCGCAAAAATATGTTTATCACAACCCAAACCCAACCCAACCCGCAAATCATGAACTTTATCAACTTTATGAACTTTATGAACTTTTGATCAGAATAGAGGCCCACATGTGTAGGTCTGCACTTTCTCGTTTAGCCTGTGTTTGGCTCCACAGTGGTTACACTGTTTGCTGTGCAGAGCCAGACAGCTGTGCTCACCCAGGAATACATCCAGTCATTTTTGCCACCTCCCCCCAAATTGTACTGAGATCTGTGCCCTGTTCTGAGAGATTTACAACCACCTGCAGTGTCCCTTTGCCACAGACTGGTCAGCATGCAACTTGGCTTTCAAGAGTGTTGCATTGTCTCTTTCAGCAAAAAAAAAAAAAAAAAAAAACACTGAATAAAATAAAACTCTGCTTCTCTACAGTTTAAATACATCAAGTCCAAAATAAAATGGCAAGAAATCATTTAATTATTTCTATTTGCGCTTTGAGTAAACCATACTTTCATCTGTTATGCCGTTGCTGTGGTTGTGAAGGGGGGGGATCAGCAGATGGACGGGGGAGGGAGGCGAGACTCACCCTTTGCAGTGACCAGGCTTCGGTTGTACCCAACCGGACTGCAGTATTCAAAGACGAAGACCGTGATGGCCACAACAGTCAGACACATGACGAACATCATCACCCAGACCGCTGGACTGTACGGTTCTACAGGGAGAGAGGACACAGGGCAGAGTCAGGCAGGTGACAGACAGGAAAGGAATGGAAAGGAATCGCTCAAGATTCAAATTTCAGCTGTTGGTAGTGATTTTGAAGTGTGAGTAAAATGATATTTGATTAAATAACAAGATCATGTAAAAGACACTACATGCAGGAAAATATGATGTAATAAAAAGCTTTGAATATGATAAAGAATACGAATTTTTGAAATAAAAGTAATCAGTAGAGAGGTAACGGGAAATAAGGAGGGGAGAGGGGAACCGCTTTGCAATAAACGTCCCTGGCTGGAAGACCCAGTCCCATTGAATCACACGATATGTGACATAACCGCTAGGCCACCACAAAGCCACAATATAGACAATCATGACTTCAGAGCACAGAGGAGTTCCTCACCTAAAAAGGCAGACGGTGAGACAGTCCCGTTACTTCTGGCCACCATCACGCTGATCCCCGTCTCCACAAACGGCACCGAGAAGTCAATAATCTCAGAGCGCTCTTCGTTTATGGTCAGCGAGCCGATGGCCATGTCCGCCCGCTTGTAGAACACCTGCAGGGGAGGAAAGTCAATAGAGATATTTTTTGGGTGAGATGAAAGTGCAAATGGAAAGCGGATGTTTGTCTGACGCTATCATAAATTGGACCCTGTGTAGCAGCGTCCGACATAATACTGCACGTCCACCGCTGACCTTTGAGATAAATCTCATCTATCAGTGAAGTCAACACACTCGGCCTCTGTCCCTGAGGGTGATGTACTGTCTGCCTCCTCCAGCGACCACCCAGCAGCCAGACGGACACAACTGAAAAGCCTGTCCTGATGCTATCTTGCCTTTTTCCACCACTGCATTGTAAAACATGATCCACCAACTAATCCATCTCTAATCCATGAGAAGGTATTGCAGCATATAGCATAATGCCTATTACATAAGGCGTCTGCTGACAAAATATTACAAGCAGGAAGTGGAACTATAATCGCTGCAGGCCAAAGGTGACTGCTGCTCGGGCTCAATAGGAAGTGATGCTCTTCTCGCTATTGTTAGAACCAAGCGTGGGAGTAATGGATTACGTGTAACAGGATTACATAATCTGGATACAAAATGCAAGTTAACTCCTTTACAGTTACAGATGATAAAAAATGTAATCAGATTACATTTACATTTAGAAAAAATGGATTATTAATTGTGATTTTGAGTCTTTTTTTTTTAATGAAAAAAGTCAAAATTCTCTGATTTCCAATGTGAATATTTTCTGGTTTCTTTACTCCTCTCTGACAATAAACTGAATATATTTGGGTTGAGGACAAAACAAGACATTTGAGGGCCATTTTCGGAGAATTTAAGGACCAAACAACTAATTGATTGATTAATTAATGATTAGTTGTCAGATTAGTCAATAATAAAAATAATCATTACAAGTTTTTCTGACAGGATTAATTGATTAATCGTTTCAAATCTTTTTTTAATAAAAAAAAAAAAATACAGCAAACTGAATATTTTTGAGATGTGGACAAAATAACACATTTGAGGACGCCATCTTGGCCTTTGATCAACATTTTCATCATTTTTTAATTGAGAAAATACTCTGCTGACTAATGAATGATAAAAATAATTGTTATAATGAGATACTGTAGTGCTGCAGAGATGATCTGGCCTATCTTGTTCTCCAGATAAAAGAAAACATGTTTGTCACAGACTTCAATAAATATCACATCATCACAAGTTTTCTGTCCAGTGCAACATGAACTTTGCTAAGTAAAATTTATCATTTCCACTAATCTAATCGCATATCACGATCACAATTTCAGTCAAAATAATCGCAGTATGGCTTTTTCACCAAATGGTGCAGCCCTACTCCCAACCCTACTTCCAACCTCCAGCACAGTTCGAACCCCCCACCCACTCCAACCCCTTTTCCAGCTTTTGCTGCTGCCACACCACACCACTGTTTATCATACTGATGGAGAGCTGGTAGATTTACAGTCCAGACGCTCCGCCTCATGCAAGCCATTAGCTCTCCTATGGAGGTTGATGCCTCATTGAGCACAATAGCCTTCCTGTTTGTGAAAAAAAGGGGGAAAAAAAAGGCCAACTAATGTTGTATCCTCCAACTCCTCAAGAGGAGGGCCGGCCCCAGGAATCTGACTGTGGAGATTATTCACAAGGACACCTACTCCTCCTTTTTGTACAACAGTCCCTCCCTCACCCACCACAGTGCCCTTGGTACCTATCCGTGCACTCATTAATCATGACTTGAAATTGCTTTTCCTTTTTATTTATTTATTTTTTTATCTTTTAACTGAAGCAAAAAAGACTCTTGTCTGAGGTTTTCATTCTTATTTATGGTTGACACACAATGTTTTACTTAAGGAAATGATGCATCTTTTTCTTTCATAATCTCTTTTAAAATTGAACACCACAATGGGTCACTAAATGGGTTATACTCTGATCACATGAAAACGTTATAAATGAAGAATCAATAACACTTCAAATTAAAGATTTGCATACATAGAAAGCTCAAAAATGACCTTTGAGGTTTTAATCGTTGATAAAATTGCACAAATTTTGATGATGATGGATGGAAAATTTTTGCAACTACTTTACCTCAATATAACAGCTTCAAAATCATTTTGATGGTGCACTGGTTTGTAACAGGGGGAATGGTCCCTCTGTCAACGCCTCTTCATGCATTGTGTAACTTGGTTTGACAGGTACGATGTTTTACAGCACTGTGCCACACAACACAGACTATGTCACTGATTTTGGTGAAACTGGATAAAGTGTTTTCTGGCTTTCTCTGATGTCGATAACAATACCGGTGAATTTACATGATTTTCGATACCCAACCACAGTAAAAAACTCTGCAGAAAGTAGAAACATCTGCAGAAAACACCAACAGAAGATGCACCAGAATACTTTGTTTACATGTCGAAACAAAATTGGTTTACGAACACCTTTTTCACCTCTAATGAATGTGCAGGTCTGACTTTTAGGATGCTCCCATGTTGTCCTATAATCTGTGATCTACACGCGTATCTTCTGATTTAAGTCATCATCTGTGTTCTTTCCCTGAAAATAAATTCAGGTTTTGCGTCATAGCGGTGATTTTTTTCACTCCTGGCTGTTGACTGCGTGATGAGAAGCAGCTAACAGAGAATTGACCTCATTCATATTCTTGGCGATGTCACTCTGTCGATGTCCTGAGTGAAGTGGGACTGCTGCCACGTACAGCTAGCTGCCGGTGGCTCTTACCTCTCCGATCATCCCGTTCCAAATGCCCCGGACCAGCTTTCCGTGCTTGCCGTTGGTGACCAGGTAGAGGTCGTAGGAAAACTTGATGGTGCGGGACAGCTTCTTCAGGATGTCTATGCAGAAGCCCTTACAGCACAGTTTTGTGTATGGCTCAGTGTGACCCACGATACTAAAAGACAAAGAAGGAGACAAAAACAGAGAGAATGTGATGGATCTGATCTTCACTAACAGCATCATAAAGATTTTGGTGAAGATTATTCTTGAAGGTTTCATTTGGAGTTCAAGTGCAGTGTGTCTTTCCTGCTCTGTTTCTTTGAGGAATGTTTCTTTACATTATAGGTTTCTGTTGTTCTAGGCTGTTCAGTTATCATTGTTACTGATGATGCTGTTAAACTCTGATTATACATTATCAATGAAGTTAAATCACCAATTATCATATCCAATATATCACTTGGATTAAACAAGGATATCACTATAATCAAAGTTCACATGTGAAATAGTGAAAACAGCAAAATGTTAAAAGGACAGTTCATCCCAAAATCAAAAATATAGATTTTTTCTTTGGTGAGTCGTGCTATTTATTATTTGAATAGTTTTGGTGCAGTTGCAGAATTTTGGACATATGGGCTGCAGAAATTTCTGCCTTTTCTGGAGTACAGTGGGACTAGATGGCACTCGGCTTGTGGTGCTCTTTGCGCTTTGAGCAAGTCCTCAATGTCTTGTTTTGTCCACAACCCAAAGATTTTCCAGTTTACTGTCATAAAAGAGTAAAAAAACAGGAAATATTCATATTTAAGAAGCTGAGATCAGAGAATTCTGACTTTCTTTACTTAAAACATCACCCAAATCAATTAATAATCATTTAATCGTTGCAACTGCACTGATTTACACAAAGAGGTACGGCTGAGAAGGAAAAAGGGGATGACAAGTAAAGCTAAAGGAGTTGAAGGAAGTGATGGAGGTGAGGAGAGGACCAGCAATCTCCTCAACATCGAGGCTGGGCCTCTGACGTCAGGAAAATGGGGAGGGGGGGGTGAGTTTGCAGGAGGGAGAGTTGGAGCTACTCCCCAGGCTTGCGCATTATGTCACGGCCCCAACAGATGGACGGACAGCTGGGCGGACCAAAACAAATCCGACATAAATTAATCACAAACAAACAATGGCAGACAGGAGTGAAACTCATTGCTGGATTATTTGGACTGGATAATGGCAACTTGGCCTTAACCACCAGCCTTAAAATGTTACCTGAGGGGTAGTAAATGAGTACTTAAAGAGTCAATATGTCACTGCTAAATTAAGACTCAAGCTGGGAATCGTTTTAGATTTGCAGTGCAAATCTGTAGTTCAACCCATTTATTGTGTTTTTATTATTTAAACCTACTGCAGAAGCTCATTTGTGTTTGCCATTTTTATTCAGTGGGCCTTGTTAAATGTAAACTAGGGTTACATGTATGTTGGCAATGTCACGATAATTACTGGAGTCAATATAAATTTGCCAACAATCAGAATTTATGTGTGTCTGGAGGGATGCAGGGGTGATTAACAGTAATGGTTGTTTTATTTGTGTCTGCATACATTTTCCAAAAAAATACTATATGACATTATTTATCAGGACTGCATCTATCATATCCAGTATTGATTAATCTGCCAAATATTTTCATGATTAATCAATTTTCAAGAAACCAGGGAAACATCATCAAATGGGTCCAACAGTCCAAAACCTTAAGATATTAAGGTGCTGAATGGTGGTGTGCTGGGATTTTATGAATTATATATTGCTTTATAATTACCCTATTTCTAATTTTAATTTTACTTCTCCTCCTTATTTTAGTGTTTAATCACAAGCTACTTTAATCTGCTCACCTTGCTTTTGCTTCTCTTTTCCACTCTCTCTCTCTCACACACACACACTCTGGAATAATTACTGCACACACAGCAGCTCACCCCGCCCCGCCTCTTTCTGCTTCTGTCTCCCTGTATGTGTCTGATCTGCTGACTTTCTTCATCAGCAGGACAGGATTTATAAAGTTTGAACTTTTTCTCCTACAAGTGAGAAGAGGCACCTTCACACAATAAAAGTCAACGGAGAGCGATGAATTGTCTTCCCCTCTGGTGGGGGCGGGGCTTAAGTGTGCCCTCTATAAGACGCCTTGGCCTGCTGACGTAGCATAAAGCGGGAAAACGTCCACACATGACCAAACAAGCACGAGACGTCCACCCAGGAGATCAGGGTTCATGTCCCATGTGAAACCAAAATGTTATTTAAAGTTGTATGGTTCATAACATTATGTGACTTTTGTCAGGTTACTTTTGTGTCACGAGCATAGAGTGACACGTGACTTTCGTAGTCACAGTAACCCCAGACATCCTAAACCTTACCGTGTAGTCAGCGTTGTGCAAGTTCACACTTAAAGAGCTGAATCAAAGTTCAGTTCACACAAATTAAAATGAACCAGTTCATTTTGAACCAAGTTCACAGTTCCAAAAATCTGTCAGCACGCTCTGTCTCTCTTTGATTTAATCAGCTGATGATGTGAGCGCCGTCATCTCTATTAAGAGTGAACAACACTCACCTTCATTAATTGCAAACTGATCCATTCAGTTCACCGTTCACAAAAAATGTGAGCATGTGCATGAATTTGCTAAAAGAAAGCGGCATTCACTGAACAACACTGCATGTAGTTTTTATGCCTAAACCTATCAAAGTAGTTTTAGTGTCTAAAACTAACCAAACTGCAACCCTTTCACAGTAGCCAGAGGGGTACTAGACACAGAGGGACATGACATTTGGTCGGTATGTGACTAGTTGGGATGAGAACGTGTTGGCCCTGTTTAAAGCTTAGTTTCCTACACTGGTACTCCTGCTGTTTCCCCAAACTGGGGGCGTGCCTACCAGAATCGACTTCTGATAAGTACCTCACACAACCCCACTTCAAAAAATCTGAACTATCCCTTTAAGATTAAGCTCGCACTACCCCAAAACCCCCGACACTCCTCTAATAAGCACAGCCTCTTCTTGTTTTGAGCCATGCAAAATGTTCAAACCCAAACTAGTAGCACAGCGTAATAAAATGCAGTGTGGAGGCAGGCGAGCTGCCGGTTCCCTCAGCAGTCCTGTCATGTTTTATTGTAATTTATTTACTGCTGCAAATGTGTTAGCCTCGTCCTGCATTGCTTTTAAAATGCTACACATTGCACCTGGTTAAGCATTTCATTGGAGACTCAGACTTAATCTGTCCTCCCCTGCCCTCACAGTTTTTCCTCACGTCTCCCTCTCCTCCAAAGACCAAACAGTTTGACCCAGACTTGTATGTGGTGTTGACTAAAGTATGCTAAACCGTTTTAATGAGGACATATGCCTGTGTAATACCTACCACATGCTGACAGCAACAACAAGAAAAAAAGACACGGCATGCCTGCTTATGTACAGTACTGATCTTCAGACAGAGCACGCAGCAGAAGCTAAACGGACAGTTTGAGGCTCAGCATACCAAGTAAAAGAGGCTGACGTAAGGGTTGAAATCAATTCCCCTTACTTATCAGCAGGATTACCAAGAACGTGGGGATGAAAATGTCCTTCAGTTTCACACTAACAGGATGACGCCAGTGATGTGAGTCAGGAAGAGGGAGAAAACACAGAGTCTGGTGGCCTTGTAAAAAAAAACATCCTGAAAAATGCATCCTTTCTCAAGCAAACATTCACCGGTTTTACCTTCTGAATTATGAGGATTTTCTGCTTTTTACATCATTATTTTGAACTGCTGGACAAACAAAACAAGCACTTTGGAGATGCCTTTCAAACAACTGTGATGGGCATTTTCCACTGTTTTCTTCTCTATTTGCAGACTAAATGATCAATCAGTTATTCACAGGAAATAATACACAGATTAATTATGCCAGAGCCTGTCATCATATTTGCACATTTGTTTTCCATCCATTATAATGAACAGAGCCTGAAATGAATCAGAACCAGGGCTGTGATCCTCTGTTTCAGGTTTATTCACTTTAAATGGAGCTTAAATTAATACTGAATGTTCGCCTCATGAGTCAGTGTCTGTTTATGAGTCTTAAAAATCATTAGTAATCTTGCCGAAGGAGTAGATGTTTAATGGTTGAATTGAGTCTGGAAAGTAGAAAATCTGGGAGTCACCGAACCCCGACTACAGAGTGTGTAATTTCAGAGAAGTGGGCTTTTATTTTTGGGATAACGGGCTTAGCTTTACATCGACAGACAGTTGTAAACAGCTGATCCACTTACTTACTTAATTGTCCAGGTATGATGTTGCACTTGTGAGGGTTTGATCTCTGCAGCCTGCAGACAACCTGCCTGAGCTTTTTGAGTCTAGGGAGGAGGAGGGGATGGGGGGGAACAACTCGATCCAATACTTTATCCACCTTTGAACATTAGGGTGTTATATAACTCACCTTTCAGGCCACTTTACCTAGAAGAGCCCATTGTGAGAGTGAACTTTTCCATAAATGAAGGCTCTACAGTGTGTGAGGGACCTATTTCTCTACTCTAAAAGTGTCAGTAGCTGACTTTCCTCGATGCCAGCTTGACAGGACCGTATTAGACGAGCTTGACGATCCATTTTGTTTGTTTTTATTTATCCACAGAGAGGTTATGGTCCACCATTAGACGTCTCTGCTTTCAGAGAAACCATAACAGACACACCTCTATAGCACATAAGGTGGGAAGTGTGAGGTGATGTGGCAGCGAACTAGTGAGCCATGGGCGCAATGCAGAAAGCACTAATGACACGTCACCCCTAACCTCCCCCAGACCTTCAGTCTAATGGATCTGCACCCACACATCAGGACCAGGAGGCAATGAGACGAACCGCGAGGCGGCGAACATGCAGAGCCGAGCCCCAACAAAACAGAAACAAATGAACACTTTAGAGGAAAACGAGGCTGCCGCAGCAGACTGAGAGCAAACACGGTGCTCCCAGCATCCCCCCTCTCACCAGATGCCAGGGTTCAAGGCTGAGCTTTAAATCGGCTGCCTGTGGCTTTAAACCAGGTCTTTGGGAATTGTTGCAAATGTGTGTGAGGTTATTTATTCAAAGTATGGAAATTCTTAGAATAATGTTTACAAGCAGCTCTGTGGATGGTGACAGGCAGCAGTGTGTAGCAGTGTGTGTATGCTACACTGTCAGAGGCCCTCTGTGTGGCTGAAGATGTGTCTGCATCCGTTCTCAAGAAAGTTTAAAGACAACACCCTCACTGAGAAGCTCTTGAAATGTTCACCTCTTCAACAACTTGTGTCCTGTGGTGCTGCACATCTGTCAAATTAGAAGAAACTGAAATGCGAAGTGGTTCCAACTACTGGGACCAGAAAAACAAAATTTTTAGTCTCGTGTCAAACTAAATTGTGCTGAAAAAACATCTAAATATTTACTGAAACGTATCGTGCAAGTCTTCTTCCCCTCCAACCACCCCAAAAAATCACAGGTGGGTGTGGCTAGGTGGCCCAAAGTCAATTTTTACTTGCCCCCGTACCAACTGTTAGCAGTCATTATTAAAAAGATCAGATAAACTGTTTCTTTCAATGTGAATTTCTGGAGGGTTTTTCCTCTTTAGGCATCTCAGAACTATTGAAATGAAACCTTGTGAAAGGGCAGCATCTGTCTTTAGTTAAACTGCTCAGTTAATGTACATCGACATGCATTGATGGATTATGAGGTAATGAGCCCCCCCAGACAGAACGCTTTAAAAGCCTCTGCACCATCTATGTAGTAGTCAAGTAAGCACTGAGGTGGAGGTTGTGTTAGACTTTTTTCATTGCCTGTGATTTTGACAGAAGAATTGTTACCTGTCATTTTAAATTTCAGTCTTTGATGATAATGAGACACGGCCTATTTAATACCATTTATTTTTCAAAAACAACTTCATCGCAATAACAAACTCACAGATTACGCATCCGTGCAGTCACTTTTCAGGTCACACACAAAGCAAATGTATGATTTTTTCCTCCACAGTGACAGTGGAGGGCACTAAAACACTGCAGCCATTGTGCCCAAAGAGACAAATATGAAAGATGTTCATATGAACAATGTGGGATTTCCTGGTCTTTTATGCACTTGCTCCCTCAGGAGGAAATCTCCCAGCATGCTCCCCTAATGCCCCCTCCCCCCTCGCTCCAGTTTGTAGCTCTTCAACGCGCTGTCAGCACCCGATAGCGAGATAAGTTGACTATGATGTCGAGGTCAGCAATAATGCCCACATGATCGGGGGGGAATCTTTTTTGATAGATTTAGTTATCTCTGCGATGTACTCTTTGAAAGTGTTGCATCTGAATTAGTCAGTGTTACAACAGATTGCCCTAATGGTTTAAATCTGATAGAATGACAGATGATTTTTGAAAAAAATGGCAAAAATATTGGCAACCGCTGCACAGAGGTCAAGTTTTACGTTTACTTTTTTCTAGGGTCCATATTGCATGGTGTCATCATGGTGAACATAAACTGAACTAGACTTACATGTACTAAAAACCAGATGAGATAAAAACTTCATTGAAGGGGTCATACTGGCATCATTTTTCTAACAATGCTCCAGGCTATTCTGGTCTTCCAAAGGGAATTTTGGGACTTTCAGTCTGTGCCTGGTCGGCCTGTTGGGTAATCAGTTCACAGGCAGCCAGCTAAAAGATTGAGGAGCAGCTGCTTTAAACAGTAGTGAGAAAGTTCTCTGTCCAAAGTGTGACTAACCAGTGGGTTGTTAAACATGATAATTACACGGCTGTGCTAAATGCTTGATTCTGATTGGTCAATTTCTGATTTTTTTCTACTCTGGATGGGTGATAAGATCACTGTTATATTAATATTTGAAATATGTCAAAGTTTGTGCACCACCCTGACAGGGTTTATTTCACAATAAAGACCCGCTCACTGCAGATCAGGCCTGGGTCATACAGCTGAAAAGTCTATCACAATATTCAGGCTTCATATCGGTAAATATCAATAATTATCGATCATATAACTGACTCATGGCATGTTGTGTACCCCAAAGGGTGGAAGCTGCTGAGGTGATAAAATAAGTTTGCTGTATTACTGGTCTTGGTCGGGAAGCTTTTCCTGCAGTTTACACACAACGCTATTCTGATAGTTGTTGTTGTTTAGCGGTGGGCGATACCACAGAATTTGGTCCCCATCTGATTCCAAGTAATTCAGGGCCAGAATGTTGTCTGTACTTTGATGCAGGGGAGAGCAGTGTGTCATTATTTATGAGCTGAGTGCATCGTCCTCAGGCTAAATCTGCCTAAATGTAGGAATCCTTACGTTCAATCCTCACATTCAGTCCTTCCATTTCATATTTCAGCTTTTCAGTTCCATTAAAATAATTCATTCAGATAACAAGTTTCAATGGGCTGAGTATATTGTTTTAATGTCTGAATATATATTCCAGAAGTAACATCAATTGATGAGCAGTTACAGTTTGAAAATGGAACATTAAGTAAAGCTTTTGTCTAAATTATTAATTTAAGTACCATATACCTGATTATTCCTGCCTCTCTGAAAAAAACTCTGCCAGTCTTTTCTGTCTCTGTGTTGGGAGTCCTCCTTTCTCTTCTGTTGCAGCTCCAAGTTTTCTTTGTCGCGATGTTTTGTTGTGTGTTTGAATAAAGTTGTAGGGAAGAGTCATCCGACTGTATAATAGTGTAATAGTTCCAAATGAAGCTCCACTTTTGTTCACCTGTCACTGTGTGTCACAGTACAGCGCAGGAATGACGCCTGTGTAGTTTGAGTGAACACAGACTCAAATAGCAGTTTAGAAGCAAAAGAGCAAATGTTCTACACAACTGAACTTTGTTTGCACAGGCAGTTCTGCTCTTTGAGGAAATACAAACTGGAAGACATAGAGGAGAGAAACTAAAACAGATCCCTTTTTTGGCTTCTATCCTACTGATGCCAGAATTGATCTTCAAAAACAAGATGCAGTATCGGAAGAATCCGATATTTTGGGATCGATCCGCCCACCCCTGTTGCTGATCCATCCATCCTTTTCATTTTCTCCGCTTATTAGCGGTCGGGTCGTGGTCTCTCCTGATGAGTTGATAGTTGTCCAATTTAAAAAAAACAACAACAAAAGAAGTGCCACACTGGTGAGCTGACCTGTCATTTTTTATTTATATATATATTTTATGAGCACTCATTTTGTCGCTGTTTCTGTTTTCTCATGAGTAAATCCACACTGTTAGTTGTCTCATGTGTCATCAGGACAAACCCGTGAAATGGGCTGTTTATGAGTCAGGGAGGAAACATGTGGGGGTTTGTCTGTTAAATGACTGGCTGTTTGCGTGTCACTCAGCACGCTTTATTATCAAGGGATATGACAGGCTGTTTATGAGCTGGGGTGTGTTTGTTATGTAATTTCATGGAGTGCATTGAATGCATCAAAGTGAAACAATCGAACATTTTATCTAACTACTTTCTTATTGCTATTGATGACGTGTCTATCGCTGATACGTATCACTTTCATTTATTTTCCAGGCCTGGTGTAGATTATGAATGCTACACCCTCTGTATATGCAGTATGCTGACACCATATGACACAATTTAAAGGCACTAGAGACGATTATCTGGTATTTTGAGAGCTGTGAGGTTTGGGAAAGTGGTGAAAAAGTTAGTTTCAGCCCTGTAGTATGAGTCTCATGCGTCCTCAGTCACTAATGAGACTATTTTCTAAATGTGAACACGTATCTTGCATCCTAAATAACAACAAATTAAATCTAAAACTGTTACTGGCTACCATTTTTTAGAATGCAATGTGCATGAAAAAATGGAACAGTGCATAACTTTTTTTTGGTTTTGCTACTGGCATAATATATCACCCATCAGCTGCCCTGTTCTCTAAATAAAACCAGTATCGCTCAGCTACTAAAAGTTAGCATACAGATCTCAAACATGAGCTTGTGAAGCCACTGATGTGTGAAGTTGCTGAGTGCAGCTTTGTGGCGCTGTGTACTTGGTCCTGTTGCTCGGAGGCTCAGGGGAGCTCATCTACCAACTGCTGCACTCAGTCTCAGCTTTAATTAAATCAACTTATGATCTAACTCCCACTGAACGCAGCTAATGTATGGTGACATTATCTTCCCAGGTCAATACCCACCTTCACTAGGGCATTACCTCTGAATTAATCTCCTCCGATGTGCTCTCAGGGAGAAGAGTGTGCGTGCAGTACAAAAGCGGCGAGGAAGAGATCTTGAGATTTTTCTCATCCCACTGGAGAAACATGTATGACTCAAAGCAGGGAGTTTGTGTTAAATGCTTTGGGCTACTCCAGTCTAGTCTGAGACGGGCACTGGTGGCCGTTTGTCAGGCCTCTCTCTGCGGACAAATGAGGGAACTGCACAGATGGTGTGCTGGGCAGCGTAAATGTATGATTGAAAGGGGTTGAGGGATTGAAATGGAGAGCCTGCATGAACAATGACTCTCCATTCAAAAAGCACTGATGTGGGTCTGAGGTGTGGGCATGCTAATGGCTGTGGGGGGAACTTTGGGTGGCATGAAGGAGATTCGGATAAAGAGAGGACACCCTGCATTGAGGATTAAGGAACGCAGTTCTTATCTTGGTTGTAATCAGAGGCTGACTGATAAAATGGCTGGTTGATATCAGATATACCAGCTCTGGTGCACATGTCGATTGATGAATAACAAGAAATTGCACTTTAGAAATATCAAAAATATGTCTGACATAACTTTAATTATCTAATAAATTAAAAGCTAAACTCTTTTAAAATCTAGACTTATGTTAGCCTACATATTTTATTGTAGAGCTGCGGTGTGTACTTGCTGTTTTTATTATGTAAGGCATTTACTGTAGTCTGTATTGCACTTTGAAATTTATTTATTGTTTCTACTTGTTATCTGTAGGACTACAGGTGGAAATTAGCGTCTCGCTAAATCTGGTGCAAACATGTTTTCATTTCTTGTAAATGATCACACTGTCTTTTATAAATCAAATAAACTAAACTGAAGTGCAATGATTTATTGATCATTAATTGATTATTAAATTATACACCACCTATTTTGATAATCTATTAATTGGTTTGAGTCTGATTTCAGCTTCTTAAATGTGACTATTCTCTGGTTTATTTGCTCTCCGACAGTAAACTGAATTTACTTTGGCTGTGGACAAAACGAGACATTTAAAGACGTGATCTTGGACTTTGGGAAACACTGATCAACATTTTCTTGACCAAATAACTAATCGATTAGTGGAGAAAATGATCAACAGATTGATCTATGGTGAAAAGAATCATCACAGGAAAGACTTGAAAAATAGACAATGTGAAGCACATGGACATACGACAAAATATGCAACTTGAAAATGTCACTGTTGGGTCTGGGAGTTGTGGTGAGTGTTCCAGAGTCTAATAACAATAGAATTATCACTTTCTTGCAGTCTAAGTCTAAGTCTAAGTCTTGCAGGGGATATAGCACTGACACCATGTTAAAGTAATTTAACGATAGTAATCTGTACATGCATGGATAAATGGCAAACAGGAACTAATAGCTAATTTGGCATTTTATGTTGTTT
Source organism: Lutjanus argentimaculatus (assembly GCA_034769285.1). Classification (NCBI taxonomy): domain Eukaryota; kingdom Metazoa; phylum Chordata; class Actinopteri; order Lutjaniformes; family Lutjanidae; genus Lutjanus; species Lutjanus argentimaculatus. The sequence continues at coordinate 4,634,566 of JAWZSL010000030.1, read as the reverse complement.
TTTTGTGTGGTACTACTTTCTGTACTACTCAGGTCGAATGTGCCCCCCTGACCCAACAACTGGCCCCAGTCTGCCTCCCCTCAACTGAAACTGGTCTAGAACTGCCATTGAATGAAAGTAATCTATAGTTGGATTGTAGTCTCATTATGCATGGAGATCTGTCTTCAGTTCAAGAAGGATCTACCTCTTCACCCTTCAGTGCAACGTTCACTGGTCAATGTTTCTCCTTCAGCTGACCAAAGCGCAGATCGCTTCATTGAACTTCTTATTGACTTTATCTGCTCTGCCTTGGATTTTCTTTGCTGCTTCATGAAAATGCACCATTGTCCCGACAAGGGGAATTACGCACTTTTTATGCAGGCAGGATGATTTGGTCAGCATGAGCGATAAAGCACTACAGTGCCCCATAACACTGAAGGGATGTGATCTTCATCTTCTGTACCCCCGATCTCGTTAACGCTATTGTCAGTAATGGGTAATGGCCAGCGCTTCTCTCCCACACTAATGAACACCAATATCAGTCTCTAGGTGTTGAGGATTGATGACATGGCCTAATCGTCCCATCTAATTGATACCCCACCATGCAGCACATATATTTCCCTGATTGGGTCACAGGGTGATCCCTGGGATATTGCACTCTGGCCAAGCAGCCTAATGAGTATCTCACCTCATTGAGTGATAAGAAGCCATGCCTGGGCTAATGGCAGGGGAAGAGCCTCTTAATCTCAAACCTAATGGCACTCTCAAGTTAGATACAAAATCAATTAAGCTGGGCATGTTAACATGTAAGAGCTCGTGTGGGACTGTACAGTAATATAAAGAGGGTTTGCATGAGAAGGTTTATTTGACTTAAGATGCTTTACAGTCAGACTGATGAGTAAAAGTGGACTAAATGAGGAGAATCTCAAAACATTGTGTATCCTTTAAAATCTTTAACCATGTATGACAACATCACAGCATACTGAGTGAGGTATTGATGACTTGTCTTTACATACATATCCTCTGATTTCAGCCAGACATCTTTGGGATCTCATGTCGATTAGGTTTGGTTTAGATAGTTGAACTTGAATCTAGTTTTAGGTTGATTTGCTTTTCTTTAAAGATTATCTGTCAAAGATCCAAGAAAACTGATTCACTCAAGTGTTGTGATTCTTTTTTTAATGACTATATAATTAACTGTTTGATTTTATTTGACATACCTTTGAATAATTAGTGCTGACTCAGTTAGCATGATGCTTATAATGGGGAATTGAAAACTGATCCATATTATGTCACATGTTTAACATAAAACTATGTGGGCTAATATGTTCAGCCATATATTTTCTCTGCTCCGTGAAAACAAACTGTCTGCTGACTTCACATTGCTAAGTCAGTCTGCTACTTTGCCTTCCAGACCTCACACTGACCAGCTACAGTGACTTTAAAGGGTCAAAACTCAAACTCAAAATTCCCAGTGGTTTAAAAATACAGCCTCCACTAGTTAGAGACATTGCATGCCAACGAAGGGCAGCACATATTTTCAGTTTTATTTATTATTTTCTTAGGAACAGCTACATGTAACAGTTTAATTTAAAAAAATATTTTATTTATATACAGTATAGCAACAATGCTGCTGAAATAAAACTAAGGAAGACTGACAGTCTCCCTCTGCAAGTTATTCTTCTCTATCCTCAGGTTCATAAGCTATCCTCGTGTTGTCGCTGTCATAATCACTCATTTTCTAAAAATCTTGTATTTGTTGTCTCTTGAATAAATCGCTGCAACAGCTGATCTGCCGTGTCAAACAGTGCAGCACTGGCAGGCGCTCTTATGCATAGAAATATAGAGGTACTGCAGTTGAGAAAATGTAGTGCCAAAATAAAGGGCAGCCTGACAGCAAGGTAAAAAATTCTAAATATAGACCACACTTCAACAGATATGGATTTTTTTTTAGGTGGCCTTTATTTATTTGGCTAAAATACATGTTTCTACCGACCCCGCCAAGACCTCTCTCTCCCTCTGCTAAATGGGACCACACTGACCGTCATCTACTGAAGATAATGAATTTAAAAGTAACTTGTACAAGCCCACTTCAAAAAATCCAAACTATCCCTTTAAATGACAAATTAGCTCCATTGAATTAACGTCTGTACTGTAACTTGCCAAACAGGTAAAACCAAAATTAAACTTGGCTGATTAATGCACTCTGATTACTGTTGAGAGTGTAAATGTGTGTTTTGGTTGGTCGACGGTGCCGAAAGAGTGAAAAGTTTTTGTAGTGACTGCAACTTTATAGTTATGGTGTGGACTTCTCCATCCACTTGAGTTAAGAGATTTTAGAATTATATTTCTTAAAGTTATTGTTTTCTGTAACCTGATAGTTATGAATGAGTCCTTCAGTGCTTGGAGAAGGTAGCTGTTGAAGTCAGTTTAACCTTATCACATTTGATGGGAATGCAAAGTGATCCAGGACAATAAGCGGATTCTGCGAATGCGGTAAAATACTATCAAACAAACCCCAAGTTTATGTGAACTGACCCTTTAAGTTTTGAGTGTGTAAGTGCTCTTTATTCAGTGTTGAAGAGTGGCAGCATCACTTACGCCTCCGTCTTGTTGGACTGTCGTCGGCAGGGAACGGTGTTGCTGACACATGTACCAGTCACAGGATCCACTGCCTCCACAATGACAAAGGGCCTCTCCTCCAGCGTGGCCACAGTCAGGTGCCTGTAATCTGACACCGGCTCCAGGTAGGAGCCGTACCGCGGCCACACAGGGTATCTCATCTGCAGGATCCCTGTCTCGTAGGTCCCCACCTGAGGGAGTCGAGAGAGAGTAGGTGTGAATCAACATGAGTCAATGAAAAACCTCTGCATTAAACTCCAAAATAGGGCTGCAGCTAATGATTAATTTTATTATCAATTAATCTGTTGAGCATTTTCTTGATTAATCATTGAGTTGTTTGGTCTAAAAATGTCATAAAACGGTGAAAAATGTTGATCAGTGTCCAAGATGACGTCCTCAAATGTCTTGTTTTGTCCACAACAAAAAAGGAGTAAAGAAACCAGAAAATGTTCACATTTCAAAAGCTGCAATCAGAGAACTGTTCTTTTTTTAATTAAAAAATGACTCCAAACAGTAAATCAGTTAATTAATCCTGTCACAATCTTGCTGATCTTGATTAATAACCGATTAATCGTTGCAGCTCTGCTCCAGGTGGCTACTGTATGACGCTGATGTGTTTAAGAAATGGAAAACAATGATTCATTTGAGAGGGCCACATAAATAAACAGCAGAGGATGCTTGAAACCTGTCAACTCAGCCACAAAAAAACAAAAAAAACAACCCACAAATAAAGGTGAAAAGTGATGCAGAAATGAGCCTCTTTGCCTCTCATATATCTCCGATGAAACTAGAGAGGACATGACCACATAACACTTGTCTATCACAACCTCCAATCTTAATACAGTTGTCCCCAATTCTCCAACTGTATATGTTGTTATCGCACGTCTCTGTGATTTGTGCATCTGGACCCGGTGCAGCGAGGAGAGCTTTAGTTCGTAGACAGTTTAGAGGAAATTGATTTTCGGGTGACTGGGGATGTAGAGAGTGCAATTATACAGCTAACGCAACGAAAGCAATTCCACCCTCTGCCATATTACCAGTTAGCTAATTTTAATTGGATGTTGTGGGGAAATGAGCGTTCAAGCAAGCTGAATATATAATCAAGATCTGAAATTAAACATTTCAAGCTCACTTATTTGAAGAAGCCGTGACCTGTTTAGTACCACGTTCCACACATGCGCCCCTCTGACTCTCACTGTTCAGATCAGGCTGGGAAATGAAGGAATGAAGGTCGTACAGGACCAATTGGACCCCAATCACCCGAAACACCAACACATCCCACTGATTGTTAACTTCATGCTGAATCAGACAGGGCTAATAAATGCTGCTTTGGCTGCCCCAATACAGCAAATGAATTACAAACAGGTTTTCACATTTGTAAGCACATAGTAATGACGAGCAGCTACAAATGGGTTTTAAATATTTTACTCTGGAAACATGATCTCTCCGAGGGTCAGACCTGTTTTCAAGTTCACAGGATGATTAGACGGAGGTGATTTATTACCAAAACATTCCTTAATATACTCCAACTTTACTGCATTGATTTAATTTGATTGCTAGTAAAAGCTGAAATATTACTAAGATTAATAATCCTCAAAAAAAGTGTTTAAGGATTCACATTTACAAAGCAGTAATTACAAAAAATAATTAAATCATCAACTATGAATTAAATAAAAGTATTAATTATTCTTTCTACCGTGGCAATAAAATAAAACAAAACAAAAAGTGTACGAGGAGGTGGTGTGTATGTGTGTGTTTTCAGCTTCACTTTGCCAAACTGACATTTTCAGTCAAAGTCGGGCTGAATATCCACTGAGGTGACACTTAATGGTTGCACTGATTTGCTGCATTACAGGGTGCAGAGGTAAACACAGCATTACAGCTCTAATGCACATAATCTAAGACCACATGAGATCAATGGAAGTTATGTTTGGAGTCCGAAATAAAATATCTGTTATTTAAGGTCAAACAATGACAATGATATGACACTAATGCACACAGATAAATAGAGCTGCAACAAGTGATCAATTATTAGTTATTATTTCAGCTTCTTAAATGTATTTTCTGGTTTCTTTACTCCTCTATGACAGTAAAGTGAACATCATATCTCACATTTCACCGCTTTCTGACATTTTATAGACCAAACAGCGATTAATCTAGACGATAATCAACCGATTAATGGACTATGAAAATAATCTTTGCCGCCCTACAGATAAATCGTATTTTCACTGCCGTTGTGATATGAATTAAAGTACAATAAGCCTCGCAAACGACTGCCTGAAACACAATGAATTAGAAAAATCAGCATGCAAAAATTTGTTGTATCAGATAGAGCCCTGGATACTTGGCAGGGTTTCCCCTCGAAACACAATATTTTATTTATTTTATGTTGTAAATTCTTCACATTCAGAGGGTTTTGTTCAGGGACTTTTATTTTGAAAGTACCCATTTATCTCTACTTCCTTGTCTTTCCGCTCATCTGCTATGTTTCTATTGTCATTACTGAGCAGAAGTCACGGACGATGTGCTGTCAGGTTCATGTAGCACAGTTACTCAACTCTGTCTCTGCATTTCATGATGTTGCTCTGTCATGTTGATGTTAAGCGTGTTTATTATACTGCTGTGATGTCTGTAGACTTGTTTCAGTAATTAGCCTGTTCCGAAATGAGCCTTGTCAAGTGATTCGCTCACTGGCTTGCCCAGCTAACTCTCCCTGTATTAGTTTACAGTCTTTAAATGCTGAAATCCAATTGATGACTCTGTTCTTTGAATGGAGCCCTGTGGTAGCCAAACCCCCTTGCAGCCCATCCTTTGACCAATCAGATGAAGCCCCAGCTCACTGTCAGCTATCCTCAGATTAACTGGTATCAATTTGATGGTGGATGCAAGGTTAGTTAGCATGATTAGCGAGGAAAATGTGGTATTTGGAATTATTTAAGATTCTGAAGAGACAACACGTCGCAAACACAGTTACTGTGTTTAAAAGAGTTGTGACAACTTTCAGAGGAAACAAGCTAACAAACATACTTCAGTATTTGTTAATTCATTGCAAGTCATATCGCAGATTTTCCTCATATCGTGCGGGCATATACGACACCCATTATACATGATTACTGAACATGCTATTCCAGAGCTGTCAACATTAATCTGCTGCTATAACGGCCACAAGATTTTGCTTCCATTAACCAACAAGAGCATTAGTGAGGTGAGGTCCAACACTGATGTTGGGTGATAAGGTCTGATGGATGGGGTTGTTGAGAGCCCAGGGCTTTTCCTAAAGTGTTGACAAATAGTCAGAAAAAAATATCTTTGTATACATTAAGATTTCTATGAATTGGAACTAAGAGGCCGAGACCAAACTATGAGAACAGCTCCAGATGAAAAGTGCACAAAAATGTGTCCACATACATATTTTATTTGACTTCAGCTTCATTTATAATTCCAACTGAAACTTGAACCTGAACTGCTTTCAAAAGTAACTTTGTAATCTATCGTCCCCAAACTCTAAAATCTAGGAGATAAAATAAACCTGTAAGCATCTTCTTCAGAATATATATATATTTTTCTCCTTTTTCATAAATCAATAATCCTGTATCAGAATCTGTCACTCCGGTAAAATAATCTATAGTCTTTATAGGAAGGAGCCATCTTTTATCTGCACAGTCTACCACGTGGGAATAGATGTGTCACAGTTTCAGGGAAAGAATAAGAGATGAGAAGAGCCGTTTCGTTCTCTTAGTCTTACATTCTGGGGAGGAATCAATTACACCTAGAACTACGTCTGATAGTGAGGTAGTTGGTGCAAAGTTGAGTGCATTTGCAATTGCATGTGCATGTGTGTATCAATGATGGTCTGTTTACTTCACAAACACTCGACCGCTGCTGTAAATGTCATTAACTTCCTGCAGAGCTAAAAAAAAAAAAAAAGTGTCAGCCTGGACAAAATGTTTCTCCTCCCACATAATCTCTGCTGTTTATGCAGGAAGGGGGACAATCCTGTCTGATCACACCAGTCAGTACAGCTTGTCACAATGAGATGAAAAAAAAACAAAAACTGAGAGTGGGTGAGAAAAGTGCAAATATCACAAATTCTCTCTGGACTTTTCAGTTTTTCCTCCTTCCTGCCAGTCATATTGATCAGTCCTGCCGTTTACCTATCGCTCCACTCGCGGGGATTTAGTCAAGTCAATCAGAATTTCAAATTTCAGGAAAAATACACTGAGATGAAAAGCAGCACGTCCCTGTGGCTTCTCAGACTGTGAAGATCTTCATTGTTCATTCATCCTGAGAAACACTAAAAGAAACTCCACCTTGTTTTGCTTCACACAGCACGTTTAAGTGGCAGGAAGACTCACTCCAGTGTGCACTGTAGCATAGTTTGTGTATATACATATGTTGCTAAAAATCCATTGGCGAAATACTTGAAAGAGATTTTTTTTTAGCTGTGACGACCAGTGCTAGAGGTCCGGTGCACCAGTGGTCGGTCCACAGAATTTTAGTTTTTGCCCATTTGGTGTGGACCGTCAAGTATGTGTGTTCATGCCAATTGGCTAAAAGAGGGCTGGTAATGGGAATGGCCTCTCACAAAAAAGCTCATAACTTCCAAATGGATTCACAGACTTGCACATCATTTTGTGGAAAGGTTGGTCATGAGCCAAACGACAGCTGATAAACTGTTGATGACAACTGGGAGAAAAGTGGATGTGGCAGTCGGAGTGGCCTGTAATAAAAAAAGTGCAGAACTTCTAAATGGATTCATGTAACATGACCAAACTCGAGTACCGTTTGTCACAGACTCTTGTGTGTCATTGCACTCAGCAGAGTTCCTTTTTCATTAGCGACTTATGCCACGCTCCTCCTTGTGAACTGTTTGTCATAGAGCCTTGTGGCAGGCGTCACTGGACTTGGCAGAGAGCTCCTTTTTACATTAGAGAGACTCTGTCCCACTATTAATACTTTCGCCACAGAGCTCAAGTGGTTGTATGTCTGAATGCATGCACATGTGGATTCATGCTTGTACGTATGTCGCAATTGCTGGTCACAGCTATTGCAAACTGGCGCTTGTTTCTTTTTTGTTGTTTTGGTCACACCAAAGATCGGCTGGTGATAGCAAATGGACAGTTTTTAACTTGATCGTCCATTACCAGTGACCAACCAGCCTGTACAGGAAAATCTGATACTATCAAACTTTCATGCTGCACCATGCACTGTAGAATGGTTCACGTCATGTGCACAGCAACACAGATGGTAACTGTCTGTGTCAACTATAACTGACCACATGATCAAATGTTAGACAGACTTGTTTTTTGGAATTGTTTCTTCAAAGGAAAAGGTGGAGAGGGAGAGAGAAAAGAGGACGAGGCCTGGCAGTAGCACTTTTGGAAGCATTATTTAATTAATTAAATTAAAATTTCCATAAAGAGAAGTTACAAGAAGTTATTAGAAAGAAAGAACATTGGAACTGGCCAAACTCGGAATCGACAGGTCAGACTTTTAATAAACTGGAAATCAGAATCAGTCAAAACAAATCTTCACAAACCAGCTGTAATTTCAGTGTCGGTGTTCATGCATCACAGATATACAGCCAGAGAACTGCAGCTTTTCAGTCCTGTACGTCACCCTGCCAGATAACAACGATGAGAGGAACACTTCTCGTGCTCCTCCAGGGTTTCTCCTCTCTGTCGCCACTCTCTTTTGTCATGCTCTCCCTCCATCTTCCCAAGTTACCTTGAGTTTTAGATCCGGGAGGAAGTCGGAGAACCGGCTGAACAAATGACTCTTGGGAAGCAGCAAATTACAGCAACTCTATTTGATAAAAGCACTGAAGCGATTTGCTTTTAATAAATACAGAGGGCGAGGAGTGTAATGCGAGTTATCAGTCTATACAGTGTCGGGCCGAGGCTGGTTATCTATTGGTGATGCATGAACGTAACAGACAGGCCGCCCTGCGACATGTACAATAAGAAGGCTGGCAAAAAGGCAATCAAAAGGTGGAATTGATTTTCAGCTCTCAGAGAAAAGACGCCAGAGGCAGCAGAAAGTTAAGCGCAGAAAAGGTATTGCCTCACATGAAATCTCTGTCAGGCTCTGAAGGAGTGGCAAAAATATATTTTCCTCCCACAAAAGGTTTATGTAAAGGTCAGCGTGGTGGAAATGAGTACTAGAGTCAGTGGGTGAATGAGGGGACACATTTACCTTCAACTCATGCCCACAAATGTTTATCTTTTATGTGAAACTGTTTCTGATTGGACACGACCAAAAACTTATGTCAAACGATCACCCATTCTTGAGAAATGGGTCCAACCAACAAACCTAAAATGAATAATACAAACATTCTAATTCCACATTTTTGTTGGAATTTAAGGATTTATTGACAGGAAATATATGCAATTTATGAAGCATTTTGGTCTGCTTTAATTTTTTCTAATTTCTAAACTTGCTCTGGCTTGAAAACACCCTTGTTCCAGACAAGAATTCACAACTTCAAACAATTTAAAAATGTGTTAAAAGCCTTCAAAATCTAAAACTAACTGATAACATAGGTGTAAAATGTGCTACTATGATTTTCTTTGGCTTAAAAATGTTTTTTTTTATGTAAGTGTTGGCCACATTTTTAGAAAAATATGATTTAATCAGGCATAAAAAGGCTTAGCTATACCCTAAGTACCCCTGTCTCACTTCCTGGTTTAAAATGAGGTTGGCCTGTTACAAGGGCCAATGTATTTTCTCGGCATAATTGAAGAGTAAAAATCTAAACCGCCTCAAAATACAGTTTTGTCCCATTTCTCATGAATGAGTGCCATATAAGTGAATCTTGTCATAGGACAGTGACGTATCCAATTTATATTACTGTCACTGAATTGAATTTAGTTTCAGTCTTTTAGAGTTTGTGCACATTTCATAGAATTGGAGGAGACGGTGCAACACTTTCAGGATGTTTCTAGAGCCAACTTTGCTGTTTGTCTTTGGTAGCACAGAGGACAAGGATATTAAGACGGCTAAAAACCTCCCTAATCTACTGGGAGTGTTGCAGAGGAGAACAATGCCCTTCAGTGTGAACATCCAACACAGGAGGAAGCAGACAGAAGTGAAAGATGCAGCTGCTTTTGTCTGTGTTCAGATTAAAAAAACCCAGCTCATCAGGGATATAAAAGGGAACTAAAAAGAAAAGCTTCAGTCTGAAGGTGCTCATCCTGTTAGTCTTTGTTACCTGCACTCAGCAACCTGTTCCTGCATTCATTTATTTGTTGAGTGAGTGATTTAAGATCACCTCCATTGTTGCTGCCAAGCAGTTACTGATGTTTTATGCACTGTGTCCCCAAGTAGTGCTGGACAGAATTGTTGACAGAAAAACAAATATCATATTATTCATCTTGAAGACTCCTAGACCAGACCTATTTTAACAGAAAAGAAAGAGACGTGTCACTTTTATCTCAACCTTAAAATTTTAAGGTACAGGCCAACTTTACTGTGATCATACAATCACACAGAGTCAGGAGTCAAATTCATCGTCTGACTTTAACCCATCTGAGTGCGAGGAGCAGTCTGCAGCTACTGTGCAGCGCCCGGAGAACAGTTCTAAACCAGCACCTTGGTCAGGGGCACTGACTGGAGAACTGATCTATACATGTTTTTTGTTTTTAGTTTGTCTTCAAAGATGCACACCTCTGACAAGACTTTGTCAAGGGCTCTTTGTAAGACTAAGGGTTCCATTAAGAACCGTTTTCACCCAAAAGAAGCTTTTCTTCAAGGATTGTTGAAATCCTAAAATAAAACTCTTTCATCAAGGGTTCTTTGTACCATAGTCCTCTGTGGTTGTTTTAAAGTGCTTTACAAATAAAGTTGGATTGGATTGGATTGGATAGTATAAAAGGGCTCTAAGTAGAACCTAGAAGAAACCCTTGGAATATAAAAGGGTTCTCGGTAGAACCCATTGGGTGGGTTTCTAGGTTAAAACCCTTGAAATATTTTAGGGTTCTCTGTAGAACTTCCTGGGTGGGGTTCTAGGTAAAACCCATGTAATGTAAAAGGGTTCTCGGTAGAACCCCATGGGTTGGCTCTAGGTAAAACCCTTGGAAAATAAAAGGATTCTCGCTTTAACCTCTTGGGTCGGTTCTAGGTAAATCCCCTAGAATACAGAAGGGGTCTTGGGAGGAACTCCTGTAGTGGTTCTAGATACAATGCTTGGAATATAAAAGGGTTCTCGACAGAATCCATTGGGTGGGTTCTAGATAAAACCCTTGAAATACGAACGGGTTCTCAGCAGAATCCCCTGGGTGGGTTCTTGTTAGCACCCTTAGTAAGAGGAAAGATTCTGGATTGAACCCCTAGAGAGGGTGCTTGGTGGAACCACTGCACCATGGAAGGGTTCTTTAGACCCTCTAATAGGTGATTCTGCTTGACACCTTTCACTGATTGTTCTAGGTACAGTATAACCCTTCATGTTGGGTTCTAGATAGAACTATCTGAAAGGGTTCCAAGTTGAACCTTGATTAAAGGTTCTATCAGGGTTCTTCCAGAGCACATGAAATTAGTAGCTTTTAGATTAGCTTTAATTTTAAACAGAATGTCTTTGGGTTTGGGTTAGGGGCTCTAGAGACTTGTGATACCATTTTTGTGATATTTTTATGGACTAAATAATTATTTCTTCAACTGGTAGATAGTGAGTGATTGATAGTGATAAAATAATCCTTAGTAGCAGCTTTAAACGCAAATTTTAAAAAACTAGTGGATTCAGCTGTTTGGCAGAATCATGTTAATTGGTAACGGTATGTCTCTGCTAGTAAGGTTCAGTAGTATCAGCTTTCAGCCATGTAAATGTTTGGTAAAGGAATATTATTGCATTACTGTTTGATGTTTTAGCTGCTTGTCTCAAAGTAGACCCAGGCAGTGGACAGTATTTTGGCGAACAGGTGAGTAAGTCCAGCCCCTGAATGATCACAGCGCTCTTCAGTGGAGAGCTCATGTTGTGAGCCAAAAACGACAACAAATGAGCGGCTTTGTCGAAACAGCAGAGTTTTGGAAATGACAACTGGGTTTACTGAGGAGAATAAATGTTGTGTTACTGAGAAGCAGCTGTGAGCATGGACCATTACAGTCTGGTGTAAACAGGAGACTTTTTGGAAAATCTTTTAACGCTACTACAAGGAGTTTTTTACTGGTTAGGAACAGTCAGTGTATTACTGCTGCCTCTAATGACCTACAAACAAGACCATCCATGAGAAGATTGGCCATTTCTGTGTTGCTGTTCTTCATGCCTGACACTAGGTCGGATTATCCTTGTAATCAAATGAAACGAGCCTATGTTTACTTTTTTCCACCACTAGCTAAGTTAGCTTTTTACAGACCATCTACGCACTTTATGGCCGACTGAAGTAAAGTAACGACCCCTAAGCAGCGACCAGTGGAAACACTGAAAACTCAAATATGACGCACATGAATTCATACTCGAATATAACAAATATAATCGATTTACATCAGACCAACACATAGGGTGCTTTGCCAAAACGTCAGGCTGCGCCCCCTTTTGGGGAATGGAAAACCTGGGATCCCAGAGGCAACGATCGAAATGTAAGTGTTTTTGTATTACTTACGACAAGTTTGTATGAATTCACGTCGAGTTAAACAAACCTTTGTTTTATAGACATGTTTAAGAATTATTCTGTGACCTTGCCTAAACCTGTGCATTTGCAATATCTTATAATATAATAATATAATATATCAGCGATAGTGATGGATTTCTATGTTTATTTGTTTTACAACCTGCTACACTGCAGCTTTTTGGCATTTTCCCATCTCTTCCATTATATGAAACCATGAGTTTTCCCCCCGAAAGGGGCGTGGCCTTGCCAACTCAAGCTGGATAGTGTATTGCTGGTCTGATGTATATTGCCCAGCCCTAATAAGCCGTAAAGATGATTGATGGATGGATGTCTCCACCTCCCATTAAGTGCTTTAACTCTAAAAACCACGTCAAACGAGTTTAACTTTCACATTTTGCCATTTCTATCAACCTTTTTAATGCAATATTTGCATAAAAATATGCATGTACACAAATATTTGTTCATGGAAAACGGCTATTGACTGCAAGTAATTACACCAAAATACCAAGTATTTTCCTTTCTAACAAATATACATATCATTGGACCAGGCTGCTGTCTGCTCTCACACGCAAATGGTTTGTTTGCTTCTTTTATCACAGCCTCACTTCACATCACAGCTTCCCATTAGCTCAGAGCCTTGACAACATATTGGAAATTAATAGGAAGTAGCAGGCGAAAACATCAATATAACATAATTAGCTTTGAAACGCCTGCGGCTGTTTACTCTGAGCGTGATGTTTAACTAAACACCTTCTATTCAACCAGTGAAGGAAGTGAACTCCAGCCTGGTGTCCACATCACATTCACCCCCTGTGGTTAAATTAATGTTTCAATCTCCAGCCAAGTCAGTGAGGCGGCGCGCTGCTGCAAAGATACCTGACATGTGTGTGGGTTTTCTTTTAATATCTTTTGAAGAAATGGAGGATTAAGTGAGAGGTGTGTGTGGTGTGTGTGGAGAGAGAAATGTCTAATACTGTGTGTGTGTATCAGGAGATGATCCTTCATTAAGTGGTTCATTGGTATCAGTGGAGCTCTGACTCCTCTAACTGGTCTTTACAAAGAGACCAGTGATGTATGAAATCACTGCTGTTAGCATGCAGAGAAAGACTTCAGCGAAAGACACGGTGTAACTGTAGAGCAGCTCTTCTGTTAAATTTGAATTTCAGTAATAATCTCACAGAAACAAATTTAGCGTGTACACAGAAACTTTTCGGCAGTGTTATGTGAGACGCTCACCTTGTCCCACTGTCTCTCCCTGTCCAAAGTGATGATTATCATGGCTGGATTCACCAGGTAACCGTTGCTGTTGAAGGAGAAGTCATTGTGTTCCCAGGTGACATTCAACATGTGCCTGTAGAGAGACGAAACCCCAGAGAGAAAGATGATCAGTCACTTCAATTTAAGAAGACATCATTTGCATTTTCCAGTTATCAGTCTACACCAGGGATGCTCCGCTTGCTTTGCCTGGGGGCCACTTTTTTGCAAAATGACAGGAGCCCACAGGCCAGTTAAAAATCAAACATTAATAATAAATAAACATCGAGTTTTCACTAATTAAATTGCACATGGACTTATTGACTCAATTAACTTGAGAGATAACTCAGATATTTTATCAATCAGATATCTTACTGCATTCATAACTGCAACTGCATATTAATTGTAAATGCTCTGGTAACATTTGAAAACTTTTCTATAGTATTAAACACAGCTGGAACCTCTTCCATCATGCAGTCACTGAATTGGAAAGATTCATAAGCATGAACTGCTCCAACCAGGTACAGAATAAAGAGCATTTTTAATCTCTTTTAGTGTGAAATACAAATTTATGGCATCAGAATCATTCTCAGTTCTGTGTAACTTTTGCTCCTCTTCTGCTGCCCTTTGCAGAACTTGCAAGGCCGTCACACAAAGATGAGCTTGCTCTGTTGCTAACAGCTTAATTTATCCCATCACACAAAACTGCCATATCTGTCCCTCCTTCCTGGAAAAAAAAAATACAAGAATTAATTTATTTTTATTGTTAATTAGAAAATGGTCAAAGAGCCACCTGGCACCCTGTTGGGGGCCAAATCTGCTTTGGCACAAGAACTGGTCTATGCTGCATATTACACATAAGTTCTGTCCAAAAACACTGAAAAACGTCCATCACAGTTCCCTGAAGTCTGACGTGACAGCTGACTATCACATAAGATTAGAGGAACAGCAAATTCACTACAAGTGAGATGCTGTAACTTCTCAGTTGAGACTTTTGACTGTTAACAGACTAAAATGTTTTGGGGCAAACTGCACCAAAACTACTTGGATAGGTTTATGAAAAGATCATGATTTAGGTTAAAAAAGAAAAAAGTGCATCATGTGACTTGTCTCACTTACATCACGTGAAACATGTAACCTCCATTATCAGATGTTGACTTTTGGTTTCATAAATCTAAATATACGGCTCAGTTTTACAAAACATAAAACGACATGTGTGCACAGATTTTCAGGAATATATTAGTATATTTTCCTCTGCTCTGTGGACACAGACTAACAGCTGCTGACTTCACAATGTGAAGTCAGCAGCTGTGCGTTGTGAAGGATGTTAATTTAAAGGCTCTTGTGCTTTGTGTAGTTGTTAGGGGCTCCTTTAAATGTGGCCCAACATCTTATTTTATTTGATATTTTCATGGTGCTAGCTTGATGAGCAGCTTGAGCAGCTAGTTTAGTTGAAGTATTTTATTTATTTATTTTATATGCAGTATAGTAATGATGCTGCTGAAAGACTGACTGACATGTGATAGCCAGTGTTTTTGGAAACATGCATCATGATACACAAGAAGTGTATGATTCAACTTTTCCTCATGTTCTGGTGCCAAAAAAGCAAATAAAAATAAATCATAATACTTTTGCAGTATTAACTTTCCTCTAGGTCCTGCTTTTTATATACTGGGGACACTCCCAGATAATATGACAGATAGGGGCTTGATTTCTTTAATGGCAAAGAAACTGATAACTGTTTCCTGGTTGAAGCTGCAGCTCCCCAACATATTATAATGGAGAGTCAGGGTAAAAAAAGGCCTTTATCATGGAGAAAATCACACTTATTTAATTATTCCTCAGGGGAAAGCCACAAAGTATATTGAGTGAATACTGTAATTATTATATTGCTGACTTAAAGGTGCTACAGGCTTATGTACCCGGAAAGTTATCACTGCCAGTGCAGAAGAATAACTGCATAACAATGCTCAGAACGGACATGAAAAGAATGTGAACTTTAAACAAGTGTACTTGCATATGCATCTCCAGGCTGTATATTCTTTGAGTTGTGTGTCACAAAAAAAAAGAAAATTAATTGTAATACTTAAGAATTGCAATACATGTTGAATCAGCACCCAAGTATCGTGAGAGTATTGAATCAGGAGATAAGTGTATCATCCCAGCGCTTCTTTATACCACATCACCCGACACACGACATCACTGTTACTCGAAAGCCTGGTGCATCTCGCACAGATGCTAAAGGGTGTGTTTGCACGACATGCCAAAAGGGCGTAACAAACTTTCTGTGTTTCACGACCTGAGAATGATGTAACAAATGCCTCGTCATGGAACAGAAAAACACAGCTTCTGTTTTTCAGTTTTGTTTGTGACACGAGGTGTCCTGACAGCTTCTGTACCGTGTAGAAAACAGTCATCTGCCTCCTTTGATTCCATTGTTTCATCACTCACATCCTGTTATATTAGACCTGTGGTGCTGCTCTCTCACCTCACCGTCACTCCAGCAGAGGTGATGAAAGCCTGCTGGGAGAAGAATTGCCTTCAGCCCGGTCTGTGTGAAAAGCCTATTTAATCTGGTAATCTGAGATAATCCCATTAACAGGTGAGCTGTCTCATTATCAAAAGCCTGTTTGAAAAAAATCTCCAATCAAATGAGGACAAATCTGAGAACCGAGGGGATGTTAATGTTTGATCTGGCTGGGAAGAGAGAGATAGCCGACTATAAAGTTAATAGAAAGTGCTTTGTTCTATCTCGCCGACCTTCACATTACTGATGAGAGCTGCTGCTACTCAAGTCGTGCCTGCCGGGTTTAGACAGTCTAAAAAGGAGGGGTTTGTACAGTATCAAAGCCTGAGATAATGTTCACCATTTCCACTTTTTCATGGATGGTTTGGGTTTACAAAAGGAAAAGTTTGTCTCCCCTACGGCTCTGAGGACTCCGAAAGAAAAATTACTTCTGACATCAGAGGGAGAGCAGAGTGATGTTTCATAATGCAAGAGAAGTGTCTGATGATGCTTCTGTCCCGTTAGCAGCCCCTTGGTGACCATCCACAACAGCACATACACACACACTGTCCCTGAATGACCTTGGCTTATATGAGCCAAAAACTAAAGCTGCAACACTTTTTTTTCATTCTGGCACAGATTTCTCTTTTTGGCGCGGTCTAAATGAGAAGAAGCCACGCCCCTATCTATCGTCCTCATGCTAAATTACTACACGATCTCCAAGAGTTATACGGGAGTGCTCGGTGCCGAGGAGATGAGCAGATAGATGGCAGCGGGGCAGAGGACGCGGTTTGGGGGAAAGTGGCAGTCGCCATAAAAAGTGCTCCAAACAGATGGGAAGTCATGAAAAAATAAATGACTGTTGACCTCATTTTGCCAGGAAGTTCCAGCCAATTACTATTATATCTTTATGATACATCAGAAATTAATGAGAGTAGTTATTCTCAGTGTGATCCCCGGCCATCAGACAACATCCTTAACCCTAACAGAAGGCATGGAAATGATAAACTCAAGATCCAACAAGAAGGTGGTACTGCTTATTGATACGATACTGTTTTCCATAATT
The DNA here is from genome assembly GCA_034769285.1 of Lutjanus argentimaculatus. Classification (NCBI taxonomy): domain Eukaryota; kingdom Metazoa; phylum Chordata; class Actinopteri; order Lutjaniformes; family Lutjanidae; genus Lutjanus; species Lutjanus argentimaculatus. The sequence continues at coordinate 4,617,537 of JAWZSL010000030.1, read as the reverse complement.
TGATGCAAAAAATAAAGACGTGACACGCAGAGGTGGGAATCTCTGGGTACCTTATGATTTGACTCGATTATGATTCAGGGGGCCACGATTCGATGATAAAATGATTCTCGATGCACGCAAATCTTAAGCTTTTAAGCCAGGGGGGTAAAGGTTGGATTGTATTTATCTGCAGCTGCTCACATTCAGCCATCCTCACCAAAACTCAAGAAGTAGCCAGGTTTAGAAGTATGATGCATGTTACATTGGGGGTGGAGGATCTTTTTGTCTGATTTGACTCAATCTATTTTTGACTGAAAGAACAGAAAACAGGGCACAGTTTTCAGTTACTCCTGGCAGTTAAATGGTCTGCAGCCTTTTTATTTTTATTTTTTTTTAAGTTTTAAAAAGTTTTTAAATTAATTAATTAAAACTGATATTCAATGATGCACTGTAGTGCTGCAGAGATGCCCCTGCCTAACGAGCTTGTTGTTCAGATGAAAGAAAACATGTATGTTTTTGCACAGATCCCAACACATAATCATCACAAGTTTAATGTAATATATTTTTTTCACTGAAAATGAAAATTGTGATACAAAAATAATCATATCAACTAGTTGTATCACATACCACAATCGCAATTTCAGTTAAAATCACCACAGTGTGACTTTTTTTATTTTACCATATCATGCAGCCTTAGTGGAGTGGAATATCTGCCTGCAGCCCCGTTGATCGGCACAAGCGACAAGTGAATTTTAACAGTTTTCCATCTCTTTTCCATAGATTTGACATCCTGCATCTCCATTTTCCATCTGACAGCTCACCAAAACTTACTCTGTGCTCCATCGGAGGAGTTAACCTTACGGATAAGATGTGGATTGTGGTATTAAACATAAGATTAAAATGTTAAACGGAACATGATGCTGTGATATTGTCACACCAAGCATATAAACACAGAGTTTGACTTTATGCTCTGGTTTTAATCAGTACAGCTGTCTGCAGCTCCTGCAGGCTCACACCTCAGCTCTGTCTGTTTCTCTGGGGCACCTGCGACCTGAAGTGTTTATTTATACTTCAAATGTATTTTTCGACAGTGTGTACATAAGCGTGAGGTTGATGCCCGGTATAAAGACACTGAATGTAAATTTAAATGCATCTGTATTTTGCAACCTAGGCAGAGTGCGCCGCTCTCTCTGGACAGAGACAGAGCCATCTTTGACGTCATCCCAGACATAATCTACACTTGTCATTTTTTAGTTATAGACAAAAGTTTATTAGTTAGTCTTCTTGATTCCTTCTGATTCCTCTGGTCTTCATTCCTCTCAAGCTTTATCAGAGCCTATAGCACTGAGGGGGGACATTTAGTGTGAAGTCATCATTTACTGGTCAAATAATGAAGGCCTAGCCTCATGCCGTTTCATTTCCCATCATGCCGTAGCCTAGTGCTCAAATTACAGTTTGTTAAAGTTGGAATAAGAAGTATTCATCAGTTGTAAACGCACCAGAAAGATTGTTGATTGGGTTTTCTGTCTGGCTGAAATGTAAGTTTGACATGAAAAACTGCAGGTTGCCTGCTAACAGTTAGCGTCAATTTCTTTTATCCCTCACAATGAACTTTATTTAACCTCAAGCAAGTGACTTTAACCTAACAAAAAAAAGTGACAGTTCATAAAACACTTGGAAGGCGGTGATCTAAGACCTTTTTCCTCATTTAGGTATAAGTAATTGGCTATTAATGGAAAAGAATTGAAACTAAACGAGTGTTAGTCCTGATTAGGTTTTTGTTGGACTTGGCTCATCGTGCACAGTTATAGTAGCAGCTGAGCACATTGAGCACATCAAATACTCAGGGGTTCAATTTGAAATGAAACTATTATCCTTAGTTTCTACTTTACATTTAAACACAACAAATGAGATACTATAAAGTACACATGAGACAGTCTAAAGCTACAGCAGTTCATTTCTCATGTTCACCATTAACAGCTGGCAGAAGAGCCTCCACTCTGTAACTCACTCTTGTCATTTATTAGTGCTCCTCAAGTGGCCCTGGTGGCCATTTTTCTAAATATGCGTGTCAGTGTTTGACTAGGGACCAATCACTGGCCCCTCTAGGTTGTTTTTTTCCCCCACAAGACACATTTTTAAATACTTTGTTATGATTAATATTTGTTTATTATAGTCCTCCCACTTAAAAAATGAACGCACCATTAAGAAACGAGACTAGAGGCTTTATGCAGTGTTCCTGAGTGAACTCCTTAGGGAAATATTTTGCTTGGGGGACAAACTTAAGTGTGAAATTAAAGGTGGCTTAAGCAACCGGGCTCAAACATCTCAGCTCACCTGAACAGAGTGTCATTCGTAACAGACGGCTTGACAGGGTTGTGACAGTCACTGTGGCCCTCCGGAACGAAGCCCCTCTGTTTCCGAAAGCTCTGCACGCCTTTCACCACGATGGCCACCCCGTCACGCACCCTCTTCCTCAGGCTCATCCTCCACCGGTCTGTGATGATGCTGATGAGCCCCACGGGGAAGCTGTCAGGCGGGGGGATGTCTGGGTTCCCCACGGCCAGGCTGGGGATAATCCAGATGTAGCCCGGCCCCACCAGTCCGGCCTCGGCCGCCATGGTGAAGAGGTACTGAGCCTCTTCGTGGGAGCAGTAGACCAACAGCACCTGGGCGTCGATCTGCTGCAGCAGCCGTCGCGCTCGGATGTCGTTCAGGCCGTCGGCCGACATGTCGAAGGTCAGCACGTCCTGCAGCTCCCATATGAAGTAGCTGGTGTCTGTGAAGGATTTGATATAATCCACGTAGGCTTCGTAGCCCGGGTAGAGGCTGGTTATGACCACGAAGCTGTCCCAGTTGTACTCCTCCATCACCTTGAACATGCCGTTGATCTGCTGTTCGATGGAGGAGCCCAGCTGGAGGAAGTTGGAGCCCTCACCCTGGAGGAAGAAGAGAACAGCATCAAGATGTATGAAGACCTTTATGGTTGGTTAACCCGGTGCACACAGTTTGCTCCTGACTAACAAGCAAAATTAACACGTCTTAATTCAATTTGTATGATGTGCAGTTTGATCTCTGGAGGGGCCTCTTTATACCCACACTCTTAGAAATAGAGGGTTCTACAAGGGTTCTTCCTGAAAGATCCAGAATCATCTCCCACTGAAGAACCCTTTTTTGAGGAACAGGTTTGTCAAGGGTTTTTTGTAAGACCTTAAGAAACCTCTTCATCCAAACAACTCTGTTTGGAAGAAAGACTGTTGAAATCCTTGAAAAACTCTTTTGTCAAGAGTTCTTTGTGCCATCAAATGAAAAGGTCTCTGTAGAACCCGAGTGTTCTAGATAATCCTTGCAATATTAAACGGTTCTCAGTAGATCCCTCTGGGTGGGTTCTCAATAAAACCCTTGGAAATAAAAAGGTTCTCCAATTCCTTGGGTAGATTCTCGATAAAATATACATATATACAATATACAACAGTTCTTGGTAGAAACCCTTGCATGGATTCTTGTTAGCACCCTCAGAAAGTGGAACGATTCTGGACAGAGAGGGTTCTGGGGGGAACCATTACACCATAGAAGGGTTCTCTGTAGAACCTCTCATAGGAGGTACTGGGTGAAACCTTTCACTGAAGGTTCTAGGTCAAACCTTTTATGTTGGGTTCTAGCTATAACTTTTTGAAATGTTTCCAAATGGAACCTTTATAAGAGGTTCTACCAGGAACCAAAAAGTGTTCTTCTATGGGACCCTTTATGGTTCTCGTTGGCACCTTTGTTTCTAAGAGCGTATGAGGGAACACACACTGAGACAAACCACACACAGAGAAGTGAGTTGCTCCACCAGTGGGGTCTGTAGTGCCGCTTTGACAGGAGTTAAGTGGTTCTGTTTTATTTTGTTCTTCCAGGAGCCGCAGACTCATTCATCACTTAAACTCACACGTCTTACTTTTGTCGCGCAAACACTGGCCGTCATCCATACTTGCAAATTCAGAGGGATAGCACTATCACTGCGGCCGGCGTCTGCACCGCGTTTCATCTGTCTTTTCTGCAAACGCAATGACCTTGAGAGAGGAACGAGGACGACTTTTTCTTTTAACTGTATTAATAAAAAAAAAAAAAGTGGAGAGGAGGAAAAATATAGCATCTTGAGGTGTGTGATATTTTTCCCTTGAGATTGTCATCAAAATGATTTTATCCAGTATTTTAAAACATTACTTTGCTGTATTAAAGGGATAGTTCACCCCAAAATCACACATTTTTTTCTCCTCTCTCCAATATAACAGAACTAAATGGCACTAAATGGCCTGTGGTGCTCAAAGAGCAAAAAAAATATATTTTAAGCCAGGGTCTCTTTCTAGAAATCATGACCCGGTTACTCAGGATAATCCACAGATGATGTTGTGAGCAGTTTCATCTAAGAACTACTTTCTCCCGATGGTAGCGTCTACTGGAACTATTTTCTTTCTACTAGGATCAGGGTTGGCCGCGTTACTTTAAAAATGTATTCCACTACGGTTACTGACTACCTGTTAAAATATGTAGTCAGTAACGTAACCCAAGTGTTACTTTTGGATTACCTCAATATAATATATGGTGAAATTGTTCACTAGTCTTTTTAGAGCTGCAACTAAAGACTATTTTCATTATTTTCTCAATTAATCAATTGATTTGGTCCATGAAATGTCAGAAAAGGCTGAAAAATGTTGATCACAGCTCAAGATGATGTCCACAAATGTCTTGATTTGTCCACAACTCAAAGATATTCAGTTTACTGTCATGAAGGAGTAAAGAAACCAGAAAATATTCACATTTAAGAAGCTGAATTTTGACTTTTCTAACAGTAAAAGATGACTCAAAACAATGAATCGATTAATCCTGTTTGAATCGTTTCAGTTTAAAAACAGCACTTGATTGAGGCCTGACAAGTCGACTCAACCTTGATCTCATCTCGTCACATTAATTAAACCGAGGCATCATAATTAACGTGACAGTGATGGATTGATGCTTTTCTATGTGTAGAGCCATTAGTTTCAACAGAGATTATTGATTCTTCAGCAGATTGCAATTACCCTGCCTCGTCGTTACACTGCCACACCGCTCTGCAAAACAAACATCATCATTAAACCGTGAATCATTTGTAGTAGCATGACAGTGGTGTGACTATATACGCTTGTTAGATTATCTAGGTGTCAATTTATTATCATGAGACAGGGCAGGGTTGCATGATGAAATTAGACCCGTAGTTACTTCATGCTACACACACATACAACATACATACAGATAATTACAGAATTACAATAGAGAAACATGCTGTATGTTTTTTTTGTGTGTGTGTGTGTGTGTGTGTGTTTTATGCTTTTGGTTGTTTTTGCTGTTTTTTAGTTTTTCTTTTCTTCCTTTAATTATTTGCTTTTTTGATGTTTTTGATTGTTTCTGATTTCACTGTTCCTTTTCTACTTTCATATTTTTTCATATAAATTACCAGTGTAACCCATTAATTCTGGACGTTATCGGATGGATGAAGGTGGGAAAGGGTGGGAAGATACAGAATATAGAATGTAGCAAATGTGACTTGCACCTGTGTGGTTATGTCATGATAATGCTACTGCATCTTTAAGTAAAGAAAAAAACAATAAAAATAAATTCTGGGCCAAACCCCGTCCGGCATCTCATTTTATGTGGCCTGTGAGAGGTTGCAAAGAAAATAAATTGTGTAATACAGTTCTAGATTGCAATAAAGAAGTACTGTGCCCATAAATAAAATCCAGGCACTGAAGGCATCTCAGTATCATATAGTCTTTTCAAGGGGTAACACCCAAACCAAGTGGTTGTAGCTTGTCACGTTAACAGTAGCAGCCTACCAAAATGCCATCTTTCAGATTTTAAGGAAGCGTTTTTGGTTTCTTATAGCTGAAACTTTTCAGTTTCTTCCTTCCTACCCTTCATTTATCTCGGCCTGGTCTTACATTTTCAACTGGCCCTTTGAGGGAAACCATAATGATGATGATGTCCTGGGTTGAAATAGAGTTTGACGGCCCTGTTTTAGAGATTTAATGATGAGACATGTTTTTATTAACAATTTAATCTAAAACTGACTTTCAAAAAAAAACTTTTCTGCCTCTAATCTTCCTGCAGTAGGAATATGTGTTTTGACTCTGCTGGTGTGATCGTGTTATATAAAAGCTCTTTGCCTCCGTCAGGCTGATAGGTAGGTGGCCCCCTCCTGACCCTCTCCCTCTCTGGGGAAAAACCACTCCATCCCGAGCGCCTGGCCCTCAGAGCTGTGGATTGCAGGGGGTCAGGTATCCTGAGACTGCAAACAGGCCTGTGATCTTATTCAGCCCGTCTCCCTGTTGTCCTTGAGAGGAGTTCAGCGGTCTTGTGATGTATGAGCATCTTACGATTTCAGACGTCACGGCTAAATCCACTGACTTTGTGCCTCTGACTGTACTGCGCTCACGCCCCGAAAGTGTTTTCTTTTTCTGTTGCCTTGTTTCGCTTGTCACTGCCCTTGTTTTCTCACACTTCTCTGACTTTTTCTATCCCTAAACAGTGAAGTAGCTACAGGCTGATAGAACAGAGAGGTCGCTCATGCAGTTTTTAATTTATCATTCATTTATTCATTGAAAGAGTATATGCCTGTCCCACATTATGTGAATTATACCTGAACCTACAACTGCTATCAGACCTGAAATTTAGTGAGGGCAAAGCCTCTTTGGTCTTTTAAATATACAAGCATTATGACCAGAATCAAGCCAAAACCAACGGTGCAATAACAATTAGTGGTAATTACATTAAATGAGGATAAAACAGCAGCAGTACAATTAGCTGATAATTTGCCTGATCAACCACTGTCAATACAAACACACACTATTAGACTGTGAACCATCAATCAAACCAATAAATAACCACAGTCATTGTCAGACAACCTTGTTGTTAGAGATGCACCGATTCCAATTTTCTTGGCTGATTCCGATTTCCGATTTGTTTAAGGGTCTGACCTGCTGATTCCGATTTTAGCCGATTCTGATTTTCAGTCTTTCTAAGAAATATAACTGACAGCATTCACAAACATTTTTGCAACTTTTCTTGTAAAACTAAATTGGATGTTCATAATAAAACACTGATTATTAAATAACTTATATATTTTCTCCAAAAGTGGCCCAAATTTCAGCCAGGCCTTATTGTAAGATTAAATTAATATTATGTACTAGAGGAAACTCGCGAGATTTCGCGGGACGCGATTTCACGTGATCCTGTGTAGAAGTCGACGTAAACCAACCGGAGACAGACGCGGTGCAACAGTTTGCTGTAGTAAAACCCTGCCACGAGAAAAACAGACGCAGAAGTTAAAGAGTCTGGATGAGAAAATGTTGAGGAGACGCGTCAACACAGGTTGTTCATTCTTCAGAACAGGAGGTGAGATTTTAACTGTCAGTCTGTGAACAGCAGTCTGTTGCTGGCTAACATCAGCATGAAGAGCTGAAAGTTTACCGCTGTTTGTTGACACCGTCAGCTGTTCTGTCTCCATGCGGTCTGTCTGTCTTCTCTTGATCCTGTTCCTGGAGTCTGTCGCTAACACTGACTTCATGCGGGCATGTGTCTGAGTGTGTGCTGCTGTGATCAGGGCTGTGGTGGGTGTGTCTTTAAAAGATGTAATCAGATTACAGTGACATTTAGTAAAAATGGCTGAGTTGAGTTAAAAATGGGGGTTATTTATCTGGATTACAATTTTAAAACACATTTTCAAATGTCAGTGCACACACACGACAGCATCTCCTAATCTTACATTTGGCAAATCATTATCATGACTGGTGAAAATATACTTTAATTGCAGGGGAAATTTCACCTGTTAATTTGACTTAAAATCAGAATAGAGGAACAACAGCAGTGTTTCATTCAGCGTCCAAAAAGATTTGAGTGTCAAATAAACATTCATAGCTATTAGAAAACCTAGTTAAAAACAGCTCATTCAGATCACAGTTTAACTGACAGTATATTGAGATATATATATATATTTAGAATATTTTCATTGCACACTCCTTGGATTAAATCAGTAATTTTACCTTGCACAGCACAGAGTTGTTGGACTACCGCTGCCTCAATGTGTTAGTTTGTTCATGCTATTGTGTAACTTTAGTGTTTTACACGTTAGTTCAGATCTGAGGCAGCGGTAGACCTGCAACTCCTGTGCTCTGTGAGGTGAAATTCTATTCATTAAAGCAGTGGCTGTGAGGAGAGCGTAGACAGCGGCTTTAGTTCCTGTATAGCATAGACATAAATAGATATTGATTTCTGCAAGATAAAATTTGTGTCAAAGGGGTCTAAAAAGATATATCGGCTGCAGCTGCCTTTTGTGTAGTCGGCTCAGACTCAGGCAGATTAAGCAGGAGCAGAGAGGTTTTTGTTGCAGGAGTTTTTTATAATTGGTTCCTGGAATTAATTGCGTTTTGTAACAAATGTCTTAGTACAAGCATGCTCAATTCAAACCAAATACATGAAAATTAACAAAAGCTTAAATGACAGTATCTCAAACTTTAATTAAAACTAATTTGTTACACTTTTTAAATGCTTACTATTATATACATGAGACCCTAAATTACATTGTTAGAAGGCTGTTGTGGATTTGGGTTTCCAGAGGCTGTAAGGGTAAGTTAAAAACAGGATATGCCATAACTGGTTGTGTGGGTAGTTCGTTTTTAGAAGGGGCGTCACAGCCACAGGCGCTGGCCATCTGGCTGTGGCACAGGCTAATTCCAACCCAGCACTGTGAATTCAAAGAAGAAATAATATCCATTCTTCGGTAATTATTCTTTTTCATTTTTAATACATTAAATTAAAACCCAAAGCTGATATCTTTTCTTTAAAACGCCTGGTCTCATGTGTTACTGATTAATATTCACATAAATGACATTGGGTTATCAGCGTCTTCACTAGGAATTGGTTTCAGCTCAGTGTAAGAGGGAGCTGCTGTGGACTAAGATGGATTAGACTGCAGTGGAGGCCGGCTGGCCGCATGCATCCATACTGGGTGCAGGGATCTTATGCAGGTTAGTCACGGAGGAGCTTGAGAAGATCATATAAATCTACTCATTTTCTTCTTCTCCTCACTGTCCCACAGCAGATCTGTCAGTGTTACTGCAATTATTCCAGTACGTGCTGCTGCTGCCTGTTCCACTCCAGCATCTGGCAGCGATGCACAATCAGTTTGTTCCCCAACAGGTGCTCAGGTGTCAGAGTGTGTGTGTGTGTTTACGCATGTGCTTGATTTTCTGTATGCCTTGTACATGCTTACCAGCCCAAGGGTCTGTCAGTGTTAAACCCCCTGCAAACTACAATCTCAACAGCTCAATTAGCAGAGAGCAGGCTGGTAGCGCAGTCCAAATGAGCCTGGGGCATTACCACAGGCTCAGCTGCAGCTCAAAGCCTGAAGTCACGACCGCCCCGTCAGTGTGCAGAGCGTGTACAGTACCGTCCAAGGCATATGGTTAGTAGGGGAGTAAAATGAAACAAGCAGTCACAGTCGGTTACACAGAATGTAATATGATTTCTCCACCAGTAGTGATCACCTTTACAGCAGACTTAAGAATTCAGTGGGCTTAAATGGAACATATGGTACAATGTGTTATATGTGATGTTGGGTATCATTACTCAATTCTTTAAAGGTATCGATTGAAATAAGCCCAGTATCAATTAGTACAGAAAATTTCTCCAGTTAAATGATACCTGCATTCAATCCTTTTGGTACCTACATCCAGAAAAAAAAGACTATTCCTATGGGTTTGCTACATCCAATCACTGCAAGCGTTCTTCGTAAAGAGGAACATTCAAAAAAACGTATCAAATGGAGCATTCCATTGGTATCGGTATCACTTTAAGGGTACGGGTATTGGTGCCAGTATTGTAATTTTCGTAAACACTACCCAGCCCTAGTTATATGACTACATCTAAAGGCAAAATGATTATAGTCATTGAAAAGAGCCACTCGGACGTGGGGCAGAAATTTTGCCATCCTGGCCTCTTCTTCCCTAATCTGTGTCTTTTGTCTCTGCAGTCTCAACATGATGAATCATACAAATGAAACTCCATGTACTAAAAGAGAAACATGTGTCAGTACACTGTGACGTCACCGCTGGATGTGGTTACAGGTCCAACAGAGTGGAAACTGTCAACCAGAAAGAATATCAAAGGGATAGTTTGTCCAAAAATTATAAATTAGTCATTATCTACTCACCCTCATGTTGATTGAAGGTCAGATTTAGTTTTTTAGTCCACAAAACGCTTCCACAGTTTCACAGGAAAACAGCGTCAAAGAATTTCCCAAACAATGGAAGTGACAAAACAATGGTGACCAGTTCTCAAATTTAAAAACTGAACCCAACCTTCAATCAGCACAAGGGTGACTGAATTTTCATTTCTGGGTGAACTATCCCTTTAAGTTACACTTTTAAAAGTTCTGCATCTAACTGTTCCTGCTCATCAAGTAGTGAACAACAAATAGAATATAAAATGTCAGAGTATGTTCTGCCCCCTCCTGACATGTAATGTCTCTTTTAAGAAGTAGCTGTATTTTGAGTTTGAGTTTTGACCTGAGTTGCTGTAGCTGGTCAGTGCTGAGTGTTGAAGTCAGAGTTACAGATTGAGATAACAATGTGAAATCAGCAGCTATTAGTTTATTTCCACAGATCAGAGGAAACGTACGCCTTAAAGTCTGGGTACACATGAGGTTTTATGTTAAACATGACATAAAATGGGCCCATTTGATGATAAAACCACTATTGCAATGCTAATTTCCTCATCATGTCATTGGGAATTCCCATTATGTGTTAGCATCGAGCTAATACAGCAAGTGTGAGTTATTCATATATTTCTAAAAATCAATTCAGGAATTGAAAAAAAAAAAAAAGAATTACACAGAAACAATGCTAGTCTTTATTTTAGACCACACCAATTCAGCCAAGTGTAAATGTGTTTTTATTTGTTTTGGCCTTTCATCACACTTTAAACTTTATATTAACACCAACATTTGTGAATATTTTTTTTTTGCCACATGACAATCAGTTGAGAAACCTTCTATAGATAAATTAACCAAATAGGGTAATCTCTTTCTAATTCAGTGAAATAATTACTGAAAACTGAAGATACTTCACCACAATAATACAGAAATCTAATACAATCAGAAATATTAAAGAGATTGGAGATACAGTTAAGAGAAATCTATAGTGGTTTGCAAATCTCTACCATCTCATGATATAAATGATCATAGTTCCCAATACTATGGTTAATGTATGTTAGATTATAACCTGTGTGTTTGTAAGTGGGTGTCAACCATGACTGTATTCAGTCAGTAAGCTGCACTTCCACAGTGTTGTCCACAGAAGCTCACAGTAATAGTCTACAGTCCCAAAGAAGATTACAGCCATTGAGTGGAAAGCTTAGCTTCTCAAGGCTGAGATTACATTTACAAGGCTGGAATATACAGAAGAACTCATATCTGTTTACAAACACAGATGCAGAAACACTGTGCTAGTCTACACAGTCAACTTTAACTTTTTAACCCTTTAACTTTTTGTCGTGTCGCGTCTGGTGCTCATATCTTGCAGGTTTTAAGATTTGCATCCAGAAGCTTAGTTTCTGGATGCTTTGAAACTGGTCTGAGTTGGAGTTAGATGAGAGAGTAAAGCAGTGATTATCTCTAAACCAAACAGCTGTTTATATAGGAGTGGTGGCTATGTCACCAAAACTAATACATTTTTTAAAAAAAATTAACAGAGCCAATACACAAACAGCAGTGTTTACCAGCTCTAAAATCAGCCTCTGGTAGCTGAAGGTTATTTGAATGACTCGGGTGAGTGATGCTTATTGACAGACTTGGACTGCATCCAAAAATCTAAAGGAAACAAGAGATTAAGTCACTTGGCTCAAAGGGGGCCGAAAACCACAATGAAATTATGTATTGCGGTAAACGTGTTGTGGCAGTGAGTGAAATTAGCACTGGAGATATGGAACACAAAGTGGTGTATGGTCCCCGCCCCCTCTCCCTCCTCCCCTCCCCTCTCACTCTCCGTCCTTCTATAAAGACTGGTTTCTGGCCGAGGCTCTTTGCTGCGACATATGTCTGCCTCCGCCGCGCAGCAGGAAATGCCCTGGCACCAGCTTCCTGTGCTGCTGACGTCACATAGATCCTGCACGGCAACCAGGAACAGACACACAACCCCCTGGCCATTTTCCACTTAAACACCAAGATTACGATGCTGGATAGATGGCGTGGAGCAACAGAACTGAACCGAACCAATATGCAGATGAGCATGGAAGTTATTTCTACATTTGACACGAGAGAATTAAGACAAATCATCCTGCAATACTATTCTCTGAAATAATCATCCAAAAGCCAGCTAATTAAATACTAATCTCACACAATCACAATCAGAAATCAAAGTTTAGTTTTATGTTGCTTCACTATATTAACATGGTATGGAGCACAAAAATATAGTGATGACAATGATTGATTTATTTGTTGATTAATTTTTTGATTAATCAATTAGTTGTTTGGTCTATAAAATCTAAGAGAATGGCGAAAAATGTTTTCTGATTACAAAAGGTGACATCCTCGAATGTCTTGTTTCGTCCACAAATTAAATATATTCTAGTTAACTGTCATAGAGGAGTAGAGAAAACAGAAAATATTTAGATTTGAGAGCTGAAGTTAGAGAATTTGGACATTTTTTAGTAAATAACTCAGAACGACTAATCCATTAAAATAGATGGCAAATAATTTAATCGCGGGTTGATCCTCGCAGCTCTTTTTCACAGTTGCTTGTTTTTTGATGAAAAATTCAGACCTTTAGTCCACACACAACCCTGTCTCCATGTTCTTACATTTCTATAAAACACAACAAATATTTTGGAGGACTGCTAATGCCATTTTAAATCAGCCAGTGAGGAAACATTTTTAATTGACATCTCTGCAAACTTACAGTGTTGCTTATAATGAATACATGTGCAAAATGTTCTCTGACATTGTGCAACATTTTTTGAGTTTATTATGCTCACCAGGGGATCAAGTGTGTGTGCATGTGTGATCAAGCGATCTGTATTCTTGTCTGGAGGTAATCACACCTACCGCTGGACTGATCAGCCCTAATTTTTTGTGCATATTCATGACTGTATGCGGAAGGACCTCTATGATTCAGAATTTTGGAAAAACTTTGAATAACCTTTCTTTTAAATTACTTTTGTACTTTTTGTCTTGTAACGTGATATCTCAAGAACGCTTTTGGGGAATTTCTTCAAACGTGATTCAAGCCTCCACTTGGTCTCTGATGAACTGATTAGATTTTGGTGGTCAAAGCTCAAGGTCACGGTGACCTCACCAAAAACATTTAACTCAATAATTCATATGCTAATTATGACAAAATTACACAGACATATCTGATAGAATAAAGTGATGAGGGGATGACATTTTATATCCAAAAGGTCAAAGGTCAAATTCACTGTGACATCATAATGTTCAGCTGTCTATCAATCCCCTGTTCTTTTTTAAAAATAGTCTCTAAATGAAGACAGCATTTTTCTCACTGTAAATTATTCACTGGAATCACACGTGTCGTGATATAAATTCACTTAATACCTTTTAATTAATGCCATCAGAGCTGCAGGTCAATGTAGTGGTTATTATTCCTTCCTGTAAACTGTAACTTGACTGGTTGGTGGAGACATACAACTGTGGGCAGTAATTCTGTTTTTCTGTTTCATTAGACCATTGACAGCTGATTTCTCACTCTTCTTAATCAGCCACTAGGGGCCGCAAGTGATGAACAACTGCTTCAGTCTGAAATCTTGTTTCAGCTTGGAACAACGTATGTAGAGGTCATGTTAATATTGGTGAACTTGCAGATCTCAGCTGGTTGTACTGGGCAGTTGTGGTAACATTGCAGTAGGTGCTTCACCATCTGTTGCCTGGTGGGGATCTGCATTCCTTTAGTTTTGTTTATTAGACTAAAAAACGTATGAGTGCTTCTGTAATATCTGACCTATATCACTGGACTATCACCTCTTGAGGTACAAAGTAGTATTACAAGACAGGATGGGCCGGGGCTAGCTGGTTAGCATGCTAACTCCAATAGATATCTTTGCAACACAATACATACGTAAAAGTCTTTGACATTATGTAAAAACTGTTACTTCATACATTCTGTTGATAATCTTAGAATGCTTTTAAACTAATATTCTTACATGTTGCTCTTTGCTCTTTTAAGTTACACTGCATATATGTTCTAAGTCATCGTCTTGCACCGCCGTGGCTGCTTTGTATGGCTGTTCTGTACTTGCTGTACCTTAGTCTAGACAGGTTACACTGTAACTGTGCCAGTGGTTTTAAAATGCAGCAGGAGGTGAACTCAGAGACAAGTGAGTTCAGGTCGTAGCGAAGGCAGACAGAGAAAAAAAAGGACTGCTCTAGTTCTGAGAAAAGCCTCGGGCTCATGTTCCTGCAAAGACAATCAGGGTTTTGCTCGTCTCTGTGTTACGTTGTGTCCACTTATGGCACCGTGTGGCTCGGAGGATGTGATCTGTCAGACCTCACAATGAATGCTTCAAAGGATGGTTTGAATTTTAGGTCAGGATATTGAACTAGATGCATAATGAGAAGGAAGTAGAATTCATACCATGTCTGGTCAGGAATTATGAAGCTACAACAACCCCCTTGGGTGTGTAATTACTTCTGAAGGACATCACTGGATTTCTTTATTTATTTTTGTGCTCAGAGATTCATCACAGCATTTGCAGCCATGATATAACAAAACTATTGTAGTTAAACCTGAAGGATTTTCACTTAAAGCTCTCCTTTGTCTAACTGAGATGCTGTATAATCTGGTGTCACTTTTTCATGCTGCAGGAAGTGATCAATCAAAACTTAGCTTAAAGAAGAACAGTTTGAGCATCTTCAGCTTCTGTAATGTAGACACAATCTCTCTGTTACCACCCAAATTAGAGGGCAGATTAGAAACCCCTCTGATAAATCTTTGTTGTTAGTATCTTTGGTGGTTTTGGAAAGCCGTGACCTTTTTCAGGGTTTGACAGAAACCTTGGCCCAATTGCCCGTGGCCACAAAAGGTTACTCTGTGTTCACAAAATATAATTCATGTAAGTGACCCTGTGGCCACCCAATGCTGCAAGCCTTCACCAACACATTACAGTTCCACAAGCAACCCGATTCCTTCCCACCTTTTAGTGGTGTATCAGAGCGTTGCTGGTCCCTGCTCCGTACGTATCAACCCCCTCGGTCTGACCCGCATGTGATCCACAGACTTATTTCCCAAAATCTGGATGCAGATTTGTCGTGAAAAGACAAGACGGATGCTGCTGTGTTTTACTCTGAAGTGCTTTGTGCGGCACCGGAGGAAGAAAGACGGATTTAAAGCGCCATCACATTCACTTCCATCGAGTGAAATCCTGACATGACTTCGGGCATTTCGTACAAGACTAAGGGGCTTCTGTTCATGTGGGGCTGGTGCTTAAAAATATGCATTTTTATCATTTTGTTGTTTTTGTCGGGGGACTTGTTGAAGATCTGCATCGTTGTGTCCTGGCTAAGAAGCAGCCATATTTTAGCGTTTAGACCAGGTGCAGGTCCAGCTTTCTTTGGGCTCCACAGACATTGCAGCCGTTTGTGTCGGCCATGATTACTACTATTGATTTATCCAGTGTTTACACATTGAGCAGACTCAGGGGAACTGACTGATCTGCTGGCAATAGTGAAGAGTAGCTTTGATTTTCTTGTCCATCTGAAATTGACATTGAATGAGTATCTAACCCGATGGCAAATGCATAAATAAGCAATGTTCTTTGTGGAGTGAACTTTCATCTTAACATTAGTTCCTTCACTGGCTGAACTTTTGCTTGTCACTGTATTTTTCTTTTTCTCATTGGGTAGAAAATGAAGAGGATAATGGCATGTCTGCTCTGATGTTGCCAATCAACAAACTAAAATGTCCTGGGGACAGGAATCGGTTTATCACCTAATTTTAGGCTGTCACTTCGAGAAAGATCAAACTCTCAGCTTCAGCGATACGTATGAAAAATGAATGAGCTCCATTGCTTTGTTGACTACCTTTGACAGCATCCCATAAATCAATCGACGGGCGGCGCCCCTGATTATTGAGAGGAAAACTCAAAGAGGGTTGGACTAAACTCATCTCTGTGTGTCTGGTACATAACTGTCAGGTGCACATTGTTACATTTACAGCACTTAAATATAATAAATTAAAGCATAAAGATAATGCTTTACTGATCCCCAGAAAATTGACAGATATTAATATATGTCCAAATATGACACAAAGCAAACAAAACACAAATATTTACTAGAGACACATAATTTTGCTGCCATTCCTCATGTCACATTTTGAATGATATACTCATTCTTGAGTATTAGGACAGTTTTTTTTAGAGGGTTCTAATTTTAATAATTATTTTTACTCCTCTATTATGTTGGATAAATATATTTTAAACTAATTTTTTATAAATCCTTGTGAACATATTTAATGAATCTAACAGAAACTGGGTAGCCCAAGTGAGGCACTGACTTATTTTTTATTTATTTTTATTAAACTGAAAAAAGTACTAATTTCAAATATATTATTCAATTGTTGAAGCAAATTGAGAATTATGTCAAAATAGATCTCAACTCTGATGGAGGTGACAAAATGTTAAATTTTTTTTTCATTTCACAGCAAAGTCATAGTGAGTAGCATTTTAATTTTTAAAGTTACTCAGAGTTCTCTTACTGCTAATCAAAATACACATTTTTAAGACATAATTCTTATTTAGCTTTGATTTAAAAGGTCTACAGAGCTGACATCTTATGGTTGAGACACATCTGATAGGTATAAGTTAATGAATTGATCAAAAAAGTAGTAAGTTTACCTGTGCTTGAGCGGTATTCCTGTCTTTTTTCAAAGCAGGAAGTGAGACAGGGGTCCTTAGGGTATAGATTAACCTTTTTTTTATGCCTGATTAAATCATGTTTTGTAAATATCTGTCAGCAACATTTTCATAAAAATATTTTGAAATAAAAATGATTATAAAAACACATTTTAAAGTATTGTAGTTTTAGAATTTAAAGGCTTTTAACACATTTTTAATTGTTTGAAGTTGTTAATTCTTGTCTGAGGACAGGGATGTTTTCTTGCGCAGAGCAAATTTAGATATAAAAAAAAAATTAAAGCAAACCAAACATTTTATAAATGACTTGCATTTCATATAAATCCTTAAAGAATAAAATTTCACCAAAAATGGCCCATAGAACAAACAATTATAATGTCATTTTGAAACAGTGTCTGTAATGAGAGTTTGCATCAGTACTTGGTAGTCCATTGTTTTCCACTTGTAACTTCCACTTGGACTTATGCCATCTGGATTCTGTGATATGCTCCACTATAATCACTCTGGACAGCCTGATCCCGGAGGTAAAATGACACTACTCCAGCTCCCTCGGCATGATGTAATCTATAATGGTGCCTTTGATGTTAAGCAGATATGCTGACAGACCCGTCTTTCTATCTCCCCACAGCCTGCCACTGGCAGCCCTGTCTAAACTGAGGCATCAGGTCACTGACAAGTTGTAAAGTGGGCCCAACAATCGGAAAAAGACTGCAAATGTATGCATCAACTTAAATACAGTAGAGTTATCTATATCTACTGTCGATTATGAAAGCTTTATTTTTCATTTTGAAAAGCCTTCCGTGTTGGCCTGTCCTTGCACGAATTTTGCCTGAGATGAAGATGAAGTTTGTTTGTTTTTGTTTTTTTGCGTTTGTCTGGGTTTGATTATCCAACATAATGCTTTACTCTAGCTCTTACTGTGAAATCTTGGTTGCCAGAGCTTCCCACCTGCAACTGAAAACTCACTTACAAATAAGAGCGTTCAAAACTATATTTTTATGGAACAGTAACAAAACTTTGATCTACTATAAAACACCTCTCTCAAACAAGTTTGGAGGTTTTGCAGTTTAATTTCCACAGTACACCAGTGGCGGTCTTGACAACAGGAAAATGGTCTCCAGCAATCTAAATGTAAAAGACTTGTAGTGAAAGGGTCAAAACATGTAAACCACATATGGAGCACTGACTGCATGAGGCCCAGTACTATAGGACATTGTTAATTGCCTACAAAATATCAAATTACCATGTGAGGCAGGAAGGCGTGCGTGTCAATCAGAGGCCTGGCACTCAGTGGGTAGCAGAATATTAAGGTTGGTTTCCAACTGTAACACACTCTTAATGCATCCCCTACACAGCATATATTAATGGTTTCAACTTCCTACGTCGGCTAATTACTGATAAAAAGCAGTCATTCATTTTAACAGCTGCCAGGCTTTGTCATTAGGCTTATTTCTTATTACACGTGTTTATTTGGTAATTTATTATGATCGAAGTTGCTGTTACTGTCCTCAAGTTAGAATAGTTAGAGTGCAAATGAGCAGCAGGAGGCATTAACTGCTGAGTGACATCTCCTTTATTACCCTCGAGAAGCCATGCTGATGACAAGATCAGCCAACATGTTTTCTGGAATGGATGCAGCTGACAGGGGAGCCATATGAATTAAGGAAATTACTGGAGTCTTCCTAGCATCTCCTTGTCTCTGACAAAATAGAAACAATCTTAAAAAATGGTTTAAAGAATCTTGTTGCAGGCCTTCAAGCAGTATTTTTCGACATGAGATGTTGTTTTGTGATGCCAAGCTCTGTGTCATTTTTTGCAGTGAGACACCAGAAAAAAAAAGCCCTTCTGAAAGGATTACAGTTGGTGTCCCTAGCTGAGCCTTTTGCGGTGGGTGATCAGGCTCCTATAGATGGATCTTTGCTGCTAAACCTTCCAGCTTCAGATATAAAAGCAGTTTAATGGCTTGTATGTGTCACAAGCATCCCTCGAGTCGTTTACCTCATCTTGGATCTACTGATAATGATTCAACACCGTCTTTGGAGTCCAGATATTATATATAGTGACCAATTAACACTAAACACGTCAATGCATCAATTATAATGAACAAATTGGGGATTCACGTTTTATGTTTGACCTTTAGAAAGTTCCCTAATTCATTTCTTGCTTCTTGAACCTCTGCAAACTCTTAATAAATTCCTGAGCAAATTGGTATTTCTGATATTTATTCGTCATTACGTCAGTTTAAAATGACAGATTGTGCCTCTCCATCTATCTGATACTCATTATTGGCGCCGTAATTAGCACAGAAATTAATACACGTGCGGGCTTCTGTGTGATTATTTGACTGTTTTCAAGAAAATAAATCTGCACCTTGGGGTGAATCGTGATTAAAAGTATTTCATTTTTTTAATGGTTGTAATTACCACAAACTCTACTGAGACTCTGTTTGAACTTATTAATTGAATATCTAAATTACAAAACCGAACCATCTATTTAACTTCAGTGAAAGCTTGGAGTACCTTACACCATATACCCAGGAGAAAATGAGATCTCAGAAAGTTGAATTAACATTAATTTGCTGTTATGGTGGGTTATTTATTATTTCATAGTCGATCCAGATGATTTTATGATAAACAAAAATCTGAATTTGTGTTGTGGCTCCAGTTGGACGAGAGGAAAAAAATCAGATCTTTTGTTTCTCACATTAGCAAATGCTCAAACAGCAGCAGTGAAAGTGACTTACTCATTTACTCAAAGATGCTACAAGCAGCCATTGAGAAAGACAGCTGATGAAGGTAGTTGATTGTCACTTTGAGCTGGTGGTTTGAGTCAAGATACCAACCCAAAGTGTCTGTATGTGACAAGCTGGGAATGAGACTCAACAATCGACTTCAATCTTTAGCACTGTACTATAGTTAATCACAAAAGAAACTTGTTCTTTACATGAGAATTTCCATTCAATGCTACTTTAGATTTCTACTCCATTATATTTACTTGACAGCTGTTGTTGCCACTTGATTACATGTAAAAACTTGACATCCACCATATTAGTGTTGGGCCGATGGATGATGCCATCACTGAGCCTCTACCAATAGTAACACTGTGATTTAAAAGCCTTCCATATTTGATGTGGTGTGTCCCATTAGAGTTGCCATAAGGCAGGAGTTGTTGGCGCAGTTTTAGTGTACAAAAGAAAATAAAAAGAAGCTGTTGCTGCTATTTATTTATTTATTTTTTTTATTAAAGCTTTCCAGTTAGGTGATCAAAAGACACTTGGCTGTATTGGTGGTCACGGTTTTTCTTTTCCGCAGGCCGCTGTTTGTATGTTTCTTTCCATCACGCTGTTCTTATTTGCCCCTTTTTTTCTTCGTTTAGCCTCCTCACTATTGCTAGTCACTTTGAATAGCGCCCCCTCTCCCTGCCAAAAAACATCACCGCCCATCGTATAATTTGGTAGACATCGATCAAACCTACACCATGTATGTTAGTTTATAAAATATGATAAAGTACTGTTTAGATACATTAGATAATTATTAGCATACATTGACTGACATTACATTACAATGCTGTGTAAATGTCATGCATCTGTGATAAGCATCAGTATATTTAACTTTTTTATCCTGATTACACAATAGTACTTCTGCTTTTCAACATCAAGTAGTTCATTTGACTTAAAATCCAAATCCAAGCAGAGTGATTTTCACTTTCGTATATGGCATATAAACATCTACAAGGAATTTTCACATTGTGTTGATTTTGGAGGCCCCTGTGAGCGAAGGCGGTCATGTTTCCTCCATCATAACCTCAAGATATAATGTCAAAATCTTCTTTTTAATTGGCTAACATACTCACTGTAACTTGCTCTTCCAGTCTGCAGGCCCTGTATCATTTCATCTGCTTTCAAGGTGAATCCAACCCAGTGGCAATAACCATAGGAATAGCCAATCTTCTTTGTTTGCTAGGTCATGTAGAGGCATCAGTATTAAATTTCATAAACAGCCGTAACCTGCCTGTTGTAGTATGTTTAAGTGGAAGATCTGAATATTTCTTGCATCACTGCAAATCATAAGTAGCTGCAGAGGAGTTCTCTTCCCAGCCCCAAGCTCTATAATTACGTGAGAGTGTTTACAACAAACTGTGAGACCTGCTTCATCACAGATGTGTAATTTATTAGTGTTCCTGTATATATGAAACAATACTCTGCAGGCTTTTTCATAATGCTCTCAGATTGATCTGCCTGGAGATATTATACCCGTCCTCTGTTGCTCCACACCTGCCTGAGTCTCCTAAAAGTTGGAATTTATAGCCGTTGCAAACCAGGATGATGGTGTGATATGATGAAAAGCCATTGGCTTGCCCCTGTTAGCGTATGAATTTGAGAGTCTGTCATTTAGCCTCTAACATCAGGAAAATTACATGTGATTTACGACCCAAAGGTGGACTGTAGCTAGTGGCATTTCTACGGCTGCTATTTAACAGCTGATGATCTGTATTCATCCGACATTTCTTGTGTTCATTACTTTATAGGGCTTTCTGTTTAGCTGCAGTATCTTATGTGAGTTGCTGACTGTGAATCATATCAATAAGAAATTACTGAAGATTTAATCAGGCCCCTTTACCCAGAATGCATCTGTCTCTCTTTCTCTCAGACTCACTGTGTTCTGTTCTTTAATTTAGGTCTATGTGCAGCCTGAATGCTTGCTACGGAGTTTCTTGGCTTTTTTCTTGCAAGATTTCTGGGGTTCATTTGATCAGTTTCCAATTATATTCAATAAGTAGGGTTACATAAGTCATGGCTGTTGGGACTGGGGGAATTAATCAGTTCTCTTAAATGTTTTTCCTCTGGCATGTAGGGCTATTTATTCATCTGAGAGTTGGTGTCAGCCTTCTCTCCAATATAATGGCACTAGTCCTGGTGTGCTGAAAGCGCCAAAAAAAAAAAGTGAATTTGAAAAACTCAACAGCAATGTCTCTTTATCAGAAGTCATGACCCAGTTGCCCAAAATAATCCACGACCCTGTTGTCATCAGTTTCATATTTACTAGAGATGGATCAGTTGCAATTATCATGGCTGATTCCGATTTCCAATTTTTTTATGGGTCTGACCTGCCGATTCCAATTTTGGCACAATCTCGTGAGATCTTGTAGAAAACATTATTTTACATGATCACACGTTTGCTGTAGTAAATCTTTAGAGTGAGAAGAACAGAAGCAGAGGGTAAACGAGTCTGAAGTTGGAGGTTTATTATTCAGCCAGAACAGGAAGTCAGATTTTAACAGTCTGTGAAAGAAAGAAAAAAGAAAGTTTATTGTTTTAAGCTGCTCAGCTGCTCCGTCTCCTTGTAGACTGTCTGTCTTCTCTTTGTCCTGTTCTTCGAATCAATCACTAATGCCACTTCATGCAAGCATGTGTCTGAGTGTGTGTGGCTGTGACCAGCACTGTTGTGGCTGTGACGCAACTGTCTGTGTCACTGCATGCATGACATGACTACTGTGTGGAGCATGAGTGTGAATATGACCAATACAGAATCTTGTACATTACTGTGGTAGGAACTACTTTATTTCTGCAGTAGAATCTACTAAAACGAGTAGTAGTCCCAGCAAGAAGCTGCTCACAACAAGGTCTGTGAATTATCTTAAGTAATCAGGTCATGAGACACTGGTTTTTAACTTTTTAAATATATTTTTTTGGTGCTTTGAGCACCGTCAACTGAGTGCCATTTAGCACATTATATAGAGAAAGAGCAGACATCTCTACAACTGATAATCTTCAAAACTCTGCAACTCACACCAAAACTATCTGGATGGATAAACAGCACTACAGACCAGGGGAAAAATAACTGACCAACTGTATGGCAATTCCTTTTTTGATGATTCCCAAATTGATTTTTGTATTGCTGAATCAAATTTTTATTTTTTATAAATACCTAGCATTTGTTCTGTTAGCTTGTTGCTAACAAATAATGGGAATTCCCATCAATGGAAATTAGCATATTATCTTAACAAACTGATTCTTTTTATTCCACATAACCAACATGTGTACTCACTCACTGTTAACACAATCTGCTACTCTGGCTTCAGCGCTCCACACTGACCAGGTACGGCAGCCTCAAAGGGTCAAACTCAAAAATCACAGTTAACTCAAAGTTAAATTCATATGTGAAGAATGTTAATTTAAAGGCTCACATTTGTGCTGTGTGCAGTTTTCAGTGGCTCTATCATTTTGACCAAATATTTTTTTACGGCACAATTTCATAAACAGGAACAGCTGAAATTTACTTTAAAAGTATTTATTTACTACTTTTATATGCAGTGTAGCAACGATGCTGCTCAAATACAACTCAGAAAGACTAACTGGCATGTGATGTGCAAGTATGACCAGTGATACAGTTTCTAGGGTGTATGATAGTACTATTGAATCGGGAGATAAGTGTATTGTTCCAAGCCCTACTGGCTGCAGAAAAATCCCAACCAGCTCTTTACTGGTCCTTTCTCTCTCCTTCGTCCCCGCTCCTGTCCCCATCCCCGCACTGACCTTGTATGGCAGGACAACAGCCGAGCCTCCACTGATGCCCACGATGGGCACAGCTGTCTGAGTGGAAATGAAGTCCAAGATCTGTGCCACGGCCTCCGAGCCAACGTTGTCCTCAAACACCACGCCATGAACACGGTTGGTGGAGAGGGTGTCACAGATGCGGGTGAGCAGCGCCCTTGGGTTTGTGTTGTTGACCAGCACAGTGATGGGGTTCACTTCTAGAGGCAGGTCCATGAAGTTCTCCCGGCTTAAACGCCCCTTAATCTCTGTCTGGTAGGCCGAGCCGCTGAACACCACCGCCACGTTCACAGAGGGCATGGGAATCCCGAACGGCCTTCCTGAACAGCAGGGCACAGTGCAGAACAACAGCAGCAGCAGTGGCAGCGGCGGCGGCCACCACGGGGAGTCGCTCAAGCAGCCTAGACGAACGCCCATCTCAGTCACCTACTGCCTGGAGGAGGGGTCAGAGTGGAGGGAGGGGTCAGGAGAGGGGATTTACATGTTAGATACACAGGAGCAGTTGCTGTCTTTTTCTGAAATGTTGTCATAATACTCAGTAATCCCAGCTGGCCGGGCCAGGCCGGGCAAACCAAACTGCCTTTTGTTTAGAGTTGGCTTATTTTGATTAATGACCTTTTAGCTTCATCTCTGCTCAGTGTGCTGGTCGGCCTGCCATAACTAAGACAGTGTAAGAGCCCATTAACGGAGCCCAGAGTAGTATTTTTAGATTGTGTCAGCATGCGACATGAGGCTGTGGCCAGGCTGTTGCGTCTTAGGGTGGCAGCTGCCACCCTGCTGCTGTTGTATTCTGTGGTCCAACCCAACAGATGGTGTCCAGTGTTTAATGCAACAAATGGAGAACAAGAGGATTTATAATTTTTCTCTCGTGACATTACTTTTGAAGCTGTTGCTTATTTTTCCAGCGGGCCAAAGCATTCAAACTTAATCTGCCAAAGGTCTGCATGCATGGTTTTGGCTCTGCGGATTAATTGAAATCCATAGTCTCATTATTATGATTTGTAAGCTGTTTGTGAAAGTTTTTCTCCTCCAGTTTTGGAACTGACATTTCAATTATTCAAACAGCAAAGTCTATATTTACAAGGGGATTCAAATCCCTAAGTTGGCCTTTGAAAAAAAGCCGAGCTCTTTGTGCAACGTTGCATCACTAATGGACTGGATTGCAACCAGTAACTCTTGGCCAAACTATCTTAATTTCTTCCAAACCCCTAATTGCTTTGCTTTCTGCCCTCTGGAAGGTAATGGAGGAGAAACGCCATGGCAGAGCGCCGTGATGTCAAACCCTGTAGTGTTAGTTTAACATTCACATTGTAGCCAGACAGCGGTTTGTGTTGCGCTGTCAGACAGACTTAGGCTCTTTGTCAAATCTGTCACAGTAGTGTTTGTGGCCCTGAGGGAGTGCTGCACACTGGTCCCCTGTCACACAGATCTGATCCACCATGTGATGGAATCCCAGTGGGGTGAATATATTGTAATCCCTCGGTAATCCCTGCCAGGCGTCATGGCCTACGGCTTGATTGTAGTGTATAAACTTATCAAGAGATTTGGCTACTGCACGAGGCTCAGTGTAGCTGTGTGGTGCAGCTCCCTCCGTGTTCTACTTCCTGTGTGGGACTGAGCACACTGTAAAAAAATCATACAGACTTATCTTTTCTCATTAAATTAATGTAAATATACAAGTTTATTCAAGGTCATTAAACTTAAAACATTCTAGTGTTTATTTCGGGAGCGCTGTAGAACTTAGAAGCGTGCATTCTTCTAAGTTTAAGTCTTTGGACTTTGAATGAGTTGAATGAATCTACTGTAAAGAGTTCAATCAACTCATATAATAAGTTTTTACAGATCGGCATGCATTGTTTGGGAGTTAAAACCCTCCTCAGATCCTTCCTTTTTTGTAGTGTTTTGAAGAAAACATACAATGAAAACTTCCTTTGTCTTTAATACACTTTAAGATAAATCATGGTTGCTTGCTTTCACAATAATGGAAAAACTGTGAACTTAAGTTGTCAAACGTATTGATACTTTTCAATATCACATTGTTTACCACAAAACATTACAATACCAGGCTAACGTTTGATACTGTCGCATGTACTGAAGCTATAAAAAAGAACGAAGTTCTCGTTTAAGACTTCAGTACAGTTCAGTCTTTATTTTCCTGCCTGAAATTTGGCTTTTTAATTTAAAAAAAAAAGAAAAAAATGTGCCTCAGACTTTTTATTTTTGTCATAGTTTGGTCAATAGGTATCAAAAAAATAATTTTTTTCTACTTATGTATCAAAGTTTAAAATTCTAGTGTCATGACAGCCCTAGTGCAAACCATGATAAAGGTTGAATTCAGTCCCTGACACTTAAATTTTAATAAATTCAATGTAGTTTCGCATATTGTTTTTGTGCAAATGCTGGAACAAAGTCACTCCTGCAGGAGCAGCTGCAGCTGGAAGCAGCTGACTGAGAAAATGTAAAAGGAAATCAGTTTGTTTGTAATATTGGGCAGTGTGACTGAAGAGTTGTTGGCTCAACTTAATATCTTAAACATGTTTTCTCAAGTACATCTGACTTAAATTTTTTATTTGTTTTGAAGCATTACAATATTACCTCAACTTGTCTTTTCAAATTCAGTTAAATTAAAAGTCCAAGGCAGCCTGAATAGTTTATTTTTTACAGTGCAGTGAGCTCCTCTTGGAGGACTGCAAACAGGCAGACAGGGACGTTCTGCCAGAGGGTCTCTAGAATACTTATCACGGGATTGTTTTTCCAGTCGCGTCACATGGTGAAATCCAAATAAAAGACATCACACATGCGTGGGAAGCTGTACATGCTATGTCCTACATGTGATTCTCCAGGTAGCCGCTGCCTCGTAAATCATTTTATAAATTGATTAGTCCCCATCGTGAGAGGGCATCTGCCACATTCCTCTCAATGACATGAGGCATGTTTCAGCAGCGCAGTGGGGGAATAGTTTAGGGTTAATGTGCGTGGTGAAAACGCTTAAAAGCTTCGACCTTCCGTGTGTTTAATCAAGGCAGGGAAACAGCTGAGGCAGATATATGAAGGTCGAATCCTGGGGTGGTGGATATAGAATTAAACCAAACAGGGAATGAGTCATCAATAACTTTGTGACAAGGATTTGTATTGTAAACATGCTTTCTAATACCAATAGAGCTGCAAAGATTAATCATATAAACAATTATAATCAACTGTTAAATTAATCTTCAACTATGCTGATAACTAATTAATCCTTTTGAGTCTTTTTTTTGGGGGGGAAATGTCAAAATTCTCTGATCTCAGCATCTCAAATGTGAATATTTTCTGGTTTCTTTACTCCTCTCTGACAGTATAAATGAATATCTTTGGGTTTTGGACAAGACATTTGAGGACAACATCTTGGACTTTAAGAGACACTGATCTACATTTTCTGACATTTTCTGACATTTTCTGGACCAAACAATTAATTGATTAATCAAGGAAATGACTGACAGGTTAATCACAATTACAATAAAGACTTAAAAACACACGTACATCCATGTGCTGCACAAGTTTGGACCTTTTTTTTTCTAACTGGCAAGATTCCAACAGGATTAATTCATTGATTAATCGAGAAAATAATCAGATACATTAATCGACAATGCAAATAATTGTTATTTGCAGCCCTAAATACCAAGGCAGGGAAACTACACTTACAACAGAGACCCACTTTGGCAAACTGTAGCTTCCAGTGTACCTTATCTAATGTTTAGATTCTGAACAGTGCCATCAGCTGAGCTTTGTGACGCAGCTGAATCGCAGATTGGCTCTGTAGATTTGCTGGGCACTGACCTCTCAAACTCTAAAAATCAGCCTGAATCTGTAAACCGCACCGATACATAAAGGAAAGAGGCTTTTCATCTGTGCTCGGACTAAATCCTCCAAAAAAGATTCCTGTGTACACAAGGGCTGAGGGCTTCATTCTGATTTTTTTTGGGTGGGGGGGATCAAAAGTCACTGTGGACATCCACTGAGTTGAGAGATTAAAAAAAAAAAATAAAATAAAGGACGGTGCATGACGAGGTACATCCATCCCGAATTATCACGACACACAGTCTATTTGGCTCTGAAGCCTGATTGTGGCAGACACAAGGCACGTAGTGTAGTTTGAGCTGCGTGAGCAGGAGACAGGTTGCTTTTGCGTCATGATGCTGTTACACACTGGATGCAGCATGAGTCACACTGTATCTGGTGCCCAAGTGAGTGGAATCAATTACTACAAAGACTCTGCTGTCCTTATGTTATATACAGACATGCTGCTATGACCCATTTGGTGTAAACTTCATATGAACCTGCTCATTCTTATGTAACCACACTTAATTAAATAATATAATTATTCCTAAACATGCAAGTACAAACCTATTTTGCTAACATGCAATCAGCCACCAGCCAAATGCTGTTAAAATATGAAGCTGCAGTGGCTGCTAGATTTCAGACACAAAATAATAATAGTAATGATTTACTGTTGTGTGGCTGGTGAATTTGAACATATATCTGTCAGTGGCTGGTAGACGTTCACATTTTAAAAAGTTAATTTCCCAACTTGCATGTAAATAAAGCCCATTTCTGCCAATGTGATGAAGAAAAAATGAAAAGGTCATTATGATTTTCAAAATAATGACTTAGTATCTTTGTCTTGGCTCTTTTAGAGACTGTATAATATCAGTCAGTGCTTCCTATAATGATGCACGTCACGTCAGTCATTGATTCTTTTTATTTCAGCAGCCTGCTCATCAAGCTGGTGCCATAAGAAATGAGACGTTAACGCCTGAAAACTGCACACAACACAATGTGAGCCTTTAAATTAACATTCTTCACATATGAAATTGAACTTGAAAACTGCCCTTTCACAACTGTGGACTTGACTGCACATAAAAGTGGTGAATGTACAATAGAATGAATACAAAATATAAGTGCTGCTTCTAGCTGCTCATCAAGTAGCAAACAATAAATGAAATAGAAAATATAAATCTATGTGCTGTCCTCTCCTTGCATGCAATGTCTTTTCCAAGTGATAGCTATATTTTTAAACTCACTGGGAAATCTGAATTTGAATTTTGACTCTTTGATCTTGCCGTAGCTGCTCAGTGTGAAGTACTGAAGCCACAGATGTATTACAATAAATTAGATATAGCACACAAAGATGGGGCCCATTCAGTCCAATGAGAGTTGCTCACTTGGCACATAAGCCAAAAAAGTTTTCCAGCGTCCAGGTTTACTTCCTGGATACATGGCCCACTGAATATGGGCAGTAGTGTTTCCACCCTTGCCACCGCCTGGGAGTTCCCACTTGGAGAGCCACAACTGACCTTGTTCTCAGTGTCCTCAGGTGTCCTGTTAACCGTTTTAGAGACATTTCTTTCATAATGGTGGGTTATGGGGGAAAATGCTTTTTGGGCTGAAAGGTAATTTAACCGGGAAAAATTTGGCCAAGAATGAGCGGCAATGTCCTGTCTAGTTAGGAATGTGGAGCCATCAGCTAGTCGTTTGTTTCCACAGATCAAAGTAAATATACGCCTGAAAGTCTGAGCGCACATGTCGTTTTATGTTGAGCATGTGATGTAAAATGGATCGCTCGTCAAGATAATAATACCGCAGTCACAATGCTAATTTCCATTAGCGTGTTCATGGAATTCCCATAATAAGTAAGCATCAAGCTAACAGACTGAACTTTAGTTATGTACTGTATATAAAAATCATTTCAGGAATCATGTAAAAACAATCAAATCATTGTATTTGAAGAAGTACCTATAAAATACCAGTGAAAATCTTGGTTTATGAACGCTGACATACTGATGTCTGCGCAGCATGTCACTTTTTATTTGTATTACAGTATAATGCTCATATGTCCTTGTCAAGGGAAAGATTAACCAACGATTGCACTGATCACAGGTATCTTGCACTCTCTGTATGACTTTAAAACCTGAGACTGCTGGAGCTGCCCTCCCTGTTTCAGTGTTTTGACCATTTCGGTGCCATTATCACTTGCCTTAATTGCAGGGGCGCAGACCTGCAAGTGTCCATTTCCACTGTTGGAAGGAGTAAAGATACAATATCACTGTTTCAACATCTGGACAGAATGTGTCTCTAACCACCTGCTCTGTTGGCTTAAGCAATAAGGGAGCATAATTAAGCCGTTCTGGTTGTATTTGCACTTTTTTTTTTATATTGCGTAGCCCTCTGATCAGCCCAACACACATGAAGTAAACAGTGTAAATATAGTGGAGTGTGTCAAAAGGATTAAATTATTCTGATTATTGAATCTTTTACTGTTCTCAGCCTTTCAGATATGGTGATTTCCTGCATTTCTCTGTTATTATCATTTTAAATTGAATATCTTTGGGTTTTGGACTGGCAAAACAAGACGTTTAAAGATCACTTTGGACTGGAATTGACATTTTTCTCTATTTTCTGACATTTTATAGACATTGCCTAGATTAAACAGGACAATTAACTTTAGTCTTTGTTGTTATGGCTCATAAATGAACCAGTTTGCACAGGAGCAAATGACTTTGGGCCAATAGTTTCTGACTAAGACAAGTGAAAAGGGACCTGGGGAGGACCTGTGCCCTCTGTAGATATAAACAAGTCATTCTTAGGTAACAAACACACAACAATTCTTATTTTCAGGAGATTTAGACTAATGAAAACACATTCATGACTATTATATTCCATTCCTGCCATATTTGGCCAATAAATATCCCTGAATCTTACACACTGGAGCTTCAAGTATATTTTGATGTAATACTTTTGTGTACTTTTACCTGTAATGGAGGATCTTTACACTTTGTTATCGCTACTTTTGCTTAATTTAAAAGATCTAAGTACTTCCTCCACCACTGATTAAAAAAGCACACTCACGCTGCACAATCCTATCTCCCTGGGCAGATTATTTAAAGAGCTGAAGTGTTTCTTTCAACCTGTCTCGCTGGCCTCTTGCCAAAGTCACTACAAGTACAAAGGAACATTGAAAAGTGACTGAAGAAGCTGCTTCAAAAATAGCTCCGAGCAACCACTTTCCTATTTAACGTTCTGTTGATGATGTGAGAATTGTGAAAATAATCTACTGACAGATTAGATTTAATGACACTAAATGTGAGACCACATTCTCGAAGAAAAACCTGCTCCAAAACATCAGCAGTCCCTCGCTGTCACTCTTTATATTCTCTGCTTTGAGTGTTGTTTTCCTAACAAACATTTAAGATGTGCTTATCCCCCTCTAGTGGGTGACATATGGTGGAAGCAGTTTTCTTTACAGAATTAGCTGCCATTCAAGAAGGCTGCATTCAAAATAACTGCACGCTATCAGGTCATTTTCTTCCCTCCTGGTTTATTCTGGGCTTCCTTCCTTCACACTACCGACATCTGGACGGTTTGATAAACTGAACAGGTAATAATGCAAATATCCACATCTGCATGTTGAGCCGGCACATATGTTATCTGCTCCTGTTAGTTGAATATTGTTGATAAGGTGAATTGAATTTCCTGCACACATTGACACTTCCTGCTCAGTATGTATGGCCTTCGCAGACTCAGTGATGAGAATATGAGCATTTTAATACACACTGGGTACAGTATATCCTATATGTATGTGTATATATATATATATTGTAATCTCACACATTGTTTTTTCTTCACAGTTTGATTTACCTCATTTATTTTCTTATTTCATTCTGCATATCTGTGTTCCTTTCGAAAAATTGTAGCCATCATTGTCGCTCATTGTTGAGAATTGGGACTAAACCGTATTTTGATTTTTACTATTCAGTTATGATGGGAAAATATATTTTAAAAGGTCAAACTCTTGGCTATTAAACCTTGTAAACTGCATTTATTTTGTCACCCTGAGGACTTGAATGAATTTTTTGAAAAAAAACAAAATAAGAAAAAACTCTATGACTTCTCTATGATGGGGTTGATGTCACATACTGGGGCCCAAGTGGGGCACAAACTTATTTTGTTTTATTTATGTATTCATATATTTTTCTTAAAAAGTTCTCATTTCAAACACATTATTCAGTTATTAAAGAGAACTGAGAGTTGTGTCACCTCCGTCAACATCTTACAGAGTTGATAAGCAGCCATTTTATTTTTTAAAGTTGCACAGAGTTCTCTAAATGCTAACCAAAAGATGTTTTTAAGGCATAATTCTTATTTAGCTTTGGTTTAAAAGGGCTGCAGAGTTGGCATGTTATGGTTGAGACAAATTAATAGCAATATTAACCCTTTTGTATGTCTGATTAAATCAAGTTTAAAGATAAAAAAATGTCTGATGGAGTTGACAGGAAATCTGGGACACAACTTTAAAGGGCCACATTTTCATAAAAAGTATAATTTATAACAAAGATGATTTTAATAGCAATTTTACATTTATGTTATCAGTAGGTATTATTACTTTTAGATTTCGAAGGCTTTTAAAACATTTTTTAATTGTTTGAAGTTGTGAATTCTTGTCTGGGACAAAGGTGTTTTCTGGCTCAGAGCAAGTTTAGAAGTGAAAAAAATCAAAGTAGACTAAACATTTTATAAATTACAAATGTTTCGTACATATAAATCATTAAAAAATACATTTTTACACAAATAACTGGAATTAGACAGGGTTTGATTTACACAAAGGCCTTAGGGAGCCCTACGTTCCAGTACGCACAGCTACTAACACACGTTATGTGCACATGTATACATGGAACTGTGCGACAGCGAGGTCAGTTTCAGGGTTACTGCAAAACCTGTTCTACTGTTACAACTACAGACACTTAATACTGTCTGTAACATTTCATAGAGGCTAAATTACTGTTTCAATACAGGCAACATTTTTCTACTTCTTACACACACCCTTTCATGAATCATATAAGCATCATCATCTGTGAATGTAAACTAATGCGAGGAGTTCTTGAATCCAAATAAACTCGCTGTGATGTTTGTTTTTACATGCAGGACTCGACAAGCGTGCAGAAACAGCTGTTTGCTGCTCTAACACCCTCTCTCATTAACTGTCCCTTCACCTCCCTGCCGTTTAACCTTCCGTCTGTGGATTGTCATATATCGGGGAGGGAACAGAATTAGGGCCGAAAAGTTCTATTTACAATCACGAAAAGCAAGCAGGAATCAAAGTAAGTGACTTGTTCTCTCTGTCTGTCTGTCTGTCTATCTGTCACGTCTGATTCATGTCAGAACAATGGACAGCGCGGCCGCCCAGGTGGCACACACAACAAACAGCGCACACAGCATTGTGTTCATTAGTGAAGATAAATATTCGGTAATTATAATGTAATGAGCGAATAAACACACAACATTGGCATATTTATACTATTATTTATTTCAGGAACATTACGTTTTAGAGCGACCCCTAAATGTCCCAAAGTAGGTTTTCAGAGGAGCTCATGTCCTTTTCAGGGGGGCCGAGCTCCCTTGTTAGTAGTAATAAGACATGATTTGTCTCAGTTTTTCAAGAATGGGTGTTATATGATCATTTTTTTGGTATTTTTATTTCAATGCCATTTCTTTGTGGTGTCAAATCATTGTGCTTGTGCACAATGCATCATCTTACTGTAAACTCAAATTCTCCAGCTCTTCATTTTCTGATATTGACCATATACAACAAGTTGTGAAAAAAAAAACTGGCATCTATTGACAAGTTGCTGCTGAGGTGACAAGTCCTCCAACTGATTCCCGATCCAGCTCATTAACGTGAGGCCCGGCGGTAAATACATCTGGCTGAGAAGTGAAGTCTCATCGGCTCCGTGTTTAATGACGGCTTTTATATTCTGGGCATGACGCCTCCGCTGCAGCTGTTTAACAATGTGCACCTGTCCCGTCTCCCGCTACATGATCAATACACTCGCCCATGCCGCAGCGCTCTGCGTCTGCGGCTCACATGCTGATAAACTCGTCCTCCTCTGTGTCATTATCAGTAAAACTGCTGACCGTCCAAACAGGCCAGGACAATTTCTGATATTACACCATGCTCCAAGAGCTTTGTAGTAATCAATGACCCCTGCCGACCTCTATAGGAATCATGCAAAAACGGATATGACTTCTGCATAAACCAGCCAATCACTTTGGCTTTCGTCTCCGTCCACTTAAGCTACAACGCTCTGTAATCGACAAGAGCAAAGTCACAGGAGAAGTGAGTCCATCTTCACTTTATAAATGAGTAAAGTAGCTAATTAGAGCAAAGAACCAACAGAGACCTCCGGTGAGGATCTGCTGCATCACCATACAAAATGATTCTTGCTGTATCAATATTTGTTTAAATGCTTGGCTTGAGAGCTGAAACGTGTTGTGACTCTCTGAACGCTGTCCTTCGTGTTTGTGCTGTCCTCCTAAGAAAAACAGTAGCAGTCATTTGTTTTCAGTGCCTTAATACAACGTGTTTATGTTTATCTGACACCTGAATTATGACTCTTGTCTTGTTAAACACTTACAAAATGTCACAGGGAGGCTGTCAGTGTGGAAAGTGTCGCAACTTTAAAGAGACATTTCACCCCCTAATCAAAAATACATATTTTCCCTCTTATCTGTGGTGCTGTTTATCCATATAGATTGTTTTGGTGCCAGTTGAAGAGTTTTGGAGATATTGGCTGAAGAGATGTCTGTTTTCTCTTCAGCTGAATGGCACTTGACTTGTGATGCTCAAAGTGCCAAAAAAATACATTTGAAAAATTCACCGCTGGTGTCTCTTTCCAGACGGAAATCATGACCCGGTTACTCAAGATAATCCAATCCAACTTCTTTCTAGCAGAATGAAAGTAGTTCTGGTAGATTCTACAGCAGAACTAAAGTAGCTCCTGTGTGAAACTACTCACAAGGTTTGTGGATTATCTTTAATAACTGGGTCTTGATTTCTGAAAAGAGACACTGGTGTTGAGTTTTTACAAAGTATCTTTTTTGTGCTTTGTGAAAATAGAGATATATGTGCTGCCCTCTCATGGAACACAATGTCTCTTCCAAGTGGTGGCTGTATTTCCCATTGGGAACTTTGAGTTTTGACCCTTTGAGGTTGCTGCTGCAGGTCAGTGTGGAATGTTGAAGCCAGAGTAATGTGGATAAATACTGATACACTTCATTATTCTGATTCTGATGTTTTATGACACTGTTTTGATTCTCAAAAACA
The DNA here is from genome assembly GCA_034769285.1 of Lutjanus argentimaculatus. Classification (NCBI taxonomy): domain Eukaryota; kingdom Metazoa; phylum Chordata; class Actinopteri; order Lutjaniformes; family Lutjanidae; genus Lutjanus; species Lutjanus argentimaculatus. Next base: position 4,582,933 of record JAWZSL010000030.1, on the reverse strand, counting down.
CTGTATCATGATACTGTGGTACATGCAAAGATTTGTGGCATTTTGTGTTGTGTTTTAAACCCGAGACCACGAGACAGCAGTGATGTTCTTTATCTTCATCATTCTGATTCCTTAAAGAAGTAGGCTAAGCTTTTTAAATTCAGATTTTATGCATATGGTTGTGTGTTCTTTATACAATGGCAGTTTTCCTAAAATTAGATTTTAAAAAGCAATATCACTTTGCTTGCAATATCACAATATATCTCAATATACTGAATTGTAACTGCAGTTTGATACATATCATATCACCAATATGCAGCCCTAGTCAACTTGTGGATAAAGGTGTCATATCAAACCGTTTTTACACCAAAATTAGGGTGTATATGCAGGTTTTTTTGCTGCTAAAATAGGCGACTGACCCCTTTCCCATTGCCAGTACAGCTGTATTTTTGTAGCTTCTCACTGAATCTCTGTGGTTTGAAGTTTCTCTCCTGCATCACTGTTTGTACTTTCAGGTACTGTTTAATGTTCACTTTCAGCTGGATAGGAAACATGTTAAGTTACTGCACATGAAAGCCCAACATTTTTCTGATTTTGATGTTTCAAAGTAAAAGCCTTTAGATAACAAAATATTGGGGGAATTATTGTGAAGAATTTATTTGAAATAATGTTTGCATGTATGCATGAAAAACGAGAAAAAGAGTCACAGAAGTTACCAGCAGAGGCAGCAAGTCTTCACTGCCTCAGCCGAAAAGGGGTGAAAATTAGTGTGTCCACCTGCGTTTTATGTTTACACCACCCTTACATCACCCTTTTCCACTGAGACAAAAGCCAGATGTTACAGGGTGTTAGTGGGTCTTCTGTCCAGTGTAAAAGAGGCTTGAGTTTACAGGGGTAGTTTGTGTTTCCTTTTCAAATTTGTTTGAAGGACTTGTTGTCATTCTCAGGACTGACTTAATAGCAGGTGTGAAGTTTTTGCCAAGTATGTGCTTTTACAATATTTGACAAATAAAGTATCTAGAGTAGACTTCATTAAAACAGACTGAAGACTGTAAACAGTTTGAAGTCAATATCAACTCCTTTGTAGTTTGTTGTGGATATTCTGTGCTTTGGAGAAGTGAATTAATGCCATTTTAATTTCAGTATTTATAGAAACTTTACAAAGACTTTCCATTTTAATAGATACAGCTTGTTGCAGTTCATCCATCCATTCATTTTTTAGAACGTGATGAGTTTCATAAATGTGGGATTTATTGTACGACTATTGAATTCTATTAAATTTACATTGTGTACCTAATGAATGCGACTTGCTAGACTATTAAACTTGATGGTTTAATAATAAGAAGAAAAATTTGACCTCCACTGTAACTTTAAAGAGTGAGGACTAATTTATCACCACATAATTACGACGGTGGCGTCCCTTTTTGCTTCACCTGTATGAATATGTTTAACTAAGCTCTGATTTAAAAAATACAGCCGTGCTAATCTCCTTAAATCCACAACCATTTAACTACATTTAACTAATCTGTAGATTCATCAGCTTCACAAGTACAGTGTGAGCAAAAAGAGGTGACAAGCCAAAAAAAAAATCTGCATCCAAAAATACCCACAGTGTGACATAGTTGACGTGTGTCCACAGGTTTGAGTCCATGTCAAATCTAACGTATTTTGTATATTGGGTTTTCTCTTCAGGCCGTAGTAAATCCAAAGCTTCTCTCTGCTGGTCTAAATGTGATTCCTCTTAAGTATCTTGACCCATCTCTGATAAACACAACAATATCTGGAGCCAAAATCATAGATAGATCTACAACCCAGCATCTATCTCTGACCCTCTCCTGCAGGTCCTGACCGATTATTTGGGGAATGCTGAATCAGACTATCTTAAGCCAGATCATCATCATAAATAAAGCTGCATCTCATGCTGTTATCCTTTCTTTGGACATCTGTTCAGAATGCAGAAGACACAAGACAAATTGAAACAAAGCCAAATTCAGTCCTCAGTTTATAATTTATCCGTGAATTGTTTGGCTGCTCTTGGCTGGTCCTCTAAAACATTTGAACAGCTTATAACATTAGTTATAGGCCAATACAGAGTCACAACAAAGCAGCAAACATGCTGTTAGCTTTGTTAGGGCTCTATTTAAACACATTAAGACAACAACTGGTCTTTATATTCATGAGGCTGAGTCTGGCACAGCTCCACATGGCCCGGCGCTGAGTAATGGAAATGGAGTTAATTAAGTGTTAGACCAGTTTCTCAGTCGCAACAGTCCAGATAAAGAACATTAGACTGTACTGTGCTACAAGTCTCAGAGAAAAAAAAAGCAAAAATAACTTTAATTTTCAATGACAAGTGCCAATACCAAAAGCAATCACACTGTGGATTTTTTTTTAACCACTTGTGTGACAGTGTCGGTTCAAGGTCAGGTTCTTTCAGCTTAACACTTTCAATATTGGAATGAAAAATCCAGATGATAGACGGTATGCATGTGATGTCACAGCAGGCGGAGTCACTGTGGTTACGCTCACTGAGTGGAAAAAAGAGTGGCAGCGTCAGCGTTCAGCCTGAATGCCACAAAAACACAAAAAACACATCTCAGATGTAAAAACAGGTTCAACAAGAAATCAGAGAGATCATTTTGCAAACTGAGAAAAGCTAAAGAACTCCAGGCGCTGAAATGAGGATTTGCGGTTGATGTTTTGCACCAGGTGTGTTGGATTTTGGGGTAAAATTATATGTTAAATTATGTACTATATTAATTTATGTTACATGTAAATTAAATATTTAGCATCTTTCACTTTTATTCTGTAATCGTGCCTCCTCAGTGCTGCTGCAGTGAACATGTCTCTCCAATAATGTCATAAAATATAAAATATGTCAAAGATATCTGTACAGACATGTCCACTTACAACCAGAATATCCTTTGGTGTCCTTGTTAATTTATTTTGCCAACAAATACCACCTTGAAGGAACCCCAAGCGACCATTTTTGTGTGGCTACTTTGCTTTGTGTATTTCCCTGGTGTTGAAATCAGGTCCATATAAATGTCAGGAAACCTGATCCCTGGCCAAATTTCAATGTCCAAATACCACCGCCTCTTTGGTAAGTTGTAAAGATTACTGTTGAGTCCAACTGCCTTTCATTTACGCAGACAATCAGTTGTTTTACTTCCAGTTCTGCAGTTACCCTCATGAAAATGCAGCCATGCTGCAGGATGTTTTGCCACTCATACATGCATATCCTTTGTGGTTATGGGGTCTTTTGTAATTTGGTCCAGACATCATGCTTCCAAGAGGACAAAAGCTAACGACTGGTGATACCCTGACTTTTCATCTGGCGCCACAAATAAGACAAAATTTCCACTCATCCTACACTTTGGTTAGTGACAGCACACCTCTTAAAAATGAATGAAATTTCCATCAGATTCAGATAAATGTAACACTAATATTAACTAACTGATAAAATTTCATCTGACATCACAACTGACCACAATCTGACAACATAGAGCTGAGGATGCATTATCACAACTTGTGCTTTTCATGTGTGATTACACACCATTTAGTCTGTACAGGCGTGTGAAGAGACAGTGTATAATTTTACATGCAAATGCCATGAAGAAAAAAAATGTTAGGTGACAGAAAAAGAAACAAAGTCTGTGTATGGAGGAGGTGGGGTGGGTGGATGGATCTCAGTTTGTGCCCTTTGTAACTGCTTGATTCCACCGGGCACGGCTGTGTCAGGTTACAGCTGTGGCATGGTCAACGAAGCTGATTGTTGCCATTCTAAAAAGCGACTTGTGATTCCACTAAATGCACTGCAGCGCGAACCCTGAAGTGACTCTCTGGTCTGCCCCGCAGAGAAGTACGCACTGAGTCTATTTTTGACGGAAGCCGCGACAAGCTGCACAGAGTGGGCAGGAAGTCAGACACAGGAAGCACAAAAAGCAAGAAAAAATGACCAAATCAACAAAATCTTAGCAAATCAGCATAACAAGGCGGGCACAATGCCCTGCTTCAGTAACGCTGCTGGTGGGGCATGACACCATGTGGAGGACGGATCAAAAGCAGATGTGACATTCCCAGTGGAATCAAGAGTAAAACCAAAAGTCAGTGTTGACTTAAAGCATGCAGCAACTTATGTACATAACTAACATACTTATTTTAACCCAAACCATGATCTTTTCCTAAAACCAACCAAGTAGCTTTGCTGTGTGAAACAAGCCAAACTGTAAACTGCAAATCTTTACGACATTAATCACAATGAAGACCACCATGATGATGAACGTCACTTGACTGTTGAATGTTATTATATCCTAAAGGCATAAAATGTGCTGGACTGAATGGCGTTTAATGACACGCAAAAAGCTTGAAGTGGGTAAACATGACATGCAAAATGTAGGCTGCTATTTATACGCCATTCCATGAAATCACGTTGACCCTTTTGATTTAGATAATACCATACTACAGTTCATTTGTAGCTGTATTTTTTTTTATTTCATCCTTAAAAGAAAAACATGGCAAAGACTTGGAAATAACATTGGATAACATCATAGATGATGATGATGTTGTATGATCATGTACTGTATGGTTTCTCAGTCCATTGGATGATGGAACCCTTTATAATATTAGTATCCCTACAAGTAACAGAGCGAAAGTAGCAACCTCTAAATAAAAGTGGCACAAAGCTGCGTGTTAGCTTCTCGTACAGGACCTCTGATGCTGAGACATTCAGGAAACAAATACTGAGTCTGAAGCTGAATTTAGCAAACCTCAACGGGACAGCAGAGTGCACAAACAACTCCTGCATCCATGCCATTAAGTTTGCAAATATCCAATTAAATATTAATGAGAAAAAAATTGCCATCCTGTGTATGTGCTCACTATTCCAGAACCTCACAATTAGTGTTTGTTTCAGTCGCAGTCTGTGACTTTTTGGGAAAATCTCTTTCTTTTAATGGGTTGTAATGCCCCTCACTTAGATCGCACCAATCATACCTGCCACTACTGTGATGTGATTCCTTTAGTTACTTCAGCTGAACTGAAGCATGCAGTGAACTGGCTACTTGTCCTTTATGGAACAATGGAAGGAAAGATACAGGACAAAACAAAGGTGATAGCTGTTAAAGTAAAATAACAAAAAAGGCTTTTATGCAAAGATGAAAGCACAAACTTCTGTTGACAATATTCTAATACTCTTTAAAATAGACACAGAATGCACATGTACAGAAAAGCAACAGCTGGTGCAATATTTCAGAAGGTTATGGTCGACTGATAATTCACAGAAAATACCTCTAATTTGTGCAATAAAACTAAATCATCCGACCAATAATATCACAACTGTGTCCTTATGGATTTAACAAAAGCTTTACTCACGGTGCAGTTAATACCAATGATTCTCCAATTTCACCTTCTCCCAGGTTGGTCCTGCCTACATTAGTTAAACCCTTAGTGGTTGTATTTTTGGGAGTAGTGAATGCTGTAAATGCTCTTTATAGGGTGACTCAGGGAATTTCAATGAATGATGACCATTCGGGGCGTGTGGCTGTTTGGATCGCATGCACATTCACAGGATTTACAGATTGCTTGGCTCCCAGTTTTGCTTCTTTGCAGCATTGTCTGGGGACATGCCTGATCTGTGATCCCTCCTTGTAGGCTAGCTGCTCGTGTGAAGAGGTTGTAATGAACATCTTGTGGTCAGTTGGTTGATTGTTACTCTTGTCCGACAAGATTCATTGGTTCGGACAGTCACTGGTGTTACTTTGAGAAGGAGACAGGCTTCTTAATCCTTCATTGCTGAGGGTGGGATATAATGCAGACCTGATGTATTTTACAGTATTTCTGAGTGTTTATTGAACATTTAGGCCCACTCAGTTCCAATCTAACTGACACCATGTCAGAGAAGCAGCACAAATCTCTACATCGGCCCCCAGCCTCAGAGGACAGAAGAGCTGAGTGGATAAAAAGTTTATTTTTGATGGCAATGTGGATTTTATTCTGCCTGACTGCTTTCTTTACGAGTGCCTGCCGGTAACATTTCAAGCTCAATGATGTATAAATATAAGCGGTTCATGACCTGACTTCAAATTCAAAAGCTAGTTAAGTTTTGTCATGTTTTTTGTTGTTTTACTGTTTATATTTTGTAGGTTATCCTGTTGAATTTGCATTACCATGTTGCTGAAGCTGGGGTGATGTGGGTCTAATGTTGTAATATTGAGGGACAGTTAAGAGAACCCTGTTATTTATTGAGCCTTATTTGAAGCCAACCAAGTAATGACAGCAGCAGGTTTGATTCTTTATGTGGAAGTTTATACTGCAGAGTGAGCAGCATTAGCTGTGGTGTTGCACAGAAGCCAGCTGGTTCTTCTCTAGATCCTTGTTCCCATGAAATAGTGACGCGTGGAAAATAAGTGGTCACTTTGCAGGAATACATTTGCTTGGCAACATTGTGTAAATTTGATTAGCACCAATTTAGGCTACCAGGTAGGGTGGGAATCAGTGCACTGTGGCTGATTCAGTTAATCTTGAGATAACATGCATCCCTAAACGTTAGTATCCTGCATCCAACAGAAAAAGTGAGCTGCGGCCTGTAAGCCCCCGCTGCTAACGTAACCGAGGACAGACTCGACTCGGTCCACACAGCGCTGAAAACTCGTCCTCACCACCACACTGAGCGCTTTATTTAAAGTTTATTATATTGAATGTGTCACATGTCTAAATTGCACCAAAGTCTCCACTTGCATCCCCAACAATACACTTGACATGTGTGAAGTAAATTGGGTGGACAGTTTTTGAAATATTCCGAGGACAGACAGAGATTCCTTCCTTTACACTTAGATTGTTGTAGGCAAATATAATACTTGTTAATACAGGGAATAAAATCCTCACTCTTAGGTGGTGGAGTGGAACATAAAGGTGCAAAGGCCAGGTGATGGCTGGGCATGTAGCCAGCCACATCAGCTTTCGAACTCAAATCAGATGCTTTTGTCTCCCTTTTGGGCTCATTTGGACAAAGTATCTTGAGTTTTCCATTTCCTGAAGGTCAGCTTTCAGGATTCCTAATTCCTGCTGTGACTGACTCTTGAGCAGCTTGGCAGAGGTCCCCTGCCGGCCATCTCTAAACCTGTCTGCTGATTTACTGCTCTGCTCTTTATGGTACAGTTTTCTGTATCATGGCCTTGTGATAAATGGCAGCCTCACGCTGTCATATGAAAAAGTGTAAGACCAAGCAAGTGTCCAGCAGCGTTTCCTGCAGAGGTGCGCCTGAAGTGAAACCAAAGTGGAGGCTTTTCAGTCCAAACCACATGTGATTTATCTATTTCTGCTGACCCCTGAAGACAGAGGGACGTGAAACAGATTCACCCAGAGATATTGGTTCTTGTGACAGACCCCCTGCTTCATGTCTGCCCATGGCGCTGCAGACATATTTAAGACATGCACGCCTCTACATTAACGATACACGACAGGTGATTGATCGGCCACGGGATGAAAACCTGTCCGAGTGAAATCCCAATAAATCTGGTGTAATCTTTACTGCGGTGTCTGAGTAAGAGCTGGAGGGGGGATGTAAGTGAAGGTCCTGAAATGTCTTGTAAATTTTCACATACTGCAAGAGGAATCAATTGAAGGGTGTTCGTCGCGGTGGCTGGCGTCTCTGTGCATTAAAGGATTTAAATATTCAGGAGAGAAGTGGGGCTGAACGGAGCAGTTGGATTTTCTGACTCTATAGTATCAGAGGGGCCGTGATCAGCAGGTTTTAAATGCCACAGCAGATGGAAAGCTATGTAGTTGTGCTTTATTACTGTTCTGTCTTTGAAATCCCATCTAGTGCGGAAACTCAGTTCCCTCCCCAACATGTGTGCTATGACCATAATCATGTGACACGGCTTGAGTCTTTTGTGTAGCTTTACATCAAAACATTCAAAAAACGTCTAAATAGTTTGCAACACCAGATCATCATTTACATCAAAATCTCCAAGGACACAGGTTCATGCGCTGGCTTGTCATTGGACAGATGTTTGATATATATCTCTCCTCTTTGCTTTATCACATTTATTGCAAGTGCAACACTCAATCAGACGGGTTGGCTTTGTCAGCACGCCGTGTAGCAAGATTGAACAGATTGTATGTGCAAGTGTTTGGAGGGTAATAATCTTTGGGAGGCTGCAGATTACACGACAATGGTGTTGAGAATGTAATCCATTTTGCCGTAACACATGGGCGGATGTTTACCTGAAGCTTAGCGGCCTTGACACGGCGCTCTGACATTAATATTCCTACTTTGACCCTGCAGGCTGACCTGGATATGAGCCCGTGTCGGCAGGTGACCTGGAGGGTGGCGGAAGAAGTCGTCCGCCAGTCTTTTGCGGCCCCTTCGCTCAGCCTCATGCGCATCCGTATGTGGAGCAGGGATCAGTGTAAGACCCTGGTTAAGCTGAAACCACGGCTGCCTGCGCAAAACCAGACCGCCCCCACCCTCCACCCCTGCCACCGGTCCAGCTGTCACCAGCCTGCTCTCCCAGTTGACTTGGTGGCTGCCCACACATACAGCTGATCTCTGACATACACACACATGTACACATGCTTTAATCCACATATGAGCATACCACTTTGTTTTTAATCTATCCCTGTGTGTGTTGTGTGTGTGTGTGTGTGTGTGTGTGTGTGTGTTGTGTGGTCTTGTGGTCCTATCAGAGCTATAAATTGCACTGGCAATGTTTTTTTCCTCTGTTCCTCCTGCTAATGTGTTTAAAGGAGGCATGTAGACAATAAACCCAACTAAAGTCAGTTTAAAGGGCCAGTTCACTCTTAGTGGTATCCAGTCAGATATATGTTTTATAATTATATATTACTGCAACAGAGAAATATGTGATATATTCATTGTGCTACAGTAAATCATAAAATAACTACGTCACCAGAAATGAAGGAAACATGCTAAGTTGAAACACTGGCTTCTCCAACAACAGCGCTACAGCTAGCATGTTTTCTTTTTAAACTGCCATTCTGGGTTGGAATAATAATCTAATGTTTTTGTTTGTAAATTTTAAGTTAATTAGAGTTAAAATTAATGCTGACCGAAAAGTACCGTTCACCGAATGAGTAAGTGTTATGAGTTATGACTTGTAAGAAATCATCAATAATCTTTTAGAAGGAGTAGATGTTTATAAAGTTTAAATTGAGCAAAATGTTAATGGAGTCTGGCAGGCAGTTGCTGAACCCCAATTCCAAAGTGTATATTTTCGTAGTAGTGGGCTTTTGTTTTCCAGATTATTGGTTTAACTTTACATTGACAGACAATTAACAGTTATAAACAGCTGATCAACTCACAGTATAGGACTTGTCGTCGATCGTCATTGTCAAAATATAATGTTGTGCTTGTTTTGCGCTCCTGTTGAGTGTCTCTGCAGCAGGCTACCTGCCTGAACTTCAAATCTGGGGAGGAGGGGGAACGGGGAAACAATTTGCTTCAACCATAGATTGTGTATTAAATGGGGACTCAACCTAAACTGTATTAAATATACTGTTTATGGCTCCAAGTCACTATTTGGACTCCAGTACATATTTTTTAACACCAGGGTCGACTTGACTTCACTGATGAAAGCACTGAGGAGTTTTATACACACAGCAGCTGTGTGTCTTTAATGTGAGTAAATGAGCTAGTTTTAATGTTACTACAATCTTCTATGCAGATCACAAAAAGTACAATATTTTAACTAAAAAGGATGTAGATTTTATCTTTAATAATCTCCATCACAGGGTAAAGTTTCGTCATCTCTTTAAAGTTGCATTAGTCCATTTTTGGCCACTGGGGGCAGAAGAACATCAAAAGACTATGCGGCTATCACTTACTGTAACACTCTCCTTTAAAAAGACAGGATTATTTGATGTGTGGTTGGTTGAGGTACTTACAGATAGTCAGGCTATTACCTATAATAGATGGTGGTTAACAGTTTGGAGAAGCAGCAGGAGTACCAACGTAAGAAGCTAGCTATTTTAGACACCTAAAGAAATCAATATCAGTTTGAGTGTAAGCTATGTTTAGAATATTTTTGCCACTTTACCTTGTTGTCAGATAGCCTTTTCCAATGGGAAACTACCATTATATAAGCCAAATATTGCTCTCTCCAAACCAACCAGACTGCTTTAGCAAGAATAGTAATTTTACCTCACAGAACATGTATTCTGCTTTTTGTCTAATGCTTCCTGGATTGGTGAGTTTGTTTGTTACTGTGAAACTGTGTTTTTAAATTTTGTTCCAGTACACAAAAGTTTCACAATAATACAAATCAAAATAAAAAAAAATCAATCAAGGCAGCGGTAGACCAGCATCTACTGTGTTCAGCACAGAGGAGTCTGGTTGCTTTATAACAAGTGATATAATTTCAGTTTCCCATTGAAAAAGAAAATATTCTAAATAATGTTTACTTTGATAAACCCAACTGTCACTTTTCAACTTTGAAAAAATATCTGGCTTTTTTAAGGGGGATCACTTTTCTTTACCAGCTAGATGCTGATAAAAACACCGAAAAACCAGGAACAAGCAGACAAACAAAACAAAAGCAAAGCAGAAACAAAGCCAAAGGAGATTAAAAAGCTGTGTAAAGCTGCAGATGTTAATTCTGTGTGCAACTTGTTTTACAATCTAAATTGCAGGATAATTTAATTCAATGTTTACATCACAAATGTTGATTAATTAATTTTTTTTAAAAAAGCTCAGGATTGTGGTTTTCCAAAACCTGTAAAAAGTGAGTGACAGACAGACCCAGTCCCTCTAATTGCAGCTGAGACATGTAAACCTGCTCCATGGAAAGCAATCAGAGCGTGTCATAAACAACTCTGGCTTTTATAGTTTTCTCTGGAGATGATGTATTGATTTTTGCCAGCATAAAGAGTCTCAAGGAAAGTAGAGAACAATTCTTCATCTTTCAGGAGGGGTGTTTATGCAAGTCCTGGTGCCAAAAGTTGTGCCTGTTTTTAGAGCCTCTTTCGAGGTCTGTTGAGCATTTTGCCTCTATTTGTTAGGTGACAATGGAGAGTGACAAGAGGGACAGGGAAGGGAGGGAGGAGACATGTGACAAAGAAAGCCAGAATAAACCTTAACGTCACAGTCACACTCTGCCTCCGCCAACTGAGCCACCAGGACGCACTGTGTCACTTTTTGTTAGACTGTAGTGCAAGTATCCACTCTGATTTCTTTAGATTCATCACGCAAAGTCAAACTGCTCTTTCTGTTTGGACGCCGAGAGCCGCCGTCCCAGTCCCCTCCCCCTCACTTTGCAGCCTTCATTTCTAAGGTTATCGTTGTCATCATCTTTCATGGAGACGCTCCCCGCCGTGTCACCGCTCACGGCTAATTGTGAAAAATTAAGCGGCACACATGCGGCTTTGAATAGAACGCAATTAGGCTAATCAATTTCCCGTATTACAAATTACATATGCACCCATCCGCGCCTCACATGCACAAACACTCAGGTTGGTGTCAGTATCCACAAGAGGCAGAAGAATGACAAGGAAAGAGAGGAGATGCCCCCCTCCGCCCACGGCGTGTCAGTTTTCCTTCTCAACAGGGACAGGACGTTAGACGAGGTGCAAGCGGCGCTGCGCCATGAATATAAATGGGCCTGGAGTCTCTGTTGTGCCCGTGAGCGCAGCCATAAACTTAGGGAGGGAGAGCAACACTGCCTGCCAGACTTCTCCTGCCCGGAGTTTAAGATCTCATCAGATAGCTTGCATAGTGTGAGAGCACCCTGAGGACTTGTGCACCTGCAGTATCGCAACACAGATCTGTGCTTGAACATGTTAAAGTGGCCTGTCAGGTCTCCATAAATTGGCGGGAAAGGGGTCACGTGGTGATGCAGCATTGCCTGATTCCGAGCGAAATTTACTACTGCTCCCTCATGACCTTGGATAAATTGCTCTGATATCCCGCAACCTCCGCCCCTCCCCTGCAGTAAACGTTTTACTGCCCTGGATGCTTGTGACTGGCTGTCAATCAGTGCAATATCCATCTGAAACAGTCGTCTATGAAAGCACGCCCAGCATCCCTTCAGCCAGTTCCCTCCAACCCCTCGTTTTCCTCTGTTTTGCCTTTCCCGTGCCCTGTCAGTCTCCTCCCCCCTTTCCTCTCTGCCTGCAGAGACACTGAAGATGGCGTGAGGTCTGGTGTTTTAACAATTGATTAAGCAGATCGGCTCTAAGTGTTTGTGGAAGAGCTGGACAGCTGACAAAGCAGCCGCTAACCCTGAGATACAAATCCAGAGGTCGTTTCAGTCTGCCTGCAGGCTGCAAACACGCGAACACGCTGCAAGCTCACATGCAACAACAGATCAGGTCAGTCAAAAAAATCCTACAAAAACATGAACCATGTTAAAGGATGTTGATTCAGAAACTTAACCCTCGATTGACAGGTCATACCAAGTCTTTCTTTGGCACTTGCTCAAGGTCTTAAACACTGAGGGCAAGACTAAAAGAACTTTCTGTTAAGTTGGAGTTTCTGCAGGTGGTTGTCTGTACTTGTTGACTGATCATTGCACATGGTAACGACTGAGGCTGCAATTACTCAATTATAATTTTCTTTGATTAATTCAGTCGACAGCATAAAATGTCAGAAAATGAAGAACAATCTCAGCCCAATGTCTTTTTTTAAAATGGCTACATAATCACATAATTGCTGAAATTGATCATCCAAATATTTTGTCATTGACAAAAGGTTTTCTGTCAGTTGAATACAAGTTTTAGCAACACAACACAGGTCTGTTTCTATTTATTCCAAAAAACCCACATGCATGTTATGTGTCACTTCTTGGATTTGCACAAGAAACTGGATGCAACAAAATTATAATCTGTCATGAGTTTGCCGACTGAAATGATTCAGGCAGAAAGAAGCACAACAAGCACTAATATTCATTTAAATATTAAAATATCGCAGATGGTTATTAAGTGGAATTTATGACAGGGGAAAGAGAGAATTTCTAATCTATCACCACTGATGTTAATTATGTTTTACTCTACAATAACACAGATTAATACAGTGATTTAACAGTATAGAGAAAGAAAAGATGCCATCAGTGTTTGTTTGACACTGACTTTTACCTACACAACTAAATGCACTGAAATTACTGCATCACTCTTCTATCCTGTGAAAATGACTGTGTGTGAAAGAGAGAGCTGGCAACTTCTAAAACCACTAGTTGGTGTCGTGGGCAGCTGTTAACCAGTCCTGGATAATCTGATTTCCAGCATAACCAGATTTGCAGGACTTAATGTGTAAAACTCCAATGCTTGTATCTACTACGTTCATTTAGCTTTAATTGTGAAACAACCACAGGGAGTGTTGACCAACCTGTGAGGATTTTTACTGAATGCTCAATTTGTCGCTACATAGAAGCATTTTTCGGCACTTTGTAACTTCGTAACTTTTATATTAATATGTCATGTCCAAGGACTTAATGTACTGCGGTGTGTTTCCTCAACCATTCTCGACCAGTTTTCTCATTTAGCTGATAAGTCTAGCTCATTTTTCATTGGGAACACCACATCACAAATCACGGAAAAAGTCGACAACACAAGTGTCACAGTTGCGTTGTGCTGAACTAGCCTTTATGTATTGTTTTTACATACATTTACATTTGGGTCACTGTAAATGTACCAAATTTAGCGGCTTTGTGGCCTGTGGGCCAGTTTTTGAAAATATTAGCATGTTGTTATCTGTGCTCGTTTGCAGATCAGCAAAAGAGGACTGATAACAAGTGACCTCTGCCTGCACTCTGCAGTTCAGCAGTTCAATTTTGGCTTGTGAGCAAAAAGAAGAAAAAGATGGACGGACAAGCTGGTGAAATGTTTGGATGTAGGTCAGAAGTGTAATGAGGATTAGCAAAGCCTCCTCCAGCATGAACCTGAGGATGTACAGAGGTGGGAGAAAAAGTAGATTATCTTAAAGATTGTGTAAAGCAGCAATAAATGTGTGCTCTGAGCTTGTCGCACCACAGAAACATGTGTTTTTAACAACCCAGTTTACAAAATTATGTCTCAAAATCATGACAAAATAGTTGTATTCTCAGCTCTGAAACGCTGTCTCTGTGTCAAGCGCCATTACGACCTGAAAGCAACCGGAAACATGTATGCACCATTTAACAGCTTTATTGGACCATTGTCCAGATGTTTTTTAGCCACAAGAGCCAGAGGACAATGACAGGATGGTATTTTTATTGTCTTCTGTGTCGGGTTGTTGGAACTGAAGTGAGCTGAAGTGAACTGCTGGACTGATTTGGACTGAGAGAGTCACTTTTTCAATTGCTTAATCGATTTAATACAGATATAAATAACTCATGCTTAATCCCTTAGCTCAATGCTAACACATAATGGGAATTACCATTAATATGCAAACCGGAATTAGCATCATGATTGTGGTAATATTATCTTAACGAATGGACCCGTGTTACTTCAAATACTTAACATAAGATGTGTGCTCAGACGCTCAGCTCTTCTCTGCTCTGGCTTCTGATAATCTTCCACATGCCAATAGAGGGAACTCACGTACCACCAGTGGTAGAATCTAGGAGCTAAAGTTTACCTCAAAAAGTATTTTAATCACCACTTTTATAAGCAGTATAACAATGATGCTGCTGAAACTCAAAAACTGGCATGATGTGCGTTGTTTTTGGAAGTAAGATTCATGATATACAGTCTCTAGAAGCCCACATCCTCATACCAAAATGACATAATTACTCCCAAAATGACATATACTATGTCATGAGTCATGAGTATGTTGCATGAGTCACATGATATAAATCGCATGACATTTCAGATGTGGTTCAAATCATAAAAACGGTTGCAGTTTGGTTAGGTTTGGACAAACAAATTACACGGTTAGAGTTTAGGAAAAGATCATGGTTTAAAGTTAAAATAGTCTGGGGCGCCCCTATGGCTCAGTTGGTAGAGTGTGTGCCCCATGTAATGAGGATGCTAGTCCTCTGCAGCGGCCGCCAGTTTGACTCCCGCCTGCGGCCCGTTTTTTGCGTGTCATCCCCTCTCTCTCTACCCCCTTTCCTGTCATATCTTCAGCTTTGTCTGTCAGAAATAAAGGCAAAAGCCCAAAAAAATACTCTTTAAAGTTAAAATAGTCATGTTACATCACATGACAGAGGTGATGTCAGTCGTACAATGGAAGTGGCGCAACTGACATCACATCCATAATGAAATTTTAAGTTACTCAAAATTTTGAATAACGCTATGTTTACTTTTTTGTTTCACACAGGACTTGAACCCCAGTCGTCCCAGCCCTAGTTACAACTGTACAACTGATCACAGCTGCTCACTGCTGTTTGCTAGTTTGGTTCATTATCTTTTCACAGGACTAATAATCCTACATGTCAAACTGTAACTGATACATGTATTAAATTAATCAGATTAATTGCTGCTCCACATTTTTATCGGATTAGTCACGACTAATGGACGACTATGTTGGAAATGTTGGTAGTGGTGAAACTTCCAGTCTGTCCTCATGTTCATCTACCTAACACAGTCCTCACTTGTATAGAAGTACTAATGTGTGTGTGTGTGTGTGTGTGTGTGAGGGATGGCAGTGCGGAGGGGGTGACTGTGGGATAAGTAGAGCATCTGTTTAAAACAAAATAAATCTGATTAATCACTGAATGTATCAGCTTTGTTATTGATCAGGCTCCTCCCTCAGCCTGACGTCCAGTAGCAGGTTCCTCCGTCATGGTTGTTGGTGTGTTAGCTTGTACAAGTGTGTGTGTGTGTGTGAGATTGAATTTTGTGTGATGGTCTGAGAGTCCTTGCATCGGTTCCTCCTGTCACATGTTGCCTTATAACACACACGCACACACATGCGTGCACACACACACACAACACTCACGCATGCATAGACGTTCATATTGCAGCCACATACGTACCAGTACATCCAATTACTGAAACTAGGATATGGTTGGCATAACATAATGAACAGCCATTTTTCACCTGCCTAACTGGTGCCCCACTATTCACACTGTTTCATTCCCCACTCTGAGGTGAAGCCCGTGGAGGAAAATCACATTTTATGTGTACAGAGTTAAACCTCCACCTGTGGGGTGGATGATTTTACCAAAATTATAACCAATATCGGATAGGGATTTGCACGATTAAACGTTGCCACATTGTCAGAATAAACTGACATATAACCACCTGACTGGAGTGATGTGTGACCACATTCAGCCCAGATGCAGAGAGAGGCTGCTGCTGCTAGCACTGCTAATGTTAGCTGCACTGTGTGTCAGCCTGAGAGCTAACGTCAGCTCCGTAAAGGATGTTTGTAACCACAGACTCTGTGATCCTGTTTGATCTGACAAGTTGAAGCTTTTTGTGAGTTGTTGTCGCATTCTGAAGGATAATGTGCAATGTTCATAACGCACACAGTAATTTTTTGGGACTAACGTTATCAATTAATAGATTGTGCTTAATTTAGCTGCTTCCTGAGCGTTCGCACAGTTAGACTAGTCGACTAGTTTAAATCAAAATCTGCATTTAATCGACAGGTTAATTAGTCACAAGGAATATCTTGAAAAAGGGATATTCAATGACACACACTGCTGATATCTAACCGACCAAACCACTGAAACAAATACAGAACAAAGTTCCTGCTTCACTCTCAAGGGTCGGTTCACCCAAATTATAAAAAAAGAAATAGATTTTCTCATTTACCAGCAATGCTGCAAGTAGCACAGATGAAATTCCATCCACCTTCATTGAGTTTGGATGGAGGCATAAATCTCAAAAGACTGAAGTTTAAGACTAGGTTTATGAAATGATTAATAAGAAATAGGAAAGAAGAAGAAAATATTCTGCTACATAAAGTTTTTTTTTCTGAAATGTTCAGTCTTTGGAGAGTTTTACCTCTTCAGGCATATAGAAACTATAAAAAGAAACAATCTGAGACGGGAACATCCCTCTTTGGTTGAACTGCTCACAGCTCTGAAACAAGACAAGGGATCCTAAGTAGGTTTTCCTCGGTTTTGACGAGTCATAATAAAATAAAATAAAAGGTTTGGAACATCTCAGGGGTCGTGAGGTGATTAATGGATGAGAAATTATCCACTAATTTCTTTGTTTTTTGGATTTTGGTCCAACTTTTGCTTTTTTTCCTTATCAATCACCAGGTAATCTTAACTCTAAATATTATTCAAATAAATGAATCTAAGAAGTAAACACAACTGGTTAGTTTTGCAGGATTAGTCGATTTATTGATTATTGTTTAACTATTAACCATTTTGAATCTTTTTTTTTTTTCTTAAAAGAAGTCCAAAATTTCTGATTTTAGGTTCTCAGATGTAAATATTTTCTGGTTTCTGTAGTCCTCTATCACAGTAAAAGGAATATCTTTGGATTTTGGATCAGGGTTCAACATTATTGGTTTTTGTTTTTTTTTACCCCAACTGGGCAAGTGGGTCAAAAATATACATGTTTGAAGCGACTAAAAAAATAACAACAGACACTAGAGTTAATTGTCGTGTTTAATCTAATGCTGTCAGTTGCAAATGTCCGAATATAGTGAAAACTGTCCATCATTGTATCTTAGTGTAAGGTGATGTTGTTAAATACCTTGTTTTGTCAGTCATTTGGTAATAAATGAGTAAAGTGGTAAATCTCCATATTTGAGAGGCTGAAAGCAGCATTTTCTGCCATTTTAGGATGAAAAATTACTTTAACGATTAATAAATTATCAAAATAGTGTAATTTTCTGACATTTTATGCACAAAAAAATGAAAAGGTTAGTCGAGACAGGTACAGACAAATGAATTGATGATGAAAATAATCGTTAGTTGTAGCCCGCCAATTGGTAGACATGTGCACCTGTGATGAGGAGGAGCAAAGAGGTTTGGGAACTCCTGATTTAGAGAAGTGATTTCCAACCCTTTTTGCCATGTGACCCTTACGGAGACTTGTCACAGGTTGCATAATTATGTCTATCAGCTGTGAGAAGATTTATGCTTCTCAGATTGCTTCATTTAAAAAGTTTTTCAAGGCAAGAAGAAGCAAAATAATCCAGTATTTCACAACAAAAAAGAAAAACCAAAGAGCATGCAGAGCATCTTGTCAATCATCTCGTGACCCCTCAGATTTTTCTTGTGACTCTTTGGGGGGTCCCAACCCTTGCGTTGGGAACCACTGTGCAACTGTGCAGCAAGTGCAACTGTAATTTGGATGAGCTGATGTTTAAAACCAGGCATCAAAACCTTCTCAGCAGCCTCGTCCCAGTCAGACATCAGCAGTCAGTGTCATTAAATATCCTTTGTTGAGGATTATTTTTTACCCACAGCTGTATTCTGTATGAGCTGCATGGCTCGATACGCTGCAGAGGAAAGTGAGGACTGATGATACGTTTATTTGTTGCTACTGTAAGCTGACCCTTTAAATGAAATACTGGATGCTGGCCAAAGAGGTGAAAAGAGACGTGCTCAGTTCTTGAAAAGCCAAACTCCAACCTCTGATCTGCAGGACAGGTCCCAGTGGATTCCTTGTCTCACTGCATTGAATCTGATTTGAACCAATCAGACGTGCACACCTATACCCTCCTCTGACATGTGACCTCTCTGTCATTAAAGCCATTTTCACCTTTTAACCAGTACTTCTCAGTTTGACAGGCTTTGGTGGTCCATGACAGAACAATCTAACTGGTCCTCTGAGATAAAGACGCAGTTATTCAGTTGGTTATGGACAACCTGATCAGTTGTTATGGATGACTTCCACACTGTGTGCTTGGCTCCTGGTGCAACAGCTTCTTGACACTTTGTAATGAGGAAACACGTTACTGATAAAACATGGCTTTGTTTTTGCCCTGCTTGCTCTTGTTTATGCTTAGGGCTGCAAGTGACCATTAATTTCACTGTTGATCAGTGTTTCCCAAAGCCCAAGATAATGTCCTCAAATGTCTTATTTTGTCCACAACCCGAAGACATACATTTTTACTGCCATAAAGGTGTAAAGAAACCAGAAAGAAGCTGAAATCTGAGAATTTTGGATTTATCGCTAATCAAAATAACTGCCGATTAAATTAATATTCAATTAATCATTGCAGCTCTAGTCTGATCAGTTGTTATGGATGAATTCCTGTGTGTGTTGTGTGTGTGTGTTTGGCTTCTTGACACTTGTAGTGAGGAAACACATTGCTGATGAAATATGGCTGTTTGCCTATTTTGCCCAGCTTGCTCTTGTTTCCTGTTATCTTTTTATTCATTGCCACGTGTGATTAAACTTCAAAGGTCTTACATCTTAACCAAGCCATCAGAGTGAGTATTTTCTTGTTTATTTTGTTCCTCTGCTACGTTTCAGTGACAGTCCAACCTCAGTCAGAGCTGAGCTTTCAGTTTACCAATTCAGATCTCATTCTCATGCCTAAAAAAAAAAAAAAAAAAAAAAACACCCCCTGTTCTGTATTCATGGAGCCAAAGTGCCAGAACGGATCCTTCAGTAATTACAGGAACCTCTCATTCTCTCGCATCCTGAAAAGTCACTCTTCAGTGGCAGTTCAATTTCCCATGCAGCAGCAGGGCAGCAGGTGGCGGCACTATCCCAGGTCCGGCGGGCAGGTATCAAAGCCCCTCTCAGCTGCTCTAACTGTTTACAATGACGCATCGATCCGCTCTGCTTAATCCCCCCGGCAGCTCAGTGAGTTAAAGCAACAGTTACAGCCACCACACACACCTACAACAAGGCACAAAAACCAAACACAGCGAGCTGTCTGATCCCCCCGACAAGGATCCTGCCGAGTGCTGCTTTTGATCTGATCCTCTGCGCTCTGATAATTCCTCTATTGACAGTTAGAAGAGAGGAGGAGGAGGAGGAGGAGGAAGAGGAGGAGGAAGAGGAAGGAGGTGGGGGGGGGGTGCTACTTAAAAACTACAGCACACCTCAAAAAGAAGCAGAAAGCAGTT
The DNA here is from genome assembly GCA_034769285.1 of Lutjanus argentimaculatus. Taxonomy (NCBI): domain Eukaryota; kingdom Metazoa; phylum Chordata; class Actinopteri; order Lutjaniformes; family Lutjanidae; genus Lutjanus; species Lutjanus argentimaculatus. The sequence continues at coordinate 4,563,029 of JAWZSL010000030.1, read as the reverse complement.
CCCATACTTGTTTACACTTTTAAGTGAAAAGCAGCATTTAAGGGCAAATTCTACCCTTAACCACAAACAGATAGACGAATGTTGTGTTCAGTGAAGTAATGAGACATCTCAGTGATAGATGAAGGTGATCTGTTACCTGTGTTGGCAATCCACATCCAGCCCTGGCTCGTCACCACTCATCCCGTGTCTGCAGCTTCAGCTGTCCTGTTCCGTTTTTTTCTTCTTCTTTTTTTCTCTCTCCCCCTCTCCTCCTCACTCTTCCTTCTTTCTCTCCCCTTTGGCCCTCTTTTTCTCTTCCTCTCCCTCCCTCGTCCTCTCCCTCCTCCTTTCCTCTTCCTCTCCCTGCACTTGTTTGAGTCTATTTCAGTGGCAGCAACAGAGGAGCCCGCTGCGACGGTGGCATGGTTTCCAGCACTTTGGCAGAAGGTCACATTATCACTCGCTGGTAAAAAAGGGGGGAGGGAGGAAGAAGAAGAAGAGGAGGAGGAGGAGGAGGATGAACGGAGTGATGGAGGGAGATCGAAGTGAGCAGGTGCCAGAGGAGGAGGAGGAAGAAGAAGAAAAGGAGAAACAAAACAAATTTACAAATCGCAGCTGTCCACAGTTGTGCTCTCGGCTAAATGTTCCACGTTAGAATTAAAGTTGAGACAGCTACCTCAGAAGAGGCTTTTCAGGTAAGATGTCCCAGAATGCTTTGAGGAGAAACCTGTGAGCGTGCATATTTGTGTGTAAAGCAGTTGCCTTTTTTAAGGTCTTCAGCAGCTGCTCACCTCTGGGGGGAAAAAGATAATTCCTCTCTTGGCTGGAGAATGAGACTTCAGAAAAGCTCTGAAAGCTGCCAGAAACTTACACCATGTTATATATCAGCGCAAAACAAATCCTCAGCACTCAGTCTCGTCCTTCTCCGTCACAAAGATGTACTCCATCTTCGGCCGAGACACCTGTCCGCACTGTGAGTCCCATCTATCACAGATTCTGCAGGGTGACCCTTGTCTTCATTTCCCTTCAGCCTCCCTTCTTCGCCCTCCTCTGGTGCGAGCGGCGCTCTTGTGGCTCGCTCCATCAAAATAAGACTCGAAGATGTGATCCAGCTGCCCTGGACGAGGATGTCAGGGCCGGCGACAGATGGCCGGGCTACAGGGACAGATGCAAGTCAGCCGCTGGAGTTTGTATCTTCTAAAATATCTTGGATCTGCCCCCTGCCTCCCCTTGAAACACACCTTGTTTGTTCTCAGTTATCTGCACTTGTTGTCCTGTTTGTCTTTTTTTCCCCTCTCCCACCTGAGCCCCTCCTTCCCCCATCAGCAGAGCTTTCACTCTGGCTTACGCTGGCCGGCTGTAATCCTGATTCCTACACTCCATGTCACAGGAAGGGCTTGTGAGCTCTAATCATTATGTAGTAAGGATTTATCCTCTCATTCTCCCTCCCTCCTCTCTGTTTCCCTCCCTCCCTGCCTCTACCCATCCCGTTTATATCCCTCCCTCTGCTGTTGGAGCACCGGCCGCCTTACAACTCCCAACATACTACAGCCTCTTTTTCACAGTAAAATGCGTCATCTCTCCTCACTCTTCCTTGAGACCCATTCACTTGTCAACTCATTCTGTTTTATTTTTCCGCGTCTCCCGCTCCGCTCCACGTCCTCTCTGTCTGTCTTGCTGCAGCTCACATCAACAGGTTTGTCCTTGAAATGTTCTCTGGGACAAATGGAGTCAGTGCTCGCCTTTTCCTTCCTATCTTTGTTCTTTACTCTTGATGTATTAACTGTAGGTGTCAGTATGCATGAATGCATGTGTATGCATGTACAGTATTTATTACTGTACTGTACTATGTTTAATTGTACCATAAACAAGCATACATTAGAGCCTGACTGATTTTTGCTCATCAATGATACATCAGTATCAGCGTACGTGTCTGCTGATATGGAACAAGAAATACTGAAAGATTTGTTTGAGTTAGTTTAGAAACAGTGCTGCCATAACACAGTTTGTCCACCAGAGAGCACAGACAAGTTTGTCCCACTCAGTACATACACTACATGGCCAAAAGTATTTGGACATCCCGGACATATCCTTTAAAAACTATGGGCATTAATCTGCTGCTACAACAGCCTCCACTCCTCTGGTTTCAGGCTTTTGAACCTGCAGGGATTTGCTCCCATTCAGACACGAGATTAGTGACGGGTCAGGCACAGACGGTTTGGTGATGACACAGTCAGTGTTCCAGTTCATCCCAAGGGCTGGAAAGGTTACTTTAAAATTATATTCCAATAAAATTATTAATTGCCTGTTAAAAAATGTAGTCAGTAGGGGTGCAATGGATCACAAAACTCATGGGTCGGATCGTATCGGTGCTTTTTAGTCACGGAGCGGATCATTTTTCAGATCAGCAAAAAAAAAAAACTGCTCCCATGAATGAGGGGAGATGAAGGGAGAGCAGCAGTCGAAGTTGCACTAAGTTACACCACTGGAAATGCCCCCAGTCATGGTCAGGATTTTGCTTCATGGAGGTGAAAGAGGCAGCTTTTAAGTCAGTCACTCTTCCTTTTTTATTTATATTATATTACATATTATTATACTATGATTATGTGATGCTTTGCACATTTGTGTGTGCATGTCCGCAGCTCACGTTGCATACTACTGGATCGATTAGCCTAAGTTTTCTTGTGCACATTCATGATTGTATGCCGAAGGGCCTCTGTGATTAATATTTTTGAAAAACCTTTTTTATTATGCCTCTGTGCCAGTGACAGCCCTGGCCAGAGGCATTATGTTTTTGGGTCCTCACATTCTTGTGAACACGATATTTCAAGAAAAACCCTGAGGGAATTTCTTCAAACTTGACACAAATGACCACTTGGACTCATGGATGAACTAATTAGAGTTTGGTGGTTAAAGGTCAAAGTTCAAAGTCTTTGTTACCTCATGTCCGTCCCACTCTTGTGAGCGCGATATTTCACAAATGCCCTGAGGGGATGTCTTTGATTTTGATACAAACATCCACTTGGACTCGAGGATGAACTGAAAGGTCAAGGTCACTGTAAGGTCACCACACAATCACATTTTGACTCTAGAATTCATATGCTAATGTAACGCAGATGTGTAATAGGATACTAGCACTGCTGGACAGCAACTAGTTGCATGTAATTACATCACAAAATATTATTTATTTGTTGCAGTTATTGACAAAAAAATATGTAATCAAATTACAGTTACTAATCAAAAATGACCTCTTCTTTTTTTTTAAGAAATCCACACTATTTCCATTAGCATAATAATATTATAGTAATTTATTAAATATAGTAAAATTTAGCCTATTTCTAATGTTTATTGACAAGTTCCTCTCTTTCTTATGCACAAATGCATGTTTAGATTGATCATGGTAATCATGTGCATTTAAATGTACTTTGTTAAGTGTGTTATTCAGACTTCACACTCAAACTGCCGTATACTTATTCCAGTCTGGGTTCGTGTTTTTACCACACACCATCTCAGTCCCAGCATCAGCACTACAGTCCCAAAATATGATTCAGTGGTAGTAGTAGTAGTGTTGACAGGTTAGTTAGCTAACTGGATTTCTCTGTTGCAAATGCTGGCGGTTGATCTTACCTGTAAATATTTCTTTAAATTAGATGCTGAGTTGTTGGATGATGACGACAGTGTTTTCACAGCTGGGAGGCAGAATTTGCACTGTACTGTGATGTTGTTTACCTCCTCTGATTTAAAGACAAAATAATGGTGAAAATTCTGCCCTGTGAAGGCATTTTTGTCACTAGAGGCCATGATAATTAATTGGCAACTGTAACTCGAGTGTTGACTCATGAACAGCTGTAATGTGTGCATACTGTGTATGTTAATATATTGCTCTTTGTTTTAAAGATTTTATTGTAAGTGTGCTAATGAGCACCAAGCTGCAAGAACATTATTGTCCCAGATATTGTTACATGCTGCAACATTAGGATTTCCCTTCCTGGAATTAAGCAGCCGAAACCAGGGAGGTTTACTTTTATGTTTGTATGTGAGTCTATGTCTCTATTTATCTGACATCAATTGTAATCTGAGCCTAATGAAGTACACTTAATCTGGCCTTTTAGCTGATAAAGATGAAAAAAATAGAAAAAGACTATTTTCCCTGGACTTGTTTCTGGAGCATCGTGATTCTTTTAGTTTCATCAAGAATCAATAAGCTGCTTGGCATCATAACTGCAGGACCTGAGCCAAATACCTGAAACTCCAGCAGTTTGTTGTTGATTAAGAGATCCTTGACAAAACTGATATGATGTCCACAAAAAAAAATGTTTTTCTGCGGGTACTGGCAAAGTGAGTTCCATATTTGACATACCACTTATCGGTAGGTGGCTGATTAAACATCTTATGTATGTTAGTAACAATCTGACTTAAGACAGCATATAATTTCTGCCGCTGTGGGGTCTCTCAGTCATAACAATAACAAAAGATGTAGTTTGATGAACTTATGAAGTAGCGCAGGATCTCGTCTAGATCTATCTGACGTGACTCAGGCAGAAATCACGTACATGGACGAGGTGAAGTTTTATTAACGCTGCGTTTCCTCACATTTGCCGACTTCTTTCATCACACTTTGTTTCCTGTGTTTTCCTGGAAGTTATAGCAACCAGAGGGGGTAAAGGGGATATGACGCTATTTACCGGTGACCAAATGGGGGATCAGTTTGCCTTGGGAGACCGTACCAGGGGCTAATTCCCCCGTCAGCACAGCTCCCAGGATCACAGGGACACACAAACCCTCCACCGCATTTAAAAAAAAAAAAAAACAGGAGCCAGTTAAGGTGGTTCAGGCATCGGATTAGGATGCTTCCTGGATGCCTCCCTTCTGTGGTTTTCCAGACATGTCCAACTGGGATGAGACCCCGGGGTGGACCCAGAAGTCGCTTGAGGGGATTACATATCTCATTTAACCAGGGGAAACCTCAGGATCCACCAGGAGGAGCTGGAAAGTGTTGACTGATAGTTTTTGTTAGAGGTGAGACTGATCTGATCCAATATTGGTATCATATTGAGTTATTTCACTCATCGGATATCAGACTAACCTCACCGATCCGTGTTCCAGTCTAAATACTACAGACCCACATGTTATCTATTCATATACTGTGGTACACAGCAGGAATTAAGAAAATAGGATGGTATTCTTCAGCGCTTGGTTGTTGAAACTGAAGTGAGCAGTTATGCTGGGCTGATTTTGACTGGGAGTCGCTAAAGGTGCGGTCAGGACTGACCGTTGGGGATGGTGGGGGGTGTGGAGGCAGAGTTGTTTATGAGTTGGTACGTGGGGCTTATGTACTGTAGTGTGTCCTGCATCCCATTAACATTTAGTTAGATTATTTTCCATTAAGCTCACAGCATGTACATACAGAATGTACTGTAGTTACTGATGCAGTATGCAGAGGTGTTCAAGGAAGCTCTGACATGCTGACAGTGTAGTTGCTCTTGTGCAATGATCACTGGATCGTTTCCTCTTCACCCGCTGCAACAGTGCTAAACTGCAGCCACAACAATCTAAGCTTTGACCTTGGCTGCCCTTGATCATCATCCAACAAATGTTCTCCTCACCGCTTATTCAGCTGCCCTCCTCTCAGCACACAACCTCTGTGTTGTTTTCTCGAGTCTGCAGGATGTGTAAAGTTGGATTTTTTTGAAAGGTCACGCTGATATTCAGGACATGAAACAGCACTGAGACAGACTTGACTTTAACAAACCAGCGCAGGCTGTCTGCAGGTGACTCATGTCTGTCTCTTCTTCTCTCAAACTCACCACAAACCCGCTGCCTGAAGCTATTTTAGCTCCACTTTTCTGTTTGGGTCAGGGCATGATCCCCTCTAGAGTTCAAAGACGAGAAATTCGCCTGCTGATTTGCAGGATAAATGATAGTTTATAAGCACCCTATCCGTGCTTTCTAATGCACTTTCCCATAAAACTTAACATTTTAGTATTTTAGCCTGTACTGAGTGTTCGCTTTCACGTTTCAGCTGAGACTGTCAATAAGCACAAAATCATTTTGTGAGCACCCATTTAAACACTTCCAGGTCACATTTGCATATATCACATTGCCAGGCTGCAAACAATCTCCCTCAGAAAGACAATTGCAAACTGTGGCAGAGCACAAAAAGCCATTAATCTTAATTCTTTCCCCTGTGGATGAATCCCTTGAAAAAATGAATCCATTCTCCCGGGCAGGAGGACATCAGTGGGATTTTATGAGCCTGTCAGGGCTGCACTGAGAGATGTCAGCAAGGCCATATTTGTTTCTCTGCGACCGATGGTGGAGGCTGGACAGCATGACCCCGATCGATCGCCATAGCATAATAAATGTCCGTGCTTGTGATCAACAGCATATAGAGTTGGCTTTCCTCGATCGATAGGTGATCGATAAGGCAAACAGATGGGACTGTAAAGCAAGAGATAATTCCGTGTTGGCCTGTGTTGGGTGAGTTTTCACGTTTTGCTTGTTGTAGAAGATAAAGAACATCAGGGAGTCGGCCCCATGAAACTGCAACACGCTGACCTATGGTTAATACTGCAACTTACCACGGGTGATGATAATGTTTATGAATAACTTACTCTGTAGAAATACACAGACAGCACAAAAGTTGTGCAGATTTAGACCTTTTAAAAAGTTAGGTAAGGTTTTGCGTTGCATAGAAAGTATTATCTCTTGATTTTTTGTTTGTGAAAATTACTTTTATGTCTAAAATGCTGTCATACTTTGATCAATCTAGCAATTACAAGCAGGCAGACATACAGACCTCCTGTAATCCACTGTAAGTTTTTGTTGTAGAAAATGACATGACACTGCCAGTGGGCGAGCACCAAAGTAGAAAAGTTTCACAAATACTTAAATTAGAGATGCACTGATCAACCGGCAAAGACCAAATGGTAATGTGGAGCACTTTTGGAGAAAATACAAAAGTCATTCAATTGTCAGTATTTTATAATGAACATGCAATTTAATTTTCAATCAAAGAAAAGTTACAAAATTGATCAGATCCCAAAGAAGGAATTGGCAGGTCATAATCAAAAATCTGAATCAGCCAAGAAAATAACAATCAGTGCATCTCTATTTTGAATATACCTCAAGGTAGTTTAAAACTCTTAATGTTAAAAATGTATAAATGTAAGATTTTGTTTCCCACTGCAGATAGTACCCCCTAAATTTAGGTGTGATTCTTAGCTGATTGTTACAGCAACACCACGTGAAACTGCTGTGACGTCTTTAATGTAACACAAACACGCGAAACACGGAAGATGGAGCATACCGAAGTGCCTGTTTGTTACACACAAGCTTTGTTTCTGGAAAATGGCAGCAATGAAAGACTGCAAAAAGAAAACAGGAGAACAGAACAGAGAAAAACACCAGAGGGCAGATGACGAGATGACTACAGTTGCCGGAAAGCATGCGCTGTTCTATGTAATTTAAAAGGTAATACAGCCCACAGGGACAGATAGCGGTGCGGATGAGAAGTGAGGTGTGTCTCGGCATTAAAAGAGACGCTGTATGCGCATTTACACATGAGGCACAGTGGGACAACTTTACTGATTATTAAACTGTTTCCTCTGTCTTGTCAGGTTCATAACGTTTTTCATTTGCTGCTCAAATATTAACCATATTTGCTGCAATGACTATTAATGCATGCATGAGAATTACTGGGAGTAGCCTCTAACTATTAAAGTCAAAGAAAACACTTATACATCAGTACAACAGGTAATAAAGAAATCACCAGGACAGTTTGCGCTGCTTGACATCATTTAAAATTTAATATAAACTACAAGGACTGCTTGAGGAGTGGGGCAGGTCTCTACATCCGACAAAATAATGTGTTTCAGTGGGTGGCAGGTGGAGGATTTATGCGTGCATGCATATTTTTGTATTTAATTTTAAATAGGGCCTCCTCCTACCAGGGATGCTGGAAGTCACTCACAGTCATACTTAATGGTGCATGATTCATGTTTTTTGTATTGATTTGAATGGCTTGCATCTGATTCTTATTAACAACAATTTACAACACTTTGATAACATTTTACACATACAGCAGACAGCAAACTTGAACACTAACATACTACATGTCAGAGCAGCCGCAGCAACTACACAGTCAAAAACACAAAACTGATGCATGAGAACTGCAAGGAGACGAGAAACAACATAACAAGACAAAAAAGGATGAAAAAGAACAAATGATAAAAAAGATGTAACATAAAAAATGATGTAACATGAAAAAAATGTAGCAAGACTATGTAACAATATGAAAAAGACAAGCAAGACAAAAAAAAAACCAACGAAAAAGATGCAACAAAGATGTAATAAGACAACCAGCAGCGTTATAGACGTAACAAGATGATAAACTGCATAAAAGACACAATAAGACAGAAAAGACACAACTATATGAAAAACAATGTTTAAGACAAATACTTTATTTTATACTTTGAATATTTTTCATAGCCTCGACTTCTTCAGTTTTACTTGAGTAAAGAAGTTGAATCAGTACTTCTACTTTTACCAGAGTCTCTTTTTTACACAAGTATCTGTACTTCTACTTGGATGAAGAGTGTGTGGACTTGTGCCACATCTGCAATTTGGGTGACATTGCCCAGCCCTAGCAGAATGTGAAATAATAAGCTCTACGTCAGACTGAAAACCTTACATACCATCTACAATCTTTTTCTGCCTTGATCTCAGCATAACATTGCAGTAACCTCCTTGACTGTTGCCATGTTGATAATGTTTCCATTGTGGAAAACGTTCAGGGACGATTTGGCCCTGATCAGCCTCCTTTTAAATTATTCAGGTACACAAAGGCAAATGTGAACGCTTTTAAGATTTCGTAAAAATCGAGTAGGGAAGCACTTTAATATGTAAATGTGTTGGGTTGTATTAGGATATACTGTAGTGTATTCACTATAGTAATGCAAAAAAAAAAAAAAAAAAAAAATGCAAAAAATACCTCTAATTCTTAATTTCTTAGTGTAATCAATTTTCTAATGAATTTGTAATGACTCAGTAACTGCTTATGATGTGTAAAAAGTTTTATAGATATAAGAGTTACTGGTAATTGGACTTCATTTTAGAGCAGGTCTGATCTCTGATGGTGCCTCATTTCAACCCGATTCATTTCTTCTCTGATGAGCCTTTATAGGGCTAATCTCTGCAGACTGACACATTCTGCATACTGTTACTGTAGGCTGGCATTCGTAGTAAACTATAAGGCTTGTCTGAGCAGGTGGGCTGAGTGAGGAGGAAGTAACACATGTCAGGGGCGGCAGCAGAGGGAAAGGCAGGCATATGCTCTCTCTTTGTGGCCTGGCCTTCCCGCTTCAACCGGACAATATGGCAGAGAAGCACATCTGACCCAAAATAATATCCTCACAGACGGCAAACCAAACGTCATCTCAGCCGTCGCCGTGGCTCAAGCTCGTGGCATTTACAAACCGCTCTCCTCTCTTCTATCTGGGTTTGCTTGGAGCTATTTTCAGAAGTGTTTCTGTGACAGAGTCGGGGAAAAACAGTGAGGTAAAAGGCCAAACTTGGCTGTTGTAGATCCCAAGAGGGAGGCCAGATTTATCCCCGTCGTCTCCAAGTATTGACCAATGGCATCTCAGCTTACACCCCTGAAACCTGGGTTTCTCTGTTGCACAGTGAGGCTCTCAGTGCTCTCTGTCTACTTTACTCCAACTCTGCTGCTTCTGACAACAGAGCGTAAATCCTAACAAACAAATATTAACTCTCAAACATGTTTGTTTGTGAGTTCTTGTCAAATATCTTGATTTATTGCCCTCTTTTCAAGAATGAACATTATGTGCTTGGCCTGTGTATGTGTATGTGGCAGTGTGATTAATAATAGCAGCTATTAAGTATTGATTTGGCTATTTTCACATCAAAAGAAGCTTTTAAAACAGTGTTACATTTCAATGGCTTTTTAGGTGTGTAGGTTACCCATGACCATTGTTCAAATGTGTGCATACGTGACGTAGTTATTTTAAGCCAAACCACAATCTTTTCCTGAACCTAACCAATCTGTGACCATTTTACAATGAAAAACTCGTGTGTATTGTCAGATGAGTTACATCACATGACTTAAGTAATGTAGTTGAGGTTCAGTAAGCCTCTCACTGGTGGTATTTTCATGTCGTTTTGGGAGTAATTGGCTATCGACCTACTTTTCCTTATAGGTATTAGGATACATTGGTAACCTAGACGTTTTTGGATCTGCAGCTTATCAAAAATTACTACCATCTACTAGAAAAACAGTTCTGTCTTTTGTTCAAACGCTGAAACAACTTAGTCTCTCATTTCTTACCTTGCTTAAGGTTTCCCAACAAACCGAGCAGAGGTGAAGTCGGGACCTTTGACAGGGGAGAAAGCTGTTTGAATCCTGTCCCCTTTTGACTGTTAATATTGGTTTTCTTTTGGACAAATTTGCACCAAACTGATGCACCAGATGATTTGTGACACAGAACCATCTCTCAGAGGTCGTCATGAGAAAAGGGCAGGCACTTTTCAAAAAAACACTTGACAGTGGATTGGATGAACAATCTGTCCTTCACTGTCTATAACAGACTTCAGCTAATCAGATACCGATCAGTTGGGAGAAGAGCAAAAGCATTTATTCCATTGTGACAACCTTTCTTGCTATTTTTTATCTCCTTTAATGAAGAAATACTCTGTAGTTCTATATAACTGCTGCTACAGCAGCATCTACACTAACCTCTTTAGGAGCCACTATTTATGTTTTCTAACACCCACCCCATATCTGCCAGTCCTTCCTCATAAGACTCTGGTCCGAACCACTGTAGTTTGACTATAAACATGTACCCTGAAACCTAGCAAGATGGATTCTCACATGATCAGGTACATCCAGCTGCCTTGCAAGGTAGAATCTTTTACCAACTGAAACCAAAAACGCAACCAAGCCTTATTAAAATGGCAAGAGTTCAGAAAAAACATGAATTCTTTTTATCCAAGGAATTTTATATTTGTTAGAATTGAACTACAAGTTAACCCCAGATGCAGAAAACACTCATAAGAGTAATTTTTTGTAACACTTGTGGATTTTCTTATGCAAAAGTAACAATATCACAATATAATAATGATCCATTTCAAGTAAAAGTTCTGCATTTTAAGTCGTCTTTCAACAGTTCAGTATTTTCCTACAAGTGCGATAAATGCTGCTTATGCCCATCCACCCCCCAGTGTAGGGTTTGAAAATTGCTCACATACAGGTGCAACAGTGACAGCATAACATAAAACCTGGAGTACATCCATCCGTCATCATCCAGCTCGGCCGTACGTCTGCCATCAGAGTAACTTGACAGATGTTATCACATAGAAACTGGCTTTAATTGAGAATGAGAAAATGTAAATGGTGTGTAAAACGTCCCTCACAAGCATGGGTTTGTGTTCCCCTCATCTGTGACGTTTAAGTCCTCCTGCCTTCAGGTCATGTAGTCATCTCGAGCCGATGCGCCGTGGTGCCATTCAGCTCCTCAAACCTTGTACGCGTCTGAAGCTGCAGCCTCAGCTGGCATGACGAGCCGCTCTGAATGCTGAGTCCGCCGGGTGTCCTGAGGCTGTCTGGTGTCTCCGTCCAGCAGCCAGCGGCGTTTCGGTTTGGGCCTGAGAGCCTGGACACAACCTGTCATGCCATTAAGCATCTGTGCACTCTGGGAGCTCATGCCAAGCTGAGACCTGTTGCCTGATGGATGATGCAGTCACTGTAAACAACTCAACATCACGGCTGAGGCCACTCGTCCATTTTCTCTCTTCCTGCCATATGTCGCCAAAAAAGAGGAAAACAAAACGATTCAAATATACATAAAATGAGGCTCTGCTGCGTGTTTATTGAGCTCGTCTGCTGTACAAGCAAGTTTATTTCCTCACATATCTATCTACCACCTGCAGCTGAGCTTAGTTTGGCTCTTTGTTCACAAATGAGTGTACACAGAGCTGATGTATCAGTGTCTTAAAATCTGTCACTGATAAACTTCCAGCTTTTTCAAACAAACATCCTGATGGCAGACACTTGCCGGTGTTTTCTTGTGCCTCATAGGATTGCGAATCAGAGGGGAGAGATGTTGGCCATCCAAACCCATTAGCTGAACTGTCACAGGGTAATAGTAAGCCTCTGTGTTTCTGGGCGGACAGTTGCTGCAGCTGATATATGTGATAGAAAACTTAAAGATGCGGGAGAGTTCATTGACTTCACTGCAGAGGCCCTGCTGCTAACTGTGTGATCCAACAAGACATCAAAACCTACTTGTGAAAATTTCCAAAATCGCTAATTCGTAAAATCGCACGCACTTTCTAGGTCTATCTGCCAGATGTGTGGAGGTGAGAAAGAAAGCGAAGTCTTGCTTTATTGTTCCATTACTTTTTGTATGCAATATCATGGATGTCCAGGACTGTCAGGGGGTGTGCACCATTATCCCAGTGTTTGTAAGTTATCATGTTGGGAGCACGAACATCAGATCAGGAAGGCAGTGGGTTACAGCCAGAGGGAGGCTATGACAGCATGCTTTTATGCCTCACCTTTGAGATTGTGTGCCATTCTGAATAGGTAATAGAGATGGTTAAAGTCATAAAATGCAACATTTTCCTGAGACATAATGTATAGACTCATGCAAACATAATCCCACTAAATCATCTGTTTTGACACAGTGGAAGTGTGTGGTGGTGTCTGTATCTGCACAGACCCTGCAGCCTTCTGACTGTATTTACTTATTTTCTCATTATTTTGCTGCAGTCAGGACGCTCAGGACCAACACGCAAAGTCAATATTTGACATCCTGGCATCGTTCTGGTGTGTTTATGAGCAGCCTCGGACAAATCCTACTGATTCTACCTTTAATTTTAATCATGCCGAGCTCTTTGGACCCTAGATTCCAGGAGGGGAAAAAAAAACTTGACAAAAAACTTTTTAAGGAACAAAGCTTAGAGAAACCTTGTAATGAGCAATACATGATGCATGTACCCTGAATTTAAAAGCAGCAACAGTAGAATTACACTATATGACCAAAAGAATTTGGATACTAGCTTCTCCACATATTTTCATCAAGGAACAAAGTTAAAGTGAAGGGAAATCTTAATGCTGTATCATACAGTGTTATTTTCCAACTTTGTGGCAACCGTTTGGGGAACGCTCTTTCCTGCCTGAAGATGACAATGACCCCTTGCAGATAGGTTGGATGGATTTGTCAAACACATGATGACTTCACTTTCCAGGATCCCGCTTTTCTTGTTCCAAGTAAACAACGACTTATTTTAATTTACGTAACTTAACTAGGGTTGGGCGATGTCTACCAAATTGGCTTACGAATATGTCTACAGAGACACATCGCGATAGACGATGGTATTGTTGCTGGGTTTTAAAGGTTCGTAACTCGGTTGTGTTTAATAAATAAGTTATAGAGATGTACTGCAATGAACAGCAGCAACAGCTTCTTTTTATTTTCTCTTCTGCATGTCATGAGTGAAACCAAGGCAACAATTCTATGGCAACTGTAAGGGGACACACTACCTCAGACACAGAAGGCTTATTAATCATAATGTTGAGATGGTAGAGGGCTCAGTGGTCCACTGGCCCAACCCGAAATATAACCTAACCTAACATAATGTAGCACATTATTTTAACCCAAACTATGATGATTCTCTAAACTTAACCAAGTAGTTACAGTGTTTCCCTGTATTTAGGAAGAACCGTACATTACTGCTACAGTTTGTTTCTGTTTTCACAGCAATTTATTACAGTGTAAGACAAAGAGAATAACACAATTTTAATATACAACCAAGAACATCACTTATAGTTTCATGTATAAAGAAAACATTGCATTTGCCATATACACATTAGCAAAATGACTATAGGTTAAGCTTTACAAGCAAAATGTACATTTGTTTGAAGTGAATACTGATGAATGGCAGCTGGACTGAGAAACATAAAAACATTCAGGGCATCAGTTTGGTCTGTTCCAGATAAATTCAGTGATTTTACCTCTTAAAGTAAATTAACTTTAATATAAAAAAGGCTTTTAAAGTATAAATTAACTTCTTTTTGAATTTTTAGAAAAATCGCTCAGACATGCCTTTATACTCCATAATTAAAGAAACCAATCTTTTTCAGTTCTGATCTATTTTTACTCTCCAGTGTAATGATGAAAGCTGAGATCACCGTCAGATTTGAGATGTCAGACTGAGCAGCGTTCCTTTTTTTCCCTCCTGTGTGCTGACAGGCTCAGAGGTCTGATTGAGGACGTTCTCTGCAGGCGAGCGTCACTTGTTAGCACCATCCCTGAGACTTCACACACATGCGGCGGCTGAGAAGTGTGCCTCAGCACCTGTCCCGACGGCAGCTGTCATCGCCAGTGTGTCAGCGCCCTCTAGAGGCTGCTCAGAGAGACAGCCCGGCGCCATCCAAACACTGCCTGATTTGGCTTTTGGCTTGAAAGTGAAAATATAGAGGGGGAAAAAAAATGTGTGTTTGGAGGCATCAAAAATGTTCCACTATTTTCCATGCTCTACATGCAGGGCATCCACCTGCATAGCCCTTTTTTGGCTTTGGTACGACTAGGGCAGCCTTGCCAACCTGTCCCATAATCCACAGGGTGAATAAAAATGGATTTGGCTGGAACAGACGCCCAGTAAGCTGCCTTAAACCAACAGGCAGGCTCGTCCACAACACAGATTCTGTCATGTACATCCTCATTTTTCACAGGTCACACTTTCTCTGCTGTAACACTGACCCACAGGTCTGTAAACACGCATTTTCATTCCAAAATGTTTGATCTCAAATTAGGTTTATCATGCAGAAACAAATGACAACCTAACCAGCAGCTGACGGTTATTTTCCCACTCCGCTTAAGACCAAAGGTGCAGAATATTTAAATCCCACATTTCACAGCACAGTCAGGTGATCAGCTGCACATCACTTTGTTACCAAAGGAAAAAAAAAAAAAAGATGCTTCCTCATGATCTCACTGACTGAATGTGTGATACCTCCCGATAATGATTTTTCCTCAAGTGAAGCAGCATAACTGCACATGTTTGTGGAGGATGGAGGCTGTCAGAGTGAGCGAGTGTTTCCTGGCACGGCGTCCTCTCCTGCCTCCGTCTCCAGAGGCCTCGGACAACAGACGGGTCACAGCGAAGCCACATTTTAAATCCGGTGTGCAGATGGACACCAGTAGTGGTTCTAAATCCTGCACCGGGCGGGCGGCAGCACAGAGAAAAGAGAGAGACCGATACATCATCATCATGTCGATATTGTGATTTAACTGTGGATCACACGTTGGCTACCTGTAACACTTTAACCTGTGATAGCAGAGGTCCCTGCTGAGCAGTGTGACAGATACACTGAGCCTAAAGAAGCTTCTCAAAGAACATTTTCATTTTATTTAACATATTTAACACTTGAATCACTTACTTTGTGATCGCAAAAAAAGTTGTGACGGTGCGTGAAAACATACATAAAAATATAATGCAATGATTTACAAATCCTTTTCAACATAAATTCAGACAAGGCACATTCCATAACCTTTTCTTTTACCAACACTCAGTGAGCAACTGGGAACTGAGGACACAAACTGTTGACATTTTGAAAGCGAAATTGTTTCTCATTCTTGCTTGATAAACGACTTCAGGTGCTCATAGTCCGGGGTGGTATTTTGTGCTTCATAATGCACCACACATTTTCAGTGGGAGACAGGTCTGGACTGCAGGCAGGTCAGTCTAGTACCTGAACTCTTTTACTACAAAGCCACACTATTGGAACACGTGCAGAATGTGTCTTTTTGTCATGCTGAAATGAGCATGGACGTCTCTGAAAAAGACTTACAGTATGTTGCTCCACAACCTGTATGTACCTTTCAGCATTAATTGGGCCTTCACAGATGCGACAGTTACCCATGATGCCGCTGGCACTAACACACCCTCATACTATCACAGCTGCTGTCTTTTGAAGTTAGCGCTGGTAACAATCTGGATGGTCCTTTTCTTCTTCAGCCTGGTGGACACGACATCCATGATTTCCAAAATCTGAAATGTGGACTTGGCAGACCACAGCGCACTTTTACACTTTTACATTTTTCATCAGTCTGTCTCATTACCCAACCCTAGTTCAGATTCACTGAAGAGAAAAAAAAAAAAAAAAAAAAAAAAAAGATTTCTGATACAGCCAAAAAATATGAGCTAAGCAGCTTAAAGAAACATTGGTAATTTTCTGGCTTGCAGACATATGGATCGAAGTGTGGAGGGCAGGATGATTCATTCAGTGACAGTAGTGACTGAGACAGAGAGAGAACAGACAATCAGGAATCAGGTACTGACTGTTTGATTCATTCTGAGAACCATCAGCTGTTCTCAGTGAGCTCACAAGATCCAGACTGATAGAAAAAACTCTTCCTCTAAATCTGTTAGTCAGATACATTCATGTTTGCTTTTCGTCTTCCTTCTTCTCACCTCTTCAGTCTAGATTTACCTGTGTTCTTGTGTTGTTTTCTATTTCATCTCACTGTTATGGCATCACTTCTGATGAAAGTGCACTCCAGTAGTAACATCATTCCATTCATCCTCAGAGCTTGCAGTTCTTTTGGCTGTGACAGACTGAGCTAATTTTGGAGATGGGTTTTTAAAAAAAAAAAAGGAAAGAATTTCTGCAGGAAGGAAACTTGTGTCTTTCTTTAGCAAAGAACAGTCATATCCCTTCTATAAAGACACAAAGTCTTTGTCCTGACCTTTGTTCCACTCGATTCTTGACATAATAAGCAGAAGCATGGACGGATTATACGATCGCTTCCATGTGTGCCTGAGTGGGTACGTGCATTTTCAATGGACCTGCAGCTTTTCTGGAGCTAATCTCGAACACGACTGGACCGATCAGCCTAATTTTTTTGTGCACATTCATGACTGTACACAGAAGGACCTCTGTGATTCACAAGTTTTGAAAATCCTTTAAAAAGCGGTGACAGCCACAGGCATTATGTCTGCAGGTCGTCCCATTCTTGTCGATACAATATCTCAAGAACGCCGTAAGGGAATTTCTTCAAACTTTGCACAAATGACCACCTGGATTCAAATGATTGAATTTTGTTGGTCAAAGGTCACAGTGATCTCAGGAAGCACATTTTTGGCCATAACTCAGGAATTCATGCACTAATTATAACAATATTACACAAAAATATCTTAACAGGATAAAATGATGTGGTGATGACATTATAGAACCAAAGGGTCAAAGGTCAACTTCACTGTGACATAATGTTCAGCTCACTATCTGTCCTCTGTACTCTTCAGTAAAAATAGTCTCTAAGTGAAGACAGCATGTCTCTCACTGGAAATTATTCACTGGAATCACACATGTTTGATGAGAACTTTCATTTTACCAAAAATACACTTCCTTTATTAAATTTCTTCAAAGTCTTCACTATAGACATTATATGAGTCGGGACAGACATGGATGTAAACTCCAACTTGACTGGTTGGTGGAGACAAACAACTGTGAGGCAGTATTTCTATTTTTCTGTTTTATACGACCATTGACAGCTGACTTCTCACTCTTCTTAAGTGACCACTAGAGGCCGCAAGTGATCAACAACTGCGTCAGTTTGAAATCTTGTTTAATTTCAGGACAATGTATGTGAAGTCATGGTGATGTTGGCAGAACTTTGCAAATCTCTGCAGGTTGCATCTGGCAGTTGCGGTGGCATTGCAGTAGGTGTTTCACCATCTGTTGCCTGGCACTCTGAGAGCACTCCTCTAGTCTTTATTTCTTTTTTGAGTAAACAATTGATTTATCGATTGAAAATATGACTGTATAGTTTTGTTGATGAGGAAATAATCAGTTGTGCAGCACTCCTTCATTTCTTTTCTCACTACATTTCCTCATTTCTCCACCTGCGTCTGCTGTTGCCAACTCCCTGCCTCATGCCAGCGAAGCGAGTTTTCTAACGGGCGGCTCTCAGATCACCCAGTTCCCCGTCTGCCCTTGCATTACCCACAATGCTGCGGGTCACCAGCCGTGTGTGCTCACCTAATTCCACAAATTGTGGCTGGAGCTCCAGTTCTGTCGAGCCCAGCACTTCTGTTTCCATTTATAGCACAGTGCTTTTCAGGATTCTTATCATTCTTTTCCCTCATAGGTTGAAGGGGGGAAGGTGAGTTTCAGCCCGGCTGAATTGCTAATGACAGCAGCTCCACGCTGTTGTAATGGGTATTAAAACACAATCATATTAAGCTGTCCAGAGTGAAGCGAGTGTCACACAGGGCGCTATTTCTTGTTGCCTGTGTAGTTCATGTTTGAGGGTTGGAGCGCCTGCTGACGAGGCTGAACACACAACTTATTCAAAAACAGTTTTGCAGCTTCGCCCGGCAGGCTGAGAAACGTGCAAACACTGCAGGAACATTGTTGGAAGTAACATGAACATAGTTTTATGCTGTGAGTAACATGACAATTTGCTTTTTTGAATTCTTATGTCCACCTTATACGGTAATCAACTGCTCCCACTATGAAACTTTTCACCGTGCAGTTTTTAAAAATCCCTCTGAGTTTTTAACCACATCACAAGCAGCTTCCTGCTGTTAAGTAGTTCATTAGGAGCTCATGCTGTTCAGCCAAACTTTGTTCAAACCAACAAAACTTTACTTAAAAGTCTTGTGGAGGTCCCAGGTTTTCTAAAGATACAGATGTGTCAGACTTATTTGTACAAAAGTTCTGGGTTTGAGAATTGAAACATCATATAGCTTCAATAAAGAACTACAGCACAATAATCCAGAGTTTCTGGGATGTTCTTAAATTAATTAATTAATTAATTAATTATTTAATAGTCAGTGGCTGTGTAACACATCAAGAATTTCCCAATTTGGGATCAATAAAGTCTATCTATCTATTGCGGGCTGCATCTAATGATTATTTTCATGATCAATTAAGCAGTTAATACTTTCTTTTAAAATGTCAGAAAATGTGAAAAATCTCAATCAGTCTTTCCCCAAACCTAAGATGATGTCTTCAAATGTCTTGTTTTACTTACAACCCAAAAATATTCACTTTACTGTCATAGAGGAGTAAACAAAGCAAAGAATATTCACATTTAAGGAACATTTAAATAAGAGAATTTTGAGTTTTTTTCCTTTAAAAATTATTAGTTGGCAATTAATTTAGTAATACATTAATCTTTGCAGGTCTTTATCTATTATAGGTGCTAACTGTCTGTATTTGAATAGAAGAGCAGAAGTGGCTGTGGTTTATATCGGAAGCCAGGGTAAATTGGGCAAATGTTTTCTTTTCTAAGCTAATATTCATTATAATATATTTTCACGTCCTCATACTGTACTTTTCATCTCTGTATATTTTTATTTTTAGCTAAAATAAGTTTTATGAACTGTCTACAGCCCACCTCCACCTCTCCTTTAACTGGGGAATATGGGAAAATTAGAAACTTAGAAAACTTTTATTGTTTTTCATAGCATATAGAAACTCTACAGTAAATATATACAAGTATATATAAAAATATCCTTCACTTAAAAGGGAATAATCTTGGTGCATGAGACACTATTCCTCCAGAACTGAAATGATGGTGCTAGGGCTGCAGCTAACGATTATTTTGATTGTTGATGAATCTGTCGATTATTTTCTTGATTAATCAATCAGTTGTTTGGTCCATAAAATGTCATAAAACGTGAAAAATGTTGGCCTGTGATGACATCCTTAAGTGTCTTTTGTCCACAACCCAAACATATTTAGTTTACTGTCATAGAGGAATAAAGAAACCAGAAAATATTCACATTTAAGAAGCTTGAATCAGAGAATATTTTTCTGAAAAACTCAAACTGATTAATTGATTTTTAGAATAGTTGGCAGTTAATTTAAATATTGATAACTAATCAACTAGTTGTTGCAGCTCTAGATGGTCTGCTTGTTTCGGTGATGTGGTCTCATTCATAATATCTGATATTGAGCTTTTTATGATCATGTGTGAGAGTAAAACTTGACTGTTTTCATTGGAAGTTCAAATCTCTGTGATTTTTAGGCGTTTGTCTCCCTCTTCTGGACTGACCGTGTAATTACAGCTTGTTCAGTTGGCTCACTAAGAGTTGGACACACAATATGTGAACAAAATATCTAACCACTCACCCTGATTGCTGCTGCAGAAGGAACATGTACCGCACAGACTTTATCTTAATAAATCTTTTCCACCGGCTTTTCTAAAACTGACAAACAGTATCACAGTGTTTGGTGAAGTAACTCCTGTTCTTTTCTTACACTCTCTGGCCACTCAGCACTTGTTGTGAGTCCAGAGTTAAACTTCTCAGAGCGATGTAAATGAAGCTGGCTGCAGATGGCACTTAGCTGGGCCGAGCGCTGCAGCGTTAGCAGCAGATGGTGGAGTGCCGAGCTGATGGATGCACCGTCTAAAGCTCCAGACAAGGAACCTGCTGCTCCCTCTCCGTCTGAGATACTCGGAGAGGACAGGAATCTGCAGCTCCCAAACATCCAGACAACACACGCACAAAGCAGTTTAAAACACTGCAGTAAGACAGAACATGATGTCGACTATGCAACTGATAAACACTGTAACTGATTTATTAGTTTTATTAGCATGTACAAGTTTTATTTAAGATTTTTTAAGACCTTGAGTGACATAGAATGCAAAGAGGTTGTGCTTCAACATCATAATTAGCACAATAGTGATGCAGTCAGGACTGAGGTGTTTGCACCAAGTGTCGTGCTAATAATGACGTTAAATCTCTCCCTCTGATGTAATATAGTGAGTCCACGACAGGTTACCAACAAAATAAAATAATTAATAAAAAAACGTTTTGCTATTGTTATCTCTGTTTCCCTGGAAACACACGGGGTCTGGCTTAATAAGTCACATCATTAAAACTCCTATGTACTCCAGCAAGTAGGCTGACCCTTAGTGGTGACCCTTGGATAAATTCTAGTCCCTGTAGAGTCAGCAGCCAACTCTAGAGATCGTGGGATTTCCCAGACTTAATAAATACCACACATAAATTGCTTTGCTAGCTCAGTCATGCTTTGACTAATATCTGATAAAAAAAAAATTAATTTTTCATGGACAGATTTTGCTACTATGTCTGCAAACTTCACATTCAGTTTTGAGCTAGTGGCACCTTTCACAGACTTACCGGCACATCTGATGAAGGAAGCTGAAGAGAGTTTTCTGTCTGATACAAACAAAACCAGGTCCAGAAGTCAAAATGTATTGAAAAAAGATAGATTTCCAAAATTCACATACTCTAATATTTTCTGTCGTTTGATCTTTCAAAAGCATGTTCACTGCGGCTGCAAAACTGTTTGCGCTCCAGCTCATTGCACACAAAGGAAACCACACCTGCATTAAAGGTGTGGTGTAGCCACAGTCTACCAGCACCATAAGCAATATTCATATTAAAGACAGTTTTTAAGTGTTACTTAAACCGCTACAATAGATAACCTCACAGGCCCTCTGTGGTTTGTGATTTAGTTTTATG
Organism: Lutjanus argentimaculatus; assembly: GCA_034769285.1. Taxonomy (NCBI): domain Eukaryota; kingdom Metazoa; phylum Chordata; class Actinopteri; order Lutjaniformes; family Lutjanidae; genus Lutjanus; species Lutjanus argentimaculatus. The sequence goes on along the minus strand of JAWZSL010000030.1, from coordinate 4,541,528 downwards.
AATAAAAGCATTTCAAAAACATCCCCCCCTTGTGAAACCCCTCTTGTGTAGTCAAACCCAGTTTGTCGATGGTTAATTAAATGACTGAAACAGTTCAGTTTTGATTATGGATTTAAAAACCATCCATCACGCACCAAATATTCTCTGGTTTCAGCTTCTCAGCTTCTTCTCGCTTTTGGTATTTGGAGATTTCTGCAGGCATTTTTCTGTGATTGAATGTGACTTTCATTCAGATATCTTGGGGTCAAAGGGTCAAGAGAAAAATTCATATGATAGCTGTGTGAATTTGTTTGGTGGGAATAATGGGTTTTGAGAAGAGAGAACATGGTTTTGATTTTGCAGCAGATTGGCTGAGTTTTGGCTGATTCTGTCAGCTCAGAATACGATCCGTCCCTCAGGTGCAGCAGCCAAATCCAGGATGTTGTGGAGCAGGTCTCTCTGTGTGGGCAGAACAGCCTCTGGTTTCTCGTTGAGCCAACCTGAGACCCATTTTGTACGTTTCATTTTCATGCCTGGATATTATCCAAGAGCAACCTTAAGTTCAGCTGACCTGCCTGCATGTTCAAAGATGCCGACCGCATTTGTTGTTCGTTTCAGGGTCTGGCTGCTCTTTTACCCAAACCGCACACTTCCTTTTCCAGTGAGTTTATTTCTGTCATAGGTGATACATCTTTCAGCAATAAAGCCGTCCTTCCAGGAAGTTGTGATGTTGCGATCACAACAATTCATGTAGATTCAACCAGTCTCTGTGAATTAAGTCTAAAGTCCACCACTTTTCCACAAATCTGACCTGTTGCTTCCCGCTAATCCGCTATGCAAACATCAAACTTATACGACACAGTGAACCGACTAAATGTTTTGTTTTATCATCCACTTTTTTTGCATTTCTATTTTATTTTATCCTGGATACTGAAAGAACACATTTGTCAATGTTATTGACATTTATCAATGTTCTGTTCACTAATTTTGTGCCCCCCAAATGCACTTCTTCATCTACAAATTTCTTGTGATCCTGAGCCTCTTTGGTAACGCTCAGAACAGAGTATGGTTTTATTCTCCCTAGAACAAGTTGTCTTTGATTTTAATGAATTATACTAAACAAAATTGCAACTTTATTTTGCGATTTTCACTTGCTCCTGCAATGTCATTGCAAAAAATTCCTTAAAACGTTGCAAGTTTTTAGAAAAGGTGCCATGAAATCCAGCATTTTTTAGGCAGCAGCAATCACAAAAACAGCCCTTAAAATCACAGGAGGGACTGATGGAGCTGAAAAAATAACTTTTTAAATTAAAGGAGGCAAGTAAGTTTGAAGGATCTACCAGCTGCTGCATCTACATGCACAGGAAATAAATATATAAATAAATAATCATGTAAACATAATGTCTACTGTATGAACATATTTACTGTACAAGCTACAACTGTACATATTTAAATTAAATGAATCTAAAAAAAAAAAGAAATAAAGGTCAGATGTGTAGAAGACGACAATATGTTGTATTTGCAGTTATGTAGGTAACTATTTGCATGACTGTGTCTACAGATACACATACACTGACATACACTGAAGGATACAAACAGCAGCAGTAAAAAACCTTCTCGGCTCCTCTCTCGTGACAGCTGAGATTAATTAGCGTCATATAAATACTTGAATAAACTGAAGAGCAAACTGTGTTATCAGCTGCTCTGGTTTCACTCGTCATTTGGCTCATGAATCATCTTTGTTAATTTTATTTGCCGCCAAAATTACACGAGGGAACCCTGTACCTACAAAATTGATAGCGGCCACAAATATCATAGCCGTGTTTTTCTTTGACACCAACAGACTTGCCGTTTTGTCAGCCGCTCTCTGCTCCCCTCTGCTAGATGTGCCGTGACTTGATATATCGGGTCTTTTAGCCCCTGCTTTGGCTCAAATCCAAGGCCCATTTGTACAGATGGGGTTTTACGTGGGCCATTTTAGCAAAGCACCCTCCCCATAAAGCCAAAGTGTCTCATCGCTTCATAATTGTGTGATTATGGTCAATTGCTGTGGTTGGGGTGACAGATTCTATTCGAGCCCAACAGATGCTTTTATCATATTTTAGATCCCCATTTGACCTTAATCAACCGTTACATGTATGAATAAAAGGGGGAGATAATATTTCACTCCGGAGGTGGATCAGGTGTCTGAGAGGAGCTGGTGTGACACACAGACGACAGTGAGGCTGCGGGGGAAGATGAAACACTCGCGTTAATACAGACGAGTGCTGGTCAAAGCTGAAAACTGCGGCTGTGGAATGAGTTATACAACTACTGAGGCCTCCGGTAGGATTGGATGAGACAGATAGATGGTGCCACCAAGTGGGAATCGGATGCATTACACTGACTGTATGGTAATTTACTGTAGGTGGAAACAGGGTTTATGCAAAATCTTGAAAGTTTGGAAAATGCTTAATTTTAACAGTTAATGTTTTCAAGGTTAGGAACAGAGCTGGGCCATATATCTATTATATCGATATCATGATATGAGACTAGATATCATTGTAGATTTACAAAGTTATTTGATCCCATATCAATAATACCTTTAGACAATTAGAATCAGACTAGAGAAGCGAAGATAGAAGCAAAGTGAGATAGCTGTTGTCAAGGATACAGGCAGTATGGTGCACATTTTATACACAGATACAAGCCTGACAGGACAAGCTGCAATGAAGAATTCAAGTTCACAGTTCTAGTTAGGATTAGGACAGGAAGGATAGAAACTTAAGATAAGATCCGAGGTCTGAGATAGGACAGGACACAGCCATGAGTTTAGGACTTACTTCTGTAATAGTAGGATTTTTCCCATCTTGGAAACGTAAGTTAAGATAGGACAACACTTAGGACATTTTTTCCCGTAATGAGGTCCCTGTTAGGTTGAGTTTGCAGTGCTAAAATTGGCTCACTGGTCAAACACAAACTTTAGTGCAACGGCTGGAAACTTTCTGTTAAAAATAAATCCACATGCGGTGTTAGTTTAACTTCCTGAGGTAGTCTAAAAGAGCCAGATATACAGAAAAACATTTGAGAGTGAACAGAGCAAGAGAAACAACTCTCTTAGTTGGTTGTTCCATTAAACGTCAGTGTCATGCTAAAATAAATACGTACAACAACATAGTAGGTCTTGATCTGTCATTTGGCTAATTTGCCAAATCTCAGGTGAAAACACAGGAATGTGCAAAAAGGACTTTTAATAATTTTTTTGTTCTATTGCACAGTAGGTGCCTCACATTTTAGAAGCTTGGAGCATCTCACATTTTTGCAGGAGATCTCTGAACGCCTCGAGCTGAAAAAACTTCAATTCAGGGCAGAAAAGCACCTGAGGTCATTTGTAGTTTTTGGGTTTTTTTCCCCCCATTGTCCAGCTGGATTTATTGACAGATGAACCTTCTGTGGTTGTGACAAGAGTTTCCAGTTGCTTGGAAATAACAATCATGGAGGACAAATTACTGGTGGCTTTTGCTGAATACCCAGAGCTGTGTGATTTTTACCAACTATAGTTATCATGATTTGAATGGAAAACATCAGCTGGGAGGCCAATTTGTGCAGTACCTGTTCTTAGATACTTCTAGCTATCCAAAATAAAAAAAGTACAGCTCTGACTTTACTTCACAGTACAATCCCAGTTAGACAAAGAACAGGACATCTGGTGGTTGCTGCAAGAATAATAATTTAAAAACAAAAGACATAACACACACACGTTGCACTTTTTTGTAAAGCAACAACATGTCAAAGCCTGGACTGTCAGAGGATCCAAATACAGATGAACAGAAGAAACTGTTGAACTTCCTGAGGAGTGAGGCTGTACTAGGACTGGACATATCTGCATTACATCAATATTATAATATCAGATTAGATTAGATTTTGAATATCGTTATATCATGATATGGCATAATTGTTGTCTTCTCTTGGTTTTTAAAGGCTGCATAACAATAAAGTGATGTTGAAGTTTTTGAACTGACCAGATTGTTGTAGCTGTTGAGTTATTTGCCCTTACTCAGTTCATCATTGTAACCACATTACTGATTATTACTGAAAAAATCTTATTTGTGAAAGCACATATAGTCCCTACAAATATTATTACAATATCGATATTGAAATATAATCAGTGCAATGCATCTTGTCCTATAAGATCCTCATGTCTGCACACGTTATTTTAGAGAAAATTAGGATGTCGAGATGTATATCATATATTGCAGAATAGCCTAAAAATATCAAGACATTATTTATAAGCCATATGCCCGTAATTCACTCATGGTATTTCTACACAGTTGCAGATAAAGATTAGGCTACACTAATATTATTAATATTATACTTTTTTGGAATTATATTTCAGTAGCGGCTGCGTGGGATTGTTTCCGAGTCGTGACATCCAAATCCAATTTCCAAATAAGTGTCCAAAACTTAAAATGTACTGAAAAAAGAGACGCATTCATACAACTTTCATCTGATGAAATATTCTGCTTCAATCCATATTCGTTGGCGTTAAGCATCTCAGAAGCAACATTTTCACCGCAGAGAAAAAACTTCTGTCTTGCTGCGCACAAGGGGAGGCAGGCACCTGTATTCACAGCAGTTTAACAGCACCATAAATTACATTTACATCGATGAAACCGACGAGTTGTGTTCATTAAAGAAAGTTATTTAATCTGATGAATCACTTAATTCAAATTGAGGATTTTGTTTTAGGATTTTTAAATTATTTTTTGAGTGATGACGTTCAAAGCTTCATTCTTAAACCTGAATACAAGCTTCAAAAGTAAAAACACAACAGTTGCTGCAGCCTCAATTAGCATTTTTCCACTTAAACTCTGATTCTGATGGCTCAATCTAAATGATGAAGGAAAGAAATCAACTATTAAATGGGTTCCAGTTGAGGCCTCAGACTGAAAAACAGTTTAAAGAAAAAAAGAAAAAAAAAATCTGTGTAGCACATTTTGATGTGGCGTAGCAGTGACACAAATAACAACAGTGTTTTCTAGATTGTCAATTTTTCTTTCTTTCTTTTTTTTTTTGGCTGTGACAAAAAAAATCCCATCTCCCATTGTTTGTAGAGGCTCAAAGGATTAAACAAAGTCAACAGTGATGGAGAGGCACTGATCTTTTGAAGTATTTACATTTGTGTTTTTTGTTTTTTTTTTGTTTCTCCTTCTTCCCCCTGAAGGCGTGCGTCTATATTTTTCCTCTCGCAGGCTTCAGCCTCAGAGTTTGTCTTCGCTCCGGTTAGGTAAATGGCGGCCTCGGCGACAGACAGGTGCTCTCCATCTTGTAAACCCGGAGGGGTTTTGGCATAAGACAAATGGGTCTGGGAGCGCCGCCCCTCCCTGTTCCACCTGGCTCATCTCGTATGGCGTTGCAGTGATGTTGTGTCATGGGATTTGTAGTCTTACCAGCAGTCCCAGTCCGCCCCCGAGCACGCAGCAACTCATCACTCACCACAAAACAGCGCAGAGACACCGAGGCTGAAGTAGACAAGTTTATTAATGATAATAATGAGGATGATGAGGATGATGATAATATTAATAATTAGTCATAATTATAATAACGTTAATGTCATAATAAATAGAACTCTTCATCTGAAGCACGTAAAGAGAAGCATACAGAAAGAGAAAAAACAAAAACACAAAGTTCAGAGTACAGAGCCAGAGGAGGGGGCAGGGACTTCTAGAGACATTTTTTAACCTTTCAATATATCCATTTAATTTTTTAACATTTTTAAACTTTATTTAACTGGAACATTTACAAAAAGGAGAAAGAGATAGATTTTAAAAAATCCTTATAAATAAATTTTGTCATTATTAGAACAAAATACAAGATTTCGGGGAGTCAGAGGATGTTTTTTTTTTTTTTTTCTTTTTCCCTCTGAAAGGACAGCTGGGGGGAGGAGGAGGAGGAGGAGAGGGGGAAGGACGGGTGAGGGTTATTATGTACAGAACACCAGGAATACAAAAGGGGCCAGTCGACTCACATACTAGAAGGCTATGGGTGGGAGGAGGGTTGGGATGGTGGGAGGAGGTACAGGGGCGGGTATGTCGGGGTCAGGGGGGGGAGGCAGGAGGAGGAGGAGGAGAGGGGGGCTCTCAGAGGGAGGGGGGGGAGGACATCCTGCTAGTGTCACAGCTCAAGCAGTTGTGCTCAGGAAGATCAGGACCAGTTCATTATATACTGAAGGCATCTGAAGGACGGAAGGGAGGGTCGCTTTAACCCCGCCCCTCGCTTCGTCCCGCTGCTGAGGAGCGGGCTGGAGTTTAAAGACGGACATTTTTTATTTATTTATTTTTTTTTTTTTACAGGCAGATTTCCTCCTGATGCAGAAATAAAGTTAAAGCCGAGTGTCGACGAGCAGAGACAAACAACCACCGTTTTGTGAAAATAAAATGAGAAAAAAGCACCTAAAATAAAAACATAAGTGATTTTATTTAATCCATACCTGACCACTGATGCTAGCATGGCTACTAACATGGAAGACCAGCCAGACTAACTAGTTAGATAAGTTAAAAATCAGCTACTAAATATTTAATATATTGACAATGATCAGAAGATAACGTGATGTGAAACAGGTCGCACATTGTCATGAAACCACAGAAAATTGTAAGGCAATAAAATCTCTTTTTAACTGATTATTTTCTAGTCGACCACAGCTCCCGCGAGGCTTCTCATGTGGTGTCGGAATAATCGGAAAAATTAATTACAGACCGGAAAAAATCTTGTGAATATCAAGTCGGAACAACTTTGTGAAAATGTTGGTACACTTCATGCTGAGTCGAAACATTACAAACTGAAGTAAATGTTTGGCTGCAACTCACATTTTTTTTTGCTCACATGTAATTTGTAATATGATATTAAGTTGTAACCATTCGTTGATGTCCGCTAAATTAGTTAGGAAAGTTATTTAGCAACATTAACCCTGATAACAAGTCACTTAAAGCAATATTTTAGTGGTTTTAGGCAACGTACTGGTGCAGCAACGAGTCTGGGACAAAATCACTTTGTCATATAGAGTGTCAAACTGTTTCAGGAACAGCATGAATCTGATCATGAAACAATAACAACCCTACCCCACCCTCTGTAGCGTCCATGTTGTTTCCACATTATGACTTAAAGGCTCGTGAGCACGCCGAAGTCAGAAGGACGACTTCCCAACTCGGAAAATGTGACCAATCCGAGAAGCACACGACTCATGGGAGCTGTAGTTATGACCCTTTATGACAAAATACAGTAACACAATGAAAACTACCAGAACAGGACCTAACATGGGGTCAGGGTTGGACTTTGGCTCCAAAACATGTGGCCTAAAATATGAATTCCTGCAGCTTTAATGCTGATAGACCAAAACACCCGAGTATTATAAAGTTAGCAAGCTATTCTCTCGACCACTGGCTCTTGCTTGATAGGATTTCTTTACATATTTTACACGAAATATAATATTCTCATAAATGTTTTAGATAATAAATTAGTAAATAACCAAATATGATTGTAAAGTGATGTACTGATGTGCTTAACTTAGTTTTATGTGTCCTGTTTATTGTTGAATATCACTGTTCAATTGTAAATCGCCCAAAAACTGTAGATGAAAATGAGCTTAACTTTAGTACAACACTGGCAACACTGTCCCTTATTACTACTACAACTACTAATACTACACTAATAATAATAATTAGAGCTGCAATTAACAATTTTCACTATTGATTAATCCGGCGATTGTTTTCACAATTAATCCAAGTAGTTGGAAATTAGCAGCAGCTCTAAATTCTGTGCAACACATCAGTTTTATACTCTTTATTTGAACTATGTTAAATTGCATCACCCCTATCAAAAATCTAGTAATTGTTTAGTCTATAAAATTGTGAAAAATGCTCATCACCATTTCCCAGAGCCCAAAGTTTCATTTTGAAATCACTTATTTTGTCCAACCAACAGTCCCAAACCCAAAGACTCCTCATTTACTGTCATAAATGACGAGGAAAAGCAGCGTTTTTTTGCTTGAAAAATGACTAAAACAATTATCAAAATAGTTATCTAATAATACCTTACTAACTACTGATAATACTAATAATAACATGTAACATCAATCCCACATACACTGTCCTGCTGCCCCAAATACTCACTAGAAAAAAACTGTTTTTTTTTTAGCCATTTATACACATTTACATCTTCAGTGGGAGCCGACAGGCTACAGAGAGAAAGTCACAAAGTATTGAGAGACAGACTGACACATTGTTGGTTTTGGTCTTTTCATGGGATTTGTTGACAAGAAGAAAACTATAGAACAGCGCCAGCCTTATTGCCTATGAGATTTTATGAACTACGAGCTAACTAGAATAAATAGATAACAGTGGAGCCTTCCAAAAATGTGCCTATCACATGTGACATCATATTTGTTTTTGTTGCAAAGTGCATAGATCATTCAGTGGACCAAACCTTAACGACAGTAAACCAAGAAATAAATAATAAAAAGAAAGTTATTAAAAAAAAAAAAAAAAAAAAGGTGGCTCTTTGTCTCTGTCAGTGAACTCGACCACTCAGCCGCCTCCGGAGCAGCTCTGCCTCCCAGGAAGTTCCCGTCAAAGTAAAACTCCAACCTGCTCCTGAGTCGTTTTCTGACCCACCACAAGTCTGCAAAGTAGGCCAGATGGATCATGTGACTCTCGGAAACAAACCTACAGGTATAAAAATGCTAAGCCTGCATATGATCGCTGCATGGGAGAACAAATGACCGACTTTTACCCCAATTAGACTTCACAACAGTTAGTTGCCATGATATAGATACTCTTTGTAATATATGAGAAGCTGTCTACAGATGAACAGAGGTCGCGCGGGTAGGAGCCCTGATTCAGAACAAGTTTCTTTTTTTTTTTTAACCTGAAATAAGATGAAGTTAATCAAGAAGTGTGAGGTGATTTACTGTACAGGATATTAACAGTACACACTGTAGTTTTGTACAGGAAGTCAGGAGCTTAACCGAGTGTTACCCTCTTGGAACAATTCACACAAAACCACTACTAACTACTGCAAGTAGTGTACCCTGAACTCTCAAACAAAGTTGTGCTTCACCCGAACCTGCTCGCCTCTGATAAAAAAAAAAAGTTTCTTTTCAGGGCCAGCAGGTTATTTCCAATATGCAATAAAAGCGCCCGCCCACCAGGGTCAGCATGAGAACAGCAGTTCATAAACCGAGGCTGCTGCGAGCCGGGCTTCATCAGCGGCACGGCTCGTTATATTAGCAGAACAGCGAGCTCTTCCTCAGCGGTGATGAGCGAATGAAATCTGGGTCACGTCAATACACATCCGGGCTCCGCCGTCATCACAGAGTCTCGCTGTCTCCTGATCAAAGAGCACTGAGACTGTGTGTTCAAATCATACTTTGGTTCAAGTAAGAAAAGAAAAATCAATATTCATAAACTTTTTATCTGACACCCACAACACCTTGCGCTAATTAGCAAGTCTTCGCAGCTCCGATGAAGGGCCAAAATTACTGCAGATGTGATTCTTTTTTCTTTTTTTTTTTTTTTTCCTGAAGTGTTTGTCGGCTAAAAGTAGGATGTGATGTTCTGCATCTGATGGGGCAAAAATGTGTGTAACTCTGCATGTGTGAGTATCTGCACAGGGTGTGTGTTTGTGGTGTGTGTGTGTGTGTGTGTTTGTTTTGTTTGTGTGGTAAAGGGGGGGTTTCAGGGGAGATCAGTTCACACTATCACCATCACACTTTCAATCATATAACACATGATCACATGTTACAGTAAATATCAGGGACATATTTAGTTGGAGGGGGGTCTGATATCTATGTTCGGGGGCCAGAGGCGTTCCTGCCCACCCCCTCTACTCCCTGACATCACCACAGCCCATATAATAGATATGTATATATATTTATATACAGAAAAAGAATACATACTTATTGGACACCCTAGACATTAATGTACATTCAAAGAACTGAACCAACATTCTTGTTTAAACACGTTTACAGTGACTCTCCTGATATAAAGAATTAAGGTTTCGCTTCCACCAAAATTAAAACTTTTTTTTCCTCTTTAAAAGTTTTCAGTGCTGCAAAAGAACAAAAAAATAAACACACAAATAAATATTCTCAGAATACATTGACAAAAAGAAATTGACATATTTTAGCCCTCGTTCCTTGTTACCGTTGGATGGGCACTACTGTATTTCTATAATGTTTTATCTAGCGACATAGTCTATATGCCTCAGGCTTGTGTTTTGGTTATGCACCTGCTGATGTAGTACAATGGGATTATTCGATTATAATTCAATTTGTTACATGGACGTTGATGAGTTATTCTCGTCAGGTGGAAACGTGCATCCTTGGTAGTTGTACGCACCTTTATTATCACGTTGGTCTGATAGTTTGTCCGTCGGTGCAGAGTGACACAAAGGCTTGGGCTCGGAGTCTGGCAGGTGAGTAAATTCGGCGACTTCTGCGCCATTTTCTCTAACTAGTCCTCAGTCATTGACCTCTGCTGGGGCGTGGAGAGGGGCAGACCGGGGAGGCTCGGCTTTATACCGTCTCACCGTCCCGCCGTGGCTCACCCCCCCACTCCCCAACGCTGTAAACCAGTGACGCTGCCCATTGGGGAGGGCGGGGATGCCCAATGGTGCTGCCAGGAGAAAGTGACATCACGACAGTATCCACGGGGGACGCTGCTAACAGTAGGCGCTGCCGGTCAGTGACACCGCAACAAGGAGGAAGGAGCGACATCACCGGCCCGGAAAAAAGGAAGTAAGGAAGTAAGGAAGGTGGTCGGGGGAGTGGGGAGGTTGGAAGGAAGAAGGCGGAGCAGTGAGACCAGGGGGGGCTGACCTTTGACTCCACCCACAGGAAGTACAGCGTAGAAAGTGCTTCTGCCTGGATGCCGAGCTCTCCCTGCCACCTTTCTGTTTATGTTTTTGTTTACACGACCTCGGCGACAGAGCAGTGTGCCATAGAGAGAGGAGGGTGGGCGGGGGTCCTCCCTCCTCCTTCCTGCATACCACAGAATCAGCATCAAGGGCCAACTGTTCATCTCCCTTACCAAAAAACATAAAAACAGATTTGTACATATATACTGCTTTATACACACTTTTTACCATTGTAAATCACAAAAGTATAGAAAAATAAAATGTTTTATAATAACGGGACACTTTTCATTCTCTCTCTGTCTTTTTCTACCCGGCAAAAAGGTGGTCCCTGGTGGAAACTGGCTCACTCCGTCTGTCAAGTTTGTGGCTGGTTTGACACCGCTGCCGCGGCGCCACTTTGTACGCCTCCCGTCTTCCCTCGCCAGCCTCAGTAGAGGGACTCCTTCTCGTCTTCTTCTTCTTCTTGTGTTATTTTCTTAAAGCTAGTTCTCCTCTCTTCGTTGTTTTCATCTGTGATGTCCATCAATACTGAGTACAGCTCTTCCTTTTGTATTTACTGGAAACAGGGGAGAAAAAGTGGGGAGACGCAGGTTATGTTTCTGATAGGCATACAGAATGAGAGGTGCTGTGAAAAGTCAGTGTGGAGCAGCTCAGTGCAAGTTTATTCCTTTCTGAACAAGTTTTCAGGAGTGAGGATCTTGTCACAGAAAGCTAGCAAATAGTTCTTTGAATAAAAAAAATAAACATATGGGATAATGTATGGAATAAACAACACACACTTTCTCTAAAGTCCTCCCAGCCCAACATTTTTTCCCCATCTATGTAACGCACACTGTTACAAGGAGCTGAAGTTCACACTGTAAGGTTAAGAGTCAAAACAATCGGAAGAGGAAACAACGCTTAAAACTCAGCTGCAAAAAGTTTGAGAGCGGAGAGACAACAGCTTCATTCACTTTTCATCCCGTTCTTGTAATGTGGCATAAAAGAAGCGGGAGCAGAGGCCTTGCGCCTGCCAAAACTAGTGCTACTGCTCTCCCCAGAATAAAGATCAGAGTGCGCTGTAATCATACAAGTGGAGATCGGCACTTTGGCAGTGCAAAGTGAAAAGTCTTAGTGTAATGGGGCTGGATGGGAGCAGAGGAGGGGAGGGTGGGGCGTGCGTGGGTGTTGGGGGCAGGCGAGGCGAGGCGAGTGTCCCAGGACCCTCTCATGACAGATGCTCGCTAATTCGGAGTGATCTTCAGCAGCTCCGTGGAGCTTCTGACAAAAAATAAATAAATAAATAAAGAAATGAAAGAAGACGAGGCTTTAATTTGGAAACGCCTTTGTAGTGCCTTAACCCCCCCCCTCCACCCCCCACCCACCCCCACTAACTTCCAATCCAGAGAGACAAACAGTCAAACAAGTGGCGTGCTCAATCAGCATCCACCCTGCCTCCCTTTGTATCTCCTCACACGGACGAGCTGGCCTGAGCCTCATCTCCGCCTCCCCTGATCCATCCTATACTTGAGATTTACTGAGCACTCGCTGGGGACCCACCATACAAAAATATCCACATGCAGTCTTATAGCTCAGCGGGGAGGAAGCACAATAGCGGTGGAGCTACATATAGTCCTCACTGACAGGCAGCCTAGAACTGAAAGGGCTGCAGAGACAAATATATTAATCACCCACGGACGTGAAGCGTTCAGGGGAGGGTTACTTCAGGTATTAGAGCCTGTGCTTCTCTCATAGTTTCTTAAAACGGGTTTATCTCGAGCAATTAAAACTTGAGCCCATTAAAGGGTCGCTCCACCCAGATTACAAAAAAAAGGTGCATTTGTCAACTCGTCGACCTGGAAGTGTCGAGCGATGCAGATAGTTTTCGTCTTTTTTTCCAGGGTTTAGTGTTTCTGAGATCTCTGCTTCCACCCCAAAACAACAGACTTGAATGGCACTTTCAGTATTCAAATTTTGATGCTGATGAACTTAGTAAAAAAATGTGAAAATGTCAGAATGTGATGGCTGAGAGGTTCAACACAGTGCAACTTTAACTTAACAAATTCTGTTTTGATTTTAGTGTCTAACCAAAGGGTTTGGAGTGACGTATCCATCGATAGCTGTGTTTCCATCCAAATGTACTGCAAATTTTAACTGAATTTTCGATCAAATCTGCAAAAGAAAATGCAAATGAAAGCTTGTTTCCATCCACTACTGTTATGTGATTATTTGGAGTGAGGCACACAAAGTTTAAGCAGTAGTCAGCGCCAAAATCATCGCAGAAGCGGAGGGCACAACAAGATGGTGTTATTAAAAGCACTAGTCAAAGCTCAGACAATGTAGAAAACAGGATGTGAAGAAGGTCACATCTTTATTGTATTAATATACAGCATATGCATTCACATATGCATCCATACACATCATGGCAGCTTCACATAGCCTGCGTCTGTGCGTGATGGTTGTGCATGTCCTAAAAAATTAACACTATCCTTACATGTGCGCAAACACAAACACGTGGTTAAGCAGTAGTGTCTCTGGCATTATTTGGTAAAAAGTGTTTCCATCTCCCATCAAGCGCATTAGGTCGTTTACCTCCGGCAAGCATAAAAACGTTTTTGCAAAATTTAGGATCAGATTACAACAGATTTTGCTGTTTGTATAATTTCTGATGCAGTACTTTAAAATATGCATAAAAGAACGGCAATGTAAACACAGCTAATGTCATCGCCATCATGTTATCGTCAGTCAGCAAGAAGCTATGCTAATGGTTTTATTCAATGTTATCCATTAATTCATCATTTACTAGACATAGATTTCCTTCTGGATAATTAAGTGGTTCGATCTATTGGTGTAATTAAGCTGTAACCTTCATTAGATTTTAAATATAATTGTTCAGCTTTAATCTGATGAGGACAAAACACAGGGTCCAGCAACTGAAGATTTAAAAATTCTATAGATCAGAGACACAGAGACATGAGTTTAAGCTCACAGTCTGATAAAGTAATAACATGTTTGGTGATTTGCACTTGAAAAGACTTAAATTCAGTAGATAAATATTTAGACATTTGGATCTTAGCTCGGCAGCATTCAGTGACTTTATTTCACCTACTTCAACAAAAGTGGTAAATCTAAACAGTCACTGAAATTCTGTCAGACTGTGCAGCCTGAAAAACGGGAGGTACCGGTTGTGATTTTAAATCGCACTCTACAAATACAACACGATCACATAAACTGAAAAGTACATCAAATTCAGAAATGCTGTTCAGAGCAACGGAACAAAGTTTCTGTGCAACTGAGAGAGTAAAACAATATTTCTGGTAATATTTATAGTCCATTTCTCTGTGATAAATATGTTTTTTAAAAAACTGCTTAAAGTGCTTTTCTCTAAATGTGAAGCGGAAAAGATGTTTTCCTCATTTTCCCCGTTTTTTTAAAAGTTGCACTGTGTTGAGCTGTCTCGGCCACCAAAAACTCACTCGACACTGCTAGCAGTAAGTGTGTACATGCTGAAAAGAAACAATTAATGTGCACACATAGAAAAAAAAAGTCCCAAATAGGTCATGATGAAAAAACCTTTGTGGACAACAACAGCAACAACAACATCCATGTGTGAAGGCAGACATAATGTTCTTATAACTGCTTTATTCTGACACTCAAAACAATCAGAGATTACTTATATGTCACATATTGACAACAAAAATAATTCATGAATAAAGAAAAAAAAGTCATAATAGTATACTTTTTACCTATGAAATTAATCCAAAAGAAAAGTACTTTACACCTGTCAGACAATATATTCTCATGATAGAAATTACATACAATTCAAGAACAAGTTCAGCTGAATTGAAAATACACAGATAACCCCACTTCATATAGGAATACATATAAAACAGTTACTCAGAGAATTGCGATATAGTGTGTGTATATACATTTAAATGTATTTACAAGTACTGTAACTTTTTTGCTTGGTTCTCTTTTGTACAAATCTTTTAGGTGGATTAATAAATGCACCTGCCAGCTTATCAGGGCTTAGTGAATATTGTATTAAATATAAATGATGAATAAAGAGTGTTTTTTATGTAAACATATTTCAATACTACTATTAATAAGTACGAACAAATGTTTGGATCAAATAGAGGTCTGGTTGCATATTAAGCTGGTTATGGAATACGACAAAAGCAAAGTAAACCAAAAAATATCAAAGTGTTTGTTTTATATAAATTCACATTTAAATAACTTTTGACTTACAGTAAGCATAATTGAAACGGCTCAGACCTCTACAGTACTGACTGCCACTTATTTACATGTTATGTCTTTAACATTTAAGCCTTGATAAGCTGACGCTGAAACAGTTAAACAATACTAATTTTAACTTTTTCTGTAAACTGTAGACAAACCCGTGCAGACTGATAGGAGCTGACAATACTCAGAAACTGTCCCTGTAATAACATGACAGTAAGAATAATAGTGAAAGAGTTTACAAACTTAACGAAATTTACTTTATTATGTCTTTTAATATGACAAAGGACTACTGCAGACCTTTGTTTTTTCTTGGGAAAATAAAGATCAGAAGGTTAACAAGGATCTGACTACATACTTAAAGGCTACTGGCATTAAGTTTTCAATTGCATTTGCTAATGCTCGAGTGTAATATAACGTAAATTAAATAATAAGTAACTGGTGTTACCAAATTTTAAAAGATTCAAGAGCACGTTCACTGTAACAGTATTGATCACAAGTCACAAGAATCTGCCTCTGAGGGTCTTTTTTTCTGTTTTCAAAAGATCTCATGATGCGCTGTGGGTGGCGTCAGAGTCACATGACTAGACCGAGCTGCACAGTGGAGGCTGGGTGTTCACCAAATGTGTATAAAGCAAGAACGCACACATGAATTTGTATTTTGTGCTTTGAATTAATATCTGAATGATTGATAGGACGGTTCTGATGCTGATATCAGTGCTGGAAATGCCTTCATGCAGCCTAAAACACTTGATTGTGTGTCAGTGAATATGTAAGTCTACGCACCAATCAGATATTACAGAATTTACTAGCTCTCTCTTCTTATTAGCAGCGTCCCAAACGTCAAGTAAGGGATAATGTACTTCGCTACACATCAGGGTCCCATCACTCAGGATTTATTTCACAATAACAACCTGCTCAGTGAACATTGTCCTGCTTATTACACGGTCACTTACCAGAAAAAATCAATAATTTGACACAAAAGATTAATTTTAAATTAATTTTATAGATTCTTAGTGAATCTATCCGTCTATGGTCAGAACTGCATCCATAGGTCTGTTATACAGAAATGACAGACCTTTTAAAATTGAACAAAGCCATGTAATATTTTTTTTTAATTCATTTTTGAATCAGTATTAGTGTTAGTCTGATGACCGATTACAGCTAAGTGGATATACTTATATAAATATGACATGTTCTTAATTAAACATCACATGATGTCATTTGTGAGCACAAATTATTAACTGGAAATTAGATCATAGTTTACTAATAAGTATTGATGTAACAAGCTGTAAATTCAACAAAAACTAGAAATAATAATTCTTTGTTAGACAGTATTAGACTCTTTATTAGATGCTTTATGAGACTTTATTAGAGGATAATTAGGGACATGTTACAACAGAGGTGTACTGCAAACTAAAGTCTTAGACACTTACTACACTTTATTTAAGAGTAATTAGGGACACCATCTGCTCCTTCTAGACCGACACCAGCTCCTTTAATCAAATCACATTATCTACCTGCAGTATTAACAGTGCAGTCACCCATAGAAAAAAAAAATCCTCCACCTTCTTCTTTACGTGGTAGATCTTATTCACATGTTCACTTTAGTTTACAGTACAGCTCTGTTGTAATGTGTTCCTTGCGATAAATTCTACCATTATGTTTGAGATTGTAGTTTGTGATGATGATGATGTTTTGGACTGCACTATGTTGTGTTTTCTATCGTGTGTCTTTTTCTCCTCCACATCCTCTAGAATTATGTACATAAGGTTGCTAAAAGTGCTCTGTAGTAATTCAGTCAGAAACATTGAAAAAGGAATATTTTGACTTTTTTTTTTTGGCAAACCCTCTAATAGTGTGAGATTCTCTCTTCTAGTACAATTTTATCAGGTTTACTTCACGTACTGCATGCAGAAGTATTAGCTTATGCACCTGCTCTGTTCTGATACTAGTTAAAGAAGCCAAAAAGCAAATATAGTCTTAATTATGTCTGATGTGGAAAACCTGGTCAGAGTTAAAGCTGGGGTAGGCAGTTTATTTTTGGCATAATTGAGCAAAGGTTCTATAACCTTTAAACATATTTGCCAACATTTAGACCTAAAAAAAAAAAAAAAAAAGGGAAACCAAAGTGGTGGGTCTGGCAGTTCTCCCCCAGAACAATATTAGTTTTATAAACTTTGTTACCTGCATTCTGAAATTTAATGAATAGAAATAAGAACATATTTTCTTTGTTGCAAACAGACGCCTGCAGGTGACTGCAGCATTGAGCCTAAACTAGTTCGCAGAAACGCAGAAAGTGAAAATTTCTAAAGTGTTTTAAGGCTGCTCTTAGAAAATTAAACTTTCTGTAAGAAAAGGCAATTCTTCTCTCCAGGACGTTTGAAAACCTCTTTGTACTCTCCATTTCTCTCTTTGCCTCCTCTTCATTAGAGTTGTAGGTCTTACACACACATAGAGAAAAGAAAAAAGGTGCGGAAAATCTGTCATAAATTGGCAGAAATATGGGACAATTTTGTCTGCCTTTAAGCATGATGTAATCCAAGTGGTCTGAGAGAAAACTAGACTTCTGCTCGTCCTCTTGGCTCTTTTCCAATCACGGGTCGGTAAGATAGCTGATCGGTGAGTCTCATTCCCTAAACGTCAGTATTTGATGACCTAGAAATGTCATTCAACAATCAGCTATCTTTCTGCAGAACTGCCTACCCCAGCTTTAAAGTCAGTGATGTCTGAATTAAACTAATGTGATGTTATTACAGGGACGTTGTTAGAGTGAAGTCATGCAAAACTGTTAGCTTACTGTGTGTTAGCAAACTGCATTCGTTTCCTCTTTCTCTGTGTCCTCCCTCACGCACACAAACACACACACACACCACACTCATTCGAATGCATATATATATATATATGTATATATAGCACATAGGCACACACATTCAGATCAGAAAACAAAAAAAATCTATTTCATTCCAGTCTAGCTTACTAATAGTGGTCACTAACTGAACACCCACACATGTACTCTGCTGCAGAGTTTAGACGAGAAACTCCTACAAATGCACAAACCAGTTCTCCTGTTTGAAAATGGTAAAAATAATATTCAAAGTTCCTCTTGACTCATATAAAAAACCCCAAATGGTGCGTACGTACTAGCATATAAAAGGAAGAACAACGTTTGTTTATCCACATAAAGATATTCTTTGACTTATGAGATAATGGGTTAATTTTCTTTTTTGATATACAACATTACTCTATATCATTTTAACATCTCGACTAAACATAACTAGCTGTATATGATACTTTTATAAATATGTTACATCTCGGAAAGTATTGAAAAAAAACAAACAAAAAAATAAAGTGCAACAAACATTTTTTTTTTCTTTTGAGACCACAAACACTTGTGTGAGTACATATAAATTAAATATTATTGGCAATAGCTTTGAGTTGTATTTCCATAGCTGCACTGAAATCTTGACAGCTAGCAGGAGCTACACAGAGAGTTTCTTTTCAATTCACCTCACGTAGCACAAAGTCGTAATAGAAGCCAATGCAACCACTGTATGTCGACTAAGAGCACTGCTGCACTCTACACACATTTACATTGTGTCTCCTAACTCCTGGGTGCTTTTATATAATATCTTACTGTACTTGTGTGTGTATACAGTTGAAATGTTTTATACAGTATATGTCTACATATATATATAATACAGTAGCTTTAATAAAGGACAACAGTACAGTCTTATTTTATCATCCTCTCTGGGGGTCTCTGCTTAAACAAAAATCAACTAAATCAGCTCCTCTAGAAAGCCGTGTTGCAAACCTGCTGGTTGTGTTAGAAATGAAACTATCCTGCCTGCTGAGAAGTGAATAGCACTGTATTCTAGTTTGTGAGTTTCAGTTAGCTTATCCTGAGGTAAAACATTTTGTGCAATGCTTAAAAACAGAGAGACCGGTGACTTGTTGCAGAACAGCCCTCTGTTAAGGTTCACCCACCTGGGTGCTGTGTCGGTACTGTGTGTGTGTGTGTGAGTCCATGTGGAAAATGTTTGGTGTTTTACAGTGCACCTTCAGTACAGTTTATCTGACATGGTGTATTAGTGAGGATATGCAACCGTGTCTTCTGCAAATTAGGTTCACATGCAACTGTTTGCGTTTAGCGATTACATTTTGGGGAAACATGCGCTGCAGACACATCAGATTAGCCATTTAATCTGTTACGTGTGATAAATAAACGTTGAGAATCGCCATCAGGAGTTCATGACGGAGCCAGAAAGATTGAACTTTTGAGCATTTACTCTGTGCTCGAAACTGTTGAGCAAGCTTGTACCCAGCGGAATCTCAGCCACTTTCTCCCTCTTTTCCTTACTGAGCTAGACTACGAGCTGAGCTTGTCTATGGTTGAAAAGAACATATGGACATATAGTCACATTGCCTGGCATATAGCATATCTAAGCACAGGATACCAGGTTACTAAACCTGCTCAGCTGTCAATTTGGTCTGTGTTCACTTGCAATTGGTCCTTCCTAAGTCCCGCCCACTTTTTTCTTGATGTTCCAATAACATTGAGCAAACTGTGTACCTCAGTCAACTTTCCTTTTTCCTATGAAAGCACCATATAGAGTCACTTCTTAAGTTAACTAATGTATGTAAAATGCGAGCTAGCTAATGTAGCAAAATTCTGACTAATAAGCTAGCTAAAGATTGATATGGATTAACTATCTAGTTAGCTAACTTTTTTTTTTTTAACATGAGCTAATTTAATATGTGTATATTTGTGTTTGTAGAGCAGATCTCTGTGGTGCATATGCACTTTTCTGTTGCCTGGTGTAACCGGTTTTATTGGTTATAATAGAAGCGCAGTGTTGCAGCAGCATGTTTGCATGTGTTCAGTGAAGCCAGAGTGTAATAAAATCTGACAAAACAACGATAATGATGTAATCAGAAAGCCTGTGTTACGAACTCAGGCAGTATAAAAGACGTGGCCATTTACCACATAGTTTTTTTTAGGCAACTACGAGCGTGTGTTTCATTTGGTCAGTGTTCACTGACAGTTGACCCTTCCTCAGTCCCACCCCTTTTTGCTTGGTGCTTCGACAACATTCAGCAAACTGAGTGCCTTGTTCAACTTTCCTTTTTCATGTAAAAGTGACATAAAGCATCTTAAGTTAGCTAATGTTATCAAAACGCTGGCTAACTAGTAGCTAACAATGTCATGTGGATTAGCATCTAGTTAGTAGCATTTTGCTAACATTAGCTAATTTAAGATGTGAATAGTTCATTTTAGAGGTCCCCCAGCAACATCTTCTAACCATCTTCAAAATTTGGTTTTCTTTTGACGAAGATGAGCTGAGCACATAGCTTACATAAGTACAAAAAAACAGGAAAAGGAGAAAGTTGATGAGGTACAAAGCTTGCTCAACTGGCATTGGACCAAACAGCAAAAAGGGGCGGGACTTAGAAAGGGCCAAACGGTTCCGTGAAGTAATAATAATAACACCACCAACTACGAGCATGAGACAAGAAGGCTGTTGGTGGGAGAGGCAAACGCTCACCCCCCATATTTACCTTTCCTGTACCTATATGAAGCGCCTCATGACTTTGTCACCAAATGCAACCCCTCCAGCGTTACATTTCCCCCTTAAAACATGACCACCAATGCAAAGAAGTTGCATATAAACGCACAGTAATTTGCAGGAGACTGGGCTGGAGTTATGAGCATTGTGAGTCCAAGACATAAATCTGACCTTCACGACCCTTTACTCTGCATGCTGTCATACCACATAGTACAGCTTGTAAGGCTCCACTGCAAGTGCACAACAGTAGGACTCCAACGTTGAAAGAAAAACAAAGCAATCAGAGCAGTGCCGTCTTTGAGCTAAGAATTACCAAGGCATGTTAGTCAGCATGTGGACTGAGCTGTATTTACGTCTGCATGTTTAATGGAGGATAAAGGTTAAAAAAGTAGCAAACTGAGACGTATCAGTGATCAGTGTCAACCTGATCAGACCTGGTTTATGTTTGTCGTGTTTACAGTATATCGTAAAAATGCCCCAGTATATTCTTAGTCAGATGACAGCGGCTGCATACACACACCTCTGAGCATGCATCATGCGTGCTGCAGTAGGCTCACATTGGTTATGGTGACACAGCACCCATATACAGCAATCAAGATAATGCACATGTGCATAAAACTTTCCAAAAGAAAACCAAAAGCACAAAATGAATACAAAACAAGAGCAGACCAATGATGACATCAAATAGGTTGTTGTAGAAATATCGGCTTGAGAGGGTGTCAGGGGAGGGGCTCAGCATGGGGACCTGGAAGCTTTTAGTTTGATTTAGCTCTCCACCAAGGACCGGGTGTTCGCTTGTTTTGAGTTTTTTTTTTTTTTTTTTTTTAGATTGTTTTTTTTTGTTTGTTTGTTTGTTGGGGTAATGTCTCTGTCTTTTCTCGCTTTTTTTCTTTCTTTTAGTAGGGAGTGAAGCGACTGTACCCTCCTCTGTATAGGCTAGCCTGCAACATCAAAGATGAAAAAGTACCAATCAGTATTCAGGTGACAGCTTTAGTCGGTTTCTCTTCATCCACAAATTTCCTTCCTTTTTCCATGCGAGTTATTTACGTAGTTTTAATATAGCGGAATGATCATGAGGCAGATTAATAGTTTGATATATCTGAGCCAATAATTGGAGTGTGTGTTAGGACCAGGGTCTTTTAGAGTTAAAAGGTGGATTGGAGCTTAATTGGTGCAGAAAATATTTTTAAAAAATCATAGAAACACTGGGCCTGGAGCGACGTATTTTCTTTAATTCATTACATTAAGCGATTCATTCAAAAATAGTGTCCTTTGTGCTTTTTTTTTTTTACTCAAGGAAAACCAATCCTTTTCAGGCTGTAACAATATCAGAGATTCAACTAAAGCAGAATAAGTTCAGAGAGGTTTTAATCACAGCTCCTTTTCAAGTCTAGCGGAGGTGCCTGCACCTTTCTGGAGGGGCGAACCACCACAGGATATTAGCCCTTAGATTTAGCACCATGCTCAAGATATCTAGGGCAGACACACACATACACACACACATAAAGCATGCATGTGGGCCTATGCATGCACACCTGCACATGCACGCACACACACACAGTCCTTCCTCTCATCTTTCGGTGGCTCTGCTGCAATTAGGAATTCAGGCAAACTCCAAAGGCTACTGACTGTCTTCAAAGGCTAATTTTGCCTAATTTCGGGGAGCCCTCTTGCTCGTACAAAACTTTCATCCATATGAGATGATTCTGTATGCTGGAAATGAGTAAAGAGAATTTCCAACCTCAGAGGAACTAATTATTGTATAGCTTTTAAATGCAAAAATGACTCCTCTCTGCTGGAGAACCATTAATCAAATATGATTAAAGAATTAGGAACCGAGCTGGTCTTTTCTCTTTAGCTCACGAGTTTATTCGATGTTGGCCTCAGCGCAGCCCATCTCCCAGTAGCCTCGCCATTTGTTCAACACCACACGAACACACGCACACACACACACACTCCCTCTTGAGTCTGTGTTAGCTCCCTGAGCTCCCAACACACACAACATTAGCTCTGATATTTTTAGGGGCCAAATCCTGTCTTCTACTTTCATCGAGAGGACGAACAAAGTGTCAGAGAAATGGAAGGAAATTTGGAGGAAAAAGAAGAAAGAATAAAAAAAACATTCAAGCACATTTTTTAATTAAGTAAATGAAGAGGAAAAAGAAATGTCTTAATTAATGAAAGCTTTTAGCTAGCAGCTGCACCGGGGAACTGTACGCTTTTTTTTTCATGATGTTGAAAAATCGCATGCATGCCGGAATGGTAAATTTGAGTCATTTCTCAAGCAGAGAGCACGCCTCCAATCAAGCTTGTGGGCAGGATGGGAGGGCGAGACAACTCCCCCCACTCCATCTTGCTCTCTGTTTTATGTCCCACGGCACACTGCTGCATGCGTTTGATGGTCCTTAATCTCTAGGTTTGGTCTGTGAGCCCGGTCCCGTCCCCTCATCATCATAAAACAAAACCAAAGAGAAGCTCTCTCTGTTTCAAAAAAGATGCTCTTTTATTTATCATCACTTTTCATCTTTGATGTTACAGTAGCTGCAAAAGCTAGCTAAAAACAGACATTAACAATTCAACTTCATCCCTTCAAGTTTGGTTTGGCTGAATGGGAAAAAAAATAAATAAATAAAGATGATCCAACTCACTCTGCAGCGAGCTGAGTTATGTAGAATGAACAGAAATGTAGTTGTTATGTAAGATGCAAAGTTTGTGTTAAGAAAAAAAAAACTGCAGTAAATCAGTCTCATTCTCATTTCAGGATGAACTTGTGTCAAATTAATATTGCATGAGGTGAGCTTGCGTGGCATAACATGAGTTTGTTGCACTAAATGTCTGAGCCAATTTCCACATGCCGGGGTTTTACAGTACTGCTCAGCTCCAGCAGGGTGTGCCAGATAGCATGACAAAAACTAAATCAATTGATGAATAAATACATAAATAAAAACCAGTGACCGCTGCAGCCTCTGGTCTTTATTTTCGAGTGTGAATCTCGTGTGTGTGTGTGTGTGTTTACTAGCTCGTGTTGTGATGTTTCAGACAGGGTGCAGACAGAAAACGGGCGGCGGTCTCATAGACTTACCATAGTCCCCACACTGTATGTGGCGGCAGGGCCAATCGTGTGGTGGTAGGGGTCTGCTGTTGCATAGACTCTGCCATAGCTGCACAACGGGAGGCACAGAGAACACGGTCATTGATCTATCATTGACGAGGAGAGCAGAACATTTATGCATGCTTGTTTAATGCTCAACCCCTCAAGTCAACTCTTTCAAGTCTCTAACACAATCAATTATTTCCCTCCTCGGCCTCCTGGGCTCCCTGCATTATACAAGGTGGTTCAAAAAGGGGAGTTCAAAGGTTGGTGAATTATACTTGTCTTTTCATTGTCATCTTGATTAGGTGGATAGAATAGGTAATGAGCGCGGAGAGAGGGAGACGGAGTGAAAGAAAGATGCGGAGGAAACACAGTTGGTGCTGGAGGGCTTGGTCTCTCACCCTGTTCTTGTTTACCCAGGCTGCACACTGGGCTCACGCCCCTGTCTTTTCATTGTTGCTGGTTTGGAACTAATCCTTCCAATTTCCTTCTGAGACAGGACAAGATGTGTCTGCCTTATTTATTTATTTATTCGACTTCACATATTCCTCTATTTACTTCCCCCCCTTTTTTTTTTTCAATGCTCGCTTGCAAATGAGGGTCTGCATGGAGCAGATAAGGCACACCCAGCCAAGGACTGAGGGCACCAAATCAACCAGGAATAAAAAAAAAAAAAAAGTGGAGAGAGGAAGAAATTCTCCTAAAGGAGACAACAAGACATACAGCGCTCATGCCTTTCGCATGAACTACATTGAATTATATAAGATCTAAATATGGCTCGGCCCATTTAAGTCCGGCAGCACCCAAGGTCAGTGAGCAGGACGTGAAATCAGAAAGGCTGTCTCGGCTCCTTGGGGAGGAGGCCGGTGCCATGAGATGGTCAGGGGAAGTCTCCGTGGTCCTCTTATCTTCTGTGAGCACCGAACCCACAGGCCCTCTAAGGCTAATATATCTACAAAATGACTCTCACCAGAGTGGCACTGCTGACGACCAGCAGGTCAAACCACCCTGCGCAATGTCACAGAGCCTCAACAGAGCTGATTGGAAGCCGGCAGGGTCTTTACAATGTGACTGGCTCCTCACAAGACCTCTCCGATACATCAGACTCGCCTGCTGTGAGCTCTGTTTAGTTACTTAAAGGGCTTTGGTAATGCAGCCAGTGAGCACTGAAGGCTTTTCAGATAATAAATGTTTCATATTTTGCAGGGGTTTCACACGCCTTCCACAATCCTGGTGACCTCTTTTTATGATTGGCTGACTGCTCCACTGTTAAGTCTGATAAGGTATTGCTGAGACAATACGGACAAACCCCTATTGATCCAATGGGCATGACCGCTTATTCAAAAGGAAACAAACAGACAAAGCAAAACAAACAACTTGGAGGCGAATTACATTAAATCTCAGGGAAAAGTATAGGCAAGAGAAACAGGAATTAAATCACTCTGAGAGGAAGAGAGAAAAAAAAAAAAAGCTGCTGTCCAATTTCTGCTCTCGCCGAGCACGGCTGCTCATAATTCGAGCCGCGGCGAGGCCTGATAAATCTTACATTATCGATATGATCTTCAGGCTCTCAGGCAGGGTGTACGTTATCACAAGTGACATGCTCAATCCTTCCCAGATTAGATTCCCAAACCAGCCCACATCCCGGCTGACAACGGCTTTCAGGGGCCGAAATGAATCAGCGACGCCTCCTCAAACGGAGCACACCTGAACCAGAGTGACATCACTCAGAAGTGATAGAGTTCCTGCCGGTCCATCTCTCCCTCCCTCCGTCTCCCTGCCTCCCTTCCACAGACCTGAGGCCATTCATAAATACCGCAGTGATATACCCACTCTCCCATCACAAGCGGAGAGTCACGACATATATCACTGCTTTTCTCATTGAGTCCAACAAGGTTAGTCTTTTTTTTTTGTGTGTTCTTTAGCTCCGAGCTAAAAAGAATACGGCACTTTGCCTAATAGATAAGATAACAGGAGAGGAAGAAAAAAACCCAAGAAACCCTAAATAACCTACAGAGAATATTGAAAATATAGAATATGCTGGTGAAGCAGCACCCCATCCATCACATAAGCTACACTCGCCATCTCCGATTGGCCCGTAGATGTGTTGAATTTTGTTAGGAAACACAAAAATCAGTTACACTTTATTTTACAGTGCGCTAATAAGACGTAACAAGCTGTACTTGTATCAAATTAGACAAAAACTAGAAATAATGTTCTTTATTAGACAGTATTAGACCTTTTATTAGACTTTATTAGAGGGTAATTAGGGACACATTACAACAGAACTGTACTGTAAACTACAGTCTAGTATTTCCCATTGTTAAACCTTTTATTAGACTTTATTAGAGCATAATTAGGGAAGCGTTACAACAGAAATATACTGTAAACTAAAGTGTATTATCTCCCACTGTAAACCCTTATTAGTGGGTAATTAGAGACACAAATCGCAAATCGCATTATCTGCCAACAGTTTAACAGTAAGTCTGTGCAGTCACCCATACACAAAATATTCCTCTACCTTTATCATTTTGGCCTTTATTTTGCAGAAATAGCAGATATGTGCCTAATGAGGGCTGAACAGTGGGAAACAACAGACTTTTGTTTACAGTACATTCTTGTTTATTCTGCACTAACTTTTGCATAATGATGTGCATATTTATCTTATTTCTGCACTTAAGATTGTTAAGTGTATTGTTACTTAATGTAAAGCACATTGTCACATTGTCACACTGCCCTGTGTATGAAATGTGCTATATAAATAAAGTTTAAGTTGAGTTCTATTGTAATGTTTGCCAACTTATTTCAAAGGGTTTGTATCAACACACTTCAGTTTACAGTTCTGTTGTAATATGTCCCTAATTACCCTCTACTGAAGTATAATAAGGGTCTTACAGTGGGGAAAAACTACAGTGTATATTATAGGACAGTTCTGTTGTAATGTTTGCCAAATGAAGTCTAATAAACGTCTAACCGCAGGAAATAAACCACTTTATTAGAGTCTTACTAGATTTTTTTTAAAGGTAATTAGGGACGCATTACAACAGAACTGTACTGTAAAATAAAGCGTCTAATACTGTCTAACAAAGAACATATTGTTTCTAGATTTCTTCTAATCTGATACAAAGTACAGCTTGTTACCTCTGATTATTGTATTAGTTTATTAGGATCCTCATCAGCTGACACCATAACGTCAGCAACATTTCAGCAACAACACTTTCCTTCAAAAGTCCATTTTCAAACCAGACACTACAAACATGTAGGTTTTGTTCATGCGGTTATTTGTGTTTGGTACTCTCTTAATGTTTTCTTAAAAGCAGCTCTGGTGTTTGTTTTAATGATGTGATTTGGTGGAGAGTTCCACCCTGTAATAGCTCTGTAAAATTACAGCAGATTTGCGGTGATTCATCTCAGTCTAGGTGGTAAAAGATATCCTAAACTGGCCTGTCTAGTCAGATGGTTACGTCTGCCTCTGGACAGAAAAGAACAGTGGTTTCTTGTTACTCAAGACACTTCCTGAAGAAGAGCATTGTAATCTTTTCTCGACAGTGAGCCGTGAAAGATCTCCGTGCATTTGATTAACATTAGTGTGCACTGAACAAAGGAGAGGTAATCTGGCAGCTTTGTTTGAGCAAGTTGGAGGCTTTTTTTTTTTTTTTTTTTTAAGATCTTTCTTAGCTGCGGAAAACCAAACGACTGAACAGCAGCTGAGGTGTGATGGAACTAAAGCTTGAATCACTTGGTTCACTCTTTCCCATTTTAGTTAAGATATTATCAATATGTTCCATCCACCTACAGTAAGTCCAGCATCCAAGAAAATCCAAGCAGTTTAGTCTTTTTAACTTGTTCTATTGGCTTTCCACCAAGTGACATGCTTTGGATATAAATAGTATTTTTAGTTTGTCTACTGTGATCCAAAGACCGGCTTGTTACACTGCAATGATTAATCGATTTGTCTACTAAAATATTAAATTGATCGCTATGTCAGTAAATTGAATATCTTTGGGTTCAGGACAAAACTTTTGTTGTTATTTGAGGAAGTGATTCTTGGCTTTGGGAAACAGTGATCAACATTTTCTGACATTTTATAGACCAAACAACTAATTGATTAATTGAGCAAATAATAATTGATAATGAAAATAATCGTTAGTTGCAGCCCTAGTCCTGTTAGTGTGCTGTAAAATAAAGTGCGACTCAAAAATCCACTCTTACATTTGTCAGATATAATTCTGTGATGTTTCCTGCAATCCAAGACTCATGTTGTTGTTGTTGTTGTGATGAAGTGTGTTTTGCTTCATTCTCATTTTCTTTCAATCTTCCTCATCTGTTTCCACTTCACTCATTGTTTCCTCGATCTGATAGCCCGCAGGATCAACTTGTTGCGTTAAATCAAAGTTCACATTAACAGCTATAGTTTGTCAGACGTAATGTAGATGTATCCATCATTTTACTCTAAACTCAGAGTGTGTTTTTATCAGCATCACATTCTGTTTCTTCTGCCTACTGCTGATGGGGAAAAAATGCAGTCTCCTCCTGCTCTACGATGGATTTCTCTGTGTTGTCTTGTACACGTGCTCAATAGTGGCTTAACAAAGAGGCTCCTGCTCATCCTGTTTCTATTTTAGATTATTGTTTCTGTGTCATGAATTTGCATTAGAGCTTTGGTGGCAATCTTGACCTGACATGACACTGTTTATGTTTAATGGAAATAGGAGAGACACACCAAAAAATAACAAAATGGACCCAGAGATTAAATGTATATTAGGGCCACTGTAGTAATATAATGATTTGTAATTTATTTCTGATAAGATAGAATTATAATTATTTTAGTAAGAAGTACCCTGACAGGCCTGTCTCATCTGCTCCAGTAGTCCCTCATCAACACCACCAGTAATTTTACAAATTAAGTTTTCAAAAATATTGATACTTCGACACTTTTTCAATACGGCATGCTTAAAAACAATACTAACATTTGAACAGTGACTTTTACTGTACCAGCACTGTGTGCAGGTTAATTTAAAAAATGTGGCATCAAAAGATGTATCGAAGTATCTTTTTAACGAGTACTACATTTGAATTTAAAATTCCTGTATCATGACAATTCTAGTTTCAAATATGTTTTTATATTCACCTTTTATATTTGAATTAATTTCAAACTGGATGTTATTTTACTATTAATCATATAAAACTGGATACAATAGTGAATGTTACAATGTTTCCATACAATTGAACTGTAAAAGTTTAGGTCAGTTTGTTCAAGTGGAGTGGCAAAAGATTTGTTTCAACCACTTATCAATAACTTTTAGAGATCTTTACTTTTATTTAATCATTTCAACTGTTTATCCGTTACTTTTAGCGAACTCTGCTCTCTTGCTAACTAGTGTTGCACACTCTTAGCTGCAGTTAAGACACTTTAAAACAAATCTATAAGGGCAATTCTTTTCATTGTCAATTAACCTGTCAATCATTTTCTCAATTAATCAGTTAGTTGTTTGCTCCACAAAATGGTGCAAAATATTGATCACTGGTGACGTCCTCAAATGTCTTGTTTTGTCCAAAGATATCCATTTACTGACTAGAATCAAAAATAAAATAAGATCTAACTGGTCGGGCTCAACAACAAGGATTGCCCACTTGCTCGGGGTAAGTAAAATGCCATGTCAGGCTAGTAAATCTGGCAACTCACTTGCCTAATAGGGCGAGTGGTATAAATGAATTTAACTATTGAACTATTTTGGTTATAGATTAATTGCTAAAAATGGCAAAAAAAAAAAGCTGTTTTCAGACCCTCAAATATGGAGATGTGATGCTTTTTCATTTGTTATCATATTAAACTAATATCTTCGGGGTTTGGACTGACAACGAGACTTAAAGACATCACCTCTGGGAACAGGGATGGACTTTTTTAAAATCTGTTTTCTGACACTTTATGGACATTGCTTCTCATTTGATATCCACTGGTAAATAAAACAATTTGTACAGGGGCAAGTAAAAATTGACTTTGGGCAAGTAGGTTTCTGAAAAGCATCACAGTTGAACCACCCTATATTGCAGCTCTAATAGCTGACCTAGTATGTGGATCTATTGCTTTAAGCATTCATTATGATTAAAACAATGATTTTATTTTCATCATTATCATCCATTCAGCATTTCAAATTAGTTGAACTACTCTACAATCTCTCCACGTACCCCCCAGAAACAGCAGAAGTGCCCCCTGGGGTGCAAGTATCCCTGGTTGAGAATCACTGACCTACACGATCTGGGACTGTTGAAGCATGCAACACTAAAATTTCAGTCTCTTGTTGGTGCTCACTTTGTAAAAAGTAAAAATTGGATTGGAGGGATTCTCACCTGTCACTGTAAGCAGCGGTGGTGGTCGGCTGGGCAAATCTGTATGCTGCATAGCCACCCTGTAAAAATACCACAGTGTTAATCGATGATTAAGCTCAACCTGCACAGAGAAAGGTTAGATCTCAGAGACACAAGGAAACAACAATGCAGACACACAGCTTTAAATTGCCTTAATAGTTAAATGTCACTGCACAGTGTTTTGGTCATCAGCTCACATTCCCTCGTTGCAGGTTCCCTTCCAGACACCAGAGGGTGCTGTTTGATATATGGTGTATTTAGGGAGGTGGTGGCAACAGGGGAATGAATGATGCTCTGAGAGGCGGCATATTTGGGGGGACGGTGTCATTGTCACACCGAGGGCTCATCCGAGTAGCAGCAACAGCATAACAGAGGCCACGTGAGCCAACTCCCCAAATCCAGCCCATTTTTAGATTGAGGAGGTTCTGCTGCTTCATTATTGAAGAGCCCCTTTTTCCTTTACACGACCCCCCTGGCTCACAAATGAAGGAAGAAGGCAGGAGATGGTTGGACCGTTGGGGAGTCAGGACCGCTGTATTCATTTGCCAGAGTGGGGAAGGAATTAAAGACCTCATTGTGGAGTGCTGCTATTACTCTCTTTGAAAAATGAAGCTGTTCTCCCACTGTTTTTCTATTAGTGCCAGTGGAGTGTGTGCCCATCTGCGTCCATACGGTGGATAGGTGGCTTTTAATAATGCATGTTTTCATTCATTTTTAAACTCAAGGGGAAAGACGTCCGACGGAGAGCGGTGCAGAGAGGCGGCGGTGTGATGGTCGTGGCCGCGGCTGCACATGAAATCAGGTCAGGGGCCACGGCAATTGAATCTCACTCGCGCGGTTCCCCGCAAGCTTTTCCACAGAGACAGGAAGTCGCGGCACTCGGAGCAGATGACTTCCTGTGGGATGGCCATGCCTTGGGACTGTGCTGATTACAGCAACAGCCTGAACAAACACGGACCATAAAATCACTCTCCCACATTGTCAAATCCTGCACACAACAGTGCAGCACATTTGTTATTTTGTCGTGCAGAGTCGTGTGTTTGTGCATTCATGTATGTGTGCGCTCATGTGTGTTCCTGCATGAAGGTGCATGCATGAATATGTATTAGCACATGCAATGAATGTAGTGTGGATCTAGTTTCCCTTTCTGCTAATGGATTAGCAGGTCATCTATTTCCAAAAGGAGGCTTCGACACAGCCGCTGGCAGAGGCGGGATGTAACAAACTACAAATACTTTGTAACTGTACTTAAGTGGATGTTTCAGGTATCCATACTTTACTTGAGTATTTATCTTTCTGACAACAGTTTTACTTTTACTCCCTACATTTTAACACAAAATATCTGTACTTTCTATTCCTTACATTTGCAAAACAGGCTTGTTACTTTAGTTCTAATGGATTTGAGGGGAATTATTGATTTTTTTTTTTTTTGCTTCATCGCACACCGCCTTCCCAACGTCAAGACTGACTTCAACCTAAATTTATGGGACCATAACGCATAGAAAACATGATTTCTTGATGTATCCATCAGAGCATATCACGCATGAGCACGGCACACGTAACAAGACGAAAACAACGTAAAAGACAAACAGACGAGAACGAGATTCTTCTTCTACCACTGTTGACTGGCTGGTTTTGACAGCCAGCCAGTGTCCACTGAATGATTGTGGAGGACACTGAGGGCTAAGGGACAGCTTCCTCTCGGTCACTCGAGACCTTCACGCACACTCAGCCAGTCTGAAGCAGTGCAGTGGCCAGTGCTAAAACTAATGGCAGTAAAGCACCAGGGGCTGGCATGACGGGTTGAGTGATGGACCAACCTGGATCGGGCCTCGGTCAAGGGACGTCGGGGTGCGGGACTTAGCTGGAGGTGGCTGAACAAGTGTGAGAGACAAACAATATCACTCAGAGCGCAGCCGCGGTCTCGTCTGCGGTGGTGGATGTCCTCGCCACAATAAAAAACGGTGAAATACAGTCCTATCATGTGGGCTGGTGTGTAAGCCATATATCACCGGGGTTCAGCATTTCGTTCCCAGACACTGATCGTCGTCAGGGTGAAAGTGAGAGGCAACTGTCATTGCTGCTGTGCCCGCTGTCATCTCGCTATCTCAGCAGACGGCAGCAGAGAAAAAAAGCAGCAGAATCAAAGGGACAAATTACATCCTCCCACAAACGTTTGGACTAATGTCAAAGTGGGGCAGCGTGGTAATTTCAGCATTATCTCCACAGCGTCCATGCTTTTCTCTGTCAAGGGCGACGTGCAGCAGGGCCAGCCCCTCGATGTGACCCTGCCTGCACGGACAGCTCCAGAGGGGCAGCTAATCCCTTTATCTGCTGCCGCTCCTCTTATCTCCCACATGGTGATGGCTGGGAGGAACCGGCTCCACTCAGGCCTGCACAGACCCCCTGGGGCAGGCAGGGATATCCCAGCCAAACCCTCAGAGTGTACACAAACACAAAACAGTAGAGAGGAGGGAAAAGGTAGGGCTGCAGAAGACAAACCACCTCAAAAACCCAGACAAATCTAAAGTAAGAAATGACCTAACTTGACACGGGACACTGAGCCCGGGTCTGCCTCTTTGCCAAAGTCTGAGATCATAGGAAGAGAGAAGAGGGAGAGGAGGGAGGAGCTGAGGGGGTTTTAAATTTTGTTGTCGGGTTTCTTGGCACAGCAGACAGAGGCCTAATCGACGCCGGCTTGGCAGCGAGGCTGGGAGAACGCTGGGGGCTGAGGAGATCACGTTTTTGTCTCCAGGGCTGGGCTTTTTGTCTGCTTTACTTCTGTTTCATCTAAGCAGGCAAGAGGACAAGCCAACTGTACTTACATAGATCTCTGCGCCATAGAAGCCATCTTGGTACACCACCCTGCGAAATTAGAGAACAGGAAAGGAGCGTTAGTTGATTTGGGGCACATACTACCCTAATGAATCTCAGCCCCTGACGTTCCTCCTATTTCAACCATTTGTGGGTCTGTGGGGTCAGCTCTTAGCAGCTTTAGTGTACCGTACCACAAATAATGAATGACACATTAAAGGGAAAAGTGCAACCGTTTCACATCCCCGTCCAATTTTCTGCTCTGGTAAAAATTGTTGTCTTTCCAGTTGCTGCAGTGTTGTCAAGAGAGCTGGTGGCGGCGGGGAGAGGGGAGGGGAGGACAAAAGAAGGCAGCGAAGGAGCTCCGTCACATGACTCCGCTATATAAATCAACCAGCTGCCATCAGTAGCAAAGGGCCCCGGAGTGGGAGGGAGGGGAAAGGGGACGTGGGATTTCCAGTCCCCGGCTTCAGCGGCGAGTCTCTCTGCAGTAAGACGGATCCTGATCTAATCACAGATAGACAGCTACACTGGGCCCTCGGCCGGTCTCCGTCAGACCTCTCCCACGGCCACACAGACCACTGCTGATAAGAGACGAGTGTGAGGCAGTGCTGCACAAAGCCAGGAGATCAGCATAGGCCCTGGTCACAGTCCAGTGAGATCTGCCCAGTAATACGCTATCTCAGCTCTCTACAGCTCTCCCTGTGGCTTTGTTAGTTCCTCCTTTGTCAACAGACAGCGTGCAAATATAAGGATGAGCAGAGTTAGGGCATGTACATACCTAGATACCAACAATGATTCTACTCCCCAAACACCCCTCCAGGAAGAATAACAAAGTCAATGGACTGCAAAACCTGAAGAGCGGTGCTGATATTATAACAAACTTAAGGGTTTTTATATTGATCAGTTTTCTATGCATGAACTGGTCCAGGGATCAGCAACCTTTACTATTAAAAGAGCCATATTTGGCCAAAAAATAACAAAAAAAAATCTGTCTGGAGGACTTTTTTCATAGCCACAGCCCTATTTGCTGCGATTGGCTGCTACTACTGTGTTCTGATTGAGTGTAGCATGAGACAAGTTTAGTACGGCAAAAACTTAAAGTCACGTTTAACTTTTAGATAGGTTTACAGAAGGAAAATCATGGATTATGGTGAAAATAGACCCTTTCATGACTTTAGAAAGGCTCTGTGGCAACCACATGGACATGTCGTCGAGGCAACAAGAACTAGCCAATCACAGCTAATAGTAGTAGGTAATCACAGCACAGTAGAGCAGACTAGTTGTAAAAGTCTTGGGGGAAAAAGTGCTATCTGGAGTCGCAACTGTCAACTTCTCTTTTTGGATTTAGCATCCAAAGCTAGCCAAAGAAGACTATAGACTAGCCACCAGCAAAACTTAGAAGAGAAGGCACTGAGTCATAGATGTAGGCTATGATGCACATTTTAGTTGACAAAATATTGAAATTTTTTTTTTAATTTGGTGTAAAGGTTACACATTTTTACCAATGGAGAATGTAAGAATGTTACTACAATAATGAGAAATTAAAAAGTGGGGAAAAGTTGTTTTTCATTTCCATATTATTTTCTTGTCAGCTCTGGAGCAACATGTTGCTGACCCCCATTCTAGTCCCATTCTATATAATAACTTATTTTCAACATAACTAGGACAAAAAATACATTATGGCACCTATCACCCCTCCACCCTGTTCAACATAAAGTACATGCTTAATAACTCTTCTTGTGTAATTATGACTAGGACACCTAAATTTAGCAGAAATGCAAATATAGTATGTGTAACTCCAGCATGTACATGCAAACACATAATCGGAGCAGGAAAGTCTTCTATACAGTCACTGAGGGCCTTTTCAAACTTGAATGTCCAACCCAAGATTCATGTTTTTGTGACATTAGTTTTGTTTTCACATTTCAGCTGACCCTTCCTCAGTCCCAGCCCCTTTGGAATCTCAGTCAAGCTTTCTCCTTTCTTATTTCCTGTACTTAGATATGCTGCTAGCCTCATGTTGAAGAGAAACACAAATTTTTAAGACGATTAAAAGCTGTTTATGGGGGACCTGCGAAAGCGGCATATATATATAGCCACATCTTACGTTAGTTAACTTGCTAGCTAATCGACATCAATCAATCAATCAAAATTTGGTTTTCTTGTAAACATTGATGAGTCAAGCACATAGCACATCTAAGTACAGGAAACAGGAAAGAAGAAATTCGACCACGGTTCCACTAAGTAAGCTCGCTTAACTGTTATTGGAGCACAGAGCAAAAAAGGGCGGGACTTAGGAAGGGTCAATTATGCAAGCACACTATATAACTATACCTGGGATCATTACCTACATGAGCTGTGTCACTCTGTACTTAAAATTGATTGTGTCTGATGGTGGCGTGTTGTCAGGTCAAGTCAAGTCCGCTCTCTTTCATCCTGAGAAAATCATTAAAAGGTGTCAGATTTTTTGTGCATTTTTTTTTTCCCAGCTGACTCTTTACTTAGTCAATGGACCAAATTTCAATTAAACATTTGGTCTCCTCATCTCAGCATGTGCTACCGTGGCTCATTATGTTGTGTTTCGTTGTTTTTCCTTTTTCCAGTTCTGGCCATAGCCTGCCAGAACTTCCTGCAATTGGTCCAAACGTCTGAAGCATCCAAAACACGTTTTCAACCTAGAAACAAACCGAACCATGGTTCAATTTAATCTGAAGGTTTGGCTGTTTTGTCCAAACCGTGGTCTGGGGGAGGTTTCACAGCTGTTATTTTGGTTGTGATCAAACTGGAAAGTGCACGTCTGGACAAAGCGAGGTTGTTATGAGAGGATCCTAACACTGTAATACTGTACAACGTGAACACAACTAAAAGTCTGGCACGATCTGGAGCGTGCTCATTGTTTTCTAGATTCAGATTAGAGATTTGATACTCACGCTCCATAAGCTGGGATTGGTGGAGGTGGTGGAGCTGTGCGGAACGTGTTGTAGACAGCCCGCCCCCGACCTCGCAAGTGGGCACCCCTATAGGCCACCGTAGCGCCTGTGGCAGGGTAGGGAAACCCTGTTACTGTTGAAGGAAACACACAAGAGAAGAGAAAATGACTTTCAGAGAACATCCTCGGCTTGGCATTGCTTACCTTATGACAGAATACATTAAAGAGAGACGTGTGGCACTGCTTTCCCTATGACAGAATGCATTATGGGGAAGACAAGGAAACAATAGATTTAATCTTTTCTAGGTGCGGCTCATCGAGCACTCTCCCCTTTCCCAGCTCGCTGCTTTGTGCCGTACTCAGCAAGGATCCACATTTGCTGTACGCATCCTTTCCTGATGCCTGGCGAGGGGCAGCCTTGAAGCATAGGCAGGTAATGGATGCAATACCACTAGTTTCGCACCACGGCTTTTGCATAGTTTAGACACAATGGGCTAGCAGCGAGGAGAACAGTGGGAGGGTGGACCGGGGAGAGGTAGAGGGCGTTTCTAGGTGTTGGGTAGAGTCAAATGGGAGGTGAACGTTGTTGAACAACCTGACTAGATGTTCAGAACTTTCCCCGAGGGGAAATGGAGCAGATGGGCTGGACAGCCAAGGCCCAAACCTCAGCATGACCCCCATCTCTAAACCCATCTGGGACCATCTTTAGCCAATCACACAGCTACATATGTCCTCTGCTGACGGCTACCAGTGAATCAGACAAGGGAGGGTTGGGGTGAAAGGCGTCAGGGTGAGTGGTAAGGGTTGGTGTGATGGTGCGACAGAATGTCTGCGGTCACAGATTAGAGGACGGGCAAGCTCTCTACTTAACCTTCAATCAGTCCAGTGGCTGTCTGATTACAAGCTGTGGAGGTGCATACAAACACACCATCTCCAGACATGATTAAGTTGGCCTCCTCTATTCCAGCAATCGAAATATCCCCTCTCTTCCCTCCCCCAGTGCCTAGTCCACAGCCATCCCCATTATTCTTCATCCCCAGCAACGCCCCCTCATCACCCTCCCCTAACCTTACTCTTTCTTATTCATTTCCATGACTTGTTTTGGGTGAATTCATCAAAGACCACTTCAGATCGTCCAATCAGAGATCACTCTGTGATGGGGATTCGTGAGGCTCCTGTCTGGTCCTATAGGGTGTAGGGGGTGGGGGCTCAGTTGGGGTTAGTAACACAGGTTAATAACATGTATCCAATGTGTTTCAGATGAACCCGCCGCCACAGAGGAGACGGCAGGCAGTCCCTCGCAATCGCAGATAAACTAGGTTGCAATGAAGATCCATGGTAGCTTGTATATAACCGGCGGCGTATACGTTTCTGCCTGGGGAATGACGGCCCGGCGTTACTGTGCCGTGCGCAGCGTTAACCCTGCAGGTGGACGAGGCCAGTGAGCACCCTAATGAACGATGCACACCCTAGCCCCGCTGCTTCAATAAAGCTGACAGGGAGACAGATTAGTGGTGCTTTTAAAAACACAGAGAGCCAGGTTTAATGTCTTCTGCCATTAACATCACGCTCCATTAGTGGGTCCGCACACATATTCAAACTCTGCGTCTCATTTGGCCAGGTAACGCCCACATAGCCCCCCTCCGCACACCCAGCGAGGTGCATGCCACTTTGTTTGCTGCCAACGTACCAATAGACTGCCTGGACTCGCAGGGTGCCCCCTTTCCCCAAGTGATTTATAATGCTGACCTTGACATTTAAATTAGTCTCTTTTTTTGGAGCAGTGGACATCTGAGCGCAGTTGCTAAAGGGCAAAAACAATCCTCTTTGATAGTTTCCGAGGTGTGTTTTTTTTCCCACCCTCCTCTTAACAAATCACTACTATTTCTGGGCCCCAGAAAGTCCAATTGCCTCTTTCTTTCTTTTTTGGAAATTTGTATGCAATATGCATGCAGTGATGTATGTGAATGTAAACTTATAATGAGTTGGCGATAGGCTACACTGCTTCAATAATAACCCATAAATCAAAGGCACTGTCACACCTTGGTAAGCCCGTGAAAAGCAACAACAGCCACGGTGTATGAGAGCACAAACCTGGTCTAGCCACCAAAGTCAAACACCTTTTCCGGGAGGGGGGCTGGAGAAAATATGAGTTATGCGCTGGAGGGCGGCGGGGTCACGCTGCACCTCATATGTCATATGTGTCAACTTGAGAGAAGCTCAATACCTGCAGAGCCAGTTGGACCTGAGGTAATCCAGCTCTGTGCCAATGATGGGGTCATAACCGGCTCCCATAAAGAAAGATCTGATTTTCCACAAGGTTGATCTCTCTAATACTTCCTGCTCAAATACATCGGGCAATGAGCACTTAATCCACGCACTGGGGACCAAAAACAGCTTAATCTAATCAAGAGTCTGGAGCTTAATTATCCCCCTAACGTACACTCCAACAATGAAAGGATCTGTCTACATATATTAAGATGGCAATTAGCCTTTCTTTTCTGTCATTTACACAGCTGGTAGCTTTTCTCAAGTCCTCAAGAAAATGCCACCTTAGTAGCAGAAAATATGAACTGGTGAATGGAAAGCTGCTCATCTACTGTCTCCTCCGTCTCTCTCTGTTTGCCTGAGGGGACCGGCCATATGAGGGGATTTCTAAGTGGCAGCTGTCCATGGTGCTGAAAACAAATGCAAGGAACAATCCAGAAAAGTTTGCCAATTCTTGTAAAATGAGATAACAGTGCAATATGTATTGCACACAGATCTGCTTCTGAATAGTTTTCTTAATTATTTATCTACATTTTTCCATAATTTATATAATATTAATCTCTGTAACTGTTTTGTTATTTCATTTCATGAAAGAGAAAATAAGAAAATTTAAAAGTGATAACACTGATCCATATTTTATTCCATACATGTACATGTATGTACATGGTTAGGACTGCAGTTAATGATTATTTTCATTATCGATTAATTAGCCAATTATTTTTTCGATTAATGATTCAGTTGTTTAGTCTATAAAATGTCAGAAAATGGTGAAAAATGTCAATCAGCGTTTCCCAAAGCCTAAGACTACATCCTTAAATATCTTGTTTTGTCCACAACCCAAATATTTTTATTTTGCTGTCAGAGGGGAGTAAAGAAACCAGAAAATATTCACATTTACAATTTTATCCCTTAGTCTATACAATGGGCTTATATAAATCAAATAAAATAAATATAAAAATATCTAAATAAAATAAAATAAAATAAAATTGTGAGAAATGCTCATCGCAATGTCCTAGAACC
Source organism: Lutjanus argentimaculatus (assembly GCA_034769285.1). Classification (NCBI taxonomy): domain Eukaryota; kingdom Metazoa; phylum Chordata; class Actinopteri; order Lutjaniformes; family Lutjanidae; genus Lutjanus; species Lutjanus argentimaculatus. The sequence continues at coordinate 4,502,377 of JAWZSL010000030.1, read as the reverse complement.
CAAAGTAACACTAATTCTTATTTTGTCCAACCAACTGTCCAAAACCCCAATCACCGTCATAAATGATGAAGAAATGAACAAATCTTCACATTTAAGAAGCTGGAACCAGCAAATGTGAATTTTTGCTTGAAGAATGAGTGAAACTAATCGATTAATCAGCCCTGTCTCCAAGAAATTCTGTTTGCATATTACTAAACTGTTTTTAGGGCCCTGAAAGTCAAATGTCTTGTTGTTTTTGCTGTGTCATTGTACACAGAGAACGCAACAGCATGGCAGGCTGTAAACAAACCAAGCCTCTAAATCACCACAAACAACCAAAACTAAAACTATGACAAACTATCACTGAAGCAGAGAAGAGTGATAGAAACAGAGCACACTTGACCGCTGCAGTGCCTGATAGCGAAGAATAAACAGAACTAATAGGTGTCCGTGGGGCTGTAGCTGTCTGTGTTTGTGTCCGTTTGACACTACACTAGAGCCCTACTGGTAAACCACACTCACGCAGGCTAATATAGGAGTTTAGAGTGTCGATTGAACAGCCAAATCCAATTGAAATGACAAAATTCTAAGTTGGCTCCAGTCCTAACTGTTTTCATAATTATGTTGTGGTAAGAAGAGAAAATGTTTCTTTGAAATGCATTTATATAACGCACTGGATTTGTAAGGAGGTGGTCGAGGTGGATATCAGGTGTACAAGTACAAGATTTTAACAGCACAGTTCAGGGTTTGCAACCAGCCTCCTGCAATAAAAGTCGTTTTGTTTCATGTTGGGGAAACATCGTCATTTGAGGTAAATATTAATAATTAAATTTTATGTCTTAAGTCAGTTAAGTCAGTTTTGAATAATGCTGTAGTCACGAGTAGAGTAGTGTATAACAAGAGTGCATATTTTGGCAGAAAACAAATTAAATAGGTTGTCAGTGATAAGTTTAGTGTCAACATTTTTGCAACTTGGTAATTAACAACATTTTCTCATTATGTTAATATAAAATGTATTTCAGTCAGCATTCTGTTCCCCTCGACACATATTTGCTTTTGCAACTTAATTGAATTTAAACTCAATTTTAGGAGACAGGGCTGGATTAAACAACTAATCGCTGGAGCACTAATAATAACATGCATGTAAAAAACTATTTATAAACGCAAATTGAAACTTAATGTATATGTTATGGCTGTCAAAATTTCAATATTAAAGTAAAAATTGATCAAAATGAGCAAAATCATATCCAAATCAAAATCTTTTTGCATTTAGTGCGTGTGTCTGAAGAAAAAAAAACCAACACTTAAAGGACGACAAAGTTTAGTTTACTGGCCGTTATATCACACTTGTTACCATGTAGAAGAATTAAAGAATAATTTGAAAATGGAAAAAAAACGGTTTGTCAGGGCTTAAACCAATGATCTGCTGGTCTTTGCAAATCAAGACTCAACAGTTTATCATCGGCATAGACATAAATGCTGAAGAAATTTTGTTTAAATTGAAAAACTGAATCAAATTGTGGATTTGGAGAATTGTGACAGCCAGCAATACATACACATACTATACACCATTACTGTATTACTACCACACCTGTTACCGTTGTCATAGGCGATCAAACTTTCACATTTGTGAGTTTACTCGTGCTTTACCGGCTACCACTCTACCCATCTGTCTCTTTGCTAATTTATATTCAATTAAATTCCCACTCGTAAGGTTACGAAATGATAAGCAAATAAAATGGACCAGGACAAAGACAGATGGTGGCTGTTACTGTATATATGGACAGACCTATATAGACGAGGCAGCGCAGGACAGATTCTGGGGTTTGCTCTACAAAAGTTTTCATGTAAACCAGATCAGCGCACAGTAAAAGAGGACAAAGGTGAGCACAGACACTGGATGCCTACCAGCTGCCACACACCATGATTTGTGCCACTGCCATGTTTTATTGCCAATCCCTCCATTTGACTGGGAACCCAATCACCTTGCTCCTCTTTCCTGGACCGCGACCCCCCCCCCCCCATCAGGGCTCTGGGGGAGGTTTGGATGTTCGGTGGCAACAGAGGACATGGACTCGGGGTTGGCGCCGCCTGCCTGTACCCTACCAACTGCTTCCCCACACCACCCCACCCACCCTTCCTCCATCAGTAGGAGGAGCCAATCTACCCTGGAAGAGGTTAAGAGCGAGGAGCCGGCATGAGGCTCTCATCCGTCATTCTCCTGAATGGGTTTTGAGGACAATAAACCTGTAGCGCCAGGACGAATGGAGACGAAGTGTGCTGTCACCGAGCCAGGATTTATGGCTCCCAATTTCACTGATCTCCCGCACAGAAATGAGGACTGATAAACAGTGATTAATCGCCTTTATATCCCATTTTACTCCCACCAAAAGTATATTAACTGTAGCTATAATGATTTTGGAATACGTCCTGAATATTGCGGACCTGATTCTTAGTTTTTTTTTTTTTTTTTTGAAAGGGAAGGGAAGAAACATCATAGTCAAAGGCTTGGTCTGTGTTTTTTTTTTTTTTTCTTAAGACTAAAACAGCCTTTTGCTGCTCATCAGGGCGGTTTTGTTTCAAAAATGTATCTCTTATTTATGTTTCCCATCTTCCCAGCTGGCAAGCATATGTTGTCGTTTAGGCTTGGCAAACTCCAGTGCCATGTCAAGACGACTTGAAAAATTAGCAGCCAATAAATCACCCAACCCCTCCTGCTTCCCCTGCCTGGAGTGGTGGACCACACTCCCTCTGATTTATGAGATGATTTGGGAAGTGTGTGTGCGTGAGTGTGTGTGTGTGAGTATAAAATGGAGAAAGTGCGCATGAAAGAGGGGACATGTATTAGTGTCTGTGTTCTACATAGGTTATCTATTTCTGTATGCTGGAATGCTTTGGTCTGAGTGTAAAAACAGGGCAGAGGATAGTGTTATGTGTGTGTGTGTATATAGGTCAGTGAATGGTTGTTAATATAAGTTAAGACATACTTAATTTCCAGATTTTTAATTCAGTGAAAATTCCAGCTGACCATGCCATAATTTATGTGTTTGAGCCAGGGCTGGGCAATATATCGATATTATATCGATACTGTGATATGAGACTAGCTATTGTCTTAAAGGGATAATTCACTCAAAAATGAAAATTCAGCCATTATTTACTCACCCTCATGGCGATTTAGGGTCGGGTTTGTTTTGTTAGTCCGCAAAACACTGCAGGAGTTTCATGGGAAAGCAGCGTTGCAGAATCTACCAAACAATGTACATAATGTAACACTGACACACAGTCACAACACACACACCCAGTTCAGACAGTGTGCATGTGCATGTGAATGTGGCCCCAACTTAAGGATCTACAGTGAAGATTCAGGCTAAAAACATGGTGTAAATAACATTTTCTGAAGTCAACTCGGCATGTCGGGGCTTTAGGAGACTGAGTGGATAATGACTGATTTTTTTTGGGTGAACTATCCCTTTAAAGTTTGGATATGGAGACACGGAGAGATTTAAGGACATCATCTTGAGATTCAGAAAACACTAACTGACATTTTTCACCATTTTCTGATTTAGTAGACCAAACAACTAAATGATCAATTGAGAAAATAATCGTCAATCAATCGACTATGAAAATAATTGTTAGTTGCAGCCCCAGTTACATAGAATAAGTGCTCGTTTCCTGGTTTTAAAGGCTGCATTACAGTAAGGGTGGTGCAATTTTCTAAAAATACCAGACTGTTCTAGCTACATCATCATTATATCCACCTTACTGGTAATTATTTATCAAAACTCTCATTGAGTTAAAATTTGTGAAAGCACCAATCGTCCCTGTTGTTGGGTTGTTGAGTCTTTTGATATAAAGCAATAAATCATATTCTATAAAATCATCATGTGTTTGCTCCAGGGCTGCATGATATGGTTAAAAAAAAGGTCTTATTGCAATTATTTTGACTGACATTGCAATTACAATATGTGATACAATTAGTGGGATGATTATTTTTGCACCAAAATTTGCATTTTCACTGAAAAAATCATCATCACGATCATTATCAAATAATGATCACGTGACATTTGTTGGGGTCTGTACTAAACAAAACAGTTTCCATACATTTGGAGAACAAGATTTTTAGGCCAGAGCATCTCTGCAGCACTGCCGTACCTCATTAAATGCTGTTTTCTCACACATTTTGACTTAATCATAATTGCAGGCTCCGCAAAACTTAGGGGACTGCACTCGGCCATAGTGTGATTTTGATAATACTGCGATTAATTGTGCAGCCCAAGTTTGCACTATGAGAATTTACAGAATGTTATTTTAGAGAAAACATATATATATCAAGATACTTGGGACATAACCTAAAGATATGGAGATATTATTTATAAGCCGTATCGCCCAGCCAAAGTTTGAGCATATGCATGCACCTACAGAGGGATGTGTGTGTGTTTGTTGTGTGTGTGTGTGTGTGTGTGTGTGTGTGTGTGTGTGTGTGTGTGTGTATAATTATCAGGGGAAGATGTCGAAATCAAGGGAGTGTTGGGGGGAGGAGGAGGAAGAGGAGGAGGAGGAGGTGTGTGGGAGGCAGGGGAGGAGGCATGGAGAGGGTGAGGGGTTGGGGATGAAATAAAAATGATAGATGACTGCTTTCTGTCATGGACAGTTATTTAGAGGTTCGCCGTAAAGCTGTCCGGGGAATGAACAGATTTTAGTCTAATGAGCAGAAAGGAAAGCCGTTAAAGTGGCGCGATGTGCTCAGCACTTCTTCCAAATGAAATAGTACCATTTCCCCCTCATTAAAATGCAAAGGGTTCATATAACATACAGCAATAAAGCTGGCATGTCGAGGCAGAGAGAGATAGGGAAAACCCCACTGAGCTCATCACATTCCTCCATTACTGAGACCAGAAGGAATAGCGGCCTTCGACAGGGTAGGTGCCAACAATATCGCTCACTCAATCTCCCTTATTCGGTTAGCTCTGTAAAAGTCAATCTGGCGCACTTGGCAAATCCATCCACAGCAGCAGCCTCCACAATCTGATAACAGTTGCAGGGGCGCTTGCTCTTGAAATCATTTTTTTCAGCTTTACAGTTGCACACCGCGCAAACAATGGCTCAGGCTCCCTCAGCCACTCAGAGAGGCTTGGATCATCCACTGCTTATCTGGGCCGCTCTCAGATTCACTTTGATTTGAGGGGAATTTCATGTTCAGTAGGTTCAGGATGAGCCCGATTGTAGAAAATTCAGGGGTCAGATTGGGATTGGCTGCGGCTGATAGTGGCCTCAGGTACTCAGGTGTAGTACATGTGGTGGAAGGCAAGAGAGAAAAACACTTTTTTAAACTGCAGAGGCTGAAGGTGTCTTACCAGCATACAGTTCAGGACCATAGACAGCTCCTACCACTGGATTCAGCTTCCAGCCTGGAGGACAAAGACAAAACACTCAACTGACAATGACTACAGTTACATGCACACTAATTTTCAACTATTATTGAGAATATGACAATATTCTGTATTTGATATGGGTCTTGTAATGGATGTTCTGAATTAGGCCTTATTCCTAATTTAGCATTTTCCAATTAAAATGTTGTGAGGTATAAGTCAGGCATTAGGAGCATTCTTTGGACATTAGGGGTGTCAAAATGAGCTGTTAATTTCAATAATCAAGTCTCCCAGTATTTTTTTTCTCTGACCCGCTCCTACGTGCAACATGTCAGAAAGAAAAAATAACACTTCAAAGATGACACAGCGTATATACAATATCTTTTTACAAAAAGAACTTGATGACAATGACAATGATTGACAATGACTGACAATGATCTGTTAATCTGTACAAATCAAGACTCAATAGTCTAACAACGGCATAGCCATCAGTGCTAAATAAAAATGTTCAATTGAAAATCGCATTGAGTGATTGAGAAAGTTAAATAGAATCGTGGATCATAACATTTATACAACATGTTCAGAAAATGCATCTCAGTTGGAGATTTTTAGGCTGAGGTAGAGATGCATGCACAACATTAAAAGTGCAACACTTCGGGTTGGAAGGAAACAAACCTTTAAATATTATGAAAGCCGTGGACTCAAGGCTTTTGCATATGCACAATATTGCACGCCAGCTTTGTTGACAAAAAAACTGGGACCTGTGTTGCATGGTTGACATGTCACTGCTGCAGGAAAATTTTGGATAACTGAGTATGCATGGCTGCATGTAAGCTAGGAAATTAGTGGGACATTCATTTTCATGTGTCAGTAAACACTTAGTAGGAATATATTTCTTTCAGAATGATAACTATAACAAACGCAAGTCATGGTGGAGCCTGCACCAGAACTATATCCAACAATCTGCACTCCACTATCTCCTTGTGTTAGAACAACTTTTAAAACTATATATTTATAGTTATAGTTACTGTTCTTGGTGTGGACCTCCTTAAAGGGCAAAAAACGCAATATTTTGTGTGTGTAAACAACATGGAAATGCTATTAATGTCAGGTTTTTTAGTGTGACACTCACCATTCGTGTAAGGATTGGCCACTTTCTTGTTTGTCATCACTCGTGCTGTTGCATTGTTCACCTGTTCAAAGCAGCAAAACACACGGCCTGTTATCACTGACCTTCACATCTATTATCCAGATTTCCAGGATGGGCCACAAGCAAGCAGCAAACCAAGACGACCAAAGGCAAATTCATAAAATAATAGATAAATAAATAAATGATTATGTAAATGTTTGTAGCACTTTGGTGTGATTGAGTTTGGGTTCACCCGTTCATGAATTTATTCATCATTTCAATTCTCTTACAGATTATTAAATTACTGGAAAGAAGGGGGAAAGCATGCACCAATTACCCACAGGTATGAATAAAAAAAGAGCATCCTCGAAATTCAGTAATTGGTTGGATAAACAAATGGATTCCAAAAGAAAAACACAGACAGTGCTTTGATTTTCTTCTATTGACCTGATGAGAATGACTGAGTGGGGGCTCGTCTCGTCGTAAACAAGAGCAGAATTAGAGCAGGCAACACTAAACGATGGTGACAGGGGAGTGCAGGTCTTCTCAGATTTGACAGCAACCCAGAGGATGATGGCATGCATTCATTCTGCATTGTCAGGTAATGATGGACAACTTGCGTGTCCAGGTTGACATGTATGGATCCCGCATTCTACTGAGGACAAGTTATACGCACCATTATGCATGCATGCATCCAGGCACACATACATTCCACACACACATACACAGTAGCCACATGCTTATGCACTGGTTTATAGGTAAGTTTAGGGGGCAGCAGGCAAGAAGTAGAGAAAGATGGGAAAAAAATGAAAGCACCTCTATTTTGCGTCCCTCTACGATTGTACCGTTTAGTTTCTCCCGTGCACGATCAGCATCTGTGCTTGTTTCAAAAGTTACAAACCCAAAGCCCTGAGAGCGCCACGTTAGCCACCGGTAGAGAAAAAGGAGGAGGAGGGGATGGACACACATACACGCACACAATCACACACACACACATACACACACAAACAGAGAGAGGAAAAAAAAGAAAGGGGAAGGGAGGAGAGAAGGGAAAGAGAGGTGAGAAGACAGGAGTAGGTGAGCAGCAGCGGCGGCGGCAGAGTCGAGTTGTAAGCAGCCAGATTAATTAGAGGCAGTTAGTGAGGCGTCAGGAAACAGCAAACAGAGAGATCCGAGGAGGAGAGGATAACGGTGACATGACCTCGCACAACAACACCAGCAAACCTGCCTGCTTTACCCAATTAAACAGCACAGCACCGGTGCCATGGGTGAATGTCAGGAAGCAGCGGATGCAAAACACTGTGTTAGCTGCCATAATAGTCGTATAATTATCTACACAACTTCAGCAGCGCGGCGGCCGCTCAAACGGCCCCCGTCTCCCTTTGAAGACGTGGGCACCAGGAGAAGGAGTGCGAATTCTCCGAAGAGAGATGTTAACTTGATCTCTGACTATTTCTAATCCACTGCTCTGATAAGTAGGACATTTTTATGGTGGCAAAATTACGCCGGCCCATTGATGCGAAAAAGTGAATGGTGTCACCGCAAATACCATCCTCTGTGATAGAGAAGAGCGAGGATATTGACTTTAAACCCCGACCAAAATATACCCAACCTCTCATTTCCATCCCCCTCCCCCCCTCAACTCTCTGTCTCCCTCGCTCCCCTGGGGGGTTTGTCACTTCCTTGAGTTATGTGGACTGGGATACTGGACCTGAGCTCTATAGCGAGAGCATTAAGATATGCTGGCCAAACAAGTCCCATTCCTTTGGTTTCTATATATACTTATAGAGGTATGGGCAGGGGGAGCGGGGAGCATGGCCGGCGCTGCCTGATAATTGCTTGAGGATGTAATACATGTGAGAGATGGCGAGCGGTGTGATCTCGTATGCATACACAGGATCTCCGGGCTGCTATTCCTAGCATAAATAACATGGGACCTGTCCTTGGGGAAAGAGAGATAAAGAAATAAATTCAAAAAAGGAATTGAGGGCAAAATTAATCCTTTGGACATTCACCCGACTGTGGTTACCCCCTCTATCTTTTTTTTATCATGCACAAATAATTAGCTTACAAGAGGGGAGAGCGGAGCCACCATTTTTCAAAGGAGACAAACATATTGAATGCAAATTGCCAAAGCTTCATAGGAAATAGATTGTTTATTAATGGCCTGGTAGGTTCATTATGTAGCACACAGGGTGCGGGAGAGAGAGAGAGAGAGGCATCATGGGTAATGGCTTTGTAGGGCACAAACAATAAATGCTTGTTACGGCGGAGGAGGCAGGTTTATCCGGTGCTCAATCTTGTCTGAGTGCAGCAGCAGCAGCAGCAGCGGCAGCAGCAGCGTCGCCTGCTTGCAGGGCTCCCTGCATGCCTGTATACGAGCCCAAACTACTCGCAGGTATGAATGGGAATCAATAGTATTCATGCCTCAACACCCAGCCAGGGATCCTGTCTCCTTTATGAATGGAAAGCTGTGGAGCTTAGTACACTCTATTAAATGAACAGCTGGATGAGTAGCACTCGGCTGTTCACACCACCGCAAGCTTCACCTGTCCATGGTAGGTGGTTAGGAGACTGATTCTGCAGGGACGCAGCAGCGCGGAGGCTATTTATCTGGTGGCGTCTTGGTATTCTTGGTTTAGGAGTTCAGATTATCTTTGAAATACATGCAAACATATCAAGACTGGGCCAGAAAGACCACTGTTAAAATAAAAGAGATTACATATTGTATATATTTTTTTTAAAGCTCCAGCATGTATAAGAGTTGGGGTTTATTGTCAGAAATAGAATTTAATATTCAAAAGTAAATGTTTCATTTGTGTATAAAAATAAGATTTGTTGTGTTTTCGTAATCTACAGAGGGAACGGGATCCTCTTTCAAGGAGTCTGCCATGTTGTGCCACCATATTTCTAGAGGCTGTACTCACTACCTTTACACTACCTACACTACCTTACCCAGTACCAAGTAGTATCAAAACTTTTCCAGTCAAACAATACCTGCATTTGATCCTTTGTACCCAGATCTAGCATGCTAAGATGCCACCAAAATGTTTAAGACTACGGCTATATTGCTGCACGCCTGTGACGTCTGATTAAAATAAATGCATAAAATGTGTATGGATTATTTCAGGACTGCTTAACAGTACCCAGCCCTAACAGCAGCCCGGAACAGACAAATCAAACACTGGCTCTAAATAAAGCCTTTTGCAGTTTTCATAAATTTTGCTGCCACCACAGGTTCTCCTACACGCAATTTGCAAGCCGAATGCTAGATGCCACTAAATCCCACACACAGGTCCTTTAAACTGATAGTTCAGATTTTTCTGAAGTGGGGTTGTATGAGTATGTGCTGCTGCAGACAAGGTTGCAGCAAAATGTATTTCAGCCAAAAAAAAATCAATATCAGTTTAAATGTAGGCTATATTTGAAGCTATTTGAGTTTTGAATGAATCAAAACTAACCTTTAAACCACCAGAGTCACAGAATAACACAAACAAACTACCTAATCAAGGCAGCAGTAGACCAGTAACTCCCGTGTTCTGCAAGGTAAAATTACTTATTTTTCCAAAGGAGTCTAGTTGCTTTGGAAAGAGCGATATTTGGCTTACATAACAGCGGTTACCCGTTGGAAAAGGCTGCTAAATATAGCATACATTTAACTGGTATTGATTTTTTTTGGTGGTTAAATGTTTTACTGCTGACCCTGCCCACATCAGGACATTGCTCAACTTCCTACGCTGCTTCTCCAAACTGCAGGCGTGCCGACCGCCATCTGCTGCAGGTAACTCACAGACTATGGAGTCATACAGCCCCACTTCAAAAAAATTCAAACTATCCTTTTAATGCCAACAAATCCCATGAAAAGACTAAAACCAAAGTATGTTATTCCTCCGTGCCATAGAGCTCCATTGTTGTCCAAAAATATTAAAAACACATCAGTGTAATCACACTGTAGTTTATTTTGAGTTTATGCTCACTGGAACAACAAATGTGGATTAATCCGCCGATGAAAATAGTCCCAACAACAGCACAATTTAGTCATGTTTAAGCAACATTTACTCAAACCTACCTGTTCAGGAAATCACTGAGCTGTTTTTAAAATATAAATCTGTATATATATTTAAAGATGGCTTCAATAGGAACCGATTGGCTTTTGGGCTGAGAGATGAACTAAGAAATCGTTGTTCTGATCTTTTCATGGGAATTGCTGACAATCAGAAAATTATAGAATAACAGCAGGCTTATTACTGGCTCCTTTAAATGACCAATTAAATTACCGTGGATGTGGATATTAATTGAATAATTAAAGCTTATATATAGCACCATATAGCAAAGATGTTATGTCCTGTTTGTCCAAACTTTAAAACGTGAGGTGAGAATAGTTTAAACCTCCAAATGAATTTCAACCAAACTACATTTATTTGCAAAACATGCAAGAGACAATTATTCTTATCCTGAATTCTAGTACATTTAAAAGAAATTTAATGGAGAAAAGCTGAATAATATGGGACCAAAACTTCAAAGAGGACCTGGTCCCCACACAAGCAATTTCAATTACATAAGCTCGAGGATCAATCCGCCAATGAAAATAGTCCCTAACAATGGCACAATTCAGTCATGTTTAAGCACCATTTACTAAAAACTACAGTGACCAACTGTTTTAGGAAATTTCTGAGCTGTTTTCAAAAATAAATCTGTATATCAGGGAGCTTTAATAGCAACCTTCAGGCTGACACACATTGTTAGTTCTTGTCTTTCATGGGAATTGTTGACGATAAGAAAATTAAAATAACAGCAGGCTTATTAATTGTCTTGGATGTGGACATTAATTGAACATGTAAACGCCTCCATTGTGCAAAGAGATAATATCCTGTTGGTCCAAAGCTGGAAGTGTGAGGTAAAAGTAGGATTACTAAACTACGTTTATTTGCAAAACATGCCAGAGAACGTCATTCTTATCCTGAATTCTAATACATTTAAAAGGGATAAATGATAAAACCTGAATAATGCAGCACCAACACCCACGCTTCATAGAGGACTCGGCCCCTAAACAAGCAGTTTCAATTCCATAAGCTTGAGGACCTGCAGCCTGCTGCTGGATTAAGTGAATTGTGAAACAGCTCAATAATGAATTGATTGACAGGGCTAATGATTCACAACTTGGGTTAGAGCTGCAACAACAAAAACAATAGGGAGGGAGGGAGACCGAGAAAGAGAGGCATGGTGGATGCAGCTCTCCAGGACCAGGCTTAGGGACCACTACTCTCAGCCAATGTACACACTACACTAATGCCATCATTAGGAAACAGAAGAAGAACATGGTAATGAAGCAGCTGGTGTTCTAGTTCACTTACCTTGGATCCTCGCTCATTAAAGATAATCTCCACATCTAAAATCTTTCCAAATTGCTGCAGAGAGAAAAGAAAGAGAGAAGACAGGAGCGGGGCAGAGATGGAGTTAGAAAGCCTCACTAGCTGTGAATTCATGAGAAGGACGACTGGAGAAAGAAAAACCATTAAGGCAATATGGAAATGTTACTTTTGTGAAGGAAATGGTGGTCAATTTGCATTTGTTAGCTTGGCAAACAGTTCTTGAAGCTGGCTGGCATGCTTTAAAAAGAGAACTCATAGCTGCTGCTTTAATGCATTTGTGTGTTTCTATCAATACTATATGAAACGAGATCACAGGATCTGTAAAAATATCAAATCTTTGATTACATATCAGCATTTCTGAAGTTTGTTTGTTCGCTTGTTTTAACACAAAGGAGAAAAAGGAAGCATGGGATTATATTTTGATGTGGTGGGAGATACAGAACCCCCTTCCACCTTCGCGATCACCTGGGGAAAACTCACTTCTTCTTCAAGTCTCCAGAGCAGATAACCGAGCTCTGACTTGTGGAAAGTTTGGAGAATCAGTTCTGAATGTACCTCGCTATCCTTTTATATGCCTCCTTTTTCTTTATTCTCTCTTCTTCTCTTTGTTTGTTTGCTCTCACAGTCAACAGGACCTAAGGGCCAGTCCCCAGGGGTTAACATGCTCCAGCCTTTCGATTTAACAGGCCTGCCTCTGGATCATTAGAAAACAGAGGAATGAAAGTAAACTGTAAGTTCCTCTAATGAGTGGAGTGAGAGCGACTTTTAATTGCTGTCTACAATGGCCGTATTATTTCATTAAAAGTAATTACCCTGTCAAGCGGTCCGCGTCGCCTTCATTTCGGCACAACAGGGAAGAAATGGGCCTTCCATGTGGTCGACGCTCAATGGGAATGGATGGATCGTTTGACTGAGCCACTAATAGGGGTTAGGAGGAGCTGGCTATTATCTGGCTGAAGTGAGTGGAGTGGGCTCGAGGAGGTGAGGGTTTATGGGTTAGCGAAGAAACATATGTTCCCTCCCACTTGGAGGGGTTATGCGGCGACCTCACCACATCAAGTTAAAGGAAAAAACAAGGCTCGGTTATTTAAAACCTCCTCTTGTTTCAGCAGGGTGCATCTCCTCCCCCCTCTATATATCCGCTCCTGAAAGGAGATTCCATAGATCCTATCCACACATCTGTCTCATATGGCGCTCAGCTTCATTGATTCGAATGGGAAGCGTTGGCTCGATCGCACACACAAGCATTTATATCCCAGCGTGATGCCCCCTTCTTGCCTGAGATGACAATGCTTTCCCCACGCAATGTGCAGATGCTAATTGTTTTAACCGAGCGTAATGGGCTTGTGGCGTCGATTAATTAGTTTCAGAGGAAGTCGTCTTTGTGGATTTCCACATGGCGCTGGGGACTGCTCGCTGCTCACCAGTGATCTCATGCACTTCCATCCCCACCCACCCACTCACACACACATTCGCATACACACACACACACACACACAGAAACAGCTGCATCAGCAGCACCGATAAACAATAGCTTCAATGGGAGGAGCCTCCAGAGGGAGGACGGGGAGGTTGGGGGGGTGGGGGGGGCTGACGTCATCTAAGAGGCTGCAGCCAGATCCATCCATCCAGAGACTATAAACATTCAATACTGATACAGAAAATAAAAGCATCCACAAGTTAAAGGACCAGAACAGTGTTTTTTCATGTTTTATTCCAGTCATTCCCACACAGGAGGTTTTATTTAGGTCCCCAAATAAATAAAAGAGTATGGAGGAAATTCTACAAATTTAAGATTTATATCTGCATTGCACCTTTTATAAAGCATCTAAAATGTCTCAATTGTTTTACTGATGAGAGGAAAAAAAACAGTTTTCCTGTTTCTCCTATTTTGTTTTCATGATGAGAGGAAATAAAAACAATGAGACGGCCTGTTAATTCAGCCTTTCTAAAGTTTTGTATATGTTGCTGTATATGTTTTCAATAAAGCGTCAAGATAATATAAGGTGATGCAGAAATGGCAGTAAAAATGGGTCGTCATGGTTTGTCATTTCCAGGGAAAAAAAAGCTTGAGAAACACTGTTTTATCCCACTTATCACATATATATTTCTTATTTTTATATTACAGCTGACCATTTTATAAACCATGTTCCTACATTTAAAGGTAACATACGTATATTTCCTCTGGCCTGCGGTGCTAATTCTCCATGTGAGTCGATGATTTTTGAAGATATCAGCCATGGAGACGTCTGCCGTCTCTCAAATGTCACAGCACTACATGGCACTCGGCTTGTTGTGCTCAAAGCACTGAAAAAAATACATTTTAAAACCTCAAAAGCAATGTCAGAAATCATGACCTGGTTGCTCGAGATAATCCGCAGACTTTGTTGTGAGAAGTTTCAGGTAGGAACTATTTTCTTTTTCAGTAGAAAGAAAGTGGTTCTGGTAGATTCTACCATGGAAAGAAAATAATATCTACATGAAAGTCACACCATAACAATCTATATGGATAAATTACACTACAGGTAAGAGGGGAAATATGTATTTTTGTTTTTTGTATGTTACTACCTTTAAGACATTTGAATGCCTGTTTATTTTCATTCATTTCACTTCATTCAAATATCGGGTACGATAAATCATATTATTGGCCTATTCTGCTTTATTGGTCTATTGAGTAAGGCTGTCATGATTCTCCAAATCCACAAATCAATTTGATTAGATTTTTCGATTTATACATATTTTTTAGCACTGATCGCTCTGCATTGTTAGACTATCGAGTCTCGGTTTGTCAAGATCAACAGATCATTGGCTTTATGCCCTGAAAACTGTCATTTACATTTTTAAACTTCTTTGAAAAAATCATCTATGTGATTTTGAGCGTGATATAATAGCCACTAAACTATGCTGTGTTGTTTTTGCTGTGTTTTTTCTTCAGACGTGCCGGATGTCTCAAGTGGGCAGGGTATAATAAACTTTATATATATGGTTCTTTTCAAAAAAACATGGAGACTTGTTGATTCTGTCTTTTTGATTTGATTATTGAAAGTGAAAGCTCATTTCAATTGATTTCCGAGGTAATATTTACATTGTGGCACCCCTATGTCAGAGTATATTAGCCAATAAGCATCTGCTCTAATAATTTCTGATTTGACAGATTATGTCAAAGCATTTAATTCTAGTTCTTAGGCAACATGCTATATAAAAACCAAAGAGCTGTGGAATATTAAATCATCCATCTTTGCACACTACATCTGAGCCTTTCTTACCCTCAGGTGTGCATAAACTGGTTATTTGAACTTCATTTTAAAATATAAAAATGTAAAATTATCGGTTATATAATTGGTGTCAGCCATGAGAAGCTGGTAATTATCATATCGATTGGAAAAAATCCATATTGTGCCTCCTTACTTCTGTTGTATTGTTGTTATTAAGAATAATTCTACACTTAGAATACATCACAGAGAAATATTTATATTGGATTGATATTTGATATTTACACAAATATTAAATGAAGAGAAACCAATGGATGCCTGCAATAGAAAAAATAGTCTTGTAAACACACTGGTGTGGTCCTTTGATGCAGCATTGACTTGGGTTTTTTTTTCTAAATGAAATTACACCACGCTGTCATCCCGCCGCCTTAAATCTTCTCGTGTGGGAGCAACAAACAGGGTCGAGGCCGCGGCGCCTCCACCTTTGATTAGCTTGAATATCTTTAAGCTCTTCAGAAACCTATAATTACGCTACAGCAGCCCTGTGTATTCAAACAGTGGAGTGCCGGCGTGGAGCGTGTTCGCACACAGCAGTCAGTGTGACAGCAGGAAGGGGGGGAGGGCAGAGGTCCTGATTGCTCCGGGGAATGCTGTGAGAGCCCTTACATGCACTGAGAGAAGCGCTGCTGAAGAACCCAGTCACACAAACGAGGGCACCCTCAAGCAGCGCAGCATGGGCGCCGCACAGAGCTCGTTGCTCGCTCGCACTTGGAGTGTTTTCATTTCCCCCGCACTCGCTGGCTCTCAGAGATCACAGTTTCTAATTACTGATTAAGGTCCGCTGTGGTCGTCCTAATGAGCCCTTCATTCAGCGCCTCGTTAAAGGCTCACAGGTTCCTCCACACCCTTAATCCTGTGGCGTGCAGGGTGCATCTCAGGCCATCCCTTCTTGTTTTAGGGTGCCAGCCCCGACGCTTTCTGCTGGTGGAGAAACCTGAGAGGGTTTCTCCGTGCCGCGTAGGAGCAGATGGAGCTCCTGGCGGGACTTTGCCTTGCTGTAAGGGCCTTCTCTAGTGGGCCGTGCAGCACCTCCGCACTCCTTCTACTCTTTCTTCCTGCCCGCATTCTGTGGGTTTCACTCATGCGCGACAGTAATGGCGTATTGAGCCGGTGGTGCTCCAGAAGCCATTAGAGCTAGAGGGATGAGGCTTTGCACACGCTGATCGCACAAAGGCCCATTGTGGAGGCCATGTCAGAGGGTGGAGCAGACCAGCTCTCTCCTTGCCAAGCTCTACCCAAGACAATCAATCCCACAATCCTCCACTATGCCAACCACCATGAAGGGAAGGGCATGTAGCAAGAAGGAACGGGCACCACGTGGGTGAGGAGGGTGATTGAGGGGAGCTGGGTGGGCTGCGATCAATTTTGTATCGTATATCTGCATGCGGCGGCCAGGCACACAAAGCCTCCGAGCTAATTACTGAGGCGATTTGGATTCCACACGACCTGCACCGGAGCTGGGAACAATAAAGCCAACAATCAGAGAGAGAAAGAGGGAGACAGAGCAGCCATGTTGTCTGCAATTTATAAAGCCACAGCCAGGCCTCTCGAGTAATTAATATCATCAGCTGGATGTTGTCTTCATAACGATGAGAATTAACGCCTCTGGGTGCTAATGGTCCAATTAGCGCATAACATTTAAAGTACATTTTTGGCAATCGTCTCCATTCAAATCCATTATCGTTATTGAATTGGGGATGTTTGGTTCAATTCTTATTGAGGCTTTTGTGAGGCACAGGGGTGAGCTGTTGAGCTATTCATTGCCTCATTAATTGGGCACGACACAGAGAGAGAAAGAGAGAGTATCTGTTGAGGACCTCTGGTATGCTGATATGTAATCTGATAGCATTTATCTGCAGCTGACCACTCTGTATGTGTATCCTCTAAACTGGTAATCAGGGAAAATAAGATAAGAGGACAGAAGAAATTAAAGCTAATTCTGTTTTGTCGGCCTTTCTTTCTTTTTGTTAATTGTTCTCACCAAGTTAATTGCTGAGATCTGGGGAAACTCAAAGCAGTCAGAAGATCAGACAGGTTTTAAACCAAACTCAGGTGACCCAAACCTCTTTGGGAGAGAAGATAACGATGAACAATAAGCTTATTACTGTACAGGGTGCCATATCTTAACCAGCTGTTTTTTTTTCTTGCATCACTAACTGATAACTGATAGAGATCAACAGTGACGGCCCTCTTTTTCAACCACTCCAGTTCCGGAAGTGAATTTCTGCATTAATTCCCTCAATTGATATTTCAGAAAATCCTTATACAAACAGTTCTAAGCCTGGAACCAAACCAAGCTTCTACGAGATGAATCGTGACTATAAAATATTTGAATTGGAGCAAAAAAATGAGAAAAGGGGGCAAAAGTACAAGACTGTGCACATAATTATTTTAAGAGTGAAGGAACTACTCATCCCACAAACCATTGCAAATAATACAGCTTTTTTTTTGTTTATATTGTTAATAACAGTGTTGGAATATGTTGTAGTCTATGTTTCATGTGTATATAAATTATATTCACTGCAGCATAACAACATTATTAGTATGACTCGTGCCTAGTTAGCCAGCCTCCTAGCAGAACTACCTGTTCACGAGGTGGTTAACATTTCCATGGTAACCAAGCGTCACCAATCAGACACGTCACTGTTACACTTTGGGATTGTGGGTAGTATAGTTCTTCTCCAGGGAATCGCAAATGTGGCTTCTACAGCAGCATATAGCATCGCTTCACAATCTCGTAGCTCGTAGTCAGTCTACCTTTGACGGTTATGAAATTATGACTAATAATCTAAATCCTATATTCAGAATATAAGTGGGATTTTCACTTCCAGAACTTCACTTCACTTTTTCTTTACTGTTCATGGTTCTCTATTTCCTAACAATGGAGTTACTAGATGCTGTTTGAGCAATCGCCTCTCTCATTAGATTCGTGGCCTTTGTTTTGTGATTTATCCCCAATTCCACTTTTTTTAATAAGCCACAGACTCTATTTCATAATAGTGTAATTAATTCTTCTGATGTTAGTGGAGGTGTTGTTTCTTTCAGGGGAGGTGGGGCATATAAAACATTAGAGCTGAAACCATTAGTTGATTAATCGATCAGCTGTCAGCTATTAAAACTAATCGCCAGCTATTTTGATAATTGTTTTGAGTCAGAAAATATGTCCAGATTCTCTGATTTTAGTGAAGAAAAAAATAGGGAGTACTGCACTGGGTCGAAAAACATCAGGTGCTCATCGAGTATAGGGCCAATAATTAAATCACATTAAAGCAATGACTGTCCAGCTTATGGATAATGAAAGTGTACAGTGAAGTCATTGCTTTATTTTCTCTGATTTAGCCTCTCAAATGTGAATATTATTATGACAGTAAACTGAAAATATTTGGGTTGTGGAGAGCTGCAATGATTAATCTCTTAATCACATAGTTTTTAAGAAAAAAGTCTAAATTCTCTGATTCCAGCATCTTTAATGTGAATATGTTTTGATTTCTTTACTCCTCTATGACAGTAAACCGAATATATTTGGGTTGTGGGCAAAACAAGACATCATCTTAGGTTTTGGGAGACACTGATCGCCATTTTTCACCGTTTTCTGACAATTTATAGACCAAACAACTAATCCGTTAATCAAGAAAATAATCAGACAGAGATCAGACGAATTAATCAACAATGAAATAATCTTTAGTTGCAGCTTTAGTTATGAAGGCATTTGCGAATGCCTTGGGAAACAGTCATAAACATATTTCACCATTTTCTCAGGTTTTGTGGACCAAACAACTAATTGATTAAGTAAGAAAATGGTTGACTAATTAATCAGTTATGAAGTTGAAGCCCTACCCTGAAATGAAGAGTATTCCCAACATTTCTGGCGAGCTAAATTCCAGTTTTACAACCCATCTGGTCGCTTGACTGCTTGTGTTTCAGACTGTGTTGTAGCGTAGTTCCCAGATCACAGAAATGAACTTAGCGAGTACAGTGTTATCATAACAGCAGATGAAGGCCAAATCTACAAAAATGAGAAGCAAGTTGTAATAAATTGGAATTTTCCTTCGAGGTACTCACCCCAAACATTTGCCTTAGGTCGGGGTCCCGGAAGCGGAAGGGAATGTTGGAGACATGTAACCTTTTGGGCTGCTGCTTCTCTGAAGAGTCTGAGTGCTGGAGCTGGAGCTGCTGAGAGCCCTCTGTTTGCGTCACATCATCTGTCTGCCGGAGGGAAACAAACACAGAGAAGACACAAGCTGCTCATTAGCTGCTACAGTATACTGTACCTCCCGGTCCTGAAGTATGGGAAGGGAGTCGGGGGGTGGGGTGGGGGGTTGAAATGGGAGGGTGGGTGCGGGGTGTAGGGTGGGGTGGGGAGCCCTGGCTAACTAACTTACTCAGCGTCTGCCATTTTTCAATCCGCCGAGAAAGCCAAAGCGATAAACAGCCGATGACTTATAGTGTCAAACCTGAGGTTGTGCATTACAAATCCACTTATTAATCTCTTGCACTTAGCTCTTGAGCAACAGGGAAGATTGAAGGCGCTGACAAAAAGGCGTGGATATAGATCCCACAGAGCCCTGACATGTCTAGACTAAAGACACATTATTGGTGACGTTTGCACACAGCCATCAGAGTGCGAGGCCCAAAGCCCTCAGCGTTGTTGTTTCCATCATTATGCGAATGCTATGCTGACATTTCTATATAAATGACGTGTCTGATGTCAATGACAAATTCCACTTGTTTCTCTCTGTGACACCAGTGATGGATTTCACTGAGGGCGCTGGCGGCTTGTCTGTTCAGACGGACCTTGTTTTTGAGGCAGTTTCTTTTTCTGATGTGTTTTCTGTTGACAAAACCTCATTGGTCAACAGTAGAGTTTATCCTCTCTTTTATGCACCATCGTGGCAAAATTATTTCATATTCTCATATTTGGCAAAAGAGGTCAGAGTCTTCGGGGTTCTTATAGGTCCTTACACTTTTCAAGGTTTGAAAAGTGTTGGATTTGGACAGAGTGCTTGAAACCACTTGAAATTGTAATTGCATTACGTTCATAACAAATCGCTGTCTTTTCTGAATAGTTTGCTCTTTAGATAAAGAAATAAAAAATAAATCACAGAGAGCCTGATTAGTTTTGCCTTTAGCACAAAATGAAGATGACTCTGCTCAAGCCTCGCTTGCCTGTGTGTGCCTGCACTTACAGTGAGTGGGACACAAACGGACGAGAACATGCTGAGTGGCTGCTCTTTCAAAACATTTTTTAAAAGATTTTATTGAAATGGAAGTCATTTGTCTATTGATAGCTTGAGTGATTGTGTTATATTGGCTCAGCCATGTTAAAAAGGACGCCAAGTCTACTTACAGATGATCACAAAACATATTTTTGTTTATAGCACAATAACATCTGATTTAAGGTGCTGAAATGAAATTATAATTTTGTATTTAATTATGTAATTTACCACAGCTATAAGGTGCTTGAAAAGCTTCAAAATGCAGCTTGAAAATGCTTGAAAAGTGCTTGAATTGGACTTTGGAAAAGATGTAGAAACCTTGGGTCTTTCAAAACACATTTGACTTTTCATATAATTGTTTTCTAACCTGCCAATTCTGTGGTGAAGGTTTAGTTAAGTTTAGGCAACTAAACTATTTGGTTAAAAGAAGAAGTTGTTAAATATCGTTCAACATTTTGGGAGGTGCTGTTGTTTTCCTTTGTTTAAAAGAGTTGAATCAAACTCATTTAGGAGGGTTTAAGTGTTAACATAGACCCAGGAGCCTATTAGCCTAGCTTAGCACAAAGACTGGAAGCAGTTAGCCTGGCTGTGTCTGAAGTGAAAAATTACAGCCGTGAGCAGCAATTTTGGGGTCCGAGCTGATTGTGAGCATTTCTTATCATAAATAAGAAACAAACATCCAAAATCCAAAAACGAGAAGCACTTGAAAACAAACAACGTGCACAAATGACCATATTGCTGGCCACGCGGGATTAAAACCCCTCAGACAATATTGTGCAAACAGTACAAATTACAGCAAGATATTGAATATCTATTGATATCTACCATTTAGTGAATGTCGGGTGGAAGCATTTGAACGAGGACTGAGATTAAGTTTGGGAACTGTAGCTATTACGGTTTCTGAGATCCAGATAGTTTAAAAGAAGTAGAAGAAGGAGGAGGTAAAGAATAATCATCACAGATACAGTATGGTTCCAGGAACGTAGCAGTTTGGATCCCTAAGAAACACCTTTTCTAAACCACAGCTGGGTGCAGAGACTTGCTGGAGTCTTGTTGTCACAGTGAGGTTGCCATGTTTGGTACCACCTTGCCTGAAACCTGAGAGCTGTAACTACAAATTGTATCTTGCAACCATCTCTAAAGCTGAAAATGCTGCACAGAAGTGCTGAGCAGATGAATCAACTACTTCTTTAGGAAACATGAGCCAAAATATCTAGAGCCCAGTGGAGAACATCCTGTCTTTTAACATGATCGTGTGGTTTGGTAATCTGAACTTTGAGACGAGGAACAAGACACACGGCCTCCAAAAATTTACAGAAAGCACAAAAGCGGCTTAGTAGTATGCTTGATGAACTCTTAAGAAGAAAAGCTGATATAATTATTAACAATTATACCCACTGAACAGTGAATTTGAACTTTTGCCCTCAGTGAGACGTTACAGATTACTGATGGCAGCAAATATCTACAAGAAATCCTTTGTCCCAAGTGCTGTCAAGGCAATTAATGAAATTAGGACAGGACTCAGACACAGAGCGGTGCTTCTGACTTTGCTGCAGTAAATAATGTGATATGGTGTATAGTGTGGACTCACGCATTGTGAGTTGTATTTTTATAAATGTGTACACTGAGATGATGTACTGTTTTATACATCCCATCTTGTATTTTCAGGACATGTTTTATGGTGAAACTAAAGGCACAATTCTACACTGTGGACAGTAAAGTTTTCGTATTATTTTCAAGAAATATTATCATTTCATTTTATCACACTTCATTACATTTTATGAAGAGACAAAGCACAGTTAATTAGTGAGCTGCATGTGTGTTGGCAGGTGTAAATTTAAACTTGGAGACTGAGAGACAGTCATGGCTAAAAGAAAGCAATCATCAACAAACCTCTGATCTCTGATCTGCAGCTTGACTTCCTGCAAATTTATGACAGCACTGGACTGCTTTTGTTAATTGAAGAAATGGTTTATTCATTTTGGAAGGCACGGTTATCTGCTTTAGTTCAGGAGACAATTAGCCTAGCTTAGCATGAAGACTGTAAGCAAGGGAGAACAGCCTGGCTAAATCTTTAAAACATAGCTGCAAGTGGCAATAACAGGGTCCAAGGAGATTCCGAGCATTTGGATTAGGGCTGCACAATTAATCGAAATATTGTCAAAATCCCATAATGGCCAATTAACTAGTTAATTAGTCAACTGTATGCACGTTGGTAGGTGTATATTTGAACTTTTGAGAGAGACAGTCATGGCTAAAGGAAAGCAATCATCAGCAAAGCTCTGATCTCTGATCTGCCTGACTTCCTGCAAATCTATGACAGCGCTGGACTACTTCTGCCTCTGAGAGAGGACAGTAATTGCTCTCATGACCACAAGAGGTCACTCGTCAAGAAACCATTAAGTTTGTTTTTTTAGCATTTGAACAAACAGCCAGTGGTGTGGTTTCTCTGGCGGGAACAGTCTCCACTCTGCATCAGCGAATGATTAAAATTACCAAGAATGAAGCCTGATTTGGTGCCGGTGACTCAGAGAAGGACTATAACAACACACAGAGAGGAGTGAAGAATGAGAAACGAGAGAGTGGAAGTGGCAGATATTGAGCACAAAAGCTGTTTGAATGTGATATGTAAACTGCAAGGTCTCCTGGGAAGTGCTCTCTGAGCATGGCAAACACACTATACACTGGCTGAGAAGTCACATACACAGACACAATCTTGTACTGAGATACAGACGTGAAAAGGGAGTAGGTTGTTGCCAGAGTACAAACGGTTCAAATGACACGTGCGCACGCGCCACACACACACACACACACACACTGATAACCCTCACCCTGCTCTGAGGCTGTCAGATGGCTGCAGGCCACTCTTAGTGATACATTTCCCACCATTTAGGAAATGGGGTAGGGATTTATTCATTATAATTCATCATCACAGTATTATCATTATCATCATGATCGTAATGATGATCGCCTTTATTATTCTCATTATCATAATCACAATCTCCACTGTAATGGCCGTCATTTATTTGGTTTTTATGGCCCATTCCGAGACGGTGACATACATTGTTAAGAGTGACAGTTGTTTGATTCAAGGTCCCACTCTGTCTCAGCCTGCAGCCATCCAGGTAGGGCAGGTTGGTGGCGGCTACCTTAAGTCCCACCCGGGCTCGAAAGCATCCGGACCGGAGGTTAACAAGTGGTGAAGGACAGCGGGGCCGGATGGACGCGCTGAGCAGGCTGGCCGGCTGGTAAGGAGTGGATTTGTGACAGAGAGAGGCGGGCGGAGGGGTCTTAACTCTGCCGTGTCCTCGCGTGCTGGAGGTTAATAGCCTGAGTAGCCATGTTGGGCCCCGGGGGTGACACATTGCAGACAGATGCTGGGACCGTGGAGGGTGACAAGGTACCAGAGCCCCACGGGTCAATCTGTTTCATCGGTCACACATGACACTATCGACCTTTAGCGTATGTTGCCAGACTACTGAACACCTCTGTCCTCCAGCTCTGTCTGTCTGGCTTTTTATCACGGCGAGCGCAGTCGCATGTTTGCAAACATCCAGATTAACTTTCACTCGGCGCTCAGACAGGCCGGCAGCACGTTGACATCGGGGGCAAATACACATGCGGAGAACACAAATACTGAATTGCTGACTCCCAAGCTGCATCCTACTAACTCAATAAGTTGGAGTGTCACTGAGATCCAGGATGCCTGCCTCTGTGCGCCGCTCCCGAGGCTCCAGCCTGCCTGGTTGTGAGATGGTGGTGTTGCAGTGGAAAATAATTACCTCTGTATTACCATAGGAGGCCACCTTCAGTGGCACTTTACTGTCCCGACAGCTGCTGTCACGGGGAGGAGGAGGAGGTGGGATGCAAAACACGCCGTCACCGCCAAAGCCAGCAAACCAGAGAGTGAGAGAGCTGTCAACTCCGGCAACTCTCCGGCTTCCTGTTCAGTCATTTCTCTAAAAGACTCCCTTGCTGTTATTTGCAAATCGCCTGCAAAGTGCTCTGCTCAGCACTTTCCCCCTCCTCGCAGAGTGGCATTACAAGAGCATAATTGAAACTATCTGATTGGAATGCTGCCAAGCAGGTAGATTACATCCGATTAAATAGGGGGGGATACTGAGTCTTCGCTCACAAGAATTATAATGCCTGAGCTTTAATTCATTATTTTTCCTCTCCCAGTCCTCCACTGTTTGTTTTCTTTTTCTAAAGGAGCTGCAAATATATCTCCTCCTCCATCACCTGAGAGAGCAGGGGGTGTGACGGGAGTGAGTGTGGAGCAGAGGGGCCGCCCCCACCTCCTCCCCCTGATTCATTTAAAGTAGTGAAAGGTGGAGGAGTTATTTTAGGCACTCAGGTGACAGTTAAAATCCTGTTTTTTTTTCTGCATGAACCAGGGGTGGGAAGTAAGGAAGTACAAATACTTTCTTGCTGTATTTGAGTAGATTTTTCAGGTATCTGTACTTCACTTGAGTATTTATTAAAATTTTTACCTTAACTCCCCAACATTTTAACACAAATTTCTGTACTTTCTACTCCTTACATTTTCAAAACAGGCTTGTTACTTTAGTTTTAATGCATTTGAAGGGAATAATCATTTATTTTTATTTCGTGTCAGCCCGCTGCATCCCTGTTTGTACTTTCATGTATCTGCTTCATTTTACTGTTCATGCTTGTATTTAGCTGGACAGGAGTCGTGTCAAGTTTCTGTTGAAATCCCAACATTTCCTGATTTTGTTGCTTCATAATAAAAGCTTTTAGATTACAAAATAAGGTGAATTTTATTGTGACTTATTTATAGGAAGTCAAATGTTTTTACATCGCTCAGGTGGTCGACTAAAGACGAGCACTTCATCAGTAAATACACGTCTTCAAGCTTGAAGTCAAGAAAAACGAGCAAAAAGTCGCAAAAGTTACCCACAGAGGCAACAAGCCTTTATTGCCTCTGTTGAGGCAAAAACAGCATGTGCACTTGAGTGTCGTGTTTCCATCGCTGCTGATCAGAGCCGATAAACTATAGCCGGACTACTGCAGAGTCATTTAAACCAGGAATGAATGCTGATTGTGCCCTTTCCCACTGACTACAAAAGCCAGATGTAACTGTGATTTTTGTTAAGTGTGAAAGGGGCTCTAAAGATTGATGTCAACCTAATGGATGGGACAATAACACATGACAAATTCTGAACGTATTCATCAGCACAGATCACGTAAAAGCACGACACACGTAACAAGATGAAAACAATGTAAAAGACGCAACAAGACGAGGAGACTTGACAGTGGAGAAAAATTGTCCAGTGAATCTGTCAGTTGCCTGTTAGAGGTTTTTTAACACTGCAGGACTGATTTTTAGACCCATTTTTTCAGAGCACATCTTGATTTAAAGAACTTTTGCGACCAGCCTCTGCTGCGGTTGAACAAAACATGTCGGTCGGCCCGTCGTTTCTTTCAATAAATATATTTTTTTTTGTTTGAAGTTGTTTGAAGAATGGTTTAAGTTTAATAGTCCTCAAGTTATATCAATATGGTGCAAGATTCAGTTATCTTTGCACAAAAACAGCTGGTAAAAATGTCCTTCAAAGGGCGACTTTTTACTTTTATACTTTGAGTACATTTCAGAGGCGGTACTTCCTTGACTAAATAGCTTCAGTCAGTACTTCTACTTTTACCACAGTCTTTTTTACACAAGTATCTGTACTTCTATGTGACCAGAGAGGCTTAAATGGACATGAAACTCTCCTTCTTGAGTTGTCAATACAAAAATTAGCCATTGTCTTCGAAAATATCTGGAAATTAAAAAAGTCAAGTTACAAGCATGTACATATAAAACCTGAAGAAGAGAAGTTGACTATAACTCTTAAGGTGTATTTATGTCAAACGCATCCGTGAACCTAAACAAGAACTTCGGTATTTTTCAACCTGGGCCCTATTTTCCCATGTTTTTGTGTTTTGGTCCAGTATTGACTGAGACCGCTGCAGCTGTCAGCCTGAAACGGGCAGCAACATAAACCGTATGGGGAAGTGTGACCTGTCAAAGTGCCACTGAGAGCCTCAGATTGTTATTCTAAGTGACTGTCAACATTATGGAAAGGATCCCTGTAGAGATAAGACCTTTTTTTTCCAGAAAAAGCCAATTTATTGCTCTCGCCAAAGCCACCAGACTCCAGACAGACAGAAACAAAATAAAACTCAATAAAACTGTCTTGGTTTGTCTTTCCACTGTTCCAACAATCACCAACTCTATTTTGGTTGAAATAAACCCTTAATTCACTGAGTTAGACGAGAAAATATTCTGGCTTTATATACCGCTCCTCATGTAACCTCCTTCTCGCTCCTCTGAAACGCTCTCATTCTGGATCACTTTGTCAGGTGAATCCAGAAACTATGAGGCAGCATTTTAGTCCGAACTGCAACAATGAAGTGTACTAACAGTGACTGAGGCTCATGGGTACCACAGAGTCATCCTCCATGCTAACCACACAAAATACATTTTCAGCTGTAATTCTGCATCACTGTTTTGGTTAAAATTCTGCAGTTTGTCTGCTAAATGAATTTTGGAAGTTCTGCACATTTGCAGCTTTAACTTTTCTTCTCTACTGTCAAGCAGAAATGAGAGATAACAGCTTTGTTTCTCCTCAAAGAAAGATAATCTGCATCTTCCCTTATTCATATGTTATAAACAAAAACAAATTCATTTAAATTTGTCAGCAGGCTCCGACAAATCTTCACAGTTTTCATTTAAAATTTGTGAAAATCTAATAAGCCTGATGATATTCTGTTGTTTTTGTTTTTTCATTGTCAACAAATCCCATCAGAAGACCAAACAAATAAAGAACCGATCCGACTAACAAGTACTGTGTGTTTGTGTATCACAGCCTGATACATCTTCTTCCTCTGTGCCATAGAGCTTCATAGTTTTCCAAAAACTTAATTAAAATTAAAAACACATCAGTGAGCCACACTGTTTCACTGGCTGACATGTTCCTTCATGACTACGAACACACTGTAGTTTATTTTGACTTATTCCCACACACACCATCCTGCTGCCACAAATTCTCACGAGAGCACCAAATGTGGATTAATCCACACGCTGAAAATAGTCCCCAACAAATGCACGATTAGTGAGAAGCTGTTTTAGGAAATTACTGAACCTTTTTTTTTTCTTGAATGAAACTATGTATTTCTGAGCTGCTTTTAAAGCTTTACGTCTTCAGTAGGAGCCAGTCGGCCTGGAGCTGAGATGCATAGAAGTCAGAAAGTTTAACCATTTACAGACAAAACTTCTCTTACTTTTGTTTGTTTCCATGATTTGTGCTTATCTTGTTAGTACCCATTGTTTTCTGGGATTCACCAAGAATTTTTTTTTTTATTATTATTTTTCACTAAGGTAGAAGAAAATATTACAAGTGGTTGAGAGCACTCTTACCAAAATTTAAAAAAAAATCTTGTCACTGTCCACTTTTGTTTGTCCAATGTAAGGAAATTTAAGTTTATTTTATTTAAGTTTAAGTGTATTTAAGTTCAAAGAATATTCAAATATTTATAATCATTACTTAGAATAATAGTAATAATTTATTTATAATTATTTGTTCTACTCATAATTAAAATATCTACAGTTATATAATAACCAAATATAATCCTCATATTCAGTGTTTCACCCAGGTTGACTTGATTGACTGCTTCCGGCTTTTGTCTTCTTAAATTCAATATTTTAGGGGTTTTAGACAGTCAGTCGGACAAAACAAGAAATTTGAGGACGTCTGTGGAGCCTAGATACTGACTTAATCTAATAAAAGCTTATTAGATAAGTTAAATATTTAAAATATAAGATTAAAAAGAAAATTTTCCTTTAAGCTTTTGTAAAAAATAGCAAAATGTTTTAATTTATTTTCCTTTATCACCAACCATTTGATCAAACCAATTAAAATTGAATTTATGTAACTCTTAAGTTTTTTTTTTTAATCCTTAACTCACTCACTTCAGTCACTGTGAGTCTCTGCTGACATTTACAGCATCACAATACTTTCACTTTCATTTCTGCTCAAGTTCTTCTTGCAGCCATTTTTTGGTGGCGTCTCTCCAGTTCTTGGGCAAACGTAAGTGAGTATTTACACACAGCACAACACCCTTACATAGTGTTTTGGGGGTATCACCTATGCTAACAAACAATCGGCCATGCCCCTCCAGTTTATGATCAAGTATGATTCATCATACAGCAAACCTGGGTGCTTAAAAACGTTTATTTTATCTGGAGTTTCTTTTTCTCTCAACAGAAAGTTAACAGAAAATATAAGCGACTATTAAGGAGAATACTGCTGCATGAGACCCATTGAAAGTAACAAAAATATAGAATAATACCAGCCTTATCCCTTAAATTATCCAGGCGAGTTTTTATGTTGATAACACTGAGGGTATCTATAAAATCTTTTAAAATGGGAGTTCACAGTGGGGGTAAATCAGTGGCTCCTCCCACCAACAGATAACACAGTCATCCCCTTTTTAATGGTGGCCTACATGCTGCCATCAGCACCGCCTCTGAAAGCTACACCGCTCAGGAGAGATGAGAGAGCGCGCCTATGTATGAATGTTTGCATGTGCTCGTCCATGTTTTCCGCATGCCCTTGTGTGTTCGTGTGTGTGTGCGTCTATGTTATCACAGTCCCCCAGAATACCCTTTGGAAAGTCTTCATGCCGCTGACACGGGCTGTGAAAAATCTGGAATTGAGTGCTGCCCTAACGCCACTGCCTTAATTTGTTATCTGAAAAGAGAATGATTACTCATGAAATTCAACCAAACCTCAGACTATTTGAACTGAGCCAGATAACGAGCTCAGTTTTTTTTTTTTTTTTTTTCTCCAGCAGAGCTCCCTGGCAGCCCTCTGCTACCCTCATCTCTAAGGATTTGGAGAAAAGTTGGGGGCTGCCTCTCTTCCTCAAGTCGCCTGCTTTCAAGTCAGCGTGTTTGAACATGGCACAGAGCGAGGTCCCAGAGGTCTGGCTCTGGACAACGCCACCTTCCCAGTATAGACAAGTGACTGGTAGACACAGACAGAAACAGAGAGGAGAAGCAGAGACAGTCCCCGCGCCTCATTAAAACATACACTCTCTCCGTTCTCTGCGGGGAATTCACACAGAATCCATACGTTTCACTGAATTCTCACTCTCTCTTGACTCTTTTTAAGTCTTTAAGTCGAGAAGATGTGCAGAGTAAAGCGTCGTCGTGGGGTAGAGGAGCTGAGCGCAGCAGAGTTGAGCCAAGGGAGGAGGGTGAGGGGGGGGAGTCGCAGTGAGTCGCTGATCTGCTCCCTCAATCTGTGTTTCTGCAGGGTGCCCTAATCAAAGGCACCCGGGCCCGTCTGTGGCACCCAGAGCAAACAGGCTGGGTCTGTCATTAAAGCTGGGGAACACAGTGGTGGGCGACACTACACCAGCGGCCCCTGAGGATTAGACTTCTCTGTTTACACCCCACTAATCTCATCCCTCTGTCCTGCCAGAGAAAAGATGGGTGGAAGTGGGGAGAGCGTGGATGCAGAGAATGAAGATGGAGGAAAGCGAGGACGGCGCAAGAGGGGAAAAAGCATGAAGGCAAGCAAGGCGAGCTCTCATCTCTCCATGGCCACCATCTCTGGGCTTTCTTCACAGCGGGTGAACAGATGAAATGAAATCAAATGCGAAATGGAGAGAGAGGGGAGACGGTGAGAGATAGCGAGCGGAGGAGTGGGGAAAGAAGAAGGAGGAGGAGGAGGAGGAGGAGGCTGAACCTCCTGCCAAGTCTCTCCTCACTTTAAACTCTCTTGTGTGTCAGCCATTACTGTAAGTGCGGCGCATAAGCATGGAGCAGTTGGAGAGCGTCACACAAATCTTCAAATCAAACATTGCTACATTACAGGGCGATGATAATACGCCACGCGACACTATCGCTCCGCTTGTGCTGCATAAGCAGTTTTTCCGCCGCCAAATGTTGGTAGCCGTGCGGTAATTGTGAGGCTGGGAAAATGGAGTTATTAACAATGCTCTTTATGAGTGACCCAGATCCCTCTCAGGAGAGCTGTGGCCTCGCCGTGACCTCTCCCAGCAGGTGTTTTCATGCTAAAGGAGAAAAGAAGGTCTGAAGGTCTTATTTTTTTTCATCTCCGCCCGCATTATCAGTCTTTCTAGACGCGTCTCTAAAAGTTTGGAGCTAAGTCGTCCTCCTTTTTATCTACATCTGCCTCTTGTGAAGGTAAATCCCAGGTCAAGGCATTTCATATAAGAGTATCAGCACACAAGAATGAAATGTATAATACATCATTTGGAATTTCACTCACTTCCAAGCTGCGTATCGTGTATCTCAATGTGCAGCATTGCCAGGGGTTTGTTTTCCACTCGGAGTGCCAGTAATTCAAATATATGCACTCTTATGGGGAGGTATAATCAGGTCCTGGCACAGTCATGCGGAGGATAATATCTTATGTTTAAAGCAATGTGTCAAACATTTGGATGCAGTAACAAACAATTTGCTGATCTGACTAAACAGCCATTGGTTTCGGCTGTTTGCAAAGTTAAAAGTGCTTCTCTCTTTTGTACTTTTCACCAGGGGGGTAAGTAACAAAGTGCATTTACTTGAGTACTGTACTTAAGTACATTTCATCAAGTATCTGTACTTCAGGGCCGCACCTAACGTTTATTTTTAAACAATTAATCTGGCTTTTATTTTTGATTAGATGTTTAATTTAATGATTATTTTATCAATTCATCTAAAGACTTTTTTTATTATTCAATTAATATAACAATTAATTTAATTAATTAATAATTATCAAAACTGTATAACTTTTTATATTTTAAAAATGTTATTAAGTCAGAATCCTTACAACAGACACATACAGTAAAGCACATTAGAATAGTCTATAATTATAATTAAATCTATAATTCCTTCCTATTTAATAGACTTCATTTGTCAGATGACTGATCAGAAAAATACTGGACTCAAAATAAAAAAGGATTGCTAAATTACTAAACACTGTGTCAAGCTTTTCCCTGAACTGAATATTTTTCTTATTTAAGTACTTGACTTAAAACTTAAATTAATAATGATGTGGATTAACTTATCACTGGACTTATGTGCAGGTAAGATGATCACTGGTAAAATATTTTTGCATCAGTGTGGGGCAGAGAAAGTAACTGAAACACATTACAGACTATAAGAACAGACTGTAACAGTTGTTGCACTTTATTCACTCATACCTGGCTGTCAAAGTAAACTGAGTATAAAGGTAATTCAAAAGTAAACAAGTATAAAACGGCAGAATAACCCCATCAGATGACGCATGGTGTAACGTTAACTTTTAACACAGGGGCCATAAAGAAACATCTAGAAAATTAATTTTAAGTGACTCCTACAGTTTGTGGAGTTTATTGAGAAGCATAATGTTGCATCTCAGTCTAAAATACTCTCATACTTTAGAAGAGCGTGACGAGGTCTGTTTGCTACGGCTTGTTCTCCGGGTAAATCCCTGCTTTTCTCAGGCATAGCAGTTCATTGCGATGCATCAACGCACATTATGCAAATCATCATATTTCCGTATGCGATGATTGCCCCAGCCCTACTGTCCTTTACTTGAGTTTTTATAGTTTAGTTAACTTTCACTCCACTACATTTGAAAGACAAATATTGGACTTTTCTTTGAGCGTTCTTGTTATTTAGCTTTGAAGCCAGCGGATGAATTTTAAAAATAAAATGTAATAGGCCATATGCTGTGTTCATCACAGGATAAAAACCAATCAAACTACTCCTACGATGTCAGATAAGAATCTCAGTCAAGTAATCGAGCTGTCCACCTCTGCTTTCAACAGATCAAAAAAGGTCAGAGTGTCCTGAATGATCCTGAATCATTCATGTCTACAGCATGTCACATCTCCTTCATCCAGATAAATAAAATAGCTCAAAATGTCTCTCTAAATGTCTCTTGCAATGCACTTTTAATTATGAGCACATTTTAAATCCAGTTCACCTCCAACATCAAGCTCAAAGCATTACCATGATGCCAAAGTCTCCTGCCTCTTGCAGTGCTAATAATCAGTCAGTTTCACTTCTCGTCTCAGCCCTCGCTTTTGATTAAGAAAGGTCATTTTTGTGTTGTGATGAAGAAAACATTAAAAAACGGGAAAATTGCTTGGAAAATGGTACGTGTATCAAGGGATCACAGCACCACTGGTATAACTGCAAAGTTTCCACATGCAACTCTGGGTGAAACTAACTGGGCTACACAATGTCTGTTTATGAAGACAATTAAATATAAATATATAACAATAATACAGAAGGACAATATTTGCAAATTAAAACACATTTTTATAAGTTTCTAAAGTTTCATACACCTTGTTTAAAATGAAGTATAATTGTGATATATTATGATTTATGTAATTTATAATTAAAGGTGTAATTATTATTATTTCATTACCATTTTAACTTTTATGGCTATATAATTCCAGTATTAAACTGTTGGCAAGATTTTTATCCTATTTGTTTTTTAATGCTTAGCTTCTTTATTTCAGGCAAATATTTAAATCTTCTGTATTTTTGAGAGATGTTGCTTTATGGCAATAAACAGGAAAAGGGCAGAAATCTTCCAGCACAAATGTTGTTGTTGTTGATTTTTGAATTCTGACCTCAACTCAAACTCTTAAGTTTTGGAAAAAATTTTTACCAACTACCAATTCTTTGTTGAGGTAATTTACTTCTCTTCTTCAGATAAGTTTGAATCTTTGAGTTTTAGAAACCTTAAAAATTGATTTTAAAAATTGTTGAGCAAAATCATTGAAGTGAGAGTGATAAGAAATTTTAAGATTTAAAACCATTTAACTTTGAGGCCCCAAATAATGACAAATACGATCCACAGCTCACTGTGACCAATTGTTAAAATCAAATTAAAACTCCAAGATTCAAGTTTGTCTAAAGAAAAAAAGAAATTACCTCAGCTGAAGATTATAGGTCGGCATAACTTTTTTGGTTTATTTCAAAACTTCAGAGTTTGAGAGTTTAAGACTCTTAAAAGTCTATTATAGTAAGTTGCCTTTAAATTTTGAGTTTTTTTTTACAGTGTACAAATACTCCCATCAAAAAAGAAGTAATGAACAGTACATTTGTGCTTTTAGACATCTGATCAATGTAATGTAAAAGAAAAAGATAAAATAATGATAGTAATATATTTTACTTGCTGACAGCTTGTTGAGAACAGTGATTGCAGATGATGAAGGACACTGACCGGTGCGGTCGTGGTGGCGGTGATGGCGGGCGTGCTGTTGTCAGTGCCGGCCGGCTCACTGTGCGTCTGTGTGGGCGTGTAGAGGGTCATGGCGTGCTCGGGAACCCGGCTCTGCCCGGTGTAGTCCTGTGTCGGGAGCGGGTGCGGTGCCGCAAACTCTGCGGGGATGCCATTCTGTGGGGGAGGTGGGTACTGGGCTGGGGTGTACGGCTGGGCCATCGCTTCTGGGGGGTTGGTGGCCTCTTGGTTACCCTGCGAGAAACACACAACAGGAGGCAAGTGTTAGAACTACAGTTGAGATCAAAGTTAAAGTACATTGTTTGATTGTTACAAGCAGCATGAAAGACGTGTGAGTTCAGCAGTGCGAGTGGAAAGGCAGCTGGGGAGAGTTGTCCTGCAAACCAACTAAGTCAGGGGGAAACAGCCATCATATCACAGCTCAGCTCAGATTAGAGAATTCCTTGATCATTGCTAATGAACACAGTTTATGTTGTAGAGCATGGCTCGCTGTCGGAGGGGCAAGAGTCAGGGGGAATCTCAATTGCACTCATGGCAAAGCACAAGAGGAAAGATCAATTAATTGATAAAATTTTGATTAGGGCCTTTGATTTCAATGACAGGTCTGTTAAAGTAGCAGCTGCTCCCCTCTCCAAGCCCCACTTTCCTACTTTTAAAATTAACCTGTGTCTGACTTTATGAGCTTTCCCACCGCCCAGTATTCCTGCCTTTGTTTCTGTCTCTGGGTATCAGTTGAAATTTTTAGATACCAGGTGCGAAAATGATACCCGAGTTCCTCTAACAATCGCTTTTTTTTATACCTCTGTGTAATCTCAAATGCACCCAAGTTTAATTTTGAAGCCAAAAACCTTGTTAACATAAAATAATGTCAAAATTCTTTAAATTTAAAGACAGAATCAGTGGGATTTGTCCAAGCTGTTCGTAAATGCACCAGCAAAATACCAGGACATCAAATACCAACGTTTTGGGTTGATAAAGTATCTTGCGCACAGCAAAATAATGTGAAAAATAAAGAAATACAAGCAAAGGGCAGGGTCTCTGCATATTCAGCTACCACCACACTTTTAGTCGGTCGTAAATGATAATTGAAAGGAAGTATGTACATGAATCTATGCATTATTTTTAAAGAAAATGCTGCATATTATACCTTTAAATCAGGAAATTTTTAATCAAATAATAAAACCACTTTTCCACCACAGAAACTTTGGAGGGACCAGGTTCTAAATTAAGTTCAAGGGATGTTATTTCTTTCCCAACAGTCCCTGAGGGTGGGGCTTGCAGCACTGAACATTACTGATTGGTCGAGTATTTGCAGCATTTTATTTCAATTTTGCAGCTGCAGTCCAGTTTAATTTTTGTAAAATGTGCTTTGTCACATCAGCATGGAGTCACAAGCTACGTTTCCACCACAGCAACTTTGCCCAGGGACTAGGAACCTTTGGAGGAATTTGCATTTCCACTGCAGGAACCAGAGTCTAAATTAAGTTCTAGGTACATTATTTTATACCAAAAAAAGTCCCTGCTCAGGGGGTAGCACTTTCCAAAAGTACAGGATTTTTAGGGGTGGAGCTTGCAGCGCTGAACATTTCTGATTGGTTGCAGCATTTTATTTCATACACCATTTTTAAAGAACTGCAGACACACACCAGTTTGTTTTTTCTTAATTGTGCTTCAACACATCAACATGGAGTTAAAGAGGAAGGTCTTTAGCTCCATGAAAAATAGTTCCTGGGACTAAATGTTCTGGGCACTTTGGGTGGAAACAGCTACAGAAGAAGGCACATGACAGACGGACTGACAATGAAGTCCTGGCCTTATTGAGCATTATTCTGAGGATAAAATCTTATGATGTCAACATTGTTCTGTAGTTGCACATAAAAATGATGTGTAAAAACAGCCATCTCTCTTTCATACATCAGCGGACTAATTTGCCAAATATTCGTGGCTCTTGAGATAGCGACGAAAATAAAGACAATCACGACCTTTCAGTTCCTTGAGAAGACGTTCCTGTGACTAAAAGTTCTGTGTACTTTCAGTGGAAACGTGGCACCTTTTGGTACTTAACAGTTCTGAATACTCATTAGAGACACATTTCAGTTGGTACCCAGGAAAAGTCTGATACTAAGCCCATGTCTTATCCGTATAACTCTGATTCTCCATATGCTTCCAGAACACGCAGTGTGTGGTATCTACAGCACATATGTTTTTTAGTCTCTGCTCCTGACTTAAGTGATAGATGGCCCTTTGCAATGAAGAAGCAGTTTCACAGACCCTTTGTCTCGTGTGGATGCTTGAGATGATGAGCTGCAGAAATAATGGACTTTTCTGGCTGGTGCACATTGTTAAACTCGGTAATGGCTGGACTACAGAAGTGCATGTCTTATTGTTACGAAGCACTAGGCTCCGCGAATCCAGACTAATGAGCAGAACAGCGAGATCAGTGCTGCTGGAGCGGATATCCATCCCAACATTAAAAACGCAGAGGGAAAAAGGTGAGACAATAACACCGAAATCCAATAACACCCCCTGCAAATACCCTCAATCAAATTTAAAGATACAGATCATGCGAGCTCAATGCATAACTCTTTCGATAAGCGAGAAGGAGGAAAAAGCACACAATAGCAGCCAGAAGTAAGGGTTTATGATTGGAGAAAAACAATAACAGTAAACAGATAGAGAAGTTTCTGTCTCTTCCTTTACAAGCTGGCCAGGGATGGTGAGATAGGAGATAAATGTGTTTTATTCTTTTTTTCTTTTTTGCTGCTGTGGTGTTTGGCCCCTTTCTGGAGATTTCCGACAGAAAGCTCTATCTGGGCAGGAGGAGGCAGCGGTTTTAATGAGTGAGCCGAGCAACACTGTGCTGTAAATGTAGTGGAAATAATTCTACTCTGACGTGTTGGCAAACAAACCTCGGCCTAAACTGTGCTCTGCCAATTAAGGAAATGCTCCATTATCTAAATGAAAAAAGAGAGGAGAAGAAGCCTTGAGAGAGGAGGAGGATTGACCAGCTTCCTGCAGCCTGCGGGGCCTCAAGGCTGCTCCTGCTGGAAGAGTGGACCCTCACTCCTGCCTGACCTAATCCCCCCTTCTTCTTTTTCATTATACTGTATTTCTATCTCCTCTGTCTCTCCCTCAATCCCTCCGCCCCCCTTTCCCTTTCATGCTCATCTCTTCCTCCCCCCTCTCTTTTTATGCAGAAACTTTTTTAATCTCTACCCCTGTGCTCTACTTTTCCTCTCCCTCCAGTCATGGCATTATATAACACACTTGCATTGCGGGGCATCCTAATTCAAGGAAGCTCTTGATGTTGGCAATTTTCAACTTCTAAGCGCCCATTTTAAAGGAGAATGGGGTTGGTTACCTAAAAAAAGATGCACCTCCCGGTATGACAGCTGAAAGTACTACCAGATCCTGCGCCCTTCTTTTAACTAGCCCGTGCAAAACCATCAACACGTCTCAATGGTCCAACAGAGGCAGGAAGCTCAGCAGCCCAGAAACACGAAGGTGCTGCGTTTGACTGTTTGTACATCAAACCGCGTTCATGTCATTAAGGAGATCAAAGCTTCACTTATGTCTTTTAGTTAGTCACTGTCAAGATCTCTGCATATGGTCCTGATTGGTGTTTGTAAGGATTTGCTGAGGAGTTACTGAACGTGTTTACACTGATACGCAGGTATTAGGCATCAGACATCATCATAAACATCAAATCAGAATTCAGGACAAACCTTTATTCCAAGTTTGAGAAACCTTGTTATCCTAGCTGGGTTATTCTGATATAATTCAGGATACTCTAGCACCTTAGACCATCAAAAGACGCAGACACCTTATTACTTCAATGAGACTCCCATATTAAAACAGTAAGGACAAAAAACACACTGACACCTGCTAACACATGGCTTTTGTCATCAACAGGAAAGGGTACAATCGGCATTCACTCCCAGGCCAAATGACTCTGCAGTAGCCATGGGCAGTCAAGGCAGTGATGGAAAAACGATACGCCGTGTCGCCTTCAAACTTTTTCATACACATGCTGCTTAACTTGACTCGGTTTGAGTTGGTGTGTCAGCCCAGTAGAGCGGAGTTTGCACCTGCTTGAAGGTGTGTATTTAACTGATGAACTGCTTGTCTTGAGTCAAGTGGCTGAAGGGTGAAACATCTTATTTCCTACACATTTTTCACAATAAAAATCCCGTTATTTTCTTTTGTTATTATGAAGCAGCAAAATAAGGAAACTGTAACTCAATACGACGCCTATCAGCTGAAAATGAAACACTGAAATAAAGCAGAAACTTGAAAGTACCAACAGCAAGAGAGAGAAACTAAATTATAAACCACAGAGATTCAGTTAGAAGCTACAAAAATTCTGAGAGCTTAAAACAGAAACTTTGAAAAATGTCTTTCTCTCTGCTATCCTGCACACACGAGTTGAGTCTCGGCTTTCTAGAAAAGAAAGAAAAAGGCAAACTTGTCTGCTGGCAACAGGAAAAGGGTCCAACCCCCGTCTTTAGTGGATTTAGGCATGTTTATTTTATATGCACTAATTTTGGTGCAATAACAGTATAAGGGCCCAGTGTATTAGACAATGGTAAAACAATATAGTGTATTGTAATCCTCCAAATGCCTCATTTGGAGCATTATTTTTGAAACCTGGAGCATTTTATTCGCTTTTCCTTTGGTCATATGTGAACACAGCCATCACACTCGAACGCTGGGTGAAACAAGCAGGCTGAGATTGCCAAGAAAGGGCAGTCTTGGCTCTGGGATGTTGCAGAGCACACAGACTGTAGCAGCTCATGTACTAATAGTAATATAGCCGAAGGATGAATTGAGGACAGAAATATGCACTAGTTCAGAAGATAGGACCTTACTCCTGTATTTACTTTGACCAATAAGCAGACTGAATGTTTCCCTGTGTGAAAAGAAACTGAACCAAGGGGAAAATGCTTCAAGTTCACAAACTCATCAACTGATTCTGACCAGAGCAAACAAACTGTCGGTATGAAAACACCGTTAAACTGGACTTCCTGGACCATATTTCAAGTTCTCACCAGTACCTTTTTAAACAAGCCCCCACTAACACTGGGCTATCTTGGGTTTCTTATCACTGTCCTCCATGTATGCAGATGTGCTCTCAATTCAACCAACAATATTAGTATATCAATGAAGCAAGAACAGATGCGCATTGCAAAACACTTGCCACTGTCGGGTAAGCATGTCAGAAAACCTCTTTTGAAAATTCAATAGTTACTTGCCCCAAATAAAATGTCTTACTTATTTGTGGTTATCAAATAACAACAAAGGCTGAAGTAAATTGTCATGTTTAATCTAGGGCTACAATGTCTATAAAATGTCAGACAATAGTAAAAACGGTCCATCCCAGTTTCTCAAGTCCAAAGCCCAAAATGATGTCTTTAAATGTCTTTTTCTGTCAGTCAAAAACCCAAGGATATTCAGTTTAATAAGACAATAAACAGAAAAGAAGGAAATCTCCATATTTGAAGACTGAAAACAGCATTTTCTGACATTGTTATATGAAAAATTGCATTAACCATTAACTGATTAGATTTACTAGCCCAACATGACATTTCAGTTGCCCTGGACAAGCGGGCAATCTGTATTGTTGAGCCAAAATACGACCAAATCAGGATGATCTCACAGATCTCACTGTGTGAGAATGTAGATTTGGACTAGAGTTGTCATGATACCAGTAAACCTCAATATAACACTACTATTAAAAAAAACTTGATGGTAAAAAAAAAAAAGAAAAGGCATACAAAATAGGATATTTTTTCTTTTCCTTTAATTTTTAATTGTATAATTTTAAGCATGTGCTATTGAAAAAGTATGTCAGTATCAATACTTTTGACAACTGAAATTGGACTTTGACACAGCAGGTGGTGTTAATTCTGTTCTTAGTTATCTGTAAATTCATGTTTGGCATGGACATGAACCTTAAGAACTTTCTGGGGTCTTTGTTCTGCCTGCTATTTCTGCTGAGCCAGTTGTAGGAGGGCTTCCA
Source organism: Lutjanus argentimaculatus (assembly GCA_034769285.1). Lineage (NCBI taxonomy): Eukaryota > Metazoa > Chordata > Actinopteri > Lutjaniformes > Lutjanidae > Lutjanus > Lutjanus argentimaculatus. The sequence goes on along the minus strand of JAWZSL010000030.1, from coordinate 4,462,765 downwards.
GTTTTGGTTTCTTGTTTGCTATATCCTCAGCTATTTATTTGACAGTTCCTTAGTTTTTGGGAAATCTCTGATGTAGTTTTCTTTCCTCACTGGCTGCACTGGTTTCTCTTCTGTTTCTTCTTCATGCCTCAGTTCTGCATTTGTCATGACTTGTTCTACTAAACTTGTTAAATCATCATCTGCCTTCGAGTGTCCCTCCGCGCACTCGGGTCAGAATATGAATCGTTACACTCACGGGGCACGCGCAGGCCAGTGTATCTGTGTCAGGTCTGCTGCTATTTGAGCCTTAAACAAGCGCAAAGGACTGAGACAGAGCCAAGTGACACACAAACAGGATAACAGCCTGGAGCTCGGTTTTGGAGAAAGAAAACTACCAGAGTGTTGTAGCGCCATGTCGTCGCTGTTTCAAAGGGCAGCAAGGCAAAAGCAAGGAGGCGGAGAGTACAGGCCTCATTAGTGAAACACAAAGTAACACTAGCTCTCGTATGATCTTCGCCTTCCTCTGATGTATGTGACAAACGAGTTATTCAACTGGAAATGAACTGGGAGAAGAAAAAAGGCCCATGCAAATCAGGGGAGTTGTGCTCGTCCCATTGCGACCACGCGCCCTTTTCGCTCAGGCTGACTCGCCGTCGTGAAGATAATCCATGGTGCCTAATGAAAAGCCCTCCACGACAAACTAGTCAGGTACACAGCACATCTCATTCCACTGAAAGAGATTGCTGTTCATTATGGCCGCGAACGAGCGCGACGAGCTGTTGTTATATTGGGATCCTGGCGAGTGTTTCTCTACCTGCAGGCCTGTTTATGGGAAAAGAGCAGGTCCCTTTGCGGCACTTTAATGCCCCCCTTACATGGCCTGCTGCCATGAGCCGCCTAAACCTCGTCTCCACGGACACGACGACGAAGAATAAAGGCAACCAGAGAGAGCAGCCTTTATCGATCTCCCATCCTCTCCAGTCCTCTTTCCCTCCTTCCCTCCATCTCTCCTTTCACCCTTTCTACTCCTATTACTGAAGAGCACAATAAAAAACACTATCTCTAATCTTAAGCACTCTCCTTGTGTAAAATTGGATTGGAAACCCTTACTTAAGGAGATCACTTTTGGAGCAGAGTTTTTGTTTTTACAGTCAGCATCAGGAGCCAAAGAGGTCAGGAAGGCCTCGTGGCGATGCCCACTGCTGAGGCTGCCAGTCTGAGAGAAACTCCCAGCATACACAGCGTTCAAAGAGAGAGACAGAGACTTTCGCTGGTGCTAACCCCAGTCTGGATGGTCAAGGCTATATTCCATCTCAGCAGGTACAACGACTTGGCCGCTCGCCAACGATCCGTGATCCTCTTTAGCAGCGCTGGGAGGGGAAGTGTTGAGAGGCCAAGAGGAGATGGGCTGTGCAAATACAGGAGCTGTTAGGAGGAACTCATATCGGCAGAGTGCTGCACTGACTCATACGTGCGATGGAGGGTCAAAGAGCAACGCAAAGGCAAAATACGGCAGGCGACTAATTGCGTTGCATTGAATCCGGAGGGAAATCACTCAAATGGGAGCGGGCTGATCAATCTCGGCAATCTCGGCCGTGATGGAGTGGGCAGCTTTATGGCTGCAGCTCAGTCACATGCAGCTCGGATCATTTCTCAGCAAAGGCCTTCCTGCTTTACATGGATCCTACTGTATGACACTAATAGTCTCAAGCAAGAAATGTTCCTCCTGATCCTATACGCTAAGCAATTCAAACAGATTTATGAACAGCTCTGCAGCGTTCCTGCATAATCCAAACAGCATGAATAGTTAAATGTTGACTTAACATAAAGCATCGCTGTCTCATTCCTTCATGGAAAATGTACACAAGCAACTTGCTTTGTCAGAGCACAGATGACATAGCATTTTCTAATTAAATTTTAAGCTTTCCAGTGTCTCATCCGAAGCATCATGCACAGAGCGTTCCTCTCCAGAACAATGCTCATTTGGTTTTAATGACCGCCTGACAGTGACAGTGGCAAACTTGTGACAAATCCCGCTGGGCCGTCACAGCACAAACCCGAACAGAGTTTACAGTGAAAAGTGTAATGCAGCTCAGCGGAGGCCAACGTACGGCAATCAGTTGATGCAACACAAACGAAACACTGAGTGGTTTTCAGCCAGCTGCATGAAAGCCTCTTGTTGTCCCCGGCTCTGCTGCTGATGCTCGGTTAATTGTAGCCCCGCACACAGACAGCCAGGCAGGCAGGCGAAAAGACGGCCTGAGATGATTTCCACAGGCAACTGGCATTCATTTTGTCTTGAAGGCGCATAAATAAAGGCTGTCTAGCCGGGTCCATTTTAATTAGGCGAGCCACATGATCTTACTCCAAGTCTCTCTGTTAACACTCACCAGAGGCTGCAGCATGTGTTAATTACAACCACATGCCACACAGTGAATCCAAGGTGAGCCAGAAAAGAGAAACTCTGAAGAGGTAAACAACAACAAGAAAACAAAACACCTTCAGCTGAGTTTCTCATGATGAGGCACATATTTGGTGCAACGGCTATTCCCCTCCCCCCAGTCAACCAATTACAGCGCGATGTTGGGAGAGAGCGCGAGGGAGCGGGGAGATGTGGAGAAGCAGCCCTATTTAATGCAGATTCACAACACACACACACACCGCCGCCCGCCCCCCTCCCATCTGAACAAAACCCCGGTCCTCCTCACCACTACAGTGGGTTTATGATTTCAAATAGGCTGGGGAGAGGGTTATTGTTTTGTCTCACATTTCCTCCCTTTGCAAACTCCTGTCTTTCCATTTTTCCACCTCATTTGTGGAAAAATCAATTCATGAAAATAAACACTTGGTGTCTTCGCCCCGCGTCCAAGTCAATTTAGATTTCGTGCATGTTTCTGCCGCTCTTTTCCGAGAGGCTTAATCGCTTTCACATGTCACATATGTTTCATCCCCTCTAACGTGATTTTTCCTCGTTATTGGGAGCACTTATTTGCTCCACGGCCTTGGATGGAGGTATTAGAAAGAGAGTTCATTTTCCTCAATCCCTTGCTGATTTCTTCATTACGTTGCGGCGGAGGCGCTGCACACGGAGCCTCGTACCGAGATGGGACTGCTCTTAGCGATGCGACTGCGAGTGTTACTATACCTCAGAGACGCCGGAGCGCCACTTAATAAACTGAGTAGACAGAGGATCACTTTGAACTCCTGTGACATGTAATGAACCTGTCTGTCTCAGCCACAGCTCTGTCTGGGCTCAGGCGCTGCATGGTAAAAATGCACATAAATAAATAAATAAATAAACAAAAACACATCCAAATAAGCCTAGAGGCCCTGTGAAAAAGCCATCAGTTACACATGGTTAGACTCATAGCATTTTGCCAACGCCATAAGAGGAGATAATTGTCTGTTTCAGTGCTGTTGCCTCTTTTGTTGCATAACAGATATTTACATCTGGGACTAATTACTCCAGTCTGGGTGTCAAAATTTGGATTAACTTGTGGGATGCATCCAGTTTGGTGTTTAGACTCATTTATTAGTGGGAACAGACACCGCGTTGCTTTGACCCCATCAAAAACAAACTTTTTCATCTACTTTTCTTCTCTGTTTTTTTTTTTTTTTTTTTTGTTCTTTCTAAGAGTTGTCAGAAGAAAGTGATATTGACACATATTCTATTAAAAAATCCTCCCAAACTGAATCTTTGAGATTGCTATTGATCACTAAGATAAAGACCTGAGCGAAATGAAAACTGATAACTGAACTGTGGGACGTTCTGTCATTCTGGTCATATAAGCCCGCGAATCAATTCCACATGGTCGTCATGCCAGCGCGCCGCTCTTCAGACTGCAGATGAGTCCTTTGAAATTCTACAGGGGATAAAAATGCCAACATTTGTTTTAGAGTCAGCTGATTGTCATGTTAATTCAGTCGTTTTTTCCCCCCCACATGCTGGGATTATGATACAGGGGCCAGAGTTCCTCGTGGGGACAAAATGCCATTACTTAAGCATGCAGGAATCTCGACATGACATTCCTTGACCGCTGTGACAATGGCAAACATATGCAAATGAAGGAGAGTGCCACTCTCATTATGACCCTGTCACGGAGACTCTGACGCCTCCCACCGGACCCCGAGCATGTCAGAAGAAGAGGGAAGTGAAAAAGAGAGATAAACGGGAAAAGAGGGCCAAATTCTGGGAGGAGAACAGGTGTAACGTTTGTTGTTTATGTTATCTCGGCTTTTCGTCATCCTCTCTGCTCTCTCATGACTCCCTTTGTAATTTATTCCATTGGCCTATTTGCCTCGCTGAGTCTTTTTTTTTTTTTTTTTGTGCGCCTTTGCTCTGCAGTGGAAGGAGGGACAGGTTTACATGGGCGGGATTCTTTGAAGTGAAAATGCAGACTACTCCCTGCTGTAGCCAAAGCTCATCTAATCAGGGGCTAATTCCAGTTATTAAGATTTGAGAGATAACTTTGATTCATCACAGTCCATCTACCCCTATCGGTTAATCACTGTCGCGCTAAGCTCTTTTTTAGTCATCCTTTTGTTTCCACTCCCTCTGGCACGCAGAGAGGGGGAATAAGAGAGATAGAAGAGAAGGAAAGGGAGAAGATATTAACAATATTAATGACCCGTGATTCTCGTCTCCTTAATGAGAAGGGTTATTAACTGTGATTATCCATGATGAAATGGTGGTAATTCTTGAAAGCTTGAGAAAACTTGTACAATCGCTTGTCTGCTGATTTGTTCCTGTGATGTTTAAGAAAGAAAAAGGTGAGTGCGGTGAGAAAGAGAACTTAGAGGATAAAGAGGCAGGGGCAACCTGGGGATACAGAGATGCTCGCAGCAGGAAGCTGGGAGGGATTTTTTTTTTTTTTTTTTTTGGAAAGCTAACCGTCTCCAGTCCCAGTGCTGCTGCGTTTCAGACAGTTAAAATCTGTCTTCTTCACAGAGATGAATCCAAACTCTGAAGTGTTTCTCCTTCTTAAAACCCTTGGCGCCACGTCGCCTCTCGCTTCCTCTCCCGAATCCTCTCCCGGTGGCTAACGAGTGGGCCAACGCACGCACCCAGTCGCCCATCTGCTGGTTGACACTGCTGAATGGCTGTTTGAACACCTATGCCGCTCTCGCCAGATCCCTGATACAGCATTTCCCCCTCTCGCCCTTTTTTCATTCCAATTATAGGAAGTTGCATGCTTGTGGAGTCCCTGTCGGCTCCATATGATTCCCTCAACGGAGGGGAGGGGAAGGGTGTGTGTGTGTGCGTGTGTGTGTATGGTGGGGGGGTGCTGTCTGGTGAATCATTGATGTGCAGTCAGACTGTTTCATTGCAGATCTGTGCACATGTGTGTGTGTGTTTGGGGGAAGAAGGGGGTTAGCAGCCGACAGATAACAATCCTGAATTATGCATGTCTGTCCCTTGCGAGGAGATGAGGGGAGGGACAGCGACAGGGGATGAGCCACACTCTCTTATCCCCAGGGACAAATTTGGATAGAAAAGAGCTAGGTGTGGAAAAAGTCGGGACCACCGTGAGCGCTACCTGACCGCCTCTCTTCAGCTCTCACAAACTTCTCAAACTGTGATGGCTGCCGTCTCGACAAAAACGCAGGGAATCAGTCCAGGAAACGGCCCCATTATGAAGCCTGATCTGTGGTAATAATGCTAATGGGCAGGAGTGGCAGATTTGCCAACTTATTTGTTAGATGTTCCTTTTAAAAGTGTCTCTGGGAATTTAAGCCTGGACCCGGCGAAACACTAACACCTTCCTAAAATTACACTGTATCACGGAAACACCTGCTGGGCCCATTTTAGATAATAATCCCATTTCTACATGCCAGTACAGCTCTCAGATGGGAGAAATTGGATTGTTTGCATTACTGACCTGTGGAGCAAGGCAGTCTGGGAAAAGCAACAGCCTTGAGGCTTTATTAGATTCAATCGGTCTTTCATAAACAAAACCTTACTTTTCAAAAAGCTAAAAAAAAAGAAGAAGAAAAAAATCTACTAAATGTGGGTAAGCCAGCACTTTGTGGACACACTCCATTTATTTTCTCCAATTAAATCTCTTTAATTGGATTGAGGGCTGGCACCTGGTTTACACTCTGTCAACCACGCAATCCACAATAATTGATGCCAGAGCCGCAGCGCGTGTGTGTGTGCGTGGGATGTGTAGCGATGGGGGAGGGATTTAGTGCATGTCTCACTACTCCACAATTTCACTGTGATCAATTTATCAATGGCCCGCCTCGCTGTCCACCAGCGTCCACTGCACTGAGATGGGAAATGCCTTAACACTGCAACCACACACACACACACACACACACACACACATACAAGCAGTGTTGGAAGAAGCAATCAGATCCTTTATGAAAATAAAAGAAGCAATATTACGATGTAAAACAAACTAGTATCATCTAGATAATACTATTATTAGCTTAATGTATACAAAAGTGTGTATTTTGTGGAATAGTTGTAGATTATTAGTGCGTTCAACATTTTATCATTCCCTTTTTTATGCACTCAAATTAATCCCACAACGTATTGTTAAAGTAAAGTACGATCTATGATCATTTAGAGAAGAGAACTAAGTGATTTTTCATCATCTGGCACACTACACATTGCATATAAGAAGTATTAATCCCCCTCTTAGAAGTTTTTTTTATGTTTTATTGTCTAACAAGATTGAACAAAAGTAGATTTCTGAGTGGATTTTTTGACAGTCATCAACAGAAAGAGACAGAGTTTAATGACAGCAGAGTTGCACAAAGCACCCAGACCCTTTATGAAAATAAAAGTAGTAATACCACAATTTCATAAATACCAGTGTCATCCAGATAATACTTGTATTATTAGCAAAGTGTATCCAAAAATGCTGTTTTTTGTCTGGATAATATTAGTGTTATTAGCAAAATGTATAGAAAAGTGCTTACTTTGTGGAAAAGTGTTGTATTATTAGTGTGTTCACCGTTTTGCACTGTTTTCTGGATGTCTTGTGAGACTTATTATTCCTTTTTTTATGCGTTCAAATTAATCCCACATTGCATTGTTAAAGTAATGTACAATCATTGATCACTAGGTATTTTATTGGTTTTACAGGTTTTATTGTGTAACAAGACTGAATAAAAGTAGATTTTTCTGTGGATTTTTTGGCATTGAGCATCAGAAAAAGACTGTTTAAACAGAAGTCTACAAAGTGATTGAAATTAATTAAAAGTACACTTGAAAATGCATCTCACAGGCACTGTATAGCTCTATAGATAGAATTCCCTGCGTAAAATGAAGTAATGGTGAATTAGTGAATGATTTATGACACAGCTTTAATCTGCAAAGTAATTGCAGCTGTCAAATAAATGCAGAGGAGTAAAAAGTAAGCATTTCCCTCTGAAATGTATGGAGTAGCATAAGATGGAAATACTCAAGTCAAGTACCTTAAAATTGTGCTTGAAGGCAACATTTTCCTAAAAAACAATGTGTAGACTCATATAAACACAATCACAGAATTATGTGCCTGTATTTCCTTTTCCTCTGATTATTTTGCTGCTCAGGATGCTTTATCAGCCCAAAATGTCACTATTTGGCATCAACAATCAACTGTCTTTCTGATGCGTTTACAGACAGCTTGGACAAAATCTACTCTTTCTACCTTTAAACACACTACTTGTGTAAATGTGCCATAAAGAGCAAAATGCTCCCTCACATATGCGCACACTGAAAAATCCCCCCACATGCTAATGCAACAGATTTACATACATAGTTGCGAGCTCTGATACATAGGTGCATATGCACACCTACAGAACTTGGATCCACTCCTGAATACAAATGCCGCCACAGAATACAAATGGTGTGCGCCCACACGTGGAAACACGCAGAGATACAAATCCAAGAGATGCATCACGGCGCGCTGACAGCACCTTTAAGACACTTTGAGAAACACCCGGCTCCTGAATAGCGAGCCCCGCCGCCGTACAAATGGAGAGAGGCAGAGACAGAGCGAGAGGGAGGCCAAGGGAGACCCGACACAGTAAATAAAAATACAATTTCCTCCAGTGACATGCCCATTCTGTTGGAAGCCTGACTCTAATTATTCTAAGCACTTTGAGGGATGGCTTTCCACTGCATTAATCTACACATCCCACTCGCCCATCCACAGTCGATGCACTTTTAACTACCTAAGGACGCCCCGAAACTCTTCTTAAAACCTCGGGAGGAGGAGATTGACTTTGTACAGTGATGGGGTAAAGTGCTTTGCCTGAGTGAATCTTTCTCTAAATCTCACAGCACAACACCATGCAACAATTTTCATTTTCAATTTCAAATAGCGCATCTCTCCCCTCCCCCCACCCCCCTAAACAAAAAAAAAAGGATCAGATTCGAAGGGGGAATGTACACGGTGCCGTGCGGCTCAAAATAAGTCGGTGAATTCTCATTACGGGGCTTGTGTGAGAGTGCGGTTGTTTTCCTCTGGGCAGGAAAGCACTCGTAGCTCATTTGGAACTGAGATGAATCGATAAATCACCAGGGACCATCAATCAATCAATGAGCCTATCAATACTCGCTGGATGAGACTCCTCCCACTGCAGGGGGCCATCTTTGGGAAGAATACGTCGGGCAAATGGGCTTTTAACATAATAACTCTGTCCACTTGTGCTGAGTGCAAGATTGATGCCGTGCAATGTTTACATGTTGACACAAGCTGTAATAGTGATACACAGCAGGTCCCGTGTTTACATGTAAAATAATCAGCGCACACACACACACCACACACACACACACACACACACACACACACACACACACACGCACAGACATACTGTAATGTGAAAGACTGCTCACATTCTGGTCATGTTTATCAAAATCTAAACAAGATCAAACCGTCTTTGAAACGGCTCTGCTCTCTGATCGAGGTTGTATATTTGGCTTTGGTGCACTGAAATATCTACTCTGTATAAACATCTGCCCCCCTCGGCGGAGATGAAAAAAAAAAAGGATGGATACAGAAGTAGATAGGCGGAAGCAAAGATCTATCTTTCCTAATTAATCATCACTCGTTTTTAAGTAAGAAGTTTGTAAGAATGGGGCCTCCAGCTGCACAAGGAACAGACACGCACGCATGGGCCAAAACTGCTCGGCACATTATGAGCAGAGTGACATTTTGATGTGAACTGCGGGGCAGCCTCGCTCTGGATTCAATATGCTCGAGACAAAACGCAGAATAAGGACGAGGCTGCAATAACAAGTTGTTACTGTTAAAGGATAAAGCTGCTGATATTCAAGACTTCTCTTAATGCCCACTGAACAAACCAGCAGTGAATTGATCCTGCTAACAATACTGTCACTCCACACTGGGGCACATGTGCCTTCATTACCATGCACGCACACACACACACACACACACACACAATGTAGTTTATGTTGACTCAATCCCACAATCCCACAGTTCTGCAGGGGCTGGACATTATGGCTAGGACTGATGCCAACATCGATATTAGGGAGTAAAAAAATCTGATATTGGTATATTAGTATTCTTTATATTTATGCAGCATATAAATCACAGAATCTTAAAATAGATACATAAACATATTTTGCACTGATCCAACAAAAGTGACAAAGATATGTGATAGAGGCAGAATATTTTAGTTTAACAATAAATGTACTTCGTATCAAATTAGACAAAACCTAGAAATAATATGTTCTTTATTAGACAGAAGGTTAATTAGGGACAATTTACAACAGAAGTGTACTGTAAACTATAATGAAATCAAATCTACTGGAGGCAGATAATCTGACAACTGTTTTAAGTACAGTTCTGTTCTAATATGTCACTAATTACCAACTAATGAAGTCTAATGAGGGTAGAAGAGTTGGAAACAATACACTGTAGTTTACAGTGCAGTTCTGTTGTAATGTGTCCCTAATTACCCCGTAAAAAAGTCTAATAAAGGTCTAATAATGTCTAATAAAGAACAAATATTTCTTGTTTTTAATACTTATAAATTACTATCTACAAATTAATAAAAAAAAAAAAAACAAATAGAGCAAAATATATGTCTGTCTTAAATCTGAATTTAGATGAAGGATCAAATATACACAGATTTCTGCCTGTAAAACTTACAATATAATATAAACAATCTGCATCATGTTCTGTTAAAAGACATATATGCTGATACTGATATAGGCTGATACAGCTGTGATACGCCAATATTGGGCCGATAATATCGCAGATATATATCGGCCGAGCTCTAGTTATGGTCAAAAATATGATCATGATGATTTTATTTATCATTATATACTGTATAATTTGAAAATGCTGCCAGTTTGAAGAGTATCTTGATAATGACTGAAGCCTGAAAGAACCAGAGGTTTTGTTAGTTTAACTTCAAAAGGTTACATTTTATTAACAGAGGATAATATATTAACAATGTAAACATTTATCTGTGTAAACATGTAGTTGCCGGGATGGCACCTTTTCAAGTGATGGAAAACATTTGCTGTCTCCTGTCTTGGTTGGCACTGGCTGGCGGCATATTGCAGCAGACTGTCTCAATCTGTGCTTTGTCGCCTGTGAGATATCTAAACCGCTTCCATATAATTGATGTCATGTTAGTCAACAGTTTCCTCAGCTTTGGAGGATAACGCAGGTTCACTTTCGCTGTCGCTTTTGTGCCCTTTGCTCCCACTCTTTTCATCATCCATGCTCTTCAACGGGAGCTCAAATAATGCTTTGCAGTAGGGACTGGGCGTGTGTGCCAAAATCTGCAGAATGATTTGCTGTTGTAATGTTTATTTCTGCTATGTAATAGGCTGTTAGATCTATCCATAAAGTAAAAAATGCCCAAAGTTTATCATAAATTTCATCACGATCTGAATTACTATGAATCCTCTTGTTTGACTCTTGCAGTGGCCAGCAGAACCCTTTTTTTAAAAATTAAACTACATATTTGTGAGCCATTTTTAAAGATTTACTGGTAGCGAAGTAAAAAAGTAGCACATGAACTAACACATCGCTGGTTTTAGTCTTTTCATGGAATCAGAACTATAGAAAAACACCAGCTTTATCCTTCAATTTAGACCTAAAAAACACATTTTTATAACGGTTGCACAATTTGAATTGCTGTATGGCTCATATTACACCCCATTCAAACACATTTCATTAAGTGTATAGTACTTAACATCTAGTATTCACTAAGAGAGATACATTTGTTATCAGTGGAAGCAGAAAGCTGAAATATAGTGAAATTTCCTCACTGCTGGATATAATTCCTCACACTGGCTGCGAGCGTAAAGTGTTGGCAGGTAAATTAACTTTCCTCTAAGTTACCATCTCCAACCCACGTGCCCTTCAGCAAAGCACTTATCCCCTAACTGAGCTGCTCGTTGGCCATCAGCAGAAAACCTGAGACTGCACAGAGAGTTAACGTTGCTGCGTGAGAGCACTGCAGGGCGATTTCCTGAAAAAGAGGTTGCATACTCAGCAGACACGTGTTGAATTAAAAAGAAAAAGTAATGAATGAATAAACAAGCAGCCAAAGGAATATATAAATAAAGTTGTCATGTTTCTATTCAGAGGGAAATTACTACAGTTGAGGACTGAGTGTGAGATTTTGTTCCGAAAACTAGGGGATTACACACATTGATTTACATTATGGGAAATGAGGCAGCTGTATTCTTTTTTTATTCAAGCACCTAATGAAAGATTTGACTTTTCACAATGCTGGGAATCAGAAAATGAGCTGCTTGCAAAAGGAAATAATGCTGTCAAAGAGACAAAAAGGGCTTGTGTGCAGTCTGTAGCAGCATGAGAGATGTAAACACTGTGATAATGCAAAAGAGAGATGATATGACGACGGCTGAAGGGAAGGAAATGAAGCACAAGTGGCCAAATTGACAGTCTGTTATGCGTACAAGTTAGAACGATGACTGAGAAATGTGGTCATCCGGCTGTCCTGCTCCGGTCCCGATGATGGACAAGTAATAACTGGCTGTGCATGGGTTGGTCTGTGTGTTTCCATTTATGCGCATGTTTCAGTCTATAACACTTGGTGTAAAAGGCTCAGGTGGATTTAAGACCACTCAGCCAGTAAAACAGATGGACTGAAGCTGTCATATACACCTCAGAGGAAACTTTCGATCTGCTAATGGTTGTTCTCTAAAGGTAAACAGTGAAAAAAATAGAAACTGTTTATGTAGCTTGAAGCTTCTTACAGCAAAGTGACTAACCCTGCTAATTTAATCTTAAATACTATTGTTACAATTAAAACTGACCAAAAACTGAAAGCTAAACCAACACATCCTCAGATCTAAACCACAGAAAAGGTCGCTCTGTCCCAAACAACATATTTGACCATAGAAGAGTACCAGTGACAGGCGTACAGGACCTTAGTTGTGACGTGGTTAATGTTGTGAAACAGTTGCAGTTTGATGAAGTTTATTGTAGGGGTGGGGAAATAATTACGCAGCATAATAGAAAACAGTCATTACATCATCACTATGCTGACTTTCAACTCAGGGGAAGCCACCCTGACTTTATCTAGGCAAAATACAGCCAGTCTGAAGACCTCACTTATGTTTAAAACTATAGAAAGTAAAAGAACGACAATTAGTAACGTAAACCACAATGTTCTGATCAAGTGCATCACAAACAAAAACAAAAAGTTCGCTAACATTTGCACTTTGGAGCCCTAGTGCCCGACAATGGTCGGAGGACGTCATTGCAGAAGCATAAATTTAACAACATGAACACTAAACAAACTTTCCATATGGTGGAAGCTCCCAAACACAGTCTATCAACATCAGCTGACACAGAAGTTCAGTTCAGTTTCAGCCTCATGTAACCTGACACATAATAACTGTCTGGTGATTCTCACTGCTAGTTTATAGGAACCAGAAATACTTGGTTAGGTTTTGGGAAAAGATCATGTTAAAGTAAGTACATTTGTTATGTAGATTAAGTTATGTCACATGTACTTGTGACAGTAAAGGACTTATCTAATCTAATGTTATGTGGCGTAAGTTAAATGAAGTAAACAGCAGTCTCCTGGCGTAAAAATCTGGGTGTGTATGACCAACCCATCCACCCCGACCTCTCCCTATCTCATCCTCCTCCTTTACTCCCATTATAACTACTACAGCCACTAGAGGTCACCACCCAACAATAAATGTAAATAAGTAATACGCTGCTTGCACAAATGACCGGATTACACGGTCTTTTGGTGAAGGCTGGCTGGTTAAACTGCTAGAAAACACAAGAAAATTGAAAAATGAAACAAACAGGGTTTTATCACGGCTATTCTCACCATCAAAATGACAAATAGAAAAGAAAATGGTATGTGGGCCACATTACCAGATGGCCTAAACACTAATGTTGCGATGCTGTTTGTTAGACAGGCCACTCTTGTCAAGTAATGATGAGGCACGCTTTTAATTCAATACGAAACGCAAGCTTTCGTCCAATCACAAAGTATGTTCATAACTCACCAGGGCTGCACAGGCCCATATATTTTTTACTAATGGTGCACTGCAAGCATGACATACCTGGAAGTTAGCATCGCCCTGGCTCCCAGCACAAAAAGCCAATGGGATTTTTCCACTATAATTTGGTTTATTGCAGAAAGTAAGGTCTGTGGCAAACAAAATTTTATGATGCTTGTTTTGTTCATCAAGATAATTTTCACAGTTGAATGCCACTTACAGGATTTTAGAGGTGTAAATGAAATAGAAGAAGTAAAAACCTCATTTAGCCACTTGTTAGTAACTGCCTTGTTAAAGACACCTATAAGCTTCAAAATTCATCAGTGGGGTATTTAATTATGTGTTTTGTGTCATAGAACAAAACCTGAAAATCTCTTAAGCTTGTGGTAACACAGACCTTCAACACTCTATTAGATCATGTTCAATATGCATCTGGATCTAAATACACATGGTGACAGACTTATAGGATACATTTACCATTTGCTTTCTATTCAAAATGTGATTTTTTTTTTTTGGCTGCAAAGTTAAGAAATCATCTAAAAAATCCTGGCTCCACACCCAAAATTAATCACTTCTATGTCCATGTTCCAACTTTCACCAAATTTCATTCGATCTCCAGACTTTATCCTGCTGCCTAACAACCAGAACAACCATCAAATTGGACCAAAAACCTTCCTCTGCAGAGTTAAGGATCCAGACCCTTATTTATTTAATTGAACACAAAGCCTGCATCATATCAGACAAGCCTGTCTGGTGACATCCAGTGGTTATTTAAAGTCCAGAATCAGCTGGATGTATTGGTGTAACCTGAGTACACAGACATGCATGTGTGTGTGTGTGTGTGTGTGTGCTGAGGCTCTGAATACGGTGCTACTATGTGGCAGCTGACACAATGGAAACAGATTGCCATGGTTGCTCTGCAGCTCTCCATCACATCGCAGCAGATAGAGGGAACGTGAGGCCTAAGGGTCAGCGCTGTGGGTGCCTGCAGACACAAGGCACCGGGCCTGGCCATTACTGTTAGCTAATTGGAGTTTTCCTCGGGGTCAGGCTAGTCATCTGTGGTGCCTTTACCAGCGAAGACCCCCACTCGAAAACCCCCCTCCTGCATCATTTTTAACACTGTGTCACCGCTTGACGTGACTCTCTTTCTCTCTTTCCCCCCTTTAAGGACAGGGAGGTGGTGGGGGGATTAAGGAAAGAGTGTGATCTCCCTCCACCGCAGCTGGTTAATAGGAAAAGTCTCTGTCTCCTCTGTGCACCATTCATCATGTCAAATGGTAATATCTTTAAAGGTCAGGCCGAGTCATAAAGAAAAAAGAGCCTTGGCTAAACTTTCCCTGGGATTTCCAGAGGTCTAATCACCAATCACCAAATCTGAAGTGTCTCTTATGATTGGCTTTTGATGGCCTTGTTTCAAAGTGAATCATTACATACAAAAAGGGGCATTTAGAAGAGCAGTAGCCAGCTAATTTTTATTTAGTAACAGGGGAGGGAATTCTCTGGATTGAATTAACCAGCTGGACAAAAAAAGGAGAAAAAAAAAGGTAAAGATAGAGGCTGGAAGAAATATGAAAAAAAAAGAACTCCAGTTGCATGATTTATCCAGCTGACTTCAAGCTGAAAAGCAGCGGGATGCGCAAAAAAACGGAGTGTAAAAAAGAAGAGATAAAATAGAAGAAGAAAAGGTGGCGGGAAATAAAAGAGAGGCAGAGAAGCTAAAGACTGCTACTGTCTGACAAGTGTCACACTTGCGCTTCGATCCAGCCTTCCTCCTGCGCTAATGACTGTCAACACGACAAGCAGGGCCGTCTGAAGGGGGAGAAAATTACTCGCTGAAAAGCAATTGACTGACCCCCATCATTTCTCAGGGAACCAGTGACCTGTGAATATTTCATTATGGGGAAAGTCGTGAGGCCCATATAAATGGGGGGCAGAGGGGGGTGGGGTGGGGGTGTTGATCTGCCGAGCTGCGCCGTCCCGAGCCGAAGAGGGAAACTGGGGGCAGACCTGCCTGCACGCCTGCTTTGTAGCCTTTTCACTACTTCACTCCAACAATGCATATTTTAGCCAGAGAAAGAGGGAAAATGAAAGGACTTGGAGAAGTATTTTTCAACATTCATGAGCGTCTGGATGAGAGAGGCGCTTCCTTTACCAATGTCTGAGGAGGAAAGAGAGGATTTGAAGTGGAAGAGAAAGAAAGCAAGCAAAAAAAACAAACTGAAATGTTTTGTAGGTGTGGGTCAAAGCGAGCCATTCTTTTACCCTCTGCGCGACATTCGTCTTACATTGAGAAACATCAGAGGCCTCGGAATCGAGAGGGGCAGGAAGAGAAAGAGAAGACGAGAAAGATGAAAGAAAATCAATCCCTCGGCAAGCCTGATTGATCGGTGGAGTTTTGGACAATTTCATCAGGAGACTCCACTAACCAGAGATGACACGACCCATATTGGAGGGAGAACGCATTGTGGAGATTAATACCCGCATTAGAGGCATCAGGTCGGATAAACGCGGGCTCTGGCAGTAAATACACTGGGCCTGCATGCCCCCTCAATGACGACTTAATGCCAGAAAAATCCTCGCAACCCACACTTTACTTTTCAAACTTTGACTGGACGCGATAATTGAGTCAATTAGGAGCACCTTAATCCGTGGAAGGGATCTTCAAAAGAAAAATATACAGTCAAGGTTTGGGTTTGGTCTTAAGGATATAAATAAAGAGAGCTCGGAGATTGTCTGTGTTTATCCAACGATGGAGGGAAAGAGCAGAAGGATTATATCTGATCTCATTCAGGAACCTCATGTTACATATTAACTTCTACTCCTGGCTGTTTTAGTCAAACTTTAATTCATCATTTTTGTGGGAATATCGCTATTTTATAATTACTTTGTGACAGTTAAGTATTCGTCAACATTGGAGGAATGGCTGCGACAAGCACAAAGATAACACCTGGCAAGAATTTAATTAGAAAAGAGGAGGAGAATCGAGAATAATATCAGTTTCTGGTCATTCTGACATTTCTCTTTATTCCCCGTTATTCTAAGACAAGCTTCAAAGACGGGAGGCGAAAGAAAGTCAATAAGCGCATCATGATCTAAACTTCCACTGAATCCACCTTGGCAAAAAGCGAGTTCTCTGCTCTCCGCCACGTACGTCAAACCAATGGAGGGAGGAAATGGACAGGGTGAACTAGGGGGAAGTGCAGAGGGACAGAGGGAATACTGCTGATCGAGCAGATCGGGCAAGAAAGCATGAAATACTACATTACAGGGGGAAAAGGACAAAAGCAGCCACCAGGGCCTGATCATGTAGGCCTGACAGGGAGGCAGGGGGTGGAAGTAATCGAGGGTCACACGGGCCAGATGACTGATCGGGGGACGTCGGGCAAAGTGACAATTTTTGCGGATGGTAAATATTTCAACAGTGCCCGGTCGTGCAGTGGAGGTCAAGCAAGCTCCATTTTAAAACACAATAGACAGACACCTTTAATAAAACATCCCACATAAACACACATACTGGAGCAGCTCTCACACACACACACAAAAACTCTCACTGTGCTTTTTCTTACCCTTAATGGTCTAATTTCCTCGGTTGCAGCCAGAGGAAGTTGCCTTTCGAAGCGCGATGAAATTCAGGTCTGTGCTCATAAGCAGGTGGGGGGACGTGACCATGACTGTCGGTGACATTTCGCAATGATCTACATTTCACACATTTTAATGCAACAAAAAGGCCCTGTCTCGTATCTGTTTAAAAGCAAAGCCTTAAAGAGCATGTAGGATTCTTTCTTCTGTCTCTAAGAGCACTGCTGTTGATGAAGGGAGGAAAAAAAGTAAAATTTGCAAAAAAAAAAAAAATATCCCTAGCTTCCAGCTCATCAGACTGGCAACCCTCCAGATGAGAACTGGAGTGTCGCACTGATATACAACACCAGTGCCGGTGTGACAGTGCACATGGATCTCGTCCATGTATTGCTGGCTGAACATCACTTGCAGCAGCTCCTGCGGACACGTCCAACTCAAACCCTTTGTGGACTACCCAGAGTGCCCCTGTTCTCTTTGTCCGTCAGCACAGGTAGCTGTCTGTTGCCCCCACTCCCCCGCCTCCCTCCCAGCTCCTGTAAACTTGGCAGCTGATGTCAGTAGCCGCTGAGTGGGGTTGGAAAAGCGATGTTCCCCTTTTGCTCCCCATTCTCACTTAGTTGGTGATAAGGCAGCTAGCAGGGGGAGGTGGGGGGTTGTTACAGTGTCAGAGACGGGATTGGCCCCTGTTTTACATTACTGCATGTCTGCAGGAAAGTTGATTAAAGCCCGTGTGCAGATGTGAACTCCTCACCTGCTCTGCCTTTCATCACTGTTGGGGTGGGGCCTCCTGCCCTGCCTTCGCTGTGCTGTGTATGCACCGAGATTATGACCATGAAGGCTACATTACAGTGCCCTCAAAGGGTAATCAGAAGCTCGGGGTGGGTGGGGATAGGGTGGCCCGGGTGTGGGTGGCTGCAAAGAGCTGGATGGTGGGTGCTCATTTATCAAACACCTCCAGGATAACCTCCCTTCTCTTTCTTTCTCCTCCATCAAAAATGTGCCATGCATGAAAAAGCCTCTCCTGCCTCTCAACCAGCTTCGCTTTGAGCCTAGACCTGTGCTTTCTGCTGCTCCGTCCTTGTGGCAAATTAGCACTCATAATGAGCTGGAATCCAGTCCTGAAATGCTGCCATTAAAAAGGGCCCTTGGGTTCTAGGTAGACTCTGTGACAAGACCATTGGTGTATTAAAGCAGCGAAATGCATACCCTGGACCTCAAGCATGTACCAGCTGAACTCTTGACCCCCACCCCCCACCCAACCCCCATCTACATCTCACATCGGGGCCCTCTGACACGGTTCCTCAGAGCTGTGTTTCCTGATCCCAGAACCCATTCACCCATTTACCCATTTTGAAACAATGAAATGGCCACAATGACTCCTTGGACCGGATTCAATAGGTACTTCAAGAAAAGGGAAACCTGCTGGGATTGGCTTAAATGATGAAAACTATTGTGCTCAGAAAGAATCAATCGGTGCTTTTCAGCGTAATTCGATTCTATTCACAAAGGGGCTTGGGAGGCAATCTTAAAATGGAAATGCCACTTTGCTTGGAGTGGGTGGGGAAGAGATGAGGGAAAAAAAGGGATAGTTTGCATGGCAAGACACCATCTCCCACAGTTAGTACACCTTTCAATCATGTCGGTTTGTGTCTTACAAACCACTGTAGAGTTTGTGCTGAGCGCAACAAAACTCGACTAAAGTGGGTTATCGCTTTCAGCCAAATAATTACGGAGATGTGGGTGGGATGCGCCACACCTCATCCCTTACATCCACCACAAAGCAGCCTCACGGCGGCTGAAATTTTAAATTGGTCTCTGCTTACATTTTCACAAACCACAGTCCGTTAATTGCGCAATATTAGAGCAATTTAAAAGACTTGCAAATTCAGTTGGGACTGCAGATCAGTTTCCTGAAAGTAGAATCAGAATCGGCTTTATAGGCCGAGTACATGTGCACATGCATGCATGTTACCCTTAGGCGGTCCTACTGGCGTGAACAGCACTACACCATTGACCTAAATAACACACAAAAAGACCCCTACAGATGTTGTTATTATTATTATCATTATGAAAGATACCTACAGATTTACCCCACCTCATGGACATTCTATCCAGGATGAGCCCCCATTTGTTTTGCCCGAACTGGGCACGTGCAACTCTCAACAGAGATGAGAAGGAAGCAAGATGGCTCACTCCTCAAAAAAAGGTTGATGGGCAAGTGAGTTGCTAGATTTACTATCCTGTAGCACGTGGCATTTTACTTGCCCCAGGCAATTAGGCAGTCCTCATTGTTAAATGAGAAATCCGTAATATATTTACTGCTGCAGTGTTCTCCTTGGAAATTTCTATTGCTGGCCAGAATAACTGTTTTAATTTGTCCATTTCGTGTTAATTAGAGTTCCAATTAATGCTGAATGTTCACTGAATGAGTAAGCCTCTTTTTATGAGTAGTAAGAAATCATTCATAATCTTTTAGAAGGAGTAGATGTTTGTAAAGGTTAAATTGAGCAATATGTTAACGCAGTCTGGCGGGCAGTAAGACAGACAGCCATGAACTCAAACTCCAGAGTGTGTATTTTCAGAGCAGTGGGCTTTTGTTTTTGTTTTTTTTCAGGGTAACAGGCTTAACTTTGAAACATTGGAAGACAATTGACAGAATAAACAGCTGATCAACAATGCTGCACTCATCTTGCACTCCTGCAGTGTTCCTGCAGCCTGCCTGAGCTTCCTCGAGTCCGGGGAGGAGGGGGAACAACTCGCTTCAACCAAAGACTGTAATTAAGTAGGATTTCAACCTCTTTAATATATGTCTATAGCTCCAACTCACTGCTAGGACTGTAGTACTCATTTTTGCATGTGCAGCTGCTATAAATGGCTCCCTTAAGCACTGAAGTATAAATAATGAATGTATATATATATATATATATAATATATGTATCTTAAAAATCACCAATGACCAACAACATAAATAAAAGTACAAGTTTCTGTTTCAAAGTAAATTAATTTGTGAGCAATACAAATACTGCAAAGACATAAATATTGAATGAATATACAAACACGGAGTAGATGATTATGTACAGTATATGCATGTACATGTGTCTATGAACAGCGTGCAGAAAAAATGGCCACATTATCTGTTTTTCGAAGGAGTCTGAATGCAGCGAGTTCAGGTGGTGGCAGCAGCCAAAGAGCCTTACAGGTATTTTCTGTTGGGGGCTGTGTTACATATGGTTGCATAAGATATAAAAATACGACATCCTCAGAATAACTGCGTGTTGTTATCTAATCATGGCAGAGGAACAAATTGGTACATTCAGCTGCTTTGATAAAAGAAGGCCAGAGGGCAGCCATGGCACAAAACACAAGCAACTTTTTTTTTTTTTTTTTTTTTTGTGCTTTAATCAAAAACGGCACCTTTTTCCTGGATTAAGCTCTCGTAAATTTTTGTCTGCACCTTGAGTCAAGCTGGTGGACAAACTGCATTAAATAACTACACATGCACAAGTGGATCCTGCAGAAGTACTGTAGAGCTATGATGCGTGAAAAAAAGAGATGAATGGCGCTGCAGAAAGGAGGACCAACTCCCCTCTCGAGCGCCAATCCAGCAGGATGTCGCTTATCTCTCTGGCCGGTAAAGTGCGGTTGAGGCTCCGGTCAGCATCCTTAACCGCTATCTGTCACTCTACCTCCTTCCCTTCCCCACCCTCCTCACCTGCCTCCCCCCCTTTGCTGCGCTGGGACCGGCTCAGTTTCAACCTGGCTGCGGTCGGAGACGGACAGGATGAGGTAGACGGGGAGTTGGACTGAGTCTGCAGGCAGGCTTGGGGGGTGGGGGGGAGGAGGAGGGGGACATTGTTAGAGGCTAACCCATGGGGCTGTTCAGTTCAGGGGCCCTTCTCCTCTCCCTCTGTCTGTCTTGGCAAGAGAAGAGGTAGTGTCTCCTGCATCATTAATGAAGGCGGTTGACGCCCCGTACAGCAGTACCCAGCAGCCAAAGTCTCTCCTGCCTGCCTGCCACCAGCCTGGAAGTTTGAAAGAGAGCTGATGTAGTGTATATCCACACTATGGTAATGACAGGGGTAAAGCCAGGCCTCACTCTGCTTTGGCAGTCCATGCTGTATAATCAGCCATGACGAATAGAACAACTCGGGAGATGGAGAGGTCTGCTAACTTTGGGCTGGCACACGTTGGACTCCATTGTGAAGTTTATGAGTAATAAAGAAGGCACATTCAAAGGGAATCCATCACATGAAACTTCAGAACATGAAAGCTGCTGCCTGTGTCTATAAAATTTAATCTCAACTAAGCAGCGAAGAACAATGAGCTAATTAAAAGATGCTTTTTTTTCAAAATTCAAGTTTGATTGAATCCTGGATAACATGCATCTCAAAGAGAGATGGAAGCTCTGTCAAGACTGTTTACTGTAAAATGCACAATGGAGACAGACAGACAGAGAGGGGGGAGGAAAAAAAAAACTACCTCTACTCTCCTTTCATCTACAGTGAAGACAACCATGTCACAATTGTTGCCTCCTCAAATTTCCTGATCAAAGTGCCTTAGTTCAGTTCCAAGCCTTCAAATCACATCCATACTTCATTTTGGGAGTTGAACTTTCCGTCGGTGCAATCGATACTGCTTTTTGATTTCAGCTGAAAATTGCCACTTCTCAGAAATCTCAGCAAGCAGACGACAACAACATTTAAACTATATTTAGAGGCCCAACCTGCTGTAATTCAGAGATAAACACAGGGTAGCCTCACTAAAACATCTTAAACCAGGGACAGGGAGCTATCACTCTGAGGCCGAGCATGAAACATCCTGGTGTCAAAACACGGGACTGCAAGGCCCGATGCCGCGTTACAATTTGTCAACATCGACTTAATTCATTTTTGTTGCACACAAAGCAGGAAGGGAGAGAATACTGAAAGTCGTGTGGAAATAAACAATCGCTTTTGTATTTGTTTCTGACAACTATATGTTGTGTAACTGTGGATCTAAATCCAGATGCTGTTAGGAGGATATGAAGAGCACAGAGACGGTCTGTCTTTGAGACTAAGCTTGTGACCAGCTCATGGCTTATTACTGGGGATGAACTTTTGACTTATAGAAATAATATAGAAAATTCCCTATTGGCTTTCTTGTCTCGGACGATTTGGAGAAAGCAATCAGGTCTTATTTGGAGGACTAAAAAAGATGACTGTACATCCTATTCTAGGAGATAATCCTTATTTCTGCCTATTATTATATACCATATTATATATCTACTTGACTTCAACTCCACAGTGTGTGATGTGCTTATTTCAGTGTATTTATTGAGTGTTAGTCTCAGATTCTCTTGTATGTGCAAATGGAAACATGCAGAAATATAAAGAAATTATGTTGAGTTTAAAATCTGATGTTGCAGTTTTTTGACGCTTTAATTCAGCTTAGAAAATAAGCAGTTAGAGTTTTACATGTTGAATCTTATTTTTATTATCATTATTATTGATATTCTTTTAATTATTAATGGTTTATCAACTATGAAATGAATTGGCAACTATGATGATAATTAATTAAGATTTCAGCATCTCACATGTGAATATTTTCACGTGTGAGAAAAAACAACATTTAAGGACGTCACTTTGGGCTTTTGGAAAACAGCGATTGACATTTTTCACAATTTTCTGGGATTTTATGGACCAAACAACTAATCGATGATTCAAAAAAATAATCAGCAGATTAATCAATAATGAAAATACAATTAGTTGCAGCCTTACTCCCATTGTGAAGCATTTTGAACTGTATTTCTTCTGCTATATTCCAATATAAAAAAATGTATTTATCATTATTGGATATCCGGTATATTGTCAATTCTGATATCAGTGGCATCTGTGGAGTGATAGTTTGAGTCCACAACTGTTTGAAAAGTTTGGACAGACTACATAGTGAATGCTTGAATACATCAAAGACGTCAGAAAGCGACAGCCATTGTTCACTCGGTCTTCATTATTAATTTTCACTCTAACAATACAAAACACAGACTGAGGCAGAGTGAGACAGCTAAAGAGGAGGGAGACAAATGAGAGGCAGGAGTTAATTCTTACTGCAGATTATTCCATTTCCATTTGTGGTCTTAAACATTAAGCTTATTACACACTTGCGGATACACCATTTTTTACATGTAGCAGATAATTAGCAATAAAAGTAGCTGACCTAGCTTTGCTAGTAAGCCTTCAAAGCTTTCAGTGTTGACAAGCTGCATGAATGCATAAAAAATGTCTGAGTTGGCCGCAGTTGACTTGGTTTCTATGAATTCACATATTATTACATATGAAGAGGTGATGGGCTGAAGGTGCACAGGCACATAAAACTGTGGGGTTTGTCTACTTCCGCGACATATGGACAGGACCTCACTGTATACTATATGCTGTGTGCAGTTCCGGAGTATGCCATTAAATATTTTATTCCACACCACCTGTTTCAAAGCAGAGCCTTTAGGCAGTCAACCTGAGAATGTTGCCCTTGCAGACGTTTGTTTGCATTGTCAGCAGGGCCAGCTGAAGAGTAAAACACAAGTATGAATAACTGACAAAGTAACAAAAGGTCTAATTCCCATCCTACAACATAATCATTAAAGGAGCAATATGCAGCAGTTGCACATCCAAAAATTACCACTGCTGTCTAAATAGCAAGTTGGAGTCTTCTGCTGTATTTTCAATAGGTTCAAATCCTATTTATTACATGATCTATGTTTGAAGCGAGTTGTTTCTCCCCACCCCTTCCTCCCCAGATTCGAATCAGCTCAGGCAGGTTGCAGGAACACTGTCTGTCAATGTAAAGTTGAGCCTGTTGTCGTCAAAACAAAAGCACACTGCTCTAACATTACTGGAGATGGAGTTGGAGATGGAGCCTGCCAGACTCCATTAACATATTGCTAAATTTAACCGTTATAAACATTACTCCTTCTAGAAGATTATTGATGATTTCCTATGACTCATAAACAGATACTTAGTCATTTGATAAACATTCGGCATTAATGTGAACTCTGATTAACATGAAACGGGCAAACTAATACAGTTATTTGGCCAGGAATGGAAATTTCAAAGGAGCCGCAGCTGTGGCGTTGTTCTCAGAGAAGCGAGTACATCAACTTAGCATGTTTCTTTAATCTCTGCTGACATATCACGGGTATTTTACGATAAATTACAGTAAATATATTACAGATTTCTCCTGTAAAGAAAAATAAAGAGGAAAATATTTGTGTCAAATACTGAGCATACGAAAACAAACATGCATCCACTAAGGATTCAGCATTTCAATGAGCTCATTCAAGTACACAGATAGATCGGAAAAGAGACGTTTGTGCAACTGTTGACAAAGTGCTTGTCAGTTCCATTCAAATGTGAGAGAGGAGCGAGGACTCAATGCTAATCGACATATGAATGAAGCCAGGGAGGCGAGCTTATTCAGGAAGTGTACCACTGCAGCCCTCCACTCCCAGAATAGCCTCCAGCTTTACTGTATCTTCGCCTCTTTGTTAGCGCTTCGCCTCTAGCCTCAGCCTGCTGCATTTGCGCAAAAAGCGACAACAAAACACTTGTTTTTAGAGGGAAGAGCCCGAATCTGATTCAACTTCAGAGGATTAGAGTAACAATGGGGAGCTCGCGCACTCATACGTGCATTCACTGACACACACACACACACACACACTGTCTCTCACACACACATGCAGGAGCAGTCCCTGCCCAAGTGGGAATGAACTGCTCCAGAAAGGCCAGGGCCTTGGCAAGGTAATTAACTGAGGGTGCTTGTTTCACATGGCAGAGTCCATTAAGTGCCATGTCACACTGATGTCAGGGTAAAGGTAGCACGCGCACGCACACCACACACCACACACACACACACACACACACACACAGGAACACACACACTCTGCTTTCAAATGGGGGCAAGAACGTCTGAGGTGGAGATAGTGAAGTGAGAACGACAGAGGAAAAGAAGTGGCTGCGGCTTCTCCGGGGCTCTCTAACCGATCCCTCCCTAATCAGCAACCCCACTCCCCCTCCAGGTCCAGCCATCGATCGGCAGCGCTGCCACCCCAGCGCCGTGATGAGGAAGCACAGGGGGAGAAGAGGATGTGTTACCCCTCCGTATACCCTCTAATTGCCCTGCCTGGGTTAGCACTACCCAGCTATCCCAGCAAAATGGCCCCCGCACCGACTGATGGAGCAACAATTCTGCTGGCAAAGCTCGAAACTGGGCCCCGACGTAAGCCCATTAGGCACGGATGACCACACCAGACGCTCCGAGAGTGGAGGGCGGCGGGATGAGTGGGAAGGGCTGCATTAGCTGAGGGAGGAAGCGGGTACACTCGTCTAACCCACAACCACAACAGTGAACAAACCGCGAGGGCACCACACACCTGAGAGTGTATGCCTGCTTGTATGCACGCGAGTATGAACACACACACATACACACACACACACACATATACCTTTCTGTGCTTCTCAGAGTACTGCTGCATCTCAGATAACATTGTCCCCACTGAAGAGACTTCCACACAAGCTAACTGAGGTTTATCTCCCACTTAACAGATGAGCCAAAGGAAACAAGAGAGGCACTCAGGGACTGAACGAAGAGAGGAGTGAGGATGGAGGAGGGGACAAAGTAGAGGCAGGGACAGAGAGATGGAGCAACAAAGCGCCAAAATCTCAAAACAAAAAAAGTGGATGTTTACGTCTTGAGGTGAATCTGCTTGATGCAAAGGCGAAGATGAGCATCGCGGCCAGGTTTATCCGACCGCTCTTAAAAATGATGATCACACTGAGCCTTAAACTTGATTGCATGGAGTGTGTGTGTATGTGTGTGTGTGCACGAGCGGTGGAGCGTGGCGGAGCGCGGTGACGGATGGATGTGCGCCCACAGCCCTATGAGCTGCCGTTACGCTGCCCAGAGCAGCACTGCAATTAAAGGAGTAAAGGCCTGGATGCTAAGACCGGAGGAGCAGGGGCCGGAGAGCTTTGGACGGCGAGTGCTGAACTGAACACTGTGCTGATTTGTGCACTGACTGTCCCCAAGAATAGGGCCATGTATTTTTAATCAATGTCAAAGTGATGAAGTGTGTGTTTGCCTCAAAAAATCCCCTGACAAACACAAATAGAGAAAGACAAACTCCCCAAGGGGCCCCTTTGTGCACGCACACACACAGATATAGAGCGCCACAGTGCAACGACTGGACGGAATATTCCAGCAACTGACCCGAACTGCCTCAGGCATCTTACTTTTAGTGTACAACTTGAAATAAAAACCCATTTCCTCATTAGTATTACATAAAACGAGCAGGAAAAGCAGCCTAATTTGGAATGCAATTAACATTTTTAATAACAATAAATACTGTTCGGATAAGTGGTCGGCTGGCCGATAATTAGAAATTGGCGGATCCATGGCCATCCCTCAAGACAGACACATGCTGACTTTTCTGCAGGTTATCTGGTATTGGGAATCATTCCTGAAGCATAAACAAGCCAGGGAGATAGGCTGGCTACCCTCCAACAGCCTGTCTCCTCAATTTTACAGGCTTCTTTTCCCCTTTCAGCCAATTCAGCCCCAAATATCGATCAGCGGAGAGAGGGTAGGAGAGAGGGGGGAGAGAAATTGAAAGAAAGAGATGGGTAGAAAGAAAAAAAACAGAGAAAAGGGGGAGGAGGGGGGGATTGGAGAGATGGGGCTGGGGTGAGGGAGGGAAAGGCGGAAATGGAGGCCAAAGAGGTGAGGTATGTGGGTAAGTTGCAGAAAGGCAGAAAGTTTCTTAGCGAATTCACAAGCCACACTCCACACACACCACACACACACACCAACCGTGTGACATGAGTAAAAGAGCGGTTGCGAGGCAGGTGGGGCGGGTGGACACTGTAGAAGAAAGCAACAAAACAGAGGTGTGAGCAGGATGAGAGATCGTGTTGTGTCTCAATCCCTGGCAAACAGACATCTAATACTGAAAGCAGTGGTGCCGTAATAAGATCATTAACCCAAAGACCACTGACCTAAGGAGAATGCTCAGTGATCCCTGACTGAAACGCGGAGCATTAAGGAGGCTTCTGGATGATTGCTCGAGAATTATGGGACCACAGAACATGAGCAGGCGGACTTGCGGGCGTAAATGAAGCCACAACCACAATTCTGTGATACATTATTCTCATAAGTTCTCCCAGCTTTTATTGGACTCTTTACAGTCTCGCCCCCCCCCCCATTTGGACTCCACTGTACTGTGTGTAATCTGACAAGAGGCATCAAGGACTTGATGCGATTATATGAAATGAAATTACAACACATTCAGTGCGCCAAAGCACTGCGCCTTATCAGAGGGACCAATTTGAATGCTACTTAAAGGGATAGTTTCGAGAAAAAAAAAACATAAAATGCCTCCATGCTGCTCGTCTGGTGTAATCCAAGACCCGTCATGCCAAGTTGACTTTAAAGACGTCATTTACACCATGTTTTGAGCCTAAATCTTTACTGTAAATCCTTAATTTGGAGCCACGTTTACATGCACGTGCACACCGTCTGAACCGGGTGTGTGTGTTACATGTGCACGCGCAAGTGAACGGCATGTTGGGATTTAAGGAGATGTGGATTACACCAGACGAGCAGTATGGAGGCATTTTGTGTTTTTTTTTTTTTTGGTTGTGTTTTTTATGTTAGAAAACTGGTCACCATTTACTTAAATTGTTTGGGAGATTCCTGTGAACCTCCAGCGGTGTTTTGTGGACTAAAAAACTAAACCTGACCTTCAATCAGCACAAGAGCAAGTAGATAAGGACTAAAAACACATAATGCATGTTAGAAAATAGCTGCTGAAAACATGTGAAAAGACTGAAAACTATGTTGTACTGAATTGTTGTAATTGTTGTACTCTAGATGTTATATAACTCTTTCAAATATAACATTTACAACTAATGTATGTAATGTAGTTGCAGCTAATAAATGTAGTAAAATATCTGATTTATCTGTCATTCATACAGGCTGAATGCCAATCCTTGTAATTTAGTTAATAAATTAATTAAAAAACAAAAAATCTCAAAAACAAATTGGGCCTTTAACCTTTTCATTTTGTCTAATAAATAGTATTCATGTTTGTTTATTAACTGGCCCCTGGCCTCATGTTATTTTGCAAAAGTGGCCCCCAAGGCAAAGCAAGTCGAATATCCCTGTTCTAGTGCTTCAAATATCTATACAAGTACAATGAAGCAGCAAGACGGAGCGTCCGTGTTTCAGGTCGTAGTTGTGTTTGACAGTGAGACAGCGGAGCAGACACACCACCAGCGTTTCTGAGCAGAGAACTGCTCATTTTTTTCATGATTTTGAGACCTAATTTTAAATACTTATATATTTTTTAATCATTCAAATCTCACTGGATGGTTGATAACATGTTCCTGTGGTGGGACAAACTCAGCACACATATTTATTACTGCTTTACACAGCGTGTAAAGAAGTGTCAGATGTTGCGCGGCAGAAGACTTGGGATGAACTCTGACCCCTGTAGGACAGCCAATCAGTATCATCCAAGAGGGGAGGAGGAGCAGGAGGAGGGGGCGGAGGAGCAAAAAGGGGGGCAGTCAAAAGGCAGGCTGTACATAGTTTTACACACTATAAAATATGCATTTGCTAAGTGGTGCAGCATTTTGCCCTTTGAGAGGTTCATGCATTGTTTAGGCAGCAGAGCAGGGGAGGAGGAGGCCGGATGGTGGTGGAGGAAGTGCTCGGTAATGGGGCCAAACAGGAGTGCTGATTTATGTGCACAGTCACCCAGGTAAAAGAGGAAGAGAGGGACAGGAAAAAACAGGGAAGCAGAAGAAGAAAAGAAGAAGTGTTTCACCGATGCTCTATCTTCAAAAGCAGTTCACCTCTTCTGCACTGCACCGTGTTTGGCCCAGCTATCAGCATGTGATAGTTCAGTAACGAAGAAGCTCCAACAACTTTCCCTAATTTGTATCTACTGTATTTCTAATTGTTCTAAACAGTTGATTAAAGGAGAAATCTGTAATATATTTTCTGCAATGAATCATAAAATGACCAAGATATGGCATCAGAGATTAAGGAAACGTGTTAAGTTGAAATATTCGCTTCTCTGACAACAGTGCTAAAGCTGCGGTGCTCCCCTCTGAAATTTCTTATGTTTCAGTTTGCCCGTTTTTCGTTAATTACAGTTCAAATTAATGCAGAATATTCGCTGAATGATTTAGTGTCTGCTTATGAGTCAAA
Source organism: Lutjanus argentimaculatus (assembly GCA_034769285.1). Taxonomy (NCBI): domain Eukaryota; kingdom Metazoa; phylum Chordata; class Actinopteri; order Lutjaniformes; family Lutjanidae; genus Lutjanus; species Lutjanus argentimaculatus. The sequence goes on along the minus strand of JAWZSL010000030.1, from coordinate 4,433,499 downwards.
AGAAATCATTAATAATCTTTTAGAGGGAGTAGATGTTTATAACCGTTAAATTGAGCAATACGTTAACGGAGTCTGGCAAACAGAGAGGCAGGCAGTCACTGAACTCGAGGTCCAGAGGGTGTATTTTTCAGAGAAGTGTGCTTTTGTTTTCAGGATAACGGGATTGACTTTACATTGACAGACAACTGACAGTTATAAACAGCTGATCAACAGTCTATAGCTCCAGCTCACCATTTTGGCTACACATTTTTGCATGTGCAGTTGCTACATATTGCTGCTTTAAGTCAAAGTTAGAAGCCACCTCTAGGACTGCTGTTTTGTGGGGATGTAGCAGATGGTGGGCTGCAGAGAACCACCCAGCAGCACTGACTGATCTGTGGCATGTGCTGCTGACAGCCACGCAGCCTCCCTCTCTGCTGCACAACACAATGTGATACTGTCATCAGGGTATTATGAAATAAAAGGCCTACCCACCCTTTTGTACCATTATGGCTCATTTACGCTCGTGTTATGGCAGCCATAAGTAACATAAAAACAAAAAAAAAAACCTGAGCTAGAAACACGCCAAACTCTCAAAACGCAGAGGATGAGTTCGGATATCTTCAGCAGGGTTACCTGTCTGTACACCAGGACCCCCAGGCATGAAGACCTGTAATGCAGTGGGCCCCTCCCTGCAGCCCACATTCACAACAATAGCATACGCTAATGCATGGGCCAGAAGTGGTCGCCACATTCCTGGCAAACACAACCCAATCTTTAACCTCTTTACAGTGCGCATGATATACTTTGCAAGCAGGGGCCAAGGGTTTATCCATTATGAATGAACCCATATTACTCCAGGCATTAGCAATGTATGAGCTGGGCTTTAGAAACACAAGGTCTGGGGTTTTTCTGCCTGCCTCCCTGCCACTCCTTCCTTCCTCCTCTCCTTCCACGCTGTTTCCTTCCCTTCCTAGCCACGTGCTGCCGCTCTCACACAGCCTCCCATGGATGCCCCGACTCCTGCCTGACAGCTCATTTGGGCTGAGCCCCGCCTGTCCGATCGGCAGCTCCGCGAACGCAGGGAGTTTGAAGAGGCAGGGCCACGCCCGGGGCTGAAGCCCTCCACTGATCTCAGCTTTGCTCGCTCTCCAGCTCACCACTCTAAATCCAGCCGACCCTCGACTCGGCTCCATCGCTCGCGCTGCCCTGTCTTCTTCAGTCTGATTTCAATGCATCTACTGCCTTTGTGATGGTATCTGATTTCTCAAAGCCAGCCGACTGAAACTTTAATGAAATGCAAGCATGAAGAAAAAAAATAACATCAAGGCAGAATATACTATTGTGCTACGCTTACCATCCACATAGCTTACAGCTTTCAATACATTTTTCATAAATGTGCCAATTCACATAGCCTTAATATGGGTTAGTTTGTTCGATGATGTGCGAGTGTGTGCCTGCTAGTTTAAGTGCTCGTGGGCAGAGTTTGTCATAAAGCAGTCATGTTGAGAAAGGAAAGAATGTCACAAATATGTTCAAAGTTCATCTACCGCCTACAGAAAGCATGGACAACTTCTTCATTTCATCAAGCACAATTCCTTCCTCATCAGATCCAACACACAAATCAATGAAGGCAGAGCTTGCAAAGGAGCCGTTGTGATGACTAGAGCATCTTTACTGCTTACTTTTAGCATTTTGGCAGTGCAGAGTAAGGTGGGAAGATGGAGAAAGTGCTCTCGGCGGAGCCTGGGACTCCCCAGGGCTGCAGCCCCCGTCTCCACCCCCTCTCTCCACTCCCTACTGTGGGACAACGAGATTACAGCAGTCCCCGGGGAGAGCCCAACTCCCAGCAGGAGCCACGGTCCCCTGCTGGTTGCCCATATGAGAAAGAGAGTGTGCTTCAAAATCCCTCTCTGGCCCCAACATGGGTCAGCCTGATAGAGATTATGTCTCACTTTTAAATGAACAAAACAACGCACTCAAGCCATTAACCTCTAGTGTAGTCTTGCATCGCATTACTAGACAACTGCAATGAGATTACAGGCTAACAGAGTTTGAACAATGTGGATTTATGTGGTCTCAAAGCCCATTAATGAAACCAAATGTACAGAATGTTATTAGCTACAAGGTAAAATATGAGCACTTGTCCCGTGTTGTCCCCGTGTAAAAAGGAAATTAACATAGTTTCAGCTGCGTTTCAGCCACAACAAATAGCGGAGGACAGGAAGGAGTGTGGTGAGCAGCCGAGCGGCAAGAGGCCTGGACAAGGCCTATTATGACAGGAAGCTCGACTCATCAGCCATTCAGGGCGCTGTAAGAGGAGACATAAATCAATGGTGTGCCAATTATGACACCACACTGAGCCGTGTGAGTGCAGGGAATTAGCCGCACAAATCTCAGTATCAGGTTCAGTTAGATGGGCTGCTCTGGAGTGGGGAGGGAATGCCAAAGAAACACCACAGGGAGGATAGAGAGGAGGCAGCGAGAAGGAGGAGAGAGAAGAACAGAAGTAAACGCTGAAATGTGAGGCAACTCATTACAGTTGATAAGGAAATCAGCCAAATGCATTCCTGTTTATCTCTTTTGTTCTCTTTCAGCCCATGAAATCATAGCATACATGGGAGGAAGGTGGTTGCAAAGGCTCTGCAAGCCCCCATTATCAAGTCTCCACTGGAGCAGCGAGGGGGCGAAAGCATCTGAGGTGAAAACTGTAAGACTGCAGTCGCCACACATCAAGCATGCCTCTCATATTTCATTCTCTCACACTGAGATTTCTCTCTTAAGAACATTAAACTTCACCTGACACCTCCCCCTCCACACACAGACACAAATGCACACACACACACACACACACACAACTTCACAGAGTGCAATCAAGCAGGCATCTTGGCCAGTCTCGGGGAAGCTGGGAGCGTGGGATTGAAGCAGGCAGCGGCAGCAGCGGCGTTCAGCTGGGCCTGAACACGATGCCTCGACACCACTGAACACACAGCTGTATCCCAGAACTTAGATTCTGATTAAATGGAAACAGAACAGCCCATTAAAGTCATTAACATACATCTAGGGTATGCATGGGGGGATGTGCACCGAAGGGTGTGCATGCACAGTAATGTAGCGCATATATTAAGAAAAGATCCGCTGATAGAACTTGAAAGAGCATATCTTGCAAAAGCTTATATATATTATTTATCACTCAGACATCAAAAAGGAGACTTTGTAATGACCTTTTTAATTCATATGCAAAGGTAATGCAGATTCTAGGGCTGGAAATCCACCAAAAAGCACGAGCACAGGAGGCTCCAGCATGACTGTACTGGCCTGTATGTTTAATTTAATGTCATTCTGGTTATGGTACTGCTTTATCTCACAGATTATCATGAGGCACATATGCTTCTTTTAATTTCTGAGATTAAGATGTGCTAGTTATCAAGCTTGTGGGGGGAAAAAACGTGTAGGGAATGTGTGACTAATATGGGAATGTTAAGTTAATTTTTTTTTTTTGAAAAATAATTTCTTTTTTTTCACAGAAATTTAGCAAATAAATTTGCTAAAAAGAAGGACTGCAACAAATGATTTTCATCATCACAATTTCTTAGCACCTAAAGCGACATCTTCAAATGCTTCTTTTCTCCAACCAACAGTCCAAAACCCAAAGACTTTTATTTACGATCATAAACGTTAAAGAAAAGATACAAACCCCCACATTTAAGAAGCTGGAACCAGCAAATGTGTGACAATTCTGCTTGAAAAACAATTCAAATGACAAATCGATTATTAAAATTTTGGCAAAATGTAGCAACTGTTTTTCTTTTGATCAACAAATTGGTGCAGCTAAACTAAAAAGAAAAAAGATCTCACGATTATCCAATTAAAGAGAAGTATTGTTCACCTTTTTTTTTTTTTTTTTTTTTTTTGCAATATTTGAAGGAACAAATATCAGTGTTTCAGTGGTGCGAACACAAACATCAGCATGCTCATCACAATTTTGCAGAGCCCAAAGTGACGTTTTCAAATTGCTTCTGTGGTCCAACAATCCAAAATGTAAATACTCTTAATTTACTGTCATAAATGACAAAGAAAAAGCAAAAGTAATCCTTATGTTTAAGAAGCAGGAACCAGCAAATGTGACATTTTTCCCTGCGGTTATCAAAATAGTCAGATACTAATATTCTTTCAATCGACCAATTGTTGCAGCACAACTAAAAAGGAAGCAGATCTCATGATTATCAAGTAAAAAAATATATTCATAGTACTGTTCAAAAAAAAAAGTCAAAATTCTCAGATTTTAGCCTCTTAAATGTGAATATTTTCTGGTTTCTTTACTCCTCTCTGACAGTTAACTGAATATCTGTGGGTTGTGGTCAAAACAAGACATTTGAGGACATCATCTTGGGCATCGTGATCAACATTTTTCAACATTTTCTGAGACCAAACAACCGATCGATTAATCGAGAAACTAATCAGCAGATGAATCGCCAACAAAAATAATCATTAGTTGCAGCCCTGGAACTAATATCAGTGTTTGAGTAGCGCAATCACAAACATTAGCATATATTGAAATATAGACCGGCTGTCAGGGAGCAGAGATAGAGATGTATCCTGTGCGTCTGATAACTCATCACCTCCAGAGTCCACACACTTGGGAGCAGCAGGAGCCGGAGTGTCACTCTGGACCGAGAGTTATTTGATATCCCCAGCGAGCTGCTCAGGTCACACTCCTCTACAGTGTGTGTCAGCACGAGTGTGTGTGTGTTCAAGTCATCAAACATCAAGGTTTGTTGCCTACGATCCCTGCTGATTTTGGTTTCTGCTCATTGGCTGATAAATCATGAATGTTTTAATTGTACGCTGACCTTGATGAAATGAATGGACATCATTTATCAATTAGGAGTGCAATGGGGTGATGTAGGGAGAAAGTGTCTGCTGACAGAATTATTTTTCATCTCGTCTTTGGCTCGGTCAGCCCCCCTCTAACGGTGCACCTTTTCAGGTTGAAACAATTTTCATCTTGCAGTGATGATGTTTTTTTTTTATTATTGTCATTACATTTCCTCCTGCTCATAAAATCCCTCCCTTTGGTACAATCTCAGCTGTTTACCAAGTATAATTCAAAAGGAGGAAATAAAGAAAAAAAATGTAAAAATTGAGAGCGAGCTGGTATGACCAGCCTAATCTGTGCGTGGGCGCTTCCAGTGTGCTTGCACAGTATGGCTTTTCATGACACGAACATCAAATCCCCAGAGAATACAGCTGCCACGATGAGATGTGTTTTTATGGGGATTTAGGCTCTGGAAGAGAGATTTGAGTATTACCTATTGTCAAAAATGTGCAATGTTAGGAGAGCTGTAGCAATGGAGGATGGGGATATTAAACAGGCCTGTTAATGTTTTACACAGTGTTGTTGATGCTCCTGTAGACCTGTAAAGTCTTCACAGTAACTCTTGGTGCTGAGTGGTGCAGGAGACTTATTGAAAGGTGGAGAGTGGGAGGTACATAAAGGAAGATAATTCTGCTCTTCTTCTGAGGGTTTGGAGGAGCTGCAACCCCCCACCCTCATCAGCTGTTTCTTCCTCAGAGCAGTGTAGCATGCAGAGGGACATCGTTTTTCATCCCTCACAAAAGGCTCAGTGAGCCCTGTCTTTAACCAGCTAACAACAGACCAGCCTACCCTTTAGTTCCTCAGACATCTAAATGCTGGCGGCGTTCATTTCAGCCGGGCATCGGAGAATCGGCTCGGGCCAGTTTTCTAACCTGGAGTGTAGTCCGGCAACATACCCAGATAGATGTGTGACCACGAGCCAGAGAAGCCCAGCGCCGACCTTTTGAATGGTGGGCTGCCATTCTCAAACACCGGGCCCCAGATTGACTTCGCCCTCAGCCAGATGAGAGCGCCTGCTCATGTGTGAACAGCCCTGACTGCCTGCATGGGCTCGCCAGATCCAAATGCCCCGCAGGTCTGAGGGAGCATTTTACAGCCTGTTTAACAGTAACTTCAAAAATCCCCCCGTCCCATTTTTTTTTCACAAAGAGATTTCTCAGACATCAGACCTTGGTTGCTGATTGCCTCTGAACGTGGTGTTGATTAAAAAGTCAGCACTGTTCAGGCTTTCTTGTTTTCTCTTTCTTGTGGATCCTGGGAGTACAAACAGCTCGATAGGCTGCGTGTGAAAGTCTTCGGGCCTTGTGTCTGACGAGGGACCCGCGGTGAGAGAGAAAGGGGCCTGCTTGCCCAGCTTTTGGAATCCAATAAAGTGCTTTATTCCAGGGCTGGGGCCGACGTGAGGCTAATCTTTGATCTGAACTGGAAGCTGAGGGCTCTGGAGTGGGCCACGCTGCCCGATTATTTATGGGAACTTCAAAGGTTCCGCTGATCACACTTGTGTCTCTTATCTAGCGAGCGAGAAACAGCCACAACAACAAAAAGTGACTTTGTGAGCAGAGTGGAAATTCAGAGCACGGAGAGAAAGGTGGGGATAAAGGCGTGAGCGTTTGAAATAGAAAGGGGGAGGGTTTGGCGGGGCTCTGTGGGGAGATCTCCAGATTAGAAGTGATCAGGCCGATGTATATGGGCCATCTGCCTGGGAATGTGCCTCTGGCTGCGTCCGAGAGACAGTCGGACCTGGGGAGGATAAGTGCTCCTATTTTCCTCCTCTCTGTTCCCATGGAGGACGAAAAGAGGCAAGGCCGCCAGTGTCAGGGAACCCCGCTCTCTTTCTCTTCTGCAATCCCTTTTTTCACCCTCGCCGTCTCCCTCACTTCCTCTCTAGCCCCCTCCCTCCATCCCTCCTTCCACTATCACCACCGCCACCTCCACATCACATCAGAAATGTGACTGGCCTCAAACTGCTGACTTGCTCACAGTCCATTGAGTTTCCTCTCCTTATCAAATTACAGCCACCTCAATAACCCACTCGCTGCAGCACGCCGGAAGAAATGAGGTTTTCTCCACCGCCCGCCCCTGGCACTGCACTCTTTCCCTCGCTTTTTTCTTCTCTCACATTTTTCTTTCAAAAACAGCAGACAGGGGGAGGAAGGGTGGGGGGGTGTAAGAGGACGGGGGTGGCTGATGTGAATGTTGGCGTATATTTTCGAGTGGGCGTACGATCGTAATGTTTCGTACGAGCGTGAGCGAGGGGGGTAGAGATGGCCCATCGGCTGCACATTGCTGATTTGCAGACATGGGCCGATGTCCAGATGGCGGGCGCCTTCCGGGAGAGTGTTTTTTTTACTTCCACCCCAACAACTGCTCAGTCACAGCAGCCCACCAAGACCCCAGCTACCTCCTAGCGTCATCTATCCTGGGTCACTTCTCCCTTTTGAGCCACCGGTTGTTAGAAACAGGCTGGCAGCTCTCTCTGTGTCACAATCCGGCACGGGTACAGTTTTGCAAACCCGCTCCGCCCGCAAAGCTGAGACCCAGAACCAATCCATTGCCCACAAATATCTCCAAGTCAAATCCACACCTTCCCAGAACCATGACCTACAGCTGGGTATCATTTACAAAATTACAATACCAATATCAGTATCCTTAAAGTGATACTGATACCAATCGATAACTTTTTTTGAAGGTAAAAAATGCTTGTGGTGATTGGCTGTCCACACAACCACATAAATAGTCTTTTTCTAGATCTGGGCACCAAAAGGATTGAATGCAGGTATCATTTGACTGTAAAAGTGTCAATATTACTTGGTACTGGGTTATTTGAATAAACCCTAAAGGTACTGAGTACCTAACTCTACCACGACCCGACCCGCGCCCATGATTAAAAACATACAGTCACTCACTTTTGTTCCCAACTGGCGCAGCAGCTGTGCTCCTGCAGCTGTCGATACTGATGAAGAGCCTAGCTTGCGGATATCAAGAGCTAATACTTTATGAAACTTTTTACAAGCAGTGACGCCACTGAACTTTATTCCCCGTCTCCCAAACGTCCCATTTGGACTCTGATGATGTACTGTTGACAATTTGGTGTTGTCCACTGGCTGTTTTTGCCTTTATGCTGTAATTTTAGCTATCATCTAGCCTACATCACTATCAGATCAAGCAGTGACATGCCATTGTATGGCAGGATGTTGTTGGCTTTCACACACAAAATCCCACCAACAATTAAGCTTGATATTACTGAATTAGTTGATATAAAGGTTAAAAGTATTGCATAATCATTTGTAATTCTGATTTCTCCAGGGGTGTTATATTATTGTTCTCACCTGCTGCCTGCCCATGATTAGTTAATTTTTATATTTGCACCTAAGAATTTATATAAATATATTTTTTACCCCTTACACAATGTTTTTGCAAATCACCCAGCTGGTGCCCACAGGAACCCAACCCGGTGCTGGACTCTACTCTACGTATTCCTTCCTCATTTCTCCAACAAGAGAACCACCACCACGTCTCAGAGGAGAAAATGACACAGTCCCATCACCTGTTATATACCTGCGATGAGAGAGCTTTGGGGAGCCTACGAAAGGGCCCACGCAAGGTCATCCGTCTCATTTTGTGAGTGAAGCTGCAGTTATTACAAAGTCAAAATGAAAAGCCTCATCCCCAGGTCAGCTGTCTGACAGGTGATGGATGTCATTTAACCTTCCCAGCAGCTGGTTACTACTGGTTTTAGACGGCAAAGTAAATAAGGCCGAGGGAGAGGAAAGTTGAAAACACCTCTACAGGCCCGGATCTATTTTCCCCTGATATGATAAAGTCGCCTTCGAAGAGCATTTGATTTATTTTTAACATCAGCAGCATTGATGTTTTTTTGAGGTCATAATTGCCCTGCGTTAATGCATGCAAATGAGAGTTCAGGATAAATTTACAGGAACTTGTACACCCCCCCGCCCCCCCCCCACACACACACCACGACTCCTCCAATGTGAATTAACATCAATATTTATCTTAGTTCTATTATCCAATTCTTACCTCATTCACATGCTAATTGCTACAATTACCATTAAATAAGGGCCCCGGTTCAGAGGAAATAACCTGCTGCTGAGCACTTGAATTACTGACTCGTCACCTGTGCGCGCATGATGCATACACTCACACACAGACACAGCGAGGAGGAGAGAAGAAAGAGAAGGTATGTTAACATCTGCCTTGTGGCGGATTTTTTAAATCCCAAAACACCTGACAAAACTACAATGAAACCATATTTTTGGAGACCGATGCTGTCAGTGGCATCACGCTTGGTGTGCTGACATGAGAAGACAGCAAAAATAACTGATTGGAAGGGAAGCCTAAATTGAGAATGAGCGCTCATGTATAATGATTGCGAGGAGCCCGGAGAGGGTTAACATGAAAGCCCAGCAGAGTGCCAGCCCCAGTTACCTGCAGAGCCGCAGTCGACGTGCTCTGCCTTCACCTGTTTTATTGGAGACGACGCCGGCGTGTCAGTGACAGCGAATGTCCAAGTTGAGTGGGAGTAGATTAGATTAACTCCCCTGTGAAAGAGCCTTGTCTGCTTCCATTGTGCATCCTGTCTAGTTAAACCGACACAGGTATGCCACGGCAATAAGCAGGTGCGCTGACATCAGAGTCGTGTTGGGAATACTGGCACTGATTGGAAAACCTATAGAGTATTCCTCCAACACAAACACACGGCTGACGCACAGCTTCAACCTCCCCTGAACAACCGTCTTGCATGACGATCAAGTGAGTGGTTCTTCGGGGCCACCGGGGTGCAATCTGTGCTGCGCTGCACCCACCGGACTCTCTGCTGGGTCCCTTAAGGGGAGTTTCTCCCTGCGAAGACATCCATTTTGTAAATCGACATGGTGGAAGGTGTTATTGGAAAAGGCCTTGCAGGGAGGAGAGACTAGAGGCATTGCTGCAACCAAAAGAAGGGCCTAAAAACCTAACTGGATAGAGACACAGAGCGCGGTGCTAACTGAGTTGTAAACTTCTATTGCCCTAGGGCTGCAGTCATACTCTGCTCATTGAATCAGCTTGTAACATAGGAGAGAGAATTCAGACCTCGTCAAGAAAACAAAAAATAAAAACCGAGAGCATACGGAGGGAGAACACGAACAATGCAAACTAAATAAGTAAGAAAAATAAGTAAAGAAAATCCAATTCTCCTCTCAGGAGCAATATCAATGCCTTTGGAACTTTGTGAGAAAAAAAAAGTCTTCACTGCAGTAATGCATGGAAAACACTGACCTCAGCAACTCATCCTAAGATGCTTTCTTGATTTCTTGGTGGGATAAGATGCTAGTTTTCTAGCTTAGTACACAGCGCTCTGCTAACCTCCCTCAAACAGAAATATGCATGAAGAATGATTACCAATGTCAGAGCTGTCTTGCCTCTTGGCCTGGCCTCGTGCTCATACAGCACGATCAGGGGAGCTGATGACCTTTGCTGATGGCAGAATACCTAATCGCGAAGGCTTCTCAAGTTGTAAAGTAGTAGACACGCCGCACAAGATCTATTAGTTTGCTCTTTTATCTGTAATAATCCTGACAGAACAAATAATACCCGGGCATATTCCCAGCCAAAAATAAAGGGTGAAAGAAATTATCATAATCATTCAAAGTGATGCTTTGGGAGTGAAAGAAATGAATGTGAAAATAAATTCAGATTCGATAAATCGACTGCACTTGCAGGGCTGAAGTGAATGGAGGCTGCAGTGGAGTGGATGGATACCATGGAGCACTGTCTGTCTTACGCACACAAACCTCCCTCGTAAATTATCTTGAGCAATGTAGAATTTATGAGGCAGAGATATGTCACTGCCGGCCTATCATTTCCATGGCTCTGTCACCGTAATTCTCTCCAAAACTGCCCAAACCCATAGATAAAAACGGCCACTGCAGCTACAGATGAAAAAGCGAGAAAAGAGGCGAGTCTGGATGAGGAGGCGGTGGCGGCGGCGGCGGTCTTTTTCTGACTCGAGTACCCACTACATCCGGGTAAAAGCGACCAAAGAATATGCAAAAGTAGAGTAAAGGACAGGACAAGTGTGACAATTAGAATTTGCTCTGTTTATGTTGCGTGAAATCAAGTGTCAGGGGAATTTGGCGAATTGGAAGATGAGTCAAATTGCCAGGCATACGCTGCTTACATCTTTACCTCGGCTGGCGCGGCTCCTCGGCTCGACAATAGCTTTTACCTTTTGAAATATGTGTTTGTGTTTCTCTGTGTCAGTGGGAGTGTATGTGAGTGTGTGTGAAGAGATTTGGGGGAGCTTTTAGAGCGCTATCATAGAGTAGGTGGAGGACGGTGGAGTGTATCAGAGAGGGCAGTCCGCACATGCTGCCCTGTGAGATTGGATTCTCACCCATGAAATGTAAGCACACAGAAAAACGCTCTGCCGCAACAACCTCCTATTTACACAGCAATTTTCCACTCGCTCGCGACAGAACTAAATCGCATTTGTCTCCCTGCCGTTGATACCACGCTGCCCTAGAATTTCATTCATATCCAGTTAATTAGCACTTCCTCTCCCGGCACCAGAAAGAGCAATCATTGGACAAAATGTGCAGAGTAATTTATTACAGTTTATTACAGTTCATTGAGGAAGCCAGAATGTGTTGGATATTAGAATGATTACTTGTGTTTGCGCTGATAGCAGTCTGTGTGACAGGAAGAAGAAGAGGAAAAAAAAAGTTATTTACCAAAAACAGCTGGACGGATAAATTAGGCCCTTTCTCTACATGACAGTATCTCCCACGACTGCGCTGTTTCAACATTTCTGGGTGAAAAGCGACGTCTCTCAAGCTTTACTCCCTCCTTTGAAAACGTTAATTGCTATTCATTACTCGCTATTGCTGAATGATAACAATGTTGGAGTTACAATTCTGAGTCATTAAATTAGAAGGAAGGGGATGAATAGGAGGAGTGGGCAATGGAAAATCCTCATCCCTGTTGAGCCTCGACGATGTGTTACGGTTTAAAGGGTCGCTTCACCCAAATTAGGGGGGAAAAAAATGTTTTTTTATTAACCTCGTGCAGTATCTCTAGTAGCGTTGTCATGATACCATCATTTTAATACAATACTAGTATAAAAAAGGATGCTTTTAATACCATGGCAAATATTCAATTTAATTTTATTTGCAATCAAAACAAAATTATCTCAAGGCACTTTTCAATTTGAGCAGCTGTAGACCATTCTCTTTATAAGGCTAATTCTTCCCACCAAGAACAAGCACTGCGGCAACTGTCGGGGAAAAAAAAACTTCCTTTTAACAGACAGAAACCTTGAGCAGATCCTGGCTCTTTATTAAGGATGAAGGAAAAAAAATAAAGTCACTGAACACTGTTTGGTTTTGATGCGAGCCACATTTCAGACAGGTTAATAAAGACTGAACTGAACTGAGGTCTTAAATGAGCACTTAGAACATTTTTGTTCAAAGTTTTTTCATTACTAGAATTAACAGATATTGAAGCATTTTAAACAGGTTTTGGAGGGTTACTTCAAATATGTATTCCAATACAATTACTTGTTAAAATATAGCCAGTAATTTAATTCAAGTATTGCAATACTAATGTAATAGTAATGTAACTTGATTACTTTCCCTTACTTCTGGATCATCTCAGTGCCAAATATGTAATCTAATTATGTGTCTTTATCTGTAAATGTAATGGAATACAGTTACCCTTTTTCCAAATTACATAATCCTGTTACATGTATCTATTACTCTCTATGGATGCTTTGATACTTTTGACAACCTTAATCTCTTGTAGAAGCAAAAGACTCTCACCATCAATACATCCCTCCTGTTTTTGTTACTTTGGTTAATTCACAGAAAACACTGTCAACAGTTTTCACAGGGACTATACCTTCAGTAGAAAGTAGCAGACACTGAAATCTCAAAAGGTGGACGAACAAAACTAAAAATATCTGCATGGAGCGCTGTCCTCTAAAATTTAGTTCTATATGATACTGATTCACCTGAGTATTGTGATACGTTAGCATTTATCCTTCCTTTGCTCAGATTGCACAAAAAGTAGTAGATGGTGTTGGTGTTAAAGGGACTGTGATGAACACATATGCAGATTTCACTGTTCTGATTACATAAAAAACAGTTTTATTCAGATTTTATGCATGTGTTCTTTTTATTATGACAGTTTTCCTACAATTAGATTTTGAAAATTGCAGTGTATTGAATCGTAACCACTGTATTGCAATGCATATGATAATGTCAGATTCCTGCCAATACACAGCCCTTTACTAATGATGTTTTCGGAGAAACATAGTTATTGCATGAGTTATGTTTATGTTATGTTTTTTCCTCATCCTGTGTTGCATTATTGTACTGCACAGGATTTATCAGAAGGCCTTTAACTCATCATGGATTAACTACACTTTAGATGCCAGTAGTTATATGTGTATTAAGGATGCCTCCTAACAGTCGATGAAACCAGTCTTAGTCGATCAAATCTTCACCTTAAATCTTTTCTCTTGAAATACTTAAGTCACCAGTGCACTGCTGCTAATTGTGCTCTGTTAGCTAGTTATCTCAGTTAGCAGTCCTATGAGACTCAGAGACACAGAGGCAGAGATCGACTGAGGCAGGTTTTACAACTGGAGATACAGCACCCAGGTGATTTAAAGACTGTCAGGATTCTGACTCCAGGGACGATAAAGACACGGCGGTTAAGGTGGGGACAGGAGGTGTGAAGCGGTTGATGACCGAGTTTGTTGTGAGTTAATTTGTGAGTGTAGATCATCCATGGGGTTAATGCAAGTTAGAAAGTATTTATTCTCGTGTTTTGAACAATGAGATTGTGTTGAAATAAATAAATTATTTGCCTGTAACTCTCAAACTCCCTCTAGTGTTACACTGAGGAATCTCAGTAAAATTTTAAAAATGAAATAAATTCATTTAAAAACATACAATGAAAATACTAAAACATTTCAATTATACTGAAAAATTTAAATGCAATGCAAACACTTAAATGTAAATTTAAAATAAGTTTTGTCTTTCCTGTAATGTTTTAGTTTTAGTACCAGTCACGTTCATACATGTAGTGCACGCATACATCATCCATGATTAGTTAGGAGCTAGACTGTGATGGTAGTGTGACTGTGTCTGACAACAGCCAAAAATAATCTGTAAATAATCCGTAGCTGAATATGGTTGGCCTGTGCTACTGTATTTGCACTAGAGGTTAGTAAGAAGTGAATTTATTTGTTTGTGTGCAATTTGGGTGAATGCACCCTTTAAGAGTGACTATCGTCAACCTGGCCCATAGTGCCTCCTGGATCCCCCGTATTACCACCACCACCACTAATGCAGCACTCTCCCAGCAGCTGCAGCAGCAGCAGACATAAACACATTCACGTGGGGCCGCTCGCACCACCTCTCTCCAACACACACCAACACGTTCCTTCATCAACCGGCCACACTTGCACCTGTCTCTACACAAAAAACACACACACACACTCACTCGGAGGCGGATGCACGCGCCTGCGGAGGCTGTAATCTGTAATTTGTAAGTTCCATTTGTTTTTAACACACACCAAAGCAGTGGTCCTGTGGGACCTAATAAAACCTCATAAGCACACGGAGAGGAAGCCCGAGGCGCTGCTCTTTCCCACAGATCTCACCTTGATAGATGATTTTAGAAAAACACAGAGGCGTGCTCCACTAACAAAGTGCTGCGAGAAAAAGCAGTGATATTTAGACTCTCCATCTGAGGAGAGGAAAAATGAGGAGGAAGAGGAGGAGGAGGAGGAGGAGGAGGAGGGCGGCTCTGATTTGGGCTAAATTACATGAGCTTCTCTCCTTTCTTACCGATTACCCAAAGAGAAGCGGAGTAATCAGCGGGATACCTGTTTGGCTGCCCGTGAGGAAAAAACGGCAAAACAAAGTTTGAGCTTTTGCTATTTTTTATCTCTCCTGCTGTTCACGCGACGCAGAGCTGAGATTAACTAAAACGAAGGCCCCATCTTTTATTTTGAAGTCCATCCCATAATCATTTGTTTCATAGTGTTAAAGGGAGTAGCCAGTGGAGATGTGCCGGGAATCATGGCCATTACTTTATATTACTTTAGGTCTCTAAAAACGAACGTGCCATAACTGGCAATTTCGGACCCCCAGCTCTGCAATATAGAAATAATAATAATAATAAAAGGGCTCATTTAATTTGGAGAAACAAAAACAATTATGAATCTGCCTGGGTGGAGGTCATCTCCTCGCTGCGGCACTTCCCCTCTCCGTTTCATTTCAGAATACCTGTAGACTTTTTCAAGGAGAACTTGAAATCAATTTCAAGCCCCATTTAATTTTATACACCCGTACATGCTGACCCACAACAGCATAGTTCAAATATTGATCTTCTTTAGTGGGTGACCCAGGGTGCCTCTTGGTAGTCAAACACCCTGTACAGTTGCATCCTTTCAGATGAAATAATGAGATCAAAAAAACGAGGAGGGGGAAAGAAACTTCTTCTTCTTGGGCCCGTTTCAGATGAGAAATAAATTCCCTCAAACTCGGTTCCCATGCAACGCGCCTGCTGCTCCGATGAAGACAGATAATGACCTTTTGAAAAACAAAATTTCAGCGTTTGCCTGGAGATCTATTTGTCAGCAGCATCAGCACAGCGCAGCGGCAGCAGCGTGTCTTCTGGCAGTGGAGAAAACAGGCTTGCAGGAGCACAAGGAGAAGCGGTAATAATGCTTTGCTGTTCACCACTGCCATTAAGCCGCTGGTGATAAAAAGGTGCAGTGCTTTTAATGGCTTGTGATAGCTTCTTTTTTTTTTCTTCTTTTTTTTTTTTTTGCTTTCACTTGTACGGCCACTCTGTTAACTCAGCACACAGGGTAATACGTCTCATTTGAGAGGATCCCACCGAGAGGAGAATGCTTGAAGGACAGTATGAGAGTGACACTACATTATAAACATACTAATCACAGCTGGCTAAGATACTGCAGTAAAGAAATAATTGGACTCAAGCTGCTCAGGCTGCTTGAGCATTTTAGCGTGCCATTTGCAGAAATAGAAAACCTCAGGACACATTATATTCTCAGGGAAAAAAAAAGAGGCTACAATCGGTTTCTACTGCGAGGTTATCCCCCTGTCTTTATCCTCCTGTAACTGTATGCGTGCGTGTGTGTGCGTATAAGTGTGTGTGATGTAGTGAGAGCTCCTGCAGTGTAAGGACAGGGAGGTGTTGTGTCGTGCGTCTTGTCTCCCCCCCCCGCTCTCCCTCTCTCTTGCTGGTCCCTTCACTTGCTCACGGTCTCCGTTTGGCCTAAAGGAGCGCTCAAGCGCACCGAGCAGCAGCAGAGATTTCTTAAACCAAGCGGACATTCCTGAGCTGTATTAAACGGCCCGGGTGGGAAAGAAGGCCACTGCAATGCAGATTTGACAACAGTGAGTGTCAACAGCCCCCCTGCAACCAGCGGCCTCCATCTCTCACCCTCTGCATCTTTGTGAAGAAATCCATCATATCACAGATTCGTACACTGCAAAAAGATAAAGTGTAAAGAAAACGTGTATTTATTAGTGGCTGAAGTAATGTAATGTTCTGAAGTTGTCTGATTCAGCTTTCTGCTTTAGTGGTGGCAGTCTATTTCTGTGGATTTTGTGGATAACAACTTGAAATTACACCCCACTCCCTTAACCTGCTATTCTTATTTCTGTTAAAGCACATAAGTCTGGTTTCTCTAAGTTTTGTCAGTCTGACATCCTGATGTCCATGTCCTTTCCAGATTTTTCCCCTTACAGTTGACCTGCCGTTTCCTCTTGATGACTTGGAGAGAAGGTAAGTCTAATGCAAGACAAAATTAGATTTTCTGATCAAATAATGTACTATGATAGCTATATTAGTTCCTCCAGGAAGTTGCGATCTCAACAATTAACCCAAATTCAGATTCCACCAATCATAGCAGTCCTCTGTGCAAATGTCACACATGTACGTCTCAAAGAACCAACTCAATATTTTATTTACTTTTTTGTGTTTTTATTGTTTTATTTTGTCAAGAACACAAGGTTGGTCATTGCTATTGACAATTAGCAATGCTCTGTGCACTTTCTTTGTTGCAATTTTCACTTGCTCCCACAATTTCATCACAAAAGACACTTAAAAACATCACACATGCATCACTTTTTTTTTTTTTTTTTTTTTTTGAGAAAAGCAGCAGTGAAATCTCAAAAAAGCCTGTGAAATCTTGGAGGGACTGATATATGGTCCACCTGAATGGGTTTAATTGTGTTCCTCAAGTTTTCTTAAACTCATTTAACAAACTGAAGTAACACACTAGGGTTACTATGAAAAAAATACTTTTTCTTAGGCCACAGTATTAGGTTAGTAAGAAGCTGTATTTTACTTTTAAATAAAGTAAATAATTGAGTTGGAAAATTGGGAACTTTTAACTTGACCTGCCTTGAATTCAAGTAGCATTAATGTAAACAGATTAAGTCCATCTGACTTAAGGCAATTGTTTTCATTTAACTTGTTAACTTGATTTGAAAAAAAAAAAAAAAAACTTCATTCGGTCTAATAGTTCTCTTTTTTAGTATAGAGTATAGGGTTGTACTTTTTTGATACCACGTGTTTAAATGATACAGTATCTGTTAATTATAGCAGCAAAAGAACCGAAGCTATAAAAGAAATGATCTCAGCGTTCATTTAAGATCTCAATTCTGTTAAGTCTTTACTGTCCTGTCTGAAATCTGGCTTGCAGCAGAGAGGGTTCAGGGGCTTTTTCTGTACCAGCACTGTGTGCAGGCTGTTAATTTTAAGAAAGAAAAAAAAAAATCCTCTTTCGTGCCCCTTTTCTCTTTTTGCCCTGGTATCAAAAGAGTTATCTAGTATCGCTTTTTACTGGTATTGTGACAACTCCAGTAGGGATATCCAATCTGAATACCTTTGTAGGACTTTTGTAATCTTGTTTACTTTGTCTTTAATTAGCAGGTTACTGACTTAAATCAAAATTTTGGATTATTTTACGCGGGAAAAGTCTTATACAGCTGCAACAACATTTTAAGTTTGATAGCTCAGGCTTCACATTAGTGATAATGTCCTTTGCATGCAATTAGCACAGTCAGGACTCAGGAGTAACTTACAACTATTTTGCAGAAAGCGAGTTAAAGTTAACGTTGACAACAACAGGGACTGGGAGAAAGAAACAAGGTGATATTTGGGCCCAGTTTCGTTGCAATGATGCAGAGAAAATAACTGAATGCATTGCTTTATCTGAAGGGGAACAATGTGAGCATAAAATAGCTGTTAATAAAAAAAAACACTACAGTACACTATTGCTTTTGGTTCGACTAGATTGACAGAAATATAAACTGATGACTGTAAAAGACTTGCAGTTTTTGTTGCATATGATAAGAGTAAAATGTCCACACTTTCAGTCAACTAAAACTTGATTAAGAAAACAGAATGGGGTTGACTAAATATGATAAAAAAAACAAAAAAACATAACAAGGACATTTGACACAGGACTCAGGCTAATTAAAAAAAATAAAAGTTGATCAAATTAAAAGTGCTTCGCACCACCACGAACCAAAACTTTCATGATTCCCAGCTGCACAGATCAGCAGGTAACATGGCAACTATCTCCTGTGGTGTCATATTTTCTCACCAGCACTAAATGTTTGACACTCATGTTAATTAAAAGCTTCATTATAAATTTGCCACCTTCTAAAAAACAAGGTTGGTAATTATTGTGAGGTGAGGACATCTGCAACTGCAGCTTTGTTTTCCAGAAGTGGAGTATATTAGCATCAGCAGCACTGTGAATGCTAATTCACTGACACTATGGGTGCAGAATATAGACAGGAACACTACAGGCTAACGCTCAACATTAATGACTGGAGGATATTTAGCATTATTGGCAAAATGTAAATACACATTTATTGATGCACCGCACAGCATCGTGCATGCAAAGCCCTGCAAGCATCCACCTACAGATGACAAGAATTCCTACATATGTAAGCTGAAATATGTACACTCGCATTAAAAATACAGGCAGACCCCCGGTGGAAAAAGCTTTGTTGGTGAGTAAATCTATTGCACTGTTTGTGCCATTCTTCTATACAGGGAACAAATTTAATTTTGTTCCATTTACAAAGGTCTAGTGGAGTAAGACGGTGGGTAGCCTTAAGAAAAAAAACACACAAGTCAGCCTGACTGTGAAGTCTCTGTGAAGAACAAGGCAGCACTCGCTCACACACCAAATGAAATTTCAAAATAAACGACTGAGCTGTGATTTACAATTCTCCTCCGGGCCACAGAAAAGTGAGAAAACATTTCAATCAGTCCCTCCGCCTTTGTTATGCTGCTATGAATCAGCTGTTTAAGGGACAAAACAGCTGAACGGCGGCGAGAGAAAGACGCTGAATGATTTCACACCAAAACATAGAACATATTGAGAGGTATATTCCAGAGCCCATGAAATTGAGTTTTTAAGTTTTTTTGATTTGTGCCTGATTGAATCTGAGTGAATTGTGCTCGACTAAATTGACTGAAAAACAACAAAGCTGGCATTGCTTTGTGATATAATAGAACATATTTCAAATATAGCGTTTACCTATAACAACACAACAGAGAGAAATCAGATAGCTTGTGAAGACGGATGCAACAAATGCCTAAATCAGAAGATGTGGCTTTGACTCACAAGTAGTTTTAAAGTATAAGACTTGTGTTTTTCTATATTTTTCTTATTGTTCTCCAAAAAAGACCTACACCAGCGGCGTGTTAGTCTGTCTCTCAACACGTTCTGACTTCTCTACCCTGTCAGTACCAAGCCCATTGTTCCTCGTTCCTCCAAGAGAAGAAAACAGTGCGTTTGTTGGGGACTATTTTCAGCTGCAGATTATTACACATTCGGTGCTCTAGTGAGTATTTCATGCGGCAGCACCGTGTGTGTGTGTGTGTGACTGAGTCAAAATAAACTACAGTGTGTGTGTGCTGATGGTAATGAAGGAACGTGTCACCAGGGCCGTAGCCAGGATTTTAGAAATACCGAGGTCATGAATCCAAGGGGGGCTCAGGGGTATGCCCCCTCACAAGAAAATCTGAAATAAAATCTATGCATTTGATGCATTTTGAGAGTAACAATAACTACTTAGAAAATAACAGAAATAGAATATAGAAGTGTTTTTTTCTTTATTTTTATAAGAAATGGTTCAAATTATGAAGCAAAATGTGGCTACTTTGAAGAATCTAAAAGATTAAAGAGCAGAAAACTTTTGCACACTAAGTCGATGTGCGTAGAAGAAGACCACGGGTCTATAATAAAAAGCAAAAACAGACTCGCACAACTGTCTTCTGCATTTTCAATCAAAGATCTAATAACAACGGTGTTATTGAATCCTTGATTGCAACTGCAGACGACAGTGTGCAACGTTTTTTTTTTGCTTTTGAAACATATTTTGCCTTGTTTTCACATTTTTTTGCTTACTACGTTATTCCACATTTCACAGTTTTGATGTCTTCAGCATTAATCGACAGTGTACAAAAATAATAAAAAACAGAATGAGAAAAAACATGGAATGAGAAGATGCGTCCAAACTTTTGACTGGTGTTGTATATATAATGTCAGTGCCAACATGAAAATGCACTGGAATCCAACATGAGATAAGTCACAAATATGGCCAAACTGAACTCTTTTTTCAGTCCAGTTTCTTATTTAATTGAAACCTCTTTCACTGTCAAACAAATTGAGGAACACAACAGCAGGTTTTGCCCTAAATTACCTGTCAAGTCCTCTAACATTCATTACTTCAGTTCATCCAAAGAGTGAGCCATCATCTGAGTTACACATGGCATGACAGTGAAAAATTAGAGTGTAAATGTCTTGTCTTGACTTAAAATGTCATTTAAATTAAATATATACCAATACATTACATAATACAAACATAATGTAACGAGTTGTGCATGCAGAGCTCTGCTGGCAAGTTGATGAATGGCAACCTTTATTCAGGAAACACAATACAGCTAAGTAGTTTTAGCAATTAGTCACTTTAATTTAACATTTTAAGAAATATATACATTGCAGGATTTAAAAAATGCAGAGGGCATGACCTCGGTGTCCTAAATGGTAGCTACAGGCCTGCATGTCACCCAATTCAACAGTGTGGTGATGTGTTTCTAATGTTTTTTATCGACAACGGAGCTCTCTGGCACAGAGGAAGAAGATACCACGCATAATACTCGATGGTTTTGGTCTTTTCATGTGATTTGATGACAATAAGAAAACTATAAAATATCACCACCCTTTACCTTTAAAGATGACAGCAGCATATGAGCAGTGAGGGTCTAATAGTAGATCGAAAATGAACCAACTACTGTGTGTTAACCCTTTTCCCAAGAGGTCAGGAGGGAGGTGGTGCAGAGGGGGTGGTGGTTCTCCCATTTGAAGCCCAGCGAGGCCGCGGCTCATTTCTCAAACTCATCTCCGATGCACCCACATCGGCCTAACGAGAGCCCATGTAGGGACAAAAACCTATTAGGCCTCCCCAGTTACAGACAGCATCTCCATTTACAGCTGTCAATAGTACAGCTTGGCCTACAATAATTATCCCCCAGGAAGGAGCCGTCTCTGCGCGGCTCGCATTAGCCCGTCCCCGAGAGACCGCCAACCTGAATCCTTCGATATCTAAAGTCCCCGTGAATAGCGGCGCTTTGGGAGGCAGGATCAAGGCCTGAACCGAGGGGGAAGTGTGTCACGAGTATTCCCAGTCCTCTCCTCTCTGCATCCCTCGCCTTTAACCAGATGTATCAGTGTGTGTGTGTGTGGTGTGTGAGGAGGGAGGGAGTCGGATCCCAGTACAGTCGTAGAAAAGAGATCAGCATGAGTAGGAAGAAGAGGAGGAGGAGGAGGTGGAGGAAGAGGAGGAGGCCGCTGAAACCAGAGAGCCCGGGCAATTCCTCCCAGGATCCACCGACATAAAAGGATCGCCTCTTCTAGGTGACCTAACCATTTAGAACGATACTGAAGCCGTGTACAGTTAAGGGGGAAATTCAAAACAGCCTGACCAAAGAAGCCACAAAAAAGAAATCAATAGATGCAACAATAACAATAGACATCAGCGCAGCGGAAATGCCATGATAGAAAATCCAATTACAAATCAAAGGAAGGCAATTTTAGAAAACGGGAGATCTTGAGATAAGTCCGAGGCAAAGACGGAGAGAGAGATGTGACATCAAGACAATAACAAGTGCTGCTTTTTCCTCTTTAGACATAACTAACGCCCTGCTTCCCACCCAACAGCACCGTCTTAGATAATAGAGTTACATTTACGAGCGTTGCCATATGCCCACCCAGTGCCTGGTAAATAGAAAATCCATGAGATGCCATGTTTTTATGGCTCTGAAGACAGCTACTAACTACCATGAGCAAACCTGAGCTACCCCGTCAGCTTCGGCTTGTACCATAAATATATTTATACTTTAATACAGGCCTACAGCGGTGAGCATTGCATCCCGTAAAAGCCTCACCACACTGTAATTCATAACTCCCTCAATATCCAGCGCCATAACTCATGAAATGAGCCACTACAATACAAATTGACGGTCGGAGAGAAGTGACATCATCCTGCGGAAGGAAGGATGAAGCCGGTGGAGAAACTCTCCCTTCTGTCGAGAAGAGGGACAGCCCTTCAGCAGCACTGTGATACCGCCACTTTTTTTTTGTAATCAGAAGCCCACAGTTCTCCCACCACACCGCAGGGAGTCTCTCCTTGTGTTAATGAAAACAAACATTTAGCCGGGATTTATACGCGCCGCAGCCGACTACAAAGAGCATCAAAGCAAACTGCCTGGGAACACACACCCAAACACTGCTGCACACAAATAAAGGCAAGGTATGCTTCGCTAATCTTTTATGTAATAAACTCCTGTCTTCCTGTGATATCATGCGGCGCCATGTTCACACATAATAAGCAAAGCTGTTCAGAGCCCAACTTAATACAGTGTCTTATTTGAAATGCAAACAAACTGTGAGGCAGAGGCTATCACCTCAATCTATTCCCCTTCTGTTCTCTGGCTGTCATCTTACACGAGCCGACGCTGCAGCCCTGCACTGTGGCGAGGGGGAGATGGGGGGGGAGGAGGAGGAGGAGTGGTGGCAGTGGCGGTGGGGGAGAGGCGGGAAACGGGGGCAGCATCCTACGAAGGATGGGTGATGTGGGAGGAAAGGGAGAGACGCCGGCCACAGTGTGATTCAGAGGGGTTGTTTCCCCTCACAGCGCTGCAGGGCGAGGATTTACCGCAAAGAGAGAAAAAAAGAGGAGAGAACAAAAGCTGCTGATACATTAAAGGGATTTGAAACAGAAAGGGATGTTTCATGAAAATAGCACACAGGAAGAAGTGTCAATTTCACCTCCGTCTTGGACTTTTAAAGGAAACTACAGCGACACACCACACACACAACACACGTGGCAAGGTATACGCGCACACACACTCAAGAGGCTTACTGGCCATTCTGAGGATTTGGATGTAACGGGGATGTAGTGGCAGGTAAACCCACCTAAACTCAGTTTGTTAACATTTTTACTCATGGAAAAGGAGCTCAGGGAGACTTTTCACAGCCTGACATAAAAATGTACAATATAAAATATTGCTGTCATCAAATTTAGGGCTGCAACTGCAACGATTAATCTGTCGACCATTTTCTCGACTACTCGATTAGTTGCTCGATCCATGAAATGTCAGGAAATGTTAAGAAGTGTTGAATGCAGTTTGCCAAAACATAAGATGATGTTCTCAAATGTGTTGTTTTGTCCGCAACGAAAAGATATTCAATTAGAAGAAGAGTAAAGAAACCAGAAATACTCACATTTGAGAATCTGAAATCAAAGAATTTAGACTTTTCATTTTTCTTAAAAATACACAGACCGATTAATCCATCAGTAAAATAGCTAGCGATTAATTTAATAATCAATCAGTAATCGATTAATTGTTGCGTCTCTGAATGTCACATATAAAACATAACAGTCATTAAATTTAGGGCTCCAACTAATGAATATTTTCATTAGTGACTCAACTATTGGGCATTTTCTTAATTAATCGATTAGTAGTTTGGTCCATAAAATATCAGAAAATATTGATTGATGTTTCCCAAAATCCAAGATGGCGTCCTCAAGTGTCTCGTTTTGTCCACAGCCAAAAGACATTCTGCTGTACTGTTATAGAGGAGTAAGGAACCCAGAAAACAAACATTTGAGAAGCTGAAATCAGAGTTTTTCCTCCTTCAAAACGATTAATTGATTATCAAAATAGCTGGCGATTAATTCAGTACTTGAAAACTAATCGATTAATCGTTGTCGCTCTAGTCAAAATACAAACTATAAAAATGTTTTAAATCTGACAACTAAGGTGTTCAAAGGAAAACTGAATCTTTAATCAGAAAATAAGTAATTTGAAAAATGTTTTTTGTTATGATTGTTTGCGGATCACCAACCTGAGGTGATAGATTATCCTCATTTTTACAATAATACAATACAAACACTGAGCCGGAATTCTAATTTACTGAGAAAAAAAATAAATCTTTACACAAAACATCATTTTTGTGTGAGAGTGAGAGTTTGTGGCCTTGGCTCCTCTACAGTGTCTGTGTTGGTGGCACCTGGTTGTCCACATGCCTCCCCCCCCCACCCCCCACGATCCCTGGCGGGGTGTGCCCGCTCTGGACAGATGGGTGGGAGGGGGTGAGGGCCATTACCGTGATGGTGGGGGAGAAAATGGGAGGGGTAAGGACTCAAAATGAGAAAGAAGCAGGAGCTTCCATCACGAGGAGCAGCAATCACTGCAGTAACGCACACTGTTTACTGCAACACATGCTGCTGGTAGTAAAAACTGAATTGGACGCTCGACCCCCTCATCCAACCCCCCCACACCCATCCCACATCATCCCAGCACTCCCGTCCTCAACTCTCTGAATTAAAACATGTGAATAATTCAGCAGACTGACAGACAGACAGACTGACAGACACACGGGCTCTTAAGAGTCACCTTGTTGTTGATTTTTTCACCTCCCCTTCAGAAAATTGCCGTCTTCAGGTTTCAGAAAACAAGGGGATCAGTGACAGAATCAATTTCCAAAGGAGGAGGACAAAAAAAAAAAAAACAGAAAAAAAGAGGGAAAATCAATGTTAATTTGCAGAGATATATAATTATTCAAAGTGCTGTCACTTGGTGGTGATCACCATTAGAAAAATGAAGGGGTGGTGAGGAGATTGAGGAGCTCACTGTAGGCCTTTTAAAACTGAAACAATTCAAAATATAAAACAAGCTTTAGTGTAGTTTTACAAGACTAAATGTCACGTGTATTTCTCTACAAATCTATGTTTTTTCTTTAATCTCTAACAACACGATTTTAATATGTGTAACAAGGGATATACAACCATGATAAGCCAAAAATAAACTGCATGATTAAAGTGATAAGAGTGTAGGATGTGTAGGGGATATGTGAGCATATTGCTTCTGCCTGTGACTTTTCAGTCACTACTTAAAACAGAATGTTTGACTATGCTTCTACTGTCTATAGTGTTTTTATTTATTGTATATTATGCTGTATAATGTATTAGAGCTGCAACCATTGATCACATAATCTATTATTAATCGATTATTAAAATAATTGCCATCTATTTTGATAATCAACTAATCAGTTTGAGTAATTTTTTAAGGAAAAAAAAGTCAAAATACTCTGATTTCAACTTCTTAAATATGAATTTATTCTGGTTTCTTTACTTCTCTCGGACAGTAAATTGAATATCTTTGGGTTGTGGACAAAACAAAACGTTCGCGGACGTCATTTTGGACTTTGGGAGACAGTGCTAAACATTTTTCACCATTTTATGGACCAAACAACTAATCAACTAAACAATAAATTGAGAAAATAACTGACAGATTAATCAACAATAAAAATAATGCATAATGCATATAATGCATAGTGTATGTTTACACATACTGTCTGTGTTTTGAGTAATGACTGAATAAAAACACTGCTGCTACTAAATAAGAAGGATAAAATAACAAAAAAAAGTGTGACTCAGAGAGTTTTGTTTTCACGTCACAAAACTAAAATGCACTCAGGTGCTACGTATGTTTTTCTTCACATAAAAATACCAGAAATGTTACACACAATGACTGTTACATGTCAGAGGCCTCACAGCTCTGAATACTTGATTTTAGGGGTTGAGACTGAACTAATAAAAAAGACATTTTAATAAAAGAGTCATTTGGAATCAGTTTTGCCGAGCAGATCCAGGCTGGGGTCAGATTAGGTAACGCAGTCAGAATTTCGGCAGCACATAGGTAACAACAACATGTGGATAAATGAGTCTTTTTCTGCACGTTTCTCAACAAACAGCTAAAGAAAAAGTTGACATCTAGACGAAGAAGTGATTTATTCTTTTTTAACACACACGCCTAACTGCAGAACAGCCTTATCTTTACAGCAGAGAAGTGACGAGGAAGTGATGAGCACGACAAACTGACCGGGAAAACATTTCCAAGCTGAATGAGTCATGAAGATGTACACAAACATGCGTGGTGCCACGTCACGGCGATCGCTAATTCACCGCTTTAGTATCACTCAAAAAAAAAAAGGGGGGAGGGAGAGGAGAGGAAATGAAGAACAGGATAAAAATTAAAGAGGTGAGGCCCCCCTCTCATCCTTCCATTCACCCCCTTTATCGCCCCCATGCACAAAACACAAGGCAGGGTGAGGGTCAAGGGTTAGGGGAGGGGTGAAAGTACTAAGGGTGAGAGCACAAAGCGAGCGCAGCGGTGCCATCACGTGCTGCCGCGGAGGAGCGAGCGCACAGAGGATGGAGAGCAAGCAAGTGTGGAGAGAGAGAGAGAGAGGGAGAGAGAGCGAGGGCGACAAAGCCAGCTTCAGTCAGTCTTACCTCGGGCAGGTAGAGGAACGCGGGGGGACACTGGAGCGAGTGAGGTAGCATCCCGGAGCCGGAGAGCAGCAGGCAGCCGGAGTTGGCCATGGAGCTCAGCGTGGGGTGACGGGACGCTTTGCGCATTTAGCAGGGAGATCCTTTCGCTCTACTCTCTTTCTTCTTCCTCTCTCTCTCTCTGGCTCGCTCCCACTCACTCACTCTCTCTCTCTCTCTCTCTTTCTCTTCTTCTCCTCTTCTTTCCGTTCTTCAGCCTCCTCGTGCTTTTTTAAATCTCCCTTTTTTGCTGGCTTTTGTGTCTCTATTGAAGATGGAGCAGGGAGGCGAGCGGCGCGCAGACAATGTGCATGTTCCACCTTTATCACTAACGCACTCTCTCTCTCTCTGTCTCTGTCTCTCCTTAGGTCTCTCTCTCTCCTCTCTCTCCCTCTCTCTCTCTCTCTCTCGCTCACTATCCCTGGCGCGACTCTGTTTACTTTGAGCGCGATAAAAGCCAACATAAGCATTCAGACACAGAAGGGGAGGTTCTGTGCAAGCGAGGAGGAGGAGGGGTTGTAGAGCCGACAGGGGGTTGGGTAGGTTAGGGTGGGGTTATAAAAGTGGTGGTGGTAGCATTGAGGGAGGTGGGAGGGGAGCAGGGGAGGGGGGGTTACTGATGAAGTCCCCGATGGATTCATACATCAAACGGGGCCGGCTGAATAACAGAGGGGATGTGAATGACATTAGAACAGCTGATCCTGGGCATTAGCACCTCGTGGGACACTGCATGCTGCCTTTTAATTGCGGCCCCCCCACCCCGCAAACACACACATAAACACACACACCCCCTCGGTGGCCGGCACCACCTCCCCTCTCCCCCCTGTGTGTGTGTGGTGCAGCTCAAGGACACACACTGTACAGCATGTATAACAGATATATCTGTGAAGCCGGGGGGAAATGCATTAAAACAAAAAGCGGCCGTTATTAGGCCCGGTAGTGGCATCCCTCTGGAAAAGGAGCAATATGTAGCGTCCAGAAACGAGTACTGCGGTCCAAATAGCCAGTTGGAGACATAGACTGTATTTTAGATCAGTTTGAATTCCTATTTAATAAACAATCTTTGGTTAAGGCGAGCTGTTCCCCCTGCCCCTTCACTGTCCACACGCCAAAGAAGTTCAGGCAGGCTGCAGGAACGCTGCAGGAACGCTGCAGGAGTGCAAGACAAACACAACACGGTAAATTGACAATAACAAGCCATGGTTCTACACTGTAAGTTGACCAGCTCCTTACTCAATGTAAAGTTAAACCTGTTATCCTGAAGCACACTGTAGCTGTAGCATTGTTTTCAGAAAAGTGAGTACTTAGCATGTTTCCTTACTCACTAATGGCATATCATGTTGATTTTCTGATAAATTATAGTAAATATATGAGATTTATCCTTTAATGAGCGTCCAACCAAACCTGTACCGTAGAGCACGCTAAGCTGTACGAGCTAAAACAAGCCAGAGCTTCCTTTTAGGGTGTATTGTTTTGATCAATTCTGTTTGATATGGCTTTAAAAGAAGCAAAGAGAATGTGTTACATCACAGGTGCCAGGAGAGTATGGAGACTCCATTACCTTCAAGTTGAAGGGAAACACAAAAAATCTAACTTCATCCAGCACAACCCGAGCTTCAAAACCTTTGGGTCACATCAGAGGTCGGTGGAATACAGGTCACCACCAGGGTACGACGATTGTGCAGCTACTCTTGTACTTTTCATCTTGTAATTCTTCTCACTACAATCAAGTTGAGATAATTTATATTTATGAAGCCCAAAGTTACAAATTTGCCTCCAAGAGCGGCCGGTGGAATCAAAGGACTGAATGGAGATGATGTAGGTGATCTCTATATATTGGGTAGCTAGACCTCTGGATGGCTGCCCACATCTCAGATTTTTTTTTTCAGTGACATCAACTAGGTCCAGTTAATTTTTGCCTCCTTTTGGTGGAGGTCATCGAGGCTTGTCACCTCTGTCAGTAATACTGTGACTCTTTTGCTTAAAGTCCCCCCTTATTTTGTTATCTAAAAGCTTTTATTATCAAGAAATGGTTGGTTTTTATCAGCAGTAACTTAACACGACTCCTATCACCCTGAAAGCGAACATCAAGCAGTAAAATAAAGCAGATACCAGGGCACAAAAGAATTACTGGACCACATTTTAAAAAAAATATTGGCAATATAATTGTAATAACAAGTTAGATGAAAACAATTGCTTTAAGCCAGAGTACTTGATAATCCAATTGCTTTCAAATCGACAATTTAACCAATTCAGGTGGACCATATATCTAAAATAACATTATATGATTACAAAATACAATTTTCTTCTCTCTGAGTCACCAAGAGAAAATGGCTGCTCAGCTGCAGGGGAGGAAATCTGGAAAAGACATGGACGCCAATACAACAACACAAAAGAAACCATACTAATGTGCTTTAACTGAAATAAGAACAGCAGGATAAGGGGATGGGGTGTAATTTCAACTTGTTATAATCCACTAAAGTAGACTGCTGAGTGAAACTCATTCAAAACATCACATTAATTCAACTACGAATGAAATACAGTTTTTACAGTGCATATTACCTGTAGTCTCACCTTCTAAGTTTGGTGCTTTGGCCACACCGACAGTAATAATAGGCTCCTGCTGTGGGAAACACAACACGACCACGGAGGAGAATTAACTCACTCTGCAGATTAAACAATTCCCAGCATGCAGCAGGGGGACGGCTGACCCGCAATTACACATTCATAGTTGCATTTGATGAACTCAACAGAAAGAAATAAAGCGTCAGTAATTCAAATAAATGCTCACCTCCACTGGCAGCCATGTTTATTGCAGGTATACAGTCATTCCTGGATAATTGGCCTGACTGTTTGATGCACAGATCAGTCATCGCAGATATCTGACGTGGTTTAGGCTGAACGGTTTGGCATCGCCTGCTAAAGATGGCTATCCATCTCCCTGTCTCTCCTCTGTGTGTTTTTCTGTCTGTCGCTCCCCTGCTCCCTTTTTTTGCTCTGTCTGTCTGTCTCACCCAGTTAATAATTCAAATGAGCACTGCCAGATCACTCCCTTCAAAGGGAGTTGCTGGAATGTTCTCAACGGTGCCTTTTTCTTTTTGTCATGTGAAATCAAAGCCCTGAAACGCAGTAGAGATATCCTCAGTTAACTCCCCACTCACTGCTGTTCTGCCAATTAAAGAAAGATCAACAACCGCTGTGAACGGCTCACACTTGATCACCAAAAGAAAAAAAAAAGTGATCTTAATCATTATCATCCTCATCATCGTTTTTGTCACTGTCGCCCTTTGTCTTCCTCTGTTTCTTCCTCGCGGCGCAATCACCACATCGCTGTGGCAGCCCCGTAATAATCAGCATAATCATTATTACCACAATCACCATCATCATCACTGTCACTGTCGACTCTGTCACGTCTGTCTTCTGAGCCTGTGTTGCCGGCCTGCTATAGAACAGGAATTACCCTCCGAGGCAGGACTTAAACGTCTTTGATTGTCATTGAGTCTGCATGTGTGCGGATTTGTGCAGGTGTGTGTTGAGTCTCTAAGATTCAGCTGATTTGAAGCATTGCAAGCTTTTAAATCCGGTTTTTAATCTCCTCTCAAAAACATCCACCAACACGTCCGTCTTTGGCGTGACAGAAGATGCGGAGTGGCTTGTCTTTTGAGCTTGTGTTATTTTAATGTGCTCCTCAAACCAAAAAAAAAAAAAAAAAAAAAAAAAAAGGTTGAAAGCAGCAGTTCCAGCAGTAAAAAGCCATCACATGCACTGGGAGCTCAGTCAGCAATAATCAAAGGCAATACAAGCGGCGACTAATGGGGCCCAAACGATTGGCGGCGCATTCCTGTTCTCCACTGTTTATCGTATGACCGCTGATCAATACAGCGCACTTGCACTAATCTTCATAAGAGATGACTGTTTATTTCCCTTAACTCCCATCACTCTGACAGTGGAGGAAGAAGTACTCAGATCCTTTACTTAAGTAAGAGTAGCAATAACAACACCACGTAAAATCATCCATCAAAGCACAAGTCTTGTACTCAAAACATTTCTTATGTCTTATCAGCCAAATGAAGTTATGTATCGAAAGTGAAACACAAATTATTTACAGTGTAATCAGGATGATGAAGCTAATTTTTAACTCATGCCAGGCAGTGCAGGCAGTGAGGTTGCACCGGGGCCCATAAGGTGGGGGAAGCAGGCCCTCCAACAGTGTGTGGGGCCCTTATGAGTGATTCAGATTGTCACCTGGATTCAAAGACCTCAAGCTAAGTTATAACTGCTTCCATTTGCTATATATCCCCTTGAAAAGGCAAATCTGTCTCCCCTAGTTTTTATTTGTTTTGTAAAAGAGTCACTAGTGATCTATAACAAAATTATATGCTTACACACTCTAATAAACTACAAATACACTATAAATGAATTATTTCTTATTTTATTTGATATTGTTGCCATATACAGTTATGCAATGATCATTTCTGGGTAATATGTCTGTTGATGTTGTCTAATGTCAAGTCTCCATTTGATCATAACAACATGTGACAGTCAGACTGCTAACCATGGTTCTGATAGCTTTCTCTTTGACCTCTTTATTTCCCCAATACCATAACCTAACTAACTCAATCAACTGTAAAATTCAAAACTTTGTTGGTAAAATATATATGCCTAATGGCATGTGTGTTGTGTGCCTGTTGTAATAGTGTGTACTGGTGCCTGTTATAACTACTTAACTCCCCTTTTTGTAAAATGATCATATATTTTGTAGTGAAATCTAGTTATTTAACAGCATATTTTATATTATTTGTCAAAATTAAAAAGCACTTTCAAATGTAAAGTCTTTAAAAGGTTTTAATAATTTGCATATGTCATGTTTTATTCACTTCAATCAATTTTTCAAAGTTTTACTCCTCAAAGTCTGTTTCAGAAGTCCTCCACACTCTGCCAGGAATGAAGTTCTGCTGGGGAAATACATAATCTGTCATTTTTTTAAATTAACGTATCGCCTCAAAGTATAGAATATCTACAGAATCTTAGATTTCTGAACCAAATGTATGTTCATTTTTAATACTGAAACGTAAAGGACCCCCAGGTTTATAAACTCTCCAAATTCCCTGAAAAATACCGAAGACATGAACTCACATGTAGTTACAGCCCTTGTTTCAGTTAATTAGTAAGCTAACTGTAGCTGTCAGATATAGAAAAGTACAACATCTCCTTCAGAAATGTAGAGGAATATTCAATGGAAGTGCACCAGTTCACAAAATTGGAGGGAATTTAGTTGGGAAAGTCTAATAAGGTACTTTATTACACCCTCTCAGAGATCCCATTACGACAGTAACCCCACAGTTTGCTGCAGAAACTGTGGAAATCTAAATGCAAATCACTATCACGTTTTCTGGGATTGCCCTGTTATTAGAGACTTTTGGAGAGGGATACATGCTGCCTTACAAGATATTTTCAGATGTCATGTGCCCATAGAGAGTAAGAGCATATTTTTTTGGACTCTTACCTCAAGAATGGTATAATAGAGATAAATATATATTTAATATGCTGCTGGTAGTTGCTAAAAAGGCCCTAATGAATAAATGGTTATCACAGGAGAGTGCAACTTTAAACGAATAGATGGACATTACGATTGACATTTACAAAATGGAGAACATATGTTAACCATAAAGTGGAATTATTTGTGTCATGCTGGAAAAAGATGGGTTAACTATGTAACACCCTGTAAGCCAGACTTTATTTTTACAAATCTATGATTTTATTGTATGACAAGGAAAAGATCAGATAGTTTTTGTTCTAATTCAGGCAAACATAAATGGATGATGTACAGTATATGCATACAATATGTGAAAGTGTTTGCTGTATGTCAGTGAAATATTATAAAAAAAAAAGAAATATAGTGGGATAGAAGTAGCAGAAATTAGAAATACTCAAGTAAAACATGATGGTACAGTAGTTAAGTAAATGTACTCCTGAACTTCACTATGGACACAGCTCCCCCATCAGGAGGACCACCACACTGAGAACAACACAAACATGTCAGAATGGGGATTATGCAATATTATGCACAAACTTTGTAAATATGTATGAAAGTAAATATGAAACTCTGTCAGATTCTCCATTAGCCACAGTGTAGGGTATAATTAGCCCAGCTGAGCCACTGATGCGATCACTCCAGTTGTAAAAGAGATTGCAGAGTCCGAAGGGGAGCACTTTGGCTCCCCCTACGCCCACCCCCTCGCCCCACCGGACACACAGCCAAGAGCTCTGGAGACGCGCTCAGAAGAAAACAAAGCAGCAGTGTTTGGTGCTGGTGGATTTCGTTGAGAAGCGGCGAGGCCTTTGGAGGGGCACCCTTGAAGTGCCCCTCTGACAGCCTTCCTCATTATCTGGCATCTCCAGAGTGCCAGCCAACCCTGCTGTAGAAGAGGGGGCACGAGGACGCCTCGATCAGCCCGCCCCGGGGGTACCCAGAGAGGGGAGGGTTGTGCTCTCGCTAAAGGTCCGCTGATTATATCTCAGGCCCAGAGCTTCAGGGATCCCCGCTAATTAAAGGTTGTGTCATATCTGTTAGAGATAACAAACCTATGTAGCTCATCTTTTTTTTTTTTTCTTAACTCAAGGAGTTCATTTTACTGACTTCCCTCCTCCCCACCGATATATTGCATTCTCCGGCAGCATGTCAGGTTGCAGGCTTGGTCTGTATTCAAGGCTGACCAGCTTTCTGCACCCAGAGGAGAAGGTTCCTGTTTAACCTGCCCTCACCCATCTCAGCGTGCCAGCGGTGTTGTGGAGGCATCAGGGATCCTTTGTCAGGAGGCATAATTAAAGCTCTCGTTCATTATTTCTTCACTTTGAGCGCAGATCTGAGTAATTAGGAGGCAGTGCCACGGGGGGAGGGGGGGAGTAGTGAAGGGGGGGGGCACACACAGAGAAAAACATGCACACAATCACACGTCCATACTCATAAAATCCAGAAGAAAGTGCGCCTGCATATACACACACACCACAGGAAAAATAAAAGCACTTGTTCAATCTCAGCACCAAATGAGTCGCATTCATCTCCCACCTATCTTTGGATGCCAATATCTGGCACCGAGTGAAGTATGCTTTTTCTCCCCTCAAAGCTGTCATGTACTAATGCATTGATTAAAAATTTTGATTAAATGGACAGTTAAGGGAGGAACTGCAAGAGTGATCTGCGATCCATGCCTCAATTGGACGCTGGGATAGGATGTGGGGGCCCTGGCTTTTGCTGCGTTCGGCGCTCAGGCACTTGCTTCTCTAATGGATTTCGAAACAGAGCTTGGCTTTTATATGGTGTCATTCATCCTCATATGTTTTCGCCTGCCACGTCTCAAAATCACTGCTTCTTTATGGCAAACTAATGCACCCGGTGCTAAGATCAGCAGGTTGGCTCCGGCCATCGCTCACGAGCTCCGGCCAGGTATTAGGACGTTTCGAAAAAGCTTCCATCGGCGGAGGCAGAGCAGAAACCGAGCCTCCCACACCGCCATACATCAACCCTCCACGCCACACCGTCTACGCCCGAAACACACATACACACACTGCTCCTCCTGCCGCTTTGACAGGGAAGGAAAGGAGGGGGTGATGGAGCTTTATGGCAGTGGACAGTCATGTCAATACATCGAGCGTTTTACCACCCTCTTATCCAAAGGTCTGGTTTGCTTGTCGCTGTGAAGCACCGAGGCCAGGGGGTGTGTGATAGTCCTATAGGTGGTGGGTGGAAGACGGGGAAGGGTTTCTGTTGAAGCATGGTGGGAGACAACAAACGGGGTTGATGGCTCACGCCCTGTTAGCCCTCTAGGCCGAAAGAGGCTATGATGGAGCGGGAGCTGACAGGGCAGAGGGACGGCCAAGCATGGAAATCACATCAGATCAATGATGAAAAATTCAGTGGCGGCAAGAGTCGCTCTTGGGGACGATGTCACATGGTGCATGTAAGCGTGTGACTACTGAATGTACATGGAGAGGCTAATGTGTCAGCCAGCAAATATGCATTCACCCATTTTGTCCTCCAGGGTTGGAGCGGTTAGTTAGAAATGAGCTTAATGGCAGGGAGGAAATGAATGTAAGAGAGACAAAAGGACACGTTTGTAGAGCTGTGCTTGTATATGTAGACTTCTGTTGGTATTTAAAATTACAAGTTTGTCTCTGGGGCTTTACAATCTGTCATGATCTTCTATCCCTAAACCATCACTTACACACCAAACATCCTTTAACACAAGGCTTTCAAACTCAAATTGGCTTGGGGACATTGATGGTATGTCATCTCATGGGGGGCCACTTCAACATTCAACTACTGGAAGCAACAGGGCTCAACAATAAGATTGCCTGCTTTCCTAGGGCAAATAAAAAAACATTTCAGGCTACTAAATCCAGCAACTCACTTGCCCGATCAGATTAGTGATAAAAACAGAATTAAACTAGATTTCTGACCCACTTGACCAAAGGACAAGCGAAAAACAACATTAACATTGAACCCTGAAGAAGGCGCAATATTTCTGAAAATTTACTTTTTTGTTTTCTTTATAGTACAAATATATATTTGTCATACTTAAGAAGAAAGAAACCTGCACTCAGCAGTTTCTATACATTTTATATATATATTAGTTTGCTGTGCATCGGACACAAACTCAGCTATTGAACACTCACACTCAACTCAACTACTGAGACACAGACGGTTCTTTACAGAGAGAACATAATGAAAGACATGTTTAGTGTTGTTAAGGACCAGCGTGTAGGATTTCATGGCATTTAGCGGTGAAGTTGCAGATCACAATCAGCTCGCCTCACCCTCCCCTTCCAAGCTTGAAGGAGAAGCTACGATGGTGGTGGAACTAGTGAAAAACACAAAAGGCCCCCGTCTAAAGCCAAGAGCACCTGCACCCTCTGTAGATATAAATGGCTCATTCTAAGGTACCTAAAACACAACTGCTCTCATCTTCAGGTAATTATACGCAAATAAAAACATATTTATGAACGTTTTATTCCATTTCTGATATTTTCTGCCAATATTTTACACACTGGATCTTTAACTACAACCTTTCAGTAAATATATTTGTGTCAAGTCACTGATACACCATTTAGTATACTGAGAGATGATGTGAGAGTTTTCTTTGGTGTTAATAACGAGGTAGTTCTCTCTTCCATATTCCTGGTTGTACAGTGCCAGACCATTGCAGGCAAGATTGCAAATCTTAACAGCTTCATGGCAATTTTGGATTAAAATAATCTTTGCAAGGCAAGGTGATTTAATAAAAAAAAAAAAGAAAAATCAGTGTGCTTTGTCCACATTAGACCTGCTCGTCCACACCTCAACCTCAGACTCTGGTCAGTAAATCACAATGAGATGAAGCACCTTGAGTTAACGGACATTTAACGGCTCGATTAGCCAAAAAACTTACATCCCTATCTGGTTATTTCATCTATAAACAGATTCTCAAATGAATTTCGATAAAATGCACTATTTCATGACTCCATAATTCAAAAAGATTTTATTGATGTTCCCCTCTATCGAGCATTGGACGTACCTTTCTTTAGACACGTCAGTGCTCACCATGGGTTGCTGCACTAGTGTCTGTACAGGCTGCTCTAACTTAAACCTAAATCTTTATTCAGGCCTTATAGGAGCAATATGGAGCAACTGCTCGTCCAAAAATTAAAACAAAAATCACTGAAAATATTATTATTGGTTGAACCGACTTGTTTCCCAGATTGAGGAAGCTAAGGCAGGCTGCAGGAGCACTGCAGGAGCACAAGACGAGTGCAACATGTAATTTGACAAACTCACGTCACGGTGAGTCCTCCTTTGTAAGCTGATCAGCTGTTTATAAATGTCAATGTAAAGTTGAGCTTGTTATCTGGAAAACAAAAGCCCACTGCTCTGAAATACACACAGCTGCTCCTACTGCCTGCCAGGCTCCACTGATATATTGCTCAAATTAAACGTCATAAACGTCTACTCCTTCTAAAAGATTATTAATGATTTGTTACGACTCATATACAGACACTTACACATTCAGCTAACATTCGGCATCAATTTGAACTCTAATTAACGTGATGTGGGCAAACGAAAACAGTTATTCCAGCCTGGAATGGACATTTCAGAGGACTTTTTATTTTAGTATGTTTCCTTAATATCTGATGGCATATCATTGCCGTTTTATGACACTTACTGTATATATATTGCAGATTTCTCCTCCAAACCATAAACTATCTGTGCATAGGAGTGAATTCTGCCAATTATTTCATTTTTATCTATCTTTATAACCCATATGAGCAGTACTGTAATCATGCTAAGTTACAGATCAGTGAGTCAGGCCAATGTTCTCAAATGCAATCCACAGGGTTTTCTCTTCTTACACCAGTTTAATTGCATTCACCCATTGTCCTGGGCCTAAATCATTCCCTCATTCAGCAGCTAGAGTGGACGCTACCTGGCAGCGGTGAAAACCAGCACCGCTCTGCACTCGTGAGTGTGAAGATACCTGACAGGACTCCCTGCTTGACAAGCACATTACACATATCAGGTGTTTCTTATAGCCAGAATGTCCCATAATTCATATCTATCTAAAGCAATCATTCTCAAAATCTACCATCCCTGTGCATTTCAGATTTCATTGACGTTCTGTTAAAAAAAAAAAAAAAAAAGCAACTTTAACTGTAATGGCTGCAGCCCAAAGCGAAGTCAATTACATAGATTGGTGCAGTGACATAAAGTGTATTCCATTTGGGAGCAGATTGGTCATGCCCAGTAATGTTCCCTTCCAGCAGGCATACCTTTGACCATTACTCTAAACAGGCAGTTGGGGAACCAGAGACCTATTTCCCACAACTGTGAATGCTGCTGTGTCTCCCAGAGGGGTCAGGGGTTCACGCTGCAGCTACCATGCTCTCATATTTAGCAGCAGCGAGTGAGAAATGGTACATCAATACCACCAGACGCGCGGGGCCACAGCGGCCTCCAGCACACACATATCATATCAGAATGGAGCGTCAGCCGGGCCGAGAGGTGTCAGGAGATGTGTGAATATATTTGAGTCTGTAACTGTACGCTATCAGCATCTGAAACACCTTGAATACTTACGGTGAATGTGTGATTTTAAAAAAAAAAAAACATGGATTTACAGTGCATTTACAGTGGTGAATTTAAAAATCAATGAATGGGATCATTGTGGACGAGCGGTTGCCTCAAATTCAGGCTGTTAGTGTTCATGTTTCTCCAACTTAAGACCACATTTCCCATAAACCACACCGCCTCCTCTCATCAGGGGAGTAATTCCATTTGCCTTTCCTCCTACTTGCTGGTACGCTTAGTATATTTGTTTTTTTCTTTGGCTTAAAGCATAATATGTAACATTTCAGCATTAAAATGTCAAGGCCTATGTTAGATATTTCACATTAAGGCAAATGTTTCCAAAAATGTTTAAACAAAGGAAAAATCTGTAATTTATATCCAAGGTAACATCAAGGTGCATCTTGATTTGGTCGCCTGTTGCCAGTGGTGCTTGTATCCATTTCACCCCTTTTAGTTGCTAAAACTTCTGGGGAAACACAAGAAAGGCCAGATGATTCATCAAAGAGTGACGCAGGAAGTCGGCGAACCAGCTAGCCATTCTATTGTTTGAACAGGCGCCATCTAAATACCTTCTCAAAGTTATACACGGGGATGCAATGCCTCCTCAATCCTGAGGGAAATCAGGAAAAAACACAGTTACATAATTGCCACAGACTAATAAATTTCATTGCCGTTTGAAAGGACATGGTATATTATTCTTAACGTTTAATTTACATGATGAGATTTAGTAGATTTTTACCGGCTGAGTTCCCCCTTTCAAAGAATGTGTGTGCAACTTGTGTGTGTGATGATGTCTAGCTATTAGAGGTAGTTATGCCACTTTAGTCAGCCTTAAAGTGTGTAGATTACCTCAGGTGCAGCATAATAGTCACTGAAAGACCATGTGTTGGCTTTGCTGCAACCGAAAAGAAGAAAGAATACTACGGCATCTTCCTGCAGTCTTCAAAACAAAGCTGATATGGATAAAGTTAATTAAAATAGCCTAAAACCGGAGTTCTGCCACCGACTGTTCGGAGCAGCAGATCTGGAAAGGTAATGTACTCACATTCATCACTGAATCTGGCTTCACAGGTAGAGTAACAACCGTGCTGCCCAGCAATAACTACAGCGTAGCTCGTATAAGTGGATGATTGATCACAGACACTGGAGCCCGTCCGTGCACCTGCACGATAGATGAACTGCCCAAAACAGCCCAAAATCAGGTGGAGCATGCAGAGTCACCTCACCTCATGACGTCTTCTAACATTACATAAGCCAACATCTTGTGCGTCCCCAATGTTTGACTCAAGTCAGCGCATGTGATTGAAAATCACTCGTGATGGAGCATAATTATTCGTTGCAATTTGCTGCAGGTTGTGTCACTGAAGTTGTCTCCGTAAAGCACGAATGTACAGATGAACAAAAAAACAAAAACAAAAAAAAACCAAGAAGACTGTGAAACAAGAAGACATGTAAAACAAGGTTAAATATTGGTGTGACATTTCCAAGCTGGAGGGAGCTTCGTGACAAGCTGGGACTACAGAGAGACGGCAATCTCTCATGTTCTACTAAACAAATAAGCAACCATTTGGCTAATGTTATTGAAATAAGATTTTCATTGGCAGTGGAGGTTGTTTAGACATAATGTAATTCAAGTAGTCTGAGAGAAAACAAGGCTTCTGCACCTGCTCTTGGCTCTGTTTTCAGACTTTAAGAAGTCCAGCCTGTGACTTTGGCCAATCACAGTAAGCGATTCTGGAGAGAAAAAGTTGATTGTTGAGTCTTATTCCCAGGGCATCAAATGCTGATCCTCGCCACCAACCCAGAGTGGCGGCATTTGACGACCTGGGAATGAGACTCGGCAATGAACTATCTAACTACTACAATGCTGTTCTCCAGATTTGCTTACATTAACTGCAACAATGAAGACAGCAACTCCCATGATCCCACACCACTTCATGACATCATCAAATGCCATCTCTGCAGCAAAAACTACATATGGTGCATTTAACTGATGAAGATAAATGTGTTGGAAGTGACAGTCTCAGGCAGACGTATCGATTCATTGTTTAAGTCTTCTATCAAGCAGTCTTTGGTCCCAGCATCATTAATTTAATGTTTTGCACTGTTGGTGGACAAAACAAGCAATTTGAAGATTGGAAAGTTCTGTTAGCTTATTCTTGGCATCCTCCTAGTTGGTATTTTTCACATTTTACAGAATATGCTCAATCAATCAAAAAAAGAAAAAGAAAAAAAAAAAGAATCAACAGATACAGAGATGATGATGAAAATGATCCAGCACTAGTCTTTCACTCTCTGAAAACATCTGTAACAACCAGAAACTCTAAAACTAACTACATCAATCAATCCAGCAAATATTCCATCATATCTCAACTACAGGCTCACAGTGCAAGATTCAATAAAGTGATAACTTAATAAAGTAAGATGCCACAGAAACTATCCTTAGCCATCAGGAAATGGAGGAGCACTGGGACATGCAGAGGCAATATCACACAAGAGGGAGTGCTGTTGGACTGAAGATCACCTACAGCCTCATGCCTATGACTGAATCACAGCAGTGATAATCAGGCCCACAGCACAACCTGAAGTGTGAAATTGCTTTTATACGACATTTCTACAAGCACAGTTTATTAGTTAGTAGTAATAAGTGTAAGATATTATGATTTCTTTGTTTATTTACTAATTTTTTTTAGCCCCACCACAAAAAAAAAAAAGTTCCACCATTGGACTGGACTGTTGCTAAGCAACACAAACGCTTTCCTGAACAGTAATGATAGCTTGATAGCTCCTTTGTGTAGGTCAACATGTTTCTGCAATAGAGCCCCGCAGCTTAGATGTCCTGATAAAACTTCCTCCGGGCTGTAATTAGGTCGGAGTTCTTAACGGACTGAATGTCCATGTTTAATTTTTTGAGACTCGCCCTGGTGCAGAGCAAACAACCGGGCCGAGACTGCTTGAAAAGGTGGGTCTCAGTCCACTTCCAAGCAGACTCTGGTGCACTAATAAATGTATCCCCCTCTGTGTGTTTTGTCAGATTAAAAAGTGCATGACAGCGATCCCACAATAATAAGCTCTGAATCATTAGTGTAAAACACACTTCGTTTTTGTCCTGTCTGGGGTTTCTACCTTTTAGTCATTGTAACTTGAATATAACAGTTATTAGAACACAGTTAAGTAGTTAAAAGTCCCAGTGCTGTTGTACTTTATATCAGCACTCAAGCAATGCCTCTTGTCCAATCAGGAATTAACAGTTTGTTCTGCATTAAAAACACTTAAACAAGTTTGATCAGGATTTTAAAAAAAGATCCACATCAGAATCACGGCATCCATACGCTGGGTGAGCTTGATCATTTATGGAAAACGTAATGGCTCATCGATGGCCTGCCCCCTCTCTAACCTTTTTAACCCCTTTTGAGAGTCACTTTTTTGTCAAGCATAACCGTCAGAGTCCAGCAGGCTAAAGACTAAAAAGTGATCCATCTTTTCCATCTCAGCCTGGAGGCTGCGGTCGTCGCAGCGGCTAAATCAATGCCTTCCTTTGAATCGCTTCTCAAATACCATTTGTTCCAAAAGGCCTTTTCATAAATCTGACTGTTGAATGTTTTATGTAGCTTTTTTTTTTTTTTTTTTCCTACCACTGTCCTTTTTTGTTACGATGCCTGTTTGGTAAGCGCCTGTGTTTTGAGAAGTGCTACTTAAATAGAAGCTCTAAATATAAAGTTTGTGTGGGTGTGTGCCTCTGTCCTAGTCCCAATGTGTTTCCCTCAGTGTTTGGGTGTTTGTATCTCTGCTGGCGTGTCTCTGGCTGTAGATGTGTTTTTTTTGTGTGGAACCTGCTGGGCTATAAAACCCTCCTGTGTAGCATGAAGTGCCCGGAGCGTCTGCTGTTGTTACCTAAGATCCAACCCTGCCCTCTGACCACATCACCAGCAGCACACAACAACAACAACCCCGCCACCTCCTGCATTCTTTCCATTCCGCCGCCATCAAAACGTAGCTACGGGGACTCTCGCACTGATACAGATTTTCCACGGACATCTGCCCCGGAACGATGGCGGCTCGAAGAGAAAGGGTTTAAGAAATTCTGCCCAAAGGAGGTGGAAGAAATGTGAGCGTAATATCTCTGGAGTGGGAGTCATGAATGTAATATCATACTGAACCAAAATGCTGCGATCCCTGCTCAATATTTTAAAAGATGTCTGGGTTTAATGCCGCTCTGTTGAGGGCATAATATCGATGGTTCCAATGGAAAATGTTGAGGCGTCAAACTATATCTGTGAGAAGGAAAATTACAAACATACATACGTATATACACATGAAGGTGTCACAGGTAAGCACAGCACCCTTGGCGAGAGGGATTGTTTCTCCTGGTCATGCGTGTCCGTTGTGATCAGTCATGCTCATGTTGCTGTATTACTTCCTGTGACGCTCACTCAGCTCTTTCCCTAATGCTTCTTTTTCTCCAGTCTCTAAATGCTATCTGTCAGTAGGTGTTGCAGGACTGATAGAGGCTCGTCTGTTGCCTTTCTCATTACAGCGGGGGAGACAAAACCCGGCAAGCGCGGTAACCTTTCATGGAGACAGAGGGAGGGAGGCATCCACACAGAGCCAGCACCTCCGTCTACTTGACATAACCCTATTACCGCTTCCTTAATTTGTCCCGCCGTGACAACTTGCAGCCAAAGAAACGGTTAAAAGAATGAGTGAACAAAAGCTGCATTGCATTATGGGGGGCGGAGGAGGGAGGCGGGCGGGGGGGGAGTTGTTGAGGGTGGAAGACAATGGGGAGGCAGAGCTGATGCATCAGCCATATTGGATCATTTCTAAAGCGCCACACATTATCCGAAGGTGGGCCCCGATATACTCCACTCAACTGATCGCTCTGTGTCTCGACTCAAAGGGCTCTTTTTTTTGTTTGTTTAAATCGTGTTGTTCATTAGTTAACTTTTTCTTTCAGATTTCTTTCTTCATCTAAAAGGTGTGCGAGCACGCTGATCAACTCCAACTTAAAAGAGTCTACACGAGCCAAATTTCAAAAAGCTCGGATACGGTGATAATGTTTTATTCTGTTTGGCCTTGTTTCCCTTCGAGAACGTCTACTTTTGTTAAATGTAATAATGTTTCCCACCTCATTTAATATTTACAAACACCAAGGTTCTAAAGAATCCTTCAGTGCTTCTTCTTTGTTTCCTAAATCTGTTTGTACAAAATATGATCAAAGCTCCACGCAGACGGAGTGTACCTCAACATGAAAATGACAACGTCTCAAAAATAACTAAATGACTGGCAAAATGAGTAACAGCTTCAAAATGGCTGATAATAAGAGCTGCTGAAGTATGAGCTCAGTGAAAGTGCCAGACACTCAGACAAATGTGACACTAAATCCTGCATTTGGCACATCCTAAGTAAACAAAAGTGTTGATAAAAGGAAGCCAAAGCAATCTTCTTTTGTGCGCAAAATTTACAACAAAAACAGAAAAAAAAAAGCAAAAGGCTTTCTTTTTCTGTGGCAGCCCCATGTTTCAGCTCAGCAAGTCTCAACTGAGAGACAGCCACAGTTCTCTGTAATCGCACATAAGCTGTGACATCTCAAATATCCATTGTAATAATTTGTATCACAAACTGATCGAACAAAACGCTGAATTAACCTAAAAACAGCTCCTGCTTTATACTGTATGTTTTCTACCCTGAACACCGGTGAGTGCAACGACAGTAACTGAGTACATTTTAGGTACAGTTTTGAGGTCCTTTTTACTTTTTTCTTTTAATCGATTCCAATTCCTTTTTGCATCATATCGTATGTCTATTCATTTATTTAAAGATGATAGTGCACATTAATCAAAGTAGGATTTTAATGCACAAAACACCTGATGAGCTACAAAACATGATACATGTTAGTTAAACCACCCAACAGCATGTGAAGTAGGTCAAATTTGCTTCATAAAATCATTCTGTTAAATAAATAATATAACAATCAAAACTTAAATAATAATTTTAGTTCATGGAAGCACACACAGCTTGACTTGATCACAAGTTAAATAACAAAACGTACACACTACCTCCCTTTTTTAGTGATGAGAAGTAAAAGCACATTCTGAAAATGTTCATTTACAAAACAGATGATGAACAGCCTGCTGTCCTCATGCGATTTCAACAGTCTCTCAGGTTTTCCACATTTAGTCACTCTACAGTCATCACACGTACGTTACAATATACAGATCACAGTGGATCTACAAATGCACAAAACATTTATGTATTTTGGAGCCGAACAACAATATAATATTTTGCTTCTCTATGATTCAAACAACCTATAAATTCTCAAATTTTCCGGACATTTGCTCCTGTGCAGCAATGCTCCATCACCACACAACGCCAGAGCTAATGAGGAAGAGTTATCTCCTGCTTTACAAACAACTTACAGATCAAAAGCTCTGACAGTGTTTTAGCAACAGGATTCCACCAATATTGTTTAAAGACAGAAGTCTGATACAGATTATT
This sequence comes from Lutjanus argentimaculatus, assembly GCA_034769285.1. Lineage (NCBI taxonomy): Eukaryota > Metazoa > Chordata > Actinopteri > Lutjaniformes > Lutjanidae > Lutjanus > Lutjanus argentimaculatus. Next base: position 4,389,077 of record JAWZSL010000030.1, on the reverse strand, counting down.
TTGTACTGATCGTACATGATGTTCAATATCATTAAATGTGACGACTGCTCTGAATTTTTTAACACTTTGAAAAGTCATCCAGTTGGCCACGTTGGACCCTTTGGCGGGCAGGATCTGCCCCCGTGGGCCGTGTGTTTGACAATCCTGCACTGTTCTTAATTTTGTTATTGTCAAAAAAATCCCATGGAAAAAAAATGAACCCACAATGTGTTAGACAGTCTGTGCCTCTCAGCTCCAAGCACACTGGTTCCTACTGAAGACATAAATCTTTAAAAGCACCTCACAAATACATAATTTTATTTCCAGAAACAACTGATGACTCAAACAGGAGGAAATAGTACTTGTTGGGGACTATTCTCAGTGGCGGATGAATCCACATTTGGTGCCCTGGTGAGTATTTGGTGCAGCCAGGATGGTGTATATGGGAGCATGTCACCAAGGGTAACACTGAGCTCTATGGCACAGAGGAACAAGATATATCAGGCTTTGATACACACACTATGCTTTGTAGATACAATCACTGTTCGTTTTGGACTTTGCAGATACAGGTGCAGTAAACGCACCAAAACTACAGATACCTACAGGCTCTGTCACCGAGTACGCATTTGGTTTAATGTGTGATTCAACCATAACTCACTACTTGGACTACTCCACTCATTTTTGGTTGCACAATTGACACATATTGCTCCTTTAAAGTAAGCCAAAGCTGTGATCACTTGTAACTTGACATGTTGCATGTTTCCTTTTGTCTTTTTTACCTGTATTTTGTATATTTCTATTCGGTCCTACAGATGAAAATTAGCATTTTCGCTAAATCTGGCATGTTTACATCTTGTATTTTTATATACTGATGTTCATTAATGTGTGTTGTCCCTCAAATAAAGTACAATAAAGTAAGGTAACATAAAATAATAAAGAATATCATCAGCACCTTGGAAATCCTTACTTTCCCTGAGGTAAAAGAGGTGAATATGTCTTCCACCTCTGTGTGTTTTATGTATCTGGCAGCGGGAACAGCGGTGTGTTTGGAATTTATATTTGAAGGAAAAAAACCTGGGCAGTAGAAAGAGTAATAATGGCTTCCATGGCTAACCAGACTTTCTGCACACCAGAGATGACTTCCTTTTTTTTTTCTCAAGCATTCTTCAAGTGAGCACCTGTTTCGCAAGCAGACTTTAATGTTGGGAAGAAGCATAAGGAGGGGACACACTCTACATAAAAGTGTTGTTTAGAGGATACCGGAGAGTTTGTGTATTCGGCAGCGAACAGGCCCACTTCGGGGGCCGCAACCCCCAGTGTTGGTGACTCTCGCGGCTGTGGCAGATCTCCCTCCCTCCCTCTGGCCTCTGATCTGGGCTGCAGCGGTGGCAGCCATGGGTGTGGGTTCAACGCCTGAGCGCGGGAGCTGTCTATGTAGAGAGATTAAAGGGCCTGTATCGATCCACAAGCGCTCATGCATTTTGCATGAGGAAGACATTGTCAAAGAGGCGTCTCAGATTAAAAAAAAACTAGTGGAGGGAGAGTTCTAGAAAATATGCTGAACTCTGTGAAAAATCTTAATGTTGAAGTGTTATGCATGTAAACTCTCTTTTATATATTGGATTGTCCATGAACTCTCATCGACCCGAGATATTACTCGTTTTTCATTTCTTCTCCCCCTCGCACCCCACCTCGTTGTCTTCTTCTCCTCCTCCATTTTTGGTGGTTGAGGTTGTAAAAGTTGGAGTCAGAGTGTGAAAAACAAGCCCCCCGAAAAAGAAAAGAAAAAGAAAAACTGGCAGCCAGAGACTGTCTAATGGCGGCAGTGAGTCCGTTGGAGAATTCTCAAGTAGAGTGTGAATTATTTAGGATGTGTGGCTAGTGTGCAGAGCATGAAGCCACCCCGCCCGGCAACCACCAGGCAGAGTGGCCGAGAGAATTCACTGTGCAACAAACATTCGTCTGAGGTCTTTATTTCTCCTCTTTGCCATCAGTCTGCTGGAGTGAGAGTTTGGGCTTCTAGCTGACAGACAGAGGAGCAGATTTTAGAGAGTTGAGCAAAATTTGAGAGAATTTCTTCTCCTCTTTGCCACAAAAAAATGAACTTGCCCACATGTATATCAGCCAAAACATAACGTGAGGCACAGAGAAGTCACTTTGACCTATTTACAGCCCTCATGATACGGCTGATTATTCGTCATCAACATTTCATGCAGGTCATCATGCATGTTTAAAGCACTGTACCAAGGACCCCCCCCCTCCTTCGCCGTCAGAGAGACCCTCAGAGCCTCCTTATCCTGCGAGCACATGTCAATCTCACCTGAACGACCCCGATAACAAGACAAAAGCAATCAATCTCTGATATTGGCCGGGTGGGAGAGTCGGGGATAACACAGACGCTATCAGCGAACACCAACAAAGACGGAGATTTTCTGCGCGAGGATGATTAGAAACACGGCGGCTGCTGTGACACGCTGATCTGTGGCGGTTAAACAGAGGCGGCTGTCATCGCTGGCAAATGATGACGCCGAGCGCCGATAGAGGAGATGGGATCTAGGGGTGTGTGTGTTGTGTGTGTGTGTGTGTGTGTGTGTGTGTGTGGTGAGGATCAGAGGGACTGAGTTGATGCAAAACACAGCAACGCTTTGTACACACTCACAGCGAGGCAGTGCCACACACCCTGAAATAACCAGTCAATGAAAAAACAGAAACATATACATACTGTATATGTGCACGCAGCAGGTGGGGACAACCTATTCAAGATTTTGATTATTTAAACTGATATTTTTGGAATAGAGTTGTGGACAAACATAGTCACAAGAATGAAACACATACATAAGTGTAAGATAACGTGTGACAGTAAAACTTTTAGCGTTAGCAGCTATTTAACACTCCCACCTATTCAGCAGTAGAGAAAACTCAGGGATGCTTTGGGCTTTTAAACAACAAGCTTATTTACTACAAACATATATCGAACAGATAAATGAAAAGTCTAAAGACATAAAATTGACTGAAGGTTTTTCAGGCTGTTTTATTGCTGCTGTGGCCAGAAAGGTAGCACACCGACACTGGACACTCATTCATATTTGATACCCAAAAACATGACTGCAACTACTGATTATTTATGTGATCTATTATTTTTTTTGATCAATCAATTATCATCATTTAGGAAGATGGTTTTCAAACTTTTTGTGCCACCAAAGAACAAGCAAAAATCTTAAGTCACAGGTGTATTCCCATCCATGCAAAAAAAAGGCTCTGTGACGTGTGCTATCACTCCGTAAATGTATTTTTATTCACTAATGCCAAATAAAATGTAATTAATACCAGTATTACTCATGAAATATTTGTTAACAAAGTAATTCAAGAATTAATTTGAAACTGTAATAATTAAATCAAAACAGCAATGCACCCATTTAAACAAGTCGGGTCACAAAATTAAAAACAACGTAATGGAAGACAGACACCAATAATTCCCATCATCCAGCAACTGCACAAATCAGGAAAAACTGTTGTTTGCTTTGAAGGAAGGTTTTTTGTAAGGTATAGTACAGCTTCTATATTGAGAAACAAAATCCCACGGCACACCTGAAGTGCCTCATGGCAAACCACCCTGTCTCCAAGGAATTACGTTTGTATTTTACTAATTAGTTTTGTAATAATTGCATTTTGGTGACAATGATACCTGCTAGATTATGTTCACGGACAATGTGTAGTTAAAATAACACATTTATATAACGTGCTGGATTCTGAAGGTGGTGGTTGGCGTGGATGGCGGGTGTACAAAGTACAGGACTTACAGCCCGGGGTCTGCGTCCAGACTCCTGCAATGGAAGTGTTTCAGTTAAAGTTCCCATGAAACGGCCAGTGGAGTGCTCATTGGTTACATGTTTCCTGTAAATCAGATCGGGAGGGACTTGTCGCAGAGATTGATTGATGTTTACAGTAGCCAGTAGCGCTGTGTTACCATCGGCCATGCTGCTGAAGTGGTCCATGGATGTAACGCTTGGAGGGAGAGCGGCCCTACCTTAACTTTGCTGACTCTGAACACCGCCGGACTGAGACCAACACAACCTCTGAGACCAATGGAGACCAGCTTGGGATGAGGCTACAGTATCAATGTGGTGTTCCTGTCGGACCCGGCTCCCAGTAGCTCGGGGTGGAGTCACTGCTAACTGAGCCAAAGGCAGTTCCCCTTGACCAACCAAGCTAAAGTAGGTTAGCGGATTGCTTGATTAGCCCCAGGATGACACCCAAACCCAGCAAGAACATCACTTTGGTACAACCTTATTGCTGCGTGCCCTGTCGCTCATTATTCCAATGACCGGCAGCGCTCACCAGGAGGGCCCGGTTCTCTTGCCCGCTAATTGTACCGCTAGCTAACAGTTACAGTTAGCTACGTTAGGGGCCAGAGGATATCAGAGCGGAAACCAGAGGATAAAATCTGGCCCAGTTTCACACAAAATAGTGAATAAAGTTATGAAGTGGTGCTTTTGCATAGTGAAGTCCGCTCCAGTGAGTTTGACGACAGCGTACAGGCTACAGTATCACGGTGGTGTTCCTGCTGAGCCCGGCTCCCAGCAACCTGGGGCCGAGTCACTGCCAAGCACTAAGCCAATGCAGCCAGGCAGGGCTAACCGAGCTAAAGTAAGTTAGCTATTAGCTCGGTCAGCTCTGGGCTGCTAGAGCCAAACCCAGCAAGAACACCACCTCGTCATCGACCTCGGTCCTGTTCTAAAGACTACATTTCAGCCAGTGTGTTACGCTTCTTTTGCTCTCCACACAGACGGTTTACTTGCATGCAAGCAAAGCTCAAATGTGACCAGTCAGTGTTACTTGGACTACATCTAGAAACCAGAATGTGTCTAATACTCAAATCCAGATTCTGCTTTCATATGCAGAAATCTGTTTAGATTTGGGGTTTTTTTTCTAATATGGAATTCTGACATTTGTCCTCCCCTGCCAGCTAATAGGAGCTAACACTTTCTAATCAAAGCTGCAACCTGAGAACGTTTGGTCCTTAAATGATTCATCAATGATCAAATTTTCAGTTGATTAATAACCTGCGCTTCGATTTTCAACCAATCGTTTCAGCACTGATCCAAAATAGAATAAAAAAAAAAAAACAATGACACAATAGCACCTGCTGCCTTACCCTGTAACAGCCATAACTGCACGCACACATGCACGTCTGCACCCTCACTGTATATGCAGGATGTGTGAAGGGAATTTTCCAACATCAAAAATCAAAGCATTTAAGTAGATTGTACACAAGCACGTCTTGGAAGCTTGATCTTACTAATCTACAAATGGCTTCTTGTTATTAAACTGCTAATTCAGAGGATTAAAGGATCCATGAGAACACAATCCCCTTTACTTCCTTTCCAGGGTATGCTGAAGGTGGCTTAAATATTAATTAAGCACACACACACATGTTCGCCCATATGCACACACATACAGCAGAGTGTATACAGCTTCGCTCAGGATTAAGTACAGTATGTATATCCGGGACTTTCCTCATTTCTTTGTCTCGTTTTGTCAAGCAGCAAAAACCTCCATTTCTCGCACAGAGAGCTTGACACACACACACACACACACACACACACACACACACACACACACAAGCCTATTTTCATACCGCAGACAACCATATCTTACTGATTAATTCCTTTCATTCTTTTTTTAGGATGCTCAGTGCTGTCATCTCCCGGCTCCTCTCCTCTCACATCACCCAAAATCCTCATTTGACTTCTTTTATTTTGCCACAGGATGAGGAAATAAACTCAGGTTGCGGAGTCGAGCGCGCCGTACTCCGAGAGTTCACAGAGTCAGAACGCACCTGTGTGTTTTGGGCAGTGTGTGATTTACTTTTGCGGCTTGTTGCGGTCGTATTTTCTGCTCGTTCAGAACTGCTCCATTCAGATTACAGCTCACTGTGAATTCATGAGAGCACGTTATGTGGAAAGCGTAGCCAAAAGATTTGTACTTTTTCCATCTGAAAACACAATATTTCCATTTTGGGGAGAAAAAGCGGTCTGAATCATTTTTATCGTACTGTATCTCCAACATAAAAAGGACTCGGGCTAAAAAATGTGCTCATTTTGTCAGCCAAGGGCATGCCAGCGCCTTTAAAAACTACTCTAAATTGTTGGAGTTTCTTCCCTTTTTCTGATTAATTTCTTGTTTCCACATTTTTCAAACAGCAGAGATCTCATCTTTTGATTGAATCGGTTATATATAGCACATTATACATTATATATAGTACATTAAGACTGACACTAATAATATATTTTGACATGCTTGCCTTGCTGAAGCCGCGCAAACTGCTGATAAGGTGGATTTACAAGGTGTATCACCGCGGTCGCATTAAACGAAAAGTTAAATTATGAACCAATCTATTTCTGATTTTAACAACATCCTCCAACGACACATTATTTTAAGTGTTCCTGTAAAAAAGCCATTATGAATATAAAACACCTCAAATTATTGTAATATCTTGATGAAAAGGAAAAGTTCATCTCGTCCGATCCCTCCTGGTCTTAAAACGAGACAGTAAATTGACATCAAGTGTCAAGCGTGTAAAAGTCAAAGAGTCAAACCTGCGCCATAACGCAGGGAGAATGTACCGGGGCCAGCATGAAAAACTACTCACAGCAGATCACATTACCTGCCTTTTTCACTGAAATAAGCAGTGTAATTTATCCTGACCTTTTTAGATTACTATGAATGTGCTGTCTGTGTAATTTTAACTGAAGCCCTCAGCAGCTTTGCTGGTCTGGAAACACTGGCTATGAAACCCGAGGAGGCGGCCGCTGATGGGATCAATGGGCTGATGCCACCAATACAGCAATGATACAATACCAAACAAATACTGAGGGACTGCCTGACATTCACAGCCATTAACACACATCCAGGAAAATCACTTTGTTTCATCATCATCACGAGAGGTTCACCTTCAGACTGGATTCTAGTTGATTCCTCATCACTTCTTCTGACGCTAATAACAAAAGTAGAAGCCTATTTGAGCTGTGACAAGTGTTTCAGGATTAGAATTTCATTCCTAATGGCTTCTCTGGTAACGGTTTAATTCACTACCTATGTGATATCAATTCCATTATAATCTCATTAAGCTATTGCACACTGAGGTGATTTCGAATGAATGTGAAACAGCCAACCGTACGCTCCCCTCTAATTGAGCAATACTTTTTATTCATTATTATTGCCCATTATTAAATTAATGAACTTAATGGACTTATTTTCTAAATTGCAAAGACCCCTGGCAACATGTTTTTAATTCCATTAGCAGCCATATTGAACAAAAAAAATAAATAAAAGAGGGGAGAGATACACAGAGGTGTGTGGGCAATTAGCCTACTGCTGCGACAGATCATCAGTGGCACAGTTTCCCTCCTCTCACTAGCGGGAGTTTGTCCATCTTGTCCTGAGTCTCTGGTGACAGAACTCACCTTCACACACACTTCACAAACTCTAATTTCACGTTTGGAGCTCAAATATGTCTTAGGAACAAGTGTTTCCTGTGTAAACTGCTCCGCTCAGCCACAGATGTAACCTCTATTCTGTCGCCCTTTGGTATTAAGACACACTGTACATGGCATGACAACATATTTGAATATTGTATTGTAAGCCGAACTAAACATAACCTGAATAATATATGAAATAGATTTTCTGAAATGAGATCTTTTCAGTAACCAGAGGCCGCCACGCAAAATTGCCCAGAAGATGAAAAGCTGCGGATCTGCATAACTGAACGGCCGATCAATACGTCTCAAACTAAAATGGCAAGTCTTGATAAGGTTATTGAATTTTCTTTTTAATTAAAAAGCATACAACTGCGCTCTCTGTCAAATACCGCGGCGTGGCTGATGATGAGAAGGGGAGAGGGCCGTCCTTGTTTATATGTTCATCACTATATGAAAAACACAGGCAGACTGTCGGCGCGTCATCAATCAGCGCGGCAGAGAAATTTATTTTCTGTTTGTCTCTGTCGTGTCTTGGGATTAAGCTGTCACGGAAGCTCTCAAACCACAAACGATGATGTTCGTATAGATATTAATTCTTATTACACGTCATTCCTGAGCTCTAAAACCATCAGTATTATTTATTTTATGCTCATGCAACATCATTTTCCATTTAATGCTTTCTTTTTTTTTTTTCCCCACAACTTTCATCCTGATATTTTCAGAAAATGATGCAACACTAATGCATCCATGTGATTATATAACATGTGAGACATTGCATCCGTTTTGTTTAAGGTAAACATCCAGAAGTGGCACACTCTCTTCCCATATTCTAGTCATGAAAATGCATAATTTAAAAGAGCTGAGACCGAGCTGTTCCTCAGCGGTGCCGAGCGAGCGCTGCATCGTATCAGTGCGAACATCAGTGGATAGAAAACTCTGCTCCCCGGAGAGAGTGCCATTACATTCAATCGTCAACCGCTGGATAAAACTCATTTCACTCTGCACAGTGTCTGAATGGCTCCATACATTCTGCAGAGGCCACGATGTGATAGCACAGCATGTCAGAACCACACTAAAGGGATTTTAAAGCAGGTTAGTGCGCTGCACAAAAGCCACCGCACAAAGCCACGGAGTGCCGGGGCAGAACGGCGGAGGCACCGCCGCCACAGCTGACCGTCCTCACACAGCCTGAAGGACCCCGAGTAAACAAACAGCACCGAGCCGCCGCTCGTTGGGAGGTCCGAGCGGAGTTGTTGACAACAAGATAATGTCAGCATCTATTTTTAGATGAAGGAAAGCGTCTTTGGGTGAAGTGAGACTGTTTTAAATATTAATTCCTCACCTCTGTTTAGCACCATCTCCAAGCACCTGAACAACAGATTCAGGAAAACACTGTCTGATGAAGATTCACTGGGACTTTTACATGGTTTTCGCTCCCTTTATTTACAGTCTTATGGTACAGTGACTGCATGTCTCAGCTGGACAGGTCAAATATTGTGTATCAGGACTGAACTATCTAGAACAGGGGCCTCAAACTCAGATTGGCTTGGAGCCACGATAGTACACCACAAAAATGTACTTTTTTGTTATGATTGCTAACATTTTATCATCAAACTTAACCAAAAAAAAAAAAAAAAAATGCAAAAAGCCATTCATATACATTTGTATATACATTAGCATTCCAGGTTTTGTCTGTGCTTTCGTAAAACACCACAGAGCATGTGGTGAAAACTTGCTTTGTCAAGGAACTGATCATAAATGTCACTTAAGAATTGAAACTGTCTTCGCAGGTAGAGGAATATTGTTGAAGTTATTCTTTTTTGGACAGAATATCAGCCAACTACAACATGCAACCCTTCAAGAATCCATACATAACATACATATTTTTTTTATAGTATTGTGTTTTTATTTCATTTGTATTAAATTGAAGGGTAGTTTAAATTGGCGTGAAACAACTAGTAAAAAACAATCAACTATAAAAATGATTTGAAAGCCAGGTTATATTGTATTTTTGATATCATGTTGCAGGCCGGAGGGAGGAGAAAAAGGGCCAGTAACATTTGGAAGCACTATCATTTTGGGGATCCGTTATTGAGCATTAGGAGGACGAGATGTCAACCTGGAGAATAACTGTACTGTACTGTTCTGTACTATGCTGTATTGTTCTTTCAGTTTTTAGTTTTCTGGCCTTTGTCTTGAGCTCTCCTTGACGTCACTTGGTTTTAGTTCCATCACGGACAATTTCTAAACCTCAGTCAACTTTTTGTATGACTCACTGAATGCATTCACGCGCATATGTGCACTGTTACTGTGAGCTGACATAAAACTACATAAACAAACAGTTTCTTTTGCTTTATGTCTTTTTGTGTTGTGGACAAAAATATCATAAATAACATCTATAAAAAAAACAACTGTTCTGTCATTTGTCATGTGACTGGTCTTATTCTGCCTGTATGTCCAAATATTTTAAACACACAGCTGACATCAGTACATTAATAGACTGTTAATGTGTGAAACCAGATGCAATTTGTGGCTCATTTCAAATGAAGGTGAGTTGATTAATTTCGTGTTAATATTGGATGTAATTGCCGGTGATGGTGGCTTTGCAGCCATTATGTGAGCGGTACATTGACACTTATATAGGGAGATATTGTACCTGTGAGGAATTGTCAAAATTACAGTGAGGGTAATGTGAACGTTCACGTGGGCAACATGCAGTATGATGTGAACCCAGCATATGGACCAGGGGTGTCACTACAGACTGGTACTGACGATAACGGTGATATGTTAAAAATAAAAAGTATTGAGATCATGTTAATAATGATGATATCTTGTAAATAAATCAGTGCCTCCTAAACATACCCACATACACAGACACCTTCTCACAATCCATTAAAGAATGGACAATGTGTGTAACATCTAATAGGTTTTGCAGGCAGAAAAGGAGCACGTCTTCATTAGTGTATATTCACCTGAAAATAAGAATTGCTGTGTTTTCGTTTCCTTGTGTGAATGAGCAGTTTTTGTCTACATAGAGTCCTATAGACTTCCACAGAGTCCATCATGTTGCACCGCCACTTTCTAACCGACAAACTAAACACTAGCTCTAGATGTGGTCCTTTGCATTTTTCACAACTACTGTATGTTCTTCTACAGGTTTGGCAGGTGATGGCAGTTGGTTGAAATCTGCTATTTCACCGTTAGATGCCACTAAATCCTACGCACTTGTCCTTTAATTGTAAGTGCACTTTTTTGTAGCTTTTGCACAGTTGGTTACGGCCTCCCTCTCCACCTCCCTCCACTCGTATGTTGAGTTTAATTGATTTGCCAAATGAGACAAAACATACAATGAACAAAAATAAAGATTAATCTGGCTGATAGCGTTTTTCTTTTCAAAATTTCTATAGATATTGTTAATATAAATTCAAACACAATAATTATGTGGTGAAAATATGATATTGTGACAGACCAAATATGAACTGTGGTGACTGGAACGTCATCGACTTAAAACAAACATTTCTTCTGATATGACAGTCCGATGATATGAGAGTCCGATATGGACAGAAAAGTGGCTACTTGCAATGATTGCTCAGCATCAGTCACATGAGGAGGAGCCAAATCCCATTCCATCATCGCTACAAATTTAATTGCTCATCTTAAGACAGAGAAGCAAGAAAGAAAAGGAAAGACGGAAAATAATCTGTCAGCAGTGTAGGAGAATGTGTACGTTTTTAAAACCACTGTATTTTGTGTTTGCATCTGCCAGTGGGCCATTAAAACAAGATCAGGTATAATAATAATTAATCACATTAATTAATTCTGCTACAAGAGAGACTTGATGTTCTCTGCAGGTAGGGGGAAAATGTATGTCCATATGTCTGCAACAGCAAGTGACATATCAGATTTTAGCAATAACACAACATTGTGCATTGCTAGTGATTGTATTTATGATGTCTGTGTGTTGTGGTTTGACAGATTTATGAGATTAAGTGCAAGACAAGTGCGAACTTTGGTGCACAAAGTGTCAACGGGGCATCGAAGATTAAAACACACACAAATTAAAATTAAAAAATACACTGTTGCTGTTTGGATTCTTTGGCCACAGTCAGTGTTCTATATATCTATACAGTATATTGGGGATAAAATGACATCCGTGTCACATTATACAGCATTTTAAGTGAGAATTATTTATCAGTGGGAGTTCAGTCATCTTTATGGGCTGGCCCTTTGCACGCTGCTGAATATTTCTGTTTCTAGTCGAAGCTTAAACAGGAGCTTTGACCAGCTCACACCGGGCACAGAAACCGGCGGCTCCAAACATACAGCAGGTTATATAATGATCATGAAAACTACATGAGAAAGAACACCTCCACCTCCGCCTCACCCCCCAACAAACACACTCAAATCACACTGACAGCAGCAGGCACGCATGCGTGGATGCACATAAACACCCACCCACCACACACACACACACACACACACACACAACACGCAGACAGCGGCTGACACCGGGAGAGGCCAAGCCTGACATGAGGTGAGATGAGGTAGAGTTTCTCATCATCCGCTGAGCCTGGCTGTGTCTGACCCGGAGGATAGAGGTAGGCCCGGGGCATGGCCTCAGGACCCGGGCAGCCGGAGCGAACGGGGCCTCTGCTGAGACTTATAAAGTCCCAGCCACAATTTACTGGGAAGGCTCAAATTGTGGTGTCCAGTGGCCACAGCGCGGCCCTGCTGTCAGCGCCACTCTTATTTGCTTCATTCCCTTTGACACTGCCTCTCGATTAGGGTCATAAATTCCATGAAATCGGTCAATAACCTATAACACTAATGTCACTCTCCTGCCATTAATTTTACAGCCTGTGTGCCACACTGTTTCTTAACCCCTTTTTACGTGACAGGGGGGTTTATACTCCAGGGATTGATTGAGAAGAGTATATAACAAGCTTTGAATAGAGCCTTTGCAGCCGTAAAGACAAACACATATGAAAAACGCCAGAGGAAAAGTGGATATGACTGGAACTGTTGCAGTCTTTGGAGATGCCATACATGGTGCAGAAAAACAGACATTTGTTATTATTTATTTATCAAGCAGGTTTTTATAAAATATCGCTCCTTCTTTTTAAATTTTTCATAAATTATGTGTTTTCGTTGCACTCAGGGGAATATCAATCAGACTGGCGTTGCTTTACTCATTTTAAGAATGTTTATGTTTTTGCAAATGAACTCCTCAATTATTTAGTTACCTAACTACACCTGGAGGATTTACACATTAAACTCTATGGCTCTGAACTAATTTAAATGAAAAGTCTGTTTGCTTCCAGTGCTGTATTAACCTACAGATCATTTGCACAAACTTTGCCCCGATACATTTGTTTCCATGACTACAGACATACCGCAGACTTCTTTATATTGTTTAAGAACAATGTTTTAGAATTTCCCATGCAGCTCACATTAATATATGTTGATATAAGCAAATGTGCAGCAGTACTTCCTTTTGTTGTTATGGTGTAGCCGCAACTTACTTTGTCCCGCAGGTCAGAGAGGCTCGTAGTCACACAGCAGCAAATCTCATGTTGGTAAGAATCAGCAGTCAGATGGATCAAAGTTCTCTCAGATACTCTGAGGCACTATTTTCCAAACTTTTTTCTCCTGGGGACCCACTTTTTAAAAATGACAAACCACTGCAACTCATTTTTACTTCCATTTCCGCATCTCCTTATATTATCGTTTTACTGAAAGCATATACAGAACTTTATAAATGAGAAATAAATTCATTTAGGCTGAGTTAACAGGCCATCTCATTGTTTTTATTTCCACTCATCATGAAAACAAAATTGGAGATTTTAGCTTCTTTCATAAATGAGACAAAATTGGTGCATTTAGATGGAATTAACAGGCTCTTGTTTTTTTTCCTCTCATCAGTAAAACAACAGACACATTTTCAGTGCTTTATAAAAGGTGTACCGCAGATATAAATCTAAAAATTGCTGAATTTCCTCCATGGTCTTTGGGAAGGACTGCACACTGAACAGACTACAAATGCAGTCAAATTTAAGGAAAACCTGAAACGCTGGCTTTTAGGTAACGTATCCATGAAAAGACCGTTATATGGGCAGAGCTGTAGTTCATTTAATGGACCACTTTTAGTATGACAGGAACTGTGCATTTCAAGTTGTTGTAGGAATAATGCCTGTTATACCCAGTGAAAATATTTTAGATTATATAAAGCTATACAATAATAATTTGACATTTTTAGGCTTTTCCACAATATACAACATTTATCTTGACATACAAATTAATGTCCCGTTAGGGCTGGACGATATGGGCAAAATAAAATCGATATTGTGACAACAATACTGTAGGGACGAGTATCGGGCTACCACAAAATCTTAACATAGTGAGTAATAATCAGAAATGTGGATATAGTGACTCGGTGGGTAAAAGCAAATAATAGAACAGTCTGAACATATGATGAAATCCTATTTAATATACAGTCTATGGTTGAAGTGAGTTGTTTCCCTCCACCGCCTCCTCCCCAGACTCAGGGAAGCTCAGGCAGGCTGCAGGAGCACCGCAGAGCGCAAGACAAGCACACAACTGTAATTTGACAATAACAAGTGATGACAAGTCCTCCACTGCAAGTTGATCAGTTGAACAACAGTCAGTTGTCTGTCGATGTAAAGCTAAGCTTGTTATTCAGAAAACAAAAGCCCGCTCTGGAGTTGGAGTTAGCGACTGCCGGCCAGACTACATTAACATTTTGCTCAGTATAACCGCTGTGAACATCTACTCCTCCTCCTAAAGGACTACAAATGATTTCTCACATCTCATAAACAGAAACTAACTTATTTGGCAAACATTTGCCATTAATTTCAAGTCTTATTAACAAGAAATGCGCAAACAAGAAAACAAGTTAAGGACCCAAACAGAAATGTCAAAGAAGAAGAAGAAGAAGAAGAAACCGTGGCTGTAGCATTGTTGTTGAAGAAGTCAGTATTTCAACAGCATGTTCCCCTAGTGTCTGATGATATACCATGGTCATTTTATGATTCATTACAGCAAATATATTTTAAAGATTTCTCCTTTAATCGTACATATACATTGGTGTTGCAACCATGTAAGTGTCCTTTTAAAAATGAACTGAACACTAAAAATGCACTAAAACACCAAAACAAATTCCTTTAACGTGTAGATCCACTTGGTTTAATTCTATTTTCTTAACAGTAGAAATGTGTCTAAGGTTTCCTCCAAATTCAAACATAGGTGGATAAATGTTGAACGTTTTATTATATATATTCTAAAATACTGGAAGTATGCATCATTTGTACCTTTTTAATTGCACTATAGAATTGACTGTAAACTCCCCCGAGGTTTCTAAAACACCCAAATTACCAAAAAGCCTCATATACAGTTTATCATATAAAGCCTGTTTTTAATTTCAGGAAACACGCAGCTGTCACTGGTATTGAGACTAATTCTCTCCATACAGCTCACACTAATATATGCTAATATGTGTAAATGTGAACACTTGAGTTGCACGGGGACATTAGATTACATAATTTGTTTATAGAATATAAGGAAAGTGTCCCAACGAGATTTTCAATGAATTCTAAGGACACCTATCGCACCATAGATACACCTGCTGGCAGTGAACCCATTCACACTCACTGGTGAAAAAATCACACAATGAGGAAGAAATGTCTGCGTGTTTTATATAGAAACTGTAAATCTAGAATTAAAAGTGTAACTTTTGTCTTTGGTTACAGGCACAGTGACTCTTTTTGTCTCTGGCTGATGCTTTTTCTCTTCTACCTTTATATGATTTTAACAGCGAAAATGATAATAAAGCTTTACATAAACATTTTGTAAGAGAGATATTATAATAACCACAAAAAACTACTGCCAACAATTTTGGTTTCTGAATTTTAAAGAGTATGACTTGATGATTCTATTTGAATAACTGAGTATAAAATAGTGGAAAGCGCACAAATTACATTTGTTGCTGTGAGAGAGAGAGGGGGCAGAAGTGGTTTTCTTATCATGCGTGGCAGGTTGCCAGTGGATATGTTGCTGCCGTTCTCACAGGGGCCTCTCCTCCAATCTTTTCCTTATGTGAGAGCTGACACTTCAGGGCATATCTATGGCACAGGCGTGTTAGCAATGCACACGCCTTCTGCTGCGACGCTGCCGAGGAGGATGAAGGACTGCCATGAGAGACTTACTGGAGTTACTGGCAACGCAACAGGCCAACCGCAAAAAGTAAAATAAATAAATAAGGCTGCAAAAAATAATTACTAGGAAATGGCATTTGGCAATGGGAAAGCTCTCTTAAACAGATACTTGTGTTAAAGTAGCTTTTGAACTGGAAGAGGAGAGGAAAGGGAACTTCTGCAAATGAATCAGTGCCGAGAGAAGCTTTTTTTAGATCAGCTGAAGGGAGGCATTTTAGGCCAAATTGCCAAGAAGTATGTTTTTCTGCTCCTTCCAGGCTCAACAGACACATGCTATGATCCTGAAACTTAACTTGGTGTCCTACTGTCAACGCTCAAATGATGTCTTGCTCTATTTTTAGGCTTAAGACGTCATGAAATTTGGGGCAAAATCTTTGAACCTTTGCTCCAGTTTCTTTGTTTCATCATTTGTCGGCGAAGCCATCGTCTTAATAATTAATTCTCCGAGTCAGTAAGATGTAAAATGTCTGCTTGGCTTTAGTTTAAAACATTATTCTGCATAATCACACATCCCTCTGCGTGTGATTCGCTCGTACGGGTTTGTTCACTCAGTCTCGAGTGGAAAACAGACAATATCACCTCGTGTTTTGGCAAGTTGGCGCGCGCTGGCAACTTTCCATCCTGCTACTCCACCGGCTCCTCCACTCCTCATTGTTTTGCTGTTCGAGCTCCTTCACTCACTCTCTTCAAGAGAGACAGAGAGAGAGAGAGGGAGAGAGAACCCTTTAAACAACGCCGCCGCCGTTAATCATTAAATCGGATTTTTATTTTCGCCTCCTCTGGAATGGCTGGAGTTGAATTGACACGGAGCCTCGGCAGCGGTGAGGCAAAATGGCCGCTCGTAGTAACAGCTCACAAGCCCCTGGACAACCTGAGGCATGGCCATCCAATCCCACATCATTAAGGCTAGAGTCCTTTATTGTGTTGGAGGCATTAAATGGTGCGCTGGCTATAGCCCTGAAGTCACACTCCACTAGGAGAAAACAGCAGAAAAATAACGGCACAGCTGGATAATGACTTTTCCCTGGGAGGCTGACCATGTGTACAAAAGCGCTAATGATAGCAGGTGCAATAAGCGAGCGCAAGGCTTTTACTGCGTCCGGATCTATTTTCCTCTGCTAAACTCGCCAGTGATTTCCCCCGTGTAGGTGTCTTTCTGTAGTTTAAGAACACCCCACCCCCCACCAGTCCCTCCTCCCTCCCCTCACTCCTCTCCATCCTCCTCTCTCCTCCTGTATCTAATCTCTTTATCAGCTGTGCGGCTAATATCAAAGAGGACTGTGGTGTGAAAATCCTGCAAGTAAAACCTGCTGTCAGAGCCTAATCACAATTAGCTGGGCTCTAGACCCATTAGCCCCAAGGGGAAGAGACCAAAAGCTGACAGAATTATTGTTACTACTACAACTAAAGCTACTGATTGCTAATGATCCCACAGAGCTCAAAGGGTGCGGCCTGGAATTTAAAAAAAAAAGAGGAAAAATTAAATTTTACTCTTCTAATTCTTTGATTCTGCATTGATTTTTCCATGCTGTCAGATTTACACTGGAGAAATATACAATTTACAGCCTGATGAAGTCACTTGAACCTCATCGGCATTAGTGCTTAAACAGATAACACGTTTCCTGGATGTACTGACTCCACTGCTTCCTTAGCTCGGCTTTGTAGCAGAGCTGTTACATCAGCTCTGCTACAAAGGCGTGTGTGCCTTCCAGATTATAAAACATTGAGATGGAAGTTAATGACTGATTGCAACAGCCGTTACTGAAACTTGTGAGAAAAGGAGAGCAACAACTCGCAGACAAAACAAGCCCACGTGACGCCCCGGAGTGAATCACCTGCAGTATAAGCCTTTCAAAGAAGCGCCTCACATTTGATGTTAAGCCCCCAAACTGTTCTGGCTGTCGGAGGACTTGCCGGGGAGATAGAAATGTCTAAAGTTATTACAGCAGTCAGGTAAAGTGTGTGGCAACGCGGTCCTGTAATGGGGGTGGAGAGCCGGCCAGCAGCAGCTAATGAAGGCGTCTCGGGGAGTACTAAAGAGTCTACGTGACACTACTCCTGATTCGCCCGTCTGAGGACACAGATCAATTAATACATTAACAAACGATCGCAAGCACTTCATCTTGCAATATGAAACCGGCGGCCTGGACTCGCTGCCCTCCCGCCCAGAATGGCTGATCAGCTCTGCCTCCACACACACACACACACACACCGTCCGCCATGAATTTCAACATCTTAGACTGCAAACGCCTCCGTGTGGGTTTGTAATGTCTCACCAGAGGCTGAGACCATATGCATGCATTGTAACCACAACACATGCTGTACATATATGCACCGCGTGTAGGAGCGCTCCAGGCTATTCCTCATCTTCTAAGAAAATCTAACCCACTGATACAATTTGCAATATAATGCACCATATATGACCGAATCACAACAGCTTTGATTGAGCGTCTGCCTAAAGGGAATCCACTCCTACTAATGACCGCAGCTCCAGAGCCTCAAACCGGATCCTTCCTGATTTTTAAGCCGCTGCTTGTGGACGTCTCTGTCAGGTTTTTTGCAGATAAAAACAAAGCATTAATGCAGGCCAAACACACCATGTGAGCAGCCTGCGGCACACTTGAGTGCGTTGGTCGGGGAAGTCTAACGTAAACCATTGCTCCTTGCCATGCCATATATATCCAGTCTCCCCATTACCACCATCTCTACTCGACAGCGAGGGCCCTGCACTGCTAAATTATTCATCACACTGAGGGGAGGACAGAAGCATGCATGGTTTCTCCACTCCATGCCTCTTCCCTTTTTCTCCCGGTCTCTAATGCAAAGGAACAGCCGGGTGGAGAGAATGATATACAGGCCGTCTCTCCATCACTGTGTGGCCATCGCAGGAGATGTCGCCTCCACCTCCAGCAATTACCACCGTGGAGCTAGGGTTGGGTTTGGGTTGTGGCGGACCAGACGGTCGCTGGATCGCCCGCCATGCATATGGGGGAGAAAGGTGGGTGGCACCCAGGGGCCCCATGCATAACCTGGGACGTCTTTGTATACACATTCATCTATATCAGTGGGCAATAGGGAAATGTAAGCCAAAGGTAATTGCCCTGGATAAGAACATCTGCTTGGTGAATAAATATTCTAATGAGGGGAGCTCGCAGGTTCCCCAGACTGATGCACGGCTGACAGGCCTCCGGAGGGACCGCAGGTAATGCTCACCACCTGCAGTTCAAACAGGAGGCGGTCCCACCCTCCTCTCGCAGCTAAACGCTGGCCGACTACTAACCACACATACACACACACACACTATAGATACCACGGATGGGTGGCAAACCATTGATCATGCGCTGGTTGTGATGTTACTGTTCTGAGGAATGACAAGTGCAACACAATATTCTCACGGTTTCGCTTGTCATGTCTGTTCTGCTGCAGAATAGATGTTGCTCTCAGGATTTACAGCAAAACACAGAAACCTGACGAGGAGAGAAGACGCCAGTAATTCTGTAATTCTGAAGCTGGAACCTTAACGGAGCAATACGTAACAATTGTGCATCCAAAAATGAGTACTGCAGTCCAAAAAGTAAATTGGAGCAATAGACGGTATATTAAATAGGTTTAAATCCTATTGTTGGAGCCAGTTGTTTTTTCCCCACCCCCTACTCCCCAGACTCAAGGAAGCTCAGGCAGACTGCAGGAACACTGCAGGAGTGCAAGACAAGTGCAATATTATAATTTGACAATAAAAACATCTGTCAATGTAACATTAAGCCCGTTATGCTGAGAACAAAAGCTGACTGCTCTGAAAATACACACTCTGGAGTAGAGTTCACTGACTGCCTGCCTTCTGCCAACCAGCCTCCATTAACATGTTGCTCAATTTAATCCTTATAAACATCTAAAAGATTATTAATGATGTCTTATGGCTCATAAACAGCATTAATTTGAACTCAAATTAACGTGAAAAATGCAAACAAAAACAGTCATTCCGGGCTGGAATGTAAATGTCAAAGGACACTGTGGCTGTAGCGTTGTTGTCAGAGTAGCAAGTATTTCAACTTAGCATGTTCCCATAATCTCTGATGACATATCATGGTCATTTTATGATTTATTACAGCAAATATATTACAGACCTCACCTTTAATATTTTTTAAAATGGTCAAACACCTGCCTCGTCTCACTTTCCATTTCTCAGCTTAGCACCCAAAAATTATATGCCTCTTCTTATCACACCAGGGCACAAAGGAACATTAATTTTTATCTTCTAGTAATCCGTTTTCTAATTATTTTTCATTTTCATCGATAAATTGTTTCGTCTGAATGTCAGAAAAGTTTGAATAAGCTCAGCCACAATTTCCCAGAACCAAATAGCTTGTCTCATTAGATAGTTAAAGCTACTTCAAGGAACTTTCATACTGTGTTGATTTTAAAGGCCTCACCATAACCACAAAATATAATAAAATCTCCTCCTGCTTCTTTTTTAAGTGGCTAGCGTATTACTCACGGTAACTTCATTTGGGAAAATGTACACACTACACTTTTAGACTACTATCAAATCGTCTCCCAGGGCAGGACTCTGCAGGAGAGCTTTGCATTTAACCCATTCATCCACCACAGCCTCTGATCTACAGTGAATTTGTTGCCGTTTATAGCTAGAATAAGGGGGTTGGATGTGAAAAGCCAAATAGCTGCCTATTTATTATTATTTAACTCTATAGAAATGGACAACCTTCTCACTGATAGTTTTGTGCATCAGTATTAAATTGAGACTGTTTTATAGTCAGGTAAAAACTCCTTGTAGAAAGTTTAAGAGCTTTATTGTCCAGATTGGGAAAAACTGTCTCCGGCTTCACTACATTAACGATACAGGAACAAATGACAACAACAGAAAATGATTTGGATAAACAGCATCTGTCACACCAACAGTCCAAAACCTAAAGACATTCATTTTATTGTGACAGAAAACAGAGAAAATACAAAAATCCTCAAATTTGAAAAACTGGGAACAGAGAAGATTTGGAATTTCTTTTTGATAAATGAAAATCCAAATTGTTTTTCGGTTCATTTCCTACTGATCACCACAATCCTTTCAGGCCTATCACTATCACTGTAATGTTTTTGTTTTTCATGTTTTTCATTTTAAACCTAACCAGTCTGACATCACATGTTAAGGCTTTAACTGACAACCATTTTCATCGTCCATTATTTGGTCAACACAATGTCTGAGTGTTGTCATAAAAGCCCACGCTCACAATTTCCTAAAGCCCGAGGTGCCATCTTCAAATTGCTTGTTTTGTCTCCAAAAAACCCAAAGAGATTTAATTTACAATGATGTAAAGGTGAGAGAAGCAACCAAAAAATGAAGTAATTCAGTTTTGTGTGATAAATTAAACAAACTATTAATTCATTACTGAAAATCTGTCTGTTGACTACTGACTATATCACCTTTTTTTTTTTCAGACTGAGGTTATCTAAACACTGATACAGCCATTCTCATCCTTTTATTTTTTTTAAATCACAAGTTTCCTCTTAGCTGTCGCTGTGAATTGCTCCTCTGTATGTGCATGCTGCATTACTCATTGGTGTTTATTTATCAGGCTATTTTTGGTGAAACTCCTACTTACTTATCTTCTGTTTTAACCCTTTGAACTCAGCAACAGAAATCACCCATCAGTGCCCATATTGGTATTTTTGTTCATTCTTCAAATTCTCTAAATGTTTCATATCCCTAAAATCTATACAACATAATCAAATATGCATATGGATCCAAAAGATTTTAAAATGTAGAAACATAAACAATGTTTCCGCTCTGAACAATATACATTTTTTTAGTTTTGAATTTTCTGAGCAAAGGCGTTTTGAGAGTTTGTCACCATGTTTTGCATCGTACGTAACATAACGCAATAACGTTTTCACGGTTTTATATCGCTAAAAGAAACGAGCCTTAGTTTTCTGCTGCAAGAAGATTTTTTGGGCCACCCGTGGGAAGTCAGTTTGTCACTGGGTTAAAGAGAGAGAGCTTTTCGGTTTTCTGCATCTACTGCATGGAACAATCTACAGAGCGATGTTAAATATAAAAGCTGAGCAACCCTGAACAATTTTAAAGTTATGGTGAAATCCACTGAGTCCAGGTTGTCAGTGTGCAAATGTTTTATCTGATTATTTTAAAACTAGACGCGCCTGACTGTAATTTAGTGTTGGCCAGGCCTTCCTTGGGAAAATAGATCCTTGATCTCAGTGGGGCAAACCTAATTAAATAAAAAAGAAAAGAAAAAAACTGGCCAGGACGCAAAATTCAGGAATTAGATATCCTGGTACTTCAAAGTATTTATCATTATACAACAAAAGACTGCACAACGAAATTAAAGTTGCAGACAAAAAAGACAAAATTATTGATTTTACAGTCACAGAGGGAAATGATACATTAAGGAGTCATATATTGAATTGATGCTGAGAGCAAAATGATACTTCTCCAGTGAGAAGAAAGTAGGGTTGTCACAATACCAGAATTTTAAACTTCTATACAATACTAGTACCTGCTTTGATACCAAAAGAAAAGGCACACAATATAGGATAATTTTCTTTTCTTTTCTTGTCTTTTTTCTTTTTTTTTTTTTTTTTTTGATATAAATAAACGACCTACACACAGTGCTGGTACAGAAAAAAGTCACTGAACATTGTCTGGTTTTGCTGCAAACCAGGGAAATAAAGACTGAACTGAACTGAGGTCTTCTCTTTCTTTTATAGCTTTGGTCATTTGATACCATCAGATATTAGTATTATTAGTATTACTTAAGTATTGATTCAACAACACTGATAGATCCACTCAAACATACACACACACAAACAGATGCAGTAGCTCCTTAACTGACTACAGCACAGGAGGACCCACTGGCAGCCTGATGAGCCTGTCAGCATTACTGCTTCAGCCTACATCTGTGTGTGGTCATCGCTCCGACCGGCTGCAGGGAGAATCAGTGGTGAAAGTGTGGAGGTGGAGAAAAGGTGAGCTGCACCTTCAAAGAGGCCAGAAGACAGTGACGAGCCCTCTCGATAAGCATCAGCATCCAGGAGGCATCACGAGAGAAACGAGAAGCATCAGGAGAGGCCTGCGTTCGAGTGAGGCCTCAAGAAGCACCTCACACTGTATTAGTTTCTTTTAGTTATGACATAATTTGGAAATCGTACACCTTCCTGTCACTTCCACTCTTCAGCACTCGGAAACAAGACGCAAACTTTTCTCGTGGTTCAAATTTGAGCTCAGCTCTCCACTTAGAGTAACTTCTGCCCCAAAACATCCTCTCCCTCCTGAAATCAGAGCTCTAAATCGATAGCCAGCGCTGTTTCATTCACAGCATGCTTAAAGTGGTTTTGTTATTCATGTTTTGCTCTCACTTCCAAGTTAAAAAAAGAGATGTGGTTCAAGTATTAACTCATATAATGGAGTCATCCACGTAAAATAACTTTCCTACCCCCCAAAAAAAGATGCACACTCTCCCCAGAAATCTGAACTCACGATCAATAGCTGCACACACACACACACACACACACCCCACACACACAACACACACACAACACACACACACCACACCACAGAGTCTGTAACTGCATTACAGCTCAAACTGTTTTCTGTGGCAGTGCTGGAAATATGTGTTGCATTGGAAAATAATTTCATTTACTTTGTATTTCTGTGAAGGTGCAAAACACAAGTTTGCAAAAACAGTGGAGGATTAAAATGATCTGCACTGTGCATTAGTGAGAAATAAAATAAAAAAAGAAGAGAGTATAAATGCAGAAGAAGCGAGCACTGGGCGGGTATTGTTGTGGTGAGAATACAAACCACCGAGGAGACAAAACCAATCTGACTAATCACACATGATCTCAAACAGAATTAATCAGCAGCTCTGGTTAACAATCTGTAATCATCCTCATTTCTGCGCTTAATGCTGCTTAATTTATGAAAAAGCAAAAAAAAAAAAAAGAAAAGGAATTCAGGCTGACTTGGATGTATGGCCGACAGAAACAACAACATCACAAAAAAAAAAAAAAAGGCGTTTGAAACACAGCGCAGGCAAGGAAATCAAAATGTGTCCCCAGAAGACCCCAAGCACTTCTTCATTCTCAGATGCTGGCGTTAAAATCGGAGAGATATGGTTTCAAATGGCAGACATGCTGCATGCTGGGTAGTTTGGCTGTCAGTGGAAGTTGAATAACTCTACTTGTGAAGGTATCAGCGTAAGAAACAATCACACTCCAGCATCCTCGCTCGTTTAGAGGCTGAATAAATCCGACACGCACACGCAGGCCTCTGTAGCATCTGGCTGCAGCATCAATAAAACACATGGAAGTGGAAAACCATCAGCTCTGTTCATGCATGTGGGAGGCGCAACCACCACACACACCCACACACAAACTCACACTGTATATACTGTAGGGGCTGAAACACACTCTGACGCATACGCCGCACATGCTACACACACCAGCTCGCTACCCATGCTGGAGCGGTGTGAGCGCAAAAGAGATCCACACTTTTGTGGTCCGGTACTCACCCAAAAGTACATCATCATGGTGGAAGTGGGACAGGTGTGGGTAGGCGGGCGCAGGAGAGAAGGGCCGAGCACTGAGACCAGTCCAGCCAGTGTGGGTGTCAAGAGGAGTCCGAGCGTTTGGACAGAGAGCTCTACTGGTCCCTGTTCCACTGAGGCAGCCCGCCCTTCTCAACAGTTCAATGGGGCTTGACTTGTGGTTCCCCCCCTTGCTTCTTCTTCTCCTTCTTCTTCTTCTTCTTCTTTTCGCTTCTTTCTCTACAAGCAGCTTGCTCTTCAGTTAATTTTTAAAAGCCCCCCTTTCTTTTTTCTTCTTCTTCCTCTGAGCCAACACAAGAAAGAGGGGGAAAAAGCAGCAGACGGGAGAAAGGAAAGAGAGCTGGGGAGGTGTTGTAACCTCTTTTTTCTTTTGACACTCTTCCACTCCACTTGCCTCTCCACACCACTCACTTCGAGACTCTCCCTCTGTCTCTCTGCTCTCCCACTCTCTCTCTCTCCCCCCTGTGCCGTCTCTTATTGGTGAATGTGAAATCAGTCGGTACAGCGCCGAGGCTCAACTAGAGCAGCAGCAGCGGCAGCAGCAGCCTGCGCTTGACAGCTGCCTCCAGCGTTCCTCCACCGGAGCCGTGTTGCTCTGCATAGAGGAGTGCGCCGAACAAACCGGGATCCTGCAGACGGTACTGTAAAATTCAGCGTCCCGGGGAGGCGGGAGGGGGGGAGGTGGGGGGGCACGGGGAGGAGGGCGGGGGGAGGAGGAGGGGGGAGGCAGGAAGCCGGGAGTCGTGGTGGAGAGCTCCGCGGGGAGGAGGAGGGGGGACGAGGAGGGGAAGGAGGGGAAGCGGCTCGTGTTGATGATGATGCTGGTGATAGTGGAGGACTAACAGATTGCTCCTCTTTCTTCTTTTCACTGTCTGTGACTGAGATGTTGCACTGAAGTTGTGGCAGTTTTAGTTCATTGAAGAGAAGAAGAAGACAATGCTGAAGAAGAAGAAAAAAGGGGGGGGATCTCAGCTCACAGAAAACCTTAAAGTATGCCACAGGCAATTGGGAGGCACAGCCTATTTTCCACTTGTTTTCTACTTTTAGCTGCTGAGCTTCACTGTCTTCATGCGTGTGCCTGTGCACTTTCTTTTTTCTCCCCCAGTGCGAGCAACCAACCACAGGCTGGTGACCAGGAGTGTGTTTGGTAAAAACCTTTCTGAGGCGGATCAGAGGCCAGATGAAGTTGGTGTGAAACACCTTTGTGTGCCAAGCTATATTACATTACATGCTTTAGTGTGTTTTCCATCTGGTGGCTGTAAAGGGGGAGGGGAAAACATGACGGGGGGGAGAGGAAGTGGGGGGGCTTGGCTATCTTCTAGACAGCCCTGTAACAATGAGCCTGCCTCAGCAATTTTCAAAACATATCATCAATACACGACTGGGAGCTCGCGCTTTTAAATATTAACCCTGTGGCAACCGGGGCAGGCTGCGGAGAGCTCGAGTGGTTTTGCGGCGTCCTCCGGCGCTGGATCATCCAATAAAAGACATCCTGGGGGATGAGCTAATTTGCTGTAGGATCCTAAAGAACATTTGCCAGCTATAGAGAACATTGGCGTAATGAACAGAGCAGATATTTTCAGGTTATGTTACCCATCAGTAATTGCCACATAAGGAGGCTGAGTTAAATTTGCAGCTGGCTTTGAGCGGATTGATACACAAGGGGCCTCATTCATATGGCGTAACTGTCATCTTAAATTTATCACCCATTTTATTTTTCCACCTCCTCTTCAGGAAAGCACAAGTGAGCGCTGAAATATGAAATGGCACCAAGGCAGTCAAAGAATCGCAATTAATGATTTTGCAAATATATTTTATATCACCAATACGTTGGAATTGGAACAAGAACTTTAAAAATTATTTGTACAAAAACTCTAATTCCAATTTTTTTTTAGTTAAAAAAATGTATATATATTTTTTTTTTATTAATGAAATATATGTCATTTATGAAATATTTTGGTTTGGTTATTTTTTTATCTTATTATCTAAACTTGCTTGTGCCAGAAAACACCCAACTCACAACTTCAAACTATTTAAAAATGTGTTAAAACTAACAATACCTACTGATAACATGGGTATAAAATTGTGCTATTATAATCATATTTGTTTTAAAATTAAATTTTTCTGAAAATGTTATCCCGTTTCCATCGAAACAGTCAGATTTTTCTAAAAACATGCTCCACTGTCTCACTTCCTGGTTTGAAATAGGCTGGAATACTGCTCAATCACTGATAAGCTTTCTATTTATTCTTTTTAGAAATTCATTAGAGTTACAATGATTAATGATGATTACTGAATTAATTGACAACAGTTGTGATAACCAATTAATCCTTTTGAGTCATTTATTTTCTCAAATTTCAGCTTCTTAAACGTGAATATTCTGGTTCCTTTACTTCTCTCTGATAATAAACTGAATATCTTTGAGTGGTGGATAAGAAAAGGACAGTTGGGAACATCATCTTGGGCTCTGGAAAACGCTGATCAACATTTTCTGACATTTTATGGACCAAACGACTAATTGATTATTGGAAAAATGATCAACAGATTGATAGATAAAATAATTGTTATAGGACAGACTTGACAGACAGGTCCATATGTCTGTGTGCTCCAAATGTTTGGACCTGTTTTTCAAGTGATAAGATTGTGACAGGATTAATTCTTCGATTAATTATATCTCAAACATAACATGTCAACTCTGTAGCCCTTCTAAGTCAAACATTTTATCAACTCTGTAAATTCATCACTAGGAGGTTCGTCACAAGGTGTAATAGCCAAGAGTTTGATCTTTTAAAATATATTTTCCCTCAATAATAGAACAGTAAAAATCAAAAGCCCCTGAAAATACGGTTTTGTCCTAATTCTCAAGAAGGAGTGATAAATAATGTGTGTTTTAGAAGAACTGATTATTTTATTAGATAAATCAAGATGTGCATGTTATAATTCTTTCCTCACCTCTCTGTCAAATCACAATCCGGCCTTTCCATTACTTTGCACACACACACAATCTCTTATTGGTGCACATACAAGTCCTCCATATCTTTCTACATGTCCACCGGAACCCAATGAATTTACATTAGCAATCACAGAGTGGGTAACCGCCCCACGCCTCCATCAATCTCTGATGGGGGAATAAAAATGAAATGCACTTCTCAGGCAACTCGGATTAAGGATCACGCTTTTATCAAATACTAAAGTCTATTTCAAGTCCTGTTCATAAATAACTGAGGGGGAGAGAGGGAGGAGAAGAAGAAGTAGAAGAAGGTGGGGGCAAAAAAAAAATAAAATGAGGGAGAGAGCGGAGGGGAACAGGCGAGGGTGGTGTGGATGTAGACAGAGAGCATCATGGTTGGAAGCTAAGGGCACTTGGGGTTTGAGGGATTAGGAAAAAAGGTAGAAAATAAGAATCTGAGGGCATTTCAGCATCATATAATCCCCACGACTCCTTTCCAGGAATCTCCGTCAATTACACATGAAAAATGGAATTCAGGTTAAGATGGCGCTGCTCGGGGTGCAGACCCCGGCTTCCTGTCTCCCTCTCGAGCTGCACTTCTTCCCATGCTCCACTCCACGCTGCTTAGCGAGGATGCTACCGAGTGGCTTTCCCGACCATTTAGATTTCCCACCATAGTCTAGACACTCCCCAGAGACTCTGCCATCCATTATAAAGATAGAGCTTTCAGAGAGAAGAGGAAGTGAAGGCCTCACACAGAGCGCGTTCTGCCTAAAATGTCCGTCTGTCTCCGACCCTCACCGACTCGAGATCTGCTGTCTTAATATTTTATGATGATCTCACCTCTCTTCTGTAGTGTGCTGCTACTTACAGAGCATCCTCTGTCAAACTACACTCAGGTCTCTGTCATTAGAGAGACTCCAGAGGAGACAATGAGCTGCACTTCCCCCAGAGTTCTCACTCTCAACCCTGCAAAATCCCACAGGAGTTGGGGGCTGTAGTTACGGCTAGCTCGACCTATCGTCCTCATTCATCAAACACTGGGCCCCGCGCTGCCCGGTCTCAGCTGGTGAGAGACCCGCTCGTTCAACGGAAGACGGGAAGACGTGCAGCTCCATCCTGAGTCCCTCTAATCACACACTTCACTTTATGGAGTGACCCGTTTTACAACCCTCTGACAAGGAACCTCGGCAAAGCTCGTTTTATCTGCTCTCATCAGCTCCACAGGTAAGTTATCGACATTTCTATACTAAATACAGCTCGTCATGAAAATAAAGGCTTTGTGGAGTGATGCTGCTTTGAATTCCTTCACTGAAACAACAAGAGCATTTAAGCTTTCTCCTTCTGTCCCTTCTTAGAGGGATAGATGGTTTTTTTGAAGTAGGGTTGTCTGAGGTACTTATCCATAGTTAGTATAATATCTCTCTGGTCAGTACACAACCAGTTTGGAGAAGCACAGGCAGCAGAAGGCAGGAGCAATGCAGCCCTTTCTGATGTGCAACCACTATTTAATCTGGTTAGAATTGTGCCATGAATTACTTGGGCTAGGTATCGTTTAAAAAATTATGATACCAGTATCTTTAAATGGTTACCAATGTCTACTTTTTAAAAAACTTTTGGACGTTTTGGTGGCATGTCGACACCGTCAAACACACCCCACTCGACTTCACCACCGCAGACGGTGTGTAGCTGATAGCTGTAGCTGCAGATGTTGGCCAATCACATGTTGCATAAGACTGAAGGACTCTTGTGGTGATTGGTTGCAAGTAAAACCACACAAATTGTTTTCGAGATCTGGGTAGAAATTTAAAAGAGAGTTTTGCAAGTCAAGAAAGTCACTGAAACTTTGCTGTGAAGATAGGTAAAAGTGATGTCACGATTTTCTCTTTCCAAAGCTAACGTTAGCTACTGAAGCTACGATGCCCGTGTGTTTTTGTACGGGGATGTAGTCACATGACCAACGGGTCTTTCTCTTCATGGCTGATAAAAGCACACGAAGTCGCTGAGTAAAACAAGGGACAGGGATGTTGATGTTGGTGATGGTTATTGTGTGAAACAAGAGATGTAGTTCACTGACCAGTTTCACACAAAACTAAATAACAACAAACCTACAATAAACTGAGACTTCCTTCACTTGTAAAATTATCTTTTAAATAGACAAACATGATATGTGTAATTGATGGCACAATTTAAATGGGTTTAAAAAATGATGCAAAAAATGATTAAAAAAAATGATGCAGGCAAGTGTTTTATTTTATGCTGCAGTCTGCTGGGGAGGAAGTTTGGGAAAAAAGCAAGCAAGTAGGCTGGATAAGCTTGTGAAAAAGGCTGGCTCTGTGATCGGAGTAAGGATGGACTCTCTGGAGGAAGTTGTGGAGAGGAGACACAATGAGGACGGTGGAGGCCATCCTAAACAACATGGATCATCCACTGCATAACACCTTGATGGACCAAAGAAATAATGGTGGTGGAAGGCTTCTCTCTCTTCGTTGTAGGACAGAGAGATACAGAAGATCTTTCATACCAACTGCCATCAGACTCTATAATTCTTATACAAATAGATGAGACTACAGACAAATGAATTTCCCTTGGGGATCAATAAAGTATTTCGTATTCGTATTCGTATTCGTATGCTCTACTGACTGAGCGACCAGGGAGAAACCACAGTTACAACAGCTAATGTTGGTCTCTCCAAAGCAACCAGACTCCTTTAGGAGAAACATTTTACCCTGAAGAACACGAGAATTTACTGTCTGTTTGTGTGTTATTGACTTTGGTGAATCTGAACTAACTCTTTAAAACACCAAAGTCACACAATAACACACGCAATTAAATGATTGAGGCAGCGGTAGGCGAAGAACTCCATGTTCTACGAGGTAAAATGACTGTTTTTTCCAAAGGAGTCTTGTGACTTTGGGTGTCTCATACAACCCCGCTTCAAAAAAAAAAAAAAAAAAAGAACTTTATTTTAAGAATTATGTTGTGGTGAGGAAGTTATAAAGTTTTACATATTGCATTTCTATTTACTTCTATTCTTACAGTAACAGGAAGTTGTACTAGTTGCAGCTGCTAAATATTTGCTAGCATTCAGCTAAAAATGGCCACATGAGCTGGTTCTGGATTGTATGTGGATAACTGAAACTGTTTTTCTTGGACATTTTGCTAAATTGATTTAACTGACATGTACAGTTTAACATACACTGCATGAAAAAATGCAGTGATCACAGTCCAATCACAATCCAGGCCAAATCAGAACCATCTGGGCACCAAAATTTGATCAGAGAACAAAGATCTGATCACAGAAGAGTGTGCATTTCCAACTGTACAGTAAATAGGTGGCTATCAGTATGCTAACAGTCAAAAACTTGTACCTTCTCATGCCTAACCCTAGCTGCCAGGGATTGAGATGGAAGCAGTGCTTCTATAAACAGCTGTACAAAACTGTTCAAGTGGTGTGACTGTGTGGACTGTAGCTTACATTAAGCAGCGTGGCTGGTGAGTGGCACCTCTCTGCCCCAGCTGGACAACCTTTGATTTGCATGCTGCTGAGATTACTGTAAACCGTCATATGTACTCGACTTGACCTGGCTGCTGATGATACCTACTCCTAAACACACTTGCTGCTAATTCCTGCACATACCAAGCTGCTACTCAAATGCTGCAGAATACAGAAGACACCGCATAGTGGATTCATTCATGCAGCAGTGGATACTATTCCTGGCTTTGGAGTAAGGTGAGACTTACACCTGCAGTTTTGTGTAGTGCTTTAAATACTTTAAAGGTGCAATATGTAAAAATATTAGCTTAACATATTCAAAAAAATTACTAAAATTATCAACAGAATGTGGAGAAATAATGGTTTTGACATTCTGTCTGAGACATATTGTGTTGCAGAGATGTTAGCATGCTAATTAGCTGGCCCTGGCCAATCCTGCCCACTTTGTACCACAAGAGGCGAAAGTCTAAGAGTATCTCAGGCCTCAGGTGGTGCAAAATCTTGCAATTCTCACATACTGCTCCTTTAATTTTCTATTTCCTGCTTCTCTCATGATGCAGTATACATTATCCCAATTTGCTGGGAATGGCGCCTGGAGAACCAGTATCACAAAAATTAAGTAAAAATTAAGATCTAGGACTATTTTTTGAATATAACGTTGTGTTCGTAGGTTGTGGAGGTGAAACCCAGATGGCTGTCTGCAGGTATCTGTTCTTCATCAGTTAGCATAGCTTTCACGTGTCATGCATGCTAGGTCTGGGATGAAAGGAACACCAAAACGTGGACGCAACCCGTGGTTCATTTGTAACACAGGGTCACCCCAAAAAAAACATGAGCTGCACTGGCCAATAAGCTGCTCTGTATTCAGCAAGATAGCATTCAATTATATTCTGAATCAGATCAGGGTTGTATATTATTTTTTTACAACTTCCATCAATCAAATCCACTGACTATGTAGGTGTAATCAATGTACTTGCCAACAGGGAAGGACACAAAAGGGCCAACTGGTACATCCACTACCTTTGAATAAATCATTATGTTTTATAAATCAACATAAAAAAACATTGCTGGACTGAAATATTAGCTGTGTTACAACCATAGCTCACGCTGTTATGACTGAGACTCACACGTACTTCACTTGTAAAATCAGACAGTGTCTACTTTTGGCTTAATTCCTCGTGACTTGTTTTCTCTATTGGAAAACTTCAAGTGGTTTATGATAGCAGACACATGCAGCTCGTCTGCTAAAAGATATTAAATATGTAGTTAAAAAATCTCTGAGTAAAAGAGTGAAAAATGACAAATTCTCTTCCCTAAACACTAAGTTTAATCTTTAATTGAGGATAATGTAGCAGGTTTATTTCTTTACTTCCACCCAATACAAGCTGCATTATGTCACGTGGGACTGGTATTTATTAAAGCAATGCAAGATTTGAACTTCCTGGCATTATATGAATCGAAGTGTGGATGGTTGTCCATCCATAAATATGTCAGTCCATCAGACTGGCAGCTTGTCTTGGGAGTCCCCTGCTTCTCACCCAGTTTATACTGGGACAGGCTCCTGGCCGGCACAGGATAGACAAGTATAGATTATGGATGGATGCGTTTTTAGCTTCAACTGCTCGTCATTTTGGTTTTCATTCTCTGAAATTAAATTGACTGGCTGATGAATCAGCTCATGTGTGGGCTCTGACTTACTGTAATGACAAAGTTATGCCATCAAGACATCTTGGCAGCCAATAAATATGCATGAAATAACAAGAAAATTCATGGTTTTCGTTCTTTAACAGCCTGCATATTTAGCCTTGAAAACGGTAATGCTTTGTTTCCGAGCCCTGGAAGACATCATTAAACATCATTTGTAAGCATACATTACACTATACGCAGCAAATCGCCCATCTGGTGATTTTGGAGCTCACTGTCTGGGAAACAATAAATCTATTGTATGGCTGCATGTAAAGAATCCCACTAAAGTAACGCCTCCGTGTAGACATACGTCGAGTATATTAAACATAGCTGTGTGCACAGACTGTATGTAGTGTTAATAATGCAGTGTTTACACCTTGGCATTGAGCAGGCAGTACTGGCCCAGGGCTGCAAACTGGCAGGGCTGTGCAGTAATTAGGGGCTGTGTGTTGGGGATGTGAAGGCTTGCTGCGTGTCACGCTGATACCACTGCCGGGCAGACCTGGTGTGTCGGCAGCAGGCACGCCGAGCGCTACACAAGGCCACACCTTTGTGTCACAGCAGGAAGTTGCACCTTTCGCTTCAACAGCCTGTGAGCTTGGTGGTTACTCAGCAGTGCAAGGAGGGACACAGAGGATGTTAACGCCATTGACAGCAGTCGTTAGCTGTCTGCACAACATGAACAACGTGTGTGGCCTGTGTGTTCAAGCACACACTCATATTAACCTGTTATATTTGTTAACATTTTGCCATCAGGGTGTAATACACCATGAGTGTTTTCAATCGGTGTCATGCTTAAATTGCATGCATAACACCTTGGATGTGTTACTTTGTAATTATTGTTAATTTATTTAACTATATTTTATGTTTTTTTATATTTGCATGTGCATTTTTGCGTTGGATTCATTCATTTATTTTTGTAAAATCAAATGAAATCATCCCTGTTGCACTCACTCTGAGTTACTCACTCATGACTTCTGTAATTTTCTCTATATGATTATTTTTCCCCACATTTATGGACTATGCGGGGGATACTGATATATGGAAAAAGTCGCACTGGATCCAGCAGTTTAAGTACAACTTCTGTGTGTTCTGGTTTGACTAATTTATGACTCTGAGAGGAAAAGGTGCAATTTTGACACAAATTGCATCATTCTCATAGAAAAAAAGGGTTAAAGGCGAACATCAGCAATTTAGTACTGAGCTCCCATGAAGTGGGTGGACTTGTTCAAGTCAGATAAAAAGAGAGCGGTTGAAATCAAAGCGGCAGACGCTGAGATTTCTTGACTTCAAGCTCCAAGTGTGGGTCTTTTCATTAGATCTTTCCTGCCTGGTAAATGCAAACATATTTTGAACTCCACACCTCCCATTTGTAACTGGAAGGTGGATACCCAACCTCAGCCCGGCGGGTCAGGCCGGGTTCAGGCAAAAAAAAAAAGCGAATGGATCCTTATCATTGCTGGAGGAACCATCGACCAGAGGAGGACAGCGCTGAAGCCGTCCACAGTGGATTCTATCCTCTTTCTCCACAACAACTCCAAACAAGCCATGACTTCACGAAGATGAAGACTTGACATTCATCAATGACAAGATTAAAGATGTTTTATATTTATTACTGCTGATGACGTTACGCAATGCACAGTTTCTCAATTTTTTCTCGGTCAAGGACCTGGGGACACCTCATGTATGTCTCTGGGATTAGAGAGACGGTTTCCACCATTAATGGGTGATGTGTTGGTGACGCATGCTTGATTGGTGGGAGGAAGATTTACATGGATATATGTTTTTTAAGAGTTATAGATTTGAACATAATCTATGAATTGTTTTAGATTTAGCGATTGCAATATTGTGCATTGAACTATGAACAGTTTTGTAATAAATAGATTTTTTTTTTTAAACGTGTTCTCATCCCAATTCATCACATACCGACAATTTGTCTCTGCTCCTTGGTATCTGATACTGAAGCACAAGGCACCCTTTACTGGCTGTATCTGACACACACAGGAAGCCTTTTTACATGCGATTAACTCTGAAACGGTTTTAAGTTGGTTAGGTCTTTGCACAAAAAAACTACTTGGTTAGGTTACATCACATCATGTCACATCACGGAAACGGCTCACCAAACCAAAACCATTTTGGTTTCACGCAGGAGATGAACCCTGGTCTCCTGGGTGAAAGTCCTGTGCTTGTTTGTGGACTTTCTCTGTCTTAATATTACACCAACAGCCTAATGTGTCTTATACAGTCATGGATGGGTTTACACTGAAGTCACTTGAAAAGCCTGATGTGACGCTTTCAGCCACGAACGGGTACCGTCCACATCTGTCTCTGAGTCACTGAAGGTCGGTGGCAAATCATGGGTATGTGACGAGTTGGGAATGCTACTGGGCTGATTCTTTTATGTCATGATAATTTAAATGAATGAAAACTTTTCACAGACCCGCTAGTAGAGCCCCATGGACCCACTGACGTGCTGCGTTAGTGTGTAATCAGAACATTTTAAGTTTATAATCTGACTTCACAATTACACTTTACTTACTTAATATAATATAATTTTCATGTGAAATCTTAATAAAGTTCCTTTTTTTTAAATTTCATACAGGTAGGCTGTAACCATGGTAGCAACAATTGTGCAACAGAGTAACACAAACTCAGTGCTTCTGCTTACTTTACCTGTGTGGGCTTCAGACATAAAAAACAGGATGCCTGTCGGGTTCGGGTTGGGGTCGATTACCAATCTCTCGGAATCGTTTGCATTGACCGTGATGACATCATTCTGACATCACTAGGGTAATTTTTCAGATTGACAAAGCTCTCAAAGAGCCTCATAACACATTATACATCTTTGGTCATTGATTGAGCTGCACCAAATATGGCAAGTAAACTGATACTGAAGTGTGAAATCAGTGAACTGCCCCTTTAAGGAGGAATTTCAAGGAGAAACTATTTATAAGGTGGTAATTCCATCCTATTATTAAATTCTTTTAAAAAAGGTGCCACGAGGAGACTTTTGAACCATGAAAACATCAGTTTAATTATTTTCCTCCTTCATTTTCTTTACGACTAATAACAACAGAAAAAGAGTAACAGTTTCTGGTTAATTGAAAGCCAAATCTCTGTCAGCTGTCGTGTTTGATGTCTTTATCATGCGTTGCATCTTTAAGGACTTGTTTACTGGCTGCAGTGTGTGCTGTGTGCGTGTCAGAGCATGCATGCTTGAGTTTTACTTTGAATTCATTAGCGACGTGTATTTTATATAATATATATATTTCACTGTACAAGCTGCAGGCTCTTACAGTTGTGAAGAAAGAGGTTCAGTTTACCAGTTACAACACAAGCAAACCCAACTGGAGTCCTAACAGCCTCTTGCATCTCCGTTTGACATTAATTGATAATCAAACAAGCCTTCACATTAGACATTTATGAGATCAGCTGAATTATCTATTTAATGTAACCCAATTATATGCAACCCTTGTGCACCAATCAACAGTAATTCCCGACTCATAAATGACAGCTACAACGACAGATTTAATCAATAATAAACATTGATGAAAACTTGCGACCCGCTTAGAAAGAGGCTAATTAACAGGGAGAAAAAAGTGCTGTGCTGAATTTCTTTTTTCTGCAGGAAAACCGCTCTCTGATCCTCGTGGTTTATACCGTTCACAAGAAGCTCCTCTGTATCACAGCTCACATTCCAGCACCAGTGAGAGTAAGTGTAAAACAAACATTCAATTTCCCTTTGACAATTAGGGATAGACATTTATCATTAATTCTTAACACAGGCTTCAGCTGCTCAGGCTCTTAATTAAAGCCTTATAATTTTTTTAAGTTGTTGCCATAAAACTGAATTTCATGAATTATTTAGTCGGCCTTTTTTCAGTGCAAATTAAACACCAGGCCAGCTTCTACTGGAAAGAATCCTTAGACGACTTCACCTGTGTTTCTAGGGCCAGAGAAGACATCTTTGTTATGGCTCACATGGGACTCTCCCACCTGAAGCTCGAGCTTGAAAAAATCCGATATGAAATAAGATGCTAAGCGGTGGTGGGATGCCCTCGTCTTACATCACAGCGGAGGACTGTCACATCCTGTACGCCGAGTATCAGCTAACACATGTCAACAGAGCAGGCCGTCAGAAGCAGCCCATTAGAGACTTTGGGGAATTCTGCACCTGAAGCCTGTTTGGGTTCAACAGAACCGCATGAAACCCTTCTGACAAAATGGAGGTAAGTGTGCACACAGGGGCCTGCTGCTCTTACCAGTCTTGTAAAGAGGGGCACTCCCAAATGCCAGAGGTGATCGTTCAGCAGTCCGCTGTACACCACGTTCCCGAAGACAGCAATGCTTCCTGACTTACACAACGTGTTTCCTGCGGGGACACAAAGAAACACAAGCAGGCGTCATTTAAACGGACAGGGAGCAGCCGGAGGCAACTGCGGTGAGATACTGAACTCTGAGAGGAAAAACGAGGCAAATCCAATCAAAGGAAATAATTGCTCGCAAATAATAGAGAACGCATCATCTATTGCTATAAATATTGATTCCAGAGGTTTATTGACCTTACAGATAATGACAAATACCAACAGGTAGCTTGTCTGCAGTCAATAAAGTTGCACAACTGAGGCAGCCTGACCTAACAACAAGAGGTGCACAGAGACATCGTTATCTGTAGCTGTATCTGTATCTGTTCAGTTAACAATATTATCTGTGTCTGTATCAGTATTCAGATAGAAGACCAGAGGTGGGTGTGGTTTAGACCAGAAGTTACATTAAATCAGGCAAAGGTTTTATTTTGCAACCTAACATTCATTGGCAATGCAATGTAATTGTAATTATGGAAAAAAAAATTCCACATCGTCATACTGTGCTTGTCATCTTTCTTTTTCTTTTTTCTTTTTCTTTTTAGTTTTATAAACTGAACACCACCACCACCCCTTTAACTGTGGTACACTGAACAATCAGAAACTGAAAAAAATGTTTTATAAATCAAAATATTCTGTTTTACATTGGAAATAGGAACTGTTAACAGTAAACATATAAAAATGATCCTTCAGTTAAAGGGAATAATCTTAAATTTCAATGATGCTGCGTTCATGTTTCTTGGTGTGTTAATCTAACTGCGGTCCACAGTACTTGGATATTATAAATATATATTATATATCCATATTTGGATGGAGGAAATAGGTTTCCGCTGCATTATCTGTGCTTCCCCGAGTAATGTATATGTATTCAGGCGCATCCCTACTAACTACAAAGTGAGGTCTATTGAAATAAGAGATTGAGATGCAATTAGAAGATGACACTGGTGAGACAAATCTCTAAACCTGGAAAAAAAACTGTTAAAGTCTGAACCTGTTAAAAAAAAATTACAAAGTGAAGCAATGTGATTCCTTGAGGTTTTTTTTCTTGCAAATTTATGATTTCATAATCTCAGAAAACATTTAAATTTTTTTTTTCTCAAAAATTTACGACTTTAATCTTGAAAATCTGAGGATTTAAAAATTTTTTATATTGCCCCCCTGTCCTGGCTCCATTGTAGTAAATACTTCATCGTCACAATTCATATTACTTATAACTGTCCAAAACCGTGTCCTGAAATGACACCCAAAATAAAACGGTCACTCCTCTTGGTTTTGATTACAGCCGTGATCCAGGTCTCCAACATGAAGACTTCAGAGTGCACTCAGTCTGTCTGAAAAGTCTGAATTAATCTAAGAGACAGTAAACCAACTCTAAAAAGGAGCAAACATGGTAAAAATGTTGTTTTATACAGTTTTATGGTTCTGTTTTGCCTTGCACTGCTGTGACAAAACAAGCAACTGTTGCTGCAATGATATCAAGATCCTGCAAAGAAAGAACCCTGAAACTTCGAGTAAACAATGTCTTGTTTCCCGTGGTTCAGTGAGGATTCAACTCTCCCAAACAAGCTAACAAACCAGCCTCCTGATCCATATTCAAGATGCTGCTTGTTTATTGTTAATAGCAGCCTCCATTCAGCCCAGGCATCACTTACAACCCACTAGAAGTATGTGGTGGTGTGTGTGTGTGTCTGCAGAGACTCTACCCTCTGCCTGCATTTTCTTTGGGCAGTGGGTGTGCAGCCATCAGCCAATAACAGCATGCAGAGTGTGAGGTCTATCAAAGCGTAATGACCAGGTGAGCCAGATAAGCACGCATCCAAGAAGAAGCTCCAAAAATGGTGGACGCATGGGGACAAAAATCCAAATATAGGGAGGCAAAATGACAAAGCTTGTCCTGAAAGGAAAGTAAATTAAAGGTAGGCTTTCACATCTCGGAGAGTCGGCCTGTTTCCTGTTCCACAGGCAGCTGCAGGCCAGAGTTATTAGTTTTGTGTTTTTCATTAGTTTGTATCTTTATTTCCGTTTTAATTTTTGTTTTTCATTCAGTTTAGTTTCAGTTATTTCTTAACATTTAAAAATGTTTTGTATTAGTTTAGTTTTAATTATTTTCACTTTTACTTTTAGCTTCATTATTATAATATGGGAGGCAAGAATAGACTTTACACTACAAATGCAACATTTTGCGAAGGCCATCCCAATCTCAATAAACATACGCCTCCTCATGCTTGTTGCACTGACAACTTTGACCAAACTGACAAAGACAAAAACTTAAGACATTTCCTGTATTTCCTTTACTGTGTCCTTTTTTATTAAGTTTTCATCTCTTCCTTAAAGCTACTACAAGGAACTTTCATATTTTGTTGATGTCGGAGGCTCCTACGGACAAAATCGGCAGCGTTTTCCACCATAACCACAAAATATAACATCAAAAATAGAATATCCACATAAAAATCTCCTCCTGCTTCTTTTTAATGCTAATAAACGACACACTTTAACTTTGCCTGGGAAAATGTAAACACAGGTTTGTTTCATCCGATTTCACCGACTCGGTGGCAGACATTAAGAATCGGACAGATGCTACGTGGTTAATAGCAGATCTTCTCGTGGATGGTCTCGTTTGTCTCATACAGAGGCATCTGTAATAAATTGAGACTGTTCCATAACCAGTCAAAAACTCCTTGCAGTAGCTTTAATTCAAGTTTTTATTTCATTTCAGTTAATTAAAATGTTTTTCACACCTCATTTTAGTTTTTAGTTTAGTTTTAGTTAACTATAATAACCTTGGTGCAGGCAGTTAGCTTATTTAGCTTGCTAAAGTACGCTTCTGGTGTTGTGGCGGTGGGGAGGAAGGGCCATGAATGTTGTATTTACAAACTTCAAACAGCAAATCCTAGTCATTCTGCCTTTAAGTAAAGATTTTCATTTTTCAGCATGCAAAAAGTTAAGTTCTAACACGGGTAAGACATCCAGGGTCGCTTCTGGAACAAATTAGCATTTTTCAAGTAAAAGAATAAGAATACAGAAATAACTGACCAGAGTCATTACACCATCAAGATTGCAGTGCACTGCCCAGTAGTCAGTTTCTTTTGTCAAGATTTTTTTGCGTTCAGCAGTATTTAGTTCAGGTATTTTTGCATATCAAAGCATGCATGTCGTCGCTGTCTGGCCAGCCTTGTATGTCCAAAACCAAAATTCCTGAAATGACAAAAAAATAAAGTTGGTAGCTCTTTTTTAATACTTTTCATCAGATAAATATTAATAAAACCCACAGACAGGCGTAAAGGGTGATCTATAGCATTGACAGAAGTAGTCACCCAACAGCGACAAAATAAAAAAATATTTACCCGTTCTACAACACGTTAAGGAGGGAAAACCCAGGATTTCTTTTACTTTTTTCTTGGAGACTGGACTGAACCACATGGCATACTGTTTAGTACGTTTATATTCTAAGGCTGGATTTTTAGTTATTTATTTTATTAATGGAACAGAACCCAGAGGTTCCAGTTAAACTCTGGTTTTATGTGAGGCTTTCCAACATAAAAAGAAAAAAACATCTGACAGAATATACTTGACAGATACACAACAACACCGGCATCCTGTCAAGCCCACTGGAGGATGTAAAGCATCAGTCCTCCAACAGTATATAAGTCGTGTCCACTGCCGCTGAGCCTCAGCACACAGTTCACCCTCTCAAAGACACTCTTAATTAGCTCAGTGCCAAACAAAAACACACATGCATGTGTGCCCACACACACATGTCCCCAAGAGTGTGATGTACTGCACACTGACGTCCCCATGTATGTGATGAATGCAGCTTATGGAGCAGGCAGCACAGAAAACACAGGTCCCCATTGTAATTTCTGCACAAAGGAACGCTGCAAAGGCACACCAGGGGTGGAGTGAAGCAGTGCTGACAAGCAGCACATGCATTATTTAAAAACAAAAGTAAAAAATGCCCATTAAAGTGTCAGTGGTGCTTTCGGCAGTGCTGGCTTGGGCGCGGTGTGCGTATTACTGTTATTAATGGGCCAGGCGTGGGGGGCATTTCTTCAGTGTGATTGCTCTGCTGCTGTTGCTATCCGCGGTTCAAGCCTCCCCCTTTTTTTTTTCCATTTCTTCTGTGCATGCGTGCGTGTGTGTGTGTGTGTGTGTGGTGTGTGTGTGTGTGTGTGGAAGAGGAACAGATAAAGAGCATGATACAGACAGAGACAGAGAGACACCGCGAGACCCCGAGTGCACAGTCAATGAGCTCCTACAGCTAATATCATTTCACATTATTGAATGCATATTAAGGCAGAGAGACCTTGTCAGACGAATAGGAGCAGCAGTGCTTATATCAAATTCTGATCT
Source organism: Lutjanus argentimaculatus (assembly GCA_034769285.1). Lineage (NCBI taxonomy): Eukaryota > Metazoa > Chordata > Actinopteri > Lutjaniformes > Lutjanidae > Lutjanus > Lutjanus argentimaculatus. The sequence goes on along the minus strand of JAWZSL010000030.1, from coordinate 4,347,964 downwards.
GCCGTCACGGCCATGTCTAAAAAATGCCGGGAATGTAGTCAGCATATTGAAAATAAGTGCATACCATTTTTCTTTGCAGTTTAAGATCAAGGGCTATACATTACCGCTACTGACACAGCAGAATGAGGTCATTGTGCATGTTGTAATTACAGCTGGGTAAACACTCTGCTCTCTGCTGCAACACTGCAAACGCAGACAGCATACAGAAAAAAGGAGGATAAACCAATGACTTTTGATCTCTCCGCTAAAAGTATTGGAAAATATTAAACACATGAGTGGGAATAAATAAATTGAACAAAATGATCACTGGTGTTTATGGTCAATTCCAGAGCAGTGTAATACATTCAAATCAATGCAGTGTTGTTGTTTTTTTTCTCTCCTGTCATGCACAAATGGTAAAGACACATCTCTGACCTATTCTTCTATAACCGGTTTGTTATGGTATTATTAATGGTGTTTACATGCAGCAAACAGAGCACATAATCAAATTTTCCATATTTGCATGTAGAAAATGTCACATAGAAGCGACAGCTTAATTTTACCCCTCACAAACTCTGCAGAGCTGTACAGCCAGTGGCTTTTTATTTTTAATTTTTAATTTATTTATTTATTTTTTTTTTTTTGTGTTTATAAAAAATTGATTCAACTCTGCGTGTTTGCACCACCGGAGCATCTGTGGTTCTCTTCGTTTTTAATAAAAATCAAACCTAAACTGAGGACGTGTTGCTCGTTGCTCCGCGATGAACCGTTGACGATAATCCTGTTTTTGGTTGTTAATCCAGAGTTTTTAGGACCCCTCCCGGCAGCTGGGTGTTCTCTCATCTGCAGACTCAACAGCATTGAGCCCAGCCTCTGATTAATTATTAATTGTGTGATTAAAGTGTGCATTGGTGTGGGTGTGTGGGTGTTTGTGTGTGGTAGAGGAATGCAACCTGCAGTCTACTTTGCATTATCTACAATTTTTATTCCTTTTCTGGTCTGTTTTTGGGGTGCAAAAGTATTTAACTATGGGCATCAAATTATTTAATACCCAAATCACTGTGCATGTACTATACCTGCAAGAAGAGAAGAAGGGAAGGAGAGGGTATTGTTTTATTAAGCGTGTGATACCTGCTTGAGTCTGGCTCAATTTTCTTTTGGCTGCAAGTCAGAGCTTCTTCTTCTACTTACTGCTTTTTTTTTCAATCACACATACGTACATTGAGGGTTTGGCCAACATAGATTTCAAGGCTGATGCTGCTCCCAGTATTTCAGGATTGAATCTGCTTATAAATTATTCTAAATGCCAATATTCAACCTTAAACTTCAACAATTTTCAAAACTTTTCCAAAGAAGAAAACATAAATTTGTACTTGGATTAAATCGGAAAAACTGTGCCCTGCACAGAGAGTATACGTAGTGTGACGCACTGCGAGACTCTTAAACAAGTGTTAGTGCAGTAAAGCATTTACAACAGAAATCAGTGTTTCAAGAGTTTTCTGTATAGGAGTGTTTGCATCTTGCAGGTTCCTCCAGGAGAATAACTTTCAGAAAATAGTGGAAACTGTTTCATTAGAGATGAAAAAGATGTCAGCTTTGTTGCATTTGTTTTGAACAACCAAAATCCACAGGTGTTAGAGATGCAATTATGTGAAAAAATTATTAATCTGTAGCAAAATGCACCATATTAAAGCTGAAATGTTTATTTAATTACTTGCTTAGTGAAAACAATAAAACAGTTCTATTTTAAAGGTCCAGATTTACTGGGATTTATTGGAAGAATATGGCAGAAATAGAATATAATGTTCATACGTATGTTTTCATTAGTGTGTAATCACCTGAAATTAAAAATGGTTGTGTTTCCGTTACTTTAAAATGAGCCGTTTATATCTAGAAGGGGTGACAAAACACAAGATAAGGCTTTTCGCATCATTTGTGAGCTTCGCGGCCACCGTAGGTTCTCCTACATGCTTGGAAGGTGAAGGTACAGTGTTGGCAATCTGCAAGCTAATTGCTAGATGCCACTAAATCCTACACACTGGTCCTTTAATAGTTAAGTAATAGCTCAAGTCATTTTTCATGTAAAAATGCTGAATATTCCCCAACTCCAGCTAATCAGTTGGGAGGATTTGTTGCATTTCTTGGTCTTATTTGAGAGAAAAATGGGCAAGATTTTCTGTGGAACCCATGTCTATAATGCATTATAAACATACAGATGTTTTATAATCTGCTTATAAGCATTTTATAATTATAGTTATGAGCACCAAACATTTATAATGCTTTATAACAACAATCATAACACATTTTAAAGCATTTTACAGGCCTGGAGTTTAATTATTTATAGAGACAAGGCCACTTTGCCTTTGGTGTTGTCAGTTTTTTGAGGGCACGAAGGCCAAATGCCCAGGTGGCAAGCAAGGCCGTCAAATCAAAAACTGAATTTAAGTCCATGAAAATAATTAATTTAACTTAATGTTTAAGGAGGATTTCATCTGAAATGGATTTAATTTGAATAGGCCTAAATAACTAAAAAGAAAGTTTATTTTGCAAAGTAATTTATTATATTTACAAATTAGCTATATTTCTACATACTCCTGAGTTCATACACGCTTCGCCCAGGATTAATCAGAGTCACTGGACTTATTTGAAGATGGGGATGGGGACTAATGTTACGTAGTGATATACAAGCAATGTGTAACATTATATGTTGAGTTTCTTGCTTTAATTTGTTTGCTAATTTGTCAAACTGTAATAATAAATAGGCCAGTTTTCCAGCAGTCATAACAGGGAAATCGAATGCTCTACTCGTTATGTGCGAGTGGTGGGTTCGCCAAATAAGAATTCAGAATCTCAACAAAAAACACCCCTGTCTAAAAACTGTAATGCAGGAAAAAAATGCAGAGAGGGAAACGGCAAAATCAGCTGGGGTGGTGTGGGCGGGGCTTTCAGGCCACTCTGGCCTGGGGCATAACATTTTTTAAGGGGCATGAGGCCAAACTGAGGGGGCACAGCAGCCGTGGCCTTCATGGCCTCAATGAAATTTCTGCTCTGATTTTACAATGACTTATAAGGTCAAGTATCATACTATTTCACAATTGCTGTTCACTCACTGATATTTTTTTGCAAGAATCATAGTGTATAATATGTGGTGTTATATAATATTTATAATTATACCGTGCTATAAGGAGATTATAATGTATTATAAGTAGGTTTATAATACATTATAGACATGGGCATCGTGGTTGTGGATTTTTGATCAGGGAAAATGCAAATTATTGGCATCACACTGGACATTTTTCACTATTTTCTGGTATTTTAAAGACTTAATGATAAACTGATAATGGAAATATTCACTAGCTGCAGCCCTGCACACTATAATGAAATACAGTTCGATCCTTTTTAAGCTTTCTGGTCACAACTTGCTTAAAATCTGAGAAAAGAAATGGAAGAAAAACATCTATTAACCATTATAGGTGACTGTTGTTATTTAGATACATGTATCTGTGTGTGTGTGTGTGTGTGTGTGCGCGTGTGTGTGTGTGTATGTGTGTGTGTATGTGTGTGTGTGTGTGTGCGGTGCCCCCGGCCGCCTGCTCTCCGGCCTCCTCCCCTGGCTCTGCTGTTGGAGGTGGGTCGCTTTAAGCATTCAAACTCCAGAATGTGCAGCTCACTTCTAGCAACGAGGCACATTGCTGCAATGCAATAAGGGAAAACAACACTTTTAATAATTCAGGCCCTGAGACCGTGAGGGGGGGTGAGGAGGAGGGTGGTGGAGGAGGAGGGAGGGGATGGGTGGAGGGAAGACGTCTTAAAGTACCGCAGAATGGCTCATTTAGCTCCTGCTACGCATTATTAAAGTTGTATCGAACCCCCTCCTGGGTCTTTCCCAAAGTTTTTTTTTTTTTTCATTTTCCTTTCCTCTTTCCCCAAAAGCCTGCGAGGTAACCAATAACAGCTACCAACATTTATAAACGACAGAGTATCCTGCACCTTAGAGGAGGAGGTAAATAATGGTGTAGCTCTTAATCTCTCTTTCTCCCTGTCCTCCCCGCTCACTAGTCCTCCGGTCCGAAATTTGTCAGTGCTTTATCCTGTTTGAACCGTAATACAGAGCCCTTGCTGTCCAGATTATTTTCTGCCTGAGCTAAGCCCACGATGCATAAAAAATGTGGGGAATGAACCTTGTATGGAATCAAATTGAGTAATAAAATCGTGTTCACTGTGGCACTGATGGACGCATGATGGTACCGTTAAGGACGTGTTCAAAGGTACCGTAAATTGCCTCTGAGGCTGATGGCAGTTTCCAGAGCAAAGAGAGTGAATATGAATAAAAAATACAGAGGCGAGAGAAAAATGGGAACAAGCTCCAATGCAGATGTGCTTTTTTTTTTTTTTTTTTGTTATCTTGGGGAAAACAGCCATGTATCAGTGCACACAAAAGGTCCATCTGAGCTGTATTGTTGTCTGTTAACACTGAAGCAACCAACTGATTACATTAACTCCTTAACACCCAGTTTCTCTCTTCCATTTAAATGGCTTCAAAGCAACATTATATAACTATTTGGCCTTAAAGGAATAGTTCGTATTACCTACAGTAGATGGTGGTCGGAGGGGAGTCCCACATTAAAAAAGGCCCACTTAAAAAAATGTATATCAGTTTTAAGTGTACGCTACATTTAGGATATTTTCATGTCTTTACCTTGCTGTCAGACAGCCTTTTCTGACAGGAAACCTCTGTTATACAAGCCAAATATCGCTCTTTCCAAACCAACCAAACTCCATAGGAGAAATTAGCAATTTTACCTCATGGAACATGGGATTTGCTGCTCTACCACTGCCTCAATCAGTTATTTATTTTTTCGTCTTACAATAACAGCTTCATAATCATTTTGATGCTCCACTGACATGTAATAGGGTCATTGTGCCTTCATTTCCACTTTGTGCCCCTTACGCCTGTTCTTGCATTTTGTAACTTTAGTGGCTGAGTTGGGAGAAGTGAGTAACATTTTAAAGTCACAGATTTTGTTGAAACTGATAATATTTCAATGTCCTCCGGTTGCTCTGCCTCAACTCTCTGTGATTTACAGAGTCCTGATGGACACTGAAGTTAGCTGTTGCTGCTAGCTAGTTAGCTTAGCCATACTGGACTTGAGCTGACTTGCAGAGCACCGGGGGGAGTGTTGGTGTTCACACCGCTAGCACAGGAGCTTTGGACCGCTGGGAGGAGAGGAGGAGGAGGAGGAGGTTTTCAGGGCCCAGGGTGGAGGGGATGCTGGCAGGGAGCGGCTCTGGTTCTGGCACAACACCAGCACGAACAGACCACAGAACCAGGCTTGGCAGCTGTGACGGACACCGTGGCAGAGGCAAAGAGACAGAAGATGACGTTGCCGGACGAGAGTGAATGTCGGACCGGCTTTTAGTCGCTGATGAGAGCTTCACAAAATAAAAAGGCAGACAGACAGATGCTGAGCTGTACTTCTTGCTGCTGGACTAGTCAGTATTGTTAGCTGACTTGCTATGTTTTGTGTTGCACTTACTGGATTTTTGGCTGTTTATTGTAAATCATAACTAATATGATCATATGGAATGCACAAGTACAGCTGTCCACATTTACAACAGCTGTGTTGTAAAGTGAATTGCACTCTGAATCTGTTGAGGTTAATAAAAAAAAAATTCTGCAGCTATTTTCCAAATTTGATGTTTGTACTTAAAGGTACACATTAGAGATGCACCAGAATCTGAAGATGTTATTTCTGCAATCACAAATAATGCAATGAAAACAGATATTTCTTCTATCCGAAGTTGATAATTATTATTCAGAAAAAGTCAGCTCTATGATTACCTCAGCAGGCTTAAAAAAAGTTTTATCTACCTAAATCAACCTCTGAATTAATGCACCAAGATTATTTCCCTTCAACTGAAGGACATTTCATATACTTGTAGAGTTTCTATTTACAATGCAAAACAGAATCTTCCAATTTATAAAACTTTATTTTTCAGTTTCTTATTTCTCAATGTCACCCAGTTAAAGGGGAAGTGGCGATGGGCTGCAGACAGTTCATAAACGCTAGCATAGCTGAAAATAAAAAGAGAAAATGGTGAAAAGTACAGCAAGAGGATGTGGAAAAAAAATCATTAGATGTCAATTAAATCATGTTGGCACAACCTTCGCATTGACAATAAATATTAGGTTATAAAATAAGATATCTGCCCGATTTAACATGAATTCTGCTGTAAACCACGCCCACTTCTGGTCATTTATAATACAGATACAGAGACAGATAATTTTGTTGATTGAAAAGATACAGATGCAAATAGTATGTGTGCTTCTGTATATGCTGAGACAAAGTAAAAACCACCATTTAGCTAATCCTTTCAAATCCTCACACATGCAGTGGTGGTCAACCTCTGAACAAGGCTGTTTCTCTTTGTGAAAACTTGACATTTCAGAGATACCGTGCAAGGTTTTCAGCCGGCAGCGACAAATTATAATTATTATAATTTATGATTACTGCTTACATTGCACAATACAATGAAAAAAAAAGTAAAAGCCTATTAAAATGCCCATTTAGGATATATACACCATAAACTGCTGCAGAGATCTTAAATCAAAGACCGCTGTGCTGTAAGAGACACGCAGACAGAAGACAGGAGGTCAGGAGAGAGAGGAAGATAGTGGGTGTCAGATGTGTGATGATTGGCTGATATATTGGTCTTTTATGAGAAATCAGTGTGGTCGAGTCAGTGTTGTTCACCTCTGAAATGATGGACAGGGAACAGTCTGATCATTGCAATGTATGACACTAGTTGTCTTTATGAAGCCTTATATGTGAACTGACTTTGATGCAACATGTCGATCATATTCCAGGTAAATGATAATAATCACTGAAACTAATGAAACTGAATTTGTTTGATGAAAACACTGATGCTGCTCTGTGCATTAACTATGAAGCGACAGACAGGAGATGGTGTTGTTTCAAACTAAACAACACCAGCCTAGCTGTTTCCTTGTGTTTCCCATCTTGTAGCAGGTATGAATCACAGCACAGATACACAAATTGTTTTCAGTTTAGTCAACATTGTGAGATAGGTCAATTGTAACACTGACATCTATGACAAAATGGTTGCGCCTGCACAAACCTGTCGTAATTAAAGTGAACGGTGTGCCATGACTAAACATATAACAAAACATAACAGCCACCTCAGACATCACTGTAGAAACAATGCAGCAGGTATGGATGCAACAATCAAACCTGCAAACCCAAAGTCAAGTTGCAAAGTCATTTTCACACATCACTTGTTGCCTAAAGCTGAAGCAACTGAGTGAAAGTGTCATAAGCACGTTCTTTTCTACATTGTATGCTGTCCCACTTTTTGGAGATGTCATGACGTCTCTTTATATTGCCGAATTATCACATGTAAAGTCCCTGTTAAGACAGGGTAGCTGCCAGAAGATTGTTGTAACATAATGTTGTAAGTGTTGCAGAAACGTTGCTGCAATGTAATGTTTTAAGTACAATGTTGCAATAACATTGTTGCCATCTAACATTTGAGGGACAATAACATTCCTGCAAAACAACATTTTAAGTGTAATGTTGCAATAACGTTGCTGCAATTTGACGTTTTATGTGTAAATTTTTGCAATAGCGTTTTCAGAAACGTAACATTTGGAGGGTAATGTTGCAGTAATGTTGTTGCTACAATGTAATGTTTTAAGTGTAACATTGCCGTAATGTTGCTGCAACGTAACGTTTTACTGTAAATATAATGTTGCGGTAATGTTGCTACAACGTAACGCTTCAAGTGTAATGTTGCAGTGATGTTGCTGCAACGGAATGTTTTAAGTGTACACAAAACACAATATATGAACGGCTTCATAGCAATCTGTAATGCTATTTTCTTGTAGAGTATACTTGTGCCTGAAACCGTTAATTTTATAAACATAAAAATTTTGCAAAAATGATACCATGATATGATTCCACCAACAGTTAAAAGTTGATAATATTTAATTGCTGTCCAGCCCTGTATTATGGTTTTACTCCCTTATTATCTTTAATGGTCTAAAAGCTGTTTCAGATATCTTGCACCCTGACAGGAGCACAGTCAGCAGCAAACAAATTAAACATTTTTTGATTTTTTTTCCCTTTAATTCATAAAACCTACCAGGCAGCTACTTTTTCTGTATCTCTCTGCACCTTCATAAACACAGTTTGATGAGAGGCCTTGTACATCAAAGCAACACCACTGCAGCCAGCCAGTCATCCATCCAGCCTAAACGTCAAACAAACCAGTCAGCCAGCTGCTTCGCCTCCCGCTGAGTGTCAGACTCTGACGTTCTTCCTGCTTCTGCCATCTAAGCTGACTAAACACAGACCCTGTTTTCTTCAAAGCTATGCAAATTAGCCACGTTGCTAAGTGGATTCCTCTTTTTTTTTGTTACAGAGCCGCGGGGGCCGATTAGGGCCAATTTCTATCTACAGAATGTATACACACCTACATACAGTAGAGAGCATTACCCCCCATGAGGGATTCTCGGTGGTCTCTTTCTCATAACACAACCCTGGTTTAATGGATCAATTGTTGAATTTAAAGTGAAAATAATGTACATTTCTCTGCTGTAGGGAAATTAAAAAGGGCTAAAAGCAGGAGGTGGGAGGGAGCTAATAAAGAACAAAACACAGCACAGACACACAGCAGCAGTGCTCTTTGACCTGAACAACACGGCTCTTCATTGATTGCATTATTCATACGATGTGGCCAAAAGTATGTGGACAGGCTGTTTTTCACGGTTTCATGTCGAAGTGTCCTTGAGCAGAACACTGAAGCCTGGATTGTTCTGCAGCCACTGGGGATGCACAAGTCAGCGCATTCCTAATTTCCGGTCCCAAGCCCTGATAAAATGGTGCGAAAAGCCTATTGCAGATCAAATATTCAAGATAAATATTCAGATCACCATGAATCAGATTCCCATGACAAGTTGGGCGAGGCCTGGTTTGGCAACAAGACACAAATAGTGGACAGATGATCTGCTGTGGTCTCCCCTTAATGGGGAGAAGATGAAAGATGAATTAGTTACAGTTGTCTCTGGTCCAATGATGGGAACATTCAATCTTACAGCAGGGTTGGGACCTCCACAAAGTTGAAATATGAAGGGCTGTGAGTTTTTTCAACAGAATAAGAAAGCAGGATATCTACTACACAAGGTTATGTTCATTTTCATACTCTTCTGTAATCTTTGCTTTAGAGAATACATGTTCAAGGAAAAAAAGTTATTTTTTTGGTTAAGCTGGGTACAACGGGTAGACATGAGCAATCTGTGAAGGTCTACAAGTAAATATTGTATGCTTAAGGCTGGCAGCTTTAGACCATGGGTCTTCAACAGGTGGTCAGAGACCCTTAGGGGGCCCTCAGAGTTGCTGCAAAGATCCCCCAAATTATTGTCGGAAAGTGTTTTTTTTTTCCCCAAAAAACTAAAACATGTCTGAAAATACACATTAACATGAATCTGACATAGCAAAGACAAATCAGTCTGTTTGTAAAGAAAAAAAAAAGCAACCAAAAGCAAAAACAGTGACAAAAGGCTACCCATGAATCATTGAACAATCATGTGAACTCGCTAACTTACCAAATCCCTGTGCCAAATCTATGCATAACAGCAAACCAGTCAAACTATATTGGTCAGTTAGCTGTAATATTAGTGCAAGTGTACAGACACTCTTGTTAGCCACAACGGATCATACGGTAACTTCACGAGAAAGACACTCTGACATACCCTCCACCTCAAAATGCATCAGTGAAAGTGCAAAATGCAAGGCTAAATATTTTAAAGACCCTGAAAATATTCAATGCAGTATGTGTAGTTGGGGTTCCCTGCTCCGTCTCTCTATCACCTAAGGGGTCTCTGACCTGGTTTAGTCAGTCATAATGTGATTGCAACTTTGTGTCAGCAGTTTGTGCCCTCGGCACTGTCATGTTAAGACAGGAAAGGGACACAAAGTCAGGTCCATGAAGAAAGTTTTCCCAGTTCTGTTCTTCTCTCTCCTTGCCGCCTTCATTTGACACTCTGTCTCTTCAAGTGGTTCCTCACTCTCTTTAATCATTTCTCATTAGCGCACCAGGCCTGTTCACTTACAGTGGAGAGATTAATAAGTCATTGGCACTGGGAACTACTCACCAAGGTTATCATAGTTAACTACAACTAAACTAAAAAACTAAAATGAAGTGTTAAAAAAAACTTTTTGGTTAACTGAAATTAAAAATACAAATGAGACTTAAAAAAAGAAAAGGAAAACTAATTGGAACAATAGTGTACTTAGAACATGGGATGTGCACGGCCCTGGACAGAAAAACTCTGCAGTGGGTTATTAAAACAGCCCAGAACATCATTGGTACCAACATTCAAGGCATCAGTGATATCAGGGAGGTGAGGACACTAAAAGACAACACCCACTCAGCCACAGTCTGTTCATCCTGTCGTCGTCTGCCAAGAGATACACAAGTATTCGCTGTCGCACCCCCAGACTTCACAGTTGACCGTTTTATATGTAACATAAAACATTAATTCAGCGGTTCCCAAACTTTTTCTGGCATGTACCCATTTCAGAAGTCGAAAAAGGTTTGCGCCTTTCTCAGTCACCAAGAGAAAATGGCTGCTCAGCTACAGGGAGTGTAATCTGGAAAAGACATGGATGCCATGATGTCACCACATTATGAGCAAACCTACTCTTGAAACTAACTTAAAGTAAACTGAATTGAAAACAAAAATATATAAAAAAAATAAATAAAAAACCTAATACTCTTGCTTCTCCATTCAATGGCTCAAGCTACAGGGACTTGGTGGGGTGTGGGGGTGGTGGGGTAACTGGTAAAATGACTGGAAGTAGTGCTGTGACCCCTCCTGTTTCTGATGGGAAGCAGCGTGGGTGAGGGGAGAGGATGGATGACGGGGGAGAGGGGGGGGTTTGGAGTCATCATCATCATTATAATAATTATTATTATTGGTGTAAGAAAAGTGTGTTGTTGCTGTTGTGGAATCACACTAAAAACAGCAACCCTATTTGCTACAGTCATTTCCATTCCTTCTTATCATTATCTCTTCATTATCATTATCACCATTACGATCGGTCACGGCATTATTATCCTAATTGTTCTCAGCATCATTGCAACATACTGCAGCTAATGACAACCTCAAGATGTGCAGAGAAGGAGCTTTTTAATGCAGAAATAAATAATGCAAATACAAAACGACCAATGAAAAATTTCTGAACTGCCCATCTGGCTTGAAATGTTCTGGAGAAACAAACAGGAGGACAGAAAACCAGAAGCTGTGTTGATGTCTCAGTCTGGATGTGCGCTGGCAACGAGCGAGGGGCCTCGGGATTCCATCAGACTATTGATTGTTACCAACGCTTGAGTCCTGCTTTACCACCCTTATAAACAATCTCTCTGTCAAGCACACTATAGGGCAACAAATGATTTTATTTCATAGATTTCTGGATTTGACTGATGAATTATTCATTGATGTTCTACCCTTGGTGCAAGAGAGGGGGGAGAGGGTGTTGACAGGGAAGAGACAAAGAAAGTTCAAAATGGATCATACACACAAGCCTGTATACATGGATGGTTTCTCCTCCAGAAGGTTTTCTGTTTTTTTTTTCTTTTTCTTTTTTTGTTTTTTCCACTAACCCACATCGGCCCTGCTTTGTCAACATCAGCTGAGTGAGAACTCCCAGGGGCCGACAAATCTCCTGTAATCTGCCAGACCTCCCCTCCATGTCCGGCGCTGTTGTTTTCCTGTATCCTTCTAAGTGTTATTGAGTCTGCAAACTCTGAAAAATTGTTATCAATTTGGATCCAGTCCAGCACCTGTGAAACACACAGTATGGCTGAGGGTTTCTTTTTTTTTTTTCCACCGGTGCTGTTGGATTACACACTTTAGTGCCGCACACTCTTGGCCCAGATGTTTCGGGATAATGTGACAGTAAAACTACAAAGAAAGATGGTTACAGGCGGTAAAAATTTCACAGTTTATATTTTGTGATGTTTCCTGTTTTGTAAGGCGTTTAACTGTCGAGGTCAATTGCTGCTCCCTGTGCTGTTTGGTTGGAGGTGTAAGTGTGTGTGTGTGTTTGGATTTTAGTGTCCTTGGTCTGTTTCAAAATTTTTATTCTCAATAGTAAAGTGATACAATACAGAGAGCTACAGTTAAGACAAGCATATAATGAAAACCACAAAACAAGAACACAAACACATAAACAAAAAGGAAAGTAAGCAACAGCAATAATAGTCACAACCAGGTAACGACAACGTAGTTATTCTGTTTATATTTGCACCCCCCATATAGATCACTTTTAACCATTTCTCTTTCTGGTATATTGCTGTTTGTCACTTACAAACTCCTCGAGAGCACACTCTTAGAAATAAAAGTGCTAACTAGAACCATAAAGCTTGTCCCCATAGGAGAACCCTTTTTGGTTCCTGGCATAATCTTTTATTAAGGTTCCGCTAGGAACCCTTTCAGGGAATTCTACCTTGAACCCAACATAAAGGGTTATACCTACAGCCACCTTTGAAAGGTTTCACCCAGAACCCTCTCTGGGGGTTCTATCGAGAACGGTTTAACCTTTTAAGGGTGCAAACAAGAACCCACCAATGGGGTACTACCAATAACCTTTTTAGATTGTAGGGTTTATTTAAAACAAACTCAGGGTGTTCTATCGGGAACCTTTTTATTTTCAAAGGTTTTTATCTAGAACTCACCCAGGGGGTTCTATCAAGAACCCTTTAATATTCCAAGGGTTCTATCTAGAACACACTCAGGGCGTTCTGCGGGGAACTTTTTTTTACTCCATGGGTTTTATCTAGATCCCATCCAGGGGATTCTACCAAAAACCCTGCTATATTCCAAGGGTTTTATGGAAAACACACTAATGGGATTCTACCAGGAACCTTTTTATACTCCAAGGGTTTTATCTAGAATCCGCCCAGGGGGTCTACTGGGAAACCATTTATATTATGGTACAAAGAACCCTGGTTTCAACAGTCCTTGAGAGAACTGAATAGGGTTCTTAATGCATCTGTTAACAAACCCTTTCTTCAAAAATAAAAAAAGGTTCTTCAGAAGCAAATGGTTCTGTGTAAAACCTCAGCCCTTTAGGAATAATAATTTGCAACCCTTATTTCTCATGTACCTCGCAGTACATGGAATATTCTTTCCAATGTAAAGGCATGGATGTCATGAGAATTCAGGGGGGACAGTGATGAAATTCAACCCTGGACTTTTCTTCTCAGACCAGGATTGTCTTTATTATGTGACAACTTTTAATACCAGCCAAGAGAAAAAGAAAACAGCTCCACCTCCTAAGTTACTTTATGCTGTTTACAAGGTGCATTATTAAAATGTAGATCTGCTCAATTTATGTAGATTATTAATGTTAAAATACCTCTGCTCCCGGCGGCCTTTCGGGTGGACAAACTGTTAAACCAAATTCTATTGTAAATGCAGGTGTTTTATGGTAGGGTCATATTTTTTTTTTTCACAGTAAAAACTTTAGTTACACCAGACTTTTTTCTGATTCGCTTCCATCTACAGCCACAATCGGCACACACGTCATTTAAACAGTAGCATCATTAACTAACTAACAGTGATGAAGTGTTTGCCACAGACTACACAACATAACTGGCCCAGCACAACAGAATTTGTTTTCATCAGACGAAAGTGACTATGTGGGTCGTACCGCTCAGCAGGATAAATACAAACAAAACCTTGAAAAAGTGTCGTGTTTGGAGTCTAATCCCAGTACAAAATACATGTGAATTTAGAGGTCTGTCTATTCCCAACACTTCTTAATCTTAATCCTGCCTTGCACTGACAAATGAAGAAATTTAAATTAAGATGACTATATGCACCACAGCTATATTTACATGTCAGACAAAAACAAGAGCACATAGGGTCACATTTACGTTAAATATCTGAGGTTACATGTAATCTATGAATAATCCTATATTGGGTCTAATAGGATTTGTTAAAACATATAATTTTCTGTGCATTCAACAAAATGTTTTGTGACATTTCTTCATCCATTTTCTTCCTCAAGAAAGAAGCTTTCAATAGTATCTTTTCCAAATTGACTAATGCACCAGCCACTCTTAAATACACTGGTATAGACTGGACGAAACTTGTGTTCTAGGAAGACTGAATTCAGCCCTAAGTTGTGAAAATGTTTCAAAAGTCCCTCCTAAAAGAGATCTTATATTTTAGAAATACTGGCATCTTTATTGAAACCCACCTCTGAATAAGACTGTGCATTGATTGATTCATTACCTCTACATGCCAACGTACCTGGTTCCTAGTTTTGAGAGTGTTCTTAGCAAAAAAGTTTTCCTTCATCCCCTGTAGTCAGCATGCATTATTTATAAGAGGCATGTCCAAAAGAACAGGCACACATCCAGCAGTCTCCAAATCAAGGAATGTGGAACTCAGGTAATTTTGAACCATTCTGTAACGCATCTTACTTGTGAAGCTCAGTGATAGTACGTGATATTGTGAAGTGTCCTTGGTGATGTCTGTTTGTGTAGGATCTCTGGTGGCCACAGGTGGATCACATTAGTAATCCCGCGCTTGGGAAAATACTGGGCAGCTCATACTGGTGGAAGCTGAGTGGGGTCTATAAAATATCAAAGCAGATCGATCAGTCTGACCTGATACCATATCCACGCTCGGCAGTCAGGCAGGGTTAAACCCAGTCAAGAGAGGGAAACAAACACTTCACAACAGCGCTTTGCTGATTTTCCAACAGTATGCCTTTTGCTGATTCTCCTCTTACAATAAAAATACATAACAATGCGGCTTCTTTTTGCATGCAACAGCACCAGCTGGAGCCGCGCTGAAATTAACTTTAATGCCATTCTCTCTCGTCTGAGAGACAGAGGCTGAATAATGTAGCAGTGGTAGCTCACTTCCTGAAAAATCGCCAAAATCACAGGGGATGATGATTGTTGCATCGCGCCTGGCATTTCTGTTGTATCCAGTATCGGACCAAGGCGCTCTCAATTGCACCCTGGGGGCTGGAGCTTGCTAACTGAAGAGAAACCAGGTCAACTGATAGGGGAATTGTGTTGTTATCTTTATATGTGCATGCTGCAGATACAGTGGCACAGCTCTCGCTAGCAGCTCGCAACATTTTACAAAGCAATCAGGGCCTGTTATCGACGCATGGGTAGCAGGGCTAAACTACAGTAATCCACTTCATGTTTACTAATGAATCGCCATTTAGGGACGCAGCTCAATTCTGCACCAGGCTGAGGGTGGGGCCAAGGCACTTGGGTGAACTCACATCCGAGGGAGGAAGCGCAAGCATGAGGGGCGAGCGGCAGCCTCCCGGACCTGACATCCCATCATGAGGGGGGCCGCTGGCTGGGCGGCTTGCTGGCGATGCAGAGTCTGTTTGTTGTGCATCCATCAACCCCGGTGTCCTGCCCAGGAGCCGATCGATAGCCAACACAAAAGCTCATTGATGACAGACAGCTCTTGACAAACATATAGCATTTTTTCTGTCTAGTATAGCAATAATCTCCAAGGTCACTGTGAGTCATTCAACGGCGACTGGAGCGCGAGGAGCTCATACCAAGTCTTCCCGGTGTCTTTCACGCGAGGGGGGAACAAAAAGGGCCAACGCATTTTAAGTCAGCGCTGAAAGCTCTTGGCACATTGTTAGGCTGCTGTACACAAGGAGAATGAAAGCACACATACTTGACAAGTGGTGAAGCTGACGTGACATGTCACTGACTGACAGCAAAGCCCCCAAGGACACATAACTAACCCGATGCTTAATGGTGTAATGGAAGGCCAAATTAGTGGCTACTCTTGGTCAGCACGAGCTCAAATAAAAACACCAGTCAGTTAATATTTTAGGACTGTTTATACGAGAAATATTAACGTTTTGTTTTCTCCTTGCAAAAGTTAGTTTGTGTGACAGCTGAGAAGATGGACAGCCACACATACGAGCACACAAACACACTATCAGACTACAGGTGTGTTAGGGCACAGACTTGGAGTTATAATAGGAGGGCCAGGCTCCCCCCCCCAGGCCATCCTGCCAGCTGGCCGGACTGAGTGTGAGTGATGCCCGAGCGAGGCAGCCCCATTAGGGAAGTGCTGGTGGTGAGTGCAGGATAGCTCAGGTAATTAAAGCCAAACCAAAGCAGGCAGGCGAGGCGGGGGCTCCCAGATTTATGTGGCTGAGTAATGCACATACTGAAGTCAGCTCGCCATCCAAAGGCCTCCCTCACTTACAAACAGTCTCAAGAGGCATTAGCTTCCTCACCACTCTGATGCAGCCTATTACTCTCGCTCTCTCCATCTTGTTCTGCGTTTAACGGTTTTGTTTTGGACTCCTGCTCCACTCTGCGACTCTATCAGACACAACATCCAGATTTTTGACGATTAAGACCAGATTTAAATATTCTCAGCTCTCTGATATTTTAAGCCAAGCACACTCTGATGGAAAGCTGTCCACTGATGGGCACACAGGGATTTGAGATGTTTGTTTGAATAGGATGGTGTAGTTGGTAACCTTTGGTATAGCAGCCATTCCCAAACATAAGAATGCTGGGGCATAATTTGAAATCTGGAAATCTTTTGCAGCCTGCCCAAATCTTTAATCACAAATCTGATCAACACACAAGACTAATCATACCAAGGATAAAACATTCCTGTTTTAATGTGATAGGTCACCAAATACGATTTAACGTGCTGGTCAGACAAATTAAGAATATCATACTTTAAATCACATGGCTTTGTTTTACTAGGTCTGATTAATTAATTTTATTTAATCACAAATATGTTTTTTATTTATTTATTTTTCCCACCTGAACACTTTGGGGGATAACTCATTTATAGAATGCCTTTTCTTTGCAATTTTGGAAGAATTTTTGGTCATATCCACAAAATTGTGTATTATACTTTATAGGCACAATCCCTTTCAGTTACCACTTACAACCCACTGGAAGTGTGTGGCGGTGGTTGTATATGCAGAGACCATGTCGTCTGCACATATTTCCTCATTTTTCCTCACTGTTTCGTTGCACTCAGGACGTCTTGCCAACCCAAAACATCAGTATTTGACATTATGGTGCATTTACAGCTCGGACAAATTCTAGTGATTCTGCCTTTAAAGGGTAATTTTTTTAACCTCGACCCGCTTTTTTTTTTTGTTTTTTTTGTTTTTACATATTTTGGTGTCCAAATGACTAATAGGTAGAAGAAGTTTCAAATCTGGTTCAGTAGATCACCTCAGGCGGCAGCTGTGAAACGGACTGCAATGCTGCAACGTAATGCGCCCGTAAAAGTAACGTCCACTAAATATGCTTATTGCCACATGTTAATAACATATATGACTTTGGTTACACACATGTTAAAATGCCAAAGTCACACAATGACACAAACTAACCAATCTAGTCAGCTGTAGACCAGCAACTCCAGTGTTATGTGAGTTAAGATTACTGTTTTTGTCAATGGAGTCTGGGGGCTTTGAAGAGAGCAATAACGGCAGCTTCTGGTTAAACAAAAAGAATGTAACTCAAGCAAAAAGGTCTATCTCTGCAGGGATCATTTACATAATGTTCAGACACTTAGAACAACAGTCTCAGCCTGTCAGAGGTGAAACAAGTACTTTTAGTGGACAGATTTTGCCCTTGAAGTGATAGAATAAAACTATCCGTGGTAGTTCTGTTTACTATAGAACTGCAGAGACTACATTTACCTCTGAGACAATGTAATCTACTTTATTGTTTACTTTTACGAAATGAGCATCAGGGAATATAAATTAAGGGAAAATGTTATTGTTTGGGCTTTAACATTCCCCTCAGTTGCAATGTATTGTCAGTACTTCCAATAATAGGCTAATGAAAGCAATGTTTTATTACCTGAGCAGACACAACATGTTTGTGATGATTGGGGCATAGCACAATTATCAAAACAGCTACTTTTTCTGTTTCAGTATAACAAAGGAGTTCTTAAAGGGATTTTCTTAAGTGGAGTTGCATGAGGTATTGGATTTATTCTGTTATTCTAACATAATAGGATCCATTTGTGACTCTGTCCACTAAAGAGTGTCCATAAAATCTTGTTAATATAGCTAGTACGGCTTCCACTGGTGGACAGAGGAAATGCATTTAATTTTTTCAGTCTGACCAGAGGCAGGGATACCATATTTGCCCACTGGGGATAAAAAAATGAGAATGATCACAAGGGCGGACATCAAAAGTAGTGAGGGGCAAATACCCCCGCCCCACCAGAAATTCTTACCCAGACTGTGCACTTTATTTAAAACATTTTCTACGCTTTACTTTGCCATCAGAGCGAACCACCCTTATAAAAGCCAAATATTTCTCTCTCCAAAGCTACCAGACTCCTTTGGCAAAAACACCAATTTTACCTTGTGGAACACAGGAGTTGCTGGTCTACTGCTGCCCCGATCGGTTAGTTAATTCCTCTAATTGTGTGACTTTGGTCTTTCCAAGGCTTAGCTCAGATTCAGAGAGGTAACACAGTAACACAAAAAAATTAACTGATCGAGGTAGCAATAGGCTGGCAACTCCCATGTTCTGCAAGGTAAAATTAATGTTTTTGTCAAAGGAGTCTGGTGGTGTGCAGAGAGCAAAATTTGGCTTATTTTACAGTTTTCATTAGAATAAGGTTGTCTGATGGCAAGATAAAGTGGTGAAAATATTCTAAATATAGCATTTTGCTATACCCTGTCCAGATCAGTATACTGGTTAGCTTCCTACACTGGTACTCCTGCTGCTTCTCCAAACTGGGGTCGTGCTGACTACCATCTACTGTAAATAAAACATTGACAATGGATAAATACCTCATACAACCCCACTTCAAAAAATCCAAGCTGTCCCTTTAAGTTCTTTGTCCCTCATTGTCTAAATAATTGCCAAAGTATTATTTCATACCATTAATGAAAAGTGGGAAAATCTTGTAAAGCCAAAGGAAAAAAAAACATTCAAACTACATCTTTAACATCACTATCATCTGTAGAGTCTGATTTCAAACAGAACTCAATATGCTTAACATCCACAAGCGCCCAGAGGAATTTTCTGACTTCTTTTGGTGAGTGTAACAAATTATTAGACATACTTGTGGTCACTAAACTCCCAGCTGACAGCGCTCACTCGTCCTCGTCCCTCGTGTGAACTTTCTCCTCTCACATTTCACATGATTCTGCTTGATCTCTGCTCCGAATATACAGTGACAAAAAACTTAAGCTGAGCCTGTTTAAGTGCAGCTGTGATGTTTGCTACACCTTGTCACATTCTCCTGACACCCATTAACATGATGTTGAACATGTCAGAAAAAGATAACAGCATGTCTGAGTGGTAGATACAGTTCTGAAGTCAACACTGTCAAGAAACTGTCAGAATAAAATCTCAAAGATGAAGCTCTCAGAGGAAACCGACCACACTCGGCGTTGAGGTTTTTGGTCGATCACACCTGTCAGCCTGTACATCAGTTACTTATGTGGGTCCTTGTTAGCTGACTGATGAGGTGAGGAGCGTCTGCTGCTGTGGATCGGCTTATTTCTGACCATAACTTAACCCAGGCTGGATGATCAGATATGCTGCAGAACGGATCAGCTCAGATACTCGGACAGATCAGATCAAACAGCTGAGATCAGGGGTGACTGAGTGACTGTAAGGTAGCATACAGTAAATCCAGCCTCCTGTCAGATCACATTTCATTCCCATCCCCACAGATGGAAAGATAGCCGTAGACACACAGACGTATCAGATGGACAATGCTTAGATTGTCAAACAGAAAAACAGATCAGCGGGAGAGAATGAGAGACGGGCAGCCGAGTCCTCCGGAGGGAGAGCCAATGAGAAAAAAGCCAGATGGGCAGACAAGCATAGAGTAAATCATGGAGAAGCTCCTCAATGCCGGAGCAGTATGGAGAATGGCAGCGCGGGTTGGGAAGAGTTAGCCGCAGTGTGCACCAGCTAGCATTATCAATGCTGACAGGCAGACAACCCGTTTATAGGGAAAGGAAAAAAAGCATCAAGGAAATCCTGCTCTTGTCTATCCCCAATTGAATTACTGCCTTGATCCAAAGATGGGAGGGGTGAGGTGGGGTGAGGAGGGGGGTGGGGGGGTGGGATAATATTCTTTGACGAGAAGGGCCGCTCCAAATGCACACAGAAAATGTATATCCGTACAGTGCGTCCCTCAGGGCTCACATCTCACAACTTTGCCCATCTATTTTTATTTGTTCCCCGTGCCTCTAGTTAATGCAGTGCTGCAGCCCACAAAATGGAGAAAGGGGAGGGAAGGGGAGAGGAAGAAGGGGGGAGAAGGAGGAGGAGGGTGCAACGAGATGCACTGATGGGAGGGAGCGGGGCGTAGATCGCATGACCCCTGCGATGTTGTTGGAATACTAATGTCACACAAAGTTCCCTGGCAAAAAGATACAGAGGAACAAAGTGCATAGGGGAGTAAGGTAGGGAGAGACACGCACATGCACAACACACTCAGGTGTGTGCGCACAAAAGCATGTGTGACACATGCGCAGCGTCCACCCCATCCCCAAACTCACAGGAAAATGGTGAAATCTCGGGAAGCCCAAAGGAAAAAATGTCCGTCAAATGAGGCTCTTAAGGCTGCCGTCAAGATGACAGGAATTTGGATGAGACGCCTGGTCCAGCTCCATTCAGTATAGCCAAACACATTGTCTAATTGCTGTTTAAAAAGTGCAACCCTGAGCCAATAGCCACATCATGCATGACATGATGCAAACTTCACTCCCACTGGGGGAGCTTGGGTCTTATTTTTGATAATATTCAACATGTTTGATTTTATCAGAACGTCAAGACGGGAAGAAAATTGACTTAAGACAGCTTGGATTGGGTTTTAGGACCATTACACCAAACAATGATGACAGGAATGTGCCTCGACTCCAAGAAGACTCTTATGATTTCATTCCGACATTGGAAATTTGTCTGAGACAGAGATCGCTTCAAAAGTTGTTTGCTGTAAGGGAGGCATAACTTCTCTACTACAACCACTCTGATTGTCTGACTGCCCATGATGACCTTTTGACCTTTTGACCCATTTCTGATGTCACCAATTTCTCAGATCTCAGTAAGTCAGTTAGTACAATGTTATTAAAACTGGCACGGCTGTTTTGTCAGACAGGAATGCTGCTGTGTCTTTGCTAACATTAAAAAATGATCTATCTGCCCAAAACTACTAAAATAATGCCCACATTGTAACAACTGCATTATTTTTTTATGTGACCAAATCAATCCTGGCAGTGGGCTTTTTGTAGCTTTGCAAGCAGCCGTATCCTCCACTAAACACCAGAGTGCCAGTTTTTCAGCTCTCGGAGAGACTGATGTCCCAGCAGAAATTGTTGTATGACTGCTGATACTTCCCCTCAGTCGTCAGTGAGCAAGAAGTAGGAAATGATGCATAAGTATCAAGGATTTACTGTCACATACAGTACGGCTGTCATCACACAGAGGTGCATCATGATGATGTACGCCTCCAATCCTCCGTTTCTACTGAATGTCTTTATAACTCTGCATTAACCCAAATCCCCGGCTGGCACTGGGAGGTGTCAGTGGGAGTTTGAAGGTGGGGTATTTCCTCACTCACACCTGCCTCTTACGCTTGCTACTCAACTTAATGGCACTCCCAGGCACCCCGAACGTCTCGGTGAAGATCATTTTCTTGACAAAATGCTCAACTCAGGATGCTATTCCGCAATATTTTCAGAACACCTGTACATAAGTGTGTTTGGTTGAAAAACCGATGCGGGCAAAAGGAATCTACACAATGGCTCTCATTATTATCCATTTCTTCTCAGTCAACACCCTTTGGTGACACAGTTTGAAATATAAAACAATAACTAGGCTGTTTTAAATTGTGTGAGAACCTTGTTGAAACAGGTGTAATATATGAATATACAGCTCATAATCCTATTAATTTTTATTTAAGATATTCATAAATGAGATATAAACATGTGACCACTCTGATGATGGGACTATAGCCATTAACACAAAGCAACTAACTCATTAATCGGGACAGACCATTTGGAATGAGCTAATTGAGCACATGCTGCTTAGCTAATCCCACACATTTCTGTACGCCATTGATTTCATTTGACCATTATCGTCCGAGGTTGTGACCAAAATTAGATGCAGCCTGGCTAATTATCTGACAGTCGGCAGCTAATTATCCGGCTGCAGCGAGACAGAGAGACAAGAGAGGGAGAGGGAAACCTCCTACCACCTCTCGCAAACTTGCAAACTAGTCATCTGCGAGACTTCTGATAGAGACCACAGCGAGGGTGGGGATCAGGTTGGGTGATTCCACTTAAGATCTGAAGCAGGTTCCTGAATATAAAACCCAGCCAGACTCCAGAAAAGTCTGGCTTCACAATAAACCAGGAGAGAGAGAGAGAGTAAAAAAAAAGAAAAACCACGAGGCGTGATGCTTGGCCTGATTTTCATCTGATGAAAATTATTTCCATCATTCACCTGACGGCAGGAGGACTCCGTAGACAGAGCCAGCAGACCGTAACACACACAGTGTAGTCAGTCAGCCAAACAAATGACTGGAAGATCACGCATAATAGCAAATTAGCACTGGTGCTGCTACCCGAGGATCAAATGCTGTTTGGTCTTTTGTTTGGCAGAGATTCATGAGGAGATGACAGCGCTGACGTCGGGGCAGGAGGGGAATGGCGTAGTGTTGGAGGACAACTCCTGAGGTCAGAGGTCAGAAAGACGAACCTGCCTCAGATACGCTAATTACCCAGGAGGCTACACCCAGCCTGCTGCTCACACACAGGGACGAGCTTCGCTGCACAAATGAATGACACACACATACACCGGGACACAAGTAACATATTTCATATAACTGTCTGAGCTGTGATGGAGGATCTCTTTGGTCTGCGCAAGATGAGCGCTGAAACAATCGGATCATAAGAAAATGGTAAAGTCATTTAACGACCAAGAATATCAAACATTCTCCGGTTCCAGCTTCTCAAATCTGAAGACTGCGGGTTTTAGACCGTTGGTCACACAAAAGAAGACATTTTAAGGTGTCAGCTTGGGCTCTGAGGATGATTAAATCGGTTAATCAAAATGAAGTACTCGGGAAATTACTAGATAATCCAACTCTACTTTCTTTGAGCATTTTCTGAATTAAATAATTATGCTTAACCCTTTAGATCCCAGTAGAATTCAAGAATGTTGCTGCAGTTCACTGAGAATCCTCACTTAAAAACTGGCAACTTGCGAGAAAAAATTACTGAATTTGTACGTGGAAAATTCGTGACCCGGTCAGTCCTCCCTGCCGACTCTTCGTCACACTTCCCTCTGGAAAACGGCACCCATGTCCGGCAGTGAGAGCCGAGTAGGTCCTAGTTTTAACTGATGGTGATTATGTGTTTTTGTAGTTTTCCGCAATGATGTTGTAGGTGTTCCTGGCAACTTATATGAGAAAAAAACAATAAATTTATACATGGAAAAGTCGCGATCCAGTTAGTCATCTCAACCGACTCTTCATTGCACTTCCTCCTGCACTCCCCGTGAGAGCCCGGGAGGTTGCACTCTTTATCAGCGATGTATATTTCCGGTTCTGCTTATTGATGACAACTTAGAAAAGTATGTACAACACAACGCTCAGGACTTTTTTTTCCATGTTTTGATACACTGAAAATGATTTTCATGAATTTAACAGGCGCTCAGTGGTGTCTAGAGCATTAAAGGGTAGTTTCTTTATTTTTCAACCTGGACCCTATTTCCCCATGTTTTTGTCTCCAAGTGACTAATGGGGACAACAGTTTTTGAAACTGGTCCAGTATTGAGCGAGAGCACTGCTGCCATCAGCGGCAAAACGGCCTGCAAAGTAATCCTTATGTGAAATTGCGAGCCATCAACCAAGTAAGTCCACTAAAAAGTGCCACCGACAGGCTCAGATTGGAAAGGATCCATCCAGAGATCGATTTTGTTTAACCAAAAACAGCAGATTTATTGCTCTTGCCAAAGCCACCAGACTCCATTTACAGAAACAGTAATTTTATCATTGTAAAACACACTCCATTCAAACTCAGAAACAAAAGAAAACTCATCAAAACCATCTCAGTTCTTCAGTTGGAGGTGAAAATACTGAGAGAGGCGCAAGAGGGAGGTCAGACATCAGAGAAACAGCTGGATAGCCTGGACAGTCATACGGCCGAGACATTAAGATGTAAAATGACAAAGTAAATAGGTGGAATTTCTCAATTAAAAAGAGTCAAACTGTGAGGATAAGGGAGCCTGAAGAGATTTTCAGCTTCACTGATTGATTCAGATGCTGTTAAGATCCCGTCTACTACCAACTGACAATGTCGGTTTCTTTAAAGCATGGCCACAACGTTTTCCTAACCAAGTTGTAGTTGTCTGAACAAAACCACAGAGGCAGCAGAACGGAAAATGGTGATGTGAATCATGTTCAATGTTCATGTTTTCACTGACTGATGTTTACATGCAGAAAATACTGCAGGTTTTGCCCTTATTCTGAAAAAGACAGTAGTCCTACCCAGATGTATACCTGGATAAAAAAGATGAATATTCCTCTAATATTCTCATTTCCATGCAGCCGTGCATACTCCGATTTTGGACGCTTCTTTGCCTCAAAATAGTAGTTTTTCAAAGATATCCCCATCCTCCCTCTTTCATTTGTCTAACCACCTTCTTGAAAATGTTGCCAGTCTGATATTTGCACTGCACAAGAGGATGTGTGTCACAAACTGCAGTAAAACACACACCGAAAACATTAGATGCATATTCTGAATGTGCTGTATACATGTCAAGGAATGCTCCTAAAATCTGAATAATACCAGCATATCCCACATGTATTAACACTTTAACAGGCATTTTAACCGCACGGTTGACCTTTTCCGTGACCAAAGTGCTATAATAAAAAGTCAGCAAACCCCCTGTTTGGCTGTTTATCATTATATCCTTGATTGAATAAAGTCTTATGTCTAATGTGGTTTAAGTTGAAGTAAGAGAAAATCTTCTAGATCCCCTAATGATAATGTTTTTGTTGACTGGCAGAAATGTTTCTTTTAATGTGGACTCTTATCAAACTCGGTCAAGTGGTTGGATTACGCTGCAGGTGCCGGCTGTTTTTACTGATCTGGAAAATCCAGTTTTTTCATAGTGTTTACCTGCAACATGTAACAACATGCAGAACAATTTAAAGCTCTTCTCATTTTTTGGGCAATTTTAACATTTTACTTCCAGAAGTTCCTGTTTTAGTGACTCACAGACCTTTTTTTTTTTTTATTTTTTTTTTTTTTTACTGTTCTTGTTTATTCTTAAAGTTTTTACTTATTCTCAAGTTTTTATTTTTATTTTTTGTTACTTCTTATTGCCACTTTTATGTAAGTTCTCATTGGAGTTTCTTTGTGTCTAGGAGCTTTTTATTTTATCGTTTTACTAAGCTACATTTTAAACGGGGTCTCCATCTCAGTCTATATTTAACATTTATCTCTATTTTTACGAGAAAAAGCGTGTGACCACCAGGTTGAGTTGCCTGTTTCGAGTAAAATGAACCTGAACCTTACATATAATGATAAATCCAACACTGATTGTCTTTTGTGATTTTTTTTTATCCACTTCATCCATTTTTTCATCTTGTTCACGTTGTGTTAACTGTCCTCTGGTGATCCAACGATGCCTTTGGTAGAGTCTGTCAACCAAACATCACCTGTATCAAATTCAGAATATGTTCTGAATAATAGTGTAGAATTAGAGTGCATGTAAACATAGCCAAAAGGTAACCGTTTTAGATGGCACTTAATAAATGATGTTGTACTGCTAATAGGGGCGCTGGAGCAGAAAATGCTGAATAGACAAATGACCTATTATGCCATTTACAGTAGTTTGGAGAGACAACCTAAATGTTACTGAAGGCTTCAAAATAAAAGAAGTTGTCT
This sequence comes from Lutjanus argentimaculatus, assembly GCA_034769285.1. Lineage (NCBI taxonomy): Eukaryota > Metazoa > Chordata > Actinopteri > Lutjaniformes > Lutjanidae > Lutjanus > Lutjanus argentimaculatus. The sequence goes on along the minus strand of JAWZSL010000030.1, from coordinate 4,321,988 downwards.
CAGACTGTCATTTATTAGCGTCAACATGAAAAGCAGCCAAATAAAACTCTATAATTTCTAGCTTGCTTAAGTAAGCTAAAAAAAAAAAAGCTGTACAGAGCTGAACACTAATGCATCACTGAATAATTGATGTTTTGCATCATACTTTACATTTTTTATCTACTGTTTGATATAGAAACTCACTAATGCTCCCTTCATCCTTTTTTCTTTACTACTAATTGTACCTCTTCAAAAGTAATACGACTTTTCACTCCTGCTCGTACAGTAAACACACCACAGGCATCCACACAGTACTGTATATATCCCAGATAACCCTTTCCATCCCTCACCCTCATGTGTGACCCCGGAAGTACTTTGACAGGAAGCCCCCAGCAGGCACAGGTTGCCGACGGGCTGGGCCGCCTGGCTCTCGGTAAACAATCGGCGTGTTTGTGTGAGCGATGGGCACATCGTTTGTTTTGCTAATGGGTGTTTTTCTCCTTCACACTCCGCGGGGAGCGCTGTCTAATGAGCCGCCCACCCGCGCTTTCCCTCCTGCAGCCCCTGTGCCCTGAGTGTGCGGCTTTAACCCCGGTGCAGAGGAGGATGGATCACAGGGGCTGGGGCTACTCACACACACTAAAGCACACACATGCAGAAGCTTAAAAAAGAAGAGACATATATTCAACTGAACTCAACTTAACGCACACACACAGAGGAAGAAGGAGCCTGACCTAAAAATAAGCTTTATAGAATATGTTACACATCTTTAAATATTGATGAGCAAATGCTGAAAAAACACACCCACGTGCATATACCATGTAACTATTCCCAGGCTAATGCACAGAAATCTTTGCTAACACATGTGGACATTCGTGAACCGACGAGAACTTGGTAGCTCAGCTGTACGCTCTCTAATGCACCAGGAGAGGACATTAAATATACATGTGAACCTATGAAGCCAGGGCACCGGCTTCTTAGTAACATATCACACAGGGGATGTCACGCAAGGCTGTAGATGATGAAGGAAGTGCTGTGATCAAAGCTTCTGCATATACAGTATGTAAGTATGCATGTTTGTGTGCTTCTATTAATATTGGCCGACTGACTGATTGGATAGCATGTTCCAGCTACTTCACAGTGTGACGCTGGACGTGGTTTGAAGTCGCTCATGAGTTTAAAAGACAGCGAGTTCAAGACAAGTGACTGTCAGTCATCTTTTATTATCAGTGTTTCTGGACTGAAGCTGCCGGTTGTCAGTATTTGTACTCACATATAATATCTCAGCTGTGATTATGTCAGAAAGTCTGCAGAAATTTCAGTGTTTTACAGCATGGGTTTTCAACAGGGGGTCCGTGACCCTTAAGGGGTCCTCAGAGGTACCACACAGGGGCTTTTTTTTTTTTTTCAAAAATTAAAATATGTCTGAAAATACAAATAAACACAATTCCAACATATTATTAGCAAAGATAAATCAGCCTATTTGTAAAAAAAAAAAAAAAAAAAAAAAAAAAAATCAAAATTAATAAATGATTTACACAACAGGTCAAAAAGCTACCCATGAATCCTGGTGCTGCAGCTAGTCATGTGACCTAGCTAACAGGTGATTCATCCTCCAAAGGCTCAATCATTCACAAGCAAGAACGGGGTTTAAGACGACAGTTTAAGACCGACATTTCTCACAATTGCAAGGAATTTAGGGATTTCACCATCTACAATCCATAATATCATTAAACGATTCAGAGAATATGGAAAAATCTTGGCTGAAACCCAACACTGAATGCCTGTGACCTAAAAACTAACATAATTTGTGGAAAAGATGTTACTACGTGAGCTCAGGAACACTTTGGAAAACCTTGCTTGGTCAACACAGTTCGTCACTGCATCTACAAATACAAGTTAAGATTCTACCATGCAAAGAGAAAGACATCATATCAATAACATCCAGAAATGCTGCAAACTTCTCTGGGCCCGAGCTCATCTGAGAAGGACTGATGCAAAGTCCACATTTCAGATTGTTTTTGGAAATTGTGGACATCGTGTCCTCTGAGTTAAAGAGGAAAAAGATCATCCAGATTGTTAGCAGTACAAAGTTCAAAAGCACATTTGTGAAGGCTCCATTAATGCTGGAAGGTACATACATTTTTTGGAGCGGCCATCTAGACAAATCTTTTTCAGGGACGTCCCTGCTTATTTCAAGACAAGACAATGACAACTGCAAGACAATGCCAAGCAACATTCCACATGTTACAACTACTACTATGAGAGCTAAAAAATAAATATAAGTCTAAATGAATCCAAGCATGTCTGAGGTTATGAAGAGCATTGTGACAAATTTAATCTTCTTGTATATTTTACTGTCTTTCTTCTCAGTGGCATGGGGCTCTGCAGGCAAAATATTGCAATAAAATTACATTACTGTAAACATGTTCCATGTATGATGGCATATGGATGCCACCGTCACCACCTAAGGCATAGGTTTTGATGTGCACACCATGCTATATTCAGATTAGTGTGACATCATATAAAATGCATTTAGATTTGCTAACCATCTGGAGGCAGGCTGAAACAGGTGTTCCTCCAGAGTGGAGGCGCTCCCTCAACCCAAATCTCTGCATCGATGAGAAAACACATAAATAGTGAATAGCACATAGGAGTGCAACAATCCTAAAATCTCATATGCAGAAATAATCCATCCACTGCCTCGTCTTAAATAAGCACTCCTACTGAAACATTACGGAGAGAAATGCTTTTTCTCAGTCTGAATGGGAATATGATGTTTTCTAATTCAGCCACAATATATTTCCTCCATCCACATTTTGAGAATAATCTTGCAGAAAAAAAGATATGGTATCAACGCCAAAAGACACAGGCGTTTGAAGTAAATTATAAATTCAAGTCATACAGTTATTTTAGCTGAGTGAAGATGGTTCTTCGCGCTCAGTTTGCCTCCCAGGGTGTCTATATTCATATGTCAGATGATGAACACCGCCAAAGCCATCACGGATGAGGCGGCTCAGACAGACAGGGGCAAAGTGCTGTGGGTAAGAAGAAGAAGGAACAGCTTTCCTGGGAGCACTGGGGGTATATGGGCCTTCTGTAAAACAGTGGCACAAAGGAAAGGAGAACTCTTTTTTTTTAGACCATATGCTCCTGTTCCGCACAGGAGCTCGCCTGAATGGGATATGAGGTCCAGAGACACTGCTGGTCCAAGCTGAGCAGGTGTGCTGCCGAGGCTTTCAATCACACACACACACAGACACACACACGCAGATATATACTGCTGTTTACACTCTGCAGAGTCATAACGCAACAACTCTCATGTAACAGCTGCCCAGCTTGGCCATCTTGAGCTGGGACGCTGCATACTTACGCTGTTAAGCAATTTTCAGTCAGTAAAATCAAAGTTTTACGACCACGACCGTAAGAGACAACATCGCCGAAGAAATATAAGGTGGCTGTCAGCGCTGCTGCTTTTAGCTGCAGTGGTAAGCAATATGGTCGACCCAAAAACTGTTGGGACTGATGTTTGTAATGGAAGTTGGTTATTTGGTCCAGTACTTTGGTCCTGAGCAACTTCTGCCAACTGTTGGTCAGGCTGCCATTAAATTTGTTGTAGATATTTATGATCTCCAGACGGTTAATGCTGGCGGTTATAAAGAAATAACCGCATGGTCTTGCTGAGTTTGGCATTATGGCCATCGACATCTTTTTTCCTTTGGAGCCAAAAGTGACCATATTTGGACAAGAGGAAGGAGCTGGGACGGATATCGTTGCTACACCTCCAGGCTGATTGGATCTGGCTGAGAATGCGAGGATTCACTGCGAGTGGCGACTTGTCAATCATAGTCTGACCAAAATTTCCAAAATGAACATCATGCTGTATCATCATAATCTTATAATGAAAGTGTTTACTGAGGTAATAAATCAAGTGGGAAGAAGGGTAATTTTTTTATAAGCCTACATACGTTTAGACTTCTTTTGCAACCGAATGAGTCGCCACCTGCTGGCCATGTGAAAGAATGCAGGTTTAAGGAACTTTCACATTGCCTATGATCTGGACAGACCTTACTATTTGCCCCATGACTGGTGAGGCCAAACCAAAATCTTGTTGTCATGTTGTCGGTGCCACGCAACGATTTTGGACTTTGTACAGTGGAGTGTGGTGAACACTGTGGCCCTGCAGTCAATACAGATTTTAACTTGCTTATAAATCAATTAATGATGCCAACTTTCTGAAACATAATATTTTTTAGAGGCCGCTAGCCAGGCATTGGAAACAGTGCCTTTTGGTCATTTCCAATGCTCTTATTTTTTACCTACAAACATCAAAATGTCACCTCTTTTCCATAACTTTATTCTGGTATTGGTAAACAAGCATAAAAGTATTTGAAGCCCTGGATAACAATATCAATAAAGAACACATAACCAATGGAGGGTGAAATGAGTGGTATTTAATTGCTTGCAATCTGCAACCTCACCGCTAGATGCTACTAAATCCTACACACTGATCCTTTAAGGATAGATTCTGCATTAAATATTAAGTAATCTCATCAAAAGTGGACAATATTCACTGAACTAAACCCGCTTTAGTTAATATCAACATATTGTTGCTCTGACTCACGTAGCACCAAGTTAAAATTCAACACTGATTAAACACTTTCATCAACCCCAGTCACTCCATTTTTTTTTGATACAACCAGAGTGCTATGAAACAGCTAAGACCCATTCCGCTGACTATAGGAGGAAAATGGTACTCTAGTGTACAGTTCACAGTTCTACTGAAATACCTGCACTAAAAACCACACATTCAACCTCAACATGCAGGTATACACACAAAACCCCCCACACACATCCATTAATGCATCCCTCCCCTTATTTCTACAGAGGCTCCAGTATTAGTGAAACCCCAGTCTGCTGGCAGCCCTATCCATCATCACACCACGCCGGATAGACAACACAGCACACCCTCACGCAGCCCACAGTTCCACATTTGCATTTGACCACCTTCATTAAATTCAGAAAAGGTAAGACTAATTTAGACTCTCGAAGGCAACTTGATCTATCCATCTGAAGTTTTTTGATTGTCCTCTAATAGAATTAAAAGTAAAGGTCATGTGTAGTGTATTAGTTTTGGTGATTGAGTTGGTTAATTCCTCCCTGTTGTTCTGCAGCGAAGGGTGACATCTTCATACGGAGACAGGATTTTTGTTTTCGCTATCAGTTAAAACCACAGGCTAGTATGTAAAATACACCAGATAAAGTTATTATTTAGAATCACTGCAAGGTTCCAAATGATGGTTTAGTATCAGCCAAACGGCCAAACTTATATAGCTGCTAATCATTATCTGTAGGTTTTGTTGTAGCTTTTTTTGGAGGAGCCCTACACAATGGTTGAAATCCATCTCCATGATAACTAAAGCTTGGGCGATACCTGAAGACTAGCTGAAACTAGGGTTAGGCAATGTCTACCAAATTACCATAGGACGATGTCCACACTGCAACATCATGATGGATGATGATGTTTTATCGTTGTCTCACATCCATAGGTGAGCATCCGATATACATCCTTGTGCTGGTTTAAATACAAACAAATATTAATTTAAGGAACAAGTGATTTGTTTTTGGTGTGTGGAATTGTTTTGGAAAGATTTCTTCAAACTTTCTTTTAAATGACTCTATTTTTCTATTTTCTCATGAACTACTGCCCCTATTTGAGTGCAGATATTTAGCATGTGTATCCCATCATTGTTCATAACCATCTTTCTTTTGCAATATTAAAAATAAATCAATTCAATTCTGCCACTTTCAGTGAGCTTTTCTGCTCAAATCTGTCATAATTTGCATAAAACCTCTTGGACTGAAACCCAGCTCTGGTCTATTTATAGGAATTATCCGGAGGAGGATCATAACCTTGTGTCTCCACTCTCAGATGACCTTATGATCTTCTACTATATTGCAGACTACTTCTGCCCCGTCGTTTGTAGTACTAGGTGGTGTACAGTTGCAGCAACCTCTCACAGCTCGAGGCAATGTGAATACAGCCACCAAACACAGGCCTGAACTTCCATGCACGTACAGTGCAAGAGATTTTCACTCCTCTATTGGCCTCTGGCCTGACTGACTCCTGACTGCTGCTCCGACCAGGTTGTCTATGAAGAACGTGGAGTGCTGGAACAAATGAGATGTCTCCTTTCGCCAAACTGCTTCAGTCAACTGTGTATACACAGTCTGCAGTGGAATACACCATGTTCATATATAATCTCACACACGCACACAGCACCGGGGCTGCAGTCGAAATCTTTTCAGTCCTTTCCCCATTGTGTAGTCCTTGTGGCAGGTAACCATTAGAGAACAGTCTGCCCTCACCAGAAAAAACGTGCATCTTGGTTGCAACTGCAAGCAGCTTATTCAGACTGATATGTCAGTTTATTGTTAGGTGGCGTCCCCTAGTGGATGTAGCAAGTATGACAGGAGGCCCGTGTCCACATAGCATTTTTTGCGGGCAGAAAGGTGCTTGCAGGCCACTGGGAAGAAGTGTCTATGCCGTAAAAAAAAACACCCCAAAAAACATTGCCTGTGGGTTTTGTGTTTTTGTCTAGCATGGCCCTTCTGGTTTTAGTTTATACTTATTTCACTGTGGACACCAAACCAGAAAAATATGCTGTTGGTTTCACTCAGCTCATCAGGCCAGTGCTGTGGGGATCTGTATCTCTTGTACCCGCTTGAAGGTGTATCTTGATATGGGCTCGTCTTGAGTCGAGCAGCAGTAAAATCCTGGTTAACCACATGCTATTTTTTTTTTATAAATTCTTCAAATAAAGGTCCTTCGATATTTTGTTATCTGAAAGCTTTTATTATGAAGCAGCAAAATCTGTAAATGTTGGGTTTTAATCCACAGCAGCTTCACACGAATCCTATGAGATATCATAGATATCATAGATAATCCTGTGAGTTGAGATAGTGAGTTAAGTCTCGGCTCTCCGGTGCTCACAGAAAGGTAACCTCTCTTCCATTTTCTTGGTTACTAGCGCCCCTCTCAAAAGATAAAAGATTTTTAACTTGAAACACTCGGAGCGGTCACACAAAAAAGGCAGATCACCCTGAAAAAAGGTATTGGGTGCAGTGCCTTTTCTGTAGGCAGCTGCATCCTGTCACAGGTATTTTCTCCTCACTGGGAGCAACTGAGGAAAGACACCGGTGCTCACAGAAAAATGCTATGTGGACACAGACCCTCTGGAGTGAGAAAGTCCACATTTGGAGGGGGCAGGGTGGATGGATGGCTCTAACAAGCACAGGACTTTCATCTAGGAGACCGGGGTTTCAATACGAATGCGACATCCTACACATCTGTGCGAGGGATGTCACTTCCTTCACATGACATACGTAACATAATTATTTCAACCCAAAGCACGATTTTTTCCAAACCCTAACCAAGTAGTTTAATTGCCCAAACCTAACCAAACTGCGACTGCTTTACAACATAAACCAGTAATTGTCAATCAACCTTATCTGCTGTTTAGGTATGAGGATGTGTTGATTAGAAAGTAGGTTGGAATTTGACATATAATCACCACCATGTTGTTAGAGGTCAGAAAAGAGGGCAAACAGTCAATTATTTTAATTTTCAAGATATAGATTTAAAATATAAGATGTTAAATAATAGAAACAAATAATAACAATAATTGAAAAAAACTCTTATGGACATTATAAAGCCTTCCAAAAAAAAAAAAAAGAGAACGTGTGCATACTGTAGGCTGTGTCAATCACACATCCTACTGAGCGCAAAAATAATTTCATTTTCATTCCTCAGGGAAACAGAAATCAAGTTGCTCGCTGACAGTGAGCAGTGACTCAAGCTGTTCAATAACTGTGTATGGGCTCGACAAGCTTCAAGGTTTTCACAGCGAGTTCTGCCGACTCCAAAAGCCACTAGAGGCAGTTAAAAATGACAATCAGATAAAGGAAGAAGTCAAGGTTCTTTTCTTTTGGTTAAAAAAGTTCCCATTACATGCACACGTCCACATCAGGGGTATCTTGGTTAAAGTGGTCTCCTGCAGGCTCATTCTTTTATTGATTTTGTCCCATCTTTGGTGATAAGAGGTCATTGCTGTAATATTTCTATGCTGTGGAACACAGACACTCACAGTCAAACCCTGGGCTTGCTGTGAAATCTTTTTACTTCAATCTTTTGTTAATGAAGTTTCTGTTGTGCTCATGGCTGTTATCACTGGTAAGAGTAAAAACAAAATTTAGCTTCTATTAACAAGGGTGGAATGTTATCCTATAACATAAAAATAACCTGCAGCAGTCGCAGGGGGAGATTTAGTCATTTTGGGGCCTAAGTCTCACAGCCTCAAGAAAGAAGCTGTTCTGAAGTTTGGTGTGTACAGCAGTGGATACTTATGTATCTCTTGCCAGATGACAGCAGGGTGAAGAGGCTTCCTCTTTTTTTCAGCCCTGCTGGGGGTAACTTTGCTTCATTTTTCAACAGTCTGTACATCACACCGAGCCGCTTGTTTACACTCATGAATTTTGATGCCATTTTATTGTACAGATTTTTAGAAAGACACACATCATTAGCAAAAACAGCAAAGCAAAACAAAACAAAACAAAAACCTCTGAGTTGCATTTATGAGCTGTTTTGTCCTTAGATGTGTCACATTCTAGCAACTTAAATTCCTGCTATTGCAATAGGTTCATTAAACCTGTGCAGACTTTAGCAGCCCCGACATATTGCTAGTTGGCCATAGATTACTGAACCAAAAGATGCAACGGAATCGGATGTTTGTGAAACTGTATGCTGTGTTGGCCCCCAATATGGAGATAAAACTTGGAATATTTACATATATATACATACACATATACAAGGAATATTTGGTGGCCACAGAGTAACTTTTTGTGGCCACCAAAGGCCATGTCTCAACTATGCTACATGCTGACACTGGTAGTTTACAAACTCCTGTCTAGTTGTAATGTTCCTATAACTTTTTTGGCACCAGTAAGAGGAAGGCCCTTTCCTGTTTCAGAATGACAATGTCCCAATGCACAACCTTAGCTCCATACAAAAATGATTTCCAAAAATATAATGGTTTGAAACCAAAGTGGGCGTGTCACATCCACAGATCGTTGTTCAATGCCCTCTGTTGATAACATCTTGGATTACAGTGGTTCTCTTCAAAACTGGTGGAAACACAAGCTGTTTCACTAGACAGCACCAAGGTTCCAAGAATCTTGAATGGAACTGGTCCAGGAACCAGAACTAATGTGGTGGAGAAGGGCCTACAGAGCCCTAAAATCAACCCCATCCGACACCCTTGGGATGAACTGTCATGCCAGGGCCTTATCACCCAACATCAGTGCTGGACCTCACTGATGCTCCCCCTGCAGCCAAGTTCCCAAATCTGGTACAAGAAACTGAAAACAGACAAGTGGAGGCTGTTGTAGCAGCAGATTAACATTCAACGATCACATTTCTGGCTGAGATTTTTGGTTGACTGCATTTTTTGATCATGTAGTGGCTTTTTGTTTAACAGAAATACTTGACAATTAATTATCAGTGGTTTTAATTAATGTTCTCTAGATTGTCTAACTTATTTTAATTGTGTCAGTACTTCAGTCCAGATGTTATTGTTTGTTATTACAGTGGAAGATAAAGACATAACTGTGCTCCCCTCAGCACAGTTAGGTGTGCATACAATATATACTGTATATCTCAGATTGAAATGGGAGAGAGAAAGCAAAAGGGAATAAGACAAGGTCGCTAGCTGACTTATCACTTGTCTCATTACTTGAAACAGCGACTGTCAGCAACTGCGCATCTTCCTGCTGGTCTCGTACATACCCATACTCCAGCAGAAAGGAAATCAGTGGAACTCATAACGCTCCTGGTCCTAACAGCAGTGATGCCACTTGTGTGGAGTTCAATTAGTGAGAAGAAACAGAATGAGGACGACCTCGTCCGTGTAAGTAAATGATAGTACAGAGTATTTTAAAAAGATTCATAATGGTAATAAACAAGATTGGGGTGTAACATATGACATGTAACAGGATTATGTAATTGGAACTGTATTTCAATACTGTAAGAAGTAATCAGATTACTGATACAAGTAGCAGAAATGTGCATTATTACCAGGATTACAATTTTAAAAACATTTTAAAATAAAGAATTATATAGAACACTGCACTGTATGAGTCTCACAACACCACTCTGGTCTGAGTGAAAGCAGCTAATCTTACAGTCAATTCATTATCATGGCCTCGAATGAAAAAATGATTCACTAGGTGGAAATTTCACCATTATTTTGTCTTTAAATCAGAAAAGAGGAACAACATCAGAGTACTGAGACAGTTCTGACTTCAGTTGTGAAAATGATGCGATCATCCAAGAACTGAACATCTAATTTAAAGAAGCAGACCATCAGCTAAGGTTACCTGCACAGATCATCCGCTAAGTTTAGCTACACAGAATAACTGCTAAAGTTAGCTACACAGACCAGCTGTTGTTAGCTCAACCTGTCCATGCTACTACTACTACTTTGAATACATATATATATATATATATATATATATATATTGGAGGGCTTTTATGCCTTTAACTGACAGGAAAGCGGGGAGAGAGTGGGGGAATGACATGTGGAAAGGGCCTTAGGCAGGAGTTGAATTACTGCTGCTGCAGAGGACTCACAGCCTTGGTACACAGGGCAGACACTCTACCAACTGAGCTACCAGGCCACTGTACTACTAATTTTGAAAAATATTTGGAGACTGTAGGTGGTGACGGTGATGGTGTAAAAACCTGATTAAGATTATGTCATTTTACCTAAGGTTTGGGTGTAAAAAAACCTAACGATGCCTAACAAATTGCATTTAAATGTGCATAATTACATCTGTTTTTCTAGGATTAACTGTAAGGATTTATTGACAAAAATCAATAAACCTACAACAAACATAAAACATTGTATTAGGCAAAACAATTTCACCATATCTGGTATTGATATAATCCAAAAGTAATGGAAAGTATTCAAGTAAAATTTTTTAATACTGTGATACTTGGATTAGGTTACTGACTTCATGTTTAAACATGTAATTATTAGTTGTATCGGAATACATTTTTAAAGTAACCCTCCCAACCCTGGAAATAAAGCCATCAGCCTTGAACTAACAGTGTTTTTTTGTGATACTGAGGACACACAGAACATTAGCAAGTAGCAACCACCGATGATGAGTTATAAGTGAAAGCCAATTATCTCAGCGGGGTGCATATTACTGTACCGATGAGCTGTTCGGCCTCTGAAAGTTCTGTCAAGGTTAAAAAACAATGTTTCAACCTTTAGCATGCTGAAGAGAATGAGACAGCAAACAAAAGGAGTTCAACAGGGAGACACACAGAATGCCAAAGAAGGAAGAAGAAAAAAATGTCTGTGAAACAAAAAAAAAAAAAAAAAAAAAAATCTGAGGGAGGGAAAGAGAAAGATGAGGGAGAGAAAGACAGACAGAGCAGGAGAGTGAGAAGGAGAGAAAACACAAAAGTGTGGCCCTCCTGGGTTGGATGCTGACACCAGTGAGGGATTACTGAGGGGAGGAGCGCGGCCATATGGCTGCATGGCAAAGTGGAACCCACGGGGAGGCAGCGGGCACATTAGCTTGCACGGGGCTCTCCATCGCTTCCTCTGCACTGCGGTTTGCGGGACGCACAGGAACATTGACAATGACATCAGGCTCTCCCACCTCTGTGATGGCTCCTGGATCCCAGCTGACACGGCTGGCAAAAGGCCAGGAGGAGAAAAATCACCTGCTCCGCCCCGCGAGCACAGAGTTACTTATGCCACTCAATAATGACCCAGGGACCGCCGCAAAAACAACAAGCGCGATGGTCATGGGAAGGCTGAGACTGAAGCCGTTCACCCGGCGCTCAGTATCGCTGGCCCCTTTCAAACAACAGAGGAGAGAGTCATAATAGCACCACGTTTCACACCAAAAGCGCCACTGTCGTTAAATCAATAAGTCATTACCTTTAATGGGATAAGCACTTTGAAAACTAATTGAAAACAGCTCCATTTACTCCAGCCAGGCCCTTAATGCAAACAATACTGTTGTTGCAGCGAAAAAAACAAAGAAAAAAAAACAGAAGAAAAAAGTGGAGAGAAACACATACGGCCCGGAGTCGAGTGCCTGATAATTTGGTCAACTGTTTCACTTTGTAATACACTCCTTTTTAAAACCAATACAGCCATTTAACCCCGCTCACATTTCAAACAGGACTATAAAGGAGCGGCGTAATGACACCGAACAATGGTTGACACAGACGAGCAGGGCAGACAGTGCCATCGACAGCCATGAGCCTGCACACATTCGACTTGGGGAGACATTTCCGAAGTTTGGGAGGAAGAAGGGATCTGAAACTTCTTACTTAGCAAGGTAATATGATTAAGTCTGAGTGGTTCTTAAGTGATTTGTTTTCCAAGATTTCACAAACAGACCAATCTCGCTGCACAAAATGTGTCAACCGTTTGACCGTTTCACTAGTGCTCCAAACTGCAATTGAGCAATAGTGAGCATCTAAAATGTGTTGTGGCAGGTTTGGAGAGTATTGATTTATATTAGAGAAAATGACTGTGCATTCAATTCCAATCAAAAGCCTCTGTGGCAGGCAGCCAGTTCTGTTACTGGGTGAGAGACACTGTATTAAATGTAAAGCAAATTGAATGCGCAAAGCCAAATATAAACCTTGGCAAGTGTTGCTTAATCAGAAATGGATTCTCATCAACACAGTTACTAAGTGGGATACGTCAGTGGGGTTTTTATAATATGATAAAAAGGTAGAAAGGGATTATATACATGTGTTTTGTTTATACTATCAATAGCACGTCTGAAAAACAGAGCAGATCTGGGTCTCTGAAAGCAGCCGTTGTTGTGGCAGTTATTAGTGGCATCATTTGCAGAAAGAAAGAGAAAAAAGTCAAAGCTATAACAATTCTGCCAAATACTTCACTTAGACATAAAATACAATATTTTTTGGACAAATGGGAAGAATGTCAGACAACAGCCAAGATATTATTATGTGGTCACTATGATAGTTTAAAGGGATGGAATTTGAAATGTGGTTGTATGGGGTACTTGTCCATAGTCAGTGTTTTACTTACAGTAGATGATGGTCGACACTCCGCCAGTTTGGAGAAGCAGCAGGAGTACCGTAGCAGGAAGCTAAACAATGTACTGCTGCTGATAGGGTCAACAACAAAATGTAATTTAGTCACCTAAGAAAAATACGTATCAGTTTAGTGTGTATGTAGAATATTTTTACCGCTTCACCTTGCTGTTAGACAGCCTTTTCTGACGGGAAACCTCCATTATATAATGAAAATATTGCTCTCTCCAAAGACACCAGACTCCATTGGCAAAAACAGTAATTATACCTCATAGAACACAGGAGTTCCTGGTTTACCACAGCCTCGATTAGTTAGTTAGTTTGTGTTATTGTGTGACTTTGGTGTTTTGAAAGGTTACTTCGGATTCACTGAAGTCACACAACAACAGAAACAAACAAACCGATTGACCAGCAACTCCGATATGCCACGAGGTCAAATCACTGATTTTGCCAAAGGAGTCTGGTCGCTCTGAAGGGAGCAATATTGGCTTATATAACAGGGGTTTCCTGTTGGAAAAAACTGTCTGACAGCAAGGTAAAGCTGAGAAAATACTGATAGTGATTTTTGGCAGGTGGCTAAAAAACAGTTTGGTACTCCTCCTACTCCTTTCTGCTTCTCCAAACTATGAGCATGTCAGGCACCATCTACTGCACTTACTATGTACCTCATACAACCCCACGTCAAATCATCTGAACTATCCCTTTAAAATATGTAGGACTTATAGACCTGGGTATAATTTTTCAGGTGGGTTTTATATCACACTTTTTACTGCTGCATAGACAATTTGGTAAGTGAAGGATAATGTACAGTGAGCAGGTCATTATTGCAAAAGAGACCCCAACAACATGAAGGAACCAGACATGAAGCTTATAACATGATTACTTACCCCCCAAAAACCAATAATTTGACCCAAAATACTAGTTTAAAATGATTTTATGGATTTAAAAATTATTTTATTGCTCCTCCGGAGTCTATGATCAGAAATGCATCCATAGCAACAGTCTGTTCTTCATATCAACGGTCCGATATACAGACTTTAGAGTGCTGAAACTGACTAGTCAGAATAGAACATTTAACAAAGCCATGTAATAACCTAGCCTAAGGTAAGGTAGGTGCCATGAAATTCATTTGCCTAAATGATGCAACCAATCAGTGGTGTGTACAGTTTGTCTGATAACGAGGTTAGCCATTAGCCTGCTGGAGGAGGAGATGATCGTGCTGACAGACCAAGTGGAAAGATTAGTTAACAGGTGGGAATCTGGAGGCATCCACAGTTATCCATGAGCACCCCACCCACTGCCACACACACAAGTATGCAAACACTCATTCCATCTCTTGCTTTTTTTTTTTTTTTTTTACACTTGGAAGAATGACATGCCCACATAAATGGGTGAATAAAAGAACGGGGGCACCATCTGTTTGATCCCCGTGCTAATGGAGCAGCTCAATTACGCTTTGACTTTCAGTGGACTGACCGGGACAGCGCACTAATGTTGCTGTGTGCTGTTTATGTTTAACACCAGACACTGAGTGGACATGCTGGAGTGTTGGAAGGCACAAGAAAGAAAGAAGAAAAAAAAAACTCTGAGAGGCTCCTGCGAGGTTGCCAACAATGTGTCACCGGAGGCCTCCGCTCCAGGAACCACTTCCTGTTCTCTTGATGTTCCTCAGGAAATACGACCACACAAAATGGAGGGAAGGTGGCGTGGTGGTTTGTGGATGGGGTAATGGTGGCGGAGGGGGCGATTCGACACTTGTTGTTCTATCCTTGAACGAGGTGCTCAAGCTAAATTGGCTGCGCAAATGGCTAATGTGTATAATGGAATTGAGAGTTGCCCTGCATAAGGGCGTCTGCTAAGCAAATAAATAATTTAATGCAAATCCCAGCATCGTGCCTCCTGCCAATTAAGCTAACCTGTTTTAGCTGTAAGTGATTTTATTACATTAGCATGCCGTAGCTCTGACTGCATTAGGGAGGGTTTAATCAGTCTGTAATCAAATTAGAGCACAAGACAGAAGGAGGAAGTGCCGCGCTTCCACAAAGCACCTTGCTTGCGCACCTGCAGGTCTCATCTGAGAAATCTATATTTAAAATGCTTTTATACATATGTAGTAGCACCATCATGTGGCGTGCATGCATGTATTTTGACATTCTGGAGCATAAAATCCACCTGATTCATTTACGCAATGCAAATGCAACCTGTGACTGTAAAATAGATTTCTATGTTAGCTTCCAAACCTTAAACCAAACTGTGGTTGCTTATGACCAATTTTTTTATTCTTCTGGTGACAAGCGAAGAGGAACTGATTGAAGGAATGCTCCTTTTGTTTTTCAACACTATGTGTATGGCTAACTACATGTCATCTTGTCCCTGTTGATGTTCGCTGTCACATCCAATAAAGCATCACCAACAGGCAAACTGCATTACCGGCGTGATTAACATAACATGCTCATGCAATCATCCGTGTTGCTTCATCACACTGACCGGAGAAAAGGGATTCAGAGATGATCTATGGCTACTTTTCACACAACGTTTCAGAAAATTCACAGTGAGGTAGCTGCTGTGCTTAAGCTGTCAAGGAGCAGGCTCGCAAAGCCTGACAAATCTGCCTCCGTGAGAGTGAGCGCTCAGAAGGCGCTGCCAAAACTGATACCCTCATTGCCTTGTTTTCCAGCTTTTGTTTTTCCTTTGCTTATTGGAAGCCAGGGTTGGGGGGGGCGTTGGATTGATGGTGGGAGGGGGGCGGAGGGGTAGCAACATGAGAAATGTGTTTGCCCTGAAGGCAAAGTGCAGAGAAGAGTCTTTAAAGATTCTGTGGGCTGACAGATGGTAGTGATGGCTGACAGACACTGTCTCACATGAAGGAGATCCGCTGGAGACGAGTTCAATCGTGATCACCTTTCTTCCCATCATTCTCCAATCAAGATAAATAAATAAATAAATAAATGAACAAATGAACGACAGCTTACTCGCAGCCAATTAAATGTGCATAAACATACGTCGAACATACAATCACATGTGTCCACTGTTTTTCCATAGAGTAGAAAAAGACAATCACTGTGAGTGCCGAAACAGGAGACAGGCTTTAAGTGGCCTTTCTCCTCTCACCTCTTTTCCAGAGGAACCCTCATATTGTGATGTGGTTATCATCTGGTGTCAGGTATGTGTGTGTAAAGTTCATCCGTTTGGACTAATTAACTGAGGCCTCCCGTGTCACTAATGAGCATCGTTACAGGTGGGAACATAGAAAAATTTCCACACCTTGACATGTCTTATGACATTTCCTATACCAACATACATTTACGTAATGAAGACGAGGCCATAAGAAGTGTGTATGAGGAAGAACAAAGAAATAAATTGGTAGGTTATGGTGAAATGGGCACTAATGTCAAAGAAGGGCTTGAATGTCTTTGCAGGTGTATTCCAAGCAAAAGGTGTTTATCATCAGTCTCATGCTGACAAAGTCAGCATCACTGATCAGGCACACATTCTGCATTAATTTTAAGTCTAAGTCATGTGAAACAGACAACTTAAACAGTTATTCTGGCCCAAAAATAGAAATTTCAAATTTCACACTACGACTGTAGCATTGTTGTCAGAGAACTGAGTATTTCAACTTAACATCTTTCCTTGAGCTCTGACGACATATTATGGTCATTTTATGATTTATTACGATTTATAACGTTACATTTATCAAGTTGCATAGACTTCAGCCTTGCTGTTAAATGTCTGTTTGGGAAAGAAAATTATATTGATCACGCTGTAACAACTACAAAACGAAACCAATATAGAAACATAAACACTAATGCAAACTGTGCAGACTGTGCCTGGTCAGAATTTATCAGAGCACACCCAGCCAGAGTTTTGCGACGGGTTGTGTGGACTAACATGGCGTCTCCTTTCATAAAAAGCACATTGTAAGAAAACACTCAATTTAGCAGTGTATAAAGGAATTAGAGTATCATGGGAAGTCAGAAAAACCCGCCATGAAATGCCACCAGCAAACGCCTGCTCTCAGCCAATAATTAAGCAATACTGCACGAGAGGGTGTGCATTAACGTCATTATTAGCATTACAGTGACGTGGTTGGGACCGAAACACTGG
Organism: Lutjanus argentimaculatus; assembly: GCA_034769285.1. Classification (NCBI taxonomy): domain Eukaryota; kingdom Metazoa; phylum Chordata; class Actinopteri; order Lutjaniformes; family Lutjanidae; genus Lutjanus; species Lutjanus argentimaculatus. Next base: position 4,304,752 of record JAWZSL010000030.1, on the reverse strand, counting down.
TCCAATTATACAACACGATACCAACAAACTAAAAAATATAATCAAAATGTATTAACATCATTAGGCAAGTTGCTTTAAAAGAATCGCCACTGTTATCTCTGTTTCCCCGGAAACACATTGGGTCTGAGTAAAAACTAGAAAACAACAGAGACGATTTCTTGTCCCTGTTGAGTCAGCAGCCAACTTGAGCTTAACATGAATGCTTTTTAGAGATTGTGGGATTTCCCAAACTGAGTAAATACCACACATATAAACACAAAACTGCCTTGCTAGGTCAATCCTGCTGTGACTAAGATATATGCTGAAAAAAAAATCAATTTCAAATGAACAGGTTTACTGTAGCTACTATGTCCCGCAAGCTTCACATGTATTTTTAAGCTAGTAGCGCCATGTCACTGACTCACCGGCAAAAGCTGATGGAGGATGCTGAACAGAGTTTGCAAACATTTCCAATAACTCCAGCGCATCCACAAGTCAAAATATATTGGACAAAAAAATCCCTTTATACCATAATTGTTGGTGTTTATCCTCTCAAAAACAACATGTTCTCGTTGCTCTCCGTCGCCCACATGGGAGGCCGGACCTTTAGTAACGGGGTGGTGCAGGAGCACCAGCACCAAAAATTATTTTCATTGATGAAAGTTGATCACTGTGGTTTGTTTTCATGAATGAAAACTACTAATGTTTTAGTGATGGGCGTGGTGTGCTGTCATGCCGATATGACGTCTAGTTGACCAATCAGATTGCTCTCAAAAAGATTTTTAAAAGTCTTTAATTTAACTTGTTGAAAGCTGCGGAAGCCTGCACATGTGTGCACCTCTGTAGGCAGCCACTAACATGATGTCATACATTTTTACATGCACTTACCTATGCACTCAGCCCTCTCTCCACCCCTGCAGCCCTCTCTCATGAATTATGGCCTCGCAGTTTGAGAAGTCATTGATAGGAAGGCCGGCAGGAGTAGAAGAGGAGGAGGAGAAGGAGGAGGAGGAGGAGGGAAGTGAGGGTAGAAAAAAAAAAAAAAAGAAAATCAATCGGAAGCGTCTCAATTAATCTGGCGAGTGGCGGATTGATTGCAGCCCTAAACTGGGTAAACAGGATTGTCTATTTAAGGGCCATGATCCCTTAATCATCACTTTAGCTCAAATAGACCAGGATCGCCACATCTGCTGGCCTGGCCTGATGCAGATGCCAGGCCCTCGCCTTTCAACTTCAGCCTGTCCCCCTCCTCCCCTCCGCCCCCCGGCTCCCTCTCGTCCTCCCCTGCTCTTCTACACCTGTGATGGACGGACAAGGCGCATGTGGCCTGGAGCGCTCTCGCCCCAAATTGCCGACGTGGGACCGCTCGGAATGGTCCAACCTGAACCCTGACCAATGCGCAAGCTGGGGCCCCTGGTTTGTGGCTTTGCTGAAATGGCTGCTATCGGGATTGAATACAAAACATGGTATTATGGCTCGCTCAGCTCGCCATGAGGACCGTATTATAAGGCTGCGAGCGGGGTGGATGGAGGAGGAGGAGGAGGGGGTGCGTGCACTTGTGAGCCTGTACCAAAAGCCCAGGCTCTCGCGGCATAACATGAATTACAATGGGGAATGTTTTACGGCGGGATGCAGAGTGTAGAGGACCTGAGGGTGCAGAGATGCAGCTCTGAGAAGATGGCTGGGGCCAGATGAATGGTATACCTCACTCTGAGTGTAGTCATCACCATACGGGAATATCACTGTATCTCCTCCTCCTCCCTCCCGCACTCTCTTATTGTCTGGAGTGCCAGAGTTGCCCAGGCTCCATTCTCTAGAGCCTGATTGAAGAGGCTCTCCTCTCCTCCTCACCGGTTTGATTTACTTAGGCTATCTGTGGGAATTGGGCTGGAAGCTTCCTTATTAAGAGGAGACTGTCTGAAGGGTCCACTGACTGATTGGGCAATTGAAGGCAAGGCACGTGAGTGGAGATACAACAGCTATCGCTATCTCCCACAACACACACACACAAATGCATACAAACACCCCAGTGGTTTATGTATGAGGTCTAGCAGGCACATGTCTGTCACAATTCTTGGTAGCCAGCTTCAGCCCAGTAAACCGGACGGATCTATCTCTATAAAAGGCCCTTAAATCGCTCCCCGGTGGTGAGTAGCTTGCATTCAACGGCTGCTCCCACGCACCCTGTACACGCACCGACACACTTGTGAGGAAAAAAAAAAGAACAACAAAGCTGAGATCTGATCCCGTGACTGAAGACAGAAACAGCTGAAAGACAAAAACCTGCTTCGCCCGTGTGATGTGGACTGTAATGACAGCTCATCATTTACATTTTAGACACAGCCTGCACAATTCCTTCCTAAACACCGTCACATGTTGAGCAACACGGGCTCAAAAGAGGAGGAACAACGCTGGAGGGAGGCTGAACAGAGAGATTCTGATTTTACTTTTTTTTCCCTTTTTTTCCGAAGTCACCCGGCCCTGCGGTCACACAGACGAGCCAGCATGAATACAAAATGTAGCAAATTCCACCACTCTCACTTCATCTGAGAGACAAAAATAAAGCCAGAGAACAAGAAATCTGGTTATGAAGGGGTGGCGGCGGCGATGGTTGAGGAGGGGGGGGAGCGGGGAACGCATTCATCAAATTATCCCTGCCCATTGACGGCTGTCTGTGCCCAGAGGCCCGTCCTCTCCCATATGCGCTGAATACATTTGCGCCGAAGACACCTCTTTAAACAAAACTCCTTCCTTCCTTCACACCAACGCCCGACGTCTTGAACGCACGATTCACAAGACCTGCTCGATGACCTCAATTTGCTTCAGTCTCTGTATCTGTAATAGCCCATCTGTTTCTTCCTACTCATAAGCAAAGCAGCGTCGTCGCAATCTAATATCACGGCACTTATTTTAGACACAACAGATAGATATGGATTGCAGCTGTAACTGTGATTGTGTTTTCGACGAGTCTTAGAACGCAATGGAGCTATAAATAAAAATTCAAAGCGGTTAAGACTTGATACCCTCGGCAGCTAATGAAGAAATGAAGGTGACATATTGTGAGCGTTTGCGGACTTCCTCTGATGTTTCCATGATGCTCCACTGAAAGACAAACGCCGGCTTATCATCCATCTAGCACACGACAGAGCAGGGGTGCATTCATATTCAGCCATATATGCCTCATAAAGATTAGCCTTCATCCTAATCAATTCTGTAAATTATTTCATCATTCAGGGGAAATCACATCAATACAGCCTGGATATATGTTTTTTTTTCTGCAGGTCGCTTGCTATTCTGTATACAGAAAGTCTGCGTGTCATGAATATTTATACTTTTTGCTGATGAATAATGTTGTCTGTTTATCCCAATGAAAAGGACTGTAATGATCAAACAAGATTACCATTTATGACAGTTATGGTTCCCTCCAAAGACTGTGTGAATTATTAATGAGCGCCATTGATTCCTAAAGAAGGTGAGCTGGGTAATTCCATAAGTGCCATAGTGTAGATTGGTCTGTTAGCTCTGGTTGTGCCTCTCCTCCTCCTCCTCCTCCTCCTCACTCCATCTCATCCTCCATTTGTACCTTTCGCCAGTGCGACCAGGGCAGGGTCTTTCCTGTAATTCCATTACTGCTGCTACTATGGCATCCCATCATCCCACAGGACAACTTAGGGACCACTTAGAGACTTGTGCACGTTTAGCTGCGTTACAGTAATGCTGCCAACTGGGCAACAAGCACTATCTATCACTATCTAACAAACAGCAGCTCCGGCTCCAGAGTGTGGATGGATCCGTTTAAAAGACACTTGTGGGACAAAATAGGACGGAAAATGACAGAACAGAACTAAACAGAATACAATAAAATAGAATCAAATAGAATAGAACTTAAGGTTGACAATCAGCATTACATTTACAAATTAAAGACGTAATGACACATGACAACACACAAAATGGCAAAGTAACAGATAACGTAAGGAATGAGCAAATGATACACAACATAATGAACACATAATGGCAAATGAAATGATGTGGAACAACACATAACTACACACAACAAACATTATAACACAACACATTATATCATAACACAACATAAAGTAAAATAACATAAAACAAAATATATATAATGGCAAAAAAACTAACTGAACATGACATAAGGTAAAATGCAAAAGGGCTAATTAAAAAAAGGCATTTTCAATGGAACAGACAATATGGTTATTTACACCCAGAGTGTAAATAGCCACATCGGCTATTTACACCCACATGGCAAAGACAAACCATGATCTTTTCCAAAACCTAACCATGTAGTTTTGTTGTCTAAAATTTACCAAACCGTGACTGAAAACTGAAAATAATCATCTTAAAAAACTGCAACTGAAAACTGAAAATAAATTAATTAATTAAAAAAAAAGAACTGTAAATAACAAATCAATTAAGTCTGAAGACTAATTTCAGACTCAAGACTCAAATCCTAGTTTCCCAGGTTAGGACTGAAGCCCTGCTCTCCCACCAGTCCTGTGCTTAACCCATTCATCACCACAATCTCTTGTCAGCAGAGAATTCGTTGCTCTCTCTCTATATGATAAACTTTACAAAATGACACATCGCCATGCATAATATAACCAAATGACAAAATAATACGACACAGAACAACATATGACATATAATGTTACTTTAACGTGACATAAGATAGCCTAACATACTTAGGTAAACTAGCATAATGACACATAATGACATGCCAGATGACAACATTAAACATGACAAACAATGACAGATGACATAATGGTGCATAACATTATATAACGACACATAACATATGATGATATGTTCTGGCATCTTTCTGGGGCGTTTATGAACAGCTGGGACAAATCCTACTGATTCTACCTTTAATGTGATTGTTAATAACAGGTTAATAGATGTTTCCTCCAGGGAGTTTGGAAATTCCTGAGAAATATTTAAATATCTAGTCTTCTGTATGTATATGTGCATATGTGCTTCAGTATTTCTGTTTTACTGTTGTTATACAATTTTGTTACATTTTTCAGTAGAACATAAATATTTTTATATACTGATTTTCTATTTTTTAATTTCTTTACGCTTATATATTTAGTATTCCTGAATGGGAGCACATGTAATGTGAGCAATTTCCACCAGGCATCAATAAAGTATTTTTGATTCTGATTCTGAAATGATGCATCATTTTAGTTGACTAAATCTACTGCACATTTAGTCCACTAAAACTAGACTAAATCTAAAACAATCAAGACAAACTGAATTCAGAATTTAAAAAAAAATATGCCTAAAATTAAATGGCATTTTAGTCAAAAGACTAAGACTAAAATTAAATCAATATTTGCTGTTAAAATGAACACCAGCATAAAACAAACAAAAATTCCCAAACCAAAACAAAGAAACAAGAAGATGTATTAGAAGTAACAATTTAGTTTACAAGTATATAATATGGAGAAATTAAGCGAATCCTCACATTTGAGAACGTTTAATGAACATCTGTCTGCTATATTTTCTTATAATTCAAATTTTCAATTAATTAAGTGAGTAACTGATAACTGATTGGTTTTCTGTTGATTCATTACGACACAGTGGCACAGAGCAGAGCAGAGCTGAGCCGAGCAGAGGACCTATCAGAGTATAATGGTTTATTTTAGTGCTGTGATGGCTCAGTGGATTAGAGTGTGACCACAGCGGACTCTGTGATGGGCTGAGGAAGTGCTTTTCCCCCCACACTGGGCTCACTGCTGTACTCAACAGATTAGCAGCCTTTGTTACACAAGTGGTGTTTTCTGAGAAAGGACAGGGTGTCTGAGAGGCTGGCTGAGGGCTGAGAGGAGTGTGTGTGTGTGTGTGTGTGTGTGTGTGTGTGTGTTGTGTGTGTGTGTGTGTGTGTGAGAACAGCAGAAAACACACACACAAACACAACAAAGCTCAACGGATCAGGCCCAGATATCATCACCAGCCCACTTTAGAGCGCTCGTTTCTCCCTCCATCTTCCGAGCTCGGACCAAGTCCTCCTATGCCGGCCCGCTTTGGCTTATCGGCCTCACTCATCTCCACCTACGCCGACGAGGGTAAACCGGGCTGGAGGAGGGGTCAAGCGTGGGCTCACCCAATAAACCCGCCTCCCCCTAATCACCCTTCTCTCACTCCTCCCTTCTATCCCTCCATCTCCGAGCCAGAGTGCATAAATCTGCCCTTCTTGACAGCTGCAATCAACAAGGGCCGTAGTGAACCATGCGTAATGGGCGGTTAAGACAGGGGCGTAGGGGAGCGGCAGAATTTACAGCAACAATTATAGCCCCCATACAACGAGATGCCTGGGGGCGGGGAGCAGCTCAGGAAGGGTGGTGGGGGGGTGGCGGGTTTAAGTGAGACAGGTACGTCCCCACAGCCAGCCACTCACAGACAGCAACCGCCTCGCAGAAGAGCCAGAATCAGGTTTCACGCTTACAAATAAGGCTCTTCCTGAAGGGCTGAGGTTCCACCTAGAACCATTTGTTTCTGAAAAACCCTTTTGTCAAAGGGTTCTTTGTTAGACTGAGGGTTCTTTTAAGAACGCTTTTTATCCAAAGAAGCTTTTTTGAAAGAGAGAGTTCCCCAACGATTGTTGAAATCCTTGAAAAACTCTTTCCTCCAGGGTTCTTTGTACCACAAAATGACAGGGTTCTCAGTAGGAGCCCATTAGTGGGTTTCTTGGTAAAGCTGTTGGAATATATTGGTTCTTGTTTGCAGTTTCCGGATAGAACCCCCAGAGAGAGTTCTTGTTGGAACCATAACTGTAGAATCTCTCATACAGGAGTCTGGGTGAAACTCATTACATCATAAAAGGGTTCTCTGGAGAACCTCTAATAGGGGGTTCTAAGTATAATTTATAAAAGGTTCTACCAGGGGAAAAAAAAGGTTCTCTTATAGGGACAAGGTGGAGAACCCTATATGGTTTTAATTATCACTTCTATTTCTAAGAGTGCTTGATAGCGTCCTTAGAAGGTGGAAAAGTTCTGGATAGAACCCCCAGAGAGGGTTCTGGGTGGAACCACTACGCCATACAAGGGTTCTTTGTAGAATATTTAATTGGGGGTTCTCAGTGGAACCTTTAATAGATGGTTCTAGGTGTAACCCTTTATGTTGGGTCCTAGGTAGAAACCTCTGAGAGGTTTCCAGGTGAATGGCCAAACCAGAAACCAAAAAAGGGTTCCCCTATGCAGACAAGGCAAAGAACCCTATGTGGTTCTAGTTAGCAGCTTTATTTCCAAGAGAGAAGAGAGGACCATAGCGGCACAAAAAAATAATGTGTAAGAGATAAATGATGACAAGTGTGAGGAGAATACATGGATAATCCTTTTCAGCGGGTGCTAATGCTACACGTCTCTCTTTCCTCTGCGTGTACTGTATCTGTGCTTTTGACCATATTACTAAAAAATCCCTCACACACACACACACTCATACGTGCACACACACTCGCTGCACCAAGTGACACGAGAAAAATGTGACAATATTTCAGCACAGTGTGGAGCTTTTCATATATTTGCCTGACCTACTCCACTAATTCATGTATCTGTGGCCCTCTCTGCATCCATCCATAACAAATGGCACTATACACCGTTGGACACGACCTGCGGATATATGTGTGCACGTGTGCGTGTGTGTGTGTGCGTGCACGCGTTACCAACGGATGCTTTTAACGATCAGTCATTTTAATCAACACGTGACCTTTTAAAAGCCATTATGACAAACAGATCAGCCATGAAAGCCGGTGACCTGGTGTGTGGCCCCGGGACGTCAGGCCGCTGCTTCCCAACATGACCCCTCCCCCCCTGCCATCGCACACACAAATACACACCCAGGAAGTCCCGGAGCAGACCCTGCACAGGATCAGGACACCAGTGAAACCACAACACTGCAATCTACTGAGTCAGGATGAAAACATTAATCACACCTTTTTCTGTAGTTTGAATACAACCTGCTGACGTGTTACTAAATGCAATGACAAGAAATGGTAATTGGACTCACCTTAATAATATTTTTATTGCACAGGCGTCAACGTGAGGTAAAGTGAAATAAAATACCTTCTAATTAGTGATTCAATGTGCAAATTCATTTAGTTTCAATGTGCGGAGAAACTAACAATATCAACGTTCAATTTCAAATCTAATTTTTCTGCACTACATATTGAATTACTGAACTGCGTGGGGAGGGATTTGGTTGTGGGGTAGGCTGGGGAGGGGAGGGGAGATAAACACTTGGTCATTAGTTCTAAACAAGGACTGAGACTCATTAGGATTCACCGAAAAAAAAGGGGGAAAAAAAAGTTTAGATAAACTTTAGGGGAGAAAAGAGAAATTGTAATTAGACATGAAAAATATTCCCAATAATCAAATCACATTTTGTACTCGGGGCTTTGAAATTAAATTAACTGAGTTCATATACTGGTATATCTCTCAGCCACTTTCTTCACTCTAAAATGTGTTGCCGGAACACCAGTCCCCAGAGACTAGATAGGAATCTAATTAACTAAGATCAATATTACTCAGAATTTTCTCTGTCTTTCCAGCTCTCCAGCTACTTGTGTCTCCTTTGTCTGCCAGTCTGAGGCTCAGATGAGTTTTATTTCTGCAAATGTGCTCAGTATGTGGAGGTCAGCACATGAGCCAGCGTCTCTGTCTGGGCCACGCAAGCTACAAATACTGTATGGCTCAACCTGTTTCCCACCAAACTATGTCTACAATAAGAGGCGACACAAGATGTTTTTTGCTTTCAAATTTAAAGGGGAATTAGAGCAATTGTGCATGCAAAATGGGTACTGCAGTCGAAATAAAGAGTTGGAGCCACAGACGTGGTGAATTGTCAATAACAAGCAATGACCAGTAAGTTGATCAGCTGCTTATAAGTGTCAGTTGTCTCTCAATGTGAAGTTAAGCTTGTTACCCTGAAAACAAAAAACAACTGTTATAAAAATACACACTGGTCTTTGAGTTAAATGGCTTCCTGTCTTCTTGCCTGCCAAACTCCATTCACATTTTGCTCAATTTAACCGATATCAACATTTACTCTTTCTACAAGATTATTAATGATTTCTTACAACTCATAAACAGACATTTACTCATTTGGTGAACATTCGGCATTGATTTGAACTAATTAATATGAAACGGGCATACAAAATCTGTTATTCAGGCCCGGAATAGAAATTTCAAAAGAGGGCAGCGTGGCTGCAGTGTTGATGTCAGAAAAAAGCAAGTATTTCAACTTATCCCTGATGAAAAATCGTGATCATTTTATGATTTCTCCTTTAATCCAAAAGGTGCATTCTTATGCATCTGTGTTTTTGGGATCGCACCTTTTTTAAACCATATGGCTGAGCAGACATATGTGTTAAAGAGGGATGAATGGATTCTGGTGGAGCACCCTTGCACAGGGAAGCCAAACGTGCTGATTCAGGTGAAAGAAGTGAGATTTGGTGCAGGGAGAATAAGATCCCTCAGCCATATGCCGTGTACAGATCAGTGGTTGGCCTTTTCCTCTCACGACGGTTTTAGATTAATTACGATCATCACGTCTTGAGCCCGGGCCCCATAAATCACATTGACTTTAAAATAATGTAGTAAAATAATATTCCATATATGGCATCGCTAGAAATTCAACACCATTATCGCACATCTTCAGAGACGAGGGAAAATTAGATAAAATGTGAACCTCCTTATAAAATCTTGTCTCTATGCTGAAGCATAAATAATTACATTTCTAGTAAATGGCCGGAGGTTGAGAGCCACTCGGAGCAGGGCGACACAGCCGCGTGTACATGTAAAGTTCAAGCCAAGTGTAAAATGGGGGTATGTGAGGTGCAGAGCACTACCCCAACAGCGCTGGCGTCCATTGAACATAAATCCACTCTGAGGAAATCTACAAGGCTGTCTATCAACAAGATATGTTGGACTGGACACAAATCCTCTCAGTCATAAATCTGTAAAGGCAGAGAGGGACAGCCCCTCAATCAAGAGTCAGCGCCCGTCAACATGTCCCCCCAGGTGAATGCAGCGCTCACATGTGTGTGGATGTATATAGCCATTTCTGCAAATGCTCCCAGCAGCCACCCTGTACTATACCCTACAGCCAGTGTCCCTGCAGGTCAGTCCGCTGTGATCTGTTCTGCCGAGGGATATGAATGCTGACACTTTATTGACATGATGTGTCGTTCTTTCTATATTACGGAACCCCCAAAGTCCCAAAACATGATCGGGCTCCATAGTAAATGCAGGTCTACTCTTCGTTATAGTGCTGCACAGGTTTAGTCCCCCTAATTAACAGGGAAGACGTGTTTGTGTTTATTTATGTATAGTTTTGAGCAATGCTATGTAAAGGGATAATATACAGTGAGTGACTCATTATTGCAAATTAAACCCAAAAGGACGATGCAGGATCCCGACATGAAGTGGAGGGGTCTTGAATCACATTATAGCCCCTTTTTACATGGCTACTTACTGGAAAAAAATGTTAAAAAAAAGACACAAGATTAAAAAAATAATAATGATTTAAAGCTACTACAATAACATTCATGTTTTGTTTGGAGTTTACAGTGCTTCCATTGTAATAACCACTAATTAATACATCAAAGTTATCTGAATAAAAATCCTCCTGCTCACTTTTGACTGGCTAGCGTACTAAGGTCTCTTATTCCAGTTCTACAGAAATAACAGACCTTAGAATATCGTAACTGACTTTGATTGGCTGTGTAATAAAATCATATATATATATATATTACATACACACACACACACACACAAAATATATATATATATATATATATATATATTTTTTTTTTTAAGAATTTGTAGCAAACGTGACCATGTTAAGCGGTCAGGGTTGCCCTGGAACCAGACGAATCTGCAAGCTCATGCTTCATTTGCTCTGGCAGGTATATCTGGTCTCTCTGATCTGCTGAGACCATTTATAGCTGTTTATCTAATAAGGGGCAGGTTTGAGAACACATTAGAACTTGAACTGTGCTTCCACTGCATGGTATGGCTTTTGCTTCCAGGTACTTTCCTCAGTTTCTTTTTCACCTGCGGACAGTACCCTCTCGACATCCTAGCTAATTATCATAATGACACAGCATGAAAGTGCATCCTTAGCGTGACACATACACAGGAATAGGATGGCTGTGTGTCACAGCAAAGAGACAAACTTTGTTTAGTCTGAGTGTTGGAAGTGCTACACCAGAGAAGAGATGACAAAACTACTGTGGTTGCTCCGCCTCACATAAGGAGCGATTCTAGTAATGATTGTTTGACCAATCCACCGTCTAGTATTGGCTCAGCTATTGAGCTATCAGTAACTGCTATTGTAACAGATAATATGAACATTATATGATAATATGAATTCATAATATGAATCTGTGAAAATATCCTGATGAAATTACTTTTGGATGCTATAATTCCTGCTTTTACTTATTACAAATGTTCTGTTTTGTTCTTTAAAGTCTGTAAGACCATTGTTGCTGTGTTTTGATTAAGCTCTCATACAGTAAATAACGGATCATTGATGGAATTTGACCCATTTTAAACCGATGCAGTCGCCACTGCGGGAGAAATTCGTGATAAGAAACATCTAAAAAAAAAAAAGTCTGTAAGCTCCTACCCACATATTGGCTGTTGAAACACATTTAAAATGACTGTAACACACCTGTGCATAATGGTTTATGCATAAGAATCTGTAACTTATCTTCATGATATTAATAAACAAATCAGTTGTCATGTTTTTTCTTATTCTCATCTGGTCACTCTCGCCTATACTCATAAAATCTGGAGCAAGTAACTAATGTTTGCGCCTATTTATTTTGAAAGATCAATGGCCAACGATGAAACTCCAACACACCAACAAATGTTTAACTTCATCAATCAGTCAGTCAGTGACAGACTTTTTTGGAGGGCTGGCTCCCACTTTGCTGCAGTCCAACTGAAAAGAGACAAAGGTCAACAGTTCTTGTCTTATGTGGTCTGTTTCCTGCCACCTCCATCTGAGGTGAGATTCAAATACAAGTCAGACTCAGGTAACAGCACTGCTGCCATCTGATGTTGCCCCACATAGACAGTACCGATCTAGATTGAAAAAGTGTGACACTTTGCAGCATATTTTCCAGACTGATTACAACACTTCAATCTGAATAATATGAGAAACGTTCATTAGGCTCGGAGCACTTATTAGGATTGCGGCAGTGTGTGTTTTTTAGCCTCTAACAACAGTTCGGGCGTCTGCTCCTGCGGTGACAGCACAGCACCTACAATGTAACAAACAGGAAATGTTTGCTGTCTGCTTCATTTCAGAAACACTGATGCCGCCTGGGGAAAACAAAATGCAAGCAATGTCTGTTTGTGTTTGCGTATGTAGTGTACACAGGTCTAACACAATATTGCATAATGTCTTCCTTGCAAATAACTCCATTTGAAACGTGATCCACCGCATTGCACACATGTCATGGCGTGCATAAAAATCACACTGATTGGGAGTGACTGCAGGGAGGCGTTTTACATCTCTGTCCACTGTAAAACGGTGCAGCGGCTTGTAAAGTTGTAATTCCTCTGTGTTGATTGTTATTTTTAGGAGCAAAAGGATAAAACCCGGCAACGGAGGAGGACACTGTTTACTGATTCACGCCCATGGATTACTTACACAAGTGTCATTCATAACTGTGATTTAGTTTGTGTCGTTTTCAACAGCACACAAACTCATGCATTTGTTGAGTACAAGTAAAATTAGAGGCTTTTCCTTGTCCTAGGCTGTTGCACCGGGGGGACTGTAAAAATTGATTAGTCATCGTTTCACTCCTGATGAGATTCCAGCACTTCATTCGATGGGAGAGGGGAAAAAAAGTGTAAGGAGTAAAAAAAAACAAGCGATGTAGATTCCTGCCTTCCTTCCCCAGAGCTCTTCATTTTTTTTCATCCTCATGGGGATCATAGTTTGGACTCCCAGTCTTAAACAGGAAAAAAAAATGTATTTCTGGCTTAACATAACACCCACATGTTCTCACTGTCTGTAATTCTCCTAAGCATCTCAAACAACAGATAAAAGCACGGAGGCATCAAACAAGTAACATCCCGTCAAAGAGCCCGTGGCCATGCAGGGTTTGTTTTCAGGCCATTGTTCTGAAAGAAGAACTCTTTATTTCTGGAGTACAATCCTCACCCCTCCCACCATCACCAACCACCACCACAACCAACTCTCCTCCTTCACGGGGAGTCTGAGCAGTTCTGTGCGTTCAGCACATTTCAGCACAGTGGATATTTGAAATGTCAGGACATTTACTCTGCTTATGTGTGGTAGATCTGAACTTCCATACTGCTAGGCACATTCCTGAACGGGCCACATGTATTATTCATTCTGGGACGTATACAGGGGCCAGTGCACTTGACTTTGTCAATGTTCTGTAAACACATGCACTAAATTATTGAGGTGTGTAAAGGAGGGCCTGTTGCTTGCAATGGTGGGAACGGTGCCATGACAGGTTGGATGGGCAGTAACGAGGAGCTGCGTAAGCACCCCCAGACAGCCATTAAAAATGTATGAATCGCCATCTCCCTCTGGCCAGGCAGAAGATCATCCCACCACCCACAACTTCAGCTCAAACCCCCCCCAAAACAAGTGCAACAAGATACAGCTGCCAGTTCACTCCTGTCACCTGCCTGTGCCACATCACTGTCACCTCCATCAGCTGGGGATGGAAAACGGCAACTGTCACTCCTTCACCATCAGCTGTTAGATTCTGATACTGCGGGGTCATTACACCGACACTGATGTTCACAGAAAATACCCTGTGCAGCTGGCAATCACTGTAACTGGGGCGCCGTAAAGAAATAAAGATGATATCCACCAGTACAAAATCACCCAGCCTCACGTGAATCACCTAGATCATGTTTTTCTGACAAGTGTTTGTTGAAAAGATCCTCAGTATGATTTTTCTAATGGTACACAGTCCAATAGATAGTAATTTCCTGATGGTCTAATTGGTCCCGGGGGGAGTTTTGTCTTCATCTATTATGAGGAGACCCACAGGACCTTAGCTTTATTGGATTTATGACAGCAGAGAGAGAAAAGATACTAAAGGTATAATTTATTAACAGTTTCTCTTTTTTTAATTGAGCTGTGTAGTGTAGCTGCTTCCTCCTCAAGGTTTCTTATTTCTGCTAAGAAGCGAAGAGAGCCATTCTGGTGGGGGTCTCGACTAACAGAAACAGGAGCTCAAGATACTTAAAATAATGAAGACAAACAAGTGTATTGATGAATTGGAGGACCTCCTAGTATCTCATTGATTCAAGGGATTCTGATTCCAATTCTGCCTACTACAAACAAGTTGGGATGCTGGGTAAAATGTAAATAAAAACAATGAAATGATTAGCAAATACTTTTTGACCTACTTTAAATTGAACACATTGCAAAGACAAGGCACTTAATGTTCAAACTGAATAACTAGACTAAATATACACTTATTTTGAATTTGTTGCCTGAAATACGCTCCAAAAAACATTGGACAGGGGCATGTTTACTGCTGTGTTTCATCACATTTTCTTTTAACAAAACTCAGTTAGCATTTGGGAAGTGTTGCCTCTAATTGTTGACGTTTTGAAAGTGGAATTCTTTCCCATTCATGGTTGATATATGATTTAAGGTGCTCAACAGTCCAGGGTATAGACTGCTGTATTTTGTGCTTCATATGGTCATGCTGTGCAAAATATATCTTAACATTGTCTCGCTGAAATAAGCAGGAACATCTCTGAAAAAGAAGTCATCTGGACGGCAGCATGTGTTGCTCCAAAACCTGTATGTATCTTTCAGCATTAATGGGGACTTCACAGATGTGGCAGTTACCCATGATGTCATGGGCACTAGCACAACCTCATACCCTAACTGACACTGTTTTTTTTTAATCCTTTAATTTAGCACTGGTAACAATCTGGATGGTCTTTTTTCCTCTTTAGCCCGGAGGACACGACGTCCATGATTTGTGAAAACAATCTGAATCTCGTCGGACCACAGCACACTTTTCCACTTTGCGTCAGTCCATCTCAGATGAGCTCGGGCCCAGAGAAGTCTGCAGCGTTTCTGGATGTTATTGATATATGTCTTTCTCTTTGCATGGTCGAGTCTTAACTTGCATTTGTAGATGCAACAACAAACTGTGTTTACTGACAACAGTTTTCCAAAGTGTTCCTGAGCTCATGTAGTATCTTTTATACCATCATGTGGGTTTTTAATGCAGCGCCGGCTGAGGGGTCAAAGGTCACAGACAGTCATTGTTTGTTTCAGCCTTGCCCCTTACATGCAGAGATTTCTCTGAATCTTTTAATGATATAGATTGTAGATGGTGAAATCCTTGCTTGTGAACAACTGCCCTTTCAAGGATGCCCATTTCATACCCAGTCATCACCCACAACTTTCTCAGCCTTTTTTTGCCTCTGTCCCAACTGTTTGACACATGTTACATTAAGTTATTATCAAATATCTTGCCTTTGTAATGTATTCAATTGAATACAAGTCAAAAAGGATTTGCAAATCACTGCATTCAGTTATTTTCCCAACATTTTTGGAATTGGGATTTGTAGTTCTCATTGATTCCTGGTTCTGATTCTTGGTACATCATTGAAGTAAGACTAAACAAAACATGCTGAGAGCAAACAGAAACTATATTTCTTCTGCCTGTCATAAACAAGTTATTAATGTCAAAAGTGTTTTGGATTCCTTTATGTTTACATTTGTTTTTACTAGAGTTAGACGTGCTGGATCATTCTGACAACGAGTGGGGAAGTAATCACGTTAGACAGACTTCTTCTCTTAAATAAAATAATTTTTGTGACATGATTAGATTTCAATGTATAACTTTGCTTAGCCAGACTTTCTTCTGTCCCAGCCCTAGTCTGCCTTATTGCAAAAAATAAATATGTGCTTTGATGCATGCATAACTGGTGATGTAGTTCAGTGTTTTTCAAACTGGGGTCCAGGGACCAGCAGGGCTCCTTGAGTGGGTGGCAAGGTGTCTCCAGCAAAAGGAAGAAAAGAATAATTTAACTTTAATCACATTGTTTGGAAGTTGGGACAACAAGGGAAGAAATATACAGTAATCTGAGTTTGATCATTGATTGACTATGAAGACTTTATTATCTTCAAACTTAAAAAAGAGGAGGCGATTCCTTACAACAGAATACTCTAAAATTAGTGATCCATGGTTTTATGTGCATCTATTGTGGGGATCCTTAACATGAAATATTTTGGGACGCTCTGATGTAGATGAAGGAGCAGCACGTTGTCTTTTAGGGAACAGGGAGTAGACTTAAAAAAGATATTTCTTCACAAACTAGAATGCCACTTGGAGAGCACAGACCTCTACCAGGGCCAACAGTCCACTCTTGATATGCAAATCTGCAAGCGCAAACTTCACGGTCAATTTCATTGCCTGTCCTCATGAAGCATAAAGAATGTTTTTACTTAATATCTCTGGTGGAGTTTAATGCAGACAGTTCACATTTGATTAGTTGCATGATATGTGAGTTTGAGGAAAAAAAGCAGTGTTACAATTGTAACGATTCTCCCTTGAAACCACTGTCCCCGAGTACTCCATTAGGACTGATTTCTGTGTGAAGTTTGAGCAGCTACATGTGTCTGTCTCAGAGAATTACTGGTATTCATGAATGTAGATTAACAAACTCGCTAAAACTCCATTCGGGAGCTGTGCCCTGCCATATGGCCTGGAAGATTGCTGCGACAGACATTTTCTCATGTAACACTGAAGTCACCGGTGTACTGCTGCTAACTGTGCTGTAGCTGTATCATTAGCTATTTAGCTCAGTTAGCAGTCCTGTTAGACTGGGCTAGTCACTAAGAAAATCTCAGGTTGGGGGCAGCCCTCATGTTTTGTCACTGTCTACTGGATTTTAAGATGTAGGGCATTTATTCTGCCGAGGCCAAAGCCCCATCTCGCAGTGTTGACAAATGCGAAACATAATATGGATCTGCATGGATTAGGTTCTTCCTTGGCCCATGCTACACCCTTTCACCAAGTTTTATGAAGATCAGGCCAGTAGTTCTTCTGTAATCCTGCTGACAAACAGACAAACAAACAGCACTGAAAATATAACGCTCTTGGTGAAATTAAATTACCAATTCTTATCAATTTGGAGCCAGTTCCAAGTCAAAAAATGGACATCGATACCCAACCCTACCTGCCAGAAACATTAGAATTAAAGCCTGTATACTCTATTCCCACCATGAATCTCAGCCTTGTGTTAACCCTCATAAATAAAACAACGGCACAATCACAGACTCCACCTTAACCTCTCCCATTGACAATATCTGCAACACTTGCCTAACTCATCTCCCAGAGGACCTTCCCTCCTCAGTCTCTCATTGGCTCTTGGGTGTGTGTGCCTGAGGACCAAAAGTCAAAAGGCAAAAGCCAAAGCAATTAAAAAAGCATCTCCTCCCCTGAAGAGCAAGGTTGATCTGCAGCACCACGACGGGTCCCTGAGGTGCGCCATTTAAAGCTGAAACCCCATACACTCCGACACTGTTAGGCCCTGCCATTAAGGCAATCTGTTTTGTAAAAGGATGGCCATCATAATTTATCTGTTTTTAAGCTGCAGTTGAGTACTTTTCCACATCCATCTTGGCGCGCATTAGAATTTCAAAAGCATCTGTGAATCAGGGCTGGAGACTGGCTGAGATGATTGCAGTGGTTTTCTATAGTCTCCTGTGGCGCTCTCCCTGACCCCGACTCTGTAATCTATATTTTCAGAATAATACAGAGAACCGGAGATGTTCAAGGGCATAACCCTCTAATCTACTCTACTTGCCATGTACTTGGAATGTCCACAACCACTCTTGAGCTTGGAGAAATAAAAGCTGCCTATTATAACTGGCCTCAATGTACCGTGGCACTTCATGTATCAAATGAAATGCTTATAACTGCAAAAAAAATGTGACAGGTGTGACATCATGCGCACACGTGAGAAGAAAAACACACATGCACACATTGCATGTGACAGGAGCAAACACAAGCCAGGAGACAGACAAACACAGAGCATATGCTCCTTCCACAATGATCAGTGACCTCCCAGGCTCGCAACACAGTGCTAAATGAGCAACTTTCCTCTGTGGAGTAGTCAATAACCACACAGCCACAACGATCGTGTCAGCGTCCAGCCTGGCCAACATCCCCCGTAATTAATTAGTTCATGTCTCCTCCGCTCAGAGAGAGGGAGACAGCACAAGGCATATGTACTCATCCATTACATGTGCTATCCAGGGGTCAGTGGCCCTGGCAGGAGCAGTCGGCGAGAACGCCTGCAGACTTCAACCCCGGCCCATTTTAGAAAATTGCCTTTTGGGTTAAAAAATCGTGCCTCTTGGCTGCTGTGTCAGTCAAAGACAATTTGATTAATATCAATCAGCATTAGAAGACAGCGGATCTATATGCCGGAGGACAACTCATCCACAAGCAACACCAGCCGGCCTGAGTGGAGCCTCTGGGCTCAGGATGGTTGGAGTGAAGCGGCGGGCAAATCCCTTCAGTCTCAGAGAGCAGGCCTCGCTTCTCCATCTCTGTCTCAGTTTTTTTCACTTCTTTCTTAACTCCAATCAGTCCTGCCTATCCCCACATCACCATCCTGTCATCTCCACCAATACCAATCCCACTGCCCCAGCACAATACCCCCCCACCGCCCCCTAGACCCTCTCTGAAAGTCTCATATCACCCTATGTGAAAAACAAGCCCTATCTCTGGGTGGGGTGGAGTAAGGGGGGGAATCAATCTCTGCTCGCTCTGTGGAATCCCTGACCGTCGGATACCAGGAGGAGGGAGGAGGAAAAGGGGGGGGTGTTCGGTACATCAGTCTTCCCTCGGTCACATGCTGCCTTTTTGACTTTGTGCTGAGTCAGGATAAACACTAAAGACAAAAGCCGACCCCCCCGATCACTGAGCATTCCCTTTATCGATTCCCACTGCAGCCACCCTCCGCGTCCGAACAAGGCGGAGGAGCGCGGCACATCTGTATCAATCTGTACATTCCTATAAGTCTGCACTTTGAGCATCTGCGTTGTCTGTGTGGGGTAGCATTTTAATCAAGGCCTGCACATCAGATTAATGGAGAAATTTGATAAACGTCTCCTATTCGCAAGCGGAATTTTGCCAACTCAGGACTTCAGCTCCGAGCAATGGGAAATGAAGAATTAGAGCGGAGATGAGAGAAGTGAGATGTTTGAGGTCATCTCTTTAAAAAATGACTTTTAATCAGAATTAAAACCGTCTGCAATATCCCAGTGATGATTTCATTACCGGGGAATCAAGATGTCATCCATTTTGAGGACAGGACGTCAGAAGTTTTGAGGCTGGATCGCGGGTGGCTTTGCGAAATTTGCAGCAGCTGCTAGCAGAACTAGTCCCAGTCATCAAGACAGACGAGACAGGTCTCATAAAATATTCAGGTTTTAAATTTTCCCTCTGCAAAGTGAGCCCGCACACGTTTAATTTTTTAATGAGCATTAAATATCCCCAACAAAAACTAATTGACATCCCTTTAACTATCAGGGTTAAGATTATGTATAGTAATTGAGTTCAGCAACCGTATCTGTATAAACCTGTAAAAATGTCTGCATCTGCATGTGCCAAATAATAAAACCTCACCGTGACCAAGAGTATCATAAGTCAAATGTGAGGAAAAGACAGCAAAGAAGAATTTACTGCAAAACACAGAAGCCAAGAAATGAAAAAAACATGAAATCAGTGACAGACGCTTCCTCTGTGTACAAAAACATACCTCCATTTTTCATTATGGCTTAAATGGCTGCACACAACACTGGGGGGATGGCAAAGTTTCATAACAAATATAGATTGGTTGTTTTCTTGCTCTCTTTTGACATTGTCACAAAGCTGGGATAATATTGATGGTGAAATTATTCTATTTATTAAGTAATCTTTGTGAGGCAGGGTTTCAATCGTACGCTGGTTCCACAGGCAACCAAAGTGGCACTTTGCGGGCACATTGAACCGTGTCACCGCTAAGCGAGGCTGACACATCGGGAGATGAAAGTCTTGTCATTCATTTACCCGTGACAACCTGTGTATGCTAATGTCCAAGCATCTTTAGCTCAAGAGGGAGGACAGTGCCATGTCGGCGCATGGTCGGGCCTGAAGGGAAATCTGCAGGGACGTACAGTGCAGCCCTGACGTGTGCCTCCTAACAATGGAAGTCACTGATAAAGCATGCAGGTCGTAGTGGTAATGCATGCTGCATTTATGATCTGGATTTTTAGACATGTGCCACTGCACGTGATAAAAGATGCTCTGTAGCGTTTTATTATATTTTGTTCAATCTGACTTTTATTACCTTTGTTAAGGAAGTTATATTATTCAGTCTCTTTCATTTATTATCTTTTATTTACTGTTATTAGTTAGAAGTATATCAGAAAAAAATAAGGCTATGACAAAAATTAATATACTTAAACATTAGTGATACCTTTTTGGACGTGTGATCAATAATTAAAGGCCTGTCTCTTTCAGACTTCTCTTTTTTACTATCGACATTTGAACAACAACATCATCACTTTATGTTAGCTAGAAACAAATATCTGTATCCAGATTTGGACTTTCATCATTCTAGAGGTAAGGCCGCTTGGCCTTTGGTCTTTTCAATTTCAAATCCATGGAAGTAATTAAATAAATTTAAGGGTGAAGAATGATTTACTTTTTTTTTTTTTTTTTTCTTCCTAATTTGTTAACACTGGTTCAGTTAACGTAAGAACAGGAGCATTGGAATTAGTATCTCAAAATTATGATCTTAAAATGAGAGACTTTCTCAAAATGTCATTAGGCTAAATAATAACAAGAAAGTCTGTCATTATTTTGAGATAAAATGTCTTTATTTTGAGATAACAAGTCATTATTTTGAGAAACTTTCTCATTATAATGACTATGGCTGCAAAATCGGATTTATTTTGAATTTGAGTGTGTTTGTAATATGCAATACAATTAGTGGGAAAGATGATATTTGCAGCACAATTTTCATTTTCACTGAAAAAAAATCGTGATGATGTGAAAACAAATGTTTTCTTACATCTGGAGAATAATATTAGTAGGCGAGGACATCTTTACAGCACTACAGTACTTCATTATCACCCTATTTTGTCTCACTTTTTTTCTTCATCGACAAATTTCAGGGCTCTGTGATTTAGATATTGCACTGGGCCATACTGTGGTTTTGATAATATTGGGATCAATTGTGCAGGATCTTATTTTTTTTTCTCATCACATTGACAGTAATAGAATGACGAGGAGCATACATATAACATGAATCTATCTGTTTGTCTCTGTTAACAGGAACTCAATCTATTGTTTAAACCACAGAATTGTAGAGAATCATTAGGCTTCATGATCAAATAAAGTTTATATCACGTCGACACTTCTGTCCATATTCACACTCGTCCTGAGCACTCGCTCTCTGCTGTGAGTCTGTATCACACTTAAACAGTCCAGTTTTCCAGTGGTTCATACCAAGCACCAAATCAAACTCTCCACTGGTTATGTGTGGTTATGTGTGCAGCATTTCACATTATGTTGCCCGGTTAGAATCTCAATAAATGACACCGGTGTCTAAAAACCATATTGACAGAAAAGAGGCAAAGGAGAAAAACAGCAAAATCAGCTGGAGGAGTGTGAGCCACTGTGGCCGCAGGGCAGATCATTTTTTTGAGGGGCATAAGGCCAAACTGAGGGGAAATTCCTGCCCTGTCTGTATCATTGCTATGCAGCGTATGGATGCAAGCATGTTGCACAGATTGCGTGTGCACCTGTCTAAGATCTGAACACAGTGCGAAGCAGACTACATCCAGATGTGGTCAAGCAGAGCCGATCACATTCCAATTAACACAGCTACACCTTGCATCGACATGCGTTTTTCCTTATCTGGATAACCAGGTGTAAATGGGGTCTATGTAACACATGTCCACAATTCAGTCGTGTTGAGCCAACATATTATTTCAGTGTGTGCTTATTTTCAGGATACATATGCATTTAGAAAATAAAGAGGATGTTGCAGCCTTGGTGGAGGTCTGCACACTCTAAGCGCACATCACATCGTATCATTTCAAAAAACAAAAGTTGCTCCTGAACTCTGCCACAACAACTTCTCTCATAATTAAAGACAAAAAACATGTAAAAGGACCAGTAGCCGTTGTGTACAACAACTAATCCACATTCATAGCAGCACAGCTAACATAAGGCTGAAACTACTGTATGCAATCACAATTCCTGCACTCTAATCAAATTGTGGGTTTCTCACAATTCATTGTTCATTGTAATTGTTTTATGCCCTAATGCAATAAAGCAATTTCCCTGCTGTATACATTCCAGTTACACAACACTAAAAAGAAATGTAGAGGCTGCACAAGTGGTGTTGTGATGAGTTTAAGTGAACCAACACTCCAAATGTATGTAATTATTTATTTATGCTAAAATGCATATGCTATTATTGTCTGTGATCACAACATTCCACATCATCTTCAAATGATGATGGCAATGCTTTATTAGTCTTGCTGATGAGAAACATTCAATACAGCCACCTCCAGCAAAGGTCTAGTTCCTGTCACCTGGCAACCGAGCCAAATACTAGATTCTTCAAATGCTGCGCGTCAATAGAATTCGCCTTTGAGCTGTATTGACATACAATTAGCTTTTCAAGTATTCACAGGGGCTATTTAGAGGGCAATAATTGCATAGTATGGATCCCTGTTTGTTCAATGAATTCATTGAGTGGATTGATACATTCAATAGGTGGATGATGTATTTAGTGATTAATGTAAGATCTATCCCATAATATGCTATCCAAGAGTCAGTCAGACTTTTCTCTATGCTGAATAAAAGTAGACTTTGGCTTCATGTGTTTACTCTTTGTCTATTTTAACATTACATCACATGCAGTTCATAGAAGTCCTGGAATCCAAGGCCTTGTTCACACTGCCAGCCCAAATCAGTGTGTCGCCACATCCAGAGTCTATCAAGACTTAATTTTAGAAAGTCTGGACAGCAAAAACAAAACAATGACAACAAAAGTGTTGCAAAAGTGGAGCGTTTTGGCTGCCTGATTATGTTGACTTGCTCAGATTTTCGTTGACTGTTGTGCTACATGGGCGTTTCTAGAGTGGCCGTATGTGGGGACACTGGCCACCCCTGAAATCTAGTTGGCCACCCCAACTGCCACCCCATTATCTTCTAGTGTGAGGTGGGACCTTTAACCAATTTTTATGAGTATTTTTTAAGAGGCATTGTCTTCTTTTGTATGTAGCTTAGTTATTTTTTTACATGGTTAATTTAGCCTGCTTAATAAATTAATACATGGTTAACATAATAAACCATAAATATAAAAGTATTTTTATGATGTAGTGTGGAGTGTGTAAATGGATGTACAATGGTGGTAAAATTTCCTTATAGTGTCGCTATGTTGTGCTGTGATTAGTAGGACTATTTACCTTTGAAATACAAGTCAATACTATCTGGAAACGCCCCTGCTTCTGCCAAGATAGGCTATGTTGTTATGTTTATTCTTTGTCTTTTTATATGATTGCAAGGCTGCACATGGTGTTTTATTTTGAAAACTGACTGGATCCTCTATGCTCTGTGCAGTTTGACGTTGCCTCTGTCAAAGATAGACTTGGCATGTATTCTTTGGAGAGCTGCTTCAGCACTGCAGCGCTTCAGATGGAATCAGAAGCATTGTGTAGGATAGTCGCGATCAACTCCGGTGCCACGAAACTCAGACACAGAAATGGCACAGAGAATCCCGTCAATTTTCTAAATAAAACAGCATGTCCTGACTTGCAATCATATAATCAGACAAAAAAAGAAATATAACTACGCATTTTCTATAGACTCGCAAACATAAAGAATCTACATGAATATGTAACCTACTTATTCAAGGTAGTAGCACAAAAATCAAGGAAAGGACCAAATCAACAAAATTTGAACAAGTAAAAATAATCAAGCAGGTAAAACGCGCCACTGCTGAAACGCTTCTGAGACGCTGCTGGGTGGGACATGCAGCCATATGGACAACGGATCAAAACCGTGGTGCAGACGTGTTCTGCACTGCCACCTGGCGGTGCAATTGTTTGGAGGACGAGATGTTGGATCTCCATTTCTCATGCTTCCTTGTTGGAAAGCAGCATCACCAGCGCATGTAGTTACTGCCACCTACATCATTACCTCAGCAGCCCATGCAGATGGGATGTTAATGTCTGGACGTACAAATCAGACCTGATCACATGCAAACAACAGTCGGTCTTAAAGATCTGACTTGAGAAACAATCCTTCTTTGCCTGCAGTCTGAACAAAGCCATAATGGCTATTTCTAACCACCCAGCATGTTCAACAGGCGGACAGAGCAAGAGAAAATGTGGAGCATACATTATATTGATTGTGCACATCTGTTAAGGCAGTCGTACATGGGAATGACTTTGAGACAATGCAGATGACTAATTTTGCTGAAAATTACGGCCATCAGTGTTTTTCTCATTCTCATTCCCCAACCATGTAATCGATGTTGATTTTGGTCTCCGTTCTTTCAGAAACAAGTCTTCCACAATTCAATGAGACTTTGGTTATTACTGGTACATCATAGCCCTGCGCTTTCCTGTGTGTACTTGCAGCTAACAGCTAAACTGTAGCACCAGGGCAAGGATCAGGATCTGAGCATCTACCTTTTTGAACAAATCAACACTACTTTCTCTAACTGTAACTGCTCTCCAATTACCAGCTTAGATCGACCCAGTTAATAAAACAGTCCATTTGATCCGGCGAACCCGCTCATGTTTTGGCTCTGAGCTACAGTGTGTGTTGATGTCGTGATCAGATGTATCCAGGCAGACACCTGACATGATAGTGTTACTTTCACAGCAGCTGTCACTGCGGTCTGTCAGTGATTGACTCACACCAGATCTGCTTTCAGATTAATATTTCATCTCTCACTTAATAGAAAAACAGATGTTCTGCAGCCGTGTACACTGGGAAATAAGCTGGTGGTAATGTATGCATTACTTACAGCCAGCTAACTAAATTTAGAATGAAATATGCATCTGACAGATGCCTCACAATCAAGTTCCAAAAGCCTATAATGGGATATCGACAGATTTCATTTATGCAGGGCAGACTGACCTCATTGGTGGAACTAATAAAACTTTTGGTACATTCAACCGGAAAGATGCCCTGGCTGTATTTCAGTCTTAGGCAGCTCTCTGGGTGCCCTTTAAAGCATTGACCTCTTCACAGAGTGAGGGCTCCTATGTGATTAATACTGCTAGGCATTTATTGGCACGCAAGGCACTTTTACCAATAGGTCACCTGCTTGACCTCAGCGCGAGCACGGGGATCGAAACCGAGTGGACAGCAAACTATATGGCTTAGGGTGGTAACAACAGGCAAAATACTAAAAAGGCATCTCAAACTCATAACCATCCCACTCATATAAAGCTATTTGGGCACACACACACACACACACACACACACATACAGATCCTTAGTCTCTATCACATTCAGCAAGACCCACCCACACAACACACACAGCCCGGGGCATAAAAGGTTTCTGCGGCCAGAACACAAACAAACTCATTTGTAACCTGCCATGACACACTCCCAACACACACACGCATGCACACCACACACACACACAACAGAAAAGCCAAGTAACATTATCCCTCTGTGCAGCTAGATGGATCAGACTGTTTATCAGAGGCTCTCCACCAGCACACTGTAAGAAGGATCATAATGTCAGCAATCGATTCCATGGCGATCAATATAGATACCTATTCAGATATCTATTGATGCAATTTAACGGCGATATTAGCCTGAGCTCAGGTAAATGTCAAGAGTTCTGCTAAACAGTGTTTCTGGGTCATAATTGGACTGAAAGGTGCCTTAATGACACTGGAGTGTTACATAAAGTTAACTCGAGTGAGCAAAAATGGTGCTCGATGATAGAAAAAAAATATGAACCGTTTTGTTTCTGTATCAGGTCAACAAGCTTCTTAAAATAGGATCCAATTTGTCTTACATAAAGCAGGATAGATGGAGCATCAGAATAAGAATAACAAGCAACCGAGAAATGGCGATGCAACACAACAGCATATGCACACTCCGGTTTATCAGCAGTAAATAGCCAGTGCCATGTTCCCATGCTCCTTAATCATACTGATGCATGTACACAAACACACAATAATGCACAGGAATGCACGCACACGTACACACACACACATACACATTCTTCTTCTCTATCTTCCACAAGCAGTCGAAAGCACGCACGCGCAACATACACGCACTCATTCGCACATATTTTCCGAGACCAAAGGAAGAGCTGACTGCAACATTTTTCTCCACTTCAAAAAAGTAGCCAGTGTCAAAATGATAAATGAGGGATCATGAGGGAGAGCGTGCATACTTACATTAGACTGCACAAGAGCTTCAAGAGCTGCAACAGCATGAACGAACGCTGGTTTCAGATGGTTTCGGCAGCGCTTTAAGGCTGTTGTTATTACACAGAAGGGGCCGACATGCAAATTACATGCCACGACAGTGATTAGCAATGTGAAATTACTATCAACATAACAATAACATTTTCAACACAACGGGCGTGCAGAGTGTGTGACCTGACATTACGAGCGGCTGGATGGGGGAAATGTTGTGTTCCTTATACAGGTGTTGGCTGGTAAAAGGTTGATTGCTAATTTCCCGGAGGTGAATACAGCTCACAGATGTGTGCGGAGAACATCTGATAGGCCTTTAGACTGCTGATGCAGGGCAGCATGGGGATATTTTCAAACATCATTTATAACATCATTTCAGCATCAGTTACAAAATGGCGTCGGGAAGATTGATGGGTGGCGAGGGCTGGTTAATATGCGTGATTGGAATGATACACAAACCGTGCTGTTTGTTGTTGTGGGAGTGATGGCACACATACTGAAGAGACACACTCTTGGATTTACAGGATCAACATTAATTCCAATAAAGCAGATATTGACAAGTAAGCATTTCTGTCTGTCTGAGGTTTTTTAAAATGATTACGAATGTGCATGTGGAAACAAATCAATTTGTTAATATGTGATTTTTTTTCGCATGTGCATGTTATGGCTTTCAATAAACAGCCTGTTCTCACTCCCAGTGCCTCAAATAAAACAGTTTGGTCAGTCTCCCTATGCTTTAAAGTTTGACACTCATTTCTGGAGTTGCCCCTCTAGCCTTTTGATGTGCTGTCAAAATCAGGTGACATATGGAGGAGGTGGAGTGGATGGACTGGTCAAAATAATTTAGGATTTTTGCTCAGGAGACTGGGTTCATTTCCATGTATGTAACGCATGCAAGTTATGTTACATAACGTGTTAAATTACGCAAGTTACTTTATGTACATTACAGGAGCAATATGTAACAATCGCATGTACTACAGGTTGAAATCCTATTTCATATTTAATCTATGATTGAAGCGAGTCGTTTCCCCCGCTCCCTCCACCCCAGACTTGAGGAAGCTCAGGCAGGCTGCAGGAACACTGCAGGAGTACAAGACATTGCAATCTGACATAAACAAGTAAGGACGACTCCTAAGCTGTACGTTGATCAGCTGTTTATAACTAACTGTCAATGTAAAGCTAAGCCTGTTACTCTGAAACAAAAGCCCACTGCTCTGAAAATACACACTCTGGATTTTGAATTCAGCGACTGCCCACCTTACTGTCTGCCAAACCCCATTAACATCTTGTTCAATTTAACAATTATAAACATCTACTCCTTCTAAAAATGTATTAATCATTTCTTACGATTCATATACAGACACTTACTCATTTGGCAAACATTCGGCATTAATTTGAACTCTTATTAACTTGAAATGAACAAACAATAACGCACGTTATGGGCCGCAATGGAAATTTCAAAATAGGACACAAAAGCTGTATCGTTGTTGTCAGAGAAGCGAGTATTTCAACATAACATGGTTCCTTAATCTCAGATGACATATCATGGTCATTTTATGATTCATTACAGTAATTACAGATTACATTACGTTCATTAATGTACTTCTTTTAGCCCAAACCATGATGCTACACTTAACCAAGTAGTTTTGTTGCCTAAACACAACCAAGCAGTTTTTGTGTATTTATTTTGAAAGTTTACCTGTACATTACATATCTATTATTTCTAACTTGACCACGGAACTGACGCTAAAGTCGTGCGTAGATACTGGAGCTGCTCTCTTTTTCAAATTGGAGCTGAGAATGCGTTGCAGTAAGTGTCTTTTTTGGTTTTATTTTCTCTTCCATGTAATCACTTTTTCTTCTTTTGCCTTTTACTATTTTGGGAAGAGTTTGGTCCGACAACAAAAAGTTGTAAAAAATATCACAAGGTTTGCACATTAACTTATTATACTAATGTGTTTATTTTAACCCAAGCCAAGATTATAAAATTAGCCAAGTAGTTTTGTTGCCTAAAGATAACCAAGTAATTTGTGGGCCTTTAGTTTGAAAGTTTGCCCATATATTGCATATTGATTACTGCCAACTTGACCATGGAACTGACACAAGTAGCAGAGCATCACAGTTTGAAGCGCAGGGTCACAGACCAAACAGCTGTATTTGGCGAGTTGAGAGTTAAATAATGTTGCAATAAACATGTACTCTCGGTTCAGTGTCTTTCTCGGTTTTATTTTGTCTGCCATGTAATCACTTTTGTTATCTTTTGCTTTTTACTTTTACGGGAAGATTTTGGTCCGACAACAAAAGGTTGTAAAAAGCATCACAAGGTTTGCTTGCAATGATACTGTAGCACTTCTCCAGATAACAAGAGAAAAGAAAGCCCTTCCAAAGTTACTGCACGGGCACTGCCCAGCACACCCTCGGATCAATTACAATGTAATTACAATAGCAGACAGAAATACAACCTGGGTCTGTGCTCTGTCTGCACTGATAACTGATAGATAAGCACCTGAGGGATGGCTGAGAGAAGCACCTGGCCAGAAACACATCTCAATGCTGTCAATAAATTACTCTGCTGGGACTGTTCTTTCCTGGGTAAGGCTACACGATCGGCGGCCACCAGCCACATCCCAACCTCCTGTGCAGTCCATCTAGCTGTCCGCCGGGAAAGACAAGTGGGGGAAAAAGAAGCAGCAGTTTCGGATACTGCGGTAGAAAAAGGGTCTGGCTTTGTACCATTCCCCCCACCACACTCTTCGCTTTCCGCGAGCCCCTAGGTAACCCGCAAGTCAGTGCAATTTCAAAACTCTGATCAAGCCTCTGCTTATCAAGAAGCACTCAGAGCTAAAACGTGTGACACTGACGCTGATGTGCCAGTGATCGGCGGTCAAAAGGATGAGTGGAAGAGCGAATTTCGCTGCAGAGAGTGTACAAAGACAAAGAGATCAGTGATAAGACAGAGAAGTGCACCCATATCGACTGCTGTCAGTTAGGAGCATGTTAAGGAGTGTATTAAGGATTAGAGGGGATTAGTCATATCAGATCACTAGAGGGTTATCAGTGGTCGCAGCTCCACAAAGAAGAGCTCCCGGCCGCTCTGAAACAAGAACCCCACCATCCTCGTATAAGTCTTAATATTAACCCATTAAGTTGGACGATTTATGAGTTTGGAAAAACAATTAAGCCTGTGATTTTTATTAGGAGCTTGATTGAGTGCCTCCTCCCCGGTGCCTTGACACTACCAAACTTTACCCCCTCCAGAGAGCGGGGGCCGGCTCCAAATATTACCGTGATTTAAGATGCAAAACCAACACACATTAAAACAGCTCAGAGCTTATTCCATGCGCGCTTCCACACAAAACCAATTTAGTTTCCATTGATCGCTTTTCAAGCAATTAGATTTCCATTGATGGAAAAAGTAGAGGCTGCTTGTATGAGATGGGGAGGGTCAGTGGTTGGGCGCTGTGATTTGCACGTTTATTCAGGCCGCTTGACCACCTCCTCTAACCCCTGACAGATCCCTGGCTCCCTCCCTCCTTCCCCTCTACCCCTTCCACGTCCCCACCTTCCGGACAACAAATAATTCACCCAGCATGAAAAAATGCCTGGCGTCAGATTATATATCCGTCTTTATTTCCGATATTGCCTCTTTGTTTCTGCAAACTTGGCTGATTTTCTAAATTGTGGAGTATTGACTGTTTCAGAGCCTGACCAAGCGAGTCTGATGTAACACATTGGAGGTAATGATATCCCAGCGACGGGAGAGGCAGTGGCTGGGGCAGCACTGGACGATGGCCAGGCCCTGTAACCATTAGTCTCCTCAGGAGCCGGAGTCTGTTCTGTTCCAGCACGGCAGGGCTCGCCATCAGGACACACGGTAACCCAACTCAACCAGTGAAACCACCACAACCCCTCCCATGTGCCCGCCACAGACAGAGATGCCATCAGGAATCACTTCCTTTCATGCAGCCAAGGTCATTCTTCTTCGTCTTTCTGGAGAAAAATCTACAACATGCTTAATCCTAAACTGTCACATGGCGAAGGGTTTTTAAAGCGAACGATTCCATATTCAAAATACGTCGGCAGGTGAAAGGGTGAAAAGTAGATTCAAGGTATAAAATAGGAACACTGAATGCCATTAATGTGAAAGTAGGGAGTAATTCCCAGCATGCTCCCAGAGGAAATCCACCTTTCGCCAAAGCCGGGGGATTTTGACAAATGCCTTTCTCAACACCAGCAAAGGAGACAAATGTTACATTTAAACAGAAATACTTAATTTCCGCTTTTGGTGACTTGCAGCAGATATCATTAATCAACAGAGGCCTACCACGCTCAGTGAGCCTGCTAAGAACCAGATGATCGCCCTCTTCCACTCAATCCATCAAGTATGATTGGAGAAAGAAAAGGTTCAAAAATTTTGAGTTGCACCCACGCAGGAAGAGTAATTACCCTTGTGCCAGTCGCTGAGGTGTTCCCGTGACACCTCGACCCTCTGTTTATCATGCACCAGATTACTCATGGGGTTGTCAGCGCGGCGTGACAGAACCAGCACCTCCACCTATGTTCCCCTCACTCACTTCACCGGAGGAAGACAAATATGACGTACGAGTGCCCTGAACTTTTAACGAGCAAACTTATCTCGGGATCCGGAAAACATAATGCCCTTCATGTTGTGAGAAAAACACTGAGGTTGAGATTTTGAAGGATGGTATCTGTGCTCCATCTTTAAATACCAATCTGTTGATTTTCGTCATTATCGCGCGCCGTCACATCAACCAATTGTTGTGCCTTAGGGATATTATTCACTGTCTACCTTATGATAATATGCATTGAAATAGGTTTTTTAAAGGTGCTATGTGCAGCATTTTGAACATCAATATATCATTGTCAAATTAATTGTGATACATTTGTTTACCTCACTTGTAAACAAATGAGACCATTATAGCCTCTAGCTCATGCCACTGAAGTGTTTGTGGTTCTAAAAGTTAGCGCCACAATACTTCCTGGTGTTGTTTTCTTCTCTGAAGAAAGTTTGTATTTTCCTTATTGAAGATGACAACTCAGTGGAAAGTAATTACTCAGTGGAAATGTATATTATACTGAAGCTATCAAGACAATGGGTAAACATGGACAAAGTTTGGAGTTTTGAGAATAAATGCCAGCCTCCAAAGGCCTGGTTCCCTCTGCTTGAGGCAAATTAAAGCGACTATTATGAGAATTTATGGTAAGCAGTCTGCTCACCAAATCACCCCCAGTGACACACACAGTTAAGGCTCATCATTTAGAGAAGTTTTTTACACAGTTTCACCAAAGTCTGGAAAAATCTCATGAAAACAGAGCATTGATTAAAAGACCAGCGTGGATTTTGTTTCATCTAGCAGTGAGGTTGTAGACAGGCTGAGCATGCCTCACCCTCCCCTTCAAAGCATGTAGGACAGCGTTTCCAAAACTCTGGGTTATGACCCAAAATGGGTGACGCATAGTTGTAGTAGTACCTAATTCAAAACCTTTTTTTACTTTCACAGTTTTGAATATTTTGGTGGCATCTCTGAACTGCCAAGTTGGTCAAAGATACCACGCTCACCACAGACTGTATGTAGCTGCTAGCTGCGATAGTGGGCCAATCACATTAAACTGAAGATCACAAGTTTTGATACTGCTTGAAACTTTGTTATTTCAGTTGATAAGTCGTATGTTTGGGTCATATTTCAGTTGTTTTTGTTTTTCATGTACTAGCTAACATTGCTTGTCACTATTAGCCACGATTGCTGACGTTATCTTGCTGGACGATTGACATTCCCGAAATCTATCCCCAACTCGCAGGCCTGTGTGTGTTCCAGGGAGGCACCACGTTTCTCCTTTGAGGCACGAGATGAAAAAGTCCCCGGCAGGGAAACCCTAGTGAAGGAGAACATGCTAAAAAAGAAATGCAAAAGGCCCTCTCTGGATCCATTGTTTGGTTTGTCTGTTCTGGGCTTGGCGGTGCAACATGGCAGATTCAGTGGAAGAGGACTGCCACCTCTACAGATATTCAGGGCTCATTCTAAGGTAACAAAAACACGACTCTTATCTTCAGGTAATTATACAATAATGAAAATGTACTTATGAATATTATGTTCCATATCTCCTAATAGAGCTCCCTAAATCTCACACTCTGGACCTCTAAAAGCTGATAACATGATTTAATGACCCCAATGCAAATTTGTTTTGTCTTCTGTTGTTGTTCACGCCGCAGTAAATTAAGTCCTCGTACTACCAGGACAGCTCAGAATATCCCTTTGTTAAAAGAGAGCGAAGCTAAAAATGGGGACAAAACACTAATGAGCTACTGATTATGCACCAGAGTCTCTCTAAGAAGAAAACAACACATGGTTAACCTACAATTTTTACCAAAACTGGAACTTTTTCAGTTTTTAAATACAACTTTGACCTGTTTTGTAATATTTGAAATAAAAACCAACAAATTCCCTTTTTTTGTTGAACAGAAATGAAAAATAATGAGGATTTCACACAGTGTAAAATGCAGCACTCAGACTGCATCAGGCCACCAATTTTCTCAGTGTGTGTTTCTGGTAATTACACCGATTTCTTAAAGTTAAGGTGGTAATGTTTTATTGATGTTAAAATGCCACATGCAGCTATGTTAATGAGGTTTACAAAAACAAAGAGGACGATGCTCTTTAAAAACAGGAAGGATGGTTCCCAAACATCAAAGAAGGACAAACTCAGACGCATTTAAAATGTCCCGAACATGAGGGGAGTCAGATGAGGACGGACGTGCAGAGGCAATAACAGTAAAGCAAACAGGCTGCTGCCTTTGCACCACTGCTTCTTGCCTCCCTAGTGATACATGCCAGAGATAACAGCTTAATTTCAACCTCAGCACTTTTACTGCACTGTCCGAGGCATTCACTGCATCAATGTATCAATGTACCGCCATGCTAGTCACTCTCCACTGCGACAACTAACAATTTTTCCATGATGGAAGCTTTCAGAAAGGTGCCACGATTTAGCTCGCACACAAGCCGCCCTCCTCTGATGGCTTTGGTCTTTGGAGACTCTGCTGGCTGTTTGTTTCCCGGAGAACGGGTCACAGGGCAGACTTTTGATTGAATCCCCCACACTGTGACGAGTGAAGGGGGCGGAATCGTTCTTGATTTTGCTGCAGAGGCTCTTCCCTCTGCAAAACATTTCCTCCTTCACTTTGAAAAGCAGCTGCTGGAGCTACTTCAACTGTCCAAGAAAAAAAAAAATCTAACAACATAAAAAAAAACAAAAAAAAAAACACAAAACAAGAAGCCTGAGATTCTTTATCTGAAGAGCTCCAGTGACTCAGTCCAGTAAATCACGCCAGAGGAAGAGGAAGAGAAGGCATCAGTTGTTTTTCACATTTAATGAGCAACAACCGCTCTACAAAATTATATATCAGGTACTTCTACAAAATCTACACAATAATGAGGAATATATTTCAGATAAAAAGCACCAGTTCTTCTTCTTTGAATGCTGCATAACTTAAAATCCTAAAAGTCCGTCGCGAACCCTGGATTCCAGTGTCACAGTTCTGCACTTTGTCTGTCCGCCATCCCACCTCCCAGCAAGTCCAGTGTGGCACTGGTGGACTCAGGAGGGGCAGTTGTGATCGTCACCCGCGCAAATGTTGTCTTTTTTTTTTTTTCATTTTTGGTGCAAAAAACACCTAAAACATTACGCTGTGCATCAGACTTTTTTTTTAGACAAGCTGCCCTGAAATCGAGCATTTTAGGCCAGAACAATCCCCGAAAATGCCAGTGAAATCCTGGAGAAATTCTTAAAATTGCAGGAGGCACAATATTATGTGTCAAAATACCATTAAAAATTAAATATTGCTGCAAAGATGTCTAAGCCTACACATCAAATTCTACAAACTTGAGAAAACATCTTTGTTTGGTACAGAACCCCTCAAAAATCTGCAACGATTTCTTGAATAATTATTAATCGATTACCAACTATTTTGATAATTGATTACTCAATTTGATTAGTAAAAAAGAAGTCAATAGCTGATTCCAGCTTCTTAAATGTGATTATTTTCTAGTTTCTTTATTCCTTTGCAACAGTAAATTGAATATCTTTGGGTTGTGGAAAAAATAACACATTTCAAGTTCTGGGAAAAAAACTCTAAAAACATTTTTAACCATTTTCTGACATTTCACTGACCAAAAACTAATCGATTAATCGAGAAAACAACTGACAGATTAATCGACATTCCTTGTGTGTTTTTATGACAGAGGAGTGGTGATTTTTGTACTTTGACTCACATAATAAAGCAGGGATTCACTATAAATGCATCACAACTTTTGGCGCGCTGGTGACCCACGATGTAGAGATGGTGGCATTATTTTTTCACCTCCTGCACCTCAGACAGCCTGAGTCCGCCACTGCTTTGCGGTACGTACATGAGGTATTTCATTAGCTGAAAAAAAAAAAAAAAACTTTGTCTCTTAACTTAATTATGAAAACAATTTAATAATTTACAAGCATAATTTCTTGGAGACAGGGTTGCTCATACTTCTGTTTAACGGCCACGCTGGTGCTATTCATTTGGAGCTCCTCACAGTCATAAGAGAGGATTTACAGGAAGATAACACTGACATGACTCTGCTGAGAGCTGACGTGTCAGGTCCCAAAACACACGTTTCGTAAACATATGTGTTTTTGCTAAATTTAATTGCTAAATTGTTTATCTTACAAGCTGTGGCTCGACAAATAAACAGTGAACCAAGACTATTCTCAAAGCAATTAACGGTTAAATTTAAAATGTGCTAAGATAGATTACATTCATTGCAAATCCTCTGTCAATTCGCATTCATTCTCATGCTCCCAGTGTAGCAGGAGACCCTGCACCACGCTGGCTGGGATTTCCTCAGGAAGCCCAGATCTGCGGAGCGTTGACCCCGCGTGGCACAGACGGTGCGGTGAGCATGCTGGACTGATATTAACACTGACGTAAAGGAGGCCGGACCGAGGCTGCCCGGGGTGCTGAGGCCACCGAGGGATCTGGGCACCAGAGGAGATCCACCTTGTTGGGGGCGTCACAGCGAAAAATCGGCCACATCAACACATCACCTCCATCTGTAGGGGGTCGCGGAGGGCAGCGTTTAAAAGGGCAAACATGAGCTGAATCAAGAATATGCTTCGTAGCACATTTCTCTGCCCTCTATTACAAAAAAATATTTGCTTACAGCTGCCTGCATTGTTGCGATGCCATTTCACAGGACTTTATTTGAAACACAGGGATGCCTCTTTCATGCAACATATAATTGGAAACGGCATGCTCTTTCCGGCGCTCCCCAAGCTCGCCGTCCTGCGTTATGACAGCAGATCCTCTGTGTTAGCTCATGCATCTTACACATGAGTAATGATCTTGCAACTTAAAAATAACACCGCTATCCTACACTTTCACATAGGGGAGAGCCGTGGCAGCTCTGTGCAGGCATGTCTCCTGTTATCCATAGGGAAGGCAAAATGAAATGTGCTTTTTATCATGTGTCATGAACACTCTTCATGCCTTCCCTCCCCCTTTCACTCACATCCACATTGAACCTCCCGTCAAAAAAATATTGGCAAATGTTGTAATTACGTGCAGAGTATCTGCGCCTTACATGGCTCGAGGCTTGGAGCAGTCCCGGGCCTGATATTTCAGCTTTATCATATTTTAGTTTTATTTGAGGATGGTGGCAGCGCCGTGCCTCCAGTCAGCCATAATTGAAATGAGGGAAGGAAGATGTAGAGGCTGTGTGCCCCACTCCTTGTAATCAAGCCCTTAGTCCTGTGTGCTTTGCCATTTTTCAAAGTGAAATATCCTCGCAATCTTTATAGTAATACGCAGCGAGTCCTCTTCATGCTTTAGCCCGTGGGTAATTAGGCATGAGAAAGTGTACATTTTACATGCAGAGGAGAGCTATGCATTAAGAATGTTGAGGCCACAAACTGGGCCTCGGATGCTGCCAGTCCACTGGAAGTGTTCGATTAAATTCATGATCACATTCATAACAATGTACGGCTGCTTTGTAACCAATTTATTATTCTTTTTGTAGCAGGCGTGACATCAGTATTCAACAAGCGATGCTATCCGTTCCCCACATTCGCCGTACGGGGTTTGTATGTGAGAGTCGTGTGTTGGGAGGCGAATAGTGAAAAAGTGAAGCCGGGGGGACTGATGGAGAAGTTGATGTATGATCCCTGGTGGCTGAGCTTGTTTGAAGCGTGGAGCTGTGCAGGTGATTCGGAGGCGCCGGCTCTTTAAACAGCGTAATGAGCCAGAGAGGACGCTGCCCTCCCCCTTCCTCTCTCTCCCCCAATTCCCTCCCCCCTCCTCCCCTTCATAACATTTCATCATTTCATGTTCAAATTATATGAACAGATTTTTTTTTCTGTTTTACAAAATTTGGTTTCCAAATGAAGGATTCCAGGCGAACAAAATGAGTTACAGCATTAAGGCTCCACTTATCAATATTTTTGCATTACCAATGATTTAAATTAGTCTTTGTGAAGCAGAAGAGGTCACTCACGTTTAAGTTCCTTATTTGTTATATGCACATGATTACAGTGAAGCATGCACTGTAAAAAAAAAGTTGAGGAAATTTCATTGTGTAGTATTTTGAGCTTTGAATCAAACTCCTAAGTTTTGAAATAAACTTGTTCTTGATCTTTTGTTGAGATCATTTACTTTCCCTCTTTCGATACACATGAATCTTTTAGTTTTAGAAACCACCCAAAAATTATTTTTCTTAAATTTCTTTTGTATTTACACAAATATAAAACTACAATAAAATGCAGATAATGAGGAAAAAAAAAAGAACAAATGTGTCAGGAGAGATCAGGAAACCACAGGCTCACACAAGGGACCCCTGCTCCCTTTAGGGGAAAAAAAAACAATTTAACAACTGACAGTTTCCTTTTAAAAATCTCGACAGGCTCTTGATAATATGTACTTGTGCCTTCTGTATCTGTACATCACAATATCTGAGGGAGTAGTGGCCATGCTTCTATAAAAAGGAAGGTGAAGCTCAGTGAGCTCTGGATCTGATTCGCCTGGGTGCTTGAAAAAAATATGTGTGTAAAAATTTAATGATTCTAATTGAAAACATTAAATTATTAATCATTATTCATTTTCACTCAACAATATTTGAAATACAATATTTGGGGGAGGGTTCTAAATCTCAAAGATTCAAGTTCAAAATGTTTAACAAAACATTTTGAACTTTTTCAAAACCTAAATTTGATCTGGGCTCAAAACTCAAAATCTATCTACCATTTTCATTTTTACAGTGCAGTTGTTGGAAATGGAATTTTGTTCTCAGGCTGCCCTCCAACGACGCTCATACAAACTGCCCCAAAGAAAGTCACACAAGTTCAATGACAGATGAAGACAATCAAAGACATCAATTTTGCAGAAGTTAAAATATAGGAGTATACTATATCAAATCTCTGCAGGTTTTCAGCCTCTTTTAGCTAACTGTTTTTGGCTTTATGGTTTTAAGGCACATTCACTGTGTAGGTTCAGTCTCTCTGCTCTTGGCATCTTCACTTTTTCAGCAAAGCAGCTCTGATAAATCCAACTGTACAACCACCTGCCCAGCACCAAATGGCAGACAGAAAAAGTTAGAAACTGGCGGGTGAAGAAAGTGGAACATGTAAGAAATTTTCTCCAGAAGTTGGTGGACTTAAATGGCTTTAATCACGGCAGGGCATTCAACTGAAACCTACTTAAATACGGTGAGTCCCTACCTATAAAGCAGCTTGGCAATCAGACAGTGTAATAAATCCAAAGCAACTTACAGTCCAAATCAATCAGTCAAAAAGTAGTTCCTTTCTCTTAATTCAAATGGACCAACAGGCTGCATTTCTAGTGTTATTAGATGAAATTTTGCAGATAATAAATGAAAAAAATCTACATATTACATAATTTCAGTATAATACATCCATCCACATATCCCCAACCTTCCAGCATTTTCCCAAGATGACCAAAACAATTACAACAAGCACAAACAAATACATAACAGACATACAATAACCTTGTTTGGATTGACACAAATGAGAAAAGGAAAATCTGATTGTGTGATTTTGCACATTTAAGTATGAAAATGGCCTGCCCTCTCCCTAGATCCCAGTTGCAATGAAGGTGTAATACGGGGTCGGTGTCCTCAGCTCGGCCTTGCAGGCTCTTGTAACACTGCTCTCTGCACTGTTGTACAGGGAGAACAGCACTCACACTCCAGCAGCAGCAGCAGCAGCACATCGTCTGAAGACACTCCAACAGGTACATACACAGAGGGATGTCAGAGCGCGGGTATAAAGTGTGACAAACACAAAGCTAGTACAGATACTAAATGTGTTTACATAAAATAAGTATGACCGCCTGAAACCGGTCCTCATGCACAATTTACTGCGTGTCTGTTTGCAGACATATTTTTTGCGATGCCGAACACAACACGGCGGCCGCAACTCGAGGAAGAAACAAAGACGAGGGGCACACGGGGAGAGAGACGGGCTACGAGCCGTCTATGCAGCATTTCATTGCTGCTGATAATATATAAATGCATGCACACATGGATGCTGCTCGTAAATGAATAAACACATACATCAATTTCAAAATCCAACACATTTGAATTTCAAATGCAGCGACGCCTTTTTTTTCTCTTTTTTTTTTTTTTTTTTACGATATGTCTCATTTCTCTTGTGGAGATATAAAAGGAGAGGGCTGAGAGGAGAAATTAGAGGGGTGGGAGAGAACAAATGCTGTATGGAATTTGAGATTATGTATTTGGTTTGTGTGTTTCCCTCCTGTTTAAATCAAACGCGTGGGGGCCGTGTAGCCCAGGGCT
This sequence comes from Lutjanus argentimaculatus, assembly GCA_034769285.1. Taxonomy (NCBI): domain Eukaryota; kingdom Metazoa; phylum Chordata; class Actinopteri; order Lutjaniformes; family Lutjanidae; genus Lutjanus; species Lutjanus argentimaculatus. The sequence continues at coordinate 4,265,408 of JAWZSL010000030.1, read as the reverse complement.
CGTTGCTGGTGACAGTTTCAGTGTTTCTAGACTTCTCTCCTCCCCCTTTTCAGCGACAGTCCTGAATTGAGAAGCGGGGTGGAACGGGGTGTGGGCTTCTGGCGGAGGGTGAATTAAATAGTCACTCTCTCTCCCTCTCTCCCTCTCTCTTGCACTTTCTCTTTTTTTCAGTGGCGTTTAAAATCAATTCATTCAGTGGACTGCTGACACAGCCCGGCCCAGAGAGCCCAGGATTTATGGCTCCCTCTAATGGGCATGCTCTGAACCAAAGCCCTGCCGTCAGCACAATCCTGCCAGCCACCCGTCCGCCCCACTCCCTCACTCCATCTAGCTTTTAAAGACGCAGGCACCCCTCCTCTTCCTCCCTCCGCTCCTCCTCCTCCTCCTCTTCCCCTTTTTTCCTCATCACCCCTGTGGCGGTGGCAGTGGCGGTGGCGGTGGTGGAGGAAACACTCGAGGCCCAAAAAATGTAGATATCTGGAGAATTTATCATAACGCAACACGCCGAAAAGGGACTACACACGACACTCTTCAGTTTTTGGTGTTAAATGCTTTCTTTTAGTGCTCTTACAATGACTGATGTCTGGGGAATTTCTTTGGCCTTGCTCACAGGAGGCCTCTCTAAAAAGTGATGCTTCACGGAGCAATGAATAATTTCTCCTTATCTATTAATAGATATCTATTAATATCTGCACTATTTATCATAACACCACAGGATTTTCTTTTAGGAAGAAAAGGAACTGCATGTGTGCCAAATACAGCTTTTTAAGAGTAAAGTTCAAACACTTTAAAGGCACACAAACCAAAAATTTGCAGACTTTTGAAGCCTTTATCATCACATCTAAATTGTGTCTATAAATGCAACTGAAAATTCCTTCATACCCACAGTGATCAGTGTCACTGTGTTTATTTTACCTGCTGTTCATTTTAACTTTAATTGTATGTTTTGATCCTGAGTATTTAATACCCGCTAATTTCCAGAGTGAGGGATCGACAGCGGACTTACATAGTTACATATGAATGACAAATATGATGACAGAGTTGTTTGATTTCAGAGATTAAAAGGATGAAGGTGGTGGAGGTATTTAGATCCTTTACTCCAGTAAAAGTACTAATACCACAGAGTAAAAATACTCAGACATTGAAGATGTTATGAGTAAGAAAGACCAGGAAAATGTAGTTAAGTAAGCATTCAGAGTAAAAGTACTCAATGCAGTAAAAGGTCCCCTGTGACTGTTCTCCTGTTACATATGATCTGATTAGATGATTAGACCATCAACACTGACACATTATTACATACACAATTCGAATTATTAAAATAATCAAATGAAAAAGTAGTAAATAATTGACTATTTGAATTGTTCTTGTATAAACTGTTGGGTAGTTTAATTCATAACAAAATGTCATATTTAATAAGCGCGTCATATGTTTTGCTTGTGAAAATCTTCATTTTATGAAGCAACTAAAGCTGTGGCTATATGGTTGAAATTTTCCAAACTTTGTCCAGACTTTGTAAAAACCATGTATTACGTATATAACCATATTTTCGAGTGTTGTTATTACTGGGATCCGGGAAAGATTTTCCCATAATGGAGCTTCCCAGCAGTATATAATATCTCTCTCTGATCATTTACCATAATAGCAGGGGATTTATTTTTTTCCAGGGAGAAGGGGAACTGTACGACACTGTCAACTTCAAGTTAAAACTCAAATTTGATGTATTTTTTAGTGTGGTGGGCAGCCATTTGTTGTTAAATGTTTTCTTACGATGATTAAAATCCAGGCAGAGCTTTGCTAACAAGTGGTGCTTCCCAGAGCAGTATATAATGTCTCTCTATCCATTACCTTGTCTGACTAGTGGAGCTTCCTAAGGTCTTCACAGTGTATATATATTCATATATTCATAACCAAGTCTAGTGTCACAGGATCTGAAACAATTTATGGCGCAAGAGAGAGAGAGAGAGAAAAAAAAAGGTGATTGAAAACACTCGCCTATGAACCCAGCCAGTGTAAAGACATATAAAAAGGATCATGGCCTGAAATGCGATGACAACATGAAGTTACTCCTGTGCGAGTTAGCGAGTCTCTCCATCTGAGTGTGTTTCTGTATTGTATTTATGTCTGTGACACCGTCAGGAAAATGCGCCACGCTGCTGTTGACCCTGTTATATCCTCAGGCAACCCGGCAATTTGCAGACAAATACAGACCTTTGCTTCAGCCCCGGAGCCTCTAACGCACATCCTTATCCATATTCCAGCTCCGCTCTGCAGCCTGTCAAGGCGTCATGGGCCCCGAATTAGCCTCCCATTACAGCAGCAAGGCCCCGGCTCCCCCTAAACTTAACCATAACTGACCATTTGGCGTGGCTTCATTATAAAGCCATGCATGTAAAATCAAGTCATGGTCCCCGGCCGTCACATCCAATTTCAAAATACAATCCCCACCCCCCCCCAGAATCTCCATCTTTCTCTCTTACTTAAGTTCAACCTCTCCTTGTTTCATAAAATATGATCTGATTAAAATAGATTACACACCTTGTTAGCAGAGCGTTTCATATTTGATATAGTGGTGCTTTAAGACGGGGCAACCTCCTCCATGATTCAAAGCGATTGTGGCCTTGTTCTCTGGCCTATTTGTTTAATAAGCTCTGCTACATCAGTGGGCCTTTTAAGTGAACACACTCCCCTGCAGCAAAGGCAAAGATCAATACCCACACCTGTAAAAAAAAAAAGAAAGAAAGAAAAAAAAAAAAAACAGGAATCACAGCCAAGGATTTTCTCCTTCGAAGGAATAAGAGTCGAGATAATCAGTAACAATCCTACTGTATGAGAGGAAATCCAAAACAGGAAGCAGCTTTTATGTCCTGACCTGTAGGGAGAGCTACAGGTCAGCTGTGAAATATTCAGCAGCGATTAGTCCGCCGCAGCTTAAACTAAAGCTTTTCCAATGTCTCGATCATAAGAGACTACCTTATGCAAATGGGATATTATAAACAGAAAGGAGAAAGTCTTTGAGGGTAAATTAATTCATTATAATCCTCACCTCATCTGCTGACTGTATGGAAGACTTCTCGTGTAATCGCTGATGGGGGGGAAAACCTTCCACTGTATTGAGCGAGCTCAGATGTGGGAATAATACTGGGTCGTATCGCCCAAGAATGAAAATAATACTCCCCCATTTACCGTGAACAAAGTCCATGTAAGAGGGTAAAATGTAATACTGTGCTTGAGGAATGTAATTATCATTTAGCGAGTCCGTGAGCTGTGTTTGACAGGGCCCGAACTGCGTGAAAAACTCATTTTCATTTTTCTTATTATATCATGATTATATAAACATTCTTAACCAGTGGCCACAGCAGCAGCAAATTATTGCAAATTAGCCCCATATTGCCAGTTTTTAGCGGAGGCAAATGAACAAGCACTAGAACTCCAGTGTTTATTCCATAAATCAGCCAAATGCTGCACCTGTTGAGAATGTAAATAGCTGAGGCTATTTGATTAAACTCTTACATCAAAACATTTGAAGAGCTCCTTTTTTTTTGTTTTCCTTGGTTGTTTATCTTCCTGTTTTCTTCTCAGCGATAAGTTCCTTTTCTCCTCCTACACCCACTGTAAGTGGAGTTTCAATGGGCGGTGACGGGGGAGACATAACACCCACCAGCTATACGTGGGGGCACGGGAGGTCCATCATTACCAAGCCACAGTGGTGATCACGGCAATAATATAGAACTATAACCGAGCAATTAGACTAATGGAAAACGTCCCTATTTCTCCCGGTGTGCTGCAGCTAGATGCGCCGCGTGCCCCGCGGGCCCCCCCTGGAGATGAGGCTGGAGATGTGAAGTGGAGAGGAGGTAATGGCGGAGGCCCATTGATCCTCACTGCCACCTGCTATATGGCTCCGCGGAGGACGAGCAGGGAGGCAGAGGACTCCATCTGGGGAGAGATCACGCCGGCTCCTGGGCTCTCAGGCATATGGATAAGAGTCTTTCTCTAGTCTTCCGCTACTTAACCAGCACGCATTAGCACAATATGGCCGGATAGGGGAGAGTAAGGCGTGCATACATACAGGCTATATTACAGTAAGGGCACATCCACGGCGAGAGGGCGTGAAGCCGTTTCCTCAAACTCTGGAGCTTCTCGAGCGAGGCCAGGTGAGAACACGACCGCTCCAAAAAAAAAAAAAAAAGAAAAACCCATACTGAAAATGTGAGTCTCACTTCCAAATGAAGCGTGTGTGGGAGTGGAGGTGAAATTCAAGACATCTAAAGAAAAAAAGCAGAGTGTCCTTCCAAGAAAAACAACAGCATCAGTTGTTCATATGCTCAAAAAACAAACTATATTTACTTTTTAACTGACAAAGACCTCAAGCAGCTGCGGAGGTCAGGGACGTGATGCTGAACTGGTGGATGGATGGGAGGGGACGGAGGGGACGTGTCCACTCCAACTTCTGAAAGACATCAAGTTGTCCCTTCCAATAAATTATTTAAAAATCAATTATGTACTTGAAAATTTTATTTAATAGAAGCTGACTCCGCTTTTGAAGTAATACACGCATAAACAAAACGTTTTTCAAGGTTCTGTTTACGTACCACCCCCCATCTGTCCCGGTCCGTGGTATGAACCGCAGAAGACGTCACTTTCCTGAGAGTAAAAGACTGTGTGCTGATTCTGCCTGTTGATCGCAGTGAATCAGAAAAGAGCCTTATTGATGGAGAATGTTTTTTACTCTCCAGAATGAATCAAAATCACCAAATTAAAACGCAGACTTTCAATCACCCGTAAATTTTAATACCACCACGCCAATTTCGACGCATCATCAGGTAGAGACAAACATGTTTTGCCACTGTTGGCCAGCTAACATTGCCTTGGACTCAGCGACACAAAATAGATCAATTTTTGGAGGTAAAAAGTGATGAAAGAGGAAACCCTGCAACAATAAAAGCTCCAAACCATGTGGCGAGGAAATAAAACCTTGAGGACATTAAATTTGTATTTTTTTTGTCACATTTTTTTTTTCTCATCTATTAGGGAAGATGATCCTTGGAAATTTTTTAACAATCAGAAGTGGGTCTCAAGTTGCAGAAGGTTGAGAAACCCTGCATCAGACTACAATCAACAACCTGCTGGGTGTGATGTCACGGCGTACTGACACACCCTGAAGTACATGTGGACATCACTGCAGCATGGTGACAAGTTACCTGGAGGTCATCAAAAGTTTGATCCTCTGAAGTTTATCAAACACAACCATGACTGACTTTCTCTGCAAGTCTTTCAACTTTGCACTGAGCTTGAAAAATGTGCTTTTAGTTCCTCTTTCTCTTTTAGTACTCCTTGGTGAATTTAAATGCTTGTACCTGTTTTGCTTAAATTGTTTTTGTATCTCACATCTTTCCTGAACTGTATTTATATTTGTTGTATCTACTTGTTTTCTTTTATCGTGTACTTTTTATTATCTAGAATCTTTTTTAAATCATTGAAAATCTTACTTGACATCATTGTAAATGATGGCCAGCCCACAATTCTTTTTCAGCTTTAAATAAAGAGTTACTCTTTAGTATGGCAGACAACTGTTCACTTCCTGTTCTTCTACATCTTTCACCACCTGAACAGAATAGATTCGTAACCCAAACTATCTCTTAAATCCTAATAGTTGTTTTTGTGCTTAGATCTAACCAAGACTTAACCACGGCGGTTAAAGATCAGAAAAAGCCAACTTAAATCATTTTCTAAATAGTTCTGTCATTTTTGGAAGGCAATTAAAAACAATTTATTTGATTATTTAGTTTGCAGGATGTGGTGTCTACAACATATGTATTCATGAGTAGAAGGAAATGGATGTGAACACCACAGAAGATACAAAAAGCTCAGACAAGTTCACCATGTTCAGAATCCAAAAATCATTATTTCTATTTTTCTGGAGGTTTTTGAGTAAAATTAAAGAGAGAGTATCCCTTGCAGTTGCAGATCATGAATTATTTTGTATCTTCACTGGATTTTGATCGTTGTTAATGGGGTTTGGGAGTTATAAGAAGCAGGGAATCACAAAAATATGCGCTTCGACGCGAGCTGAATGGATTCTCGACCAGATATTCTCTGGAATCTCACAGCAAATTTAACGTTTTGATTCCAAGCTTGTGTTCGGGCAGTTTGAGCCTGAACAACCCAAAAGGATTAGGTAAACTTTTCACACCATGGCTCAGCCCAAAGAAAACAAACCTGAAGTAGGAGTGGTTGAGACGCATGCAGACAGGCACGGACACGAGGGGCTGAAAGGGGTTTGTTAAGAGACTGACCTGCCCAGCTGGGGGTCTCCATGTACAGGTAAAGCCGGTCGGGCTGAAGCTGGGTCACTCGACTCGCTGCTGCTGCCACAGGTGCTGACAAACCCTGAAGAAAGTGGAAAAATAAAGCTGTGGTTAAAATGCTGAGTGCAGAGGAAAGAGGTGGCGTTTGTGAATAAGCTAATTTGATAACCACTGACAGAAAGCAACTTCATGATACAGACTTTGTACTGGACTATTATTCTACTGACTAGGCCACTTATACTCCACTATATTTAGATTGAATATTGTACTTTTAACTTTGTTACATTTCACTGACATAGTTTTTATGCACTTTTCAGGTCTAATTATCATCCAAAACATTTGATAACTTAATAAAATATGATGCCTTGTCACAGATTAAACTACCCCGGATATAAAGTAGAAATCATACGGTCAAGTCTGACCAGAAACAACATTAAAGTACTGCTTACTCATTAAAACAACCATAATATTAACCCCATCAAATAACATTAAATGTCAATAATTATGTAGGACAGTAGGAAAAAAAGACAATTATGGGACCAACTTAAAGTAAAATAACTCAATAGACAAAACACAAGTTGGTTAACTATGAGGTATGGTTGTAAAACTGAAAAAGAAAATCGTTCACAAATGAGTTTTTATCAAATACAGTTAACAATTTAGATTAACAGAGTTACATGAGAACATCTCATATCTAAGCATTAAGTACGTAGATGAAGTCAAGGTGTGGTTAGCCTAGCTTAGCATAAAACCTTCAATTTGAGGGAAACAGCAACAGCAAGCCAAATACACATAGCAACACTGATAAACATGACGCATCTCACTTATTTAATCCGTACTCAACAGGCATGAAAATACAACATTTTATAATCCTCAAAGGAGCCACATGCTAGAACTATTTCTAGACAAACAACAGTTTATCCAGTTGCCCGACACGTCTGTGCTGCAGGTTTTTGTTTTGGTCTCTGCACAGGCACAGTGGTACCAAACCTGGCAGCTGAACTGTGAAGACACACTCCAGTGTCACGCCAAAGCATGTGACAGACCTTCTGGTCCACTGTGACAGTGCCATGTTTAGCCTGACCTCAGTGAGAAAAATACATGTGTTTTCATTCTGCAGTCAAGTTAGAAATAATAAATATGTCTGTTAAAAACAAAATTGAATTGAACTGAATCATGTCCACCTGTGTCAAAGTCCCACCCATACACCCCAGCCTTCGCCCGACGTAGATTTTCTCTCTCATTCGTCCTTTTCCCCTGTCATTATCGCCCCCTGCTGGTACTAAATGTTCATGCATGCGTATGCACGCCCAGATGAGGCAAAACATAACGCTTACACTGTTTGACAAGCTGGTGGCTGTTGTTAGTTACAGTGAGATATTCCTCTGAGACATGGATCCAAACACTTTTAGCAGCTTACAAAAACATCACAAAAAACTCAGAGACTATGAAAATGCCTTTATTGTTATGGCATGGTCATGTTAGACCTTAAAACAAACAAACCCTGTTTCTGCATCAAGCTTTTATCAAGATTATGTCGAATTGTGTCGTAGTTTGTTTGCTTTAAGGTCTGACCATGCTGTGACACTAAAGGCATTTTAATAGTTTTAAAAGAGAGTGCCGTGGAATTTTTTGTGTACACGCCTCAAACAAAGTAATTTAGAGTCCAGGAAGCACTCCTACCAACATTTTTTGTCTTTCAGCAGCATTTCAAATCCTCTTGTGTCCCTCTTGATTCAGTGGTGAAAGACATAATGATGGCAGAGCTTCTTGTAATTGCGTTTGTTAGCTGTACATGAGATTTTTCATTTTCAACCAATTTAGAAAGGTGTTATTACATTGAAGTAATAGCATTATGTGACTTTATTATTTTGGTTACAGAGAGTTTGACTAAATAAGCGCATGATTGTGTCTGAAAAGTCCATCAGCCTTAATGTCTATGAACATTTCATCTTGTGAGCGAACATTACCACCCACATATACGTCTGCCCCACAGCCCATACATACAGCACAGTGGTATGCTTGAGCGTTACAGCATGTTTATGCCTCGTGTGTGACTGCTCTCATGCAGCGGCTGCTTTTCTGCTGACTTGTGTATCTTCGCAGGCCTCAGGTTGGCTGTTGCCCAGAAGCCCAGCCGGTGAACCGCGGAGAAAGCGCATTGATTTCATCCCAGCAGAAATCCCTTCTCCCAGTACCCGCCTCCCTACCCCGCCCTGCACCTGATTAAGCATTTGCAGGGAGCCATGCCAACACAATTTGTCATTTATCAAAAGTAATTAAAAGCAATTTCTTTTCTCTTGTTGATTGGGAATTGACTAATTTTGAGTCTGTGAAAACGGGGGAATAAATAAAACAGGGAAGGATGAATTTTACATAAACTCAGAGGAAAACATAAATGCTGTAAAACGAGGGCCAGACATCTGGCTCTGTGATTTCTCTCTACATGATTATGACTGCAAAACCGAAACAGTTGTTTAGCGCATTCTGATATACAGCCCATAGGCAGTAAATAATATATTAGAAACAGCATATTGACTAGCCGACTTAAAAGGGTGTTTTCACTTCATGTTGTGTGAACACAAGAGTGGGAGGAAAATACAAACACTGGTTGGTTACTTGTTAACAGAAAATGAAAAACGCTGCTCCCACTTGTGCAAAAAGAGATATTTGAGCCGGTAAATACCAGCGTTGTCTCAGTGTGAGAGGGAAAACAACGAGACAGAAGGTACAGTGAGGAGAGGGAGAGGAGCCGAAGCCATCCTGCTGCAGAGGTTACAGTACGTCTATCCAATGAAACCAAGCAATACCGTTTCAACATTATCGGTAACAACCTCTGAATGCACCATTACCTTCTATAAGGGCAGAATGAAATGTCAGAATTGATTCGAGAGGGGAGGGTTGAGATATAAGTGGGCAGCTAAGGTGGCCATTTTGTTTCAGTGGCCCTTTATTTGGTGTCCCTGGATCATTAGCAGACGGCAAAAAAGAGCTGGAAGAACATGAAGGAGGTGTGGGCGGCCATCACGCGTGTCTCCGGTGACAGCATGCGAAATGAAAACAGAAAAGAAAACCACACACTCACACACACACATGCCACACACACACAAAGCAGAAATCAAAAGAAAAAAAAAAAAAAAAGAGGCACGCGGAAACGCCAGAGGAGTCGTTTAAATTTCCCACCACTTTGTAAATAACTTTAGCTGCACAAATACCTGGCTTTGCTCTGAGCGGATAAAAAATTTTCCAGCCAACAATTTATTCTCTGCCAACAAATGGAGCCGTTGCTTCAATGAGACGATTTGAATATCCCTTTGAAGGCTGCAGATGGACAAGCAATACTATCATTGCCTGAGAACACAGAAATAATTGGGCAACAGTGGGAGAAGCCTACATTCACGTCTCTGCTGAGACAGAGCCCTGCTTGGAATATCTAATTGAACCTCTCACTCTCCTGCCTTTTGTTTACATTCCCATTCATCATAAAAAACTCAATTACTTATGTTCCCTAACATGTATGGTTATTAATGTTCTAATTATGCTTCTCCCCTCTAATCTTTCGCCGCGCAATTTGGGTGATATATGTCTGAACAACACGGCGAGTCCCCTGGAAGTGTGCAATAACACACCTTCTCCTGGGAGCCATCTGACGAAGAGAGAAAGCTTGTCATAGTTTGTCTATACATGGGGATTTATGCCAGCTCAGTGAGCATGTGTTATTATATACTGTCTTTGTTCGACATGCATTTCGAAGCAGAAAGTTGACTAATCAGCTCTCACTAGCAACAGAGCAGATGTAGCGGGGGGGAGCTGAAAAAAAAAAAAAAAAAAAAACACCCAAAAAAACAAAGCAAACTATCTGTGGCCAGCTCTTCTTATTCTTCTTGTGAAGGGCTATAGGTATGACAGCTTTAGAGGTATGAAATAATGTCGGTGAGAGCCTTGAGGAGCCCCTGCAGAGAGGCTGAGAGGGTCCTGTACTGCCTCAAGCAATGAGTGTTCTTCAAGGCTTTTCCTCAGAGCACTTTTACAAGAGCACAAATTAGGTGTAAGGAATGCCTGTGTCGGCGGGCGCACCAAGCCAGCGTGCACAGAAAAAAGGGGGGAAAAAAAAAAAAAAAAAACGGGGCAGAAACTTGGATGACAGTGAAGAAACGGAGGGCGTCATAAAGTGTGGAAAATAAGCTCTCACTTTCAAACGTTTACGGCGGCTCAAATATCTGATGATACCTCTCATAGCTTTTAATCTTTAATGTGAAAAATTAATCATCCCATTCATTATTTTAATAGCTGTCATTTTTCTCTCCCCAAAGTGATGATTTATAACCATTAAGCCCTGCGTAGGCTTGTGTGAGAGGGATTTATCGTAATGTTTGCACCAGGTAGCCTCCAACCATATTTCATTACTCTGACAAGCCATTAAAATGCCCTGGTGATTAAACAACAGCTCTGAGGTCAGTGTGTATGGCTGTTTCTTTACCCATGCAGGAGCGCAGCAGCGCAGCCGTGCAGGCGGGGACCCGTAGCCTTAACAAAGCCCTTTTCCCCCTGGTTCCCTCCAGACTGGCGATCGTAGTTATAGATCTCTATCTGTTGTGCTGTGCGAGGGCGACAGGGGCGGATGAGAATAATGTACATGCACAGAATGAAATAAAGTTAAGAATGGGGCTATTATGCCTTTTTTTCCCTCAGAGGTTTGACACCATGATAACTGTGCACTTAGAGGAAAAACTCAGATACTCTTATATCCATCCATCTGTGGTGTTCAGGATGATCCACCAGTTATTTTGTGATCATGTGTTGCTGTTATTCCTCTGGTCTACCCACTTGTCTCCGCAGCTTCTATTTCATTTATTGATTTCCTGCTGATCCTAACAGACAGGGCCGTGCCGAGGACATCTGGGGTAGACGGGCAGTGCTTTCACTGGCTGCCCCCACAAGACCCACCTCTACATTTTGGCTATTCAAATAATATGCATGAAAATTTTTGCTAAAAAGAACATTTGTACCATGCAAAGTAAGATAATATAATCCTTTAAAGCCCTTCAGCAAGGGATCATCATTAAATAGACAACATTGTGTTTGCAGTCACAGGGTCAAGTCAAAATGCTTTAACAGTTAAAAGGCTGAAAGGCTCTGTAGCTGTGTTTCCATCCAAATGTATTGCAATGTTTAACTAAATTATGAGCAAATCTGCAAAAGAAAATGCTGTTATGTGATTATTAGGAGTTGGTTCGTTGAGATAGGCAGTAGGTGGCGCCAATTCTCCAGTCGGAAAACCACTTCAGTCCCTACAGGAAGTTAAGATCGCAATAAGACATGCAAATTTAACTAACCTCCATGAATTCTGCATGACGTTGCAATTTTGTCTATCACCGCAACTTTTTCACAATTTTGACCAATTATTGTAGTCTCCTGCAAGTTTCACCAATCACAGCAGCCCCAGTGCAAACATCATACATGTATGCCTGAATGACCTGACTTTTATTTCTTTATTTTGTTTGTTTTATTTTGTTATTGGTACTGAGAAGAAGAAAGTTTGTCATTTGATTTTGAAATTTATTAATACTGTGTGCACTTTTAAATTTTGTGCATGGTCCATGTTTAATAAAGAGTAATAATAATAATTATTATTATAATTATTATTATAATAATTCATATGAGGAAGGCTCCATCAGATCTGTGTGGAGTGACCATGGATGTATTATAGAGCCATGATGAGGAGTGATGAGGAGACAGTCGGAGCAGAAACAGCAGAAAGAATTTGGGTTTTTTCAGATTTTTCCTGTTTCCATCAACCTTACTAATGCAATACTTTTTTTTTTTTTTTTCAAATAAAAGGATTTTTAAAAATGCTATACAGGGTGAAGTTTATCTACATTTAGGTGTGTCTGTGTTTGAGTCTGTGTTTACTCAAAAGACAACAGCTGCTGTACGTCTCAACTCTGCTCTACAAACTAAATGTCATGTAAACATGCAGTGCATTAACACAAAAAGTCAAAACATTCACTACATTCAAGTATGCCAGTATGTGGATTAAAATGCTTGACATTTCAGTAGGCTGGTGTACACTGATGTCCCACAATGCAATGCACAACTGAAAAAAAGGGGGATCGTGGTACCAGAAATATCTCAGAGAATAAACACAAAAATACTGCCTTTTCTTTGTGAAGTTTCATAGGATGTGCACATATTGAATCCTTTGATGTTGAGAAACAAAACATGGAGGTACATTAAATGTTGTGTACTAAATGTACAAAAAGAACAAATTAACACAGTTTGCATGCTGCTAGTGTGTAGCATTGAAGTGGGACACAGTAATCATGTTTTATTGCTGCAGTGCATTCTGGTCAACTGCATTTTTGCCACCTCCACCTTGGAAATCTTCCTGTATTGGTGCTGAACGCCAGTGTAACATGGCAGTTGTAAAAAGAAGTCCTCATGGTTTAATTCTGACGGACTGACACCAAAACCTGACATTACACTTTGATGTTTTGGACAGTTGGGATGAAAATTTATTTATCTATCTTTAATCAGACCCATTGTTTTGTGTAGAAAGGCGGCATTACTGCATTTGGCCAGTTATCTAACAGAATAAGGATGATACAGGGAAAAAAAAACAACAAAGACGGACAGAAACACAAGGCACATTGTCAAACACAGTTTTGATAGTAGCAAAAATGTTCAATTTTCATGTATGAGGGGGGATGGCTGGGATTTTGTGGGTGGAAATGGACAGATGTTCCTTGAGAAGTAGCAGGAGAAACAGCAGCCTGAAACACAAAATGGATTCCAGTTCGGTCCCAGCGGAGGAAGCTGATTGAACAGCAGGCCGGGGAGCCGGGGGAGGATTTAACTCCCCTGCATGTATGTTCATGTCTAATGTCCTGAGTCCAATGGGCTGGATTGATCACCGATGCCACATCTGACAGTGACTGACAGCGCCTGTAATTGCTATGTTAGCTCTGGGAGAAGAGCAAACTACCATGGTGGGACCGTGTGGATGAAACATGCAGGCTCGGGATATTACATCATGGTACACAATGGTTGTGGTCGGCCTGAATGCCTGAGTGTTGTGAGCTACTTGATTAATGGATGTGATCAGTGCCATTTATGGCATGACAGCGTCATGAAAGAAAAAAAAAAAAACACCTGCTGTGATTCCCAATAGTCGTTCACACTTTAACCACTTGTAACTGATGTTTACTGCTCAATCCAACATTGTTTTCATCACTCAATAATGCTCAACTTCATTTACGTAGCAAATTATTTCACATCTCAAAAGGACTTAAAGGGTAGTTCAGTGTTTTTAATAAAATCCGGGCACAATTTTTTTTAATATATTTTCAGGTCTAAATGACTAAAAGGTACAAAAAGTTCCAGCAGATCACCTTAGTCAGCAGCCACGAAACAGGCTGCAATAAAATCCTTGGGGGCAAATGTGCCTGTCAAAATACATCCACTAAAGGTGTTTTTGCAACTGACAGGCTCAGACTGTTACTCTAAGTGCCTGACAATATTATGGAGAAGATCCCTACAGAGACAGACCCTTTCTGATGGGGAGCTGAAGACGTTATATACTGGTCCCTTCAAAGCCACCAGACTCCATTGACAAAAACAATGATTTTACCTGACAGAACACTGGAGTTGCTGGCTTTAAGTGGTTAGTCTTTTTGTGTCATTATGTTTATGTTATTGTGTTACTTTATTTCAGATCCGAACAGACATGTCCAAACACTTAAGTCACACAAAACACAGTCAAGTATTGTCAGCTGGCATTGGATGCTTGGTCAAATACTTTTTTTTATTGTTCTTTCATTAGATATTGTAACTTTACACTTTTCTACTTAAGGAACAGTAGCAGTACATGCATTCAAAACTCTAATTAAATAAAAGTGCATAAATATTAGCATCAAACTGTAATCGAGTGTTATTTTATTATACGTATTATGGTTTATGATTACTGATGGATTACTGTAGCATACAGTGGGAGTTAATATTACACTCTGAATACATTTTGTTGGGCAGTTAATCCAGAATAATGCAAACTGAAATGTTCTCTATTGTATTATTTCAACCAAAGCACAGTTGGTGATCGTTGAAACAGTGGACGGACGAAAAAAGATAATTTGGGTGAGTTTCATTTTGTCTGTGTCTAGTTTGAATGGAGTGTGTTTTACGATGATGCGCGAGGTAAAATGACTGGATTTGTCAATGGAGTCTGGAGGCTTTTGAGGACAACAATACGACAGCTGTTTCTGGTTAAACAAAAAGGATGTTAACAGAGAGGTCTCTGTAGGGATCGTTTACGCTACACTGTCAGACACTTAGAATAACAATCTGAGCCTGTCAGCGGCAAAAACAGGCATTTTGAGTGGATGTACTTTGATGGGCACATTTGCCTCCAAGGAATAAAGGAGCAATATGTAACAATTGTGCATCCAAACTTGAACTCTGCAGTCCAAATAGCAAGTTGGAGCCAAATAGGTTGAATCACTATATATAATATACAATCTATGGTTGAAGCAAGTTCTTTCCCCCCTCCCCCTCCTGCCCAGACTCGAGGAAGCTAAAGCAGCACTGCAGGAGAGCAAAACAAGCACAACACTGTAAACTGACAACAACAAGCAACCAAGAGTCCTATACTGTACTGTAAGATGATCAGCTGCTAATAACCGTTAATTGTCAGTCAGTGTAAAGTTAAGCCCATTATCCTGAATACAAAAGCCCACTGCTCTGAAAACACACTCTGGAGTTTGAGCTCAGTGACCGCCTGCCAGACTCCATTAACATTTTGCTCAATTTATCCGTTTTAAACATCTGCTCCTTCCAAAAGATTATTAATGATTTCTTATGACTCATAACCAGACACTTACTCATTCAGCAAGCATTAATTATAACTCAAATAAATTTCAAAGGACACTGTGGCTGTACTGTTACTGTATGTAAATATATTACAGATTTTTCCTTTGCAGATTTTTAGAACGGTGAACAGACTTACAAAGATGCGTCTGATGTGTTTTATTTTGTGTCTGTCGAGTCTGAATAAAATGTGCTACACAATGATCTGTTTGGTAAAATGACAGTTACTGTAAAAGTAGTTTGGTGACTCAACAGGCACATTTGTTTTGGTGACATCCTGGCGCTCTAGTGCGACAGCTAGTGGCAGTGAATGTCCCATATAGAACCTTTAAGTACAAGCACAAACGTAAATGCACAGAGTTACTTTCCATCACTGCCAGTGACGCCGGGTTAAAGCACATTAAACAGCAGAAAGATATATTGGCAGAGAGATGGGATTTCAGGCCGTGCCAGCTTCTAAAAACTCAGTGTTGTTAACATTTACAGCTCCTGTTCCTCAGGGAGAGAAGTGATCATCAGTAAAATCACTCTCATAGATTTGAAAGCCTGAACTGAAAATTGGGACATATACTGTAGGCCATGATTCCTACAACTTTATTTCCTCTCACAGCGGACGCTTGTATCTGCTGTGGATGGATGTCAGAGCATCCTGTTTGGCTGCTTCTGCTCGCCACACCAATCCAACAGTTGTCAGTGCGACGGAACAAAAGCTGCAGAGGAAAAAAAAAAATTGCATTCTAATGCGTCGAAGGTCTCGTGTTTGTTGTGTCCCCGATGAGAAGCACAAAAAATAGTGCTAATTTGTAATAGATATCAAAATTCCCCAGCATTAAAAAGTTAATTACCACAGCAAATACAGCAGTGATAAATGGCAGATAATACCATTTCTGCAGATGACTGTCGTTTCCGCCAACCAGAAAAATGATATTTAGTATCCAGCTGTACTTCTGGATGGGCAAGAGGAGGAGGAGGGAGGAGGAGGAGGAGGAGGGGAAAGGTACTTGTAATTCTGAATATTTTTTCTGCAACTTAGCAAGTTTTTCATCTATCAGCAAGGCACATTAAATCCCAGCTGGTCAGATGCTAGACTCCTGATGCTCGGCTTTAGACATGAAACAAACTACTGCTGAAATGAAAGCAGTTCTCAGAGCAGTGGAAATTCGACTCCTACAAGAGTCTATTAAAAATACATGTTCAAATGAATCTTGGTGGTGATGACAAGTTTTACCATATTCTTCTTGAACTTTTAATGTACCCAGCCGGGACTTCAAAGGAGGAAATTAAATATTAAGGCTATTATCTAAGCTGTTCCCAATATTATCCAAGCTTAGGTTATTTATATAGTACAGTAATAATTATGTTATATAAGCCGGTTTTCATTTTTGAGCCAACATAATGATCAAGAGGTGGCTGGTTTGTAGTTTTGCAACCTAAAATGAGTAACCTAATTTATATATTTGCTGCAGTAAACCCAACAAGATTATGTAGATTTATTATAGCAGTCCTAGGTGGATATTGTAAATGTAAATATATCTATAATTTATGACTGCAGGGGAATAGATCACTTTTATACAGTGAATATCAGGAGCAGTTCAACATTTTGCAGAGGCCAGTGCACACTCGACATAATTTTGTGCATCTGCATAAAAAAGAAAACAAAAAAGTGAATTATTATCTGCTCTGATTGAGAAGAATCACAGTAAATCTGATGCTACTGAACCCGGATCACCACTGTTTACCCACGGTGAGACGGTAAATACTCTGGCTGACATTTCAGGGAGGTTAGTGTGCTCAGAGAGCGGAGTGGAAGTGGAGGCTCAGATGAATTTGTCTGACAAATGCTCCTGGAGTATGTGTTGTCGACTGTGCTTCGGCGAGGCCCTGGACTGGGATTTGAGTCTGACTGAAGCCAAGCAAAGCATGCCAGATCACTAATTGCACAATTTAAAACCAAAGTCCCTGGCAGCTTGTCATTTGAAATGGAGAGAAGAGCCATTGCTTAATCAGTGAGCTCAACATAGATCTGTGAGGCTCTCCACCGAGGAACCCCAGACGTACGCGGCTGAAGCTCAGTGTCAACAGCCAAAGCAAAGACAGAGTGATTGGCTGGCTGCTGCCGCCGCTGCTGTAAATGAGACGTTTTATGATCCGACGCGCGCCTGCGATTGGATGATTGAATCACTGTGCATCAAACGTTGGTGCACTGACAATGGTTTTATCTCCATTTAATTGTTCATATATGAGCAGTCAACTGTTGCTCACAGTTGGTGGTGATGAAGTTTACGGCAGCTATTTGATGTCTCTCGAAAGCATCAGACAACTGGCCAGCAATTCAACTGCAGCTCTATTTTTTTTTTTTATTTGGTGCTTTACACTTTTGTCTAAAGTAACTTTTTTTTCCCTTGCCCACAGGACATACCCACATTAGGAGCAATTGCAGATTCAGTGTCCTGCCAAGGGACACTTCAACATAGTTTTTATCTTTTAAGTTTTAACTGTTATTTTCCCCATTCTTGCCATTTTGCACTGAACTATTTTATCTGTTTTATCTGACTTTCAAACCTGTCTGCTTTATTTTGCTGCCTTTGTGACACACTTTGTAATGTAAATTTTGAAAACTGCTCTACAAATAAAGATTATTATTATTATTATTATAACGTAAAGTAGGAGGAGCCAGGATCATTATATCATTGATGGGCAACACACTCTTACAGCTACAGTGGCCCCCACCTGACATCAAACATCAAATTACTGAAGTGGAATTTTCTACAAGTAATTCTGTAAAATTGAAGCACTGATAAAAGTGAATTCACACCTTTGCAATAAAACAGCCTGACTTCAGATGCATATTCTATTTTAGGGATGCACCCAAATCTGAATATGTTATTTGAGAAAGCACACGTAACTTGATGGAATCATTTATTTATTCTATACGAAGGTGCTCATCATCATTCAGAAATAGTCAGCTCCATGATTACCTCGGCATAGTTAAAAAGGTTGCATCTACCTTAATATTGCAATAACTTCCTTGCAGTGAATTTTGCCTCTTGTATCCTGTAAGTCTCTATGTCTGTGCAATTATTAATTTTTTACATGGCAATCTTTATCTATTTTTTTCTCTTCTTTGGTATAATGCAACACACAGTGTGTGTATAACAAGACTGTATGTATAGTTTTCTTAATTCATTTTTTTTTTATTTCTTATTCTCATACATTTTATTCTATTCTTACCTTATTTTGAATTTCTATTCATCACTCATTTTTTTCTACCTGTGCTTTTGATCTTTGAGCTGCTGTAACAAGTGAATTTCCCTGGTGTGGGATCAGTTAAGTTTGTCTTATCTAATCTTATCTTATCTTCAATCAATCACTTTACTTGTTATTTCCGATGCAAATTCTTTCAGTCTATAAAACATTTGTTTTTTTTCAGATTCGGATTTTTTAATATCTATCTATCACTCACCAAATGACAAACTAAACTGAGCGCAGACTACAACAGAACATGTCCTCTTATGCTGTTACTATAGATATCATTATTGGCTGGCTTCTCAGTGTGAGCCCTTTGAAAACTATGAAAATTCTGAAATCTTCCGCTGGTATCAATCCCTTTATCCCAATTTAACTGGATTTATTTTTTATTAGTCATTGAATTGAAACAGTCTGGTCAGCTGTTTGCTACCAGCTGGCTAAATTTAGCCAGGCGCTACCTTGGCTGGTTTGATGTTCAGCTAAAATATACATATACTTGATTTCACTGTATTATTTATTTATTTATTTATTTTGTTAGTAGGTCTCATTGATTGATTTTGTGATGGTTTGATTTGGAGCAAAGTCCGAGCAGTAAATTTACTATGGACGAGGATGTATCCTACGGACTAGAGCGTTCCTGGAGGACGGTTCTCGCTGTACGAAACCACAACTTTATAGCTTTCTGTTTTTCCCTCCTGATGTCCTCCGGCTGCTCCACTTCAACTCTCTGCAATTAATTACAGAGTTTTAATGATAGACAGGTAGCTTTATTATTACTATTATTATTATTATTATTATTATTATTATTTGTTGCTAAAGTAGCCAACCATAACTGTTAGCTGCTGTTAGCAGGAAACCTCCCAGTGAACACATCTGTCACTGGGACGAACACAGTCTCTGAGACGAACAGAGAACACAGTACCAAGATCATTTACAGAGTTTCCTGATGGGAATATAGCTTTACTTGTTGCTAAAGTAACTCATCTAACTGCTAACTTTGGTTCCATCCCCCAGCTGGGGCTAAGGCACAGTGCTATCAGTTACTGTAAATTCCCCTCAGTGTCTGCATCAAGTCCCTCCCTAGCTGACTAAGCAATAATCAGTAGCCGTTTTCATGGGAACTGTTTTTAAGAACCACTTGCAAAATGTTTAGTCTCATGCAAAGACGCACGAAAAAAGATCTAATGGAATGAATGTTTGAAACAAGCTGCAAGAACTCATGCGAGGCTTCAGACTCCTCTGGACTGGTTTTCTTTAGTACATGATATTCCAGGACCAGTGAGAAACTTTTTCAGTTTCAATTAAACATGCAAAACTAAAACCTCTTAATCTTCTTACAAACAGGCCAGTGAACTCTTCAGACGACAGCCACAAAATGAAAATACACCCTTCAGTCTGCATAATATATAATAAAATATATATTTTACTGCTAGCATGACGTAACTCTATGGGGCATTAAATTCTCTATTTCCTGTTATAGCTATGTTACAGGTTCAGGCAATTCTCCACTGGCTATTGGGAGAAGCTGTAAACATTATTATTATTGAGGCCAGGTTGTATTTTGGTGAGAACATTAGCAGGGAGGCAAGTTACTCATCGCCCCAGCGAGATGAAACTGAAGTGGAGTTTTGTTTTGTGGTTTTTTTTTTCTCTTTTTGGCTCAGGCCTAACGAGAGAATACACACACACCATCGGGGAGACAGCGGTTCACAGAGAAAGGGGTGGAGCTGGAGACACACACACACAAACACACACCCATGCAGTTGCACAAAATACAAAAAAAAAAAAAGAAAAAGAAAATAAAAAACACTGCCCTGAAGTCAATTCCACACTCAAGCAACATCCGTCTCTGATCTGGGAGCGTTCTTGCAGCGGCGGCACAACAAGAGTGATGCGGCACTGAGGGCCATGAATTAAAAAGTCAATATGTAAAACCATAGAGGGATGCCATTTTGAAAAAGCGTTCCATCAATGGAAATCATATTAACATGATAAAGGGCAGATTGGGAGGCGAGGGCATTGATTCAGATGCCGCTCTGTGGCCCGCCATGTCCACCTCAAACATGTTAATGAATCGCGCCGCAAAAACAGAGGAGGGTGCCCGGCGACGGGGGTCGCATGAGGGGAGAGAAGTCGGCTTTAAAGCAACAGGGGAGCAGGTCGTGCGGCGCCCCGTGAGCCGCGCCTCTGGGTGTCACATCAGTCTGCGTCTCAGCCTCGCTGGTGGATTGTTTTCTGAAGATGAACTCTGGAGGAGGAGAGGATAGGTGGCTGACTTGCAGAGAGATTTTCTTTTTTTTTTGTGTGGCAAGTTGGGAGTGGATCCAATTAGAATGAAGCCTGGGAGAGAAAGATGAAGTACTATAATGCCACCCAGAGACCAAGAGTGCAAGAGCAGAGAGAGCAGAGGATTCACCCCCTGTTGACCATGACTACAGACACATAGCCTGGGGGATGGAGCATCCAAGGCTTCACACACACACACACACACGCAAACACACACACACAGACAGAGAGGGAGAGAGTGACATGAAAGCAACAAGGCAGTGCTGCGAGGCCAAACAGATGAATTACTTATCAAAGACGCACACAGCAGACTGGCTATGAGGCTGCAACACACAGACAGCTGGGGCATTATCAATTCACCTTCAATTAGCTGTCCTTGGCACTGCCTGCCAACTGGACCTGGAGTATCAGTACATTCACAACGCATAAGCTCATTTAACCAAAAAAAAAAAAAAAAAAAAAAAAGAAACGTACAGAGGATCAGGTGGATTCTTTTGAGGAATTCAATTAAAACAGTGTTGGAATGGAAAAAAATATATAAACACAGAGACACAATTTCTATAGAAGGATGAAAGCAAAAGGATTATTTTCAATGCATTGGAGGCAAAAAAGAAACAGAGGTGGGGGGGTGGAGTGAGGCGGGGGGGGTGTTAAAAAAAAAGAAAAAGCGTTCCTTCCTTGGAGTCTGATGGCACAGCACCTTTGTTAAATATGAACTAATTAAGTGGAAAAATGAAAGTGTTTCATCTTCATTAGTATCAGACAATAGGACTATGAAACATAATTGAGAGTAGTTCCACTTTAATAGAATGAACAGAAGTCATTTGGTATTGAAATGTGCAGGGTGATTTAGCCAAAAGAAGTGTATTATTAGATTTAATAGAATACCTACACATGATCAATGCTCAGAGCACAGGTGGTAGTTTGTCTCGGCTTCTTCAAATGATTAGGCCAACGGAATAATGGCCAGCCGGATTCGCGTTGCTCCTGCATTGATTACACGGAGCAGCCCATTTTTCATGAAGTGGAGCTCCGCACACCATTTATTAAGCCTTTACACATGTGACATAACAAGTGGCGGGTGCAGAACAACGCGCCGCGCGGGCTGGATTTGGTGAAATCAGGACGCAGCGGTGACGCCTGTTAATGATGATGATGAATTAGTGGCACAGACAACACGGCCAAAAGTGTGTGGACATGTAATCATTACACCTTATATTACTGTTGAACATTCTGGTCGAAAAAAAAAAGTAGCTACGACAGCCTCTTCTGGTTTCAGATTTTAGAGCCTGGCTGCAGGGATTTGCTCCTAAAGAGCATTAGTGAGGTCCAGCACTGATGTTGGGTGATAAGGTCTGGCTCACAGGCTGCGTTCAAGTAGATCCAAGGATGCAAGGTGGGATTACTAACCAGACCAAGTGGGCAACTGCCCGAGGACCTGAGACCCTCAACCTGCTTTATTATCTGTTCTTGTGGCCATGTCTCGTAGAGGACCCTTGTGACAAAATCTCAAATCTCAAATCTTAATTAATTTACACAGAGAAAATTTACAAACAGTCTTTGATGGAAAGTATTTTGATGGGAGGCAACAAGGTATACACAATGCACAGAGGAGAGAAGACGGTGGGTGGGTGGTTGGAGGCTTCAGTAAGCGCTCAACAGCAGATTCCTGCTGCCAGGGGGCCTCTAACACAGTGATTCCCAACATTTCTTCCTTGGAGCCCCCCCTACAAGACAAGCTGAGCCCTCTGAGCTCACACAAACACCAAAACAATAAGCGAATAAGCAAAGCTTTACTGTCAGAAATGAACATTAATTCGATTTTTTTCTATTCTTTGAACCTTTAGCTTTGATAAATGTCTCTTTTCTTTTTAACATTTTTTGACAACCCAACAGTACAGACTAACTAGCCTAACAATTTATGAATGAGGACAAAAAGGTATCTTTCTAAATAAATAGTTTTATATACAGACCTTTGTGTATATTGGCATTTTAGTTAAGATCTGCAATTTCGACCCCCTATGAGTTTTGCCGCCCTCCTAACAAAACACAACACAAAACTGGAAAACCATTTCTTTATGGAGCTGGCTTTGTGCACTGACATTTTGAAACTAGAATGGGCCTTTATCAAGCTGATGCTGCAGCATTAAAGTACTAGCATGTAGGATTTTGGGGCATCTAGCGGTTAGGTTGTAGACTGCAACCAGCTGAACACCGCTCGCCTCATCCTCCCCTTCCAAGCATGTAGTCGAAGAACCTATGGTGGCCGTGAAACTCACTAGCAATGCAAAAGGCCTCTATAGTCAGCGTTTGGTTTGTCCACTCTGGGCTACTGTAGAAGATGAAGTTACTTTTGCTGGAGTTACCATTAAGTCTATGTAATAATGTGATTTGGATATTGCACTCAGCCATATCGACATTTCGATAATGCTTCACTTAATTGTTTAGTCCTGATATAAATGGCTCATTCTACAGTAATGAAAACAAAATGATTCTTATTTTTAGGTGATTATACACTAATGAAAACAATATCAAAATTCAATTTCTGCAATTTCTACCAATAGATCAATCAAAATCTTACGTACTGGACCTTTAAAGTCTCCCCCCATTGTAACTAAAGGCAGCCCCAGACACCGGGGTGTCCACATACTTATGGCCATCACACCACAAGCATGCTAAAAACCCACACTACCCCGACTTCACAGAAACCGTAAAGAGTTTAAGTCATGCAGCGTGTGACCCCTCCCCAAAGAAAGGCACGGTGCGCAGAAGCAACACGGTCATTTTTAAAAAACATGAGCGCATCACAGAGCTCGGCCATATTGAAACGGCTGTCTTGAGAAACAGTGGGTCTTTATCACTTCAAAGGCTGACATCCCTCCGGCGTCTCGGGGAAGCCGTGACTGGCACTCGTACAGCCCTCTTTCTGCTGCATTTGTCCAATCTTAGAAAGCCCAGAGTCAGGAAACACAAGGTCTTTTCAAAGTTAGTCAACAGGCCTTTGAAGCGCAGCCAACGGAGTCAGCAACCCAGCGACAAGGTGCCGAGCCATTATCATTCAATAGACAGCCGGGATTTTGCATATTTAACAGGAAATTTCACTTTGCTTTTTTGACACGGGGCATTATGCATCCTCTGTACATAAAATCCATCAGCACCTTGCCAATTTTGTTTGTGCTTTTCCCATTTCGCTGGGGAAATGTGTTTCTCTTGCAATGCACACTACATTCAAAACATGCAATGGAATTAAATTATATGTTTGTTTGGACAAACAAATTGGACCACAGGTTCAAGGTAAACTGTTTTACTCATTTATTTATTCATTTTGTTAGCCTGTTTGTTTTAGCGCTGATATAACCTCGAGGGTGGAAAAGCCTTAAATTGTGACATTTGTTATCTCTGCTCGTTTGTGAAAGACTGTAGGTAAAAAATGCTGGGTTCAGATCAGTTTCCTCACAAAGAAGAAGCTAAAATAAGGTTTTATTAAGACACAAACAGCTGGGGGAAAAGAATCCACCTTAAAATGAAATGTCTTATATGTCTTTCACATATTAATGTTTGATTTAATGATAAACTGTACATTTACTGAGCTATACAACTGCTCATGATTACATTATGTCTCTTGACTTTATGTCACATGCACATGCTTATTTCCAGGAGGACAATTTTACACCTGACTTAAGCGGGAAGCTAGCTACATTATTGGATTAAACTAAATACTAGGATTTGTCTGAGCTGTTGGTAAAAGCACCAGACAACAGGACATACTTCTAGGAATTATGTTCATATTATATATATGTAATATATGCATACTATACCTTTAAGCAGGCAAAAATCTCAATCAGACTAAAATCTCCTCTTCGAGGGAAAAATGGACGCAACAATAAACACAACACAGACCAATAATACTGTCACACACAGCAACCAGAACATCCTCGATACAGTACGCACCAGGTTCTGCCATTAGACCTGTGGAATCAAACAGCTAAAGCTCGTTTCTAGACTAACTAAGTTTGCAATGATGTATAACAGCAATAAGAAAAGTCAATTGTAGACAACACAAGGACACCAGTGTCTCATACAAAGTAGCAGAACATACAATGGATCAGAATGGAAGCCACTGGGGTCTTTACACACTCCTGGGCGCAACCCGACACTTGGCTGTTGAGCTACATGTCATCGCCACATGACTACTTTCAGGGACAGTACTTCAATTAAATGCATTTGAAAGATATATTTAATCAGTTTTGAGTGTTTTGTAATATGTATTTTGCTGGAAAAAAAGATGCTATTTCTTACAAAATACTTTCAGGTATTATGTTTATGTATTTGAAACACTCTCAATAGTGCACCAAACTTTGATGATATCCACTGCAATATTACATGGTCTATTATTTTATTTTATTATCTTTATTTTATTTTATAAAAAGGACTGGTACTGAATGCTGTATTGCTTTTGTTTTACAGGTGTACATACATAAATTAAAAATTAACAGCCAAAAACAATTTATGTAAATCTTTTGCCCATGTTTACGTCATTTTATTAAAGAAGCAAAGCAGAGGCACTTCAAGTTATGACGGAAAACTAATTTCATATGAATATTCTCAAACAAGACACATTTTTATCCCTTAAAGGTTTAAACTGTAAGAAAAAACTGAACAACAGTCACACACGATCAATCACAATCTTTTGCTAAATGCACATGAATCAGTCCCACCAACACACTCATTGTGAACTAGTACAATATTTCATTTGTGTTCTTCATGACCAAGTTTACTCTCACAGGTTGGCGAGACGTCACCACAACCCACTTTGAAGCGGGTCAGGCTGGCTTTGGCCCCTCTCCAGAGAGGATCTATCTCGGGTCTGCAAGATACCCTGAATGGACACTTCAGATCTATAATGTGGGAAATTAACATAGCTCATCTCACAGTAGGCGAGTTACGGTCAAACCTAATATTGAGGCCACTAATTGTGCCTAAAATATTCTTTTTCATATTCTCTAAATTGCTTGTATTTTCATTAAATACATTTTCTCTTACCAGTATTGTGTATTTGATGCATGTGATGAGCCAGTGTTTGAAATTTTTAACAAGATACTTTTTGATGTATTCGTGTCCATCTCTGACTGAAAGGAAAAAGTGAGCCGTCTCCTCTGGGGCGTGTATGAAATGAATCAGGAAGAGCTTGAAACACACTGAACCCCACAGACTGATGGCATCTGTTTAAGAGTGAAGAATCTCCTTTTAGGAGCAATTCATTATTTTAAACTGTTCACTAACAGCAAAAAAAATCCATCCACAAAAACACACTGTTGGCATTTGTTATTTGGACTTGAGGGCACCATCTTGTCTCTCTGGTGTCTTCATGAGCTTTGGTGTCCCTCAGCAGTCCAACAGTTACAGTAATAGCCGCGTTCTCGCCCGCTGGGATTCGCTCTGACGACCCAACTCGAGTGCATCCATTCCTAATGAGCGGCAGCCAGTGCCCGTCTCCTCCTGTGGGCTGTCAGCTGTCTGTCCCCTGGTAGGAAGAAGGAGGGAGAGCACCCAGCAACCCCCTCAGCCCCCCGGAAGGGCAACTTCGTAGGACGGGGTCCCACGGCGAGCTGCTAATGATCCATATGATGGCCTGGGCCAGCCATTGTTTGGGCTACATTACCCAGAGAGGGACAAACAATCGTTCGCAGTGTCACTTGATAATGGCCCAAAAAGCAAATCTCACAGACCTTCATTTTTCACAAGGGTAATTAATTCGCGGCTGTGCTGGGATGCTTCGCCTCTTCCAGCTCCTCTCACGCTGCCCCCACTATACTCTCCCAAAGATTTCCAATTGTTTTGCAGACAATGGTTTCAGAAGGCAGTAAAAGACCATTGATCTGAGGGCTATTTGCAAATACCCGTCTCCATACAGAGAAATGCATCTTACTGTGTTGCGTTAAGCAATTCCACATTTTAATGGGTGGACTATTGATGGTTGATGCCAAAAGAGTATGGTATTGACGCGCTCAAACACATCCACAATGAGGTCTGGAGGGGGTAGCACCAGCTCAGCACAATAAATAAAGGAACAGGCATCAAACTGAGGAGGAGGGATTGCATAACGTCACAGAGCCCCCATAAAAAAGTTACTATAATGTGTGTCATGATTGACTTTTATGATCAATGCTGCTGTACATCCAAAAGTGTGCAGCAGCAGCAGCAGCAGCAGAGTGAGTCAGACCTCTCAGGCTGGAATACGTAGTAATTACAATTGCCGATTAGCTACATGTGCATTATTGGATGTAATTAGGTGTTGATTAAAATTGGAACATTACTTGCAACAGTTCAAATGAGAGTGATAATAGCAGGGCCAGAGATTGGACTTATATCTCAATTCATCATTTGAAAAAATACATAACGAAAAACATTTGCTCCCCCTGTTTCTGTATAACCAATAAATCCCACGCACTGAGAGAAATGAATGATCTTTCGACGAAACAGAGACAGCACGAGACAAGACAAATGTCTGTGCTTACATCAAATGTTCCCAGATACGAAACAATCCAACCACACCAATAAAGCAATCAATGCTAACCTAATCTCTGCAGCCTCAGCGGCACTTGCTTGCCATTTCTTAGCCCCAAAATGAAGAGGAAAGGAGAGCCTGAAAGGCATAAATAAATAAACCTCAAACCACTCATGTTCTATTGCTGCCACTAAGGACGGGGGAGCACAAACAGCCATCACACATCTACAGTATATAAAGCTCATTTTGGATCGGAGCGCGGCTTTATTCAAGCGCAGAGGTGAATTACAAACACAGTCACTTTCAAATTTGGTTAAAGGAGAGAGGGAGAGATAGGGGAGGCTGAGGATGAGTCATCTCTGCTGGTCGGGGTGCCCTCGCTCCTCGCCACACAGGCCAACAGGGTGGGGTGAGCGCTTAAGGGGGGAGCACAGCGAGGCTGGCCTAGTCAAGGTGCTTTGGGGGGGATAAGCTGGGCACTGTGTCTCAAATGGGGACACTCGAGTGGGTAAAGCCTGCCTTAAAGAGAGCTGCGCCTTTTTCCCCCACTGTGACTCTTCATACCTCCATCCAAGCAGAACTAAGGGCGCCGCTCGCCGAGATACAAAAGGGACAAAATCACTCTTTCACACTTCCACACTCCCATCTCTGCATACCCCGTGTGTATGTACTGTACAGACTCACAAACACACACCAGAAGCGCGCACACACTCCCAGGCACAAGACTGCTCCCTTCTGGTCGCACCGTGCGGCTACATCGCCTCCCCCCCTGCAAGCCCGTCGTCACACAAGGAGCAAAACGTGGATGGATATTGTCCAGATGCAGTTATAATTTCACTAATGCTCACTCAAATGTCAATGGGGTCCAGTGACAAAGGATTCTTAATCCCTCATATGAATTTAGCGCCCAAAGGCAGGAGAAGGAGAGGCGGTGTGTGTGGCAAATATGAGGGAGCTGCATGAGGGGGCATACATTACACATGACTTGTCTCTGGCCTTAATGGGAGTGTTCAGTGAATTCAGCTGATATTTAAATCAGCGGGCAAAACGAGGGGAGGCAACGGCGAGAATGATGAGCATGTCGAACTATTGAACTTTCCTTTATTCACCTGTCCCGGCTCGGAAACATCCCCTGCAAGTAAACACAGATTTGTTGCCGTTGAGCCAAAAGCTGCACCAGCACGCAAACACACCCATCCCATCAGCCTAAATCACTTAAGTGGGGCAGAAACAGAGAAGAGCCTCCTCCTCGTCCCCTAAGTGAGATGCTGTAGTTTCACTCTATTTGCCCAAATTATACTCTGCTGTCGGTGGGGCTGCCTCGTCCTCAGGAAGTGATGAATCAAAAGTGAAGGGCTAAAACTGCTGCAATTTCACTTTTTTCCCCCTCCTCTTACTGCCGTTAAAACCTGTGAAAAGTCGAAAGCTGGCGATGTATTTCAGAAACTGCACGACAGTCTGCTCGGCTGCAGGTTTGCTTCTGTGCCCATTGCTCTCAAAAATCCATTAAAAAACAGCTTGCAGAGCCATACTGCTGCCTTCACAAATGTAATATACATCGGGCTGAGCAGCGCTGTAGTTTTATTGTTTTATCTATTTGTACTGCAGTTTTTCTTTTTTAAACATACATAACTGTATCTCACAGCTGATGATCAGTGTAATGGGGACCATTTTACATCACTTCTCACTCTTGTGTCTGGTGGCAGTCAGTTAAAGCTGTCTTCATGTTGACTTTTGGCAGCATGGAGCGAGATAACATTTGATATGATGACTGAAGTCGGAGAAAGTTTTGGTCCTTAAAACAAAATATGACTTAGCAACATCTGATCAAATCCTTTTTTGTAATTTGTATGACAATAGTAAACATGGGTGTGCTTTTATGGGAGCCCATTTCTGTCAGTATAGATCCAGTAAGTCATTATAATGAGAAACTTTCTCAAAATAATGACTTAGAATCTTGAAGTAGATTTACTATCTCAAGGTGACTTTGTATCTCAAAATAATGACTTGGTATGTCAGAATGATGACTATTATCTCTAAATAATGACCTAACAGTGTTGTGAAATAATGAATTATCACAAAATAATGAGCAAAAGTTTAGGGTGGGTCATAGTATTGAGACAGCTCTCCTTAAAGTTCGTAATGAAGCTGACAATGGTCAAACTTCAGTTTTATTGCTTTTAGATTTTACTGCAGCTTTTGATACAGTTGACTGTGTGATTTTAATTGTCCCTGGTTTTATTCCTATCTGTCTAAAAGGGAATTCTGTGAGGGGATTGGTGATTTTAAATCCTCCAAATCTCATTTCTCCTACGGAGTGCCTCAAGGATCAGTCCTTGGTCCCTTGTCATTCTCAGTTTATAGTGACCATTAAGTCAAATCTTTAATAAGTATGGCATCAGTTTCCATTTCTATGCAGATGACTCAGATTCTCGTTTGATTCAAATAATACAACACAACTGGTCAAAATATAAAAAACGGGCTCTCTCAAAACGTTCTTCAGTTAAACTCTGGACCAAACCAGTGAGCATCTCTCATCTTACTTAGGTTGTCTATCCTGCTGAATCAAAGCCCAGTGCAGAAATCTGAGTGTTATTTTCTATAACAAACTAAACCTTGACCAATGGGGGAAGTCAGCTGTCCAATTATGTTTTCTGCAACTTTAAAATATCTCAAACATTCTATCTTTTTATCAGCCAATCTGGAAACTGTCATCTGCGCTTTCATTACATCCTGGTTGGACTAATGTAAGTCACTGTATTCCTGTTTCACTCAATATAACCTGTACAAACTTCAACTATAGTTCAAAATGCTACAGCAAGACTACTTAAACCTGGCAAGTCATTATAATGAGAAAATTTCTCAAAATAATGTCTCAGTATCTCAAAATAATGACATATCACAAAATAATTAAAAACCTCATTATTTTGAGATATTAAGTTTTTCATCAAATTGGCAGAAATGAGCTTCCACAGTGCTGTGTTCAGTTTACTGACATCACATTTCAGGATTTCTGGGTACTGAATTCAAATTTTTCAAACAGGTTCCTTCTTGATGTCTTTTGGGGCTGAAAGTGTGAAATTTTAATCTAATTTGAACAATAAGTGGATCAACACCTTCACTTATTGTCAAATTGGAAGGATCACTCTTGTAAAAAAAAGTGCGGAGGATTAAAGGACTATTACAACTGACATTTTGTTTTTCTTTAATTTCCTTTGAACATGCATTACTTTCATGCTCACTCTTGTCACAAACCAGGCACACACACGGGGACCATTGTTTCCCTGTAGCAGTGGCCCTCATCAGAAGGGACAGCTCCTGCAGTTTCGGCACCAATAATTACTTGACTTCATGTCATAATCAAATCCCTTTAATAATGGGAACAATTCAGCGATTGCCTGGCGTAATCAAATTAGCCCGAGTCTTTTTGGATTTTCAATTATCTCCAGTCGGCGGAGCACTTTATCCGGGGCTCTGGCTCCAGCTCTGACTGGGAGCTCTGTGCTGCACCGGGGCTGACAGCAGCAGCCTCACAATTACAATGAGGCCGGGCTAATGTGATGACAAGATCGCCTGCCTGCCTTACTTAGCCTTTCATTTGTGCTGGGTCTCCTCAGCGTCCCTGGTCTTATCATCATGCCCATGTACCTGCTCTGCACTGCTCAGCCCCAAAACACACTGCTACTTCTGTTTACTGACTCTTTATGTGGAGGGCGAGCAGCATTAAAGCTGCGGCTCCAACATTTACTCTTTTACAGTTTGCAAAGAAAAGGTTTGCAGCGCCTTCTTATTCATACAGCTCTACAAATGCACACTTGGGGGCTGCTCACTACAGCTACAGCCTTCTACTATTCGCCACTGGCTTTGAAGCAGAGTCAAGTCTTTGACACCGGCAGCCACCAGTGGGGCAAACAGTACTGTACCAGTGAGGCAACTGGAAACTTAGCATGCACTGCTAGCAGCAATATGGCAGCTGGGTTCAGCTTAGCTGTTTGGTTAGGAGGGAAAAAGGATGAAATGAAATCTTTTTGGGTTAAAAATGTACTTTTGCCTGAAGAGGAGCTTCACCTAAACCAGCATGCATTCATACAGAACATGTATTAGTGTCATTATGGTTGTTCCACCCAGGATTAAGTCTCATGATCTGGCACAGTGAGGCTACACATTTGTTAGGGCAGCGTTTCCTTTTTTCCCTGGTGTTGAAGTAATCCAGTGAAACAGCTTTTCAGTCGTACTTTTGGTGAAACTGGATGCTGGTATGGGTACCATTTAAAGAAAAAAATGTAATTTTTTCCCCTCTCTTTTTTGTCAGGGCGACTTTTTTAAGTCTCTGTTGTTGTAATGCCCATTTTGGCCACAAGAGGCTGAAGTACACTACTGCCCCATGTTTTACAAGCATTCACGTCTTCTTTTAGGTGAGTTTTAATTAGGGTGATAATGATTAATTAATTAAAAAATGTATAGATCTACTATCAAAAAAAAAGATCTGAAATATAACAGATTATTGTTGTAAGTCATGTTGCTTGGTATCTGATGATGCTGCTGTGGAAACAAAGCTTTGATTGAGGGGAAAAACACATTTGATATTGTCCGGCAGAAGCATCAAGATTTTTAAAAATGATAAATCAGTTAATTGATCATTGTGCGAATGTTACCAGCAATCCATTAAGGAAAGTGCTGACAACTAGCAACCCTAGTTTTAACTTTTTCATGCTTTCTGAACACAACATAGGCCTACATATATTGTGTCTTAGCATGTTATGGGTCATTACTGTCACGGCAGGTTAGCAGCTCTGATTAAAATAAAACAAAACTTTTTCCCTGCCTGTTTCATCACTGAGAAAAAAACAATGAGGCACTCGGAAAAATGAATCTGGTCATTTTTTCCCCCCACCTGTTCTTATAGAATAGACAAACCAAATACTGGCTCTCGATACGGCTTTTTAAAAACATTTTTAATAAGTTTCACAGTCACCGTAGGTGATCCTACATGCTGGGAAGCGGAGAGTCAGACGAGGTTGCAAGCACACCACAAGATGCCACTAAAACCTATGTATTGGTCCTTTAAGCAATAAACATAGGAGACCAGGCTTGTCCAAACCAGACTTTTATTTATTTATTTTTATTTTATTTTTTTATGAAATACCTCCCAGGGTCTTTGAGGGCAGCGATAATAAAAAAATAAAAGTAGGTCCCGGGCCTGAGCATCTACAAAAATGTGTAAATCAGAACTTGCTGTCATGCAAGCCCAGGAGCTTAAACAAGACAAGGTTGTAAGTATATTTAAAGTGTACTTTTAAAAACTATTCTTCAGAGCAGATGTCTTTAAGTTCAACTTCAATGTACTAAAATCAATAGAATAATTCTGCAATACTTAAAGTGGTATTTCAGTGTACTTACAAGAAGTGTATTTTATTGTAAGGGAATTGTAAATTGTATGCAAGTGTACTTTTAAAAAAGTAAACTAAATTGCAAATACTTATAGTGGTAAGTCAGTTTAGTTTTGAAAATTATAATTATTTCCAAGTCCTTTGTAATACATTATTATTATGCTAAAGTGTACTTTAATTTCACTTCATTAAAAGTCTATTTAAAGTGCACTTCAATATAAGTCTATTGATGTAATTTGAAGTAGCACAAATGTACAGTATGTATGTGTGTATTAATACATACACAGCCATATACTTGTGTGTACTAAGTATACTTGAAGTTGTTGCAGAAAAAAGTGCACTTAAAATTGTGCTTTTCTCCAACTTAATTACAACTAAAATATACTTAGTACAAAGTTAGTTGTTCCAAAACCGCAGACTAACAAACAAGTTAACCAATCATTAACACACTTGCACACTCAAGTTTGCTAAAATGTTTGATACGCTGCATATTTATTTTTCACCAGGAGATGGACTCAGCCGTCAAAATGCGACTACATTTCACCTCGTCTTGTTTTCTACGTCAGTGTGTGTGTGATTCTGTGCAGAAGGACGGTGGATGGGATCAAAATGCTGTTATTAAAAACAACATTTAGGCATATTCAAATTATTTACTGTAACGTTGCAGTCTAGGGAAAACACCAAAATAATCATCACACTTCATATGCATGCTTATTTATCAGAGAGTCATTTATCTATGCTCTACTGACTCACACACTCTGAGGACTTAGAGATGAACTTAATTAGCTCCTGTGAGTATGACGCCATGCTTGATATGACCTTTGACCCCTGCACTGATTTGTCATTAACTGTTGGGCTAAAGTGGTAAGAGGCAAAACTCAAATCTGCCAGATCTCACAGGCGATCTAACAGATTGTTGTGTGTTCCTTCCTGTGGTGCCTCTCATTGCTGCAGCCACCGGGGAGGCTGAACACGCTGCACTTAACTGTCGCATTAAAATGAAAACAAGCAGTGACACATCTTTCTTGTGTCAAATGCTCTGTGCCAAAACTCTTGCTTGCTCAATAAATGTTTGCCTTGAATGATGAACTGAAAGAGAAGTTCCTAAAAAAAAACATATTGATGCAGATAAATAAAATCTGCTCAGTCGTTCTGGAGCTGTTAGGGTGAAATACAAGTTCATCAAGTTTCATTTTGTAGATAAACTTAGAAAACAACTGACACCGCAGCCAGTCAAATCAAGGAGATTCTTTAAGAAAACTGTCAATTTACAGTGAGCTTTACAGCTGTTATTTTGTTACTGTGAGATTTTTGAAAACTTAAGCATATAAATACCTTATCAACTTTTTTAGTTTGTCTGTGGTGTCTTCAAGAAAGGTGACGTCCTTGTTTCTCTTAATGAAATCTGAGAGTAACTGATTATGAATAGTGAGTGAAAGAAGACTATGATTCCCATACAGACCGATACCCAGAGAAACCTGCACACTTTATATGGCAAATTTTGAAAAAGTAATTCATATATGATTTCAAACTGCTCTGATACATCTCTGGACACATACTGTCCACAACCCCAATTCACAAAAAATTGGGACGCTGTGTAAAATGTAAATAAAAACAGAATGCAATGATTTGCAAATTATTTTCAACCTATATTCAATTGAATACAGTATAAAGACAAGATATTTAATGTTCAAAGTGACAAACTTTATTATTTTTTGTCAATATAGTGTCCTCAGTTCCCAAAAGATGACTGAAAAAGGTGATCTAACACAGCAGCAAACTTGCACCTTTCAACTTTTTTGCAACATGTTGCAGGCATCAAATTCAGACTAAGTGTATATTTAAAAAAAAAAAAAAGTTAATCAGTTTGAATATTAAATATCTTGTCTAATAACTGTAATCAATTAAATATAGGTCGAAAAAGATTCGCAAATCATTACATTCTGTTTTTATTTTTGTTTAGACAGTGTCCCAACATTTTTGGAATCAGGGTTGTACCTATAAAAAAGTTTTCTTCATTGCATTTAGGTGCACGTGTGACTCTGTCCACGTGTGAATAAATCAGCCTGAACTAAGACTCAACGTGCGCCTGTTTGATTTCCACCTTCCTCTGACCCGTGACTCAACAGCCCTCCTTTCACAAACTTTGTGGCAGCAACAGAGAGAGCAGCAACAAGGCCCACCATCAAAGGGATTTATTCAGTTTACAGTGTGAGGCTCTTTGGACCAGATCAAACTACTGAGCAAAATTTCAGGAATTCTTGTCATTCTTGTTGGGAGGACAGTTTCTATTTGAAGAAAGACAGACAGACAAAAAAAAGCACCTTACAAACAGAGTCACAACAGGCTGCAAGTTTGTTCAATTCAAGATGAAATGAATAATGCCTCCCCGGTTAAATTGTGCACCCATTTAAGAATATATGACAACAAACACCAAAGATCCTTTTTATTCTATTATATGTGCTTACGTAGCCTTGGACCAACCAATTTCAACAAGTAATATCATGACATCCACCCATCAAACAACTTTTAACAACAGCTTTTAGTTAGCTTGCAACAGCATGGTACTGTGCAGTACATCAGGTTATGAAACACCCACTTTCCCTCCTTTTCTTCCTCTCAACGTTACGTCCCACCTGAATATCCTGTTTCAATATGGAAGCCGGATACCTTCAAAATGCACTTTCATCAGGCCGATTCACAGCAAAAAATTACTTTCAGATTTTTATAAACTGTCAACTGTCAATCCTGAGCTCCCAATTATATATTTCCATTTTTGAAAAGGCTAAATAATTTCCTCTAACAGCTGCTAACTGTTGTTTTTATCAAACATTACTCAAATGCATTTGTTGGGGACTAGTTTCAGCAGCGTATTAATCCACATTTGGTGCTTTAGTGTATATGGGATTGTGCATATTGGGATAGTGTATAAATAGCATGCATCATGTTACACATTAACCTTATGAAATGGTTTCAGCGGGTAATAAAACGACTTGGTTAAGGTTAGGAAAAAGTTTGGGTTAGTTATGTAAGTTGACTTGAGTGCTGAAGCTAAAATGAGTCAGTTGACTTTTGGTTTCACACAGGACACACACTGCAGTCTCAGTGCTCAAAGTTTGTTTGACCCATCCATCCACCCCAACCTCCTCTGTACGCACGGACTTTCTTTCTGACATTTGCGTGTAAAATAACAGCCCGTCTATACGTTGTGTTTTTTTTTAAACTCTTCCTGTTATGCTCCAGTTAAGAAGCCCCACAATTTGTTTTAATCAATCATTAACAATGATAGGGGAAGCAACTCATAAAAAAAGGATATGAGTTGAATTTTAGTGAAATAAATTTCAGCAAGATAGCATCAGCAAACTCTTCGTTTGTTTCCCCTACACGAATCACATTTCAACTTAGTTTCACTTGATATATTTCCCCTGGTCATCCACACCCCGCCCGCAGTGGCCCTGTGGCCCACCATGGGGACCTGCCCACCAGTTTGAGAATCACTGGCATGCATACTTGCCAACCTTGAGAGAAGGGACTGCGGGGGTCCAGACTAGATATATTTGAGTTTCAGAGACTTTGTTTCCTGCATGCTGATGATACACTGAAGCAGATTTTTATTTTTCATTTCCCTCTGAATATTTTTTTTGCAAACATATGCCTGCAGATGACCTATAACTGACACATATTAGCTGGAAAACCCAGCGGGACCACAGATTTTAGCCTTACAGTCTAAATGTGCATGCCAGGAACTGATTTCGGTGTAGCTTTATTGTTGCATGGGCGGGAACAGTAGACTTTTTAGATTTGTACACGCTGTATAGTGCCAGAAAAACATGGTGTCACAACAAAAATGAAAAAAAAAAAGGGTGAGAAAATTTGTCATGAACTGGGAGAAATGCGGGAGAATTGTGACCCCGGGAGAGGGCAACGAAAACAGGAGGAGTCTCCCAGGAAAATCAGGAGGGTTGGCGAGTATATCGCTGCGGAATCACACGTGAAAAGCACACAAAATGACTTAAGACACTGTCGTTTTATTTATTTATTTGGTGAGAGCGGGCTGGAGACCGAGTCAAAATAAACTACAGTGTGCGTGTTTATGTTATGGAACACGTCAGTCAGTGCAACAGCGTGACTCACTGATGTTTTGAATAGCTTTTGGAGCTCTATGGCACGGAGGAATGAGATATATTAAACACTTGTTAGTGGGAGAAATTCATTGTTGGTTTTGGTCTTTTCACAGGATTTTTTGACAGTTAAAAAAAAAAAAAGTATAGAATATCATCCGAGTTTTCCTTTAAACTACAGTGTGTTGTCGCCTTTTTCAGGGAGCCTGAATGGCGTCTTTCTAATGTAAAGTGCCTTGCCTACAGGCATGTCAAAAGTGGCATAATTCATTCTCCTTCGGTACCTGCATGTCTGCAGATTCAAAGCAGCTGCTTCCAGCCACAAGCCTGCATAAAAAAAAAAAAATGAACAATGCACAATCAAACATTTCCATAATTTAAACATTACATTTTAATCATGTTGTCTTGTGAGAGGACAAAGGGATAAGTACAGTCATCTCACTATTTACTGTAAATGTTCCTCCTCTCTTTCTGCTCATTGACAGTTTCACTGAAGTGATTATTCACCCTGTTGAGGATTTTTTTTTTCCTCTTGAATATTCTCTATTTGAATATTATTCCATAATCAGCACAACATGTTGCTGCTTGTCTGTGTTTACATCACTGATTTGCATTCAAATCATATTTCCTCTTTCTCTCCCAGCATGCTCAAGTGCAGATGCTCCAGAGGTAACTGGGAAAAGGTTTTGTGTGCCAAATATACTGTAGGAATAAATAAACACTTTATCAGGCCATGGAAGAGAGGAAAACCTATGTACGGGGGAGGAGTGGCACCGAAAAAAGGAGGGAAAAAGACTCCATTGTCCTCGTTCGAACGAGCAGTGTGAGAAATGATAATTAACCGGTAATTAATTTGGTGGTCTTTATCTCAGAGCAATGTGTGCTCTGCGAAAGATTAGGAGAGCTTTTTAATAAGCGGCATATAGTTTGATTCTGCCTATTTCCGCCTGCAACAAATAAGCCTGTGTTTGTTTATTCCAGACAGGCAGCTGGCAGAGAGCTGCTGATACATTCACAGGAAGGCTTTCCCGGTTTATTCTCAGTCCGCTGCTGCTGGTGGAGGCCTGGAACCCTGCGTGCTGCTGCGCACATGACATCAGAACCACAAGTGATAATTACAGATGAATGAGTTTTCTCTTTTCGCCCTGCAGCACTGTATTTACAGTACGGCCACACATTCAAGAGCAGCGGGTTTCTTTTTGAGTTAAAAGACCAAAGTGTTGTTATAAATGTAGAGCTGAAATGATTGGTCAACTGACTGCAACAATTCTGATTATCAATTAATTCTTTTTGTTTCGTTTTTTTTTTTTAAGTTAAAAGGTTCCAGATCACCAAAAAAGTTAATATTTGCTCCTTTCTTGCTCCTTTTCTGAGACTTATATATTTGGGTTTTGGACTGTTGGTCAACTCAAACATGCGATTTAAAGCCACCACCTTTAAGTTCTGAGAGATTGTGATGCACTGTAAAAAAAAAAAACAGATTTGTTTTAACTTAAAAAAGTTAGTTTACGGGCTGCCTTAAAATTTCAAGTTGACTGAATTTGAATAGAGTTAAAAGTAATTTTGTAATGATTCCATACAAACATGCTCAATAAGCTTAAGATATTAACAGCTAATATATGCAAATCATGTTTCTTTAAAAACTTAATTTAATGAGTTGATTGAACTCTGTGCAGTACATTCACTCAACTCATTTCAAGTCAAAAGACTTTAAGTGAGAAGAATTTGTGTTTGTATGTTCTCCATTCTTTGTGTTTATAAGTGTTCTGAAAATAAACACTAAAAATGTGAAGTTTAATTACCTAGATTAAACAAAACTAGGATATTTACATTAAATGAATGAAAAAAGATTAGTTGACTCCACTAAATTCTTGTATGATTTGGATTTTTTTTACAGTGTGGGTGTTTTTTATAGTTTATCTGACATTTTATCAAAGAAATATGGCATATAATAATGAATAATAAAAATGATTGTTAATTGTGACTCTTAGCAAACTCTTAAAGTGTCCTATAGATAGATTCATATATACTGGTGCTGCATTTTCCATATCATTCCAGACATTTAAAAATGTTTTTAATACTTCAGAGACATAAAATAACCTGGCTCATAGACGACTTATCAGCTATTGGCTTACTTCAGCTAAGAAATGCTTGTTGATATTGTTGAGGGAAAAAACATTCCTGATGTTAAAATGTGGCTTGATGATCACAGGGTTCAACAATACAGATTGCTCACTTTCCCAGGGCAAGTAAAATGTCATGTTGGGCTAGTAAGTCTAACAACTCACTTAATAGATCGGGCAAGTGGTTAAAAAAAAAAAAAGAAAAAAAAAAAAGAATTTAACAATTCAACTATTCTGATAATTGGTTAATTGTTTGAGTAATTACAGTTGAGTAAACTGAGTATCTCTGGGTTTTGGACTGAGAAAACAAGACATTTGAAGAATCGCTTTGGACTTTGAGAAACTGTAGGATGGACATTTTTCACTATTTTCAGACATTTTATAGAGGCTGTACCACTAGATTAAACATGACCATTAACTTTAGCCTTTGTTGTTGTTTGATAACCGTTAATGACTAACACAATTTCTATAGTGGTGAGTAAAAATGTAATTTAAACAAGAAGATTTCTGCCGGTAGAAATATAACGTTGAACCCTGGATCTTGTAAATACTCTTGAGGTTGAGAAGATTCGATATATTAGAAGTGATCAGGTGAATTTATTTGATGCCATCTGGCAACCTTTCATTCAGTATTTGGAGAAAATGTAGAACACAGTCTGTTGCTACCTGCAGATCTTTGTTCCCATAATGCAGGTTGGTTTTGGGTGTTTGGCTGGGTGATGTACTTTGGTGAGGGTTGGTTGTTTTTTTTTTTCTTTCCTTTTCTTCCACTGTGTTATTCTCTACGTGTCTTAAAATAGAACAGTGTCTGTATTGGTCGTGTATATTCACTAATTATCTTTATATTGCTTTGGCATGTTCATCAGTAATTCTCATGATTTGTGCAAACAGAACAGATGTTCATGGAGAATATAAAATGTGAACATACAAGGGAAAAACGTGATTCTTCTTTTCTCTGCAGACATTTAGTCGTGTGTTTAGCCTATCGAGAAATGCTCCACATCTTTGCATACTTTGGGGTTTAAACTGTGCTGTTTTTACCTTAACATAGAGCTGCAACTATTAGTCTTAGCGGATTTATTGATTAATAATCAAGTATTAAATTAATCATCAACTATTTTGATGGCTGATTAGTCGTTTGAAAGCATTTTTTTTAGGAAAAATGTCAAAATTCTC
This sequence comes from Lutjanus argentimaculatus, assembly GCA_034769285.1. Lineage (NCBI taxonomy): Eukaryota > Metazoa > Chordata > Actinopteri > Lutjaniformes > Lutjanidae > Lutjanus > Lutjanus argentimaculatus. The sequence goes on along the minus strand of JAWZSL010000030.1, from coordinate 4,225,385 downwards.
TGATTTCTGTTTTCTCAATGGTGATTTTTTTTCTGCTTTCTTTAGTCCTCTGACAGTAAACTGAACATCTTTGGGTTGTGGACAAAACAAGACATTTTAAGGACTATTGTTTCCCTTGGAGTTTGGGAAACAGTGATCAGCACGTTTTAACCATCTCCTGACATTATATGGACCAAACAACTAATCGATTAACTGAGAAAATGATCGACAAATTAACCAATCATGAAAATAACCACAGCCCTACTTGAATAATTCAAAACCTGATTTAAAAAATATGATTTTTTTTACAACCAGCTCTGTATGTAAACAGCTCTGAGTAATTTCCTGCTGAGGATCTCTTTCAGCACTCACCATAGAAGGGAAGGAGATAAATAAGAAAGGAGATGAGATAATCTAATTATTTCCTTTGCAATATGAAATCACACAAAGTGTTTATTATGGTCAATCAATAATAATAAAAAAAAGAAATATAATAGATGAATAAATACTTCATTCCTTCACATACAGGAGGTGTTGCTGAGGTTTGTTGTTTTACAGTAAAGCAAATCCAGAGCACTGCTGCCATCTACTGGCCGAGCCTGATGACAGAATAGCACAGTGACGAGAGGCCAGTCAGTCAGAGCAACACACAGACACACAACTGCAAAAATGTGAGCTCATGTCCACAACTGGACAAAATCAGAACATCTGGATGTGACACTGCTGAGAAGGTTTAAATATCTGGTAAATTCCTCACAAAGCAGTTTATATTTCAATATATTACTCACAGGAGCATAAAGACAAGCAGTTCCATCCATCTCTTCAAGTTCACAACTCATTAGACTCTAAACTCCTGCTGCTAAAACCTGCTGCTGATCAAACATCGACAGAGAAAATACAGAAATGTTCAGGCGTTTGTTTCAGCATCACCCTGCAGTCCCGTCTGTGTCCACCAGATGTCCCTGTGCAGACAGAAATGCCACAGGCGCGCGCCACTCCTCTGTCCTCAGCCGACCTCTTCCAAAACTGCAGCAACTGCCCAGCATGCCCCTCTCCCAAAGCCCCCACCAGCCCCACCCTCCCACCACCTGCCTGCCTCCCCTATACCCATCAGCCCCTTGCATCCTCAGCAGAGGAGCGTCATCCTGTCACCTGTGTGAACCCTGCAGAGGAAACAGATTCAGCCGGTTAAAGAGGAGTTAAATCCTCCTGAGAAGCTGAGAACTGTCTCCTGGTTTATATTTAGCGCCCACACACTCGTCGGAGCCGGACTCTGTGAGGAGCCATGTCCAAAATGTCACACAAACACACACCACTTCCTACTGTACGTCCTTCACCGGATGACCTAAATCAATTGTCAGCCCACACGACGGGGTGAGTGCCCCCTACTGGAGCTTGACCTTAACACTCCTGTCTGCTGCTCAAAAGGCCCCAAAACAGAAAAAAAGAAAAAAAAGATTAAATTAGACGGCTTGCAAACACAGCCGGCCTGTGAATAATGAATAGGAGATGAACACCGTTCTAAACAATAGAGGCCCCGGTGGCCGTTCGGCAGCTGTTCGTATGGCTCCCAGCATGCACTTCACTCCTGGGCAGTCCGAGCCTTTATACCCGCTAATACAGTAGCACACAGAGGCCGCACCTGCTGTCCCTGTGGCTGCCCCGGGCCCTCCGACAGCAACGCCACACAGCCAATAAAAGAAATATGAGCAGGATGTAGCGGGAGGGCAAACACACACGCATTCACACACGACACACACACACAAAGTGCTCCCACTCTCTCCATGAAGAATGAGGATATACGAGCACACAAAATCCAACTCTATTTGTCTCTACTACCCCCCTCCCTCCATCTCCATCCTTTCCCTCCGCACTCTCTCTTCATCTCCCCACGGCAGAACTGACTAAAAGTAATTATACATGTTTAATAACTTCAAGGACTATAAAAACCGCTGTCGGGGGGCGAGGAGGTCCAGTTTAACGACGGTGATAAAAATGAGGGTAAGGAAGAGGGGACAGAGGAGGGGGGAGCGGTGACAGTAAGAGAATGAGCTTGCGAGAGGAATTGAGGCCTCGGAAAATATCCAGGGAATTACGCTGCATGAAAAGTAGTTCAGGCCCATTTCAACGGTGAGTGTAAACTCTATTGGCATTAGATGTGCTGAGTGGCTCCCAGTCAGAGGCCGCTGTCTACCGTGTTCGCCGCAGTCCTCCTCTTTTCTGTCTACCAGTAAAGCCTGGAATATGCCATGCCCATATTCCTCGGGAGTATCGTCTTTAAAAGTCAAACAGACAATGGCGATGAGGGAAAACCTGTTTCAAAGGCGCTGAAGTGAAGCAAATCTCTTGTAGCTCGCATCCTGACGGAGTCAGACACTCGTGGGCCGGGCTTGTATTAGTTTGAATTCTGGGAGTGTGGGATTGACGAGACAAAGCTACGCTGTCTGCTGTGTGAGAACACAGGGCGGTGAAGGAGAGATCTGGCTTTTTTGCTAGAGACACTGAGTGATCCCGGGGTTAGTTCTGAATTTCTCTGCCTGCTCTGACTGACTGTGGTTCTGCCTATTTGGTGTGCAGCACAGCATGAAAATCCCCAGAATAACCCCCGGTTCACTCATTCCCACAGCAGCCTGAGCACAGAGAAGACTCGCCATGTTTTTGGGCGAAGGAAACACGTATTGGAACACGCAGCTCGTCTACTTTTACTGACCTTGGCTGAGTTACATTTTTTGCTTTCGTTTTGTTTTCACTGTAACCTCCTGATCATTGAATTATTGGAAAAAGTGTAGATTTTTCTCAGCCTGCACTAACTGTACAGTGGAATTCATTTTCAGTTCATTGTGAAAAGGAACAGAAGGTCTGCTGGGTTCACGCTGCCTCTGCTCTTCCTTGCCCCAGGCCTGAGCATTTTGCGGTTATGTATTCTTTCCCAACTTCCTGACCTTGTCCAGGTCCAGGTGAGCGTAGACGGGTTAAGTCGACCCAGATGCCCGGCAGGTCTGCTTGGCCCGGGCTGTGCGGAGGCGCCCGCTGCCCTGCTGAGGGCGTGGGCGAGGAGTGTGAGGGACGCTGGGAGGAGGAGGAGGAAGAGAGGACATTCCTTGGCCTCAGGTGAAGCCGGGCGCAGTGCCGCAGTGCCGGACGCACACTGAGAGCAGGAATATATAAACACACTGAGCTGCAAGCTGCACCCGCTGGCACACACACACACTTGCTCACAGAGTCAGGAAAAACATGCACAGGCATGCATATGCACAAAGACCTGCTTGGATGTACACATGCAAATCATATTCATAACAAGGCCGAATGTAAACAAACAAAATGAGTAACGTTCTCGTGTCTGGCATAAAAATACACAAGCCCGGTTTGACTACACAGGTAGCTCTTTTCTGTATTTATATCACAAATACAACACCAACACACTGTTGGGTATTACAGCACACTGCCATCCTCCTGCTGCTACTTCCGGTAACGACAGCCAAGGCCCAAGCTCTAAAGAAAGAGCGAAGCCATGGATCAGGCCTGCACGCCTGCCAACGCGAACCACCAGCACCTCCCCCCCCCTCCCTACAGGACCATACTGCCCCTCACATAAACCCACTCAGCTCCAGCAGCAAAGCACAAAAGGATGTGGGAAGACTGTGGCAGGTGTCCCAAAACACACAGTGGAGTGGACACACATGCACGACAAAATATTTTGCTGATACAAACACAAAGCCGAGAACAGACGAAGATGTAGGTGCAAAGTTGCACATCGACATTGCCTAGAAAAATCCCCGAAAAGAACAGTATTCAATACTTCCTCCAGATTTTTATTTTTGTCAGGTTGGAAAAGCCTCTGAAACAGAAGTTGGAGCATCTCGGGACACGAAAACTCCTTACTCAATGATAAAGGAACTTACACTGAAGCTCCACTAATCAATAGTTTTACATTAACAATGAATCAAAGCACTACTTGTGGACCCCTTTTAAGGACAGACCCGCAGGGCATTATCCCCAAACCTGGAGTTCAGCTGAGCTTTCTGACCTCTTCTAGCTCGTAGTTTGAGCTTTACAGCACATTTACTGTCTGGTTCGGTCTCACCGCTCTCATCGAGCCCATTTCCAGCATCCGCAGATGGCAGTTGTAATGATCATGTAGCTTTGCGCATGCTTGATGTAAATACAACAACTGTTTGCTCGTCATAACACACTTTGAAGATGAAAATATGTCTTGTTGTTAAGTGCCCTACCCCAGTCAGGAATGCCAGTAGTGACAAAATAATCATTATTGCACTATGATTATGAATACTAGCAACATTTTGATGCATAAACCCCCCCTCACTTTGATTGTCTGGTGGTCTAAGTCTTTAGGATTTGGCGCTCTCACTGTTTGATTCCCAGTCAAGGAGGGAGCACATTATTTATCTGCATCGTAGTCATTATCGTGTCTGCTTTACATGCAAAAGGGTACTGTACGTGTTCAAGGCCGAGTGGAATTACCGTTTTCTTTAATTTCCTGGCGTGGGATCAGTTTATCTTATCTCAAACTAAGAGCTTTCCATGTACAACCCACTTCAGTATTAATCAATTCATGCCTGCGGCTGACTTTTAGCCTTGTTAACTTTAAATTAATTAATTAAAAGTCAGTTTAATTTGTCTATAAAATGTTGAAAAGTCACATGTTTTGCTTGACCAACAGTCCAGAACCACAACATTTTAAATTTATAATGATATAAAAGAGAAAAGCAGCAAATCTTCACATTTGAGAAGCTGGAACCAAAGTTTTGAATTTGTTTTAAATTTTGGGTCAAGGCTTAAATAGGCAAAAGTTAGTTAGTTAAAATTGTTGCAAATAATTCTGTAAAGTGACTAAGAAATGAATCAATTATTTAACTGTTTCTAACTAATTTGAACCATGAATATTCAATCAAACCATATTTCTTTAAAGGAAAAAATCACCACATTTTTATGTGGATGTCCAGTCAGAGCTGCAACAATTAATGGATTATTGATCAACTATTCCATTTCTCAAAATATGCTGATACTCGACTCATCATTTTGAGTCATTTGTGAATATTTGTCTGGTTTCTTTAGTCCTCTATGATGAAACAAGACATTTGAGGATGTTGCATTGGGCTTTGGGAAACAGTGATCAACATTTTCCATCATTTTAAGTATTTATGTATTTAACCAAGAAAATAATTAACAAATTAATCTAAAATGAAAAAAAAAGGTAATCGCAGCCCTAATTGAATCAATAAATTCCTCATCTCGTGAAAGTCGTTCTCCTGCTTGTCGAGCCATGCCAGCAGTGCCTCCATGTTCCAGGATGCATTGCGCACAAGCTTCTGATGCCCACACACATGTTTCTATGTATCACTACAGCCTATAGCTGTTACTTTGTTGGCCAAAACATACCAAAAAATACTCATCTAGCATTCCCCCAGCTACCAAGAGGTGGACATCAGAAATCCAAGCTACAATAACCTGTAGTTCTTCCTGCATTCACTGACATCACTGCGACATTAATGGTGCAGGAGAACTTTCTCGGTCAATATAGCAGCGCTGAGGAATTTATTGCTTCAACTGACTACATTTACTATCAACACCGACTGAACATCCACATAAAAAGTGGCGAATTTTCCCTTTAACATAATATTAGATATCAGGATCCCATTTGACTTTTAATAAAAGGCCAGCGCTGAGCCAACAGAGAGGAAGACGCTCACACTCTGACACAAACACTCTGGCGCCCGCAGAGTGACAGAGGAGAGGGATCTGTCGAGGAGACGTTGCCTTGGCCTCAGAAGATGGCTTCCCCTCCAGAGCCACAGGAGACAGGAGACTCAGCGCTGGCTGGCTTCGGGTTAGCTCCATTTGGCAACCAGCAGGCCGAGCTGGCCTCGGTGTGTTCACAAATGAGCGTGGAAGGGAAAGGTGATGATGTGTGCGCGGTGGCGAAGCCAGTGGAGTCATTATGAAAATCCATCATGACTTATTATCACCATAACTGATCATATCGTACACACGCACGGTCGTACTGTTCTTGGATGACAGCCTCTTATTTTCTCCGTACAAACGCTGATAGAAATGAGAGGCTTGTTGTTGCCGCCGCCCCCGCAGCACCCAACCCGGCCTGATCATGAGATACATGCAGTAAAACTGCACGCCTGCTCGTTTGATGACAATGACCTCCCCGACTCTGCCGCCTATTTTCAGGGAGCTTTCAGGAAGTGTCTTTTTGACAGGCTGACACACCGCTGTGCCTCGTCGGGAAAGACAATTCCAATCAGAGCTTCATTCAGATAGCGCCATTCAGAAAACAGGAACAATGGAATAACTGAAGTCTATCATGTTCTGCCATGTAAAACAACCTTTGGGCTAATTGTTCCCAATTAGGTGGCTGACACAAAGGGAGGCTGACAAGCACACAGGTGCCTGTCTGGCTGACTGTCTCTCAGAGGAGTATATCCTAGCTACTTTAGCTTTGTTAGCCTCACACGGCTCTCAGTGCATCTCTGCACATCAAACCGGAGCCTGAAAAAAGAAAAAGGAAAAAAAAAATGGTGTGATTTATAATGAAACAAAAAGTGAAGAGGAGGAGGAGGAGGGAGCGAGGAGGCAAGGACTTTTTCTTTCTTTCTGTTTTTTTTTTTTCCCCAAAACATGTTGATAGAGCGGAGTGAATTATTCAGGGTGTCAGGCTGACTCTCGCTGGGATGCAGCTATAATGTACATTTGCTTCAGGGCTCAGTAAAAAGTTTGTGGTGATTCGGACAAGAAGTGTGGAGGCAACTCAGCTGAAAAACTGCTTCTGTCCTGTAAATCATCTGGAAAACATGCAGTCGTTTTCATTTTTTCACACAAGTTGTATTCATTAATAGCTGAAAAATGTTTATTCACAATGCAGTTCTTCATTTAAGGACAAATATAGTCAAAATGATCCTCTTACATGGCTGGATTAACCTTTTACAGGGTCCCAAAAATTTGCGTCATATATATTCTACTGGGCTCATATTCTGCTTGTTATTGTCAATGTACAGTGTTGCACACATCCTGCACTCCTACGAGCATCCTGCAGCCTGTCTGGGGAGGAGGGGGCGGGGCGGGGGAACAACTCGCTCCAACCATAAATCGTGTATTAAACAAGACTGCTCCAGTTCGCTCGTTACATGTGCGATGGCCGCATATTGCTCCTTTAAGAACAAGTGAAAAATACAAGTTTTGACAGGATCATTTTTGTTGCGTTTCATTTCGGCCACAAGAGTCAGAAGTGCACCACTACTCCATGTTCTAAATAGAAGCAAAAGTATTTATGTTTTCCTCCAGGTGAGTTTTGATGTCTTCATGAACTACTCTAAAAACATGGTAAATATAGCCCTGGTTATGTAACATTACTGCCACGTCTTTCTTTTGGCTAGAAATGCTTTAATTAGCGCTACTCTGCCGTCAGTGTTAGCCAAAAGAAGCAAAACTTTTCCCCACCTTTTTTTTTTTTTTTTACAGATGAAAAAAAACCAAAACAAACTTAGACAGAATATCCTTGCAAAAACCTTTTTCGTTTTTTTCTCACTTGCCTCACTCGACCTGCTCTTGGTTTTCTGTCTGTTAGTCATTTGATGAAACAGAGGAACACGCACTATTTCAGGGCACACAAACTAAAATGATTAAGAATAAAAACTAGACTTTGACACACGTGCTCTTTATCTTTTCCTACAAATTCCCTTACAAACTGGCAACTTACAAAATTACAAATTGATTTGACATGCAGTGACTCTGGGACCTTGGGGCCTCTTTTTGTCTGAGACCTGGTTTGTCTTTAAATAGGTGCATAAGGAGCAACTCTCGCACCTAAATGACTTTCAGGAATCCAGCTTTCAATAGACAGGAACCATTTTGTTCCTGTTTCTTTGTGTGTTTGTCTGCAACATGATGAAAAGATAATGAACATAAAGATATTAAATATCGTTGTTTAAAAGTCTTCAAAAACTCACATCGGGGGAACTCTTCTCCTTTCTCTCCTTCCATCTTTCCATCTCCTGCATCTCCTAATTTGAATATTGACTTGACATGATGAGACCTTCCCCTTGAATCTGCTCAGTAGACACAAACTGGTGCCATTCATCACTAAAGTGAAGATATAAAACGAAGGCTGACATCTAAATGATTCCGCCCAATCCCCCATATTTCACAGGAGGCCTGCTAATATGAGTCCTGACATTTAAATGAACATTCTCATCTATGGGAAGGTCTAATTTGATCAATGCAAAAATCCAAAAAGAGGACCTCCTTTACGCTCACACACACGCACACCGCGATGCGCATCTCCCTGTACATCTGTCACCTTCATGAAAGGAGACCTCCGGGTGACCTGGTCCCCATAAAGACAAGTCGCTGCTCACCAATTCACCGCAGGCTGCCTGCATCTGAGCCTCATCCGCCACCAACGCAGCTTTCATCCAGCATGGCTGCAGGCAGCGGGGGAACACACAGTACAGCGGCTTCACAGAGACATGTGACTGCAGACAGAGACAAGTACACAGAGATACGAACAAAACGCTTTCCACGGCGGCCATGGCAGCGTAAAACCGAGATAAAGATCCTGCAATTTCTGCAATAAATCTCCCCCAAACCTGCAACAAAATCTCAGTTTCTTTATCCCAAAAGGTGTTAGGTTTGATTTAACGACGCCGGTGTGGTGCATTATTTCCTCTGTGCTTTGTAACAACTTTTCACTTATTTTCCCAAATGAGCCACTTACACGGGAAATGATGAAATCTCTTGATAATGTCATTCATGATGCACAGAGAAGCAAAAAGGAGCAACTCGAAGCAACCCACTGGAGAAGATTGACAGAGCTAAATCACAAAGTCACATTTGAAATCGAGGTTATACACTCTGCTTAAACCTTCTGCAACATTGAAACCCTCACAGAGTTTTCTTTAAAACCTTCTGCGATCCATTCTATTATTTGTAATTTTGTTGCAGCAATTAGTCCATGAAGCCTTAAATGCTATATACTTTGTTACTAGCACTATTTATGTACATAACACCTTTCTGGATCAGTCACAAAACTTCACAATAAAAGACAAAAGCGAGATATACTTGAGGCTCAGGCTTTAACAGAAACTCTCCAAATGTAACAGAAAAACACAGGCTTTTTTTTTTTTAATTAGGCAGATTGAACTCCAAATTGTGGAGGCTGCACATATTGTTAGTGGGAGTGTTCAGTGTTTATGTCCAGAGGATTACAGGTACACAAAATCCATACTAAAGTGGCCTCTATGTGATAGATCGGTGATCCAGCTCCCCGTGGATTCAGCCTGGAAACACATATGATCAGCTGGTGAGTGAAAATCAGCCACCCCCTTTTAGTGTATGATACCATCATGTAAATAGAACGGCCTCTGATGAACCATTTCCTTTAGGCTGATAAATAAACACATCCATGCAAACAAACGCTCCCTCAAGGTGTCAGTGGTAAAGGTATAATATGCAACATTTCCTCAAAAAAACAATGTACTCATCCTGTTTAATCATCACCTATGAGCCGTAGGAAGTGTGCGGTGGTGGCTGTATCATCAGAGATCCCGTCCTCTGCCTGTATTTCCTTATTATCTCATTATTTTCATGCTGGGGACACTTTGCCAACCTAAAACGTCTGTATTTCACATCCTGGGAATGAAACTCAATAATCAACTATCCTTCTGGTGTGTTGACCAACAATTCAGACAAATCCTATTGATTTGTATTGTATTGTTAATAGTCCATAGTAGAAGGTCTTGGGGGGGAAATATCTGAAATGCTCCTTTGCATGTGAAGGGGTGTGTCGGTGTCTGTGTTTTGATTGACAGCAGCTGGCAGGCCGCCAGAGTGGCGGTAAACAATCTCGTAGCCCACATGTCATGTCAGACAGCGTGTGGTTAGCGGTATTGAAGAGTAAGAACCACATCAGCATCTAAGCAGATCCAACGGCTTTTTTGGCATATCCAGATTGTATCCAGATTGATTTTAGAAAGTCTGGACAGCAAAAACCATCATGAAATACAGTTTCTGAATCAGATTCAAGCCACATTTGGAGATGGTATGAAATGCGACTCGTATTTCCACAGATGCGTCTCAGTCTGGACGCTCAAATCTGATTTCAAAGTGTGTTTTGCATCACTCGCAACGCGACACACAACGACGAAGTCCAAGTGACTGCTGTGCATCAACAGAGCGGCCTGGAGGACGACACCGAGGACTACGGGCCATGGACAGACTCTGAAATAAAGTGTCTGCTGATACTTTGGGAGGAGGCTTCTCTCCATTTCTCTCGCTTCCACGGTGCAAAGCTGCGTCACCAACGTACATAGTCACTGACGATTATGCCGTTACCACAGCAAACCCATGCAGATAGGTCAGTGATGTTGCTTGTTCCATGCTTTTACAGCACAAAGTGTGAAGACACTTAAATGGCAATAATTTTAAGGCGCTCACTCTTGATCTAAAAATGGATGGCAGGCTCAGCTGATCTCATATACTTTGTGAGTTAGGCTTGGGTGGTATCAACTTTTTCATACCTTCATACCTTCCTGACATTTTACCAGGGTATACGGTATTAAGTGGTATTTGTATAAAACTTATAACAGCTCAACTTCATTGTACTCCACTGTACTGTAGTACTCCCTCAATGCAGGCGGAGCTAATCGCAATAGCGACCCTATTCCCACAGCTGGAAACAACACACATACAGGAGCTTGGCAGCTCACGCTCGCTAAAGTGACACTCTAATGATGACACGCAACTCTGATCAATCAGTCGTCTGCAGTATTTGCTTGCTTACCTTTATCATCGGACTGAATCCAAAATAATCCCAAACCAGGGAACTGTTTGTCTTTTTTACTAGTAAGTCCTGCAACTTTATGCCCCAGAAGCCAGACTGACCCAGAGCCTCCCTATCTGTCCTATCTATAATAATAAAACGAACATCTGTATTGAAAATCATACCATCTGAATTTAATAATACTCCGGTATACTGTAATACCTTTATACCTCCCAAGACTGCTGTGTGATATCAAATGTTCTGTATTGCTGCTAAAAAAAAAAGGCATTTAAAGGTTTGTGAAAAGTGTGTGGTGATTAATGACATAAAGTCTACTTTTCACAAAACTGAAAAAGGAATTACTCAAAGAACTGTCTTGGGTCCCATCCTTTTCATTGTGTACATTAATGACCTTCCAGATATATGCCCTGATATAAGTTTTCAGACGTACGCTGATGACACAGTCTTCTATGAATCGGGCACATCCTGTGATTCTTAATGCCTCCTGTTTGGCACTAATCTGTTTTTCTGTGAAAAAACTACCTGCAACAGAGTCACACTGAACGCTACAATTAAAGGTGAGCTCACTGAACAAGAAACAGAGGTGAAGTATTTAGGGATAATTTAGACTCTCAGTTAAATCGTGAAAAGTCATGCTAAACAGGTTTGTGAAACCATTAAGGCTAACCCGAGCAGTTTCAAGATGATATGAAATTGTCTGACATTTGACTTCACATTGCTGTTTCTAAATTCAGTGAGTTTCTCAAATCTGTCCACCTGGTCTCAAACCAGCAAGTCTATAATTAAATCCATAACGTCTTTACAATCAGGCTTGAAAATCTTGGGGGGAAAAGCAAATAAGGTGCCATCACATTTTAAGTAAATACAAGAGAAACTACAGAGCAAATCCACCACAGCAGCTTCAAGTGTGGTTTCTGTCACAAACAGTCTAGTTTTGAAATGTAAAGTCTTTAAATGTCTGCTTTGTTGTTTTTTGCTGTACACAGTTTTCATTCAGTTTTATCTCAATGATCTCTTACTTGTATTTTTATTATTTATTATTTTATCTATTATTAATTTTTATTTATTTTCATTTCCCTTCTAAGGACGGATGTTGCAAATGATCATTTGCATTTGTTCTCAGTTTGTTTATACTGAATGTGTCCCGATCAAATAAACCGTATAGAAATAAATAAATTGCTGGTTTTAAAAAATGAGGCAGAACAATTTGAAAACATTAGACCTCGGCTCAGAAAATGCTCCCAAAAGTGAAGAGAAAAATAGATAGTTATCACATTATGCACTAAAATCTTTGGTAAGAGATAAAGAACAACAAACAATAAAATTATGGAGTGTTTTGCTGCAAATGGTATTTTTAAAATCTACTTTTCACCTCTGCTTTTATACTCAGAATTGTTTTAATGACCCCTATAGATGCAGTAAATCCTGAGAAGCATTCTGCAAAAAATACTAAAAAAGCACATTACTTGTGTTATAAATCAAACAAATGAACATAATTTACCTAAAATGCATTCACTGTGTCCTTTCTTATGCTTTCCATGCATGAAATAATAGAGAGGGAAATGCTGCTGTGTCTTCTCACACCAGATTCAGAGGCTGAAACCTAAATATAACATGTATAACTGCAGGAACAGCTCGCCCAGTCTCACCTCACGTACAGTCAGACGCATTTCTGAAGCACACACACACACACACACAAATGCACGCGCACACACACCCACACAAACAGACGCACACCCACTCAGACACACACATCAATCGACAGCATATCAACACCCACTGTGGCCTCCCGCCTGCTTATGAGAATGTGTCACCTCTTGTGGCACCCGGAGCAGATAGCAGGAGGCCAAACCAGAGTGTTTAACTCGGGCTCCAGTGAATGGCTGTAGGTCACCACTGTATCATCTCCTCGCCGCACACACACAGGGGCTGCCAGGTGGCTTTTATTTGACTTTAATGTGGAGAAATATTAGATTTTTCCTGGGCAGGCTAAATCCTTCCCCTGGGCTCCCAGATAGCCCCGCAAAACCGTACACAGAAGACGGGTCAATAAGAGCCCTGATGCCAAATCTCCTTAAACTCGCTCTTTATTCATGAATATGTGCTGAAACAATCTTTTGGAGGTATTAGGGAGTTTGTGAACAGAGTACAGGCCTCTCTAATCCACTTTAGTTAACACTTTGGACAGAAATTTAAACATGCTCACTACTGCACTTTAAGCCCATAAGGAGGATAAACGATGTGGCACCTTTGGCTGGTCCGACTGTGGAGGCGACATTTTTACTTTTTTAATCATCACTGTGTTATTGTTGGAGTAATTAGGCTACCTACTGTAGGTATAATTACTGCAAACAAATGAGACTGTGGTGGTAATGATTGGGAGGCTCTAACTCATGTTGGGTGTATTGTGAACGCTATTAATTTTTTTCACACCACATTTAAACCTTCTTGCTTTCTAATAAAGAGGATGCAGCTATTTCAGACTTCATGTATTCGTTTTAATGTAAAAGATAAACATTTAAGGGTGTTTCTGCAGCTACAGGCATGTTTGACTCCCCATAATTAGCAAAAATTAAGCTCTATTAGAAGCTGTAATAAATATAAATAGGTACGCAAAATTGCATGTAGTCATTAAGATTTTAATCTGGAACATGTTTGTTCTTTAATGGTTTTCAACATTTTTTATACGTAGGTCCTTCCTGCCAAGTAATGTTAATTTAATACATTCTTTTTTCAATTTCTATAAAATTTGAATGTATTTTCATTAAGCCCTGTGCATCACTCAATACTGAAATAAGAGAAAATTTCATGATTTTCTCTACTTAATGTAATATTTCAACAGTGACCTTGTTAATTGTCAATTGTGTTAATAAACACAAAATAAAATATGTTGTTTTTTTATGACAGATGTTGTAATTCTTCAAGTGTTAAAATACATGTTTGAAATAAAAATCATATTATTAACTAAAATGAAGCAGTACTGATATCCTGTGTTGGTTAAGACACAATGTTAATGGTACATGGTGATAATGTTACCTTTCACAATAAGCTCAATACTGGAACAATTTTCAAAATTGTTGTTCCCATTAGTTGCTTAGACACAAAAACACGGGATATTCGGCTCCAGAGTGAAAAATACTGAAGTTAGCATTTGTTTGCCTTGAAATTGTTTGCCAAGGTCTTTACCACAACACCTAAAAATGTTGCAGTACCGACATTTTTGCTAATTTTGCAGATAAGCGCAGCTAGAAAGGTCTGTTATGTTAGTTTGACTCTTAGCACCACATAATTAGAAATTCAACAGAATTATTGAGTTATTTTTAAAATGTAGGTCAAATTACACAATAAACTGACTGGTGAAGACAGATGATAAATAGAATAAAAAGAATTTTATTATGGTGTAAAGTAATATTTTTCATTTGGAAAAAGTGTTTGGGGACATGAACAAAAATGATGTATGTACCCATAAAATGCTTTTTAAGTCACATTATTCAAGAATTATTTTTTAGCTCAAGATGTTAAATAACACTGTGTGTATATTTATCAAGAATCATATGACAAATTTCACTGCTGCGACTTAAAAATACCCGTAGTTGCAGGAAACACCCTTAAATTGTTCTGTTAGCATTTTGCTGCTCCCACTCTGCCCATGCTGGAGAATCTGAACTTTTAGCTCTTTCATTCTGAGTCAACTTTAAAATACAGCACTGCTCATTTTTTCTCAATCGTCCAAAAAAGCCTCCACAGTTCACAGACTGGCCCAGTTTCCAGCTGTTGGGCCAAAATTGATTCTCAGCTGGTGTTTTTTGAACTAAAATCTTGTATAGAAAACTTAAGGCTCACTTCTGTTACGCTACCACAATGTAAAACGTGGAGGAGGCTGTCAATCCTCTCAGCAATTATCCTGTTTTTCCTTTGTTTAATTACACTAGAGTGTCAAAACTCATTCAGTAATGAGTATTAATGCCAAAATAATGCATGGATCACCTTTTTAGTGCATTTTATTCCAATCAGGTTAATCATTCTCACATGACAGACTTGGAGACAGCACCATTATTGCCATTAAATCAAACACAGAGCTGTCATCATTACCTGAATTAAGCCCAGGAAATATAAAGGTAGTGAGCCAGCCACTGCAGAAGAAACAATCAGCCCTCATTAAGAGAAAATCCGAGGAGAGATACAGCACCGACTGATTGATTGACAAGTTATCTCTGGTAAGTGCAGTAAAAAAATATCACCATGACAGCAACCACAATAAATGGAAACTCACAGACTACAGTTTAATTTAAAGCTGCACTAATCCTTATTCTTAGGCTAAAAATAGATCAAATGACCGGGATGTGAAAGGGGTTGCTCATAGTGGCAACCCCTGCAGAGATCTGTGCGATGTTTCAGCATGGAACATTTCTTCGTTTTTTTAGCTCACTGATAAATGTTATGAGATTCTGAACATGAATATAGCAGCGAACAGCTATTTGCTATGTAAAGATATAGTGGAGAAATGGCATCCTGAGCAGAGAATGAAGTCACTCCCTCTGTGTGTGTGTGTGTGTGCGTTTCTCTGCTCTTTGTTTTGGTAGCTGTTCTGGCTGTGTGTGCATGTTCGTGCATGTGAATCCCTCCCTGTGAAACTGTTGGCTTTGAGGAGAGCGACCGAACGCCTGTTTCTTTTCACACCGAAACTCATAAATTAAAGGTTTATTTTGACCAAACCAGGGTTGGTGATGTAAACAGTAGAAGGACTAACAGAGTCGGTTTGGTGAGTTTTGATTTGTTTCTGATGAGTTTGAATGACGTCCGTATTGTGATGATCCGTGAGGTAAATTTAATGTTTTTGTCAGTGGAGTCTGGTGGCTTTGAGGACGCAAAGTAACAGCTGTTTCTGGTCAAACAAAAAGGATCTTCCTACGGCTTCAAACTTGGCCAATTTTCTCCTTTAATCTGTCAGTTTGTCATCTTTATTTCTGAAACATGCATCATCTATGACAAAAATACATACGCACTGATTTTGATTTTCCGCAAGATCACGCGAGAATTCACCTTGCCAGGCCTTCAAGTTATTTGTTTAGTTCTGTGCCAAAAGTGGTGCAGCCAATCAGCGTCCTAGGAGGGACTACTGCCAGCTAGGGACATGGTTTTAGGTGTGACGACAGCGAGACAGTGTAAGTAGTATAGTATTTCTTAATTGGAAGAAGAGCAAAGAAAGGCACTGAAGGCTTTTCTCAATAGAAAAGATGTTTTCGCTCTTCTCCCGACCGGCTTCGGCAAGAGTTTGATCTGAAAGTACCTGCCCTTTTCCAAACAGTTTCTAAGGACGACTTCCCAGATGGTTCTGTGTAACAAACCATCTGGTGTGTCAGGTTACTCTTTTGGGGCCCTAACAGAAAAAGCCCTTGGCCAGCCTGAATTGTGGAATTGGCAGCAGAGCCCCAGCTTAGGACTGGGGTTGGGCACTAAGAACTGGTTCTAAAGTAGAAACCGGTTCACTTATTGATTCCTATATTCCTATATTCCACTTACCACTGAATTTCATTTCTGCATCATAATGTTAACTAGCATGACGCGCTGAATAACTTTCAACTGCTCTCTCACTCCTTCCTAATGCATATTATATATTGGGAATGATGACCACAACTCATCTTCATCAGCTCCAGCTGGAGTGGTGAAATCCACTCGTGGTGTCAACTAATGAGTCACTAAACCAGCACAAAAATGAAAATTACCCACATAAACCACATGAAAAAACACCAACAAAACATAGCATTTGAACTTCGAAGCATAAAACAGAAAACTTAAACTCAACAATGTATCATGGGAATTACACAAATGAGGGCCATCTCTCAGCAGTAATATCTGCAACATGTGAACCTCAAAAACCAGAATCTAGAACTTTACACCACTAACCTTAAGTCCTTTGTTAGCCTCATATAACCTTACCTTACATAAAACCAACAACAACAACAACAACAATAATAATAATAATAATAATAAAAAATAACAAGAAGAAGAAGAAGAAGAAGAAGAAGAAAGAAAAAAAGAGCTCTGGCATCGGTATAGTGTCAGTAGATGTCCATATTCAGATTTAAATTCAGTAATTAAAATTAGAATTTAAGTAATTAAAAGAAAAAGCAATAAAATCTTCAAGTTTGTGAAGCTGGAACCACAAAAATGTTCTGCATGAAAACAGACGTATTATAAAAATAGTTCTTAATTAACGTGAAATAAGCCTGTGACCCGTTTTGACCCGGCCGCTCAAAGAATCGTAACGAAAGCGGTTAAGGACCACAATTGGAAACGTTAAAATCGACCGGGCACGGATCAGAAGATCTGAGATCATGAGTAACATCTGTTCTATTCAATAATATCAATTCTAAAAGTTACCAGGAGGCAATAAAGAGAAGCTAAAATGGGAGCAATGCACTCTCCTTTTTTTTTTAGTTTTCAAAGAGTCTGGCTGCTATTATTTGCACAAGCTGTGATTTATGTAAACTCTGTTGACTCAGACATGTGTGGAGAGTGTTATGTATTATGTATTATGGTTATGGCATAATACAGATGTAACATTATTCTTAGAAAAAAGCTGCAAAAAAACATACAACAGAACAACAGCACACGTCAACTTACTGATGGTTTATCCAACAGACTTTGTCGACCCCTCCCCCAACAAACACACACAGCCTTTATACAGCACACAGACAAGCACATGAACACTGGAACATTAATTAAGCCTGAGCTCGTGCACCGCACGCCTTCCTTAATGTAAATACGGAGTGTGATGGAGGTGTGAGGGGGTGTGGCTGCTTATATGAGTGTGTGTCTGTGGGTGGGCTGCACATATGTGAGTGGGATTGTCTGAGAATGACCCATAAAAACAAACACACACTCATACCTACACACACACACGCAGAGATATCTTGAAGACTGGTGATTGTACTCCATGACCTCATGACTCTGACGCTCCACCCCCTTTCCTCTCCCTCAGTATCAGCCAGCTCGGTGCATCTTTCCCTGTGTTTTACACTCATAATAAAATGCTCCATCCCGCTCCTACACACACCTCCTCCCCCTCCACACGTTCCCCTAATGAGATAAATTAGCGCCTTGCAACAGATGCATGGAATATACACTAATGGCCACCATCTGTCACTCATCTCTGGGAGACGGAGTGAGAACGCGGCGCTAAATCCGATCACAAGCCCCTGGCAGAGCCCCACCGTGGTGAGGAGGAGGGAGGAAGACACACACAGAGAGAGGAAGACAAAGAGGGAGAGATAAAGAGTACAGTACAGAGCGAGGAGGGGGTGGCAGTGTGGGGGTTTCGTGCAGACTGGACCGAGGTGCAGTACAGTAAGTGGTGGAGAGGCGTTGGAGCTGCAGTACAGCAGGTTAGACCTGGTGGTGATTCAGCGAGCACAACAAGATTTTTTTAAGTGTCGAAGGGGGTTTGTTCAACTCCCTCTGGTCACTGATAACAAAATGGTTTTTAGATCTCGTTATCGAGTTTCTTTAAGAAGTCACTTTGTGATATTTTCTAGGTAAATGCAGGAAGACGCTGCTACTGAACAGCGGTAAGTAGGGGTGAGCCAACCTGTCACTCACGATATATCGTTATAATTTTCTTCATGACAAAAAAAAAAAAAAATCATATCGTGATAACGGCAATATTACAATTTGTTGATGTCACACCATTACACACAGCAACAACAAGCGTGGCTGAAAGTGAAAGTAAGATTGCTACCAGCTCCACAATGGACAAGTTCATTCCAAAAAGGGAAGCAACTTCAGTTAGTCGACTGTGGAAGTGGTTTGGTTACAAAACATCAGATGCACAATAAACCACGGCAGGGCTCTATGATATGATAAAAAAGTCACATTGCAATTATTCTGCCTGAAATTTGCGATTGTGATGTGCGATACGATTAATGGGAATCATCATTTGTGTTTCCCGTTTTAACTGGTAAAAAAAAAATTTTTAAATTGCGATGACTTGATATTTGTTCCGTATCTGTATGAAACAAATGTTTTCTAAGGGTGCAATGATACATCAATCTGGATCAATATATCAACTCAAAGTGAAAATATTGTTCTGTACCTTCATCGATAAGATTACACCTTGTTCTGTGTCATAAATGTCTGGAAGAGTTTAGTAACAAGTCATGTTAAATCATAATTTAGTTACTTTTTGTGAGTTGACATGAACATAACTGAATGTGGACGTATAATATTATCTGATATCAATCACAAACCCCTGAACTGAATTGGTAAATATTGTATCATTGTCCAAAGAATCAATGTCCAAAAAGTAATATTGTATCCTGATAAAACTTGTTATTTACAACCCTAATGTTTTGGGGTTTTTTTTACACCTGGAGAACAAGATTTTTAGACCAGGACATGCATGCATCACAACAGTAATTAATTGTAATGCAGTTTTGTCACACATTTTTCCTTTATCAAAAAATTGCAATTTTGTTAATATTGTGATGAACTGTGCAGCCCTAAACCGAGGTATTATGTAAGAAGTGCAAGAGGACTGAAACAACAAAAGGGGGCAATAAAACAAAATAATAATTTCACCATCTCAAGCAGAAGCACTCGATTGAGTAAAAGTAGAGCCGCAAGGAGAGCTCAACAGCCTTTGTGAATTCTAAACCAAAAATAATTCTCCCTAGTTTGTCATATAATCAAGAATATCAGTATCACAGAAATACCCTGACTATGGTGATATTATTTAATTTAGTTTGTGCTTTTGCTCATATATGTTTGGTCTTTAATGACCATGTTTCTCCTTTTTTCAAATTCATTTACCACTGTGCATACTTCCACCTTTAATATGATGCTTGAGATTTTTTGAAGTGTGGTTGTATGAGGTGCTTATCTGCAGTCAGTGCATTACCTGCAGTAGATGGCTGTTGCCATGTCCTCAGTTTGGAGAAGGCGTACCAGTGTAGGAAGCTAAACAATGTACTGCTGTAGACAGGGTCAGCTTAGACACCTATAAGAGGGCCCACCTAAAATAATCAATATCACTTCGATTGTACATTACATTCAGAATGTTTTCAACACTTTACCTTGTTATCAGGTGCTGTTATATAAGCCAAAAATCACTCTCTCCAAAGTAACAAGACTCCTTTGGAAAAATTTTACCTGACAGAACAACACCATCGATTACTGGGTGCCACTGGCTCAATCTGCGATTTAAAGGGTTAGCTTGTATTCACCAAATTTACACAATAACACAAATAAACTGTCTGATCCTTTGGCAAAAGGAGACGACTCGCTTTGGAGAGAGTGATATTTTCCTGTCAGAAAAGACTGTCTGACAGGAAGGTAAAGCTGTGAAAATATTCGAAATTCTAGATTCTTAAACTGTGGTACGTGTATCACAGGTGGAACATGAGCTCCCTCTAGTGGTGCACAAAGGAATGTTAGAAATATTTTTTTTTAAATTGAAGTAAATTAAAAACTTTAGAAACATATAATATTATGAATATACTTAAAATATCAGATTACTGAAATGTTTCAATATCAGCTTGCTACGTAGTCACGATCACGCAGGTAGCGCATGAACACGTCATCCATCCGCGGAGGTAAAATGAAGAGAATGAAAACAAACGCTTCAAAAACTCTGCAATCGTGGCTCCAAGCGGGCACTATTATGAAGAGAAGTGCAGAACAGGAGGAGAATATTTCGAGCTGTCAAAGACAGTGAACCGAGCACAAGAGCTCAACTTTTTGTGAGCTGGTATGCAGAGTAAAAAGTTTGAGAAACACTGTTCTAAATATAGTGTTCACTTAAACTGATATTGATTTTTTTCAATGTCTAAAATACATTTTGCTGCTGACTCTTGTCCACAAGATTGCTCAGCTTCCCACAACAGCTACTCCTGCTGCTTCTCCAAACTGATCCACTGTGTCGATCCACTGCAGGTAACACACTGACTACAAATAAGTACCTCATAAAACTCCACTTCAAATAATACTCGAGATTAAAATGAGGACGGGTGTGACTTTAAAATGATTCTTAATCAGATCTTTCAATGAAGAAAAAATGTTTGAGATTGAATCAGTAAAAGTGAAGCGGCTGACCTACTGAAACAAACCCACATCAGAAACAAAATCTGTTTTATTGCCAAGTAAGTTTTCACATAAGAGGAATTTTCTGTGGTATGTGGGTGCATAACAACAAACACAGGACTAAAACAATATGAATATAAATAAAGATTAAGGCAAGAGTGTACTGTGAGTCAAAACAGCATGAATAGAAAATTGAGAATAACATACAACAAACAAAAACAGCAGAAAAATATGTACAAGTATGACTGTTATTTGAATAGAAGAAGGAGCTGTCCAGTTTTATGCAGGAGTGCAAAATATCTAACGAGGAATGTGCAAGTTCACAGTATTAATTAAAAAGATGTTGCAATGTGCAAGTAGTAATTTGAATATTGACAATATATACAATATTCTCCTCTTTAGTTTTATTATCTCAGTATCCTCATAAAATATTCTAGGTTCCTGCATCAGTCTGATTGAAGTTTTCGAGACATAAATCCGTCCCTGAGGTGTGTGTGGTGACTGCTTTGTTGTTATCTTATATAATTTGTTCTCAGAAATGTGGGTCAGAACTGTGCTGGACTTCATAGGAACCTTTAAATAATGCAAATGGCCATTCTGAGTGAGCAACTTGCTGGGAGCAGAGCAGCTCTGCACTTCAGTTCAATGTCAGAATGAAGCAGGGAGGAAATTGTGTGTGAGAGAAGACTTAAGCACCTCTGCAAGGGGCTTAAGTAGCAGTCTGAATTGCACCATTTATGCATAAGGTACCTAAAAAATCACTCGGAGAAAAAAAAAAAAAAAGCCTCAACGTCAACTCTCACTCTGGGATCCATCACAGATATTCTAATAGAGCTTCCCCTTGACGGCCGGTAATTCCCTCAGCAGCGTTCGCCGTCAGAACGGCGAGCTGCTGCAGAGCAGACGGACATTATGACAACCTGCTGCGGCTGTACCTGCACAGGAAAGTCAGCTTTTCATATCGAATGTCGCCGTGACACTTCCTCTGTGCAAATAGCCACAAATCCATTTATAGAATGTAATCAGAAAATGATATATTCCAGCCTCTACCCTAGCCGCACTGTACATTAGCATGCGGCTTATGATGAAAGTGAAGGGAAACAATGAGAAACAAAAAGGGGGATGAAAAGGCAGACGAGCTACGTATCTCTGGAACCAGGAGAAATGAATCACCCGGGGAGCTTCCCTGTACAGCTTCCATGAGAACAAATGGACTAAAGCCAGCTACAATTAATCACTATTTGCATGGAGTTTGGCTATAATTCTTTTTTAAACTGGTTTAACTAATGACAACAAGTGGAAATTAATTACTTGTTGCAAGAAAAGAAAGAGAAAAGGAGACTCTAAAGGAAGATATGGAAATATAAGTGCTAAAATCACAAAATAATGAAAATAAGACAAAATATTTGTCTGCTCAACGCAGTGGGAGTTTAATCCTAAAGAAATTAAATTAGATATTCATGTATTTAAAGTGAAAGTTAAAATAATGAGCTCAGAACAACTACTTCTTGGATGTTCGCTGTGTATATTGTACAGAAGCACTGATCCCTATAAACTTCCCAATCCAGCGATCATACCGCATCAACATTTCCACTGAAGGCTTCACATAAAAAGTAACTGGCCTCATAAAAGCCGTGTCAAATACGGCCAACCTCTCATAAAAGCACTGATGAAATTCTCAGACAAAACTATAAATGGCATCTGTAGAGAAAAATAAAATACTGCACTTTATAGAGCAGAGCCGGACGGCTTTAGTGCATTTTTACAGTCAGATATGTAGACCCTGTGACACACATTTGACCGCTAATAGCAGCAACTCAAATCCTCTGCAGCCTTGAAGATGAGAACGATGAACAAAATCCAATCTATACATCCCGCCTGCATCAAATACTCTTTACTCTTTGACTTTTTTAATGCTTCTGAATGGGGCTGCACCCATGAAACCTTCTGAGTCCTTCCTGGAGTCTTAGCAGCTCCTCACTACTTTCAGCTGTGATTTACAAGAGCAGGTAGCTTCATTAAAGTCCAGGTGAAACGCCATTCGGAGACTATCTATCTTCTGTGCCGTGACGTATTTCTGACTGGAACAGGACAGGCAGGTGAGACATTACGTCGGGAGACCTGATGTACCGCACTGCTGCTCGTAACTAACGAATCTTAACTGTGCTGCTATAAGATGAAGACTGATTGATAGAAAGATGACATGTATTTGTTGACATTGGCACACACACATTTGTTTTACAGGAAGAAAACAGGATTGGATTTTTATATAAGAATACAAATAAATGATTCTTTTGTTTGGCATATATTGTTAAATATGTACACAAGCAGAGATGTGATCTAAAAGAGTTAAAAATACATTTTTCATTTAATCTCAACTTAAAAACTACACAACAGTTGCTAACAAAGGCAATCAGTTATGTAAACAGAGTCAGGGCCATCTGAGTTGTAACAAAACTTCCACAAATAATAATTTCAATAGGAGTATGCAACATATTAAACTTTGCAAATTATTACTGAACGTAACTATGACAATCTTGATAATTGTGTTGCTATTTTGTGCATTAGCATGATTTGTTGCATGTTATCCTGCCTGTCCTACTGCACCGCAAGCTCACCGAAGCCACTTTCTAACAACAGCGTTAAGGGTAGAATCAGTAGGATTCGTCCGAGCTGTTCATAAATGCACCAGAAAGATACTTTATTGTTGTATCTCACTCCCTGGACATCAGATAGAGCTGTTATTGGTTGGTAAAGCATCCCGAGCGCAGCAAAACAATGAGAAATGCAGGCAGAGGGCAGAGTGTTCACAGATATAACCACCACCACACGCTTCTAGTAGGTGGTGATTGAAAGGGATTATGTTTGTGAGTCTATACTTTTTTTTTTTCTTTAAGAAAGATGCATCTGGGATCTTTGGCTTAAAGGGTCACATGGTAATTAACTTCCTGTCACCTGCCAACTCCTGTATATAAATGACATGACTTCCACTTTCCTACATGTTCTGAGGAGAGAAGAAACGTTAGCATGTTTGTTGACGTGGCCAGAATAAACTGGTGAAATAACTTTGGTTTCAGCACCAGAATGAAAATAGTAGGAAAGCACATCCTTTCAAGTTGCTAACAACTTATATTGTAATGGCATTAAGTTAAATTAACTCAGCACAACACAGTGGACACCTCTGTAAACTTTAGATAATGTTCACCAACAATATTTTGTAATGACCAACACTAATGTTTTTCTTATTTTCTTTTTCCTTTTTCAGTTATGGTCTGGGAAAATTTATGGTTACAGCTAAAATTGTTAAAATTGGACATAAATAGTCAGGCACATAGTCATGCAATTATGGGCTGATTTATATACACATGATTGGAGAAATATGAGATTCAGAATAAATAGTGTTCATGCACTTGAGAATGAAATGATCTAAACACGCAATAGAGCTGAACAATATGCAAAATTGGTTTAAGTGGGAATGATCATTTTTGCATTTAATTTTCATGGACAAAAATATAAAAATCATGATAATGTGATGTTGCTAAGGTCTGTACTAAACATTATTAAGCAGCCATGATATTCGCACTTATTCCAGTTTCAATAAAATGTAGATGAACTCTTCAGCCCTAATATGCAACCTAAACAGCTGACTTTTGTTATTCTCACTTTCTTTGACAATTAAGGTAAATCTAGTTAAAAATTCTTGACGATGTTCGTTAATTATAGTTACTGTTGAGTCACATGATGCCTCTAATATAACAACAGTTTACATCATAATTAAACAGCAAGTGCCCGACATGTCAACTAAATTACAGAGTACCTCATTTAGTATTCACTCCATACAGCTAATATATAATTAGTTAGCTAATTTTGTCAATTGGTGCAGTTCACTATATTAAGGTTACACTCGGTAATTAATGGGTGTAAATAATTAGTAGGAACTAATCTTTAGATAAAAGCTACTTTGTCTGACGAAACCAGTTTAAATTTAGTAATGTGTCGACATGTTCTCACACCTAAATGACAGAGTGGTCATAATAGTTTTAAAATAAGCTACTAATAAATGTATTTTTCTCCTTTACATAAACTTGAATCCTTGAGTTTTAGAAACCCCTAAAATTGTGTTGTTCACAGTGAGCTGTGAACCTGATTTGTCATCATTTAGATCATTTTAGGTTATATAATAAATAATAAATTATTAACCATTATTCACTTTTACTTCAATGGGTTTTATTCAACAATTTTTGAAATACAGTTTCCTTTAAGATGTCTAAAACTCAAAGATTTGAGTTTACTTGAGGAAGAAAAGTAAATTATCTCAAAAAAAAAAAAAAAAAAAACATTTTCAAAACTTTAGTTTAAGTTGGGCTCAAAGCTCAGAAATCTATTGAAGTGTTGAGTTTTCTTAACCTTTTCTTTTTTACAGTGTATATGACAGTTCCAAACATGACAGGTGTACCAGAACTTGTCGTCACGTGGTTAATGTTGAGAACTGGTTGCGTGTGGTTGGGTTTTGGCACCAACTCTTAGTTAGGTTTAGGATAAGATCAGGATTTGGGTTAAAATACATGTGCTGGTTAGTTATGTAACATAAGTTACATACCGTTATGTTATGAAGTTAACTTCCATATATAAGTTAAAATAAGTCAGTGCTGACTTTTGGTTTCACACAGGATATGAACTGCAGTCTCCTGGGTGTGTTTGACTCATTCATCCAGCCTGACCTGCTCCATTTGCAGACTTTGTCGCTCTTTATACTTCATCACCTGACTTCCTCCTCTGCTCTCATCATAATTATTACTGTCACCAGAGGCCACCACTTGTAAATAAACTCATAAATAAAATTTGTCATAATGAACTGCTTACACAGATGACCTATATGGTTGTTTTTCTGGTGAGGGCTGTTGTATTATTATAACCAGGCGAAGTTAGAAGTCACTCGGTAGGTGAACAGTCATTTACTGTATATTAACGAAATAAACTGGCCCTGCAGAGGAGTGTGGAGCTATTTTATTGAGCAGATTTTCCAGAGCTTAATAAAGCATCAGTCTGTCTCTTTCTCAGGCTGATTAGAAGGTTTGGAAAGCAGCCACGTCCTTTCAACACACTGTTTCATTTTGTTTTGTGATTGGTTGCTGATTAGTTGGATGTAATTGGATTTTTTCTTTTTTCGTTCCTGTCTTTCTTTTCTTTTTTTTCTGTCTGTCCCTTTAAAGTCCTTTGAGACGTGCGCGTGATAAAGGGCTATGGAGATAAACGACCTTGAACTTTAACTTGAACTTTGTCTGCCTCTCTGTCTCTTTTTCTGTCTCCCCCTCCTCTCTCTGTCTTTCACTCCATCTTGCTCATCGCCATTTACATGGCCTGGGCTGCACAGCTCTAACAATCCATTAGCTCTGCGAGGATGTTGAGGAGATCCATGCAAATAAGTGTGAAATTACACTGTAATCAGTCATGTAAATCGCACCGGTTCTCAATCTGGGCATCATCATGTCTTTGTACTTGTTTAGAAAATGGTGTGCGGAGGCGATGGGTGAGGTTTATGGAGAGAGAGAAAGAGCAAGGGGGGAAAAAAGACAATAAAAGATGAGTTTGACAAGGAGGAGGATATGAAAAACACTCAAAAAAGCTTTGATTCCTTATTCAGAACCGAACCTCATTTTTTCCTGTTGGATTTAGATTTAAAAATTCATACCATGATCAAAATTGCTCGGCAATGCGAGAGTTCCAGCGCAAGGCTTTCCGCCTCTTCTTTGATGAGGAATAAGGAGGGGATGGAGAGAAGGAGTCTGATGAGATGGAGGGATGAACATCTACTGTACGT
Source organism: Lutjanus argentimaculatus (assembly GCA_034769285.1). NCBI lineage: Eukaryota > Metazoa > Chordata > Actinopteri > Lutjaniformes > Lutjanidae > Lutjanus > Lutjanus argentimaculatus. The sequence continues at coordinate 4,198,698 of JAWZSL010000030.1, read as the reverse complement.
TTGTGGGTTTTGTTCACAACAGAGCAGCTACAGAGCCACGGAGTAATGTACAGGATCAAATCATTGCACACTGCAATGTTTTCATGAAAGTATAGCGCAAAACAAGCAATGTAGAAAAACCTTTTCACTACAATAAAAGGTTTAATCAATTTAAGAAAAGTTGGCACCACTTAACAATAAATCTACTCGTTTAAATGGTTTATAATTAGGCCATTGATTAAGTTGTAAACACTTAATAAATCAGTAATAAGCAGTTACAACACAGATAAAAAGGGCAACAAGTGAACTGCTGCTTGCCAAATAGTGAGCCCATATCTGAAAAAGTTAACCACCATCAGCATAAATTAATAGTCATCACTTGTCTCATTGAAATACTGGGCCAGAATGACTGTTTTTGTATGTTTCACATTATTTACAATTCAAATTAATGCCGAATGTTTGCCGAATGAGTAAGTGTCTGTTTATGAGTCGTAAGAAATCATTACTAATCTTTCAGAAGGAGTGGATGTTTATTACGGTTAAATTGATAATTTTTTTTAATGGAGTTTGGCAGGCAGTGGCTGAATTCAAACTCCAGAGTTTGTCTTTTCAGAGCAGTGGGCTTTTGTTTTCAGGATAATGGACTTAACTTTACATCAACTGACAGTTTGTGATCGTCGATTTACAATGTTGCATGCATCTTGCGCTCCTGCAGTGTTAAACATATTACCTATTTAATATACAGTCTATAGCTCCAACTTGCATTTGGATTGTGGTACTCATTGTTGCATGTGCAGTTGCTTCATATTGCCCCTTTAACATCAAATTACCAGATTCATGCACAAAGACTTTGGCCATGTTGTTTTCCTTGAAATATTCTGTATGCACTGTTTTACACTTTGTAATAAGGATCCCTTTAGCCAGTTAGTAATGGCAGCAGGTCATAAGTTAGCTGTAACTGGATCTTGCTTAACAGTGAGCCCACACTGATGTATGAAACCTGATTTATAACTTGTTTATAATTGCTTATTAACAATTGGTAAAGTGTTTCCAAAAAATGCATATGGGTAGTGTTATTATAAAGTGATACCAAAAGGTTTAATGCCACCAGAATCACCATCTTTACTGCAGTTCTCTCAGCTTTACTTCTGCTATCAAGAACACAAACGTGAAGATCAGGCACTCATCAATTCTGAAAATAGAAAAAGGAACACTGGGTACCGTCTAAGCAAGATGTTACAGGATTGTACAAAAGGGCTGTCAAAGGGTAACAATGGTGCTACGCTATCTCCTTATTGTTCCGGGAACAGACCAAACTCAACGATGAATTTATTCTGCTTCAGGTGCATTAAGACTGACATTAGCAGTGCACCTCCTCATAAAAAGCTCAGTGATTTTTGCAGCAATGCAATGACTTAGACCGACGGACTGCATGGGTCAATCAACTGGATGCAGGCGTGTGAATGTGAACAACTAAAATCCTGCTTCTTTCGTGATCATCAAGATGGAGGATGATTGTACTGTAATATCCTTACAGAGATGTAAAATCCTGTCTATTAGCATCTAACAGTGTTGTGAGATCTGTCAATCTTTCAGCTCACTGACGTTTTAATTGCTGCACCTGTAGCACGCACCAAACAGCAGGTATCGTAGCCTGATGAGGGAGTGAATGTGACACAAGTGATGGGTTTCTGGAGTGTTGGTACCCATCTATGGAAGCCCATTTCCACCAATGAGATAAAAAAAAAAAAGATCCTACAAGTCACTGAAATGGAAAATGTTCTTAGAATAATGACTTAGTATAATGAGAAACTTTCTCACAATAGTTTCTCATTTTACTGAGTCATATATACTCGGTCATTTCAAGACTATAAAAGTCTGTTGTTTTTGTGTGTGAATTAAGGATTTATTTGGACCAAACCAGCATAAAAACTGGACAAGATGGCTTTGGTGATTTTTATTTTGTTTCTGTCTGTCAACCTTTAAGACTTTAAGTCTTAAAAGTGTGTTTTATGGAGTTAACGCAGCAATCAAAGCTTATACCAGTTCAGTTAAAGAGAGAAACTTAAATTCAGAAGATGATTGGTTGCATTGCTCTGTTCAATAAGTAAAAAAAGGTGTGAGAATATTTCCTTTCTTTACATTTTATGAATTCATGTTGTGCGTTTATTTTAATGCGGCTTGCACACGTCTACCAGATTTCAACTTCCTGCATTCAACCAAAGTTGTCTTCTGTCATTTTGGCAGCTGGTATGCACAACATAACATGACATAATATGAACAGAAATAGAGAGCAAACGTTACAAAAACATTATGGCAAAATCTCTGATCTGTCTGCTATATAGTTATGTCTTCATATCAACACTAGCAGCAACACTGGAAAGTACAACAGTGACGTATCCTCATGCATCACAAACCAGCCACAGCCTGACATAGCTACACCCAGTGGTGAAGAGAGTACTTAAAATCTGTACTGTTACATCACTGAAATATTACTCACAACAAGTAAAACTACTAACAAAAAACTACTCTTCTCAGAAACTACTCAGAGGAGTAGTTACTTTTTAATCATTGATATTTAATGTATTATCAATAGCAACATTCAATCAAAAGGGGTTACTGTTTCTCCAAATCACTGGTCTAAATAACTCAGAACTCCTGCACTGTTCGGCTCAGTGGTCACGGTCACCTCCCCAAACCTGTGCCTGCTGCAGAATTTGCCCTAACTGGCTATAAAATGCAGATGAAAGGAAAAGATATTAATACCAACTGTAGGTTTACTCAGTACTTAATTATGATTTTAACAGTAACTAAGTAATTACATAGTGTAATGTGTACTTAAGCACAAGTAAAAGTACAAACTTGAGACTCATAAAAGTACAAGTACTCCAAAAAACTAGTTAATTAGTGTAGTTTGAAAATTTGCAATGTTGCTTCCAGCCCAGGCAATATGAATATGATTTCATATCATGGTATATGCAGTCTTATAAGTCACAATGTTGATTAATATCATGATGGAGTACGTTTCTGGAACATCACTTGATGCAGTGTGGGTTAAACAGCCCCACAGGAATGCGTATATTTGTTCAAAATCTAACAAATCAATGAGCTGTAACACAAATCCAATATAAAGCCAATATTCCTGCAAAGCAGTTATAGTCATTGATTTGCAAAATTTCCCATAATGGTGGGATATAAAGACAGCCACAGCCTGATATAGCTTGTACCTCTACTCTAAAAAGGGCCATACTGTTACATTTGGGTGAAATATTCTTTCATTACATTGAACATCCAGTCTGGTGTAATGGCTTTTTTGCTGCACAAAAAGTACTTGTTAATATGAAACATTCACTGATAGTTTTGTGTGTTTTATTGGATTTGATCAGAAACTGCAGTAAAAATGTTCTTTGTCAAAAAGGGATGGCATTGCCTCTCCACAACAGGCACTGGTTTAGTGTGCTGGGAGGAACTGGTGCCATTAGAGCAGCAGATGTGGAGCTGGATCTGAACGGGCTAATTGGAATGAATTACACAGACGAGCTTCACTCTCAGATTCAGTTTCACACAGTCGCCAGTGTCTCCTGTTGAATACACACAAGCTCGTAACACAACATACCGTCCCGCGCTTGTGTGTGTGTGTGAGTGAGAGCTTGTATATACATGCACGAGTGTGTCAGCATATGCATGTCGACAAGCCGGGGAGGAGTGAGAAAGCAAAGCACGAGAGGAGCAGCGAGACGAGGGATCAGGATTTTGGCTCAAATACAATCTGCGGAGGAGTCACTCAATGAGCTGACAGCCGTCAGTGAATCCTGGTGGGGAGAGGGCTGAGCCACTGTGGTCAAACACACACACGCATACACACACACACACGCAGACGCACACCCAAACACAAACACAGAGAGACTCCATCAGCACCGGGAAGCTCAAACAGACAGATGGGCTAATTCGTGACTGACTGTGTGTTATGAAACATTATCTCTGTGTCAGTGAAATCAAAATAACATTTTGGGTGTAAACGCCGAGCTCGTAACTGCCAACACAACACCACATGGCCGTGATGGATGCATATGGACCGTGATGCATGGCCCTGGAAAAATGTTTTGTTGCTAAACTGCTGCAAATGCTGTTTATTGAGTCATCTGGGGTGAACTGCATGCAACCGTATATGTTTGCCAATCGCATCCCACCTGCCAGTGCCAAATTAAGCCATCGAATCAATTTCAAGAGTCTGGAGGAAAATGAAGGCCATTATAGGCATTGAATTTTATTTGCTCTCTATTCAAAATTAAAGGCTATTGACAGACGGCTTTGTTTTGTTCTCTTTCAACCACTCTACCGTTAGAGTGGGGATAGGTGGTTGTGGCTGCATTTTAATGGCCTGCCCCTTTAACGGCCGGCTACAGAGCCACTTTATAATCCCCCTCACTGGGTATTTGTGTATGCGGGGAGTGTATTGTAGCTAACTGAACCTGGCTCGCTGCTCTCCGCGGATGTTTTGTTGTCAAATAATGGGAGAGTGATGGGGTCCTACCCCGCTGCGAGCCACCGCTAAGATTAGACAGATCTTCACACTGGACGATTGGTCAAATTTATCACTGTCACTGGGTGCCAATCCAGGCTGCTGTTTTTTTTTTTTTTCTTCCTCTCCCATCACCCCCACCTACACTGTTTGTGGTGGTTTCTCATTTGGAACCTGCAAACCAGTTGTCATGTGTACTTTCCACTCCGATAGTGATAGCTTTAAGCAGTGCCTCAAAAATCACCCTCTGCTTCATGGTCTCTGCACAAATGCTCATTGCGTTCTGTGTCTGGCGTGCATGGGAAATTTTAGGGAGGGGGTGGAGGTGATTTGTGTTGGTGTGGATGTGTGTGTCGTGACATCACTCAGCAGGCAACAGTGGTATGTGACAGGTAGGCATTTAATACCTTTTACCCCCTTCTTTTTTTTTTTCTTATCAAGTCATTTTCTCAACATTTCTTCATCCACAACCAGAAGCATTAAAGGGAAAGTTAAGCTTTTTTTTAAGTAAGGTTGTATAAGGTACTTATTGATAGTCAGTGTATTACCTAGTACATGGTGGTCAACACGCCCCCAGTTTAGACAAAGTGTAGGAAGCTAAGCAATGCACTGGTGTGGAAAGGGTCAGCAGCAAAACATACAGGATTTTAGCCACTGTTATATAAGCCAAATATCAACCTCTGTCCAAAGCAACCAGCCTCCTTTGAAAAAAAAAAAAGAAAAGAAACAAAAACAGTCATTTTACCTTGGTTTTACATAAGTTTAAGTGTACGCCATATTTAGAATATTTTCACTGCAAAAGGCTGTCTGACAGAAAGGTAAAGCAGTGACAATATTGGAAATATATAGCGTACACTTAAACAGATTTTTCTGTGGTTCTTTTTTATATGTGGCTAAATTATGTTTGGCTGTTGACTCTGTTCACAGGAGTACATTGCTTAGCTTCCTTCACTGGCACTCCTGTTGCTTCTCCAAAGTGGGGATGTGTCCCGCTATATAGGAAATCAGTGTTGTGCAAGTTACTCAGGAAGTTACTTATTGGTGGCCTTTTGATGTTAGCTGTCCAGATGTCAGCTGTGGTGGAAACAAAGTCTACCTCCTGATGTATGAACTGCAACCGTGGACACTGTGGTTAATCCATGGGACAGGTCCAAACAAATGACATTCTGATTAATAGCAGATGGCAAAGAGTGTGTTTCTCTCCAGAGAGAGACGCTGTGTGCACCTTTACGCATGAGACAGCAGCAAAACTTCTTTGTTTATCAAATTTGTAGCTACAGTTTTTGCTCCAGTGACATTGCAGCATGTATGTAAATGAAACTGAAAGCAGCCTCTCTAATCATTAAATTGTACAGAAAATTCTCGTACATCAGTACAACACATAGAAAAGGAATCACGTGAAAAGCTTGTGCTGCTCAACATCACTTATAAGGATATATAGCCAACAGAGACGGGTGAGCTGCGGGTGCAAGTCTGGAGAAAATAATACATTCAGGTGGGTGGTGGGTGGTTGATTTATGCAGACATGCGGACTTGGATGAACTCATCCATGCATACAAATCATGTAATGCAGTAACACAACGTTACTGTTTTGAAAATTGTAATCCCTTACACAACAAGTTACTGGAAAAAGTGATAAAATTACAGTAACGAGTTACCGAGTAATGCATTACTGCCTAAAACTGTACTGTAGGTGATGCACTGACAATAGATAAGTGCCTCATACAACCCCACTTCAAAAAATCCAAACTATCCTTTTCACAACAAAATAAAGAGTTCTCTAAAAAAAATCCATAAATTTAATTGGTACTTTGTGTAATCATAATGCTTCAAGTGTATAATTATAAGAACACAAAAGAATAACATTAAATATCCAATTTCCAGGTTCAATCTCCATATCTATTAAGGGTTTTTATGAGCCAGCTGACGTAACACTCAAGGAGCACCAGACTTGTACCTCATTTAAACACTGTGTGCAGCTGTGTGTTAATATGCATATGTGTGCAAACTGGTCGCTGGCGAAGCATCAGGCAGGAAGGAGGATTTTTTTCCCCTTCCTTTAGTGAGTTGAGAGGCCACGTTTCTCAGGCAGCAGATTTTGATCCCTTTCGAAAGCACTGGTGGAATTAGCATGCAGAAGAGAGCGCTGAAAGGTGCTCTGGCCCTTAACTCAATCTCCCCCCTTCTCTCTCCCTCTCTCCCCGCTCTGCCTCCCCTCTTCCTCAGGTAAAAGTAATGGATTGTAGCTGGCTCTGGCCTCCGTCCTGTCGCGTCACGCCTGCTAGCCAGCCAGCCAGCCGGCCAGGCGGGAGGGCAGAGCTGTAGGCTCTGTTATTTAGCGTCCATTCCTCCACAGTCACACTCGCTAACTCTGAGGCCAGCTGTCCAAGCACACCAGGCCTCGAGGATGGCAGCGCCGCCTTAACTGAGAGGTGACACCCCCCTCCACGTTCTTTAACAGATTGCCACCTCGGGCCAGCATATCTGAATACCAATGACTGAAAGAAAAAAAAAAACTCCTTACTGCAGCAACAGACAAGAACAGGGAGGTAAAATGAAAGAAATGTTATAACAAACAATGAAAAGAACATCGAGTAAAACTTTCTTATGGCACAAGGTTAGGACATAAAATACTTTCTTTGAGTGCTTGTATTGTGTGAAAGCTCAGAGTTTTACTCAAAGCTCTGCTAATCAATATCTGAACGGCCCAATATCTCTGTTTTTATTCAGTTTCACAAATCATGTCTTTTGTGCACTCCAAGGAAACAGGTGTTGGTTTCATTTGATTTAATTTATTATATTGCAAATGAATCAAATATGGCTGCAACATTGATTATTATTATTATTATTATTATTTGTCTGGCAATTATTTGTTTTGATTAATCAATTGTTCAGTCTATAAAATATCAAAAACATAGTGAAAAAGTGCTTTCCATAAGTTCTTAAAGCTCAGAAATGTTTTCAAATGCATTGTTTTTGCGTGAGCAGATTGTTTCTTTTAGCGTTTAGAGTTTTTAGTTTTACGGTCTATTTAAAGGACCAGTGCGTAGGATTTAGTGGCATTTAGCAGTGAGCTTGCAGACTTTTTTATAAACCATTTAATAAGAAATTGTTTTGTAAAATTTTATATACACTGGTTGCAACTTCATAATGAGCATCCAAATAATGTTTATAAAGACACTACACAGTAGTTATTATAAACCTTTTACAAACCTTCTAAACATCAGTGACAACTTTACAATAACCATCCAGGTAATCTTTATAGACAAATGTTCTCACTGCCAGTTCATCCAATACAGCAGCTCGCTCAGTGGCCCCACGCTTCAAACTGTCACACTGCAGGTAACCGTCTACCATCGGTTTTGCACATGCAGGGCTCAATGGTCAAATTAGCAATAATAATTATTCATAATCTGGGAAAGCGTTCAAAGTAAAAGCACAAAAACTACTTGGGTAGATTCAGGAAAAGACCCTGCTTTGGGTTCACATACGAAACATAACGTAGAGTCTTATAATCAGCAGTTGCAACTTTATAACAGTGTCCACAATAATTTTAATAGATGTTCATAAACTTGTATTTGTTAACCATTAACAAATATCTGATGCATCTCTGTTCATGATTATTTCTTAAAGGGTTACAAATCATTTGCAATCATTAATAACAACTATAATTAGAAATGTTACAACATGTGCAACGATACACAGTTACTAATTTAATCAGAATGTAACTGTCTCCTATCAGATATGATACAACATATAATTTATAATCTATTTTATATGACACAAACTAATTATAAAATAGCAAATTATAGCATTACTAATAATAATAAACAATTAGCTGTTTACAGTGGAATAACTATTACCTAAAGCTATCAATGTGCCATTTATCAATGATGGTTATAAATAAAGTTTGCAAACACCTTGTCTCACACTCCCCTTCCTTGGTGGACTCCGTAGAAGAGGACCTGCACACTCTGTAGATTTAAAAGGCTCATTTTAAGGTAAATAAAAACACCATGATTCTTATTTTCAGGGATTATACACCAATGAAAACATACTTAAAAATATTATATTCCATTTCTGCCATATTCTGCCAATAAATGCCCGTAAATCTTGCACACTGGACCTTTAATGTATGACTGCGTCTTGTAACGCTCTCATTAACCCTGTTTCCAGCTGCAACAGGCAACTGTTTTCAGGAAACAAGCTCTAATAAACCTGCTGTAAAAATAGAAAATAGAGGGGGAAACAAATATAGCTGGTGATGAGAGTGGAATACTTAGCAGCTAAAAGGCCCAAACCACAGCTAAAAGTGAAGTAATAATTGGATTATATTCATCAGGTGGACACAAGAAAACAGGCTGAAGTTTGCCTGCTGGGTTCGTAAGTAGGCATGTTCGCCATAGCAACTGTAGGAGGTGATCTGAGGTCAGGGCTGCGTGTCTTGTCAGCTTGTTGTGGAGTTCATCTGCCATCAAATGGTAAAAATATCCACCCATACAAGCTTTATATTCCACATTCCTATACTACCATGCTAAAGCACCCATTTTAACATAAACGTCAACCCGCACGTTCGGATACATGCGGGAGCAAAGGTCGTAGCTGTGTAATCGGTCCTGACAGTCACCCAGCGCTCACACTGCAGCAGCCCTGTGTCGATGGGTATGTAAATGTCGGAGGAAGTAGATGTGCAGTGGAATGTGGGAGTCGGAGTGAATGTTGATGTACAATCAGTGCAGGAGTCCCTCACTGAACTGACAGCTGTCTGTGAATCCTGGTGGGGAGAAGCCTGAGCCGCTGCGCTTAATGAATGTGTGCTGCCATCAGCTCAGAGTCTCAAGCAAAACAGACGGGCGAACGCACACACACACACACACACACACACACACACACATCTACACATACAGATAAACCAGCACAAACTGTACTGCAACATTAGCAAAAATGTAAAGTAACACCTAACAGAAAAAGAGTCCTTTGGAGTAACTTAATCACAATTCCAAACACTGATACGTTGGTGAGTCACATTAGGTTGAATGCCAATGAGCAGCATTGTCATCCACAAAAGAAGTCTGGCAACCAGCACTTATGCGACTTTTCAAAGTAACATATCAGCTCCAAAGAGCACAATCGTCTGTGCCCACATTACAAGAGCATCAGTCAAAAACTGCAAAATGATTTAATATCTCAGGAGGGACAAGCCTGGAAAATGAGCATCAACGGGGATGTGACAGCGGTGTATATTTTACACCAGCCGCATATTAAAAGGCACCAATCAGAGCAGGCATTAAACAACATGACGCCACACAAATTGCAACACCTCTTTCCACTGTTTTAGACTCATAAATGTCATTATAGCATAGCAAAAGCCTTAAGGAATCCAAGTGAAACCTGACATTGGTGATGTTGCAGTTTCCTATTGATTTCTACATGTCTTCTTGTCTGATGTCCACACAAAGGGTTCAGTGCTGTCAACAACCAACCAGAAACTGTGATTTACATGCGACATTGAGTTGGATGCAGTTCAATGAATGTGCAACAGGAAATTCTTAACCCTCGATGCATAAATGGGTAAAAATGACCGAGTGGGTTAATTTTCTTGCAATATTTTTGTACATTTTGCTGCTGTTTATTTTTCAAAAAGTTTAGGCTATAAGTTTATGTTCATCATTGCCAACATTTATGTTGATTAGTGCCTATTTGGCAGTCTGTGTCAAGTGATTTAAATAATTGTGTTTTAAATTTATGTTAATCAATGCAAACATTTAGATTAGTGCCAATTTATGTTCCCTTGTATACAAGTATACAGATGAATTATATTGATTTAAATTATTATTTTAGGAAGCTATAAAGTGGAACCAGGGCATAGTTACCAATAACCTTTGATATATCAGGATGATATAGAGGAGAATTTTATGAGCAATAAACATTTTTTAGATTATCTGTAGTGATTTGTGTGAGCTTCACTCCTTTTTGGTAGGATCATGTTTTGGCGATTTTCAAAGACATTTCTTTCAAACATTTTTTTTTTCCACTCATTTAGAAAAGGACACAAAATCCGGTGACTCTGTTTATGTTGCAATTTGTGTGAAGCTGACACCCAAGAGTTTTGGGTAAAATACCTGGACTGAATTGGAATGACGAGCTAATGTGATGATCCCGAGTATCAGGATGGGTCTGATGTGCCAGGAGGCTTCGGATGGGGTTTCGACAGCCTCTGCATGAACACAACACTCAAGTTCAAATGCAGTTCGCAAACAGCGGCACTTTAGAGGTTCACCGTGTTAAATGTTGCTGAAATAGATACAAGTTGGCTGTTTAAAGCTCTGAAATAAAACTGCTGTTCATTCACTTTGCGCTCACTAAGTCACAACAATTTGTGATTTTGATTTGAGCAAACAGACCCGTAACCTGACATGGATCAGCCTTTATATACTCTAGCTGAAACTGAAAATACCTGGGTTGGACCCCCATACACAGGTGATCCCAGTCCTGCAGATCAACACATATACTCTAAGTCTACTCCTTGTATGCAAAGACATGGAAATGTATCAGCTTGTGTTCCTACACCTCAGATTGTTTTTGATATTTGTGGATTTGTGCATTTGTCTTCCTTCATTTTTCCTTGTTTTTCCTTTTCTAAATACAAAACCTGTCTTCCAGCACCTGGAAGGAAGCATCCTTTCACACATGGTATTTCCAGCTAGTGGGGGTGAGGGATAATTAGGACAAGTTTGGACAACGTGCTCCTTTATTTTGGATGTGCTCCGTAAAACTGGCACGCCTGTTGTGCATTCCTCAGATTGGTGTACATTATTTGGAATGCGCAATAAGGATTCTTTTCAGCTGATATAATAACCAATATTTACAAGCTTCACATGGCTGACACCAACAAGGTAACTGATAATTTCTCATTTCTGTATTTTAAAAAGAAGTTCATAAAACCTGTGATCCATGCACTGACCGAACCAAAGCTGTCGTCGCTATGGCAACAAAAACAAAGAACAGTTTTGACTCTTCAAATGTTCATTTCGTTTTTCATCAAAGTTCCTAATGCATGCTGATACCAATATAGCTGGACAGGCCAATATCTCTGATAATTTATCGTCCCTGATATTTATCGTGCATCCCTATACATGATATAAACAAATGAAAGATAGTTTGGGATTAATTATGTTCTTGATTTGTTGCAGCTTTATGTGTGATGATGATAATTACGTCTTCTTCATTTTAGTGAGATTTGAACTTAATGCTGGGCAACAAAAAACACTGAAGTAACACAATAACATAAATAAACTAACTGATTAAGGCGGCGGCAGACCAGCAACTTCTGTGTTCTGTTTGGTAAAATGAATGATTTTGCTAAAGGAGTTTGGTTGGTTTGGAGAGAGTAATATTTGACTTGCATAACTGCGGTTTCTCGTTGGAAAAGGCTGTCCGACAGCAAAGTAAAGACATGAAAATATTCTAAATATAGCGTACACTTAACCTGATATTGATCTTTCAGGTGGCTAAAATATGCTGAGCTTCCTACACTGCTGCTTCTTCAAACTGGGGGCACATCAACTGCCATTTACTGTGGGTAATACACTGACTGTGGATAAGTACCTCATACAACCCCACCTCAAATAAACCCGAACTATCCCTTTAGCCTGTGTTACATTAGATATATGTGAAAAGCATTCCTTCAGGACTACACCATCATCCTATTTTCCCAAATTCAACTTTGGTGTAGTGAAGTGAAGCAAAAAAAGTCTCTGCTCACTTAAGGTGGCAAACAAAAGCACAGTCCATTAGAAACAGCATGCAGAGGCATAGTGCTGCATTAACAAATGTAATTGTGTTGAGCGGCACATGTATTTTTCATTTCTCCTGCCATCACTTTATAAGGCCACAGTCACGCAGCTGCAATCATATCACAAGACAAAATGAATTTGAAGAGCTCGCTGTGTGTATCTGCCTTCCACGCTGCCTTAACTTCTGTTCTGCCTCCTCTCTGCCAGGAGAATTAAACCACAGTGTGCAGTAATGGCAAAAGTGAAAGCAGTCCCCATTAAACGTGATAATAAGCTGTGTGATAAAACCATGTTCGGAAAAATTGCAATACATGTGTCGTTCAACAAGATGTATTAGTTCAGGTAGCAATTTGTCTCTGCAAGCTGTTTTTAATGGATTTCTGGAGCCGAGGACTTCCGGAAGGGAAGGCAAACGTGCATTAGAACAGACACTATGAGCTTTGAGATAGGACATTAGTGGGTTTAGATGTTTCCTGGGCAATAATGGCAAGAGAGAAACAAAATGCATCATCTCATAAACCACAGGAAGCGAGTTCTACACAGTTATAGTTTTGTTTATAGTTATTGTTTTTATTTTGTTCTTTTTGTTTTCAGTGCAGTTTAGTTTCAGTTAGTTTCCAGAGTGGATTTGCTAATTTTACTTGAGTTTTTATTGTTTAAAACTACTCAGTTGTAGCACAGGTTCAGTGTTAGTTTTATTTTTGTTTGTGTCTTGAAATTAAGAATTAGTATTTCAATACAAACACAACACTTTGTGAAGGCAGTTCACTCACAGTCTCAGTAACATGCACCAGTGCCTCCTCATGCTTGTTGTAATGTTGACACAAGTATCAATACTTGAATAATTTTTTGATTCCATCCATTAATTATTGTATTGAAAATACAAAAATTTCAGTTTTTATTGTTTTGTCTAAAACTTGGTCTGCAGCAAAACCGGAAAGTGTTTGGTGACTTTTTCTAAACCAGCTGGGGGCAGCTCGTTAATGAAAAAGAAGAAAAAATGCTGTTTTGTGTGCTGAGGACTTTCTCTTCTTTTTGCTGTTGTATCAAAAGAGGTATCAATTAGTGTTTTTTCTTTCAACTAGCATTGTATCAAAGTTTGAAATTCGAGTAGCTTGACAACTCGAGCTTGTTGTGTTGACAAATTTGACCAAACTGACTAAAGACTGCAATTCAAGACATTTCCTGTATGTTTTTTAAAATTTTTAATTTTAGTTTACACAATATTGTTTCAGTCAGTTTTCATTTTCTTCTATAGTCTATTTTCTAAGTTACTACGAGGAGTTTTTAACTGGTTATGAAACAGTCTCAGTTTATTACTGGTGAAAAAGTGTCTAATTGCTAAACATGAGCGCTGTGTTCACATTACTGGCATCACCTTTCAAGATTTGTGCCCACTAAAGACAAAGCTTTCCTCCCTGCCAACATGCATGCATTTGCAACCCCAGAGGGAAAAACGTAGATAGAACTTCTATCTATCTATCTTTATATATATATTTATATATATAACAAATGTATTTATATCTATCTAATGTATGTGTCTATATTGTATTTGTTGCATTTTAATATGTTGTGATTAGCTGCTACCTTGGTCAGGTCTCTCCTGTAAAAGAGGTTTTGAATCTCAATGGGACATCCTGGTTAAATAAACGTAAAATTAAAAGAAAAAAAAATTCTTGTAAGTGATATACAGTATATGACAGTCAAACCAAGATCCTTTGTATAAAAACCATAAAGGACATGTAAGATGTCAAGTGTATGAGACACATGAATAAAGAAAATATAGCGTGCACACCATGTACAAATAAAGAAATGTGTTAAGTTAATAACCAGCCAGACTGTTTCACACCATGTGCGCACAGTTGAAAATTAATGCACCTTTTGTTGGCTGCAGTGTTTATGTTATTAACTTTATAACAATGCACAGCAGAACGCATGTATATTGTTGGCCTACAACTTTTGAGTTTTTTTCTGCAATAGAAATATCATCACTGAGCCTGTGATGATAGTTTGTCCTACAAGTGTGTGCACAGTTAACAGGCAGAGGCTAAATGCACTTTGGATATTATTCATTTAATCTTACATAGAGCTAGCCAATCCATCTGAAATATTCATTACCAGTGCACAGTTGTCTGATTATGCATACGGCATAAATGCACTTATTGCTGTTGTCACATTTTGGATGTATTGTGTCATTAACAGTGGCTGCATGGGCGCTGTCCAGTGCTGAAGCCTTTCACCTTTGCATGTGGAAGACGTTTCATGTGGTCAATTGCATCAGGCTCACAGCTAGTTTGGTGAATATTCTTTGTCCATATTCAATGAAAAACTGCATTTATATTGAATGTGCTGTGCACCTTGTTTGCTTTTCATGAAAACGCGAGAACTTAAAGTAACTCTGAAGTCATGAAAATCAGCTATTTCCTCAGTACTCTACATAGCACTGGGAGGGAAAAAGTCCTGGAGCCAGCCATGGTGCACAATATCCACCAAGGCTATGGTAAAAAAAAAAAACAAAAACAAAAAAAAACAGAAAAATCTCATAATTATTGTGTGAGGAAAATTCAAAAGTGGTCACTTTTATGAGTAAATCATACAAATCTCTTATAAGACATACAATACATGTAAAACAGATATTAACTATTGAAAGCAATGGTAAATGCAAATAGGTTATTCTTATAAATTTATTTTACATATGGACATTCAAATAGCTGTAATATGGAGTATAACTATATATTTTGTCATATAACTATATATAACTGGAGTGTACTTCACTATAGCACTTTTCTAGCTTTACGGACAAAGCGCTTTACATTTTTCTTCTTATTCACCCACCCACACACACACTCACTCTGTCCTGCCCACAGGGGACAACTTCAGGTTCAGTGTCTTGCCCAAGGACGCTTGACGTGTGGACAGGAGGAGAACTGCCAACCCTGTGACCAGTGAGCGACCGGCCCTGCCTCCTGAGCCACAGCTGCTGATGTGCTTTGAAGTTTGCTAAAATAGTTCATAAAATCGTAAAATAGTCCTTATTCACAGGGATGTATCTAACTGTTGGCAACAGAGGGAGACAAGGGGGGTTAAAAGGACGAGTCCTGGGCCTACATGCTGTGACCCCCTCCATCTGGAACTGAACACTGCAGCTTAAACTTTTCCATCGACCAGAATCTGTTACGCGGCCATTTCGCTGTCGTTTTTTTTCCTCAAATTGCCCGATACGCAGGCAGCAATGACAGTCATCTCGGAATGTCATCTAAGCGAACAATTAACAGAGCAGCAAAAATGTGAGGTCAGATATAATTAACATATGTGCTGCTCAGCTATAATTGCTCAAGTCTAAAGCAAGTAATTAAATCATTCAGAGTGAGCCATGCAGACAATGACTGACTGAGTTTTTCACATCTGCAAGTAGGGGGGCCGTGGAGGAGCTGCTACGCTTTGCTCCTCTCCGTCGCACCACCCCTGGGACCGCCACCACATATTCACAGACACACACGTACACAAAATAAAGAAGCAACAGACACTCGGCTTGTAATCGTCTGGCAGAAATAGCTAACACTGAGGGGATGCTACGTGCACTCGAAGGAGAAATGGCATTCACTCCCAGGAGCTGGGAGAGATCCTTCATCTCCTCCTTTATTCTCAGGAATCACAGAAGTTCAGTCACATGCTTTAAGGTGCTCCTAATTGACGGCGTAGAGATCGGCTCATTATGATACATGCATCGGGCCGGCCTGTCAGACAGAAGGAGGTGGAAGGGAGCGGCATTAAGCGAGTGGCAGGAGCATTATCAGTCTATATTTCATAGGTGTCAGCGGGGACTTGTCCCCGTTTCGTCCTCTGGGTGTCATTTATTAAATGAAGGAATGAAAGGGATGTTTAAGGCAGAAATACAGGTCTGCTTGGACAAGGGATTATACATTGTTACAGGATGAAAAATTGCATTTGAACCCCGGATACAAAATCCAGACTCCTGGGTATTTCATTAATGTATTGTCCTTACAGCTATTCATGGTCACATATACCCAGCATGCTATGGGTGCAGACAGAAAAGATCCTGATTAAACCTGTGCAGGTTTCTGGACAAATCACTGGGCTCAGGGCTCGACCACACCAGGATTTATAACGGTGAAAGTTTGGACGACGTTAAATCCATTTCCATTGAAACTGCTGCGGTCAGCTTTCACACAACTTTTGAAATGATGACATGAACCTGTGCAGTTGACCAACTGAAATTCATCTGACAGAGGGTTCAAAATCCAGGAATTTACCATTTTATCTCATTTTAGAACAAGTCCTCCAAATTAAAGGATAAAATATGTTTGTTTGTAACTGCCCTCCAGACAGTGCTCGAAATTAAGGATGTCCTACTGTCTCGAGACATTAAAAAGATATGTTGTCTGGGACAATGCTGGGACAGTAGACAATCTTATCATTGTGATGAAAGTACTATGTTAATGTGTCATTGAATATATGTCATTTTAAACGGTGTTCACATTCAAAAAATGCATTCACATGTGCTCTTACACACTGTCGTGGTGTCCATCCATCACCGTACACCAATCAGATACAGGTGTGTATTTGCACGGTAGTTTGTACTGATGCATCCATTAATCAAGTAAGAAACAGTAACAAAACCAGTGACTAAAAGAATCATGACAACTGATTGCGGTCAAACAGCCAGGGTGATGTATTCTCAGATATAACTGCAGGGAACAACTAACAGAACATCCATGGCGGGCCAGAGCAAGTCAATGAAATTACTCAAAGAAAAGTTATTAAACTATACTTCTTATGTAGAATGAAAAAGAACTTAAGTTTGGGACAATGGTTGTTAAGTCTCAGGCTGTCGAAAGTAGAATTTGGGAGAGTTGAGGGTACCGTCAAGCCTCCAGAGAAACACATTTGATCTGACAGCGCTATAGTTTCAGTCATGGATCAGATCATTTTTTGGATAATACTTTTATATATTATGCACACTATGAAGTATAAAAATACCACACTCTTTAGTCTCGCTCAATGTCCCGCCCACAGCGCTTTCTGGTTGGTTATATATCACAAGTAACAGCCAGTCAACACTGACGGCTGTGTCACAGACACAGTGAGAGGAGATTAAAGGGAGTGCAGCAGATATTGCTGAAGTTATAATAAACATCACAGTCCTATGATCTGTTTCTATGACGACAGCATGTCTAGTTTCCCACTAAAAATGCACAATGTCATGGTCAGGATTTCACCTGATGGAGGTAAAGGCAACACCTTGTAAAGTAGTTTCATTTCACACTTTTAGTTTAGTTAGTCCAGTCCGCAGTCCGCTAGATGGCGCTGACTTTTTTCTTCTGTTGAGGTCGGCAGAGGTCACCGTCGCAAAGACTGGTGGGTTTTCAGGACTGTGTGCGTTGATAAAAGGTAATATTTCGCAAAATATGGTATCGCAATACTCAGGATTTTGCAAAATGCGTAAAATTACAATCGACAGACACACTAAAGTCATGTCACCAACGTAATACTAATCATCTGGAATTATATCCCAGTTTATCGTTTTCACCCCTGCTCCTTTATAAATCCATGATCGACCAAATGAAAAGCAACACCAATAAAGCTTGAGTCTGCACCCCAAATTAATCAAAATCAGTTAATTGTGTTCCTTCAGTTTTCATGTACAACACAGAGGAAGGACAAAAACAACCAGGCAGCACCAACAGTAGCCATACATGACCTTTGTGGAGTCTCTACACCACCAAGCTCCCACAATCACCTATTTCATGAGGACGGCCAAATAAATTCTGCTGTGGCACTTTCTGCTGTGACCAAGCACTATAAAACACACATTCCCATTCATGAATTTGGTCTGGTCCACCTAACTTGTATATCTTTGGACCGTGAGGGGAGACCGGAGCCCCCAGGGGAAACCCACACAGGCGAGGAGAGTGTACAGGCTGCACACAGGGAGGGAGGGCCACTGAGTCCTTCCTGAGGATTTGTTTCTGTCAAATGAAGAAAGGCGCTGGCAACTTTTGACATTATGTTCTCAGTGGACCACGGATGAGGTCAGAAGCAGTATATCATCTTTTTTCTTTTTTTTTCCAATGGCAAAAACCCCGGTTACAGAGCGCCTTGTTACAGTATGTCCTCTTTTCATAATAAACCAATATGCTTTCAACCTGTCTGACCCAGGGACTGAGGCCTTCCTGAGCAAATTCAAAACACTTTGCGTGTGCTCTGTTCTTGACATTTAAAACCATATGAAAATGAAAATGGATCCCAATTAGAGCCGCAGGAAGCATAAGGCCCTCTTGGTTCTCTTAGTAACTAGCTGGTTTAAACATTTCCCCCCACGAAATGCCTTGAAAATTGACCTTCTCATTCTGCGAGCAGCGATAAAAGCAGCCTTGAGTGGCCTCAGATCAGGCTATTTTGATAGTCGTCTGCGAGGATGAAAATGTGAAAGTAAAAATAAGGCATAGCGAAAGGGAGCATAATCACACACGGCGTATTATTGCGGAGGTGGTGCCTCGCACTTAAATGTTCCACATACTCTCAGTAAAGAAACATGACATTAACCACTGGGTATTAATGTAAATCACAGGAGTGGAAGGCGCTAATAGCCACTTTAGGACAGGTGATTATTATTGAGGCGATCATCAGAGGATTGACATTGTGTACTGAATAAAGTCTAAAAATATATGAAATAATGTGAGTACATCCTACAGAGCGGATGACATAAACACACAGCAGCACTCTAACAGGCTAATGTGAAGGGAGGGCGGAACATAAAAAAAACAGAGAAGTATGCTATATTTAAACTTGAGGGTGCCGAGGCAGGGATGTCGGTTGGATCACCTGTTGAAGAGCATTCATTTCAACAGGGGAACAAAGGTCAGCATCCTTGCTGGAGCTTTGATTGGCAGGCGGGGGAGCTTGATGCCCACAGCAGCGGCCCAGCGGAGCAGCCAACGGTGGCGTGTGGCTTGGCTGGGCCACATTTCTGACTCAATGCTGACTAACTGAGTGTGTCTGCTGACAGTGTGTCTGACTGATAGGAAACACCCCGGGAGGCTCTTCCAGGGCCTTTACAAAGTGTCTCTGATAGGCCAGGCCCGTAGCACTGCCGCGAGGGCCCGCCGACAAATTAAATTTAAGCCCTGCTAATGCATAGCGTAATCATAGAGTGAGGTGGTGATAAATTTTTCAGCGGGGTTACCATGGGCGCAGCAGAGGAAGAGCTTGGTGTAGAATCCGTGATGACAAAGAGAGGAGAAGCGGCACCAGCACGGGGAAAAATAGCCGAGTGTGACCTCAGCTGCGCGCTGAAAAATCCTGCACTCAGAAGCCAAGGACTCGTATGAAAGAACAACAATAACACGCCATTATGAGATGTAACATTTTGCGACGACCTGCGTTTCCAGGGGGAAATTTGAAAGAAAAGCAATTTCACATTAAACTATCTGACACAATGCAGGTCTGTGGAGTAGAAGAGGGGGGTGGAGGTGTGTGTGTGTGTGTGTGTGTGGGGGGGGGGGAAGGGGCGGCAAATAGCGAGGAGTGTGCGTGCGTGTGAATGGTTGGAGGGATGGTGATGTGGCGGCGGCGGCAGAGGGGGGGTGTTCAGGAGCTTCCTAACAGCCATTGGCCGACCGGAGCGAGACACACACATCCCCTCCGCAGAGTTAAAAGGGATGGAGTGGATGGAAATTTCAAAGCCTCCCCTGCAGACACACACTCTGCTTTGCACACATCAGCACTGAGATGTTCAAATATTCAACTCCGTCGTTCCAGCCTGGTTTCATCTCCTGTACGCTAGTATCAGACATGGTTCTGCTGTGATTAATGAGAAAACCAAACCCTAAAAAAATGGCTCTACATGCATATGTGTGTGTGTGTGTGTGTGCGCACGAGAACACTTTTTCCTTCCATGATGCTACAAACTGTCCTTAATTAAAAAACGGTCGTATATTTCCCATGATTGCTTGCTGAAGGCAGTACAAGAAAGTGAAAGTCACTGGGAGATAAGAAGGGAAGTGGGAGACATTCACCTATTAAAGTCCATTCACTTATTATGACCAACAATGCCGTTCTGATTAAGTGGCACATTGACATCGTTATAAGGCACATTGCAGAAGCGTAACACAAAGAGTAACTCTGCTGCCCTTGTACAGACAATAAGGAGCCCTCAGAGCTGCAGCATGTTCAGCTCTCCCTCCTCCGCTTTTATTTCCCTGACTGGACAGCCTTGATTTGACCACTCGCCTCCTTTTCTTTACGAGCATCTCTCACAATGAACATCTGCACAGCCAACATCGCAGCAACACGTGTTACAAAACAAATGCGGCAGACTTATATTCCAACATGATAATTCCGAGATCTCCCTTTTTTTTGTTGTTGTTTTTTTTTTTATTCTTTGTTGTTTTTTTTTTGTTTTTTATGTTGGCAACATCTTTGTTGCTAAGCAGTCGTTGCTGTGGTGATTTTGCACTGCACTTCCCAGAGATCACAAGTCAGTCAAAGAGTGCGGCCGCTACTCTGACGTCTTCCTCTGTGAATTTGATGAAAGGGAACTTTGACTCCTCTTTTTATGTAACTTGAATGCCTCACGCCCTGTTATTCTTTCGTTTTACTCACATGCTTTGGAGGCACGAGACACATCACATCACGTGTATCAAAGGACTGAACAGCATTTGTAAAACCTGTGTAGTTTTCAGCTTTATGAACACAAAACATGTCAGACAAAAGAAATCCCTGGATTATGAGTTTAAAGGAGAACTCCATGAAAATATATTTACTGGAATGAAATAAGTTGAAATGCTAGCTTCTCTGATAACATTGCTATAGCCACAGTGTCCTTTAAAACCTCTATCAAGGCCTGTAACTTACTTTATTATGTTTGCCCGTTTCATGTTAAATTGTTAAAATGTTAAAATTAATGCAGAATGTTCACCAAATGAGTTAGTGACTGTTTATGAGGTGTAACAAATCATCAATAATCTTTTAGAAAGAGCAGATGTTTATAATGGTTAAAATGAGCCATATGTTAACCTGACAACTGACAGTTATAAACAGCTGATCAACTTACAGTCGAGGACTCTTCGTCGCTTGTTACTGTCACTTGCACTCGTCTTGCACTCCTGCAGCTACCTGAGCTTCCTTGAGTCTAGGGAGGAGGGGGCAGTTGGGGAACAACTCGCTTCAAACTTAGATCGTACATTAAAAACCTCAACCTATTTTATAAACCATCTATGGCTCCAACTTGCTATTTGGACTGCTTTTCTCATTTGTGGATGCACAGTTGTTACATATTGCTCCTTTAGAGGGACAGTTCGCCTCAAAATCAAAAATAGATATTTATATATTTTTCTCTGGCCTGTAGTTTATCCATCTAGATTTTTGTTGGTGTGAGTCACAGACATCAGACATCAGCTGTAGAGATGTCTGACTTCCCTCCAGTGTACCAGGACTAAATAGCACATAGTAGGAACTACTTTTGTTCTAGGAGAAAATGAAGTATTTCCTCTACATTCTTAAGTGGTTCTGGTGGATTCTACTGCAGGAAGAACATAGTTCCTACTGCTCACAACAAGGCAAGGTCTGTGGATTATCTAGAGTAACCGGGTCATGATTTCTGGAGAGATGCTGGTTTTGAATTTTTTAAACGTGCTTTTTTTTTTCACCACAAGCCGAGTGCCATTTAATCCCATTATATTGGAGAGAAGGCAGACATCTCTACAGCAGACATCTTCAAAACTCTGCAACTCACACCAGAACAATCTAAATGGATAAATACCACTACAGGTAAGAGGGAAACTATGTATTTTTGATTTTGAGGTGAACCATCTCTTCAATACAGTAACACATAGTGTCATACCTCATGAGATGGATGTGAGGGAATCGCTCCACTTGCTGACACATCTCGTCATTTCTTCCTGACCGGAGATCTCTAACATTAGAAGGGAGTCAGATTCACCTATCGACTGGTCTACCACCACCCGCCCCCAAGTCCTCCATACTGGTATATGTACTCAGATGCACCTCCAGAATCACTGTCACCCTCGAAGAGTAATTACAGCGATTAATGCACGGATGCAGCTCGCCTCTGGCTCTGGACACTCTATCAAGACGCGTGCGGTAATGGATGGAAGTGCGTTCTTAATAGAGAATCCATAGTGTCTGAACCTAAGAAAAAAAAAACAAATATACCTTTTTGATCAAGACTGACTTTACCCACAACCCTCTTGGGGGGGATCATTTACCAGCCTAGAAACAAGAGAGAAAGCGGTCAGGTTCGTTTGCCCTTGTCGTTGCGCTCACGCTGACCTCTAAAAATGGACAACAAAGATCATATCACGACACCAATACTAGCGCCAACAGCCTTTGCACAAATTGATTTAGCCACCCAGAACTCACTCCCATCTCAATGAGGTGGCAGGATGCTCACAGCATATATCACTGTCACACAAGCACCCTCTAGTGAAATGTGATTTTTATCTTTATGAGCTTTTTTTCCCCTTTTCGGTACAGCATGTAGCGGGTTGTGATAAGTGATGAGAAATAAAGGGTTGGCACATTACGCTAATACAGGTGCTCTCGGCGCATATGGGTGCTATCACACAGGGAGAATGACATTGTTGTGGTCCTGTGCGTTCAAAAGCGGCTGGCGAGGCAGCAGGGGGCCTGTGGTATATGGCTCATACATCACTTATGTGTGGGTGAGAGTTGTCACCAGCCAGCGCTTGGCTGCGAAGCACAACATAGTTTATGGCACACAACCGCCAGACGTAAGCATGAATCGTGGCCCAGGCAACAATGAGGAAAAGTGCACTAAAAATAGATGATAAGCTTTTTTTTTTTGCTCGCCCCAGAAACAATGGCTCCTTTTGATTTTTCATGTGTTCAAACTGTGGTACAAAGGATAAAGGAAGTGGTGTATAATGCCTGACTGGGCCTGTAGTAAAAGATCTGGATAAATACAGCTAAGAGGCCCACGCTAACCTGAAACGCACCCTCGGTGAAGGCTGGAGAGACACGATAAATGTTGCACTTTCAAGTGTGTTAAATGCACTAAGATAGTCTGGGCTTTCTCCCTTTCCAACTGACAACCTCTGTTACACAGTTAATTACAGCCAACTGCAACACAGCACTGTGTCAATTATCATGTGCTTTAGCTCTCTCCCAATGGATATTTTTACTGCCTTGGTTTCACTGGTAAAGTTTCTACCTTCTTTTATTGCTATTCTGCCCAGGTCTCGAAGCTGAATTACATTCGGCAGACAGAGCTGTAAAAACAGAAGGGATTTAAGGATTCAGATTGGTGGAGGGTAACCTAATCTTCCGTAATTGGGGGAATGGTTCTCATTTATATCAGCCTACTTTAGAAAGCAAGCTCATCGGCAGGCTGCTATCATCCCAGGCATTTTACTCCGACGATTCATTTTCATAAAGGCCGGGGAAAGGGAGGTCGGCCGCCACGGCTACGAACACACATATTAAACCTAATCATCATTAATCAAAGCAGTACTCTTACTTTGCAGGTCGTGGAAATCAACATACACAACATAAATGCTGCACAAAGATCCCTCATGTGCCGTTTTTTTTTTTTTTTTTGCCTGAGCCGCCGTGCTGCTGGAGTGCTGTGAAATAACACATTCTGGGCTGCGTCGTCGTCTCAAAATGGAACTAAAATGGTAATCCTCTGCCAGGCGAAGCGTTCTCGCCTCGCCAGATGCTTAGTTCTGAAATTTGCCTAATTGCCACGCTCAGATCAATCCCTTTTACTCTGCCAAATGAATCTGCCAAAGTGTGTTCCGAGCGTTTTGTTGGCCCAATATGCTTCTTCTCTTGCAAAGATTTGTGTTTTCGTGACTCCCCGCGAAGGCCTGGGAGAGGTTTCGGTCTTAGTGACATATCCACACAGCCGGATGCGTGTCCACCCCTGCTGACCTGCGTGCCCATTAGCCATGGCGTTGCACTGAGGGCACAGGGGCCTATCCATCTTAGCCCCCACACACACATGCATGGAGTACACCCACTCTTCATATGGCTCAGACACATGCCGTGGGCGGACTAAATGTGGCCCTTTGATCAAAGGGCAGCGTGTGGGAATGGACACTGACTTACTGACCTCCACGCACACACATGCACAGAGTACACACACCATATTCATACACTGTGTACTCATTACTGTGTATGCATAATGAGTCGATCCTGATGATGCACACTTCTGAGGTAACATGTAAATAAACACAAACTCTTTCACAATTCTTGATACACACACATGCTGCATGTGGGAACAAATGTTGAATGAAAAAAGCTCATTTGTGCAGCTGCTACTGTAGTCATTAAAACTAAGTGCATATTATGAATGGCACACACATATGCTCAGCACATCTTGGCGTAGGTATGCACCAAGACAAACAACCATCCACGCTTCATCTCCCATCTGCACCGACGACACATCTCAATCATCATGACAAACGGCTCCATGGTATTAAAGTGCTCACTCTAAAATAATAAAATAAGAGCAATGTAAGTAAAGAAAGGAGAGAAGATGGAGCAGAGGTGCCTCAGTGTGTGCAAATATAGAAAGTGACGGATGAATCAGAAGTTTAGTCAACAGAGAAAACCTTGGTTCCAGCTGCCCGGCTGTCTGATGAGCCACTCTATGCTTGTCAACAACATCCCCTATCATTCTCGCACAACTATCTACTCACAAAACCAAGACCCGCCCCCTTCATCCCTTCGGCAATTCCACCATCCTCCAAGAGAAACACCTCCGAAAGCAGAACGGCTCGCTCGCAGCAGCGGCGGCAGCAGCAGCAGCAGCCTCTTTCCCCCCTTGTCTCTTTTTCCCCTCCCCTGTTCCCTTTTCCCTCTCTTCTCTCTATTTCTGTGCATTCCTTTTTGTCTCCACTTCTTTTTCTCCCTTCCCGCGCTGCCGCCGCTGCGTTTGGCGCCGTGGATGAAAACATAAAAGAGGCAAAGAATAAAAAAAAAAAAGGGTAAGAGAGAGAGAGAGAGAAGGAGACAAACCGACATTGGGAAAGGCTGGAGAAGCCAAATTAGCATGAGAATACTCACAGTGTTGTTGTTGAAGGAGCGCGGGGATGGGAGAGCGCGGCACCGGTCCCTCCGTCAGATACAACCTGCACACACAAGATTGAAGAGGAAAAAAAAAAGAAAACTAGGCTGTGAGAGCGGCAAAGAGGGGAGAGGAGGAGGAGGAGGAGGAGGAGAGAAGAGCAGGACACGGAGGAGGAGGAGAAGAAGAAGAAGAGGGAGGAGGAGGGAGCAGAGCATCCAATGCACGCACCAACAGGAGCCCAAATAAAGAAATAAAGGATTCCTCGAGGAATGTGAGTGTGTTTGGGCAGTGGTGGTGGTGTGTGTGTGTGTGTTGCTATGAGGGGGGTGAGGAGGTAGGTTGTCTTTGGGAAATATAAAACACACACACACACTCACATGCGGGGTTGCACTTGGGTGCGCAATCACATCTGACAGGTCTGATCTGCGGTCCACCTACCTCCTTATCGCTACCTCACTCTTCCACAGCGCTCACTCGCGCTATCTCTCACTCGTTTGCTCACTCCTTCTCTCTTTCTCTCTCTGCTGCTCACACTGATGCCAGAGATTCAGCTGCTACAGGGAAGCTATCGCCCTCATCGCTGTATGTTACCGAAAGAGGGAGGGCACCGTCGGATCTCCCGCCCGCCCACGCCACCCGGCCCAAACCCTCCTCCCCGCTCCCGTGCGCGCTTTCCACCTCGAATGTACAGAGAAAGAGAATGCTTCAATTGAATGAAAGCAATCCCAGTGGCATTGAGGCAATTATAGAGGCTGCTGGCACTGTTTTCTGCCTTTTTCGTCCTCCCCTCCTCTTTCTCGTTCCCTCCGTCCTCTCTCGGGCTGGTGGAGGGTCTGTTTTTCTCTCCCTTTCAGTTTCTCTGCGCTCCAGACATATGCCACTATTAATGTAGCTTCTGTCACTTCAGCTGTTTTTGGTCAGATCACTTCTGTGTCCGCGTCCACCTTTGCGGCCCACGTAGAGCCAGCCTCCTTCCCTACCTGCTTGCCTGCTGCACCTTTCCCAGCCCCCACCCTTCCCAAAAAAAAAAAAAAAAGCTCCACAAACTCTCAACTCTCACAACCTGACAGCACCATTCAGCTCCAGCAGCTACTGGGAGGTGAAATATATTAATCCTCCCGGCCTTATCAGGTCGTGCAAGGCTAGCGCGGCATGGCACGGCACAGCGGGAACAACACAAATGATTCAGGAGAAACTTTAATAACTGTCTTTCAGGTCTGGGTTTTTGAAGCATGCTGCTGCTGTTTTTTTCTGTCTTTCTTTTTTGAAAAATCTAGCAGTACATATATCACCAAAAAAAGAGCTGTAAGTCAAACACCTCAGCCTCTAATCAGGTAGCCCTCCCTCCTTCCCCTCCACCCCCGCACATTGCATCCCTCCAGCCACTACTGCACTTTATCTCCCCTCAATTAACATCTTCTGAGTGAGCCTCTATTATCTTAACCACACAGAGCAGAGAGGTCCTCCGAGGAGACGCCGTGGAGGACGGCTGAGCTGTGGACAGAGGGCTCCCAGCCCTGCTGCCGCCGCTTCAATTCGCAGGCCTAATTAAAGCCCAAGTCAGACATGACAAACTGCGAGCGGAGGTGCTACAGAAACAAATACCGACAGGAGCGTTGCCTGCGCGGGTGCATGTAGCCCGGAGGATTCTCTTTGTGAGGATTATCTGCCAGAAAACAGGCACGTTCACGTCAACGTCATGACAACATCATCTAAATCTCTTTTGACTGTTTGCTCGGTTTGATTGTGTTTATTTTCTACCTTCTATAGGCATCGCAATGTCATAACATCCATTATAAATCCATATGGAGGAGAGGCAGAGGAGACAATGCCACCTCGCCACAGCTCAAGGATTCCTATAAAATCTATATGCGATACAGTTACTTGACGTCACGCTTATATATGGCTAATTTTCGTTTTGTATAATGCTCCCGTACCCTGGTTCATCTGTTTGGTTGCCCTCACCAACTTCAATTTCACCCTGTGAAGCCATCAAACCACCCATTAAGCCATCAAGCTGCCCTCTTTGTCCTTGCTCCCCTGTCTGACAACAACAGTAAGAGCCGGTGGCGCGTCCCCCCTCCGCCCCTGCACTCTCACCGCCGAGGTAGCCCGGCGATTTGGCCAGCCCTGCCGCCGACTTTGGCTCGAGCCAGACTATTAAGAGTATTCTATTACTGTTGGGTTAACCTGTCACGCTTGGCTGTGGCTCTCTTTATTGTCTGGCCGCTCTGAAAGGGCAGGGGATAAAACTCCATCAGCAGGACAAACGAGCACACATGCCGCCATTCATCAGACACCCGGGGGTTTCCCCCCGTGGACGCTGGCCACTGCAACCTCTCGAAACGCCGCGGGGGTAGCCTTCGTTCTCGCTTAAAATGTGAGCTCCCAGGGGCCAATCTGCACAGCCGAGGATGGACAGAGAGGCATCTTTGGTCACATAAGGTTCCCCTCCTTAATCATGACTCGGGGAATAGCAGTTCTATCAGAGCTGAAGGAGCTAATGTATTGACTAAGATCAGGTAGTGCGGCGGCAGGCGGTGTGGGGAAGTGATTAAGAAAGCAGACTAGTGATCAGTGGATGACAGGGGTCAATCCCCTGTCGGGCAATTGGGTAGTGGCCTTGGGCTAGGTACTTAGCCCCAACACACCAGCTAGACACTCAACTGTGTGAGAGGATAAAATGTCAAATTCAACTTCACCCTTTGCAAAGGTTCAAAGCAAGGAGATGACAGCAAACGCTTTGGTTATTAAAAAATTCATATCGTAATGAAACAGCCGTGTTCCATCTTCACACATCCCCCTCCAGCAAACACGGCGCTCCTTTTTTCATGGGATCCATCAAGGGAGGGCCACAATTAAGTGACTAATTTGATTAGGAGATAATGTGAGTCCCACTTAATGGAAAGGACAGACTTCACAACACAGGCAGATTAGTTTGGTGGATGCCTGCTTATTAATTAAGACAGCCCTCCGTGCCCATATTAAGTCAAATGCACAGATGCAGTTTTAATGGGTCAGAGTATTCACAAGTAAGACAAACGGAAATCGTTATGTGGAGAAAAAACAGAAGCTGGTAAAGACTAGTGATGAAAACTGAAAGTGTGAAATGTTTTAATTAAACTTGAAATAAATTCTACTTGCATTATTTACCCCTTCATAATGTAATAGGTAGCAGGGCTTGTTGTTAAAACATGCCGTACTACTTCTCATCTAGAATTTCACTGTGCTGCGTCTGTGCTTCCACTGTGTGTCATTGCACACCATAGCAACAGCAAGTCATTATACTCGTTCAAATTACCTCCCTTGCTGTCATTCAGTTTTTGTCTCTGATACTACATAAGCCCTTCAGAAGAACTCCTGCTTTTCTTTTATGATTTGATCTGCATGCTGAACCACAGATACAACTCGTGCTCCGTCCCTTAGAAGATTTTCTATAAACATACAATGAATAATTTATCAATAAACTAGTTTAACGTTTGAGCAAAAAGCTAATAAATGAGGCCAATTTTCTCTTCTGTAAACTCTGATTACGCTGAATTCTTGGCTTGACTGAGTAGCTTTAACATAAAGGATGACACATGTAGGAACAGCTCTGTACCAAAGTCATTTTCTTCCTGCCATCTTATGTGATATATCTTTTCTGCAGTCCAACAGATTTTGTCTGTAGCTTATGTCCTGCATGCCCCAACGGTTGCCCACTGCACATTGACAATCAGCCAGACGGATCTCCAATGCGCCGATTTCTGAGTCCCCGTAGGAAAAGGTAAAAACCACAACCAAAAGCATGAGAGATTACTGTATTTGCGGCAGTCCTTGAGTTTATGCTCGGCGTCTGGCTGGCGTGTTCAGCCGCTGCGGTGCTCTGTCATTCCGGGCACACCGCACACTCCCAAGCGCTCTATTTACGGTGGCCGAATCCCTGCTGCGTGGAGCGGGAAGGGTATAATCTCCCAGCGGTATTCTGGGTGGTGAATCTGCCGGTGTTGTCTGTGCATACCAATGGCAACCTCACCTCTGTCTAAGGAGTTATGATGTATAAAGAGAGGGGAAAAAACCTGCAAGATAGTCCGTGATGCGTCAAGATGTTTGGGGGGTGGGGGGTGGGGGACTTGGTGGTGTCTGGAAACCCCCAGTGGAGAAATACATTCACATCACTCCCATCAACACTACTAGTGCCGGTGTTACCACTTTGGCGGCTGCTACTCTCACCACCTGCCTCTTTGCAGTCACACTGCGCTGGATTCAATCAAGCAGCCACATCTACATCTACGTAGTGTTTATGCATGCCGCCACCTGCGGACACGTGGCTCATTCTGCGCGCTATGATCGTCTCGGTGCACAACAACGTGATGCAATTTCGTTTGACAAGTGGAACATTTCTGCAAACTGAGAGGTTAAGGAACATGTAGGTTAAACTGCTGTGAGACTTATTGTCTTTGGATTACATGGAAAGGGAACAACTCCCCAAGAGAATACACACGACTCTCTTCTAAAATGTGCTTAGAGAGAGGGCACGCTACATGCGTGCATGAAGTTGCCGTATACATGCGTCGTATGATAAAGCCCCAGAGTGAAGAAGCTTAATGAAGCCACGCGAGGGGCTAGTGTCTGCAGAGCGAGGTGTCAGGTGACTTCCCTTCTGGCTATATGTGCGTCTCATTGGTATGTGCGACGCGGTGAGGCCTTGGCTCTCTTCTGATTATGATGTCTGCTGAAAGCTGGGCCAGCCCAGGGTGAGAGCCAAACCGACAAGGCTGAGATGGAGGGAAGATTCAGAGAGCCTCTGTTCTCTCACCGGGGGATCCCCCACATCATTTAGCGCCTCATGCAGATCGCTGCTAGTGGCAACACAGCCCTCTGGGCCCGGGGAATTAATGTACCAAGCAATGGCAGAAGTGATTTATTAAAATAACACACCCTGATGAGAGAGAGGAGCCAGGGTTGCTCTTTCTAAGCTCGTCCCCATATGCCGCCGAGGGAGGAAATGGAATCCTATAGGTGCTACGGCGAAGAGCAACAGAGGAGAGACTGAGAGAAAAGTGGACAGCCACTACACAAATTGTGCGACAGTCCTCGCTGTCATTGCTTATTTATTTACCCTCTTTCCATTTGAGTCAGGCCTTGTATTAAATTGATCCCTCCTGCCGCGTTTTGCCTTGTTGAACAAGCGCAAAGCCCCGTTAAGTGTCTGTGAAAGGCTGGTGATTGTGTTTGCGGCGCCCCGGGTGCGCCGTGGCCGTCCGCTCCCCTCTATCTCCCCCGGACAGACGGGATTAGAAGCTGGGAGAGAGGCTGAATGACCCTCTGGAGGGGACGAGAGACAGGCAGGCAGTGAGCAGCTTGATTCAGGGCTCACACACACAAATACACACAAACAAACACAGGCCCATGCATGCCCAGGCACACACATTCTCTTGGTCACACGAGCACAAAGTGTTTAAGGTTGAGCTCAGCTTGCCCCCAGACAGATGCACGGCCATCCAGAGGCTCGGCGACGTGCAGAGGTAGACATGCACTTATCCATGAGCTCACACATTAGGAACTGTACAAGCAGAAAGCTACTGTATGTAGCCTCTCACTGCTGATGATATGAGAACATCTGCTGTGTTACTAAACAGCTGCTCCTCAATCGCTCACATCTCAGCTCTGATATTTTATTTTTACTGTTTTTTCTTTTTCATTAAGCAAATCAAGAATCATGTAGATTCCTGCCAACCTCAGGCCTGAATGGTGCACTCTCAGAAATAAAGATGCTGACTAGAACCATAAAGGGTTCTTTGTCTTGTCCCGATAGGAGAACCATTTTCGTTTCCTGTTAAAACCATTTATAAAGGTTTCCTAGAAGCCAGCATAAAGGGTTGAACCTGGAACCATCTGTGAAAGATTTCATCCAGAGCCCCCCATAAGAGGTTCTACAGAGAACCCTTCTATAGTATCATGGTTTCACCCAGAACCCTCTCTGGAGTTTCTGTCCAGGAACTTTCCACTTTCTAAAGGTGCAAACAAGAACTCACCCAGGAGGTTCTACTGAGAATATTTTTATATTCTAAAGGTTTTATCTAGAGCACTCTCACAGGGTCTAAAGGGAACCCTTTTATATTCCACGGGTTTTATCATGAGCCCACCCACAGGGTTCACCAAGAACCCTTTTATATCCCATGGGTTTTATCTAGAACATGCTAAGGGGGGTTCTAAAGAGGACCCTTTTATATTCCCTGTGGTTTATGTAGAATGCACAGGGGGTTCTAAGGAGAATGTCTTTATATTCCAAGGGTTTTCATCAAGAACCCACCGAGGGGGGAACCTTTTTTATACTCCAAGGATTTATATAGAACCCATCCAGGGGATTCTACCGAGAAGAAAAAAAAACAAAATATTCCAGGGGCTTTATCTAAAACACACTGAGAAGGTTCTACAGAGAACCTTTTAATATTCCAAGGGTTTTATATAAAACACACAGAGGGTTCTTAAGAGAACCTTTTCCATTACAAGAGCTTTATCTAGAATCCACCCGGGGGGGGTTCTACCAAAAACCCTTTTTATATTATGGTACGAAAAACCCACGACAAACCCATGATGAAAGAGTTCTTCAAGGATTTCAACAAACCTTGTGTAACTATTTCTCCTAAAAAAGGTTCCTTATAGTCTTACACAGAACCCTTGACAAACCCTTTCTTTCAAAAAAGGGTTCTTCAGAGGCAAACGGTTCTGGGTAGAACCTCGGCCCATCAGGAGGAACCATTTTGGAACCTTAATTTTAAAAAGTGTACTGTATAGTGGCTGCAGAGAGATGCTGAACAGTGGGGCACTTCGTGGACTGAATGAAAGGAGTTGATGTGGTTCCCTAGTAGAGCCACGGATGATTCTGCACAGTCAGACATGGAGTTGTACACAGGAGGTCTCACATTTACATACATTTACATCTTAGACATTTAGCTGACACTCTCATCCAGAGTGGCTTACTATACATATAAGAGTGGAGTAATTCTAAATGACTGAATTGCAAACACTCCAAGCAGCTGACAGTGAGGATGTCAAAGGTTAAAATTAGAGTGGCTAGATTACAGAAGAAAAATAGCTCAGTATGACTGAAATCATTGTGTGTAAAAGAGATGTATCGGAAAACGGGATACAAGCAAAGTTGATTTTTTGGGAGACGCTGAAAAAAATCAGGTACAAATGTAGCATGAACGTAGAGGGAGTCTGGGATTTGAAGTGTTCCTCCTTGAGGAAAAATGGACGCCCTGATAAAAAAAAAAAAACCTCTCAGATCCCAGAGAAGCTACAGCACACATCTCCTAGTTCCATCTGATCCACCGCACCCCCAGGGGATGTTACTGTACGGCTCCCCCGTCAAAGCAATGGAGCAGCACTCATTCACATAAAGGAGCACACTTTGAATCCATTCAGATCAGATGATTATGATGCTGGGCACCTTCCTCGGCGGGGCAGATAAGTGGAGAGGCTCCATTCGACATTTACATCTCATACACCTCATCAAACACCAGGTCTTTGTAGTCATGTGCTACATTTGAATAAAGCAAAGTTAGAATTTTTAAGCAGTGTGAAAATTCATCAAACCTCCCGGCCGGTGAGGCCCTTGTCTCTCCTAGCAAATAACTCTTGGTTACCTTATTCAAACTGAAAGTGGCAGGGCTCAAATCAAATCAAGTCAAATCAAATTGTGCTTGGATGAAAAAGTGAGGAGTGGGGAAGGAGAGGGAAAGGGCTTGAAAACAGCCACATTTTCTCAGGGAGTTCAAGTTCTTTCTACCCTTTAATAGCTCAGAACAGCAATTTACTAAATAATGCATTTGAATTTGCACAAAGCTAGCTTTAAAGCAGCTACGGTTTTATTCAAGACAGTCAAGTATAGAGGAAGGTAAGGAAGTCAGTGCAAAGAATACAAAAAAAATCAGAGAGAGCTTTGCAGAGTTTTATACATGGAGCACTCAATATTGTGACCTTTCATTGTATAATGGTGTCACTGGATGTCTGATATAAGAAATCTGTTAGAAAAATGCAAGTGTTTATCTAAAGACCTGAATGGGAAGACTAACAAAAGGAACCTTAAAGAAAATATGGCATTCAATGACATGCCATCGCGCTGCAAAAGTGGATTCTGTAGGATGAGCGAATCCAGACAGTAAGAGTGGAACGGAGACAAAGGCAGACGGGTAAAGCAGACGAACAGATACAGAGTGAGAGGCAACCTCGATTCGTACTGGGTTCCTCTGCCTTCAGCTTGAACTTTCGTGGCAAAGACGAAATAAAATAACAATGGGTTACCATAGCAATAACAGTGGAGCACATAACTAAGTAGTATGAGAGATGGGGAGCATCTCGGGGGGAGGGGAGGGGGGCATCCAGCTTTTATCTGTCAGCCGCAATCCTCCATCATCAAAGCTCTTCTCCACTTTCAGTGCCAAGACTGAAAGACACCAGTGGATCATTAGTCTCCAGTGAAGAAGACAGTCATTTATCCACGTGTTTTTTTTCTCCTTTTCCACAAAAAGTTGAGAGTGAAAGAGGGTTCGTGTGGGCAAGACGGAGAGCAAAAAAAAAAAAGATAGAAAGAGGGAGTAATCTTTTTTTCAGCAAGTCAATTTCTCTGGGCACTAACCTAGCTCCCTTTGGGCTACCTGTGCAGGTATCAAGCCTGGGGTCTGACGGGCTCCTCTCTCTGTGAAGCGGCAGCCCTTTGCAGCACATCAATACACTGAACTTTTCCTGCCGAGTACCTGAGCTCTCCTGCATGACCCGCTCCTCCTTTATCTATTCTGTTTAAAGATACCGGTTGCGGGAGAAGGAGCTTGATTACCTCCTGGGACAACCCCGCTCCTCTTTAAGTTTGCCAAGTGAGAAAGTCTTCAGAAGTTTGTTGACAGATCTCTGCTGCGGCGGGAGGGAGCGATGGACATGGTAACCTTGGCTCTCAAAAGGACAAACGGAGAGTTTTGAAAAGATCAAGCAGGAGGGATTTTGTTTATGGAGGAGACGGACAGGAACAGGACGGCACAGGGAACACAGGTGCGCATGGGGAATATAGTATATATATATATATACTGTACGCAGAGCAGGATTCCTATCCAACTTATGGATGTGTGATCAAGCTAAAGTGGCGTCCCTAGAATTCCTTTCATATGAAGAGGAACTCAAATCAGAGCCTAAAACCTTAAAGGAAAGAAAATTTCCTCAACGTGTGGAGCACAAATAAAGACTCCGTTTAAATGTGTTGAACTGGCAAGCTTTTATTCTTTTGCTGTATTCATAAATTCCGACATAACCTGTGCAGTTAACAAGGACGTTTGATAATACAGGAATGCTTTTTAAATTTTGGCATACCATTGGTGAATTACTTTGCAAAAGAAAAGGGAAAATGTATTGAGTAAATGTTGGTCAGATGAAAAACTCATTTGGACAATTCAGCATTCAGGCAAATTTGGGATTCGGCAAAATCAACATTCAGCCAGTTCAGCAATGAAGTTTCATTGTATTTAGTCTAGATGAAGAATTTACTGTTTATATTAAATTCTTGGACAACAAAACACGTGGGCCTTTTCCACCAATATGGAACCAGCCTTGCTCCCATTCAAGAACCTAATTTTGAACTTTTTTTCAGAGCACTTCCACCAAAAATTAACTGGTTCAGAAACTGAGAAGGTGGTCCCCAGCTGAGGCCAAAAAAAATCGTAGGTTTTCCTTTGGAACCAAAGTGGTTGTGTCATATTTTTCAGGTGTGCTGTGCAGCACCCTCTGCTGATGACATCCTTGATTATAATGGTTCTGCTGCAAACTGGTGGAAAGGAAGGTTGGTTCACTCGACAGCAGCAAAATTCCAAGGATCTTGAACAGGTTCAAGAACCACAGATTATTTGGGTAATTTCCATATGCACAAACTTGGCAACCTACAACGGACCAGCAGAAGCCAATACAGAGGCAACTGTCATGCAGGGGGCCAGTCGAAATAAAAATACAATTTGGATTTCAAGGATTATATTGATGATGTTGATAGTAAGAAGAGAACGGGGGTATGCAAGGTTTGCAACTAAAAAAATCAGTGACATGACCGCCACGGCATGCAACTTCATCCTTCACTACAAAACCCACGAAGAAAGGTAGGTGAATGAGTCCTTTTAGCTTATTGGCTTAAGCTGGAAAGCTAACATTCAGGTTGAATTGATCTTTTCATGGCCACTGTCTTTTAACTAATTTAGATGTGGAAACCTGGGAAGGATGATTAGAATTTCATTTGACTTTATCTGTGACTTGAGCAATGACTTGTCTTAACTTGCTTGATTGTCACCACAGTAATTTGGGACATGCTTGAGACTTTAATGTTAAGACTTGAGACCTGCTTGTGACTTGCACATGTGTTGCTTACTCCCACCTGTTACATAAGTTAAAAATAAGTCAACTTTGATGATTGGTTTCACACGGGACACAAACCCCAGTATTCTGAGTAAAAGCCTGTGTTTGTTTGACCCAACCATCTGTGGAGTTTCTGGTTTTCATGGCACATATAATACATAAAGCTAGAGGGGCACCTCCAGAAATGATGCTAGAGGCATACCTACAGCATCATAGTCTGACCAAGCTGCTGTATTTGTAAATGGTTAGAAAGAGCTGACTGTTGACAAGTCAAGCAATTCAAGCATTTCGGCATTCAGGCAGTTCACTCAACAGCTGGTCATAATGGATCAGGGAAGTATAATAGTAAAGGAACGCTTTTTGGCATTCTAAAAACTGTGAAAGCCTCTTCTCAATGCCAAAAATGTGTTTAGTAACTGTTGTGTTTGGTCAATTAGGTGTTGGCAGGGCAGTGTCCTTGGACAAGATAAAAAAAAAGAAAAAACTAAACCATATTTCAAGTCCGAAAGTAAAGTTTGACAAAGCGGGGATTCTTTTTATAATCTGCACACGTTGTTTATTTGAAAGCCTTTGTCAACATTTTAAAAAAAGGCGCAACGCCGGTGAGCACTTTGGCATTCAGGCTATTCAGCACTGAGACTGCAGTGTATTTGGACAAGATGATGAATATACCATACATCTAGTCAAGCCTGTATAATGGATCCATGTGTCAGGGTGTGACTTCGAGGTGTTTCCTGAGGAGCGCTGTGTGTCTCCTGGCCTTTATGAGAGCCGGTTGGTTGTATCGGGGTGTGTGTGTGTGCGTCTGGCTTTGTTGCTGCTGGGCTCCACAGGTACACAGGCCATCGATCACACGGTGCGGCCATTATACACAGGCAGGGGTGGAGGTGGATAATGCTCCCACCGCTGCCACCGCCGGGGCCTCGACCGCTCACGGGTCAAGCGTTTGGCTGGCCAGCGGTAATCAAGCCGACAGCGGGCTGCCTGTCTGCGTGACAGATAACGTCACTAACACTCATCTGTACACACGAGCACGCAAATACACTCGACCCACCCACACTGAACACACACACACACACACACACCACACCACACACACCGGTCCACCAGCCTCTGTGATGCAAAACATAGCAGGAGTTAGCAAAGTTTACAATTAACCAACACAATTTCACACAATGTAATGGCATCACAGAAATAGATATTACAGGATACAACCTGCTGTATTTTTCATGAAAAGGACCAAAACCAACAACAACTACTAACGAGCTTGTCTGTATTTCCACAGCCTGATGTATCCATAAACTTTGTACAAAAGTACTAAGAACACAACTCTCCAATTTTGGTGACATGGTCTCTTTATTATGATTAGTACACATAATTTGTTTCATTTAGGTTCAAGTAAATTCTTACCAGCCTCCCAAAGCATGTTCAGTGTCATCTCCCCAACACACACAGTTACTTTCTAGAAATGGAACTCCCTTAAAACTTGGTATTTAGCTCGCAGGAGGTGCCTTACGTTGTTTGTCACACACAAGTGTTCTGTGCCTGATGCACGCTTTGTCAACTTGCTGTGGGTCGTGTCATCACTTTCTGGATAAGCTAACAAAATCATATCCTAAAGCTGCCAGTGCTGTATGCACCAAACTACTGTTTACCCACCTTGCGTTCCCTTATTGATTGATACGGATCTGAAAATAGGTGAGTAAATTCTCAGCCTCATTTAAAGTTTACTTGGGTTTACCCCCACTACACCCCTGAATGAAATAGTGCTAAAATATATTGACAAGATGGACTAAATCATGTCCCAAGTTAAAAATATACTAGGGTCTGTATTCTGATATCTGTGTAGTATCTTGTCCAGACAGGTTTACAAGGCTAACAAACATCAAATAAACTGATCTCATACTGTATGTGTTTACCCAGTACAGTTTGCCTATTTTTCCAAGCTTTAGAAACAAAGCAGGCTTGTACTTTGACACTTTTTATTATGTACTCTGTGGTGGTCATGGAGCTCCTCCATGAGCTTGCTAAAGAGTGCACTGCTACATCCTCACAAAACCACACCCATCTGGGCGAAATACCAAGTCTTTGGGGAGTCCCCTCTAGAAGTGCTATTCTAGAGACGAGTTGTTTTAATCTTGTTAATGAAAATTATGACCAAATATGTTTGGCAACAACCTTTTTTTCCATGACAACGACGAGACGATGATGAGATGGCACCAATGTCATTGAACGCTAACTGTAACTATATAACCATGCAATGTTGTTGACAAAAAGACTATAATGTAGTTTTTAAAATAAAGATTTTACTTAAATCTGTCTTTATTTTCAGCTTCTTGTGCTGCACATACCTATCAGGACTACACCAGTTACTACTTGGAGTAACTAAGATCAACAATTTTACAGAAATTATATTAAAGTTAATAATAACAACAGCAGAGCTTTGGTCAAGAAACAAGGCAATATATATTTTTAGTTACCAGGGCTGGGTGCTTACATAAAGACTCTATGTGGTTATTTAGGGCCACAGCCATTAGAGGTGGTTAGTGCCGCGCACTCTGCAGCCCCAGTGCCCTTGAGGAAGTACTCGTGCAGGTGGCGCAAGAAACGGAGCATGGGAACATGGACAGAACTGTCCACATGATATAAACTTTCTTTGACCATGAAGGTTGATGTTACTCTATAATACTGTGGTTTACACTGCAGACTAGAGTCTCAGTCTGTCTGTGACAACCAGCTAGATCTGCGCTGCCAATATGATGGAGAAATACAAAGATCCTGTCGTGATTATAAATAGAAACTTTGTGTCTCAAAATAATGACAAACTTTCTCAGAATAATGTCTTAAATATTAACTTATTATTTTGAACAAATTTCTCAATATTCTGAGATACTTTTATTTCACTATTTTGATGTTGCAAGAACATTGGTGGTGTGATTTGGTGTTTGCACCCAGAATGTTTGGGCCCTAAGGGCTGACCCTGCTCATTACAATGATGCTGAGAAAAAACAAATCCCATAAAGTGGCTGGTCACAATACCACAAACCACAAAAGACACATTAACTCACTACAAATAAATAGAGGTAGGTAAGGCCAACCAGTAAGGCTGTGATGGCACAACAGGCTTATGTAGGCAGTTTTCATTGACTAAAAGTAGACTAAAATAGTTATATTTAATAGGTTTTCTCTGACTAATATAAGACTAAAATTCTGAGACTTTTATTCAACTAACTTGACCAAAAAACAGAATGAGGTTGGCTAAATATGACTAAAACTAACAGGACCATTTGACACCAGAATAAGACTAAATAAAGAAATATCTGACAAATAAGCACTGTAGTTGATCGAGAATAAAATTATCTTTCCATGTTCATGACAGAATGATATGTTATTCATGTGTAGTTGTTCAGCTGTTTTGTGTTTTTAATATTTCTTTACCAAAAATATCTTTAAAAAAAAAAAAAAAAAAAAAAAAGCATGGAGGCATTAGATAACAGGATAAACTCGTTTTTTGTCTCTCCAGGGGATTTGTTTATAAAATTAAAAAGAAAAAAAAAACATAAAATAACACCAGCATTATCCTTTAAAGCTGCTGTATGAGATATTCCCGCAATAATACAGTAACCTCATTAAGTTCAAACCAGGAAATGAGGCAGAAACAAAGAAGAGTGTTCTCTTCCTAATTGTGGAACTGGCTGAAGAGTGAAGATTCAAAACGGGCGAGTTAAATATAAAACTGTCTCTTAAACAGCGGTGAGCTTTCAGAGATACAGAGCTGGGCTCACTGTGATGGCTCCACCTGTTCAACACCTCCGCCCTCACCACTCAAAGAGACAGTGAAGACCAGGAAGTGTGCAAATATGAAGTTTTTGCATTAAAATGTAAAATAAAATCTAAATTATCAGTATATACAGCTGTGATTTGTTGTTGTAGAAGCAGAAATGACCCCAGGAAGACACAAAAGAATGCAAATTGCAGGTAAAGACACACTTTGTTTCAAGTTTATCTCGCCAGACTGTATTGGCTATATTTCTAATTTGCTAACATTCATGCAAGCCGTCACATCAGGTCTACCCGACGTAAAAACATCTGCTGTTTGAGCTTCCAAATGGCAGGTGGAGGACTGAGCGAAGGGAAGCAGGTGAGACACAGACGGGGAAGGAGACAGAAAGAGAAGGAGACAGAAATAGAGGAGAGCTGATAAAGAGAGGGGAGAGGATGTGGTGAGGAAGCAGAGCGTAGTAGAGCCGGCCGCTGGGACTGTGAGGAATGAGCTGGCTGTGCTATAGGAGGCCTTAATGAGCATTCTCTCTAAACCCTGGAGAGTCTCTCTGCAGCTCTCACCCAATCTCTGTCTTTTCTCACAGCCGACGAGGAACAGACACACAAAGCCGGTTGCATGATGCCGTATGCACGGACTCATGCGGAACATAAAGAAAGGCAGACGCAGACTCGAAC
This sequence comes from Lutjanus argentimaculatus, assembly GCA_034769285.1. Taxonomy (NCBI): domain Eukaryota; kingdom Metazoa; phylum Chordata; class Actinopteri; order Lutjaniformes; family Lutjanidae; genus Lutjanus; species Lutjanus argentimaculatus. The sequence continues at coordinate 4,158,491 of JAWZSL010000030.1, read as the reverse complement.
AATCAGCGCCCGCCGGTGAGTCTGAATTTGTCCGGTTATAATTCGCTGTCACCTCTGCAGGGCACACAGCCGTCTTAATCCTGTCTCATAATGAAACAACATTAACGGGATACACGACACACTTCTCTCCTCTCCTGCAGACAACACTAATATCTTGCTCTATTTCAATTCCATTGCATTAAATTGGTACAGTGAAGTCGGTGTGGATCCTAATAAACCAATAAACACCTCTGAACCAAAGGGAGAAGTGTGGCAGCCGTGCTCAGATAATGGCCACTTTATGCATTAGCAAAACACCTGTAGTAATAACGGCTTCCTACTGTAGGTCCGCTTCTTTTTTTTTTCTTCCTCTCTGCAGACTAATGTGCCCTTGATTCTGTCTCACTTATCACTCCTTGCAGCTGTAGTCGTGGATGGAGGGGCACGACAGAGGTACCCTTGTAAGCGTTTGTGTGTAAAAGCCTCAGGTTTTATCCCCCACCCCCTAAAAACAGCCCCTTTATTTTCCCCAGGGAAATGGCTGAATGACAAGGTATCCGCCGATCCTGAATTATGGCGTGACGCGTGCGGGGCCTGAAAAATGGAAAAATGATGAACAACAGGACAAAAAAAATTCAGAGGGAACAAGTTGCCGAGGCGACAGGGACAGCTGTAAATCTGGTTCTGGGACAGGGCAGGAGATGAGGCAGGAACGCGAGCACGGGAGCGTGTAGGTGTATCTGTTGTGTTTGTTTTCTGTCTTATTGTGCGCAGAGGATGAAGACGAGGCCATCTTTATTTAACAAAGTGATTAGACCTCTCTGTTGCCTCTCAATCCCAGCCCTCGGTGGCTGTGAGGCTGCCGCCGCTGAGCTGGCCGGACCTTGGAAACCATTGAGAGCCTCTGAACGACTCACTCTCATTAACTATTAACCAGCAACTCGGGTCTTAAATCATCTCAGTGATCCCCAGCCTGCTGACCCTGCTGTGGATGGTGGAGGCAGCAGCGGAGAGGTGTTTCATCAGAGCTAGCCCACCGGACACCCTGCTGATTTAATGGGCTACAATTACACCGCTTCTGACACAATATACGGCAAACATTTATAGATTTCCCTCCCACCAACTCCACAGCCAGGAGCGCCGATACATTTTTTCCCCCCACCAATAACCTGCTTGACAACTGGAGTGTTCGTATGACTAAATTACATGTTGTGGATTCAGCACCGCACTGACCTCAAGGCCAGTGCATATGGTAAATGCTGCCTTGCCTGAGGCTACTGCACCACGTATGCAGCATATATGAACATACTATACAGTTGGCCATGCCTACACTCATAACGCAGCTGTTTATTATTTATTTTACACCCTGCTGGAGAAGGTCTGAAGATAGCTGCTGGTAGAACTGATGTAATGAGGAACTAGCCGTCACGGCGGAACCATATGGCTGGCCTGCTATTTATGTATATCTGGTCTGATTAAGTCAGGTCTGGAGGCCCCAGAGTACAGCAGTTAGTTGACGGTGACTGGAATGGGCTACTAGGACGCCACCGAGCCCAATCAAGCGCGACGGAAAAAAATTAGACAACAGTCCCACGAGAACCGTGCCTTGTTTTTGTTCCTTCGTTAAAGAAGACATGCTAATGTGTATCTTGCCATAAGTGGATCACAACTGAGATGGTGCGCGGAGCTCTGGGTCATCATCAATCATACCTTTGATGTCTATTGATCCTGTCCAGACTCATTATGACATCCCAGGGACGCCTCGCCTCCAACATGTGTCCATACGTTGGTGTTGTTGGGGTTGTAGAGACGTACGATGATGCTCAGATGAACATGTGTTGGGAGGTTTTTGGTCAAAGAGCCATGTTGGCTGGTGCATGCCTCAAAGCTACCAAATTCTTTTTTATTCAACCAATTAATGCAAGTAAATGGAAGAGAATGTGTTACTGTATTAATTATCATATTTATTTTTATTTTTACAAAGCTGTGGACCTGAGAGACTGTGGGAGCATCCAGTTTGATTATTTCCACATCTCACATTTTACAACTTGTCCTTTTTTTTTTACCTGTCCTGCTTTTACCATAACATGTCCATTTCATGGGGTCCATTTGATTTCACTCTCCCCTGATTTCAACCCTCATTCTTCTGTCGTATCATCACAGTATTTGATTTAATGCATCTTTAAAATGTTCTTTTATCATGTAAACTTCCTTTTTAATCGCCTCCACACCCCACTTTTTGTCATTTTGACCACACTGAAGTGGTGTTCATCATCAGAAAGCTGGGAAACCTGTAGTTGAAATTGAAATGCAGCTCAGCACTGTGTCAACTTTTTCTAGTCATAAACTTTTCTGTAAGCACCTGAATTTTGAGTGTATAAGGTCTTAGAACATTACAATTGAAGTATATGATGGCTATCTCTATGTTGCTCTATCATGTTGCATAAGTCGTTGCAGCAATTTTGGGGTTGATTTGGGTTTATTACAAAATAGAGTGCAATATTTTATCTTTTTTGATGACTTGAGAGTTATTAAAAATTGCAAAAATCTCTCCAAAATGCCACATTAAGGCACCAAGGCCGTGCTGAACACCACAGAAAATAAAGGTTGCAATTCAGTATCAAAAACTTTCAACATTTGCAGATTTCTGCAAGAACTGCATATTTCTGTGACTGGATGGGGAGCACTTCTATTCTGGGAGTTGCTTATAAACCCCCTTATTGTCCATGAGAAAGCTACATTTCCTCTGAATCTCACGGTTCTGTAGCTTGTGGTTGTGAAGTTTCATGAGGTGTGATAATGAGGTCACAATGGGCAATTTTAGTGAGGTCAAGTTTCAAAAAATGGTCTTATAACAATTAAATATATACTTTGGGGACTAAAATCATCACACATTAATCCAGCTGGGCTCGTTGAGTCCACAAGAGTCTCAGCTTTCTCGTTATACCCAATATATGATATTTCATTACTGTTTAGACCCCAGTAAAGAGGGATTACTGAAAAAAAACATGTTTTTTGCCCCAAACTGCATGCGATTAAACGGGTTCTTTATGTGCATAAACATCACATCAATCAACTCTTCTGGGTTTTTCAAATGGAAATTCACACTCGGCTGTCAACCCAAAAACTAGTGGCGTAGGTGACAGCACCGACTTCTACTTATGCAGCAGCGTCATCGTGCAGATATCTACCTCAGGTCACATGGGGAAAACGTTTTGAGAAGAGCTTGGGAAAATAGAAATTTTGATGCATACATGCTTTGACCAAAATTTAATTGTTCTACATTGCACATAGGGAACACTACTGGGAAGCTACAGCATAATATAAAAAGGTTTTAAAAAATTAAAATAACGTTTAAAACAATAAAAACATGAGATAAGGTTTTGTATCCTGGAACATGTTTCAAGACCAACAAAATGTACTTGTATTTGTCTTGCGACTGAAGTTAATTTCTTAACCTTGAAACAACCCTGACCCCTGAAACACACAGACACACAGACACACAGCCCACTGTCCTTTAGCTGCACTAATCTTTTCTTGTCACTGCTTTCCTTTGAAGGTCATTTCTTTGTCTGCTGGGTGAAACATCAAACTGAAATTTCACTTAACAAGGTTTCTTGGAGAGGTAATGGAGGCAGAAAGAAAAAATAATCAGCCTGATAATCTTCATCATTCGGGTTTGACATCGTGTTCATATTTGATGTTTTCTGCTATTATTTTGCCCAAACTGATGACTGATTGACAAATCTGTCACACCAATGTTGTCGTCAGTCAACACAGAAGCTGTACTAGCAGTAGTGAAGAGCAGCAAACTCAATGTTGATTGAAGAAAAATGCCACTTTAAAAGTTGCTAGTTAAAGCAATCAGTACGGCTGCACTGATCTCATTGTTTGGAAAGGATTCTAGCTGTGCCAGGATGACGGACAGTCACTCATACTAGGAGCAGCCAAAAGTGGGACAAAGTCATAGTTTTGTATGTCACAAGTCAGTCTCAAGTCTTTGCACTTAAGTCCCGAGTCAAGTTCAAAGTCAAGGCAAGTCATAAACTGTGACTTTTGAGTCCTGTAACAAATTGCTATAAAAATATAGTGAAATTCTAACAACAACAAGGTACTGTTCTTCCAAAATATAGTAAAAAAATGTTTGATGCTCTTTGGTGTTCCTTCTTGTTTCAAGCCTGGACACCTGGATGCTGAACCTCCTCCTCCAATTAAAATAATGCACATATGAAGGCATTATAAACCATGTTATTCAGCGGTTTGTTTTTTTCAATAAATAAAATGTTTGCAGAGTTGCTTGTTACTAGGTGTTCAGGCTCAAGATCAGCAAGCTGCTGTTATTATTAAGTTTACATTAACACCTCATAAAGGACTTTGCAATGCTGCCTTTTAATAAATGTTGAATTCCAAAAAGTTGTCTCATTCTCTTTTGTGCAATAGGTGTTTCATAAGGCATGCGTTTTTTGATCTCGGTACTGGCCCACAAATATTAAATTATATTTGAAGAAAAAATGTGGAGTTGCTGCACAGGGTCAACAGAGCAGTATTGGCAATGCAAAAGATGAAAAAAAAAATCAGGTGTTCTTCAAGGCTAGGGCCAAAAATTCGATAAAAAAAAAAAAAAATAATAAGACAAACACCAACTGTCCAACTTACTGATGATGAAAATGTAATAAAGTAATGGATGGCAGTCTGCAATGATCCATGGCACTCTGATAATAAATTTTAAAATCCTTTTTAACTTTTAAATTTATCATCGGAGTGCCTCAGATCATTCTAGACTGCCATCCATTACTTTACACATTTATTGTCAGTGAGTCGGACAGTCAGTGTTTGTCTTATTTTTATTAAATCATACTTATATGATATATATTTACATTATATTACATTTATATTTGCAGTACACCTGCAATTTACGGTAGTTTTTTATCAGCATAAAGAAAACTAAAACTAAATTTTACAGTAGTTTACTGCTGAAGTAAATTATGAAAGGGATACTGTAAAATAACAAGGGGTTGCTGCCGTTCATAGCTGCCAGTAGTTCACTGTAATGTTACGGTGAGTTTTCAGCCTCATTAATTTACAAAGTGACTAAAGTAACAAAGTTACAAACGAGTTTTAAACCTGCACATTTTGAGTACAGCAGTTTGTTTTTTGGTGACCATACATAGTTTTTGTACACAAACTAAGGTTGCAAATTTTGTGCATTTTCCTTTTCAACTAATAGTTAAAAATGTTAACAATCGCTTAATTAATTAAAAATTAATAATAAGATATGAAATGCATCTTTTTTCCCCTCATCTTAAGTTTTATTTAAACAATTCTAACAACATGTTAGTCATGTAAAACCATAGTTCATGAATCACAAACAATTTAATCAAAGAGAATGATTAAACATAAGGCTCTTGCTTCAAACTGCTGCTGTTGTCCACCTGTCTGTATTCAACAAATGTCTCCGCAGAGCAAAATAGTATCAAATGTGTCGCAGTTAATGACATTTTTATACTAACCAGGCAGACCAAACCAGACTGTGAGAAAACCTGTGAGCTCCGGAGAGATGGCACACAGAACATGCGCTATCAATCAATACATTTTTAATCGGTTAAATTCTTAGAATTCTAGTATATTATAAGTCTTTTCCCGCAACTTGATTGAGTGCTTTCATACGGATTGTGGTGAATTAAGTGCAAACTCTCTGGGAATGAATGGCATTTGCTTTAGCTGAGTCAGGAAATGAATTAATTTGTGGCTCACTTTCTAAATAACACTTCTATCTTTTGGTCAAGTCCAGCTGCAAGTCTTTTGTTGATTTTGTCAAGTCAAATCTAAAGTGATCATCTCTGGTAACACGTGTGCTATTCCAACTACGATAAGTCAAAATGCCCACCTTGAAAAGGCTTATGAGCACAACTCTAACACTATTCCAATTGCCGAAAAAATGATAGTTTGCAGATCAGAACCAGGCGAAGAAATAAAGTCATTAGTTGAGGAAAAATCATGGAGGCAGAAACCAAGAAAACTCACTTTAAAAAAAAATACCTTACACCCTGGTGAGATGTGGAAAGAGAAGATAATATAATGAACCAGTTTTAGATCTTCAGCACTTTAGTAAAATGTACTCAGTAGAAATGGTGGTTATTAGGCTCTGCCCATTAAAGTTTACCTCAACTAGTGATTCTATTCCTGCCTGTAGAGTATTTCTAACTTTGAAAAAAAAAATAAAAATATATATATATATATATTATTTTGCCAATAGATTATTTTGCATGTAGTAAAAGGAATCCATCAGATTGCCTTTGAGGTAGTGCAGCAAAAACGGGCTTACAGGAAAAAAAAAGTGAGGCCGCTTTCTGTCAGAAGAATAACAGTCTCAGTAATGGAGGAGTAATGCAAAAATCTGACAAAAAAAGTGACAGTGACCTCTGTGGGTTTTTTTTTTTTTTTTCCATTAGCTAGGTTTAGCACTGTCAATGGCTGACACTGTGGAAAAGCCTCAGTAAGAGTTAATGATTCAGAGCGGGATCCTGGTGGGAGGGAACCTGCTGGGTAAATCCGGCCTGTAGGAGTTGGCCTGCAGGCATGTAGGAGGCCTTTGTGCCAAACACAAGGCCTGAATCCACCACACCACCGCACAGTGACAGGAAGAGGGAAGAGATGAGATACCGGGCCTGTCCTCCTACTCTGTGCTTCCTGAGCTGAATGTGTGCTGGTGTGTGTGCTTCCACCTTCTACGAGGTGGTGTGTGTGTGTGTGTGTATATATATGTATACTGTATATGTCTACTGTAAACAGAGTGCCCCTGTGCAAACACACTATGTGTATATGTTGTATAATAATACTTTGAGGTTTGTTTGCTCGCTCTCTGGGTGTTGTTTGGTGGGCAGTGTGGATGTTTTGGGACCGGAGCGGTGTGGAGGCGACCACGGCGTTCTCCACCGCTCAGGCCTGGCCTTTGGACCAGGCGTGCAGTGTAGGCCCGCTGATAGGTATGGCACTGATGCACTTCACAGCTCCCCGTGACCACCCCCCTCCACACCACACCACACCCCACACACACACACACACACACACACCCCCCCACCACACATATAGCAGAAGTGAGCTCATCTTGGCCCCTTGATTTAGCACTGTGGGTGGCAGAAGCCAGAGGACAGGAATCTAAAAGGAAAAGAAAATGGCCTGACTTGTCTGTCACTCTCTGCCTCTCAGTTGTTTTTTAATTTCACAAACCCCTGAGCGACACTGCGAATGAAACCTTTACATTTTAGACTTTTTGCAGGATATAATTTTAAAACTTTCAATGTCAGTTGCAATAGCCAATTGTATCACAAATCTTAACCGCATGTTAAAGTAGAAATATGTAGCAATTGTGTGCCCAAAAATGAGTACTGCAGTCCAAACAGCAATTTTGAGCCATAGACGGTTTGTTAAATAGGTTGAATTCCTATTTAATATATAATCTACAGTTGAAGTGAGCTGTTTTCTCCACCCCCCTCCGTTTAATACCTGAACTCCCAAAACAGTCAGCCAGAACTGCTTCTTGGATGAGAGGCGAAACGTCTTCAAGAACTCTATCAAGTCCAGTTGCCTACGACAAACCTTGCTACAACATGGTGGCTGTTGCATTATTATCAGTGAAGCGTCTATTTCAACTTGCCATGTTTCTTAATTCATCACTGTTATGAGTTTATTTGCAGTTGGTTCATCGAGATAAACAGAATGTGGCACAAATTCACCTTTATACCATTGCAGAAGAAGAAGGCGCAACAAGATAACTAAAAGAGCGCCAGTCAAACCTCAAATGGTGAAAAACGATGTAGACAGAAGTTGTAGTTCATTCAAGTAAAACTTTAACTTCACTTGGTTTATTAACTCCACTGCAACCTCTCTGCTTTACTGTCCAGATTTATAAACCACCTCAAGCAAACATAAAATTTTCCATCATCTACCCTCAGTTTTCTGATGGGTTACCTCAAAATGCACATAAAAATACACTGATGGAAACACTACTACTACACTACTGCTGACAAAAAGACAATCTAAAATGTGTAAATATCTGAGAACAAGAAGTGTTCAATGCCAACTTCAGATACAATATTTGGCAGTTTTTGATATTTGGTACTATGGGGGTATTTCACTTGGTGGTTGTTGGTAAAATAAGACATTGTATCTCTGAGATCCATCAAGTTAAGAGCCTTGCTGGCTGTATTAAGTTTGGTTCATTTTGAAATAACAGGGGAAACTGCAAAATTTTGGAGTCTGATCTTAACTATTTTGACTGGGAGATGCATTTTTGAAAGACAGTCTTGTTCCAAAACTGAAATTGCTCTGTTTCCACAAGGGATCAAGTTGGCTTTGAAGCCTGATAAGGTTGCTGCGGACAGCTCATATTCTGTGCAAATAATCACAATACTAGTAGAATTTTCATATCAAAGATTTTCTGCATTTACTTTTTGTTTCAATATATTCTACTGCTTCGTGTTTTCTATACTTTTCATTCATAAACTGCCCCATTGGTTGCTTTTCATCACCCCTATTTGTTGTATTCTTGTCCCTTTTTTCACTATTTCCTGCAGTTATTTCCTTTTGGGTATCATTACAGTTCCATCGTTTCTATTCTTACATTTTTGGGGGGCTTGTCAGAGTAGAAAAGCCTCTGAAACTAAATTCCGGTGTGAGCACACTTGAACTCTCCATTCAAGTGTGCAGTACGCAATTTCACATTGCACTGCTGCACAATACAACATCACAACAAAGGAGTCAAAGGAGCATGCTCTTTCTGGCCTCTCACAGCACTGAAGCTTTTGGGTGTGTTTAGTGTTAAGCCTGTAATTTACATACAGTTCTCAACTCTGGTTGGACAGTCATTTTCTCCTGTTTCTGCTACAGTGGAAGCAGTTTCATTCTTGAGCAAGGTGTTTCCACGCATCATTTTCAAGTCCCAGTAGCTCATTAAAGTTATAAGGTAGTGAGTGGGGAAGCCGTTTACCATGACGATCTGCTTTTCCCATGTTCTTTGAAGTGCTTTTGCAGAGTTGAGTTGGAGCTAACGGTTCAGCTGCTAACAACTGAGCTTCTGTTTCTCAAGGGAATCAAAACAGGCCTGATTGGTTGTCTCTGAGTTGATGCTCTCGCACATCAGAGGAAATGCATCAAGCTGAACCCATCTCGAGTTACGCCTCTGGGCCACTTTTGAATCTTGCATCAGAGGGGTATGGAAGTTCCATCCACAATGAATGGCAGCCTCTCGAGCCTCTAGTGTTTTGAGGCGATATCTACAGTATCATCTACAGCGGATTGTGGTCGCCCAGTCCCCAGTTTGGAGAAGCAGCAGGAACAATAAGCAATTAACTGCTGTGGACAGAGTCAGCAGCAACACGTATTACAGTCACCTAAAAAAATATTATCAGTTTAAGTGAGCGCTATATTAAGAATATTTTCATCATTTTACTTTGCTGTCAGACAGACTTTTCTGACAGATAACTGCCATTATAAAAGCCAAATATTGCTTTCTTCAAACCAACCAGACTCCACTGGCAAAAATCTGTAATTTTACCACACTGAACACAGGAGTTGCTGGTCTACCGCTGCCTCAATCTGTGGTAGTGGTAGGCAGTGGTAGACCAGCAAATCCCATGTTCTGAGGTAAAATTACTGTTTTTGCTAAAGGGGTTTGGGTTGAGTGAGTGAGAAAGTGTAATTTTGCTTATATAATGCTGTTTCCAGTTGGACAAAGCTGTTTGACAGAACGATAAAGGCAGGGAAAATATTCTAAATATAGCGCACACTTAAACAGCACATTGCTTAGCTTCTGTGCGGGTGCTCCTGTCTGCTTTCCCAAATTGGGGGACTGCTATCTATTGTAGGTAAAACACTGACTATGGATAAGTACCTCACAAATTATCCCTTTAATCAGTGGCCGCTGGTCAATAGAGGGCGCTAGGGCACCGCCCCACCTCTCACCACATCCTGAAACTTCAGTGAAGAAGACTTAATTACTTTAAAATATATACTGTATATTTCTTTAAATGAGCAACGACAATATTGTGTAGTTAGTGAGTAAATGTATAATCTGCACTAAAATGTGCTGTTAAAAATGTTTTACAATGTACAAAGTTACGGATAGGTCACGTGTTTCCGGCTTGGGGCGCAATTTTTTCGCCCATTTACTCTCGCTACAAGTTGTACATGCGCAGTTCGATCCTCTCAATACAAGAGATAGGAGCTTGGTGGGGCGCACAGGAGCTGCGCCCTCAGCATTCATTTGAATAGTGCTGGTTTACACATCGTCAACCTCTGGGTGGCAGCAGCAAGCAATGGCTCGATCTACACCTGATACAATACAATACAGTAGAGTGAGATGCGTTGCTAGTTGGAGGAGTTTAGCGCGTCAGCTGCTAGCACGGAGACATAAAATCCGTGAAGTCACTACAAACGTGTTTTGAGAGGAGAACATTAGAAGAGAAGCTGAGAGTTAAAGAACCTGATCAGCCAACATCATAAAGCAACAACAATCAGAGGAAGATGATAAACTCTCTGTGATGAACACAGCGACAGTGTCAGTCGGCCTCACACTGGAACCAGGTGATCGTCATAAAGGTGAGCCGTGCTGAGTAAAGTATTCACATCACTTAGTTCAGTAAAAACACTAATACCACACTGTGAAAATACTCCACTACAAGTAAAAGTCCTGCATTTAAAACTTTACTTGAGTAAAAGTATGTAAACATTATCAGCTGTTATCAATATGAAAAGTAAAAGTAACCACTGTGCAGTAAAATGTTCCCTGTCAGCAACTAGTAATTGTACCTGTCAGGTAAATGTAATGGAGTAAAAAAGTTAAGTAGAACTATAAAGTAATATAATATGGAATGTAATTTGAAATTGGACTTAGGTAAAGTACTTGAGTAAATGTACTTAGTTACATTCCCCCACTGGAGATGACAGAAGCTGAATGTGTGGTTCTGGTCTTTTACAAACTTATACAAACTTTTACAAACTTTTCAAACTTTTAAATAGTTGCCGTTTTGTGCAGAAAAGTGGACACACACCTTAAAGTAGGTACTTTATATTAACTAATCAAAGAAATTTACATCTCTCAGGGAGAATTTATATACAAAAAGTAAATTTTAAGCCACAAGATGGCAATTTTTTGATTAATTTATTTATTTATTCTTAAATCTTGTTATTTCCTAATAGGTTTTAGTGTGTTCATTATTTTTCTTTCATTTTCTGAAGGTTTGTGGTATCGGATTTCTTTCATACTTATTGAGGTACTTAAGTCTTACTTTAGTCTTTCAGCATGAATTGTAAAGTAAAATATAATCATTATAAAGGATTTGCAGTACCTTAACTTACCTTAACTAAGCAAGTTCCGTTATAAAACATGTTCATTTAGTTCTGCAAGTACAAATAAAGGCCCTTTTTGTATATTAAAATACACTGGTGTGATACTTTACGATGTTTACCTAATTTTCGCTATAGCCCCCCGGAGAAAAATTCACCAGCCGCCACTGCCTTTAATACAATAAAAAAAGATATACTGTTTTGTGGAATCTATTTGAAAAGACACACTGGGATAATTTTCGGGTTAAAGTTTTCCAAGTATAAGTAGAATATTGATCATTAGCATGAGGGTGTTATCACAGTGCTTCATATGCATCCTAATTGGTTATGGTGACCAGGCATTAGGTGGGTTTTGAATAACAACCAATTGGTTCTGGGTTTCCAACCTGAAAAGGCTCAATTTGAGCCAATAAGAAAAGAGAAAAGGCACATTTCCTATTAAGAATGCACCAACTTTCTCTATCACCTGACACGGGCCTATTAAATATACTGCAGAGGTGCAGCCATGACAACACACACACAAACAGCCTGGCAGAACTGCTTGAACTGCCTCCCTTCTCTTCTCTCTGACAGCTAGCCTGAAATGACAATTTTAAAGCCTCAATGCTAAAGGTTTGGAAAATCACTTAAATCTGATTACCTATCGGCTGCAAATCACCACACGGGAAACTTTATCGACCGAGGAGAGTGAGCAAAGAAGTAAAAATACATCTAGCGCGCATATTTTGACAAATGTGATGATAAATGGAAGTTAACTGGTGGACGGAAAATAAGTGTAGGAGTGCCGCTGCCTGCTGCTGTCTTTTTTAGAGGGAAAAAAATGTTTTCAAAGATATTAACACTATCCATCACTTATGTGTCACCATTACTCATGCATGATCCATCAATCAGATTAGCTATCATGCAGCTTCTATAATAATGTTTACTGATGGTGCTCCCAAGAGAAAAAAATATATATTACTATATTTTATCAAAGGTGTTAAATAAGTACAGACGCTGCAGAAAAAGAAGAAATGCTTAGACAGTGATGACCAACGTACATTGTGGACACTTTTATTCTTGTTTTAGCAGCTTGACAAGGGATCACTGTCATCAATTACCAACAAAACATCTAGGACTGGCAACAGCGCTCAAAAACCACTTCAGACCGTCAGACAGGGGTCCAGTCAGTGCTGGCACCAGACACAATTAATTGGACGGCGTTTGACTCCTCCAGGCGGCCCCTGACAGTCAAGGTTGTCTCTTTTTTGGTTGTTTAATTTGTTATGTTTCTCATTTTTGTCCTTCCTCGGTAGCCAAAAGCTGCAGAATGGCTGCATGCTTTGTAGGCAAAGGCTTTAAATTAAATGATGTGGCTATTCTCATTTTACAAATTTCAGTGATGACATGTCAACATGAAATTCAGGCCATCACCGATGCAGAGGGCAGCTGTACCTTCTGCATCACCATCCAAAACATGCTTCACAGTGTTTATTGGCTTTGTTCAGACTGCGGGCAAATCACATTTGTCTCTCAAATCAGATCTTTGAGACAGACTGTCCTCACTGTTATTTGCATGTGATGAGATCATCACCGACCTATCTGCATGTGTTGCTGTGGTAACGATAACGTATGCTTGGGACATCTTCCAAACAACGCCTCTGACAAGTAGGTGAACAGAAGTATGCACCCCAAATTTCCAGCTGAAAATTAATTTCAGCATCTGTCCACGGACCGTTGTTCTCTGTCTCTCTGTGATCTGTGGCCCTATGGATGACAGATCATGATAAAGTGCCCTTCTAGAAGACAAAATGTGGTGGTACCCTTTCAAGTGCCCTTCTGCTGGACAAAATATGATGAAGTGGTCTCTAGCACGCCCTTCCAGTAGAGAAAATGCAATGCAGTGTAGTTAGAAGTAGCTGTCATACAATCTAAACCAGGAATTTGAACTGTTTCACCTTAAATGCATCATGGCTTCCGCTGCGCTGGTGCCCCGCCATGTACATTGCCTTGCGAGTGACGACAAAGCCACTTTGAAATCAGATTTGAGCAGACAGAGTGTTCAGACTGAGACACATCTGGAGAAAGTAGACTGAAATTGCATTTCAAACCATCTCCAAATGTGGCTTGGAGCCCATTTGCAAACTGTGTGTTTTCTAGCCTAAAGCTCAAAACATGTGAGACACAGGATGCTAACAGTCCCGTCCTGTGTTTTACAGAACAACCATAACCCTGACAGCCCTCCCTACGATTTCCGTGCAGTGCAAAAAAGTAACATTTCCGGAACATTTTGCTAGAACGACAGTCAGGACGCAATTATGTTTCCTCCAAAACTATTCAGTCGTATAGAAATGTAAGTTTTAGGAGCAGGATTGTCACAAAGGACAAGCTATTGTGTGATTCTTTAGTGTTTTATCTACCATATCTTGAATGAGCACACACTAATCTTCATCAGCAATCAGGAACACTGCTGACATCAAACTCTATTTTCTCATCTGCTCCACATGGAGTTGCAGTTTTTGTTATTTGGTTGGTATTCAGAAGGTATTGAGATTCAACAGACAACCTCAAAGTTTCTGTCAAAGTAAATACAATATAAAACTTTCTGTCACTGCTTATCAATTAAACCTTTACTAAAGGCTGACCAGTGAAAGCAGCGTGAAAGAATAAAGATGAACTAACAAGGTCACAATGGTTACTTATTAGAAAATTAAAGAATTTTAATAGCTTTAATAGTTTGTATTATCTGAAGTGCGCTTGTGTGAGGTACTTATTCAGAGTCAGTGGATGGTGGTCAGCACACCTCCAGTGTTGAGAAACAAAAAGAGTATCAGTGCAGGACTCCAATGTACTGCTGTGGACAGCAAAATGAATTTCAGTTTAATTATACGCTATATTTAGAATATTTTCACCACTTTACCTGCTGTCAGCAAGGCCGTGGGAAGTAAAGTTGCTGATGCTGCTGCAGCACCCCTGTCAATCAATTCAAAAAAAATAATACAAAGTTTCTTTTTTTTTTTTTTTTTGTTTGATTATGTTGTTATTCTCATGATATTTCAATTTCAGTTCCAAAGTCCAGCCAGTTGGAAATTACATTTAGGTTTCATAACAAGACCATGCACTTGTGGCAAACAGGCGTTCGCCAGCGAACGCAACACAAGAGGATATACAAGACATACAGGATTGTTTGTGTTAATGTGTGACTTCTGTGTTTTAAAGATTTAGTTCGAATTAACAGAAGTCACACAATAACACAAAGAAACTAAACAACTGATGCAGCGATAGATGAGCCACTCCCATGTTCTGCAAGGTAAAATGATTGTTTTTGCTAAAGGAGTTTGGTTTCTTTGGAGATTGTGATATTGGGCTTGTATAAGAGCAGTTTCCAGTTTGAAAAGGCTGTCTGACGACAAGGTAAACCACTGAAAATATTCTAAATATAACTTACACTTAAACTGATATTGATTAAATTTTGTGCTGCTGCTGACTCTGTCCACAGCAGTACATCGCTTAGCTTCCTGTGCTCATGCCACAGTTATCTACTGTAGGTGATACACTGACTATGGATAGGTACCTCATATAATAAAAAACATCCAGACTATCCCTTTAATAAGCTTATCAAAGACCTTGCAAAGACATTTCAGGTAACGTATCATCTGCAAGAGCAAACAGTGTGTGCTCCACAGCCCTTGGCAACAGTGACTAAATTGTCTTTCTTCTTGTTCTTGCAGCTAAATTGGCATGTGAAAAGAAAATAGCAAAGTCATTGTGTAAAAAGTAGAGCCGTATGTGGTGTCAAATATGAAAGGCCTTGTAAGTGTGCCGGTGGTCGGATGAAAAGTTGCGTTTGCATGCAGTGCACTGCCGTCCACATGTTGGGAAGGCAGCTGTTTGTAGCAACAGCTGAGTGGGGCAGGTGGTATTTTAGTCAGAAAAACACTTTGAAACAGTTGACTGGTCGGAGTGAGGATGTCACCGACTGGCGAGATATCAGCCTGTTCCACAACTCATTAGTCAAGGTACAGAGACCAGCCAAACAGCTGTGGAACATTTTAATTCCAGCCCCAAATCAGCAGCTTGGACCTGAGCTGCTGCTTCCAATGACCTCCGCCTGCTTCCGCCGCCGAAAAATAACACTCATACAAACATGACTATACAGTGAATAATTCTTCTGTCCCTCATTTCCCCTCAGCTCCAAACCCCCCTCCCTCCCTTCCTCCCCTCCTCTCTGCTCTGCTCTTATTCCAGCAGCTACTTCCAGAGCCCAAGGCCACGGTGTTGATATTGCTTACCCAAGTCCCAATGAGCTAATTAAGGGGGCTGTTTCTAAAGTGCTCTTGCGTTTTGTTTATTTGTGTATCACCGGAGCCCCACAAATTACACAGACCAAAGGCTTGTCTGAACTTTTAATCTAATCACGCCTACCGCAAGCCCCCGTTTCCTGGTGTCAGTTTGCCTTAATGAGGCCTGGTCTGAGCCGTGGCCATTAGTGGAGCTCAGTAGTGGAACAGTACCGCGACGAGACAGGCTCGGCACAATGCTGCCACAGAGCCTAATCCTCGGTTGCTCCCTGTGGACCTGCAGTCATGAAGCAAGTTGTAAAACCCCCAGCTGTGCGGAACATGGATGACATTTGAAAACATACAGTATCTGGGTGGCAAATTAAGAGATGAATGCATTAAAAGCAGCACTTAAACGACATCAAAATGACTGCCAGGTGCAGCATGAATAGATTGTTGAGCCATTTTCCTGTGACATAAGCGCCCAGGTAAAATACTGGGTGCAGGCAATGTTAGTTGTTGAGTGCACAAACTTTCATGTATAATAGGCATATTAATGCAGTGGGTGTTTATTATCACTGGCAACATTATGGTTTAATGCCACTTACCTTTTATATCTGCTTGCATTCTATGAACGAGCACTATTTTGCCTTGGACAGTTGCACTAACATCCCCATTAGAACAATAATCGTGTGGAGAAGGTCCCTACACTATTCATTTTCCATGTAACTTTCATTAATTCAAATTCTGAGAGAATTTAGTGCACTTTCCCATTTCCAATTTGAAGTGCTTTGAATTCCGCTCACTGCACCCGTTTCTGTGTCATCAGCCCACTCAGAGCCTGAATAATTCATAACAATATTTATTAGCACTCTGAGGTACAATTAGATGAATTGGGATTAAGAATTGGCTTGTCTGTGGAAGAGAAAGTAGAACAGCTCTGCCGATGGATTTGGGCAGGCGTAGCTCTAAAACATTATCAAAATAAAACCAAGCGGATTAATTCCCTTTCTCTAACGTTTTTTTTCTCTCTCTCTCCCTCTCGTGTTTAAAAGAACATACTTAATATTCCATCTGCAAGAGTAAATCAGAGATGACAAGTTAAAACAGGGGCTGTGCAGGGGCCTCACGTTTTTACTTAATCTTCAATTCTTAGGGTAACATACATTTTTGCTAAAATCCTTATGAAACTGACTGTCCTATCTTTTCATTTGAGGCTATGATTTTACATTTCTTCACCAAATGACCTCAAGAAATAGCTGAATACAGATATATATATATAATTTCAAGTCAGAAACAGAGTTCTTCTGCAGAAAACAGTAAATGCTTCAAAAAGGTCTATGAACCTCTGATATTAACAGACTTCATTTTGATACAATGTTGATTTAGTATTCATATTTGTCTTTTGACAAAAAAGTATATCAGTTTCAGCCACAGTTCAGTCATTTTATCATTGGTAGTTTTAGTTTAGTAGTTTAGTTTGCTTTTAGTCAGAGGAATTTCAATCTCTAACCATGGCCCCCCACACTTGATAAAGAGCCTGGATCCACTCGAGGTTTCTGCCCATTAAAATAATTTTTTGGGCTTGCTCTTTGTGGAACAACTGCATTTATAAAGAGCAGTATGCAGGTATAGATCTGCTCTATTTGACAAGTGCCCTGAGATAACTTTGTTAGGATTTGGCGCTATACAAATAGTGTGAGACTAGAGGAAAAGGCAACCCACCAAGCATCATTTCAACATCGTCTTTTTGGGCTAAATCTGGTTGGGCAACCATGGACTTTATTTAGCTAGAAAACACATTGAAACATTCAGATGTTGGAAATTGGGCCGTGCTTAGTTAGTCCAATTTTGTCCAAAAGTAGCCCAAAAACAGACGTTGAAATTTGGGCTGTGTTTGGTCCGTCTGATTTTGTTTTAATTTAGCCCAATTTTGGATATCTGTTTCCAATGTTTTTCTTGCTGTTCAGAATTATTGTTTGGTGAGTTTAATGATAATGCCTGTTTGTTTAAAGCTGGTGTGTCCACTAAAGAATTTTTTCCTGAAGCCAGTGTCTTTTTTTGAACTGTCTGCAATGGGAGCACTGCAAAGTCACACTACAAACGCCAGCAACGTGATGAGGCGCTAAACGTCTCTTGTATTCTGCATGTGCTTTTCTAGTCGGTTTGAGTTATGAGATATTCAACTTTGGGTAACACACCGCGCTCGTCGTTGTCACTTCTTACCCCGCTGTCCTATCACAGTGGAGGAGGGGCGGGACAAATACTAGAACTGAGCTCTGTCTAACTTCAGCTCTTGAACCGAATGATGACACTCGCCGAGATGTTTCCTTGCCCACAAAATCTAATGAACCCACACAGACGGGTGGGTCCGTCCTCTCTCCCGATATGCTTCAGCTTTCCCTTCATCCAGAGCAAGTACTCTGCCTTGTGCTGTCATTTTTACATTCAATATTTGTTGATAACACAAGGTACCTGCAAAATTAGGAGCTTGCAACATGTAAATTAACTGCCAGAGGTGTGTCCAGACTTTCATTACTAATATATTATTTTCTTGTTTTTTACATTTCTGTGTTGAATTATTTTTATGTAAAAGATAAATCACAACACAACAGAGTAGCATCATAAAAATACAAGATAAAGCTTCCAGACTTACTTTGTGTGTCCGCAAAAAGAAATTGTACCTCTATTGTCCCTCTGTCCTCAGGCTGAAAAAAATTCATCCTCAGCATTCCACCATGAAAAATAGTTTCATTTCTATGATTTATTATTTATTATTTTTGTTTAGTATTTATTCACCCATTTGCTGTATATCTTTTTTTTATGCATGGTCTCATTTTACAGTCTCATTATAAAACTCTGTGTTGTAAAATGATCCATAAAGTAAATGAACCTTGTAAAAAAATTAAAACTAAGCTGCATACAGAAGAAAACCACGCACATTTATAAATACTCAGCAAACAGTTGGTTCAAATTAAGGTTCCATCTCTCATCACATCACAATCATACTTGAGGATAATGGGGTGGTGCTTGATGTGGCCAATCAGATTTCTGTGGTGGCCGGTGCCCACCATACCTCCCCTCCAGAAACGCCCCTGACAATAGCAACCAAAGTGTCTCAGCTGAAAAAAACATTGCACCTCCCAAACCCTTCTCAGATGCTCACAGCTGGGAAAAACACTTTAGTGGACGCAGGCCCAATACTTCATACACACAGTGACATAACTACAATGCACTTACTCTCCTTAGTAAATACAACTGTCACAATTTGAATTAATATCCAAACCTTTCATCTACATTATTGTAGTCAGTAAGGCTGAACAGACCAATGAAAACTATGACGTATGGGTGAAAAAACACAAATGGCTGCAGCAGGCACAGACTGAAAATTTGGAGAACGAGAATCCCCTTTCGATTGAATGCCTGCTATTGATAATGCATTAAACAATCAAAAAAGTTCAAAAGTAACTAGTAGTTGAGAAACACTACAACTAACGATTATTTTCAGTATCAGTTAAATACTTTCACAATGAATTGACTAATCCTTTAGTCCATAAAATGTAAAAAAAATGTAAAAAAAAAAATGCTAAGCACAATTTTCCAGAACCCAAAGTGTCCAACCAACAGTCCAAAAACCAAAGATGCTTCATTTACTGTCATAAATCACAAAGAAAAACAGCAGATCCTCTAACTGAAGGAACTGGACCAGCAAATGTGCTTGCTTGAAAAATGACTCAAACAATCAAGCACCAAAAATAGTTGGCAATTAATTTTCTTTTTGACGACTAATCAATTAGTTGACTAATTGTTGCAGATTTTCTCTAACATCACAGATTTGTGTATAAAAGCAGCTCCCTGTGTTTTTCACCGCAGTGCACACTTGATCACTAAAATACCGCAGGGTTCTTCAAGTGCAAGATTTAGATTGTTGACAGACGACATTAATCACGACTGACAGTAATGTTAACATTACCTCCACATCCACAGCCCCTCATAATGTTAGTTGACCTTTTATAAATGTTGCCGTGATGGCTTGCATGTTTTCGTGGTTTGTCTCAGCTGCTTTGCTGCTGCTTCGTGTCTAATTTTCAGTGGGATTGTGGATGCATTTATTCCACAAATATTATTTCCTTCCAAGAGCTGCAAACAACAGCGAACATAAGGTTTACGAAAATGCAAAATGCTACAACAGGTGAACAACAGAGGATTCTGTTGTAGCTGGGAAAGATTTAATTCTTTAATTTTCATTTGTTGACAACATTGTTTCAAATGTCGCTTTTTAGTTAGTTTTAGTCTTGTTTTCTTTTCCTTTGTCATTGTTTTCATTGACAAATTGACATTAAGAAGAAACTAAGCAGTGTGGATTAGCAGAAGCAAAATCATCTCAGTGTGTGTAAACAGTAGTCAGCATTAATCTGCATTCATGTATACTGAATCTACTTCTGTGTCAATGGAATTCTGAGAAGATAAAAGGAATTCACACTATACTGTCGCTCTCTGATTACCTGAGTCACCTTGTCCATCCTCAGGTCACATCAGCGTCCACATCGCTGGCCTGATTTCCAGCACTAACACATCGGGGGAAAAAAACCCACCTTGAGTCCGATTGAGGCGGAAATGAAGAAAATATGAATTATAGCTTCAACTCTAAACTCATTATCTCGCCACACACAAATAGAAAATGAAGCTGTGACAAAGTTAATCATGCTGTACGGGAGAGAGGATTGGAGGTTTCCATGAAAAATGTTGACCTTAACGCATGACCCATCTACTCAGCTCAATTGTTTTTTTTTTTTCCTTCTTTTTTCCCTCATCCCCAATTAAAGGAGCTTCCGTCTGCCCGTCTCTGTAACGGATGAAGCCAGCAGTTCTTGAACTCTGCGTTAATTAAACATGAGTGCACGTCTCACTATAACTTATGGTGGTTCACAGTCCCTCTGCTATCCAGATAATATCCTTAACTCCTCCAGGTCATCACATCTCTGCATGTCATCACAAACAAGGACTAATCTCTAAGTTTTTATTAGAGAAAAAAAAAAAAAACGCTATTTTTTAGGATGTACCTGGAAGCTCTTATGCAACATTCAAAGCTCAACGGAGGCAAGGGCCAATTTATTTGATGTGTGTGTGTGCTGTGTGTGTGTGTGTGTGTGTGTGTGTGTGTGTGTGTGTGTGTGTGTGTGTGTGTGTGTGTGTGGAGGCAACAAGCTGACTGTGCTGTCAATTAAAAATCCTTGAGCTCATCTTGGGAGTTCAGCTCATTAGGATTCATCCAAAGCTAACTTTTATTCTTTATTTTAGACATTTTTGGTATTAACCTTGTGGGTGTGTGTGTGTGTGTGTGTGTGTGGTGTGTGTGTGTTGTAGGTGTTGTGTGTGTGAGTGTGTGGTAGATCAGGAACCAATGCTCACATGCAGGTTTACAAAGCTATTGATGCTGCGTATGTCGACTCAGTGTGTGCGTGAGGCGTGCATATGTCCTGTATATGCAGGGACTAAACTCAACTTTTTGGCTCAGCTGGTAAATTCTAAACAAATACAGCTGCTAACAGCACAGAGCAGATTATCACAGCAGGACAAAGGGTGCACTGGCTTTCCCGATTGCCCTGAAAGGCAGTGTGGGTATTATTTCTGCTTTACTATCTTCCAAAGCTATCTGGCAGATTTATTTACAATACTATTTGTTTTCACTTTAAAAAGTTACTGTCTGGGCTGCCTTAAAATTTTACGCTGATTGAATTTGAAAATACTTGTTGAAGCAATTCTGTAAGAATTCAAAACAAAATCGATTTTTTAAAAATATGTTGGCTCTTTAAAGTCAACTTCTGTCAGATTTTTACAAAAACATGATTTAATCAGGCATACCCTAACGACTCCTATCTCACTTCCTGGTTTAAAAAAGGTGGCGATATTGCTCAAGCACTAGTAAATTTTCTATTTTTTGACAAATTCATTAAATAATATTGCTATCAGATGTGTCTGAACCATAACATGTCAACCCTGTAGCTCTTCTAAATCAAAGCTAAATAAGAATTATGGTTTAAAAATGTGTATCTTAACACCTTTAAAAAATAAAATGGCTGCTCACCACGACTATACTGTGAAATGAAAAAGCTTTTAATTTAGTCAACTCTGTAAGGTCATTTAATCACCAGGAGGTTGGCATGTTACAAGATCTAATAGCCAAGAGCTTGACCTTTTAGAATAGATTTTTCCAGCATAATTTAAAAGTAAAAACCAAAACTCTCTAAAAAATATGGTTTTGTCCCAGTTCTCAAGAATAAGTGATAAATAGTTTAAACAACAGACTGGACGACTAATCGCACACAAACCTAAATGAAACATACATTAACAGCTGAAACTGTCTTGGCCCAAGTCATTGACAGCAATATGTCTTTGCCAGCCAAACTTTTTCACCAACAAACCAAAGCATCTTCACAAAAATGTCAATCTTAGGTAATTTTATTGTTATTTTGTTCTGATAGGTTAATGCTACTGAAAAGACAGCGCTAAAAGAACAGCAACAACAACAACAAAATGTCATTCAGTCACGCTTGCTATCCATTTTCAGTCGTGTGTTTGCACGAGTCGACCACTGCAAAGCAGGAAGCGGCTCTGTTTAATCTGTTTTATGAAAACCCTGAAGACTCTAACCCGGCCAGCCCAGCCGGGGCTTCTCCAGGCCATGGAGGTACGAGGCTCTTTGTTATCAGTCGAACAGTGGTGGGTAAACACAAGATAAAGAGGCTGAGTGAGACTCTGCCATGTCTGTTTTCCCATCTTGTCAGTTAGAATGACTCAAGCCATTAAGGCAGTTACCACAACATGCTGACAACATGTTCGGATGCCACCTGGACCCAGATGTGCCTCAGCGGTGGGTAAATGGAGAGAATGATGGAGAGGAAGTTTAGGGGCCATGTCTGCGCCAACATATGCCCCAACCTGTGCGTCCTATTACTCTTCCTCTGATAGTCCCTGCCTGGCTCCCAGCGAGAGGCAGAGACAATAAGCCATTGTTATTCTTTATGAAGAGGACACAAAAAGCCACAATAAAAGAAAAAAAAAAGTGAAATCACTGTGAAGTCCTTGGCAACTCTGCTGCATTTTTCCCAGCGTCGTCTTTTGATGTGCGCTGCGGATTGAAAAAGGCAAAGGTATTGTTGACGGCTGCCCTTTCCCATGCCTGAATAGCAGAGTACATATTTTCATACAGTGTCTATGGTTCAATGAAAGTGATCACTTGGGAGGGAGGTTTTGTTTGCACAGACAATTGCTGGTTCTGTGTAGAATAGACTGGGGACATCGGGATCATAAAGAACAGAGCAGCGATGAGCACGGAGACAACAAAAGCCCCCTCGCACTCTTATCCCATCTGTGGCGATACAGAAAAAAAACAATGGAGGATGAGCCCGATCGCTGCGTCCAACTGAACCATCCGGAATATTCAACCCCATGTCACTCAATCTCATCTGTGAATATCACAGATGAGACTCTCTCGCAGTCTGAGCCTCAGTCTCTCTCTCTTTCTCTTGTATTAAGCAGAAGGGTATCAAGCAATTACAGACCAAGGTCTCCACTCAGTTGGGGATTCTTTCATCCCATAAAGTTTTACTACAAAGACTGACAGTGACCTTCACGGGTCAGAGAATCGGGCAAGAGGCATCCAGTGCCTATTTAAACGACACAGACTCTTTATGGAGCCTTCAGAAAAGATTTAGTGGAATAACATGATTTAGATAATACTGTTGATAGAGAGGAGCTATGTCAATGTTACTGCACGAACACAATGTCAAGCTTAGAACAAGTTTTTTACTAATGCAGTCAGTTTAAAAGCCCATGTTGATCACGATTTATCTGTGAGTGCCTTGCACAGGTAATCCTGAAGAAAAATAAGCACGGGAAATATTGTACTGTAAAAAAAACCTGAAGAAGTTAGGTCTGTCAGGTCATTACTTTTAGCGAGGAATCATTTAAAGATATAGAGGAATTCAGCTTCATTTACTGAACTATCTGTCAATAAAATGACATTAAAAAAATTATTTTAATTTATTTTGTCCAACCAAAAATATTTCACAATTGTATAAAACGAAAAAATGCAGCAAATCTTCTCATTTAATATGCTCACACCTGTCAAAGTTTGGCATTTTTTCTAGATAAAGGATTTAAATTTACTATCTATTATAAATGTTGTCAGCTGCCTCCAGTAACAATTCACAATGTAGAATGTTAACTGGCTATCATCGACTCCTCATAAAGAATTTATTCATAAGAAAATACAGGAGCACATTTACCTTCTTGCTAGACTCAGATCGTTTGGAGCTATCAGCCAGATTACATCACTGCTTTTTAAATCAGTGATTCAGAGTGTCATTCTGTACTGCAGCACAGCCCGCTCAGCAACCTACCTGTGAAACATTAAACTAAACTCTATGATCAAACTCAAATTTGTGCAAAGATTATTGGCCAGCCCGTGGCACTCCCTTTTAAGCAACTCATGACAAGAGCACGCTCAGACTTGCCAACTCGTATCTCCTATGACCCTTTGCGTGTTTTAAAAGGTGAATACCAACTTCTGCCCTCAAGCAGGCAAGACAGTAAGAGAGTCCCTCCATTTAAACACAACAGTCTGAAGAACTGTTTCATACATCAGTCTATTTTAGTGTGAAACCAAAATCAGTTTGCTGCTAAAAACAGATCTGAATCTGAGGATAAAATGTGACATCACTTCCAAAAACACTTGGGACAGTGTGTAAAATGTAAATAAAAACAGAATGCAATGATTTGCAAATCATTTGTGACTTGTACTCAATCGCACACAGTGCAAAGACACTGAAACTGAATCTTTTTTTCTTTTATAAATATAAACTAATTCTGAATGTTTTGGAGCAACATATGCTGCCATCCTGCCATCCATCCTTTTTCAGAGACGTCCCTGCTTATTTCAGCAAGAAAATGACAAGACACATTGTGCACGTGTTCCAACAGCGTGGCTTTCACAGTAAAAGAGTTCAGGTACTTGACTGACCTGCCTGCAGTCCAGACCTGTCTCCCATTGAAAATGTGTGGTGCATTATTAAGTATAAAATAGAACAACAGAGACCAAACAGGACTGTTGAGCACCTGAAGTCGTATATCAAGCAAGAATGAGAAAGAATTTCACTTTTAAAACTTCAACAATTAGTGTCCTCAGTTCCCAAACACTGACTGAGCGTTGTTAAAAGAAAATGGTGATGTATCACAGCGGTAAACATGCTCCTGTCACAACTTTTTGGAAATATGTTGCAAATTCAGAATGAGTGTATATTAACAAAAAACAACAGTTAATCACAGTTGCAGTGAAATCATTGCATTCCTTTTTTACACACCGGCTCAACTTGTTTGGAATTGGGGTTGTATATTTGTCATGATGTGTTTTGTATATCTCTGAAAATTGTCATATGTGCACTGTATGTTTGTGTAAATCTCTAGAAAGGAGCTGCCCGAGGATACAAAGAGAATTTCTGTGATAGTCGTACTGTATCGTATCATCAATATATTTTCTGCTGATTGACACGATGATTAATTGAATAATCCCGTCATTACTAAATATTGCAATGGAACAAATAAAGTAGTGTGTAGATAGTGGTAAGAGCCTCTCTATATCTCTGCCTCAGTGTTCTTAATGTCATTGGGAGAGACACAGCCCCTTGTGACTGCCGTGATGCCACTGCACTTAAAAAGGGTTTAGAGCACAAATCAATCACCGTAGTCTGACAAATGAAAAGTATCACAAACTTAGACTTTTAATCTGCCAAACAATCTGGGCTAGGTCACCTCTCTGATTTGGGGAAGATTTTGTCACTTTTTCAATCTACCCCACAGGCTATCTTCATCTTCCCCCCAACACAAGGCCAGTGGGGGCTTGTTTCTCAGTGCTAGGCCACCCAGGGGAAATGTAATTCCCTTCCTCTGGTCGGTCAGAGGAGTGAGGACTATGAGGAGGAGGATGGAGGAGGAGGAGGAGGAGGGATGCTGCCTGGCTCCCTGATTAGGAGCTGAGGATGTGACTGGCTTGTTGCCGGCGTGGTTTCACACACCCCTGTGCATGTTTAAGGTGATCAGAAAGGCCGCTGTAGTGCTCATGCCGCGCTACATAAAGCAAACAAATGACCAGCTGTGAATCACGGGGAAGGTGGGGCGAGCATCAAACGCTCGCAGCCCTGCCACTGCCTCCCCACCCGCTGGTGTGGCTCACCCACCCTCCCCTGCGCCTGCCTGCAGGGCAGTGGCAGTGTATGATGGAGAAGGTGGGTTAGGGAACAGGGACCCCTCTCTGTCCATTACTCATAAGCGTCCTGGTGTTTTCAATCCCCATTCACAATAGGGTTTTTGAGTGATCACACACCAAACACCATGATCACACACTGAACTGATTATAGTGCGCTGCGAGGGGGGCCTGGCTGGGGGCAAACTCCGCTCCTGTAACCTTTCACTGCACAGCTCCTGTTCCTTCACACTGCAGCTGGTCGACGCCATTAGTGGGTGACTTGTGAATCTTTGCTTACACCTTCAGGTGAGTGTGTCGGCATTTTCACAGTCCCCTCTTTTGTTCCCTGCTCGCCTCTTACTTTAAAGCTCATTAGTCATTTGCTGTAATCAACTTGGATGTTGTTTTCATAGTTTTGGCCATCATTCCTAGCATTTATAATCTGTGCATTGTGTGCTGACCACTGTCCAGGGATGCAAACTCATCAAGGTTGAAAAAGGTGACAAAGATGCAAACTAGGGCTGAATCATTTTGAAGAAATATCTAACTGCAATCATTTTGACTGATACTGCCATTGCGATATGATTTGTGATATTACAACAAAGGATAATTTTTACATCATTATTCTCATTTTCATTAAAAAACACATTAAAGCGATTATTGTGTCTCTTTTTTTCAGGGACCTGTACTAAAAAAGGATGTTTTCTTAAGTCTAGAGAATGATGTGTTGGTCAGGAGACCCATGCAGCACATGGTAAAAAAAGAAATGGTATTTTGACACACATTTCACCTTTAAAAAATATTGTGCATCCTGCAATTTGAAAATTGCAGTAGACCATACTGCAATTTCAATAAATTTTGATTAGTTGTTCAGCCCGAATGCTTTCCCGAATGTGTTTAAATTTTTCCAGACAAAGTTACAGTGAGTAGAACATTAAAAAGAAGCAAGAGTTGATTTTTATTTACATCATTTTATTTTTGGCGTTATATTTTGTGGTTATGGTAGAGGAAACACTACCACTTTTGTCCACAGGGGCCTCCAAAATCAACAAAATAGAAAAGCTCATTGTAGTCACTTTAAGTTGTGGTTATAACAGTATTGGCCTTGCTAATATTAACTGAGCATAGTAATGTAACCATCCTGGGCTAACGTTAAGATGGCGCTTTGGCTGAGGAGGTCAACTTATGTCGTGATCATCTGCACAATAGAAGCGGTAATAACTTAGAACGAGCAGTCCCTGAGTCGTAACGTCAGTAAAGTCTGCTAGCTCACATGAGTCACCATTAGATAGGGTTGGAAGCTCACGGACCACCAACATAGAACTGACCATTTCGGGTTCAAGCACCTAATTTTTTGAAACCGCTCTGAGTATTTCCACCAAAAATAGACTGGTTCAGAACCTGAAAAGTTGATTCCCAGCTGGACGTTTGGGAACCAAAGTGAGCATGTCATATTCTACAGGTCATTGTGCAGTGCCCTGTGTTGATGACATCCTTCAATACTATGGTTCCACATTCTAAGAATCTTGAACAGAACTGGTTCAAGGACCAGAGCTAATTTGTTGGAAAAGGGCCCTCAGACATGTAGAGGGAGCTCGGAGTAGAACCAGTGCCCCTTGGCTTTGAAAGGAGCCTTTTAAGATGATCCGGGCATCAGATTAAGATGCCTCTTGGATGCCTCCCTGTGGAAGTATCCTGGGCACATCCAGCTGGGAGGAGACCATGGGACCAACATGTTCTCACTCCCAACTCGTCAAATACGGCAGCTTGGTCAGTAATCCTATGCTTCAAACTATGACGCTGTAGATTCCTGTCTCCTGTTAGTTTTGCACAGGGCTCCGCAGTCAAGAATGCAACGCACAGATACACTTTTAAAATAAAGGCACAAAAACTACTTGGTTAGGTTTAGGAAACGATCATGGTTTGGGTTAAAATAGTATGTTAGTTACATAAGTTTAGCTTTAGGTTCAGGCTGAGCAGAGCCATAAAATATATCCCATCATGCCTTGGAATACCTCAGAATGCCATAGGAAGAGCTGAATGATGTGGATAGGAAGGACATAAGCTTACCTTGCCAAGCTGGCTGCTACCATGCCCAAACCAAGAAAAATGGTGGAAATCTTGGTAGGTGGATACAACATTACATGTCACAGAAGTCATGTTGCAACTACGTTCCTGCAACATAACAGCAATGTTAAAAAGTATGTGCTGGTGATGGCACTCTGGACTTTCTTTCAACTTGGTAGGTTGCTACGACGTCAGACGTTATGCTGCAAGTACGTTCTTGCAACAACTTCGTGTTAATGAGGTGACTGATGTTCTTTTCCCATTTTGTACTGGTATTCAACTTTTCTTGCCACAATCTTTCCCCTGGTGTAAAAACCAGCCAAACTGTAACCATGGCAGTGGTAAAAATTTTTCATTTAATTTGGAGGATTTGTTGGCTCTCAGCTGGCAGCAATTAGTTTGGTGAGTACTATCAATATAGACCAAATAGATCAAAATAATGGCATAGGAATGAACAGAAATTATTAGATTAATATTACAAAAATTAGACCCAAATTCTAATAAAGTGGAATTATCCTTTAACAAATGATTCTCTACACCATCTCAGACAAACCCTCACATTTAACATGCCCCACCGCGTTGCTGATGTTTTTTAAATCTGTTATCATAGCAGTCTTTCCTGTAAGTAAGTGTGTGTCTCTGGACGACGATTCCTCAGCAAGACTCTCGCCGATTAATCCGGCAGATTCTCCTTCAATATCCAATGGCACCAATACATTTTAATGTAGCCTGAGATCTGGGGATGAGACCTGTCCTTAAAACCTCCCTCTCCCTCCAGGCTTAAAGGAATGCGTGTCCTCTCTCGGCGTAATTGAAAAAGATGGATCTCACCAAGTGTTTCACCGACGCAACGGGGAGGAATTGGATTGGGAAATGTGTTCTGTATCATATTGCTATGTATGTGTTCGCCAGAGGCTCGCACACAGTTGGTGAGAGCAACGTGTTCCGCTGCCCATATTGAAAGGCAGGAAAACAGAGAAGGGAGACATTTGCAATTTTATTACTACTTTAATGGGTTTCTCTATCATTCAGGAATTGCACTTTCTAATGCATTGGGCCCATAAATACAAGGTTCAATAGACAGCCGCTCTGCTCTCCTCATTATTCATACATTCAAACAAATTAGAACAGAAGGTTGAATAAAATATGCTGTCCATTTCCAACGTGACACCATCAGAACTTGATCATGCATACAATCTAATCGGCGGCATACTATGAAATGTAATATCTAAAACTTGCTCATAGCATGGCTACACGTGTATCTAATGTCACCCAAACAGTGTTGACTGATTATCGACCGTCTCGGGTGAAAATTGGTCCAGCTGCTCCTCCTTCACTCTTACAACAAAAAGTGTTATGATGGCATAAGCACTAAATCACCAGGTATGATGCGTCAATAAAGTTTTGTTAATACAGCACACAGGTTCACAGATGTCAGTTTGAGTTTTCAGAAATAACGTCAACTTCCCCAATATTCGGGAACAAAAGTGGTTGTTTTTATTTACCTGGTCGCTTTGATTTCCGGTGATGGATCACACAGGGACAGTTAGAGGGTAGGAAGAAATAAACGCTCAAAAAAAAAAAAAAAAAAAAAAGAGTTTAGATGATTATTGCTTCAGCATTGTTGGATGATACTCTAGTGAGTCTGTCATTATTGATTTCAGAGATAATGATAAAAAAAGAGCATGAGAGCTGGTTGGTGCAGGTTTAGCACTATCAAAGGCAGATGCTTTATAAGTGGCGCTGAAAGAACTTGTTTAGTCAGTTGAATCAAATACTCCATCAAAAAATAGAAGATTAATTAAATTCACAGTTTTCAATACTTGATAACTGTTCTAAGTGACTGATTAACTAAAACTAACAAACACTTGTAGGTTCCAGCCTTTCAAGTGTGAATATTTACAGCTTTTTTCTAACTTATAAGTGCTGGGAACTCTAAGTAATTAAATACGTGGTTTAACGACATTTTGCAGTAGTTTGCTTGCAGTTCAATTACCCTCAAGTAGTTAAATTACCTTTTGCCATTTTTTTTGACCCCGTTAGAGTATGAGTGTGTAGGATCTAGTGGCACCTAGGGGTGATCTTGCATATTGCAAACACCTCACCTGACCCCCTTATAAATTAAGAGCTAACATTCCTTGAACTTTCTCATGAATAGTGGCATAAATTTAATTTATTATTTACTTTTGGTTTATGCATGACCTCTGACCAAATGGTTTCTTTTTTTTTTATTCTCAATCTCACTCAATTCAATCAAGTGGCATTTTTTGTTGGCATGTGACCTTCTTGTATTTAATGTGTTAAAATTTTGTACCTCATGCATTATCAATTATTTTTTTTAAAAGTATTTTGGACTACATTTTTATAAATTAGCTTTAGGTAATTACCAAACTTGATCCCTCCCCAGAATATTGCTTTTTCTCATTAGCAATTCCCCCCAACACTGCTTGTACAACTACAAACTAAAATCCTTTCCTTGTTTCAAACTGTTATTAAAATGTATGTACAATTACTACAACTCAATCACAGACACAGAAAATTAGGATTAGCTGATATACAAGGGAAGATAAAGGGCTGTTTGTAATACAACTGAATGATTTCACTGAATTAAAAACCATGTTAGATATGTTTGTCTAGCCAAAAGCAGACTGTTGCCTGAAAATCTGCACAGGGCGTTCCTTAAGAATTGGGTGATGATGATTCCAGAAAGACAGTTTCAGTGGACAAAATGGTGCATTTGTTGGGGACCATTGTAAGCAACGGCACAAGAAGAACAAACTTGGTGCTCTGGTAAGTATTTTGGGCAGCAGTATGTGGGTTTGAGTCAAAATAAACTGCAGTGTGTGTTCAAGGAACATGTCACCCAGTGCAACAGTGTGGCTCATTGATTGATTATTTATTGACAGTAAGAAAAAGATGGACTATTGCCAGACTCATCCTTTCATTTCCAAACTTAGTAAACGTGATACAAAAGCAGCTTTGTGTTTCAGTGCGTGGAGTCAAACTGTAGACTGTTCTACTAGTCAGCTATTATTACATTTCCAAAAATGTAGAACAAACAATGAACTGATGAGTAATGTTTATGATTAGTTTTCTGGCATTGACTGCGCATGTTTGATAAATACACTTCTATTAAAAGGTTTCTAACAAGGTATTATGTAATAATGGCACATTATGCAATCAATTATTACATATTGCGGTGGTTATTCAATGATGTGGGAGTTACATTTTTTTAATGAAACTGTAATAACATGGAGCATTATAATAATAATACTGATAAAGTTCATTTGTATAGGATAGAAGAAGATATATAGAAGAAACACTGTCCAAAGTGCTTTACAACAAAGAAACAGCATGTACCAAAGACATCACATAAAAAAAGACAGAATTAACAGGAGAAAAAAAACAGGGACTGAATGCCACAACTGTAAAATGTAAAATAACACTGAATAGAATACATATAATACATCTTCCTCAAAACACATTTGATAATAGTAGTAAAAGAAAAAAAGGTGATAAAATAGAATGAATAACATGAGATAGAAAATACACTGAACAATAATAATATAATTAAAGTAAAAATAGATAATATATAATGTATAAAATCAAAGAAAACAAGAACAAGTGGAGCAGTAATAAGCAAAAATTGATTTCTTGATTATTTTTCATTATAATTATATTTGCATCATATAAAAGTTCAACACTCACAATTAATAGCCACTGCAATGTGTAATAATTTATTACAAAACATGGTTTTGTAAGTTTATAACATATTATGTTCAAGCTGTTTATACCAAAAAATGACAGATATTACAAAATGCAGGTGTTATTACATAATGAGGTCAAAATGCATTACATGTTGTCGAGTTATTACATACTGCAGTGTTATTACATAATAATACTGACAAACCATTTGAAATTATGTTTGAGATTTTTCTTTTCTGACTGATTACAAGATGTGTATTACTTTGTTACAGGTAGCAGTTTATATTTGTGTAAAGAATGAAAAAGCCACAATGAAATGAAATGAAATTACTTCCTAAAACTTCATACTAATAAGGGTGCATGAATTATCATGAATTCATACATGACTTGAGGCATGAAAAAACATGAATTCACTCTTGTAGTACTTCATGAACAATCAGAAATGTACCAGATTTACACAACTTCTCCTGCATGATTTAATGAAAGAACAACGCATCAAGTAATGCAACACTAAGGTATTT
This sequence comes from Lutjanus argentimaculatus, assembly GCA_034769285.1. Taxonomy (NCBI): domain Eukaryota; kingdom Metazoa; phylum Chordata; class Actinopteri; order Lutjaniformes; family Lutjanidae; genus Lutjanus; species Lutjanus argentimaculatus. Next base: position 4,126,368 of record JAWZSL010000030.1, on the reverse strand, counting down.
TAATCATCAAGATTTCTGAGTTGTTAATAATGTTCATGTCCTCTTCAGTTGCAGATAAAGGGGACAGACAAAAAGGCAGGACAGTCACAGCAGTGCACATGTATTCTGTCGAACTGAAAGTGCTGATTAGCTCAGTGTTACTTCTTAATGACTTCATGTTTGTGGCCCTTCAAATAAACCGTGACCTGACCGCTCAGATAATTACTACATGATTGATGGTGACATAATCATGACATCACAAGTATTAACCATTTATTGCTGAAGCATACATGCTCATACAGACACTTTTTCTTTTCCTAACTAAATGATTGATAATTGAAATGGGGTCCAAATGTCTAAACATGCAGAAAGGCTGGTTTTATTTGAAGGGCCACACAAAGTCATGAAGAAATAATGTTTAGTGAATCACGATTATAACACATAGGTAATTCTGACCAGTCATAGCAGTGCTCATGTAGTCATGCTTTTTCATGCATAAATTCATGATACTTCATGCTCCCTCTTACCATAATTTCTAACTGTTTAAAGACTAAACAGTTATTGATTTAGGTTAGAATTATCAATAATAAAAATAATATTTTGCAGAGAAATAAGCTTTAGAAGGACATGTTACAGCCACTATAGTATAACTGTGGTCCATGCCAGGAATGAAACAGTGACTTTCACCATTTCAGCCAGGAAGTGACAGTAACTATCACGATTTCCCCTCCCTTCACACCATCATGTGGGAGGAAAAACTTACTTTTTGGCACGTAAGCAAGTCTAAATTTAAGCCCAGATCTTTAACCAGTATCTATAAGAAGCAAGCAGACAATTAGTAGCTGATGGGATGCCAGGCGCTGATGCCTGGCTTTCACAGTGACAGACAAAACACAATGAAAGTCTGACCTGTGGGCTGTCCGACACCTCCCCACCCCCCCACCACCTCCCCCTCAACGCCACCTCACTCCTGCCTTTCAAGTCTAAACTGTTTTCATAAAGCAGAGCTCTATGGCCAGCCAACTGGAAGGAAGAGGGATGTCAGGGGGAAAAAAAAAATCAAGACGTGGTGATAAAAGAGAAAAAGATCAAGTGTGGATAAAAGAGATCAGCTTATCCGTCTGACTAAAATCGAGTGACAGCCAAAGACAGAGGATATGAGAAGGGAACGGCTGGAAGACAACAAAATGACTCTGAACTAAATAAAAAAAAAATCTCAATGCAGGAATGGGCACATTATAAGATGGATGGCAAATTGAACGACTCCAAATGGACTCATAACACGTCTGCTGTAGCTGCTGCATAAAATCATATTCTGAAAATGGATTTTTAACACTTTCATCTCAGTTTTGATGCTAATCAGTTGTTGTAAATTTCACTTTTGCTTCTGTAGCTGCAGGACAGAACATGCAAAGTGGTGTTTACATGTTTGATTATTCATAAATCGGTCAGTATTCTGTGTTGCACTGATTTGAAACAGCCCGTCTTCACCAGAAAAAAACGTGTGTGCTGGTCGCAGGTGCAAGCAGCTTATTCTGACTGATATGTCAGTTTATTGTTTGGCGGCACCCTCTAGTGGATGTAGTAAGTATAACTGCAAAAGTATAAGGTGCGAGAAAGTCCAAATTTGGAGGAGGTGGGGTGGATGGATCGCTCAAACACGCACGGACTTTCACCCAGGAGACCTTTAAGTTTTGAGTTAAATATCCCTATGGAAGTATGTCTGTCGCATCCCTTCTGTTGAGCAAGTGATGTCATTTCCATCATGTGACATATAAAATGTAGTTATTTTAACCAATTATCAATGATGTTGTCGTGCAAGTGATGTCCAACCCAAAGATATTCAGTTTGTCTGTTACAGAGGACTAAAAAAGAGAAAATATTCACATTTGAGAAGCTGAAATCAGAGAAAATTATCAAACTAGTTGGTGATTTAATTAATCAATTAACAATCGATTAATCATTGCAGCTTTAACGCATAACACAGTACCTTAACCCAAAACACAATCTTTTCCTCAACATAACTAAGTGCTTTTTGTGCCTTAACCTAACCAAACTGAGACCAACAATATAAATGATGTCATGTGAGTTATGTTATCGCACGAGTGATGTCACTTATGTCATGTGACATACATAATGCAGTGATTTTAACCCAAACCATGATCTTTTCCTGAACCTAACCAAGCAGATTTTGGTGCATCAAAACCTACCCAAACTACAACTGTTATGTTGTTGCACAAGTGACGTCACTTTCATCATGATACACTCATAGTCGATTATTTTCTTGCTCAGTGATTAGTTGTTTGGTCTATAAAATGCCAGAGATTTTCAGTTTGTCTGTTATAAAGGACTAAAAAAACATAGAATATTACCATTTGAGAAGCTTGAATCAGAGAATTTTGACTTTAAACATAATCAAGTCATTTTTGTGCCGCAACCTAACCAAACTACAACGGTTTTACAATGTAAATGAGGTGTGTGATCATGTCAGGCATGTTGTTCCTTCCGTCATGATGTACTTATTTTAACCCCCCAACGATATTTTTTTCATAACCTTGATCAAGTAGTTCTATTGCCTAAATTTAACCAAACTGCAACCGTTTCACAACGTAAACCATGTGTGTAATGCACATGACTCAGTGTAATAACGTCTGGTGAGTCTGACGCTGTCGGCTCTCTCCACCGGTAATATATGTCGTTTTGGGAGTAATTAGCAACCTATTCTGTCATTTAGGTATGAGGATGCATCTGAAACAACATTACTAAGATGAATCACTGTCTGTGCAATGAGAGAGTGGTGAGTCTGGACCCCACAGCCCTGCATGTTCCCTAAGAAACAGGAATATGTTGCACAGCAGCAGTAATCAGGAAGCCCAAACAAGTCTGGTTCTTTCCAATATGTTGTACAATATAAAACCCAGGTACAGCACTACAGCAGCAGCTATCATTAGACAGTAAAAGTGTCATGGGGAGCTTGGAAATGGAGTGCATCTAATCAGGGCAAAGGGAAGAGTCCCTTCCTCCAGCCTCCCAGAGGAGGCAGCTGTTCCCAGGCCCTCCACCACTTGTTCATTAATTACTGTGAATTAATGCTTTTCTGCCGCCGAGAATAAATAAAAAGATTGTGGTAAGGCCTCACTAATCAAGAGTGGCTTTTATTAAATACTGTGAAAATGTCAGCTGGTTGTGGCTCAATTGGATGGGAACAATCTGATCCAGCTCCACTCCAATCAAACATTATGTCTTGCTGGTCGGGGCTAAATTGCCAGCACCTGTTTCACAAGGCCACAAGATGTATTGTCTTCGTCCAAAGAGAGGGGGGTGAGCAGTGGTTCGTATCCAGGGCCAACCTTCACTCAGGCTGCGGATTAGTTCAGCCTCTCAGGAATCTACATCAAATAAGACTATTGACTGCCAGCGCTTGAAATGTTCCACTAGAGGAGCCCTTTGTTTGGTCAGTTTTGTCTGTCTCTTGCTTGATCCAATACGCTGGTGACTCAGTCAACCTGAGGCTCAGACGATCGACATGTCACTATGAAATGTGATTCGTTGGTATAGTAACTGCAGCTACAAGTAGTGATTTTTTTTTTTCAATACAGATTCTACCTGGCCTGTAAATTACGTTTGCAATTAACTGATTGATTCTTTATTCCATAAAGGAAATCAGAAAATGGTGAAAAACACCTGAGGGACATCTTCAGAAGAGGCTGTTAATCTTGATGTTTTATAAAGCAAAGAACAAGCAGCAAAATCATCAGGCAGGTGAAGTGTTTGTTTTTTAAATGACGGACACAATTTGTTGTCAAAAAAATAATTTAAGGAATTAGTCGTCTAATCGTTTCAGCGCTAAAACCAATGTGAAGGAAAAGGCACGATTTTCAGAACAACTGGTATTTCAGTCTCTACGCCACATGTCAAACTCAAGGCTTGTATCATGTCATTTTACGTGGCCCACAAGAGTTTGCAAAGACTATAATTTGTGTAATCCCGTTCTATGCTGCGTTACGGAAGTATGGTGTCCTAAAATGACCCATGAAATGTCCCACCATGCATCCTGCCCAGCTGCTAGATGTCAGTATACACTAGATTGCGTCTCAATATCACATAGCTGTTTCCAGCAGTGGCAGTCAAGTGGTTGTAGCTAATAATATTTCCATAGCCAAGAATGCTGTCATTTTATTTTTAACCAAAAATACATTTTGGATTGTTATAATTTTTCTTTTGATTTATTACTTATACTGCTTTGTGTATTGATTTTTAATAAATCATGTAAACTTGAATGTCTGCTTGCAATTATTTTTCCTCGTCCTCTGCTTTCTGACCCACTTATTAATTATTACTAAAACTAATAATCGAATGCAGAAGCATTGATGTAATGTCCAACATCTATCAAGCAGATACATTTAAATAGTCGTACATTTACGATCGGCCCTTGAGGGCAACTAAAATGCTGATGTGGCCCAGGATAAAATTTAAGTTTGATACCCATCTCTTCACCATCTACTGTATATCACCCCTGCACCCATGACCATCTTTAAAGAAGTACAAACATAGATATATACAGGAACTTTAGTTTAAGAGTTTAAGATGTTCAAAAATTATCAAAATTATCAACAGATTGTGAAAAAATCTGGTGCTATGTGAAAGACGTGTATCTATTTTGCTGCAGAGATATCTACTGAAGTTAGCATGCTAACCAGATAGCCTTGTCTAACCTCGTAATACCACTCTGTGCCTCAGAGGGTATAGTGAGTCACTGCAGCGTTCAGTCTGCCCTGATGACCGAGCTACACTGGCCGTGTGGGGTTTCATTTCGCTGCTGCACGCAGCTCTTAAAGAGAAGTAAAGGGATGAAGTTTTCCGGTGAACTTGCAACATTTCTTCTCGACTGGGAAGAAAAAAATGTGTTAATGCTAACATTGTCTATTTAGCAATAGTTTATAAAGGTAGCTAAATGTATAATGTTGTTGACTTTATTAATATCACTGAGGGGAAAAAAATCAGCACCACAACATGAAGCCAAGTGCTTAAATGCTTACAGAGCTCGCTAAAAACATTAGATTTCAGCACGTCAATGGAGTTATCTTAATTTTCTACAGTTTGTCTGGTCAAATTAGCTCCTGTAATCTGGGCATAACGTTACTGAGTGTCAGGATTCCACAGCTTCCTCATTCATCCTGCTGACGCCTCACATCTACATCCCCATTTGTCTTCTTAAAGACTGTTCTTGTTTGGTGTGGCAGCTTATAAAAACTTAGTTCTGGATTCTTTAACTTCTTGTTAGTACATCGCAGTACATAGCACCTTTTAGTCTGTTCTTCTGTTGTTTGCTAGCAGACAGAAAGTGATAAGAGGCTCCATCACACAATACAAGTCAATGGAGAGGCATGGATTGATTTCCCCTCTGGTGTGGGTGGGGCTTAAATGCGCTCTATATCTATTGATTTTTAAGATATGATCAATACGCAACTGACTGAGAAAGAGTGGAATGGGACGACACAATCTTAACTTTTGTTATTTTACTACAAATGTAATTAATGTACACACTCAAATGGTACAGATGAGTCAATATACTTTTCTAATTTGATAAGTATTTCTTAAGTTAAACACAATGTTCAGTATCGGTAAGATTTATTTACATTAGCCAACATGGCTAGTCACACCAGACCAGGTATAAGGCCCTGAGTGTGCTGAATTGACCAAGTTTGCTAATGATTTTATTTGTAAGAGGAAGATGGTGTTATTTCTACTTTCAGAAGTTACTTTCTTACTGAAAGCTCACATTTGTGGTCTCTAAAAACTTGTTTCTGACGTTTAATCGTATAAGTTAAGATACTACAACAAAACAACATGAGGACAGGAGACGGATGAGGATAAATCAGACAGCAAGTCGACTGATGAGAACAAATGAGGAGCCCGGTGATTCATTGTGAGAATGACACCGCAACAGTCTATAATACAGAGCTGCTTCAAACAGATGGGAGAAAGAACAGCTGTGTGTTTTAATTGGTCACACATGCGATATCAAGCACACAGCCCATCCAAAACTGTAAGGATGCTTCTCTCTGTTCAATTTTCTCCAAGATAACTTGGAACTGGATCGTTTGCCACAAGGACACAAACAAACATGGGACTTGGCTTTCTTGTATTTGATGCTCACCCTCTGAATACAGCGAGAGAACAATACCTGCTTCCTGTTTTGGGCTGTGAAGCAATCTGTCTTTGTGCCATAAAACAATCCACCAGATTTACCACCAAATGTAACTGTGTGCCGCTGAGTTGGATTTTATGACAGCAGAGGCCACTATAAAAAATACTGTAGAGAATAATCTAGTGTGTGTAAACATGCACTGTATGCAACAAGTGAAAGCAGCCACTTCTGAGAGACATGGTATAGGATATGAGTCTGATATGTTATGACCTTTTTTAAGTAGAAAAACATAACCAGAGAGGTCGCAAATTAGCCTTGGATAGAAATCCAGTATGCAACACATCTGCATCATGTTTCTGAAGACAAATAAATTTATAAATAAATGAAAAAAATAAAATTGTGTTATCAGTTTAATACTCAATTAATCGACTCATTTCTATCACTAATTATATGTAATTGGATCTGTAATTTTCGAGTCGTGTGAATTTAAATGAACGAGTTTTCAGTCATTTTAGAATTTATAAACATAATAATAATGTTCTCATTAGTTACAGTGATTTGTTGATTATAGGTCTAACTGATCATTAATTTAAATCATCACATTAATTGCTTATTAAATGAGATCTATTTTTCCTTATTTTCCATCATACATATAATATTACAATGTTGGGTGTTCATATTAAACACGGCCAAAGTTTCAAATAATGAGGTAAACGTGTAAAAGTAATCCCTGCATGCAGAAAGTTCAGGTTTACAACGGCTTTTTACTACTTTCAACAACTTGATGCGACAGGCTGACGTTGGCACGTTGTGTACTTCTTTATAAGGTCATCAGCTGCAGGTACAGCACAACATCTGTCTGTCTTCATTCGACCACTCTGCTCAGGATGATTGTCATGTTCAGAATGTGTCTATTTTTACACAAGAGTTTGCATGAAAAACAAAGAAACATGTTGACAGCAGAAATTATGCAGCTATATAACTATATCTATATAACTTGACTTTGTTACTCCTTTAGTTGAAAATATTTTCTTGCTATATATATTAAGACAAAACAAAGCAAAACAACTCAAGTCTAAATGGCACTGCATTGCGTTTCCTTCAAACTTTTCCTGAAAGTTAAGCCAACGCAGAAGTGCTAAAAACTGCACTTCCTTAAATGGTCAGTCCCCGTAGAACCCCGTATTAAATTGTGCAACTTTACAGCAGAAATAAACATTTACCGCCTGATTCAAAAAAACGGTCTTGGTCTCTATAGCTAATTTCCCTGTTCATGACAGTATCAGTTCAAGTATTCAGGGGTTGAATTTTTATATAACTCAGCTGTTTAAATTATATTAAGGCTTGCAGTTATGCATAATTAAGGCCGTGACCGCTTTGAGTGACAGGTGGATACGCGCTCAGGTGGCTAGCTGCTAGGTAGCTGCTTCATTCAGCATCGTTCACGCTCCACCTCTTTGCACCACAGTTCCCGGCTAATCCAAAAATGAGCAAACACACCACATGCAACAGCATGCAATCTCAACGCAATGGAACACCCCATGCTCCAGCCAGTGGGCGGTGCAGTATGCAGGCTACATCACATGTTGATTTCCCTCCTTCCCTCCAAATTTACTATGAAACTGCAGCAGTTGATTGGATAGATGTCCTGCGATTTGGGTGGTGCTTGATTTTGCCTAAAATATTTTGAACATGGTGGCTGGGTCACAACAGCTTAGGCGAGAAATAGGCAATACAGTGACAGAATCATGTTTTATATTTGATCAGCACTGCAGTTTGATCAGACTTTGATGATTCTGCTATGTTGCGCTGGACAGATCTCATGTGAATAAAGTCGAGGTTTAGTCGTGATTATGCAAATTCAGTTAAGGTAAACGGTCTGTACTCATCATACGCTGCACGGCTGGATCTGCTGCTCTCCACAGAAAATGAATTGGATCCGTTGACTTGACATACATCAATGGATTTGGTGTGTCTGCACCATTAGCTGCATCAGGTACTGCCAAGATGGCACTGCGGGCTTCAAAGCAGTTTCTTTTCAGAAACCAAAGGGTGACGTGACAGAGTCTCTGACCACTTATTATACTGCCTATGGTTTGTTGTTGCAAATTCATATTCAATTCATATTTCAATATTAAAGCAAGTTTATATCTTTTTACAGTTTAGCCAATGATGAGGTAATCAGTCTGTTCCACATGAAGTGAAATGTTAATATAAGTGTATAACACAAACCATCCAGTTGACAAACTGCTCTCAGCTGAGCCAGCAGGGTTTGTTGAACTTGCCAAGAAACCAGGTTTACAACATTTGGCAGATATTTTTGGCAGATATTTTTTGCAGATTATTTAGTCAAAATATAAATATCTTAAATATAAATATGTTGATGGCATCTTAGAGGCACTCCTCCAAACCTAAAAATCTAAATCAGTTTACAAGCAATTGTTAAAATTACACACAAAGTTTAATCGATGTGGGTGTTTGCTGGACAGGGAGGGTCTAACAAAAAGTCACCATTCAAGCATGAGAAGTGCAGGCCTGTGCTACTTATATATTCAACTATGCTGATGTCTTTCTTTTCTAATCTTTTTAAAATTTGAAACCTTATTATTTTATGTCTTATATTGTACTTTTCTGTATTAACTTTTATGCATCACATTATGTTCATTTTGCTGACACTTTTTTCCAAAGCGACTTAACCTTTACAGGAACAAAAGCTATAGCAGATGTCATCGCAAAGCATTATTTAAACACTTTGATTCAATTTTGTATATAAAATGTGTCATTTAAATAAACATGTCTGTCCCAACCGTAATCCCAACATAATTAATCAATGGAAAAATTAAAACATTTATTCTGGTGTTATTAAAAAGTGGTCACTTAGGACTTTGATGCTCCTTTGTGCTTCTTCTGTTGTTCCTTCACCCTTTGGCTGTGTTTAGACTTGTTTATCTAGTGATTGCATTATGTTTGGTCACACCACAAGCTAAAAACTCACTTGCTCCTCAGGTGTAGTTAGCATGATTTAAAAGGTATGTGATGGTCTTCACCACTGTAACATTGAGCGTAGCTTTGTTAATGATATTCAGAGATGACTTACTGAGGACGAGAACCCACAAAAACAAAAAATATTCCTTCTTGTTTGAGGTAATGTAGGTTGTGTTTTAGCCCCATACTGAATGAGTGCTAAATGAGCACATTTTCACAAACTGCAGCTCCCTGCCTTTCAAATTAGTCCTCATACATGCATCTTTACTTCTCAGTTCATTCTTCAACAAGCCTTATTATTTGGGTATGCTAATGACAAAATTTTAAAAAAGGTCATTTGAAAGTGGTTATTAATCAGGGAGATTTCAAAATTTAAACACAAGAAAAGGAAATGACAGTTTTCCAAAGAGACCCATAGACTGGGTTGCACCAACAAAGATTAATTTAATCTAAGATTAGCTCATATCAGAGTTAAGTGAAACTAGGTTTAAAATGAGTGAATCCAAATTTAAACCCTGTCAAAATTTGCACTATGCAAGTGAGTACATAATGTGCAACATGCACTACATGATAGTGCACTAACAGAAATATCCGAATTGAGGCAGCATTAGTTTGCTAGCTAGCCAAAAAGTCAACTAAACATGATATTGTTCACTAGCTAGCTAAAAAAGATTAAACTGTTTGACAGGAAGCTGAAAAGTAAAAAGAAAAACAAAACAAAAACATTATATTGTGAAAACATTAACTTTTTAAATTGTTATTTTATTGTTTGTTAGCTATCTTAAAAGTAAGCTAGTCTAGTTAGCCCACTCATGATGGTTCAGCAGTGAAGCTCTAATTTCTCCTTTGAGGAAAAACTTATCGGTCGAATCATCAACTGGGGTGAAAGAAAGAAAAGACACAACATAAAACTCAGACAGCTTGAGTTTGTCCCTTAACTTTTTTAGAGGAACTTGATTATTTTCCTCAATCCATCTCAAAAAGGCATAATAATAATAATAAATGTTAAAACTCCTCAAGTGTAAGTTTAAAATTAATGTTGGATCAGAGTTGACATTGGAGTTCCAAGGCTTTGATGCAAAAGAATTAAATTCAATTTTAATTTACAGTAAAAACTAAACTGTGGTTTGAATTTTAACCTAGTTTAAAAGTTTGGTGCAACATATATTGAAGTTAAACAATAATTCAAATTAATCCTTGCTGGTGCAATCCAGCTTTGATCTGTAACACAATACACAACTCATTACAGTATATACCAATGATATGGAGCATGCTATCACTTACAGCACAAGGAGCTTGTGATGAAACTGTTAGAGTCACTCTTTGTGACAAGTATTTGCAGTGATTCTTGTTTATAGACACACAGTTCTTGGTTTTATAACAGGCTGACACCACCTTTGAGCCTTTATGGAGATAACTGGAGAGTAACTAGTGATACGGGGACCACAATCACTTTGAAGTAGCCTTGGTTACTTTGACAGTTTGGTCGGCTGATAGTAAATTGCTTAAAGCTCACCGCAAACAAAGCATTATGCAAAACGCATGCAATTAATCATTGAGAGGGCGGTTCATATTTTTTATGATTATTAATGGCCTTTGCCATGCTGTGGGGTCATCTCACCTCTCTGAAATATTTACATCATAAACAGCATGAATTATGGGGGTTGCAGGAAGGGCGCTGCTTTAAAATCAGTTTCCTTTATTTTCATCAGCTGAGGCGGTCAGAAAACTAGCCATCCGCAGAGCTCTGCATGGAAATGAGATGCTCCTTTTCGGTCACGTGATGCCTGAAGGACGTTGTTAGGATTCAAATCTCCTGTTGGTCAGTCAGTGTGGTGGGAGAAGTGGAGAGAGTATAGCTTCCAGCTCATTAGCCACAGTACGAGATCAATATGATAATGCTGACACATTGGAAACAGTGATGGAGATGTAATCCAAATAAAAGAGATGTGTGGGTTTTTTTGGAGCTCTGTGAATAATAAACAGGGAGGATTGGATGGTTTCTCCTCACATCACTGGTCCCTTTTGACCTTTTGCAGCTTCTAACTTTCACCATATGATATAATGGAACAAGCAAAACACATTCAGACAGTTGTAGAAGTGTTTTGAATTGATGTCAGTAACATATACTGCCTGGGCTACAAAACAATACAGCTGGCAGCAGGATTTCTATGCTTGTCTGGATTTCAGCTGGCAGCATTTATACAGGAAGTTTGTTAAGCAATCTTTGACTTTCTTTCAGAGGTGTTTAGTGGACTTTTTTAGCTGAGATGTTTTGCTATAAATACAATAAACTTGTGCAGCACAGGTTTGTGAAGCACTGGTGTTAAAATGTGGAAAAAAACACACAGCCTGCCAGCCTTCCCAGTGCCACTGTTAAATTATGATTTTTATGTGTAAATGTGAAACATATTTTTATAATAATTATGCATTACAGAATTTTTACATGACTAATATGCCAAGACATTGTGTACTGCATCGCAAAGCGCATGTTTATTGGACAGTGTTCATGCTCCACTGTTTGTTGCTGCTATTTGTAACACATCATACCCTCAGAAGGTGTTACTATCATGTTTAGAACATTTTGGGAAGTTGTGGATGATTAGAAAAATATGTTTTACCTCGCAATTTAACCTTTGGAATGGTTATAATATTTTGAAATTAAGTTATAAGCAAGCATGATGATGTTATCGATTATCATTTACCTTATTAATATTTATGTTATGGTGGTTTTTGATTGGTTATATTTGTAATGCAGCATATCTCATTGGTTATATAGTAGAATTGTTATTGACGTTGTATCTAGAAGACAATCAAACTGCGACCTTTTCACAGCATTAACCACGTGATGACAAAGGTCAAGTGAAGTCCCAGTATGCTACTTGAATGGTCATATATGTAGTTTTGGGAGTCATTGGTACAGTAAATGACCTGCTCTGTTGTTGAGGTATTTGTTGTAGACATGAACATGATGTCAGACTAAATAATGCGGTGAAACAGTACAAATTCAGTCTCATTATCAGGATGCTGTTGCCCCAGCAGCAATAAAAAACATGTCATTAGTTTATATTCCTCCATTAACAGACATGGAGAGAATTTGGCAAATATTTTCCATCTTTCAAGCACAGAGGCCAAGGCCCCACCACAGATTCTGCATGCACTTTCTGCATGTCAATATATCTGTATCCAAACATGAATGCAATTTAATTAGCCTGGATGTGAGTCTATACAACATGACTCAAAGCTAATCAAACCTTTTCCCTCAGTTCCTTTTTGTTCTATTCTATTCCTTTTGAAGGTCTGTAAACGCTGCTGCTGTTGTGTGCGTAACCGCAGCCAGTTTTGAGAGAAGGGAAATCGTCCTTGGAGCAGATCATCAGGAGAGAGAAAGAGCGAGGATGCCTCCACCTCCTGTTGTTTGTCCGGGATGCCAAGCTCACGCACAGCATGCCAGGCCCCATGCGGGCGCTCAGGCCGGCCGGAAAAGACAGAGCTCTTGGAAGACTCGGGCCTGACCGGAGCCAACACGATGCTCATGCCAGGCAGAGCAACTGTGGCCAGCGTCTGCTAGTGCATCTCTCCCCTTTACCCGTCGGCACACGGCGGACCTCAGGGGAAAGGATGCAACCATCAGGGGAGCACTAGTCCATCCGGGCCGAGCTGGAGGACAGAGCCCATGTGGCGGAGAGTGGGAGGTTTGTGGCTGTTACTCGAAAAACAGCCAGCAGCCTGGTATCCTGTTTTAGTTTCTTACTGTTGATGTCTAATTTAAGCCAAAGCATCCCCACTGCCTTATAAAAGTGCCATGTAAAGCATTTTTAAACATGAATTTACGGTAATATAGTCTAGTTAATTGTGATTCCTTTGTGGCCAGTGGTGATTTAGGTGGTAGGAAAATTAGGGTCACAGTTTCCCAGAAACCCCACTGTTTCCTATGGTGCACATTAGTACAGAAGTCATCCTGGAGTGGTAGTGTTCATTTCATCGTTTCATTTACTGAAGAAGATGTTAGACATGTAGACTTTCCCCCCCTCAGTGCTTAAATTTCCCAGCAAGAAATGGAATATTTAAAGCAACGTTATGTAACTATTTTACCCTAAAATTACAGCCTCTAAATTATGATGGTACACTGACTTGAAATAGGGAGAATGGCGCCTCTTTCATTCCCACTCTGCACCCCGACCACCTGTTCTCATGCTATGTAAGTTGCCAGGTATGATCTCAGTGCTTAATACTTCACAGCACTAAGGCGCACAACAACTATGTCACTGATTTTGGTGAAACTGGATCATATTTTATGGAGAAAATGTTTACTGTTTTTTTGGTTTCTTGCTGGACAAACAGCTTTACTTGGTGCTAAATTAACCACCTTCTGCTGCTAGTTAGTTAGTTGTGTTAGCCATGAAGCTAGCTGACTCTGCCAAGACCAGACTGGGAGCTCTGAGGACCAAGGAAGTGTTGGTTTTAGTTTACATTTCCAGCGCTGGACGAGGCTTGGGTGGTATTATTAGTATTACAGTATGCTGGGGTCTTAAGAAATCGAAAGGTAGGATTATCAACACCATCCTAAATACAAATGCTCCTCTCGCTGTTAAGAAACACTAAGAAACATAGCATCAGGGAGATAAAGTTACCAAGCTTAGTAAAAAGAAAGAAAAGTGTCTCTGTTTTAGAGTATTTTGAATTTAGTCGTGTAAACACTAGATTTTCAGAAGAACGCATCGTTGTGTTACATTAGCGTGCGTGAGAAAGAGCAAGTGGCGGACTAATTACTGTCCATTGTGTCAGATAGTGATGGTGAATGCACGCTGCGTGGGGGAAAAGGTGAGCAGTGAAGTCGTCATTCTGGCAGTAAATGTACAGCGATGGCGCTGTAAATGTACAGTGTACGTTTGAGTTTGTCAAGACCGAGACAAAGCTTGTGTGTGTGTTGTTTTCTATCTGCTGGAATAGCGTCCGCCTATGTTAAGGGAGTATGATCTGCAGTGGAGAAGAGTCAAGTTGTTTGACAAGCTGTACACAAATATTGACATAATACTCTATGTAAAATGTCAAGAAGGTATGAAAAAATAGCTGCCGCCCACACCACTGGGAGGAGGAGGTTATCAGGCCGAGGATGGTGGGAACCCAGAACCGGGCTCAGCAGCCCCTACGGGCATCATGTAAGAGGTGAAGTAACAGTAAAGGATGTTAACAGACGGATGTCGATCTGTCCTTCCTGCTGCTGTTGTCTTGCTTGTTATGTCTTGTGTTATTGCACTTGTTTGATGTCTGGCTGTGTCAGCAAAGTGGTCCACTTGCTAGCTTTTGTTTAAAAGTAATGTCATCAAAATGCACATGTACAGCTGTCCATATTTATTTCAGTGGTGTAGCCAAATCACAAAATATAGCAAACGGCAATGATTAATGGAATAATCATTTGCTAATCATTTTTTTAAGAAAAAACTTCTTTGAGTCCAGCTTCTTAAATGTGTACTTTCTCTGGTTTCTTTAGTCCTTTATGACAGCTAACTGAACATCTTTGGATTTTGGACAAAACAAGACCGTTGAGGACGTCACCTTAAGTTTTTGGAAACACTGATTGACATTTTTCACCATTTTCTCACATTTTATAGACCAAAGAGCTAATTGATTAATTGAGAAAATAATAAAATGCCCTATAACTTTTACACATAAAAAGCCTCTAGTGCCATAAAGCCATAGTTCTTTGTACTGTTGAACAATTTAGAACAATGTTCCTGCCAAATATGACCCAGCGTTACACATTATTAAGTACAAATTTGGCAGTACTCAAGAAACCAGTCCTATTGGTTTATGCTTAATAACGTTTATATCTAAATTAATGTGGTAGTATTGGTGGTATAACAAAACAACTGCCCTCAATGGTCATTTTCTGAATGGCAAAGTTAGTCAGTTTCTGTAAAAATCTGGATATTAACTGAATATTTTTCCATAGAGATGGAATATCACAGAGTTGATATATTCAAACCCTCTCCAAAATCTCTATCACTGTCTTTTTTTGTCTGTGGTTTCTGTTAATGCCTATAAGATGGTGAAAAGGCCATCAACTATCAATGCATGTGAGCTTTATTGTTACATGCTAGATGAACATTTAATGACCTTCAATACACAAGAGTCACGTGTCATGTCAAAAACAATGTCTTGCTGTACACCTGCTTTTTAATTACACGGAGGTACAGGCAGAGAGAAAAGGAGGAACTGATGCAACCAGCCTGGGAATCCTGCTGATTGTTCAGTACAAATACTTTCAAATGTGGGTGTTTTCTACTGAGGACAGCTTTAAAATATGCATACATTTATATTTCTATCATGGAGTCTCTCGTGGATGATGAGAGTGCTGCAATTCTTGTGGCAGCGGAAAAACAACTGAGAGGATGTGTGACATGAAAACTAGCCACTTGCTTTGGCTGCTGCTCTGAATTCAGAATTAGCGTGTGTTTTTGAGGAAATCCTGATGAGAGCAGGAGTTAACAGAGCTTGCATGCAATCACTCTTTCTGCAGCTGGCTGATGCGACTGATCATCTCAGCAGGCATTACACAATATCTCAGCTGTGACCTGCATGCACCTGACTGAGAGAAACCGGAGGACTGCGAGGCAACAGGACAAACACGACATCCAGTCATCCAATGCACGGGGTAGAAATTAAGTTTCTGGTTGACACACAGCATGGGTTTTATCTGTTTCAGTGTGTTACTTTCCCTGTTTGTTTTATTTTAATGCCTCCATGCTGCCAGTCAGATAAGACCTTTGCCACTGAAGCTGTGACAGTACATCTGAGGCAGATCAGGTTGCCACACCGCTTTTGAATGATAATACTGCAGCATCATGTTTCACATTGATTCATTTTCAAAGAGAGTCAGTATTATTTTTTATTGATCGCCCTTTCTTTATAAACAAAGATGATATATAGGCCTAGTAATAGGAGGATTAAATTACATGGCTTGAAAATAAGCCGGATCGATAAAAAAAGTAATTTAGCACAATTCGGTTCAATTTGTTTGAGGAATCCTGGGCTGGGTTTGTGTGTCTGAGTTAGCAGGTGAGGTGAAATGCCACAGACGGGATTGAGCCACTGCTACACATTCACTATTTCCACCGCTTTACATCATTTTTTTCCACGTTATCAATGCAATCCGACGGTGAAAGTTTGTCGACTTTAACTAGTTGACAGAAAACTACTGATACTGCAGTAATGTTGTATCACTCGACAGACAGTTGCAGCTGTTGATGAAACCCTCACATCATCATGTTCCAAGTGTGGGAGGACTGAAATTAACATAACGGAAGAGCAGAAACAGATTCTGTGCCACGTCTCAACACATACTAACCAGGTGTATATGAATGCTGCAAGAATGAGGCGGTCCCCCTCACCCCACCCCCCAACGCCCCCACCCTCCCTCATCAGCGCCGCTAAACCAAATGCTGTGGCTCTCATTTGGGGCATTTGTTTGCCTGTGTGAAAAATAATGGCGGCAGGAGCAGGTGGAATATTGCTTCGGCAGCTAACCCATATGGATCAGAAAAGCTGCTTGCCAAGTCCAAACTCCACTTTTACAAGCACATCTGGAGCAGAATCACCATATTAATTGCCAGTTAATGTGTTTACACACAGCAAGGATTAATCCCTGAGAGAAGTTGGTTGACCTGGGTCACGCGGTCAGCGGGTGGGTTGTGTTTTCGGGAAGGAAAAGCAGTGGGGAGAGATGTCAAGCCAAATGTGTGGACAAAGGCACATCCATAAGCCGAATAATGCAGCTGAAAGCCATCTGTCATGTGGCTTTCCTGGTATTTTGACAGCATTTATGTCAATATTCTTCGATGGCTGCAAGCAGCTGAGCAGCAGTAAAAGTTCATGCAGGGATTTACAATCCTGTGATCACAGGACACGCTTTGTTGAACACACCTGCATTTTTTATTGTTTATTTTGGTTGTTTGGTCGCAGCAGGCAGGGTGGGGGCGGGCTTAAATGATTTAGGGGCCGCAGAGCTGGAACATGTCAAGGGTGACAGATTTATATCGCGTCAGAGCTGCTGTTGAGGTGTTTTCAGGGGAACCACAGTTTCTAGCATGTAGGTGTGTACCTCTTTTAATCTGTGAAGTAGACACTCGACAAAACTCTAAAATGAAGTTGCCTCGGATAAAGCTACACTCTGGTAAAGCCACCAACTGAACTGGCCACTAAAAAGGGAGTAGATCTAATGAAAAGAAGTTCTCCAAACTAAACAACAAAACATTTTTCAGACTGCCAGCCCAAATCTGTTTTTGGCATATCCAGATTGTATCCAGATTGATTTTAGAAAGCCTAGACAGACATGAAATGTGAATTTTGCAAATTAGATCCAAGCCACATTTGGACGGTTTGAAATGCAATTCCAGTCAGATTTCCACAGACACGACTCAGTCTGGACACTCAAATCAGATTTCAAAGTGTCTTTTGCATCACTCGCAACATGACACCCGACATCAATTCCAGAGTGATGGGAGTGCATCAGCACAGCTGAGCAGAATCCATGCTGCTACTGGCAGACCATGAACACAGATTAAGTTAATCAAAGTGTTCTGAAAGGTCAACAATGAACTTCAATGCTCAACCCAATACATGTTTCCTGATATGATGCCCTGGTCATCAGGAAAACATCATCTGCTTTCTGATCGCAGGCACAAAAAAACGGTTTAAGTTAAAGAAAGATTATAGTCATGGATAAAAGAAAGCAATGCTTGGCTTTGATAAGCAGGACATAAGCATCCTCTCACAGTTTCAGAGAAAAATGTAAACAGCCTGTATTGTCTCTAGCAACCTGAGGAAAGGCAACACAGCTAATTGCAGGAAGTGTTTTATCACACAGTGTGATCGCAAACACAGTCACTTAATTATTTCCATGACAGCGGCTGAAGTCACCAAAAGTGGAAGAATATGAAAGAAGCACAAAACAGGAACAATCAAAGAAAGGCATGGGAAGCTAAAGCTTTTCCTCTTTGGCACTCCAGGTTCTTTCGGCAGCCATCACACTCACATCTTGCAGCCTTTGAGCTCCTCTCTGCAAATTTTACAAGCTGTTTGGCATATGATTTTTCAAAATTGGTGTCCTTGACAAGTTGAAAGAGTATTTTAGGGTTTTTTCTTCTGTAAAATGTTAGTTTCTTCGAGGTTTAAAGGAGAAATCTGTGATATTTTTACTGTAATAGTCATAAAATAACCATATCTCATCAGAAATTAAGGAAAAATGCTAAGTTGAAATACTCGCTACTCTGACAACAATGCTACAGCCGCAGTGTCCCTGTTTGTAATATCCAATTAGGGGCCAGAATAACTGTTTTTGTTTGCCCGTTTCATGTTAATTCGAGTTCAAATTGATGCTGAATGTTTGCAAAATTAGTAAATAATATATCATATATCATATTTCTTAATATCATAGGAAATCATAAATTATCTTTTAGAAGGAGCAGGTGTTTTTAACGACAAAGTATAAGTCACTGAACTCCAACTCCAGAGTGTGTATTTTCAGAGCTGTGGGCTTTTGTTTTCACGATAACGTGCTTTGCTTTACATTGACAGACAATTTACAGTTATAAATGGCTGATCAACTTACAATGGAGGAGTCCTTGTTTCTTGTTATTGTCAAATTATGATGTTGCGCTCGTCTTGCACTCCTGCAGTGTTCCTGCAGCCTGCCTCAGCTTCCTCGAGTCTGGGGAAGAGGAGGTGGGGGGCAACAACTCTTCTGCAACCATAGATTTTATATCAAATAGGATTTCAGCCTATTTAATATCGTCTATGGCTTCAACTTGCTATTGGACTGCAATACACATTTTTGAACGTGCAATTGTTACTTCTTGCTTCTTTAAGTCCTTTTTAATGAAGTATATGTTATTTAGTGTATTTTATCATTATTTATCTGCAAAAAATATAGAAAGAAATGACATGTAAGTTGTAAACCTTGCCTCCTGTTGTGAAGGACGTTAGTGTGTACGTCAGTGCTCGCCCCATGGAGCCTACTACTGGCTGATAGCAGTGTCAGGCTGCACCTGAGCCTTCATCCCTCCCTCCACATCCTGGAGATAGCCCCGTGTCTCAGAGGGTTTGATTTAGAGGGACTCCTAATGAGAGATTTACTGTATGGAGATAATTATGGGGGAAGGCAACATCTCGCTCGGGCCCTAATGAGTAAGATAAGAGCTCTTCAGTGGTTTGTCAAGCAGCACCCTCCTCCTCCCGACCTGTCACAGTATGGGGCTTCTAGTGGTCACAGACAATCAGCTGGAAAAACACTATGGGCACGCCTATATGCATGACAAGTGCAGACACTTGGCGACACACATACCCACGCACATACATGCATGAGCGTGCGGCCCAAAGATCTCAAATCGATGCAGAAGGGACAAAAACAAAGCACGCCGCTCCCTGATATTTCTGCCATTTTATAAATCAGCCACCTGGCCGATTAAGGGGAAAATGAGTGAACAGAATCAGAAACGCGTGGTCTTGTTTATTGCTTTAGAGAGTAAGCTGGCGAGGAGGCAGCCATTGTGTGATGATGAGAGTGGCGCCTCTGGAGACGGGCGTTCACACACTGGCAAAGGAGCTAATACAGACTTTCATTAGGATGCACACTTCAACACACTGTCATAGTATTTACAGTCTCACACTGGGGAAACAAATAAACTGCGTGATTAACAAGTTTTCCTGATGCCTGGCGCTTCGCTGTGCGCGCATTGGAGTGCCACCTCACCGACTTAATGATTCTTAATGGTTTCTTAATGACTTCTTAATGACTTCATCAGGAAGATCCTGCAACAGCACATTCTGACAAGCGGGAGCCTCCCCTTGAGACCCAGGATCACACCACAGTGCTAACCCCTCTTCAGTTTTCTGCTCAAATAACACACGCTTTAAATCTGCTTATCTGAGACAGCATCTCCGACTTGGATGACATGAGCATTTGATCCATGGTTAACTATGGGGATATGTGATGTAATGTGATGTGAAAGCATGCAAGCCGACGTGTGGAAATGCACTAAAAGGCGAATAGGGATGTCCACCTAGGTTGTGGGCAAATGCAGTCACATCAAACTAATCTCAGAACATTGGAGTGACATCTAGTGTTGTGTAACCAGAATTAAACTGCATTGTGTGAGGGTATCTGGGAAAGCCATTTGGTAGCATTCAGTGCAAAGCTGTGACTGTGATGCAAGACTGGGGGAAGAGGTGGGAAAACAAAACAAACAGGTCTGAAGAGGCCGGTAATTGTAGAATTTCATTACAGCAGGACGGACAAAAAGATGACACTCCAAACTGCAGTGAGAGAAACCAGCGACGTGTTGTCGAGCTGAGAACAAACTGCGGTCAGCGGCGAAAAATCCTCCAAGCA
Source organism: Lutjanus argentimaculatus (assembly GCA_034769285.1). Taxonomy (NCBI): domain Eukaryota; kingdom Metazoa; phylum Chordata; class Actinopteri; order Lutjaniformes; family Lutjanidae; genus Lutjanus; species Lutjanus argentimaculatus. The sequence goes on along the minus strand of JAWZSL010000030.1, from coordinate 4,105,861 downwards.
TTTAATGACATAGAATTTTCTGGGTCACCTCAATGTCACTGAGCAACAAATAGTTTGGAGTGTGAAGTACACTCTTAGAAACGAGGCTCCGAAAAGGTTCTTCCTGAAGGGCTGAGGTTCTAGCTAGAACCATTAACTTCTCAAGAACCCTTTTTTGAAGAAAGGGTCTATCAAGGGTTCTTTGTAAGACTGAAGGGTCCGTTAAGAACCCTTTTCATCCAGACGACCCTTTCTGGAAGAAAGATTCAAAGATTGCTGAAATCCTTAAAGAAAGAAAAGGTTCTTCATACTATAGAGGGGTTCTCAACAAAACCCCCTGGATGGGTTCTGGCTAAAACACTTGGAATACAAAAACGTTCTCAGGAGAACTCCTTAGATAAAACCCTGAGAATATAAAAAGGTTCCTGATAGAACCCCTGATGTATTCTAGATAAAACACTTAGAATCTAAAAATGTTCCTGGTAAAGACCCTTGTGTGTTCTAGATGAAACTGTTGTAATATAGAATGGGTTTGTGTTAGCACCCTTAGAAGATGGAATGGTTCTCAATAGAACCCCCAGAGAGGGCTCTGTGTGGAACCATTACAGTGTAGAGTGGTTCTCTATAGAACCTCTCACAGGCAGCTCTAGGTGAAACCTTTCAAAGATGGTTCTAGGTATAACCCTTTATTTTGGGTTCAAGATAAAACCCTTGGAATCTAAAAAGGTTCTCAGTAGAACACCCTCGGTGGGTTCATTTTAGCACCTTAAGAGGGTGGAATGGTTCTGAATAGAATCCCCAGAGAGGGTTCTGGGTGGAACCATTACACCATAGAAGGGTTCTAACCTCTCATATGAAGTTCTGGATGAAACCTTTCACACATTGTTCTAGGTATAGTCCTTTATGTTGGGTTCTAGGTAGAAGGTTCTACAAGGAACCAAAAAGGGTTCTCTTTTAGGGACAAGCCCATAGGAAGAACCCTTTACGGTTCTAGTTAGGGCCTCTATTTCTGAGAGTGTACTGTGGACCATCATAGCCTGCCATGTCACTCTCAGCCGGTAAATAATAGTTAAGCCTGCAAATTATCGTTGTATCTCGATGAGTTGAAAGCTCAGGGCTCTTTTCATCTAGACCATGTTCAACAGGATTAAAAGAGAAGTTTGCCTTTCTTTGAACAAATTCTTAATTATTTTGATAAAACAAAATTTAATTAGCCAACAAGCCAATTACGATCGTCAGTGTCCTTAGAAAACAGCTGAGAATTCAAAAGGACATGAATTCTAAAAGTGAACTAAAAGTTATTCAAAGTGCAAAGAAAATCAAGTAAACCCAAATCCCTGAAAACATAAGGGTCACAAGGCTGTGTTCTCACACACACACACACACACACACACACAAACACGCACATACACATTTAACAACTGGTTAACAAATTGTATTAGCAGAGAAGCGTGACTGCATGGCAAATTACACCTGTCCTGATGGATGTCCTCTTTACGGGCTGTGGAAGCAGGCTGCGGGGCCGTGGAGAGAGGACGAGGCTTCAACCAAACACTCAAAAAATGATGCATAGCCGGCCATGTGTCACCGCTTGGCAGAGGCGGGTGGGAGGGGTGCGTCGCCCAGATACCAGTGCCCAAAACACAGAGAGACACGTGCTCCATTTAATCCATGGCAGTCAGGAGGAAAGGTGATTCAATTCCATCAAAACATTTAATGTATAAATATTATTTTAAGGCCTTTAAGGCAGTTATTGTTCATGCTTTTCTTTTCTCTGCTCAGATGTGCTACTCTAGGATATTTCTAGGACATTGTTTGTAATTCCTTAATTATTTCCTGAAAAATGTCCTGGAAAGAAACTGTAATTTGGTAGTAATTATAGGTTAAATACTGGAGAGAAAGTGAAAAATTGCTACTCTTACAATTAGTTACTCTGAATGCAAAAATGTGAAACTGGTCTACAGGGTAGCATGCACATTATACACAGAGGGTAAAGTTTTAAGAATGTGAGTGAATGATTAGTTATTATTATCATTATCATATTTACTTGGGTTTGACTATAAAGTGTTGTACAAACTCAAGATCATAACTAAAATAGCTGAGAATGTGAATCTCTTTTTTGCCCACAATTAAATCAAATAATATTTCTATTTGCTTGCAAGAAAGTTTGTAACCGTTTGGGTTTTTGGCCCTTATGTCCAGATTTCCAGCACATATCTTTTTATGATTATGTTCTGAGTTTTGATACTAAAATTCACATCATGCAGAACATTTAATGTTACAGTGTGTCAGTGAACTACAGCGGTGGGCTTCACCCTGAGACCCCTTTTGTTTTTTAGCCTATATTTCTCTTCCTTTGTGGTGAATCTTCACAATGAAATTATACAGCATTAGCTACTGACAGGATCATACGGAAGCCGAAAGCAGCTTTGCAATTATATTTTAATTGCCGTTATCACAATCCCAAGGTAATTATTTTATCTTGAGAAAATAAAGCCTGTTTTCTTATGACAGCAGGTTAATTTATCTTGTCTCAATTTCTTGAGATGATTAATTAAGATAATTAATTAAGAAATTATCTTCAATTCTATAATGTATCACAAGAAAACAACTATTATTTTGCCAAGATCACCAACACATTCTCATCGCATATCGTCACATACCGATGATGTGTTACCGCTTATCGACATCTGATACTGAAGCGCGAGGTACCCTTTAGCAAGCCTATTTATCATGTGACTTATTCTGTGAAATTGGTCGCGGTTTTGTTTGTTTTAGGCAACAAAACTACTTGGTTAGGTTTATGATAAGACCATAAGACCATGTGTAGTGTTACAGTAACTACGTTACATTATGTATGTCACGTGACATCACTGAAGCAACTCGCAACAAGAAAATCATGTGACAGGCATAACATTATGTGCTTAACAACTTTTTAATAACTTTCTGGTGTCACGCGGAATTCAAACCCCGTTCTGCTGGGTAAAAGTCCTGTGTTTCTTTGAGGCATCCGTCCACCTCACCTTCTCCATGTATGGACTCCCTCGCTCTCTATGCTATGTCACCAGCCCAGGACGTCTCATAAAGCCACGAAAGGGTGCACACTGAAGTCACCTGAGAAGCCTGGTGTATCACTTTAGGCCGTGAACAGATACTGTCCCCGTCTGTATGAGTCGCAGAGGGGCAGTGACAAATTGTTGGTATGTGACGAGTTTGGAATTAGACTGGGCTAACATCACAGGATAATTATGGACACTTTGTGTCTGGTTCATTTGATCAGACCTAATTTCAGCCCTCAAGATTCAGTTTTCTCTTTGTTTTGATAGTAGCCAAAGATGAGAGGTCAACCAACTCCCACCTCTCTGCTTCAGTCAGCAGCTGAGAGCCAAAGTAAATATACAGTAAGTAATATACAATATAATATTAATATAATAATAATATAAGTAATCAGAGAAAACAACCTTTTGTTTTCCTGTGATAATGATTGATTATCTCATTGTCTCAAAGTAACAAAGCTCATCTTTTCAATGTAGCAAAACAATTAAAACTTTATCTCAAGCTAACACCATTAAAACAAATAATTGCAAGTGCCTGGCCTCTATAAATGTGATGGTTATGAGGCAAGATCTGAAGACAATATATGATATAATTCCTAAATCATAATATTTATTAATCTATTGTTTAACGCTGTATGCAGGAAAGGCTTGAGTTTAGCTGCTCTTGTTAAGACATTAAAATGTTAAAAACGCACCGAGAGGTTTAGCATATATGCTAAATGAAAAGGTTTATATTCCTCACATTAAGGTATTAAAATAGATAGTTTAGTTGTTGGTATTGAAATTCAGCCATTGGATTGGCACAGGTTAACAAAAGTAATACCCAGCCATACTGTAGATGTGAAGTTATAAATCTATTTTAATCTCATTTCCAAACAGATTTCTGGAAGTTTATCCTCAAACATTGGAAAAATGCTGATCCAAACTACATAAATCAAGGTCCAACATTAAATTTAGGATGGAGAATCAGCTGGTAAATAAACCCGAATGGGCACAGTAGGTATCAACGTGAGGGAAAAAATTAAAAATACATGATCCCTGCAACATGCAACAAGCCACTGTTAGGTGGTATAGACGGTGCCTTTGCTGTCCTCTGTATATCTCCACACTGTGTCAGACTCATGTGATGTGACCTTCCTCTGGAGGCCCGCAAAACACATCCTGTATCAATTAGACCACCGGGGAGTTTGTCTGGCTGCGGAGATCACAGAGAAGCAGCCCATGACGTGTCTTCACTGTGAAGATCGACCACTTCCTCTGAAGCATCCAAACAGCATTTTGAGAGAGAAAAGAGGCAGCGATAGAAACAGTGGGGGGATTTACTGCCGGTGGGATTTACTCCTTGTTCCAATTTGCAAAGGGGATTACTCATTTTTTCATCATTCCTTTATTTATTTATTCTCTTTCCAAATTCATTTCTAATTCACCTGAAGGAAAACAAAATATCAAGCCAAATGCATAAATACTGTCAGAGTGAATAGATAATGACAGCAGGTCAAGTTGTGAGTGAGTCACGTCTTCGCTCCTGGAAGAAAGTGATTACTGTAACACAGCGCTGACAATCACGACCAAGATAATTCCATTTCTCACATGGAGCTCAAATTGTATTATGTCACATTGTATTTCGCATATGCTATCAAAAACTGGATTTAGATATGCAAACTATCCGGGGAAAAAAGTGAAACTGTAAAGGAAGAAGGAGAAAGAAAACACGCAGCCACAGGGTTGGCATCCAGGCGTGTCACTTTGTCATGCTGTATGGTTTCTGAGAGAGCTTGATGGTTTCTAAGGGAGGGGAGAAAAAGTGTCGCAAAGGCGTGCTCTTCTCCAAGATGAACAGATGGCAGAGTCTAAGTGTGGAGATTTGTTTTATATCTCCATCCCATGTCGTGGCGCAGTGGATGTGGGCTTCCGCTTTCTTTTTCTTTTCCTTCTTCAAACGTTATCTTACAGGATAACGGATACACGCAATGTTTAAGCTAATGAGGAGTGGGTGTTGCTTTGTCTTCCTCTTTATTTCTTCCCCTCTCTCCCACTGACACATCCTCTTGCTTTCCATTCTCCCTCAAACCCACGCTTGGAGCGGAAACCTATATGCCAAACAATTATGAAACACAATTTGGAGTGCTGCTTGCAGCCTGGGTGGCCGTCTAAAAACATAGCTGACTGGAGAGTTCCCGGCAGCTACTGACGTGCAGCAACAGCAGTCAAAAGAGCATAATGCTCACAGAGCTGGAGATGATATCAGGTCAGTGCACCGCTGCTTCTTGAGCAAAGTGTTGGTGACGACGGTGATGCTGTTTTAGCCAGTGGAGACTGGGCTGGATGATGGTGGCTGGAGCTTGTATGGTTTGGAGCATTTTTCTCATGTCAACTCAGCTATATATTTAATGTATTTTTATAATGTGTCATGTGACACGTTAAATGTCAGAGTATTAACCCTAATAGGAAGCTAAGTATAGCTTAGTCCCCGTAAAACAGACAGACTGACAGGTTAGACTGAAAAAGCTGACAATGTGGAGCTGAGCCTGACAAGAGTCTGAAGGCCTTTTCACACCAGATATCTTTGTTTTTTCATGCTAATAATGAATGAAGTTTCACTTCTGATATGAACATATCTGACCAATCAAACTCTGTGCTGTTGATGATGTCATATTCAAAACATTCAAAAATGACTCAAACCGATTAATGTATTATTAAAATGTTCATCTTTGTTTAAATCCATATTCTGATCCTCATCCTGTTGGAGTATGCATAAACCCAAATCGCACCATGCACAGCTGGAACTGTTAACAAATCACTTAACACATCCCACCTACATTAAGCTGATGCTCGGGGTCAATCGGCAGAACTAACTCCAGTGCTTCTTAGTTCAGTTTAGTTCTTTGTGCATGTAATAAAAATAAAAGAGAAAAAATATACAACATAAAAAATGCACAGGTGGAATGAAAAATCCCCTGAGGGCTTGTAAAAGAAACCCACCTGAAATCAAACTAAAGACAGCTACACTGCCACAGTTTTACAAACACAGAAGGGTATTTAAAAAATCTAAAAGAAAGGACAGAATCCAATTTCCACGAAAAAATACCAGCAATAAAAAGAACTTGGTGCCATCCTGAAACACATCCAGAAGTGCCTGTGGTACAGTTTCAGCTCCTTGACCCAAGCAGCAAAACTCACCAAGTTCTCCTCTCTTTCTCAAAATTGGGTTAGACAAACCCAGGTATGTTGTTTTTTTTCTTTTACGACTCAAAAGATAGACTCCTCATTGCCGCTGCCTGAAGCATCCGTGATTCTTGGGACGGTGCATAGATTTACTCTCTGGTGGAATGCGGATATTTGTTTTGGACTTTGTGTGAAAAGACCTTAAGGCTCTGTCCAAACTGCAGACAAATCAGATCTTTAAGACAGACTTCTGCACTGCTATTTGCAAGTGATCAGATCAGATTTGTATGTCCAGACATCACCAGCCTACAATATCTGGATAGGTTGCTGTGGTAATGATGTAGGCATCAGTAACTACAAATGTTGGTGATGTGGAAGCATGAGAAAATCCAGGTTTGCATATACAGAAATCTCCCCCAAAAGTGTCAGGGAACAACAATCCATGGACAGATGCTGTAATAGATTGTTTTCCTCCGAAAAACTCTGCTAGTAGCAACATGGATTCTGGTCAGTTGTTCTGATGCACTCCCGTCATTCTGGATTTCGTTTTTAATGTTGCGAGCGATGCAAAATTCACTTTGAAATCCCATTTGAATGGTCAGAGTGTCCAGACCTATCTGTAGAAATCTGATTGTGTTTTTTTTTTTTTTTTGGCTGTCTAAACCTTCAAAAATCAATCTGGAAACAACCTGGGTATGACAATAAAACAGATCTGTGCTGGCAGTCTGACGAAGGCCAGATTCTTTTGATTTAGGAAACAACATGTCCTTCCTTTTTAGAGCCCTCTAACAATTTGGTTTTCTAGCATGTAATGCACATGGAGCAAAGCTACACCTTAATCGAGTAATTACTTGATTAAAAAAAAAAAAGAAATAAAACCTCAATTACTCAAGTAACCTGTTGGAAAACATCTACAGTCTCACAGTCTAACTATAAGACACACAGGTAAGACACCTGACTCACTTACGATATTAAAAGAGCTTACACTTTTGACCTTTTGCTCTACTTTTAGGAATTTCTGCAAAACGATTAAAGGCAGTTCTCTTGTTCAGTCAGAGAAACACGGATTTTGAGTCACACACTGGAGGTGAACCTGAACAGCTTAATCAAAATAAGACCAGAACAAAAAGCACTGTTTACAACCACACTGACTCCCTTCTCTAGTGTCAACCTCATGTGCATTCACACAGAGAGTGTTTGGAGCAATTTAATCAAACTCAGAGTGTTGAATTCTTCAGTCCAGTTAATTTGGGAGGTGAGAATGTACTACTGAAATTCAAGCGTACCAATAATTATGGCAATTACATTCTCCTTCTAGGAAAACTCAAACTCAAACTCAAATTGACCAACACAAAGCTCCCCCAGTTCATCACGCTTGGAAAGACGAGTGTTTTTAGAGTAAACTGTAGACACTCCTATGCTCAGCTACAGTGACAGGAGACGTGATGCGTTTTGACTCCTCACCGGTCGCCACAATCTCCAACCTGGCAGGATGACAAAACACAATCCCTCAAATGTCCACATGACAAAATAATTACTTTTGAGTCCATGCAACTTTGGTTTAAGAGTTCTGTCTTGTTTTAAACTGGGCTTTGACAAGGTAAACCAACCAAAAAACAAACATATAATGAAGTAAACTTCTTTACTGTGGTTCTGACCAAAGCAGAAAGCCTCTAAGTTGGTCTCCGAAAAACCAAAACCTTCCAAATAAGCAGCGGAAGAAGCCAAATAAATTCCCAACATCCCTCAGCCTGGGAGACCAGCCCTTGCACCTGTGACCAGGTAAACTTTCCACACAGTCGTTAATGGACACGGCGGCTGTTGTTTACTGAAGACTCCCCACAGAGGAGACTAGCTGACCCATGTCTGCAACCAGTGAGTGGTACAAATGGCAAACATCTCTTGGAGTCATTATTTATGCAGGAATGCCCTTGGGAGTCTTTGCACTTGTTTACACAGTCACGGCACAGTCCATTCATGACGGCTCCGAGTAAATGAGCCGCTTGCTACCAATTTGTCCTGGACGACGAAGCTTTGGGGCTCTACTACCCACAGTTACCTTGGGGTGTGTGTGTGTGTTTGCGTGATTGTGTGTGTGTAGGGGTATGGAAAAGAGGTTAACGCAGCACTGCTGTGCTGTTGGGAACCGACCTGGAACTACGGACACAGAAGTCCCAAGGGTATTAGGAAGCACAGTGTCACATTTGGAAATAAATGAGAGAATGTTTTTTTTTTCAAGACGAATGCCGTGGACTTTCACCTTTGAAATGGGCTGTTTGTTTGCCCGAGGACGAGGACAGTGGTCAAAGTTAGTGAGCAACAACTCCCCCATAAAGCCCAACCCAAGACAAGAGTTTTATGGAGGTTGGACTCAAAGGCAAAACGACGACAAAGTGAGTTCAACGCGAGTTTCAGGGAACCACTGCAAGTTCTGTGTTTTAAAACTGCACTCAAAGTCTGTCTGTTTCAGTGCAGATCGCTACTCGTGTTTGTAGCCCAGAGATGGAAGAAGGAGACTGCAGGTATGAGTCTGCCACTGGATGCATGTTCAGGTGGCAAATGCAAATTTCAAAGTCCCCTTGTAGCTACAGGAAACAACAACCTCCAAGCTACCTATATACCAAAAATGGCAAATTAGCACATTGGTATGAACATAAGCAGGCTAGAAGCTGTTACCTTTTGTTTTAGCCATTCAGCCATTTTAACCATCCCCTTCAAATGTTATTGGAAAAGTTATTTATCAGCATTAACCCTGATAACAAGTCAGGTAAAGAAATATTTTTGTGGTTTTAAGGAATGTACTGGTGCAGCAACAAGTCTGGGACAAAATGACTTTGTTATAAAACAACAAACTGTTTGAGCAGACTTTAATAGCCACCTGGATCTTCACTGGGACACTCGTCTCAGCCAACCCAGATGCTTCAAGTACAGTACAGTAACCTTTGTAGTATCTATGTTGTTGCCACATTACGACTTGAAACCTCATGAACACGCTGAAGTCAGAAGAACAAACTTCCCAACTCGGGAAACGGGGCCATCCGAGGAGCATGTGAATGCAACGTGTTTGCTAGAATTATAATCAGTAAAATGCGCTTAAAATATCAAAGTAAAACAAGTCATTATGCAAGCGTTACTGTATATTATTGATTATTGTACATGTATTAGTAATACATTTACACAAAAGCAGCATTTTACTTTTGTACCTGGTTGATCTTATTTGCACATTTTTATATACAGTCAGGTCAAATAATTTTCTGTATAATATAACTAATATACAAGCTTAGTATGTAACTGCAAACTGTAACTCTAGCTGTCAGATATTGTATTGTTTATATTGTATTTATTGTCTTTTTCTCTATATATATTACTTTATAACCTTGTTAAGGACAGTGTTTTACAAATAAAGCTCATCATCATTATTAATATTATTATTAGTAGTAGTAGTAGTAGTCGGAGCAGTAGCAGTGATATTATTAAGTGTAGTTAAGTAAAAAGTACATTTCCCTCTGAAATGTAGTGGAGTAGAACAGAAAGACGCATAAATATGCAAATTCAGTTCAAGTATTTCATAGTTGCACATAAGTAGAGAAATTGAGTAAATGTACTTACTGGTTAATGAAGCAAGTAGGAGGCATATTGTACTGCTAACGTAATGTACAGTATGTCACAGTAATCAGGATCCTATCATTTAGAACAAAAGTGTCCACATTCTTTCTTATGGAGGGCCAAAAATAAATGTTGATGTTACGTAAAATTACATTATATTAAAATGTTTTATATTTTATAGAAGATTTACATTCTAAAATAAAATAAGATTTCAAACTAATGAAGCACTACTACTACATGTGCTCCTTCTTAAGCAAAAATTTGACAAGAAAGATACCTTTCTGACAGAAAGTGTGTGAGGAGAGTAAAAGCATGAGCTTGTCAAATGCAATGGCAGGTGAAATGCAGGCCGCAAATCGGGCGGCTCTGATTTAGAATAATTACAGCCTCTGAATCCTCATTGAGTTAATGAAAGGTGACATTACAAAGTGAACAACCTCTTATGACTGAAATCTCAGTATAAAACATCAAGTTTAGATTATTATGACTATTTCAGAGTTTCAGTGTCTTGTGTTTTTTTAAAAGCTCATATGTTCCTAATTCAAAGCTGCCATCAACTGGCAGCTTTTGGCATTTTTAGTGTCACTTCACCTCCACAGAATGAGGGTGTGGGTGCACTTCTCCTTGATGTCTCAATTTGTGTGCATTCTGCAGCATACGTGGTTGAAAAAAAAAGATCCAAAGAACCAACAGGAGAGGATTCAATAAAGCAGCAAAGTATTCAAGGCAAATGACTCCCCCTATAGTTCTCAGGTTTTCATCTCTAAAAAGGGAAGAAACGTGGCTCATGGAGAGGCAGAGCGACAGAGAGAGAAAAGGGGAAAAAGAAGCGATGGGATAATTTAACAAGCTTCCTCCTAAACCACTCCAAAACCTCCAGAGTTTAATTGCTGGGAGGCAACATTATCCCTAGCAACACTGTGTCTGTCTCTTGGCTGGGATTCGGTGGGTACCTGCTGTATCCACTCCCCACACAATACAGCGCCCACTGAGCCATATAATCCTCTCAGGCCCTCCTCTTCTGGAGAACCACATTCAATCCCGTTGTGACACGGGAAAATCTCCTCTTCTCCATTTTTTTGTCAGGGTACGTGCTTCAAATAAGCCCAATCAGTAGGCGCTGTTATGTGTGCACAATGCTACAGGGAGCCACAGAGAGAGGGAAAACAGAGAGGAAGAGTTAAATAAAAAGACGTTTGATTTGCTGCTGTGAAATTTGGGGCTACTTTCCATTCCTCTGCGGAGCTCCCTGGAGCAGCCATATTTCTGTTTATGTTTAAATGTGAATCAGTCAGATGGGCTGTTGGGTTCCTGCTGAATCATCCTACCCTCCCATCAGTAAAGCACGGGTTACTTTTGAACCGTCTGCCTTGTAGGAGAAAACAAGAAACTAATGCCACTTTCTTCCTGACTCCTCTTTCAAGTTGCCCTTGAAAAGAAAATTACAACAACCGGCTTTGATGCAAGTCTGACATGCTTCGAGATATTCTCAGTAAGTGCACACACATACTATATTATCATTCCAATGAGTCTGCTCCTGATGTCTTTTAACCGGCCGCATATAGCACGAGCTGACAAGAAGAAAGCATTTTCAACAGCGTGCAGAGGGACGCGGAAACAGCGGCTCATTACACAAAATGGCAAAAGAAGAAAAATGGTATTTCCTTTGTTGTCCAGTGGTTTGTAACTAAAGTCAATATGGCATTTAGAGACCTGCTGAGACATCTTTTAATTAGAGGATGAGCTAAATAATGAGAAAGTACAGGAGCAGTGTAGTGAGAAAGATTTCTATGTTTTATTAATTTTACTTTTAGGTCATCTCAGTCCTAGCAAATTAGTTTCTTTACTTCTTATACTTACTTCTCTGAGCAAAATTTAAAAAAAAATTCTTTCTCTTGTGTGAGAAAAAAAAGAACAATCTGCATCTCTGAACAGTGTTTTTTCATTTTATTTTTCATTATTAGATGCTAAATTTTGAGAGCACAAACTGTTGTGTTAGTGATTTTTCCACTTATTTTTGTTTCTGGTCAGTAAGGTCTATTGAATATTTTTTGGCATGGTGTTATACACTAATCCTCTAAAAATACTGTGATTATAAAAAGGTTCAAATATTATAAAGGTTCAAAGTTATGCACTGTATTTTCTAAAACTCTTGTATGGAAGGTCATTTCTGCCAATAAAAAAAAAACTTTCTCCAAATAATGGCTTAGTATCATACAATAATGACTTAATATCGCAAAATAATAAGAATCTTTCTCCAAAATGACTTACTTCCTCAGGATAATGACCGAGTATCACAAAACAAAGACTTAATACCTCAAAATAATGACTTAATATTTCAGAATGTTTAACTTTCTCAAAATAACAAGTTACTATCTGAAAATAACAACTCAATATCTCAGAATAATGACTTTATATCTATATATATAACAATATAATGATAAACTCTCAAAATAATGAGTTAGTGTAGCTATCTCATTATTTTTAGATTCTAAATCATTAATTCAATAATAATAGAATAGAATAATTCTCATCAAGACTTTTTTTTCTCATTACATTGGCAAAAATGGGCTTCCGTACTTTCCATAATTTGGATTTTTCATAATCCTGAGCATTGGTTCCCAACCTGGAGTTAATTATTGGAATCCGTGTTTTCAAGGATGTCCAGCACCAGTACGAACGCTGCAATTTAAAAAAAGGTCTGTGTTCAGGAGGGGGCTCAGCCTTCCTTAGATACAAGTAGGGAAAGACTGGGAACCAATGATATAGAGGGTTGTATTGTAAGCTTTTTTGAAATATATACTGTATTGTTTATTTTCATGTCTTGTTAGTTTGTCTGATAAAGACTGATGATGAAATCTTGCCGTTTGAAGTTTTGGCCACTTTAATCCAGCGTGCAGATGCTCTCCATTTCCCCTCCATAGGCTCACAACAACACAATCATTTATATCACTATCCTTCAGCGATGTGCAGAATGTTTTGTGAGGGTGAGTCATCTTACCTGTGAGAGGTTGGAGGTAAGAGGTCGGAGGTGTCGGGAAGGAAGGAGAGAAATCACTTGTTGCTGATGCAGAGAGCGAAGTCCAGTGTCAACGCCACACTAAACCAATCAGTTTCTGGAGGAAAACAAAAAGCAGTATGTTGTTACTCAGTCCAGTTATTTTACACACCAGACGAGAGATTACTTTTTCAATTGCAATTAAAATTTAAGGTTAAACACTTCCCGTCATGTATGAATAATTCAATTTTACAAAAATTACACATCCTTATATCTCTCATGTCCTCTCCATTATTGTTCATTGACACACATCTTGTATTTCTAGACGATATATGTGGGATTGAGTCTAAATAAAATAATATAGAAACATGTCACCCTGCGCAGCAGTGTGGATTAATTTTAATAGTTTTTGAACAGTGGGGCTCTATGGCACAGAGGAAGAAGATCTCTCAGGCTTTGATACACACAAGTTAGTCGATGCTTTGACTGTTGGTTTTGGGCTTTTTATGGGATTTATCGACAATAAGAAAAATGAAGAATTTCACCAGACAGAAACTTTCCCTGTTAACTGATACATTACAAAGACAAAGAAGATAAAAAGCTTTGCAGCAGCAGAGAGGTTTCTAATGATGGGATATAATATCTGCACCAAGTTTGAAGCTGTTGTACTTTAATGTCGCTGCTCAAATTCATAAAATAATAATAAATTTAAAAAACGTGAAAATCTTTCACATCCAACACTGCAGTGAGAAATAAGATGGAGAGGTGGAAGGTTAGCTCATAATCCATAACAGATAGTTAAAGCTTGGCCACGCTGGCATCGAATCCTTATGAAAACTGTAACGGGCCTTGGCACCAGCACAGAATCCAACAAATCAAAACTGTGAGGCTTCCACTCATTAGCAGTCAGGCCATGAAGGTTGTTTCTGGAATTTTTTTTTTTTTGACAAAAATGTGGTCAGCTGCTCGGCTCCCACCTGCTGCTTTATTTTGCAGGGGTTTTCGTAGCATCATGGCGGTTGTGGCGTTAACGCAGAATGAGAGCAGTTTTAAAAATAAACACATTTGCCAACACAGTGAGCGATTCAAGTAACATTAGATTATATAAATTGTCAGTAATGAGGCACCGGGGACGGCATCTGTGATCCGCAGAGGTCGACCATAACATTCTGCTTCACTGCTGATAAAATGCATCCCGAGTGCGATTTAACTGCCTTAACATGAGCAGGTACATACGAAGAGACAAGCAAGAGGTCCGAGAGGGTGCTTGTTGTAGAGGTCACACACACAAAGCGTGCGCGCAACACAACAATGATACACAAACACTGCTGACAAGGGGAAAATATGAGGACTTCTGAAGCACTGTAAAATGTATGAAGAAACGGATGTGGGGGTCATTTTACTGAGCAGCACCATTAACATCGCTGCCCTTGTCTGAACCAGAGCTCAGATCAGTCACTCACACACACACATGCAAAACATGTAATGCGTGCACACCACACACACACACTGTGCAGTATTTTCTCCTCTTTTTACATTCCCCCCTCTTTTCGCCCTCAGAGAAGGAGAGGTCGACATTTTAACTGCAGCAGCGAGGAGATGGCTTCCTTTCACCTTGACGGGCATATAATGAACATTTTTCATTTTGAGCTTAGCTTCACTTACAGAGTCAGTCAGCTATTTTCTCTTTGAACCTTTTTTTCCCCTTTCTGACATTTCCCTCTGTGGTTTTGCCAGGATGATCTTCACAGTAAATTTGTGCCCCTTTTAAAGAAATAGGATACATTTCTGTTGATTTTTTTTTCAAAGCGCTCATTTCCATATAGGTCCCCGTATAACACAAACAGGCCTACGGTGCAGCATGAAACACAAACAATATGCTAATCACACCTGTTTCAATTATAGCCCCGGTATCCATGAAATCCATATCATTATTTACTTATTGTTTTGAATTTTGCCTCAGAAAAGAAAACTGCATTGCAACTGCATTGCACTTTAAAGGAATGTGACAAAGTAGTTGCATTCCTTTAACCTCGACCCAAAGCCTTAATTATTGGAAAGTAAATTAAAGAAAAGATATGTGAAACAACCACAGAGAAACATGAAACAACAACAAAGAGACAAAAATCATGAAAAATGTGCAAAATGACAACAATAGGACACAAAACTACCACAAAAAACACAAAACAAAAGAAACAGAACAATCAGAAAGCTACAACAAAGAGAAAACACACAAGCACAAAGAAACAAGAAATGAAAGCAATGAGATACAAACAAACAACCAAAACAGACACAAAATAACCATAAAAAATGTGAAAATGTGACACAAAACTGTTCTAAAAAGACACAAAACAATGAAGAAATACAAAATGACAAGAAAGAGACACAAAAATACCGCAAAGAGACACAGAATTGCAACAAAAAGACATAAGACAACAATTATGAAATGCAAAAAAAAACAATTTAAAAAAGCAAAATGACAAGAAAGACACACAAAATGACAACAAAGAATCACAAAACTACCCCAAAGAAACACAAAACCGCAAAGGAATGTAAATTGAAGACAGAGACACAAAACTACCACAAAGAGACACAAAATTCAAACAAAAAGACACAAAACAAAAAAACAAAAGAAATGCAAAATGACAAGAAAGAGACACAAATCAACTACAAAGAGATCCAAAACATTTGCATATTTGCGTTTACATTAATTTCCTTGCATGTTACATGTAACCTTCATTGTCATGTTGCCTGTCAGGTACAAAGGATCAAAGTGTGGCTGGTTGAGTTTAGTCGTGATGGTAACTTTCCCACGAATGGCAGAGAAACCAGTTCATTGTCAGTTTTTGGTCATTCTGAAATGTTTTGAATCATATGTTGTATATAGTTTTCATTGTATTGTACAAATATAGCAGGTAGCGCTGTTTTTTTGCCATCGCCATTTTTAATATTATTTTTTAAGAGTCTATTTTCTGTTGATGTGAAGCGCTTTGTGATTCTGTGAAAAGTGCTTCACAAATAAACATAGTATTGCTTTTGTTTTCCGCTTAAAGTTGGTTGTGATTGAGTACTTTTGTGTGCTGAGAATGTACATTATCATCAAATGATAAACAGAACTTTCATTTCCCGATATGTTAAAGTTTATAGCTTATTCTGTAATGCTTTGCCACGCTTGTCATCCTCTCATTCAAAGTGATGGATTAACTTTACTGGAGGAAACAGAGGGGGTGGCTAAAAGAAAAGTCAGAACTCACTTTATGCATCTTATAACCCAAGTTTACAAGAACAAATGATACAAGAGCAAACGCCTCTATATCTAACAGAACACGGAGGGACGGTTAATTATCCTTAAACTAATCCCTTGAACAAAATGTTAAATGCACAAATATAACAGAAAATGCAACGAAAAATCCTCTATCCAAAACCTTATATTCAAAAGGCTAGCAAAACAGGACCACATACACCACACACGCTCACACACTCACAAACACACTCATGCCCACATTTGCCCACACAGGGGGGGCTGGCAGGGTGCGTTCCAAGACAGCTGGTGAAAACCGGGTGTGCTCTGGCTGCGAGAAGGAGCAGATTCAGGTGACATCTGTGCCTCCTGTTGCAGCGCAATAGTAGAAACACTAAAAGTGAATTACAACATTAATGATAGTGCTCTGCAAGCTGTCGTTCCATATTACGCATCCATTATTCCTTGCATGGGTACTCAGAGGCATCGTGAAGGAATAGGGCCCCAGCACCACCTCTACAAAAAAGCCACCTCGCTGTGAAGAGGCGCAGTTGTTGAAAGGATTGTTGGTTTATAGAGTAACACCTTCCACCGCTATACCATGTCACCGTGTGGCACCGTGCTGACTGGATGACTGATTCTTTTTCTCTCCATTTCCATCCCTCACTTCATCTTTCAAGCAAGCAACCTCCCACCCCTGACCCCCCCCTCCTCCTCCTCCTCCCTGACCGCCGCCGCTATTTCAGACAACATTTGTTTGATCTTGCCGCCCTCTACAGCTGAATGAAATCAATCTGGGAGAGATGTCATGTGTGAGCAGAAATGATTGGCCACAAGAATAACATGTATTTGAGAACATGGAGCCGGTGCCCTCGGTCTCGCCGCCTGCGAGGCTGGACACACGCATGCCTGCATGTGCGCGCACGCAAAAACACAGTGCGGCGCGGCCGGCGCACGCCTGTCGGGCATCACACAGACATCTCCGAGCTGTCACCCATCCCCAGACTTTCAATAACTTCAAATCCCCCGAAAACCTGGAGAATAAAGGCAGAGTCGATCACTCATAGCTCCCTTCACTCTGCTCTCTCTTCAGGGAAATAACAGCCGAAGGAGAAAAACAAAGTCAGGATCCCATCCTCTCCCGCAGAAAAGCACTAGCATCCCCGGAGGACATGGGGAGAACACTTCTTTCATCATTCTGGTTAACACACAATAAAAAAAAGATTCATTTAAGATGTTGTGACTTGCACGCAGGTATAAACCAACTGTATGGGGGAATCAATGGTAATCAAAGGTGGGTTTTCTGAGAATAAAAAGCAAGATGAGAAAAGAGAAAAAACCCAAAAGAAGTGGGCGGTGGTGGCATCACTAACAGCAATGTGGCTTTCACGCCAGCCTACACATTTCTATAGGTGTCTCTGTGTGATTTGGATTCGTGCCATGCAGGATCGAATGGCGGGCGTTCCCTCCACAACGTCTCCCGAGAACATAAACAGATCGTCGGCACATCCAAACCGCAGCTCTGTGCCGCTGACTGGCTGTGATTTCTTCATTCAGGAGAGAGTGCCACAAAATGTGTCGTACTTGAAGTGTTTTACAATTACCAGCTGATTATATCAGCCGCATTAGCATATTAAAAGGAAGACTACTTGAACACAGAGATAATGACTGAGTGTTAAAAATAATTTCCCCACTCATTATCGACGACAGACACTGAGATCTGGGAAAGGAAATGTCGATAAATACCCGTAAACCTTTACTGTGTAAATAACAACAATTAGGGAGAAATTAGATCAGGCTGTGTTGGTGAAAAGGGAGATAATTCTAATTAAAAACTTGCAGATATCTGGGGAAGAAAGCATAAAGCTGTGCATCAATCTATCTAAGGGGGTGAATTATTATTCACTCATGTGTGAAAACTTTTGTGTTGTTTACAAGGTGTCACTAAACCAAATCACTATTCTTTTCTAATTCTAATATCAAGCGGCAGCATTGCTTCAAATTTCTATTCAGACAGCGCGGGGTTCCCGTTGCAGTAAAACAGTTGGATAAAATAACAGCAATATTTCATTAAAAAAGGACTTTGAAGTAACAAGATAACCAAAGCGTTCTCATCAAAACTCGTCACATACCAACAATATGTCAACACCCCTCAGTGTCTGATACTGAACCACAAGGAACCCTTTAGCTGCTGTAACTGACATGGCCAGAAAGCCTTTTTAACACGTCATTAACACTGTGAAACGGTAGTTTAACACAATCAGTGTTGTGAAACGGTTGCAGTATAGTTTGGTTTAGGCACAAAAACTACTTTGATATGTGTAGGCACAAAACAACCTGGGTTGGGTTTCAGATATGACCACGTTCAGGGGTTACAATAACTATGAGTAATCATTTATTCTATAAAATGTCCAAAAAAATTGTGAAAAATTGTGGCATCATAGAATCTCTTTCAACAACTCATTAACAAAAAGCATCAAATTCTTCCATTCAAGAAGCTGGAACCAGCAAATGTTTGACATTTTTGCTTGAAAAATGACTGAAATGATAGATTTGATAGATTAGAAATTAATTATTCTGAATTAATAGATTAACTAAATAGTCGACGACTAATTTTCTTTCGATCAACTAAATGACTAATCTTTGCAGCTCTAGTCCAAAGGCATTAATTAATTTCTGAAAACAGTAAAATTCCCAAACTACTATATCCCAGAATCAAATCAGGCTATTCCAACATGTTCTCATCCCAACTCATCACCTACTGACCATTTGTCACAGCACCTCGGCATCTGATACTGAAGCATGAAGTACATTTTAGCGGCTGTATCTAATGTTGCCAGAAAGCCTTTTTAACACATGATTAATGATGTGAAACAGTCGCAGTTCAATTAAGGCACAAGAACTACTCGGTTAGGTTTGGGATCAGACCATGTTTGAGACTACAATAGCTACAGTACATCACTGAAGTGACTCGCAAAACGAAAGTCCATGAGATTAATCAATTAATCATTGTCTATAAAAGGGATAAAAAATATGAAAAATGCTCATTACAATTTCCCAGAGCCCAAAAAGGCATCTCTTTCTCAAAGTCCAAAACCCAAAGACTCTTCATTTACTTTTATAAACTACAAAAAAAGTGGCAAAGCCTCACATTTAAGAAGGTGGAACCAGCAACTGTTTGACATTTTTGTTTGACAAATGACTGAAATTTAAAAAAAAGACTATATTAATTCTAAATTAATAGATTAAAATAGTTGGCAACCAAAATAGTTAGCAACTAACTTTCTTTTGATCGACTAATTGATTAATTGTTGCAGCTCTAGTCCAAAGGCAATTATTAGTTTCTGACTCTGGAAAAGTGGGAGAAAAAGTCAAACGGCAAAACTAATGTCACATGATGAAAGTCACGTAATGCACATGATGCTATGTGCCTTAGAACTTTTAATAACGTTTTGGTTTCACATGGATTTCCTCCCTCTTTTTATTACATCAACAGCCCGGGGCTTCTTATATTTCCGTGGAGGGGTTTACATTTACACTTGAAAATCCTGGTGTGTCGCTCGCAGCCCATTCACGTCTGTATTAGTCGCTGAGGGGTGGTGACAAATTGTCTGTACATGATGAATTGGGGTTGAAATAACCCTGTATATATGATGTATATAGTCCATAATCTCCCTGTTTGTTAGTTTCAACTTTTGATTGCTATTTGTCCCTCTATATGTGGTGAGTGCTTGATGTACCCTATTTCAATTCTATTGATTTGGACATAAAAAAGTACAGTTTTTTGACTTATGTATTTTCAGTCTGGACACGGATGATTTTTCAAGTTGTGCTGCTTTTAAAGCTGCCTCTTTTATACATGAGAAATGCTGCTAATTGGCATCCAACCAGGTCACCTTTCTGTGGTAGTTTGGCTGTGTGATGAGATTATTTAGAGACTAATTATCATTTCCATTATCGAGTGATCCGTTTTCATCGCTTGTTTTATCTGACCAACAGTTGCACATTGTCGTGCATTGTAAGTTAGAACAGTTTAATGACTGGCGTCGGCTGTTTAAAGGCCCAGGCAGTAATTTGTGTAAAATAAAAAGTATGGGGGCAGCTGTGGGTATAGAAATGGAGCTGATCACCTATTTATTGCAGGGTTTTGTTGCGCGATCCCCATTTTCTTCTGTCCATTTGTCAAAGTGTCCTTAGGCAAGACACTGAACCACAGGTTGCTCCCCAGCTACTGGGCATGTACTATGCAGAGCATTCCTAATTGCTGGTCCCACGCCCAGATAAAGGAAATCTGAAGTACGAAGCCTATGCCAAATCAAATATGTGGATCATAAAATATCTAATTCCCATGCCAATTTGGGTGGGGTCCGGTCTGCCAGCGGGACGCATATGTTCCACTGTGGCGACCCCTACAGGGAGAAGCTGAAAGACAAAGAAGACGATAAAGTAATCTACGGGTTATCTCAGTGGTTATCTGTCATTGAGATTCTGGCCTTTTGATGTAAAATACAGCAAAAGGAGAACGTTTCTTTGTCATTGCCTGTTTTGGCTTGAAAACAAGCCAAAAGCTTTCATCACTGGAATGTTGCTTGCTCATACAGGCGCTGCGTCCTCCATTGCTGAGCAGCTGTAAATGCGTGTGGACGTGAAGGAGACTGTGAATGTCATGAAATTCATCAGGCTGTGAGTTTTTTTGTTCAGAGTGGAGGCAAAGTGAGTTTTCACAGGCGGAAATCTCAGCACCGGGTCGAGAAATCATTAAGTTATTAACATTTATCAACAACTTTCACAGCCTCCCTGCAGATATGTGATGGCCATTTTGTGATTTTTGCCCCTTTGAAGTATTGTGATGCCTTCAAGTGCTGTGAAATTATTTAGTTTGACAACGGTAGGTAGATTTCTACCCACCTCTTTTTCCCTGAATTCCACCACCACCTGCACTGTTAATCAATACACACTTTTCTTGCCCTTTTCCTCCTTCGTACACATATCTCCCTGTCTGACCAAACTGGCAAATTTGTGCTCTTAATCAGCTTGCCAGCCTTGTCTCTTCACTGGAGGCTGGCGACACGCTTCCCTTCCCCCTTAATTCCCCGGCTCTCAACAGACAGGCGCACTGATTAACATGCACGCCCAGGTAGGAGCTCCCTCCAACACAACCCCGCTGCCCACCAGGTCCACACACCATTATCCCCGCTACTCAATAGCACCCATCTCAATGCACATCTGTCGAGCTGCCGCATCCCCGCTCCTTAATTAGCTTTACAACTTTCCCCCACTTCTGGATGGAAAATAAGGGATAAATTTGTGGCCGGTGCGCAGATAGAAAGAGGGAGGGAGAGCAGTGGAGGGAGGAGGACATATGCTGAATGCTGAGATGGAAGATGAAATAGAGTGTGTGTTTATGTGTGTGAGGGGGTGGCGGTGGCAGCGGACAAGATTCACATTAATTCCTCTCATGTCCTGGCCCCAGTATCACCAGGAAACCCCGTCCTCCTCGCCTCCACGCTGCCGTCTCTCCACCCGAGGGATACAGCCCTACCAGCATGTGCCTTATCTTATCAGTCTCCCTCTCACATCGATCCCCCTTTTGCGCTTTTTGGTTGCTCTTCATAGACGGCTTCAAAGCTGTCCTGACTGCCTTTTGATTCTCATCCCTCTCCTCCATCGACGCCCTCATCGTCGGTCCAGGTGACGGACAAGAAGGTGGCATTTCTCGCATTGGAGCTGGTGCTGTGGCTAATGCTAATCTGCCATGCTCTCCACTGCGCCGCGTTTGTCAGCAGCTCGAAAACAAACCAAAGAAATAGACAGTGAGAACGCACAGGCATCCAATTAATATGAAATTGTCTCCAGAAGTCAATAAGGTTTTAGTTCCACTTGAGTGTGTCTAAATGCGCAGAGTAAGGCTAATTATAATCCCATGGAGTATTTATACTATTTACGCTTTGCCCCTGTCATTACTACAAGCTGTAATCCTCCGACCCGTGTTGTCTGCATGTGTTGATGAGCCTTATGCCAGTTGCCAAAAATACTTAAGCTCGTTTCCCATTCCTGAAGGCTCCGGCAACTATTTCATGCACAAACAATGTGAAAATAATCACCGTTACTATGGCAATGAGCATCGAACAATATCATAATCAGCGCTGCCATCAAGAATGTAGTTTCAATCCAGAGGGGCAAAGGTTGCTGTGAAAAGAAGAACAATGAGCTATTTTAGTCAATCTGCTATTCTACATACATGGCAGCTTCATTAGAACTACCCACTGCGTGCATAACCTTCTGCAGGCCTCCTACCAACCGTCTCCAGTATTAGAAATACTAATCTCCTATGTGTATTTCACCCTCCATCCTTCCTTCCATCCAGCAATTATGCCCCCCGCCATCAAAAGCCATCAAAACAGTAATTTCACTTTTTCACAGGCAGGCTTTTCACATTTCCTTCCGTGAAAGGCCTGAATCATCCCCTTATCTCCATGGCTATTACACAGTGTGCATGAGAGTGAAAACAATGGGCTCGGCGTGATGAGATCATGGCACTTCATTTCTCCGAGGCCACTCCGGTAGACACAAAGACAATCCAGCGGCAGCAAGGAGGATGGGGACGGTGAGGGACGCAGGATTTCTCGGTCACTGAGCCCAGGGCTGTGAGGCAGGTTATCCCCAGTAATAAGAAAGAGTAGAAGAAGAGGAGGAGGGGAGGATGTAATGCTGGTGAAGGGTCTCACAGCCTCGGTGGAGGCTTTTGAGGCCCTGAAACCGAGGTCGGTGACTGGAACTCAAACTCTAGCCCTTTATTCCTGCTCCGACTCTCGGAGGACTGAGCGGTGCTGCTGCAGGAGGAGCAGTGGGTTGCTCGTGCAGTGGGTTGGTCGGTGTCTTGCAGAGACAGAGAGAGAAGCGGGGAGTGCTCCACTGAAGAGGATATGGCAGAGTGAAGTGACAGGCCCGTGGAGGGAGGAGGAGGTTGGAGTTGCAGGGAGAGACAGCTCACTAGTGACTAAACCGGCAGGTCTGAGATACAGAGTGTCTTCGCTCTCTCTGTTCGCTTTGCTTTCTTCTGCTGCAGCTATCTCAATTCTTCCTCGGAATTCTAGAGTTTATCCTAAAAGCCCTGTTTTCTTCATCAGCTTCTTCTAATACAACCCTTTAAAACAAAGAAATGTCTGCTTGAGACTCGTCATCACAGGCTGCATACATCAGGTTGTGACCAGTTTAATTTTCCCTCTTTTATCCCTTAAATGGTTTCTGTATCCTCAGGGGGGATTAAGTGGGTGTATTTATGATTTTATATGTTCTTGTTGAAAAATAATAAATACATTTTCACAAATGTGATAATCAGGCATTAAAGGTCTGTATTCTGGAGGATACATTGGCCAGATAAGGGTATGAAACAGGAACAATCACTCAAAGATACACTTATGTTTTGAGGCATATACTCTACAGATAATTAATAATATCGACATGTGAAAAATTGATTACTGTGTAGGCATATTTTTGCATTGTTACTGGCAACAATTTTCTTGCTTCCTCAGCTTCCATTGCCGATAGGATGTTGCCAGTGGGGCACCACAGGGAATATGGTAGTATAAAAACAGGAATAAGATATTTTGTTTATAAATGTTAATAGCTTGTTATATATTCAAAGATTAAGTTTGTGTCCAGTTATTTTCACTTTTTAGCTAATTAACTGTTTAAGTGTTTTAAAAGTAGGCACATTAAGTATTTTAAAAAGGGGGAAATGTTAAATTTATACCCTAATTGAGCAATATATCTTGGAAAATGTCGGTGTAAATTGTAAAATAAAGGTCACATTTTGAAAAAATCATGAAATATTATATTTGCCAAGATACATTAGAAAATACCAATTAATGTGTAGCATAAATATGCATTTTTTCTGCTTTCTTGTCCTGCTACTCATCTGACCCCTCAAATTTATTTATTTTAGGTTAGGTACCAGTTAAAATAATGCCGGTTCTTTCCCATGAGTGATATCTGTGTTTTCACAGGTTTGAATAAGGGATATTGTAATTATAACGGGGGAAAAATGTTTTCCTGTATATTAATTAATAACTGATTTAATGCATCATCCAGCAAACATGTCAAATGATACAAATCAATTCCAAATACGAATCAAATTGTGACCTATAGGCGCATTGTGGGATTGAACACTTTACTTTTGCATTGCTTCAGTGTGTGTAGGTGTGGGAGGGTTTTCCTCTGAAGCCTGAAAAAAAAAAAAAAAAAAAAAAAAAAAAAAAAAAAAAAAAAAACTGCCCCAAATACCAGTGAGCTGACCTGTCCTTTTTTATCTGCACACACTCATCTGTCCTCATCAAATAAACCATAAATAAATAATGTTTTACCACTTTTATTGTATCGTGTGTTCAAATCTTCTGAATGAGATTAATTATCATAGTCACACATTGACATGATTTATGATCAAGGTCGACCTGGGAATCATATGTGGGATTAATCAGATGAAGTATACTGATCTTATCAATCAATTATCAGCTATCTTATCAGTTCTGTATGCAATTATATACAAGTTTCATGTCTCTGCTAATTGATTCATTTGTAAATGGAGAGAAATACACAACATTGAAAACTGTAAAGCATAAATTTGAAAATGTAGGTGTAAAAATGTATAAAATATAAGCATGCAGAGTAATATACAAAATTTGTAGTTAAAAAGCTTAAAAACTTAGTCTGTTGTTGTTAGCCCTTTGTATGTTGTAAACTTCACACGTGATTCACTGACATATCTCCCAGCTTCCATTTTCATTACTGAGCTCTGTTTCTGTGTCTTTAACTCTGTATTTGTCTATCATGTGCAGCACTGTACTGCACACACACACACACACACACACACACACACACACACAGAGAGAGAGACACAAAACACACATGCACACACTTCCTCTCTATCTCTCACTCCATCTCTCTTCCTCTTTTTCTCATTGGAAAGGGGGAATCGGGTGGGGTGGAATGATCGTGTTAGGGGGTTCACAGAAGACTGACTGTTTATTATTGTCTTCGGCCCACTTAACTCTGACAGTAACAGAATGAGATGGGGAGAGAAGCGAGTGCCATTAATCACGGTGTCGGGAGGGCCTGAGCCGAGTGGAGACGCATCCATATCGCATGTGCCTGGGAGAGGAACACAAAGTGATTTTCAGGCCAGCCGGCCTCGTAGCGCCGCTGTGCAGCCTCCAAGTTCAGGCTGCTGGCGGATGAAGAGTGCAGGGGGAAGAAGTGGGCGGCTTTTCACACTCAATCTTCCTCAAATGTTTCTGACACATTGCACCTACAGCCACCCCCTGTTACCAGCAAACCTCAACAAGGATCAGCACTATTTAAAAAACCCAAAATGCCTCCTGCTGGAGTCGCACTGAGAGAAGGAAGTCAGTAACTGCTGCTTTTATTCTGAATTTATCATTGTAGCACAGTGCTAACATCAGATTAACTGGATTAGATTGGAGTGTAGGCAGGCTGAGCTGATGCATTTTTTAAACTGTGGCTAGTGGCAACGTTAGCATGCGCCCGTCTCTACCAAAAAGTGCATCGGCTCGCACGTCAACAACAGCCTCAGTCTGTCAGGCGTCAGTCTGTGCGAGCCGGCCCACCATAGCAGGGACGCTATGAAGCCTCGGCGCCGGTGCCACCCGGCTGATTGACAGCTGTGTCTCTTAAGTCTCCCCCTTCCATAGCAACACCAGCCGCACACCTTCCTCTGCTATCAGTGACACCCAGATGTGCTATAGCAGCTGTCTCCCAGATTATTCCTCCGCGTCTCCGAGCCGCCATCTACATAGACAGCCGTCTAAATATTTAATCGTGCCAGAAGGCGCTGCTGCATCGCACACTTTAGCCAGGGAAATACAGTATCTCAGTCTGAGAGGATCGACTGTGAGAGATGAAAGGCGAGGACGGAGGAAAAAGAGAGTAGGAGGTGAAAGGCTGGCGGGGTCACGACTGGGCCCGGCTGAGCTGAGTTACAGGTAAAAACTTAAGATGACAGTATATGCCACAATTGTTTGGACAAATGACAGCGGTGCAGGAGAAGATGACAGGCTGCGTTTTTGAATATACCCTAAGGACAACCTCGCCTGACATCAAATGTCTAACAAGGCAGACAAGACCATTCTGATTTCCTGCCGTACCTGCAGGGAGAGACACAGGCCCCCTTGAATGTGACATTGCTAACCATGATGCAAAAATTACATTGTGTGTATGTGGATGTCTGTCTGTCTGTCTCGCTCTTGAGTTGCTTTTGCATGTGCGTGTTCATCTGAGTGTGTCATCACTGACAGCTGATCAGAATACACACAGCGCCTGAGGTACTTTCTGTAATTTTGACTTTTTTTTCCCCTTTTTTTTTTTTTTTTAAGCCTTGGCTCAGTCCCAAGCAACAGATTGCTGCTGTCGCTGGAGTTGCGCCTCACAGATGGAGCAGCATCACTTCCTGAGGAGCCTGACAGGATCAATCCAGGAGCTCATTCGCTCGCAGTCAATTAAGCCATGTTAGTTTTGACAGGAGCCACGGGCAAAATAACAGCCGTCACTGTCTGGGAGGAAAATATTGTGACCAAACAAAAAAATGCACTTGTTTACTGGAGGGGGGACTGACTCTGCAGAGGAGAGGGCTGCCGGCTGCATCGAGCCGCAGCAGGAGCTCAGGCAGATATGACGGCTGAACCGCAGCAACAGTCAAAGAGTTTAATTTGTTTGAAAACATAAAACGCCCCGGGTGATTTAATGAAGTCCAAAATGAGGACTAATCATGACCTTCATCGATTCTGATGGCATATTCAGTCCATCTGTCCGACGCAGGCCTCTGCTTTTCTCGCCCAGCCAAGATTTTCCCTCTGTATCCTGCATTTTCATTCTTACGCATGTGATATAGGTCATTCGAGTTGCTCATAAAAATGCTCCTAAAAGGCCTCCTCTGATTCCTTAATAAAGCAAATTATTCTGAAGTGAATAATACAATACAGGAAAATGAAACAACCCAGAAATCTCTGTGTACCACCCACTGAGAGAGGAGTTGGAGCTGGTCTCTTTGAACCTATTGGAAGGAGAGTGAAACTCTTTGATTAGGACATGTAGGTAGGTAGCTGTGGGCGATGGACTGAAAACACTTGGCATCTGCTTGCAAGTCTCCACACACCCGAGGTGAGGGACACACACACCAGCACACACACACTTTTCCCTGGCTGAGCTCGGCTTTACCCTGGGCATCATTACAGACACTACACATTCCTCCTTTGAAGGGTTATCAAGGCTCCTCATTAAAGATGTCCCTGGCTTTCTTAGTGATGTGGGCCTCACAGGGCGTAATATACCCCCTTTAATTAGTTTGCAAACTCATTAGTGTGTGCCGGGCAATTAAATGTCCTTCCTTCGGAATAGTTTACAACAGGACAAAGGGATCCCAGGGGCTGTCAAGGAAGTAGGGCTCATAGCTGAGACAACTGTCCCTTCTGCACGGGACCGTTATTGGGGAGTCGCGGTCCCTCTATCAGCCCGTGTCCACTCTGCTGCGCTGAGGGACAAGCTGCTTCTCCTGTCCATTTATGGGTTCGGTGTACTGACAATACAAACAACAACAATACTACTCCTTTCCTTCACTGTGTGGAAGTGCGAACTAGCACCGACAAAAGCACCTCAAACATTGTTGTGTGTACTACACAAAAGAGCCAGAAGGATAGTAAATAATGTAGGATATCGTGAACACACTAACACACTGTTTTAAAGTCATAGTATGCAATATTTTCCTAAAAAAAAAAAAAAAAAAAAACACACTACATAAACATAATCCCTTCTAATTATCATTTATGACCCACTAGAAGTGTGTGGTGGTGTCTGTATCTGCAGAGACCCTGCAACCCTCTGCCTGTATTTCCTTATTTTCTCATAAATTTCTGTGCTCAGGACATTTTGGACCAACCCAAAATAACCATATTTCATGTCTTGGCATCGTTTACGAACAGTTTGGACAAATCCTGCTGATTCCTGATACGTTTAAAGACACATGTTTTGAAGTTCAAGGACTGCACAAATAATGTACAAAACAAAAAACTAATGTACTTTGTGGTCAGTGTTAATTTTGCAAGCATATTTTAATTTAGTTTTAGTCGTAGCTTTTTGACCAAAATGCCATTTAATTTCAGTTTTCGCAGTATTTTAGCCTTCTAACCTAAAATGTAATGTAATGCATTATTTAAATGTTTCTGGCAGGGTAACATTTTAACATAACCATCATCAATAAATGGAAAATTGAATAGTAAGTATTAGTCCTAAGTATTAGTAATGCTATAATGTGTTAGTTTATAATGAGTTTGTATGATATGAACTAATAAATATATTTTGTATCATATCTGATAGAAAACAATAACAATTACATTCTGATTGTTGCACACATAACAAAAGCATCTCAAACAATGTCATTTTATTGTTTGTTAACAGTGAAATAACTATTAACAACAAAACAAAACAACAAAACCAAAGTTTAATTAATTAATGTTCCATTTATTAAACACCATGGTTATTATGAAGTGTTATCCCAAACTCATACTATTCACATTAACTGTTCTGCATTTCTTGAAACATACATTCTTCTTTTTGTTTCATATGTATGAGGGCAAATTGCTAATCTGTGGTTAATCTGTGGTTTTGTAGGGTCAAATGTTTATATGTTATGTATTATAGACCTGCCCTGCACAATGCCCAGTTATTATTCTATGAAAAATTGCCAAACTATAAACCATATAAGTCATTTACATGACACCATTTTTTTTTTATTATTATTCATACATTGTTCACTACAGGCCCTATGTCAGTTGTAGCAGATACTGGGAAATGGTTTGCATCGTCTCAGTTGTTGACATGTTTGCTTGTCTGCTGCATAAAGAAAGCTGTGTGTCATGTCTCATAAGTGAACTCGCTGTGAACTCTCATTGTGAGTTATATACTCTATGTGTATATAACATATTTCTGTATACATACAGCATACTCCAAAAGAGAGCCATAAGAACTGTGAACAAAACTACTTCTAGAGAATCACCAAACTCATATGTCAGATTAAAGGCTCTAAATGTTTAAAAGCTTTGGTTGATTTTAAAGAAGTTCAAGTTATGTACATAGAAAAATGTCTGTTATTATTAGCATCTGAGAGAGAGTAGGCCAAAGCGAGATGCATGGTTAAAAGGGAAGGCATAAGCTGTAGCTTCAGCCCACACCTTTTTTGGACTATTTATGTTATTTATTGAGAATGTGTTATATAAGTTTACTGGTTATTTTTGTTTTGTTTTCCTCTTACTTATAGGCAATATATATTTTGTATTTTTAACATGTCTGAAATAAACATGCTCGTCTATATATACACGCCCCCATATGTAACTCAAGTTCTATGAATTCTGGACGACGTTATATAATATCTGAACTTCTACAACTGTGCCGAACAAAAACTCTTCACACACAAATGCAGTTGAGTTGATTTCTGTAGTTTGATGTTTTTGTCCCAGATTAGTATGAACATTACTCCACACACCTGCAACGTAACAGGTTTTTAGACCAGGGGCAGAATATTGATACTACAATAAGGTGACTATACATATATTTTAAATGTTATTTTGTTATTACATCTTCAGGTCACCATATTCCAGGACTGTAGATTGTACTAAAGCTTTATTTTTATCATTGCATCCAAATGACCCAGATAGTAATAGTGTTATTAATATTATTTCTTTGTAGCACCTCTTGTGCAGAGATTCAGCCTAGATTCCCTCAGAAAAGAAGAGGCAACACAATTAAGAAAATAAAGAATAAGAATGTACTAAGAGTAATTTTCAAATACTAAAAGTAATGAAAATAAAATATGTAATAAAGGGAAAACAGTATAAATTATAGGTAGCATGAAAATGAAGGCCGAGGAGGTGCTTCAATGTGAAAGGCACAATAAAAAGCTGGACTCTATTTTAAAGATGGTAAAATGCATTCATTTTTTTTTATATAGATTTGTATTTGGTTTACCATCTGAAGTTCACAGCTCTGTGCTCTCTCTGATACTGGCCCCAGAGGAGCCCAAGGCAGATTCCGATGCACTGCGACTCTCTATAAATCCAGCCAGCATGAAATCTCAAGGAGCTAACGTTGAGGAGAGAGCCAATCTGCCTGTTTACACCATCTCATCTTACACAGAAGCCTTGGCGCCTGCCCCGCAGAACCCCCCCCCAACATGTTTGCAGAAGTGTTCATGCTGAACAAAGTGATTGTATCATCTGGGCCTACTCTTCCATTTGTGTTGCTGCTTCTCCTGAAACCCGTTTCAAGCTGTGTCGCCCCCAACTCAGGCGAAGTTTGAAAAATGGAAGAAGGGAACCATGCAAAGTGGACATATTCTCCAGCCTGCCGTAAAATAACCGGGGGATGGACCATTAGCCATTTGCTGCTACCGACCGAGTTGCAGATCTCGCATCTGCACAAACAGAAGGTCACAAAAAACTTAACAAAAGAACAGCACAAGGAAGAAATAATGTTAAGGACAAACAAAAAGAGAAAAACATCTATTTTATGATATTTTTTTCAGACATATAAGCTTCTGATAGAACACATAGAAATGGTTTTGTTTTATTTAGTCCAAGAGAGCTGTGCAGTAGATAATCCGGCTCATTCTCTGACCTTGCTCGCTGATGACTTGACTAAAATGCCAGCTCCACCTCCCTCTCCCCGATGTTAGCCCACCGTTAGTGAGGGGCAGGGTGGACTAGACATGTTCCACCACTTTTCCAAGGCACAAACCAGTCAATTTGTCACCCAGTGAAGAGGTTGAACCTTTAATTAAAGTGGAGAGCTGCCGCCATCAGGGCCCAGCTAAATGTCACATGATAAATAACGGCAGAAGATCTGAAAAGCTCCCTTGGAGTTTCCTTCACTCGAGGCGATAAAAGGCCATGCACATTACAGGGTAACTGCATATCAATATGTTAAATAGGTTCAATTGTATAAATTGATTAAATGACCCAATTGCGAACCAGCCATGCTTCAAAGACCCTGTTGTTTGAGCAGTGAATGTTGACAATGTCACGTAGGATGGGTATTAATGGAAACCAAGCAGAGAGAATGTGGCGGTGAGTGACATTATTAAAGTAGATGATGGGTTTCTGAGCAGATCATTCACTGAATGCAATCGATAGCTCTGTGTCTAAACGCTCAGGCAGAAATTACACTTCAAGGCATACTGCCCGGGGTAAAATGACACTGCCATGAAAATGCATTGCTATGGACACTATTAGAAACGATTGGCTAATTACATCCACGAGAAATCTGGATTCTTTATTGGTCTCTCACATTTACCGTGAAGAAATGGCGGCGTGCAGGAGACCTAATGCAGCCTCGAATATGATCTGTGCATAAATATAGTGTGGCAGGCAGTGAAACTGTCTGACTGTACAATCCAATATTTCCAAAAGCCTGTTGTCTGATACCAAGTCATTTGTGGAAGCACTGACAACCCTCTTTGTCTCCACCCCCCCCCCCCCCCCCCCCCTTGGTCTACACTGCATCAGCATATATTTTCAAAATTGGTTCATTTCACTCTGCTTATTATCAGGCAGCTTAATCTTGACCCTTCAAATCTCTAAAATTATCGCCCTGTCTCTTGTCTTCTCTTCCTCTCGGAAACCCTTGAATGTGCTGTCAATTCCACTAAATTCCTCTCTCATCTTTCAGCACTTGATCCCCTAATCTTGCTTTTGTGTCACTCACTTGACGGAAACTTTCCTCTGTAACTCAGTGCTTAAACACAGCTTCACCTCCCTGTTTTAATACCTCACTGCTTTATACGGCAGTGATCTTGAACCACAGCTCATTGTGCCCATTTGATCATTTGACAAACCGTTTATTACCAAAATTATCCCTGAATATTATGAGGGATTCTACGAAAAAGTTAATAGAATATGCTACAGTGCTTATTGCCTGTTACTTCTGAAGGTATTTTTTAATTTCAGAAATGTAAAATGAAACCATGAGAGCCATTTGGCAGCTTCAAAATTAAAATTATTGCCCCATACATGTATATTGTCACTCTCACATGAATACATGTACAATATATTCTCTTATTCATTTAACTCATTTTTAATAATAATAATTTCACCTTCTCATCTACTTTTAACCCTGTCTCTGAAAATAACCCGTCCTCACCAAATACAGCTACAAAGGTAATCTGTGCAAGCCGCTTATTACTATCCACACTAATGTCTATTGTTAGACAGTGACCTCTAGTGACTGTAGTAATTATGACTGGAGGAGTACAAAGAGCAAGAACGTCTCTATAGGAAAGAGGTTGGGGAGGATGAGGACGTCACACAACGACTGGGGTTTGTGTAACTAAGTGGTTTTGGTGCTTAAACCTAATCAAACTGTGACCATTTCACAATGTTTACCATGTTTTTAAGGTCAAATAAAGTCCCATACGCCTGTTGCTGCTACTCTCCACTGGTCATATATATGTCATTTTGGGAGTCATTTGCAACCTCACCGAACTATTCTGTATATTACTCAGTATAAACCCCAATTCCAAAAAAGTTGGGACATTGTGTAAAATGTCAATAAAAACAGAATGCAATGATTTGCAAATCCTTTTTGACTTGTATTCAGTAGAATACAGCACAAAGACAATATGTTTAATGTTCAAACTGATAAACTTTGTTTCTTGGAAAT
Source organism: Lutjanus argentimaculatus (assembly GCA_034769285.1). NCBI lineage: Eukaryota > Metazoa > Chordata > Actinopteri > Lutjaniformes > Lutjanidae > Lutjanus > Lutjanus argentimaculatus. The sequence goes on along the minus strand of JAWZSL010000030.1, from coordinate 4,073,094 downwards.
ATACGCTCATTCTCAAATTGATGCCTACAACATAATTCAAAAAAGTTGAGACTAAAGCAACAAAAGACTGTGAAAGTTGTGCAATTCCTCCTCCGCATTCTCTCAGTCGTTCACAAGCAGGGATGGGGCGAGGTTCACAACTTTGTGAAAAACTGCGTGGGCAAATAGTCAAACAGTTTAAGAATGTTTTTCAACACACAACTGCAAGTAATTTAGGAATTTCACCATCTGCATTCCATAATATCATTAAAAGATTCAGAGGATCCGGAGAAATCTCTGCATGTAAGGGGCAAGGCTGAAAGCTCCTTAGGAGGCACTGCGTTAAAAAAACACACGATTGTATAATGGACACTACAGGGGCTCAGGAACACTTCAGACAATCATTGTTGGTCGGCACAATCTGTTGCTGCATCTACAAATGCAAGTTAAGACTCTACCATGCAAAGTGAAAGCCTTGTGTGTCATATATTATTTTTGGAAATCATTGATCGTGTCCTCCGGAGAAAGAGGAAATGGACCATCCAGACTGTTACCAGCTCAAAGTTCAAAAGCCAGCATCTGTGATGGTATGAGAGTGTGTTAGCGCCCATGGCATCATGGCTAACTGTTACATATGTGAAGGCACAATTGATGCTGAAAGGTACATAAAGGTTTTGGGACAACATACGTCCTGCTTATATCAGCAAGACGATGCCGAGACACATTATGCACGTGTTCCAACAGTGTGGCTTCGTAATAAAAGAGTTCAGGTACTAGACTGACCTGCCTGCAGTCCAGACCGGCCTCCTGTTAAAAATGTGTGCTGCATTATGAAGCACAAACTACGACAACAGACACCCCGGACTGTTGAGCACCTGAAGTTGTATATCAAGCAAGAATGAGAAAGAATTTCACTTTCAAAACTCCAACAATTAGTGTCCTCAGTTCCCAAACACTGACTGATGTTGTTAAAAGAAAAGGTGATGTATCACAGCGGTAAACATACCCGCATCCCAGCTTTTTTGGAACATGTTGCAGGCAGGAATGAGTGTATATTTACACAAAAAAAACAATCAAGTCAGCAAGTAAATATCTTGTCTTTGTACTGTATTTAATAGAATATAGGTCGAACAATATTTGCCGATCATTGCATTCTGTCACTACCATAGTAAATATGTTTCAAGAGAAATCTAATGCCCTGCAAAAAATCTTCACTGATAACATACTTTAAATTGTTTTTCTCTTCAACAATCTGCTCATTCCAACTAGAACAGTGGTTCCCAACCTCTTTTGTAAGATGTACGCCCACAGCCCAGATGAACTCAAGCACCTCTTCATCAGCAACACCATTTATGTTCCAAATCTGTTCATTTGAGTTTAAACTGGAACTTATTTAACTATTAATCATACAAAAATGGATATAATAGTAGATGTTGGAATATTTATAACTTGTTTTGTGCAAGTTTGCATTCACCCACATGGGGTGTCAAAAGCTGGACGTTCCACGCATTCATCCATTCGTTTTAGTGACCTATTTAAACAGTTTATCCATTACTTTTAGCTGATTATTGCATCTCCTCTGCTCTGCTTTTCATGCACTCTTAATTTCAATAACACCTAAATTAATTGGTATAGCTGACTCAAAGCGTGGATGTATTTTTTTCTTTTTTTAATTCAAATCATTAGTTCAATTTTTTTCAAATTAGTTGAGCTACTCTACAAGCTCTCCACATACCCCCTGGTAACAGCAGAAGTGTCCCCCGAGGTAAAACCACCCCTGGTTGGGAATCACTGAAGCATGATTAACACTTTTATGGTTTCATGGTTGTGTGTTTAGGCAGTTTCAAAGTGCTTGGTTAAGGTTAGGGGAAGATTGTAATCTTGATTAAATACTGCAAGTGTTAAAAGTGACACAAGACAGTTTGAGGATTAGAAAACCTGTATGCGTATTATCTAACCTTAGTTAAAGTATTTTATAACATACACACGTGATGCAGAACAAGATTCTAACTCGGACTGGAATGAAATGTTGCCAGTTAACATGATCCAGGCTGCAATGACATTTAATCCGAAACATTTAGTGGCAGGTAGATAAAGTTGCTTTTGGTGTACTTGACTTTCACTGGCACAGGATGTTCCTCCCTGACCCTGTAATGCTCTCTTAGCCCTTAAATACTGCTGTGAAATAGCGCTCCTCCACTATGACTCTATTAGATATCCTCCTAGCTATGTTAGATAACGTTTAATTACAGTATGTCTTCTACAGTATTAAACAAATGCAAAGAGAAGCTTCAGATTTGTTTGTTTGTGAGAGGCTGTATGAATATTTTAAGAACATATCTAAACCTCTTTTGGATTTCTGTCAATCTCAACATTTGTTACACACTCAGCAAATGGGGAAACTCTCCCTCTGTGTTTTTATTTTTAGCTGATTTCTTATGAGACCAGGGAAAGAAGCTGGCTTGAGAACAGTTACTGTGTGCTGTGTAGCATCCAAGTGGCTCGACTGAAAACTCCTTGCTGTAGTACTCGTGTTTCATCTCTTCCCATGCTGCTTGGTAACTGGACAACAACCTGCTCCACCTTCTCAGCCAATCACGGTGCAATGAGCGGCCTGTTCCCTTCCTTCTCCACCATCCTGTCACATATACACATCCATTCTTTTCTTATATTCATAACAAACAATAGAGTATTCATACATTCTTCTCTTACATGCATATATTTCCTATAATATGAAATGTTCAGATCTCTCTTACAAAGGTTTTAAATGATATTAATTTTAATAGTGATCCAGGCAAGACATCAGTTTTAGCGCTTTTAGACCATAGTGCAGCCTCCCAATATACTTTTATATAAACGGGAAAACGGGGTTGGCTTTAGAACAATTCTGAAATGGATGAAATCACACTTAGAGGACAGGGATTAAATTGTCACTATTGAAACTAAGAATTCTAAACATGTGCATGCTCGCACTTTATCACAGTTATGCCGATGACATTCAAATTTACTTTGCTTTCTCATCAAACTACAGTCCTATTGAGTCATTATGCAAATGCACTGTGCTAATAAATAACTGGATGGCTCAAAATTTCCTTCAATTAAACAAGGAGAAAACAGCTAATTTTATTTGACAACAGCAATGAAATGCTCAGGGTTGCTGCACACCTAAAGGACAAAGCACTAACAACAAAAAAGCAGGTTAAAAACCTCGGTGTTTTAAGGACTCTGACCTAAGATTTAACATGTCATATAAAAACAATAATAAAATCAGCATTTTATCACCTTAAAAAACATAGTCAAAATCAGGGACATCTGGAACATCTGGAAAAACTGATTCATGCTTTTATCACCAGCAAGCTTGATCACAGCAATTGAGTTCCTAAAAAAGACCATCAGGCACCAACAACTTTCAAAAATTCAGCCGCAAAAAGTTCTAACCAAAACTAAAAAGACAGCCCGCATCACCCCGGTTCATAAATCCCTACACTGGCTGCCAGTAAGCCAAAAAATTGATTTTAAAGTTTTAATACTTATTTATAAATCCTTACATGGAGTTGGCCCTACATATATAGCTGGCATACTTGATCAATATAACCCTGTGAGACCTCACAGATCACTGGGGAGTGGACTGCTAGTGATGCCCAGGGCAAAAACTATACAAGGAGAAGAGGTTTTTAGTTGTTATGCAGCACAGAGCTGGAACCAACTGCCTGATTGTGATTCTTAGAAATGTCTCAAGTGCTTTTTATTAAATATTTTTTAAAACCTATGGTCTTGTTTTATTTTTATTTTCATTTTAATTTTTTTTAATTATTTGTTTATTTTCCTTCTTTTACTCTTTTGTCTTATCAATATACATATCCAATTTATCTTGCTCTTTGTGTTGTTTTGATTGTTTTAACAGTGTTGTATCTACTTTCTCTGTATCTACCTCTGTATTATCTGTGTATTATTCTGTAGGCAAAGTGATATATTGCTATTTCTTTATCTAATTTTAGGAAAACTGTAATTGTATAAAGAACAAACCACCTTCACAACAGGGAAGATAGGTCACAGCACTGCTATCTCGCATTTGGGGGGTTTAAATACCACAAAATTAATCACTGCCACAAATCTTTTCATGTACCACAATATCATGATCCCGTGTTTTGAGAATTGATAAAGTATCACAAAATACAATATCATGATATTCATGATCATGATACATGACAACTGATGCATGTTTTGAAGTGTGGAAACTTAAGAAACAATTAATGCAAGAGGCCCAGAATAAATAATGGTGAGTACAGCTGTTAATATTTTTTGGAAACTTTGTTTCGAGCTCCCCAATGTATAATAAATGTGAAACCCCACCTCTAATTATTTTGTCGCATGTTGGCAGAATGTGCTCTCTTTCTATAACATCTTAATCAACTCATACAAATATTGTTAATAATTCAAGCCTCATTGGTGTACTTAATCTACCTCATTTTCTAATCTTCCTAATAATTCATTTGTTCAGTGATTAATTACGCTCATTTGTGTCATGTGGAAACAACATTTGTTTTTAATTGTGCATGTCAAAAGAATTTTCCAGTCATCCCATTTGTGCTCGCGCTGGGTGTTTGGAGCTCTGGTCACCGCAGGGTTCCCGCGTTTAGTTTTTCTCTTCGACTCCTCTACATCCGCCAGCGATCAGATTTTCCACCATTGCGCCATATGTGGCATCACAGTTAATTACTCAAGAGAAATTGGCTGAAGATGCGGCAGAACAGCAGGTGAGGAGCTCCAGCCCAGAGCTAAACCAACACTAACTGGTCAAGCTCAGCTGCCCTCGCTCCTCCACTGCCTGAGACGCGCAGGATGAGCTCATTCATGCTGTTTGGCCTTCATTACAGATCAGGGAAGGTGCAATTAGTAGCAACCCCCCCACCAGTTTATAATTACCTTAAGACACCCACTTAAACAGGGAACCTTATAAATCAGATCCCGTTGCCTATCACAGCCCTGGACGCTACATTATGCCAACAGATGTCAGCTGCAGCCATGGACAGGCCCCTCGGTGGCAGTGACAGCCAACAACACTGCGAGCTCGTCTAATGAATAAGAATGGCCTTTTGGTTTGGCTTTACAGGGTTTTTTCACTTCAGGTTTATGGCTATATTTCTTGTGAATTGAGAATTAAGAAGAAAAGAAACGAGGGGAGAGAACAAAAGGTCAATTAAGAGCTGGTGAAACGCAACAGATTACAGTTTGTTTGATGTTGTCCCCCGTGTCCGTGACATCTGTGCCATTTTTTGGTGATGTATTATTTCCAATTTACAAATGCAAACGGTAGGTGGGTAGGTGCAAAGCGATTTGTTGTGTCATCCTTTTCTTTCAGGATAATTCTAAGATGGAGGCACTTTTTAGGGGGTTTTTGTGGACATCTGCATGCATTTGCATCTGGAGAAGTTAACAATGTGGCAACAAAAAAAAAACATTATTTGCAGATGAAGTATCTTCATTGGACACCCGCTGTTTCTCAATTATGTGAAAGTATTTTGGGTTTAGCGTGGTGGGTGAAATGTAACACAAAGCAAACAAAGTATCATACAGACAAATCCTCCAGAAGACTCCCATAAACAAAGCACAGATTTGGCACATTTTATAAGGGTGAGGGGGAGCTTTTGTTTATCAATAGCTATTCCAAATGAGCAAAGAAGATCCTTTGCAATTGAAATATTGGCACAGGCTATCTCACTTCCATTGTCCCAGGTCTTTTGTGTTACATTTTCTTTCCTTTTTGATAAAATTGTCAATTTGTTCTATAATTTAACACACAGCTTGACAGTGAAAAATAATGAGATACCAATTAAATATGATTTAAAAGAGTTTGATTGAGTAAATAAAACACAACAAGCGTTTATTTTGAAGTGCTTGTGAGCACAAAGCAAAGCCCGACCTTCACACACCTGATGTTGTCGGGGACAGGGGGAAACCACAGTTGGATGTATGAATGCCGTGGATTCCTCTAAAGGCTCCTGACAAAAGAATACTAGTCACGCAGCGATAACATTCCTGTCCCTGGACCTGAATTTTTAAAAGCACTGAAATCCACTATTGAGGAGATCACCTCCAACCTCATCTCACTCGTGTTTGCTCCGAGGAAACATATTGCCGGAGTACCTGCAGTAACAGAATAAAACCCACTAGACTGTGTAGAAAATCAACACAGCTATAACGATGAATATCTCTCTAAAAATAAACCTGAATGATTCTCGGAGGTTTAATGAACAAAGTTTGTGCAGAGGGAATTTATCTTATTGGAAAGATGAATACACTTTCAAGGGAGGCATACTGACAAGATATAAATGTATTTTCAAACCGTAAAGAGGCTTCATATCTTCCATTGAGAGAGATTCTTTCAGAAAAAAATTGCTTTGGTGTCTCTTTTTAAAGTCCCACTGCAAGAAACACACGAGGAAAAGAAGAACAATGCCTGCATAAAACATTGTTGGGCACATTTTTTAAAATACTTCTTTAAATTTTTTTTTTCAAAAACAAGAAAACAACATCAAATAATGTGAGTAAAGGAATGAAATTGAAGGTGATTTATGAAAGAGAGAGAGAAATAAAGAACAATAAATAAAAGCAGTTATAAAATACCTTTGTATACACCTGTTTAGACTTAACTAAATGGATAGAATAAATGGTGGATATAACTGCTGATGATTCTTAGATGTTATAATAGGTGAAGGGATTCAAATAAAGGTTCGGACCAGACAAAGATCGCACAAAGTTCAGACAAAGCTTGGTAAAAGATCCCCCCTTAGTTTACTTGCTAATATTGCTGTTTGACAGAAGTTCAGATTCATCGCCCATCGACGATGAGCCGAATCCTTCGCCTTCAGAGTTAGATGCTTTACACTGTTTTCATGCAGTGAATTAAGGATCTGATTCGACCAAACCACAGTTGATGATTGTTGAAAGAATGGACAGACTAACAAAGTTGGTTCAGGTGGATTTTACATGTTTCTCTGTTGAGTTTCACTGTAACGAGCCAATTAAGCTAGTCTTAGTTCTGTAAATGAGAGAAACTTGAATTCAGAAGGTCAACAGTTATATTTCTCTGTTTAAAAAGAAACTAGGTGTTGGAATATTTAATTTCTTGACACTCTGTACGTTTATTTTGTTTATTTGGCATAGTGAACGTACACAGCGTGTCTAACCTAGTGAATTCACAGCTTGCGCACATCTCCCACTACCAGTTGAGACTTGAGAGAACTTACTCTGAAAATGGGAAAAATAAAATTCCCCAAAACTACTATATCTGACATATCTTTTTAACCAAATCACACACATTTAGACTATTTGAACGCTAACAATAACTACAGCTATAAATTGTAGTCTGGAGTCCTGATGGCTAACTTTACTTCATACTTAAGCACTGGTTTACTGTTGCTAACTGTAGCTGCCATTAGCTAGTTAGCTCTGTTAGCTGTACAGCTAGTGGTCATCTTAGCTAACTCTGCCTGGACTGGGAGCTTGGAACACCGGGGGAGTGTTTGTGTTTACACCGTCTTGATGTACGTCTTGCTTGTGTTTATGTGTTGTGGCATTTAACACAGTATTCTATTGATCACACTATGGGTCCTCAACAGGGGGTCCGAGACCCCTAGAGGGTCCTCAGAGTTACTGCATGGGATCCCCCAAATTACAAACAACATTGACAATTTGTGCAATCATATGAGTTAGCTAACCTACTAAATCACTGTGTCACCTGTCCATAAGAGCAAGCTAGTTAGCTACATATTATAGAAGCATATGGGCCAATTCTGTGTTATTATCCGAACTGTACAGACACTCTGTGCGCTACATTAGATCATTTTGTAACCTCATAAGGATAATAAGGATGGGGAATGAGTGTAAGGATGACTGTAGGCTGTGTCAGAATAAACTGGTATGTAACCAATTGACTGGAGAAATGCGCAACCACATGCAGCACAGGCATGGACGTAAACCTGCAAGCAGAGCAGCTGCTAATGCTGCTAGCACTGCTGACTTTAGGCACGCTGTGTGGCAGGCTGGGAGCTAACGTCAGTTCCAGGTGAATGATGTTGTTTACCTGCACACACTATGATTCTGTTCAGTCTTAAAAGTTGAAGCATTTAGCAAGTTGAAGGATAACGTACGATGTTCGTATTGCATGGTGCAAAGTGGCACACATTTCAGAGGCATTTATAAGATTTAGCCATTGGAGAATGTGATGACGGCTTCATATGACTCTTAATACACGCAGTATCTTTTTCTGACAATGTTTACCATTATTAATTAATAAATTGTGCTCAGTTTTCTCTCGGAGTGTTTTCTTTCTGTTAGACTAGTTGACAAGTCTAAATTAAAATTTGCATCCCGACTCCCAAATTGCTCACTGTAGTCATATGTCATCATCACATTTTAGCAACTGCTTAAATGTTTTAACTCAAGCAGATAATTTAGCTAATGTGAGAAAATGTTTAGCGAACAGTGAGACAGATGGCTGTCTGCCACCTATCCTGCTCGAGGTTTCTGCCCATTGAAAGGGAGTTTTTCCTGGCCACTGCTGTCAGGTGCTTGCTCATGGTGGAAACTGTTGGGTCTCTGTAAAGAATATTATAAAGAGTGCGATCCAGACCTGCTCTACATGCAAAGTGTCCTGAGATATCTTTTGTTATGATTTGGAGCTATATATATAAAAAAAAAAATTAACATGACTCATCAAAATTGACTCAGAAAATGACTCAGAAAAATATGAAATATCATAAAAATGTCAAAATACACTGGAGTGGGGCTTTAAAAAAAACATCTATGTGACATCTTTCATTGTCAACACTTGTCTCAGCTTGTCTGAGAAAAGTTATTAACCATAACTTAATTTCACCTCCCTGTCATCGGAGAAATATCCATCAGGGTATCAGGGTGGAAAGAGAACGCCGTCCTGTCATTTGTTTAAAAGTTTGAAGTTTACTATCCTGCCCGGATGCGTTTCTGATTCTGACACCTTTTCTCTTCTTTGAGAGGCTGCGACTGAGATTGCTTTCAAAACCACTGCTATTCTCCCCGAAAGTAATGACACAGAGAGAGACATAAACAGAGAGTGTTTTCTATTCATGGTCTTACCTGCCCGTATAGCTTTTTATTTGGCCTTGGCGGCAAATATCACAAGGATAAGAAAAGCTTCGACATGAGGACGTCTGGTCAGCTCAGTTCTGCCGCTGAGTGAACACAAACTCAAAAATTCAGTTTGCGTCAATCTCCTGGTTGTTTTCACTTACATACATATATACGACTGGACGATTTAAGTGATGATGGCTTTACATTTTGTCTTTTCTAAACTCATAATGAATTTACTCTCGTGTATATCAATCAGATTCTAATCCACGTTCTTGAATATCAGTGTTACTTGATTAACTGGTTATGAACAAAAATAGTTTTTTTGCAAAGTTAATATTTGGGTGTAATTAAGTCTATTAAGTTTAATTTTGTTAAGACCAGGCAAAACGTTCTGCTTAACTAACCTTTTTTTTTTGCAAATTAACTTGTTTCAATTGATAAAACATTCTTACCAAATGTCCATTTAGTAGCATTTCTGGAACTTTAGATCATATCACATGATTTTAATCAGCAGCCCAATTGTCACTGAATTTTAAGCCTTCAAATTTGCATTTTCTACTTATTTTTGGCTTTCCATCTAAGTTGATTTAAAAGCCAGAGCACAGCTACTCAATCAACCCTGTGCTACGGTAAAATTATTGTCTCAGCTGCTGTTTCCAAGGTCAAAAAGGAATTTTGAACCACAGCTTTTAAGCCAGCATTGACGAAAAGTCCTTTAAGTGGTCAGAAAAATGGAAATTTTGAACATCTAAAATCCCACGACAATTGCACTAATGCCGTCTGCCGATGAAGATAATATTATATAATTGAAAGCTCCTGAACGGCTACTAAATCGACCTTGTGATGACATGTTTCTCTCAGCTGCTGCCTGCAAGGTCAAGAATAAATGAGGAGCTTCAATTTCCTCCAAAGTCAAAATTAAGTTTCAGTTTTTCTCAATTTGCATGCAGCAACCCGTTATTTTGTTTCTTGTTTCAAGATACAGACAATTTATTGGTCTGTGCAGTGGCAGTGTTTTCGCTTGTTTTTAGAAAAGAAGTCTTTTAGGACTCAATTATAGACTAAAAAAATGAATATCATAAGCTGGTCTTTTTTTGAATTGAGTTTTCATTGATTTGTTTGGCTTCTTGAAGATATTTTGAATCTGTATCTAATGAAAGTGCATTGGCAAAATTTCTTCAGCTGAATAAAAGAAAATGAAAATACCCTCTAATATTTTTGTTTTCCAGGTTCAATATACAAATTCATATACATGCATAAGAAAGAGGCAGATACTTAAAGCAGTGGTTCTCAACCCGGGGACTGGGACCACCAAGAGGGTCACGAAATGATAACTGGAGGTTGCCAGATGGTTGTGGAAAATGAGAGCCAGGAAGTATCTCCCAGTGACATCAGTCCTTTAAAGACTTTCAAAATAAGGGTCAAGCACTCAAAGTAATACAGTTGGACAAATGTAACAGCCACCTCACTAATTGGTAAAACTATACAAAACTAACGAAATTTTGCATTTTGTAACATAAAATAGCAAACTTAAACTGCACAGTCAAGCAAGCCTGATGGGAAATGAAGGCCATATTTTAGACTGGGGAATAGTTTTTACATTATATCGCCTGTACCAGTGGGTAGGAGTCGGAAACACCAACCTTATTTTTCTGGGGCGTGGCAACACGAAAACGTTGAGAACCACTAACGTACTGTAAAGGACCTGGGTTTAGGAATTAGTGGCAGTTTGCAGTGAGCTTGCCAATTGTAAAGACTGTCTTAAATTCCTTTTCCAAACATGTAAGAGAACCTACAGTGGCTGTGAAACTCATGATAAAAGCACAGAACCGTAACTAGAGCCACTGTTTGGTTTGTCCATTCTGGGTTACTGTAGAAACATGACGGTGCAACATGGCAGACTCTCTGTAGATATAAAGGGCTGATTCCAAGGTACAGAAAACAATCTCATTTTCAGGTGGTTATACACTGATAAAAACATACTTATGAATATTTTATTCAATTACTGTCATATTCTGCTAATACATTCCTGTAAATCTTACACACTGGACCTTTACAACAACACAATAACACAAATGAAAGATTTCTATGGTCTGAAAAAAAGTGTAGGCTGAAGCTACAGCTTGTAATGTCTGCCCCTTTAACAAAACATGTTTAACCTCGAAAAGTGACATCAAACAGCAAACTATGTTGTACAGACTTTACAATCTGTACAACATATGTTCTGTCCTCAGACTCAGCTCACACAAGGGAAAACTGTCCATCAGGACCAAGTACTATTTTACAGCGCAGTCACTAAGAAAAAGATGGAAAATGATTAGGTATAAAGTACATACCTATATAAGTTATTATAAAGTGGTAGAAGAGTTTCAGTCAAAGTGAACTTGCAGCTTTTACTTTTCTCTTTTTGAAACTTTCTATGTCTGAATATTTGTCTCTCTGTGACTCTTTCTGTGTGTGTGTGTGTGTGTCTGTGTGTGTGTTATGATTGTGGCTGGTTCATCTGTCACAGTTACTACAGCTGGACACTTCACATTTGGAGGTCAGTGAGAGGTAAAGGCTTTACCCTCTCGTTGATTCCCGGTGACACTCGGTGCTGCGCTCCGTGTCCCTCTGACAGAGGCTAAAGCAATCTATTTTAGACACGTCCTCACCCCCCTTTGTCCAAACTGTTGTCCTGAAATACCAATTTACTCATTCCCCCCCAATCAGCTGTCATTGTTTAATTATTTAGGGCTGACATGACATGCTCACCTTCCATTACCAGATATTACAGAGATGTTTGGGGGGTTTTTTGGATGGGTAAAAACCTGACAGATCAAATGATAGCTTTTAGCGGCGTGACCTGTCGGACTTAACAACCTCTCAACCTTTTATTAAGCTTCGCTGTTTGCACCACAAATTTATATTTTTTGTGTTTTTCTTGCCTCCAAGAAATGAGTTCAGCTTTAGTCAAGCCTCACTTGCACACCATATCAACATCATTTGTCATTTCTCTGTTTTTTTTTAATAACTCGCTCAATATTAGCAAATTAAATGAGCTTTTTTTTCCGGCCTTTTCCTCACAAAGTTTTGTGAGAAATTATAGGTTTCTACGGTTGACAAGACAAAGCAGGACAAATAAATCAATACAAAGCAAATGAAAGCAAATTGAATCTATTAAAACAAAATTACTGGGAGAAAAAAAAAAAAGTCAGCCAAACGCAACGTAACCCACAGAGTCATGGCCGCAGACAATTAATGACAGAGAGAGCAAAAAGGTGCTGGCTCATTAAGCCTGGTCGGGCCCGTGCATGCAGACAAGGCCACCAGCCAGACCAAAGCAGACCAGCGCAAACCAGTCTGCTCGGCTAGAGCGGCGCCGCAGCCCTGCAGGCCCGCAGGGACGTAGCCTTCTACCTGCAGCTACCGGAGGCTAAACACCGAGGATGGGTTTGATTTAGCAAAAAATGTTGCCCAAAATAAAGGTAATTTAGAAAAGATGAGCTTCCCCGTAGCCTCCTCCATCCCCTCAGCACCTCCCACGTCCCTGCACCTCCTCCCGTACCTGAGGAATGCCAAGCAGCAGGGTGCCACAGAGGACCTTCAGATCAGTGTGAGCCAGCGAGGGGGGCTCTCCCGGGCAGCGATGAGTAATTAGCACTAATTAGTGGCAGTGATTAACCGCACTGGGGAACGTGGGGGCCGGAAGGGAGCAGATTGATAGAGCTGGCCCTCCTAACCCATGGAGGCTCCACTGCATCTTAAGCAGGGAGGGGTGGGGGGGTTGGGAAGCGGCCGGCTGTGGCTGCCAGCCAGATGCTACTACGGCCATAAATAAAGGTGGAACATGCATCGAGTATCCGGAACACCAGTCCAACAACAGGGAGGTGAGGGCTGATGTGCAGCTACTGAAGCAAAAGTCTCAAATCAAAGGTTGTCAATTCATTATACCCTGAGGCAGGGTTATTCAAATGGTGGTCCTTGGGTCGAATCGGGCCCTGAAGTCATTCCAGAAAGGTCCTTTGAGTGATTCTGCTAATTGAAAAACAGTATTGACTCATTTATCCAATAAAATGTGTTTGTCTATGTAAATTTCCGCCAATAACAGAATAAATTATTGGGTATTAGTAATCAGTCCTGTCCAAGTGGAAATCAGACACATCACAGTCACTGTGTTTACACAAGAAATCAAGTGAGTGGGAGAAAGCAGGCTGCAGAATGTTTACCTGCACCGGAGTAACCTGCTTACTGTAAAATCCATGTTTACATGCAGCAGGTCAGAAATAATTTCTCACCTACCGTCAATCATATTGTGGAAAGATGCTTTACTTATTTTAAGCACTGGGCGGGGACATGATAGGCTCTGCTGGTGAGAGCACGTGTTTTATTACAGGATGAATATGTCTGAATTTAACTGTTCTGCTGCGGAAATTTGACTCATTTAGACCTTAAGGATCTATTTAACGTCAGTTTCGGTTGAAGTCACACTTTGAATTATTCTGAATGCAAAGTTGCATCGCTTGATGTGGTGATCGTCCCTCTCATCTTGCCACTCTGTTGTCACAGCGCGTGTGTTCCCTGTCAGAAATCCTGCACATCCACAGAAGCAAAAAGCAGAAAAGAAACATGACTATCCCTCAACCCGATCGGCAAAATTGGTTTGTCTTTACATGATGTTTAAGACATCAAGTTACTACAGAAAGCTGACAGTAAACAAGTTACAAGGAGCTGCACAGATCACCATTTTTATATTAACAATGGAGGAGTATGTGTAATGTTCGCTGATAATGATGAAACCAAGCAGAGGTATCAACTAGCTCTGCAGTTTTCTGTTGACTTTCTTCTCCAGCAGTATATTTTAAAAATCCGCCCAAAAAACACAACTCACATTTTGGATTTTTATCACTCACGATTCTGTTGTCACAACAGTAGGTGAGTGGCATGTGGGGGAGGCTTGTTGTTAATGATGTAGCCTATCGAAACAATTGAGACAACTGTGGTACCAAAACTTTTACAAAACAACAGCGTAAGTTTTTCTCTGAAGAGTGTGTGTTTGGGTTTTTCTCCAGGGCGAATGGTAAATAGACTTGGATGGACTTGCATTTGTATGGAGCCTTTCTAGTCTTCCGATACATATCAACTTCACCCATTTGCTTACGAAAAGGCAGAGGCTGACTTAACTCACATATTCACACATATTCACAAGCATTTTGGGGTTCTGTATTTTGCCTAAGGATACTTCAACACGCAGACTCGTGGGAGCCGTGGATCAAACCGCCGATCTTCCGATTAGTGGATGACCTGATCTACCCACTCAGCTACAAGATAAAAAAAAAAAAAAAAAGACAAAATAAAAAATAAACTAGGGACTATCTTTGGTTGGGATCACACCAGCCGTGACGCCTGTCAAAATGTTAACGTTCTTGGATGGCCTGCCCAAGTAAAGTCTATGTGTGGGAAACACTGCACCAAAACTGTCTGGTTATGTTTAGGAAAAGATGATGGTTTGGTTTAAAATAAGTACTTTAGTCAGTATTAACTGGGTTAGTTAGCAAGATAAAATAAGTCAGTGGTTTCAAACAAGACCTGAACAAAGTCTGGGTGTGTTTAACCCATCCATCAGCTTCCTCTACTCCCTATGTGAACTTTGTTGCTCTTTACACTACCTCCCCTGATGTCCTCCTTTGCTCCCGCCATAATTACCATGGCCATTAGAGGTCACAACCTAACAATATGTGTAAATATGGGTCATAATAAGCTGCTTGCACTGGCGACAGCAATGCCAAAAGTAAAAGGTACATCTAGTAGACCCCTGGATTAAATCAAGACTACAGTTTCATTATTTAGCATGAAAGCTGACAAGTGAAGTAATAACATTCAGACTAAATTTTCACAAAATGCTGGAACATAAGGAATTTGACTTGGAGTATCACATAGTATTTCAAATAATGCATAAAATGTCACCACAGTCAGCTGAGAAGGAAGGACGATACCTTATAAATAGTGTGCTATTTTCATTTTGCTCCATTGTAATAAAAACTAGATTAAAGACTGACTCGGTGAGCTATAGTATTACACCTTGTGAAAGCAAATGAATGCCCCTGCAAAAATTAAAATGTAAATATCTCAAGCAGAGCTCTCCCCTATCTTGAGGTGTCTGTTTTTTTTAATGAAGTGACACACACATGCTAGTTTCTCCACATGGCTTGAAAACAAATGACATGATAACTACACGACGGGCCCAGGTTGAGGAGCTATCTGAGCTTTTGTGACAAAACAAGCGGGACGTACGGCGCTTGATTTTAAACATCAATGACTTTAATTAGTGTCATTCTACGATCACCAATAATAGTCCTGAAAAGTGCGAGCCCTGCCTCTGACAGCCGCGCGGATCTGTGGCGAAGCAGGGGGCTCTTAACAAGATAAGCCCTGAAATCAGCGAGCCTGAAGGAACATTACCTGAACAAGAGTGCTGATGAAAATGACTGTAGTGTCGGCCTGCTTGGAAACAACTGAAGTGTTGTTCACACGTCTTATGGTGAAACAAGCCAACAACACAAGTAGCACTACAGCGGATAATTCCCATCACTCGTAGGACTGAGAAAGAGGGATCATCCCTTTGTATGTAAATGATCCGTTTGAATCTTTGGATCTCTGGTAAAGAAAGGGAGAAGATAAACGTATTTGCCATTTAACAAGGAAACAGATTAAACATGTGACTCAAATCCTGTCTGAGAAAGGAACACGTCTGCCTGGAAATGTTTTTTTTATCTGTGCTCAGGAAACACAGGACTCCTTAACAATTTCTACCCACCGTCTAAACAAACAAGAGCTGGTTTGAAACAGCAGCTAATAAAATAATCTCACCCCTAGGGCTGGGTACCAAACATTGATACAATTATGGTGCCGATCAAACTGCTTCAATACTATTGAATATTGAAATATGCCTTGTCATTCACCCCCAAATTTTGACGATTATTTTAATACTTTTTATACAGTCTAATTCTGCAAAGCTATTCCATCAGTTTCTTCATTTTAGTACAGTTATCCAGGTTGAGTAAAGGGCGGATATTTAATGCCACGTAGGGACATTAAACATGTCCCAGCCTGTTGTTGCAAAGTTTCAAAGTGAGACTCAGAATGTCCCAATAAGAAAAAGCTATCAGGTGTAAGAGGAGACAGAGAAATTCTGTGCTGCTGCCAGAGGAGTGCTGACTAAGATTACAGCACGGGAATAAATGAGAAAATAATAGATTTGAGTATATTTCTCATTTTCCCCCTGGTGCTCTGAATAACTTTGTTGCGAGTTGCTTGATTCATATATGAAATATTTTGGCCGTTAAAATAGACCCATGGCTGTAGGTATGCAGTGGAACAAACCTATGTGAGGCATAATGAAGGGGAGCATGCCATCTTTCAAAATTTGTATTGTTTATTGTATTTAAGTCTATAATTAGTACAGGTGCTTTGTCACAATACTGAATCTCATTAACTACCATTGACTAGACAATGACAAGCAACTGCAGTTATATTTTAATGTTTTGATCAAAATTGTCGCTATTGCAATTCAGTAATCCCTGGATATTGGTAAGGACATGTCCCTACCATCCCCTACCCAATTCTACACCTTTGATGCTCAGAGTAAAAACAGCTTCTCCAGCTGCTTTCAGGTCTCTGAAAAGCTTTAGTGAGTAATTGTACCATAAGTTTTTGTCATTCTTTTTGTTAAAATTTATACAAGTGGTATCAAAAAAGTATTTTTCAGGAATCGGTATCGAGTATTTAACGTTTTGAACAATCACCAGCTCTACTCACCCTGTGGTTCTTACATGTGTTAATGCTGCCCTTGAGCTTTTGATCTGATCACATTATTTTCATCTGCCTATTTGTCGTGGAAATAGACTCATCTTCCCTCTTTTCTTCTAAGGATGTCTCATCAATGTTGACTCAAAAGTCGAGTTTCAAAGGACGTTCTTGACCTTGCAGAGGACCAAACACTCTGACCTCGAGGTCCCTTTGGTCACGGCTGTGAAGCTCTGGATTAATTCTGAACACATACATTTCCGTGATAACAGCTGACGAAGAACATGTGATGATCGAAAACAAAAGAACTGTCGCTAAATAGACCACGAGAAAAGACCGCTTTGTTGACGCCTCTGAATTCCCTTAACTCTCCTGCCCTGTTTGTCTCCCCCTAGCTTGTTGTTTTCTTCTGAAGATCTTTAACACAGCTCACAAATTTGTGTTCTAATGAGCGTTTATGGCAGCAGGACGGTGTATGTGGGATTTAGTCATAATGAATTAGAGTGTGTGTGCTCGTGGTAATGACGGAACACGACACTCAGTGCAACAGTGACCATGTTTACATGCACATGAATTTTCCATTATCATTTAAATAACAACATTTTGAATTTGATACAGGTCATGTAAACAGCACATTCAACACAAAGAATATATATTTATTTGAAGCAAAGAAGCAAAATGACTCAAGCGGCTCCAGCAGTTCCGCTTTTCCATAATTGGAGTACGCACAGCTGCATGTAAACTGGAATATTATTGGAATAATTATTTTCATTAGCCACGTGTAAACAGCTTAGTAGGAATATTGTCTTTTTCGGAATAAGGGCAAAAGCCATAATTTTTTTTTTTTTTTTTGCAAAACATGCAGTGCAGTGAAGTGGCACCACAGGAGCAGAAAAGCTGGTCGATAGTTCATGTCAGAGACCCTGAGAGAAACAGGACTGAGTCAGTTTGGAGTATAGTTAGTTGTTTTGAGAAATACAGTATTTTGTTCATGTTTCTACATTCAGAGTTGTTATGGATTAATATGTTTTGTGTGTTTGGTTATGCAAAGTTTAATCACCATGGTTTGTCATCGTACACAGCCTTTTATCTTGTGCAGGTTTTAGGGATATGAAGCATTTCAAGATAATCTAAAAAACTGACCACATAATAACAAAAAATATCCAATGTAGGCACTGGGGAAATATTTCTATTGCAGATGAAACTACCAAACATCTTTGTGTTTATTAAGAACATGCCAGATTTTTGTTTTGTTTTTTAATTCATGACAGTTTTAATAATCTGATCAGTCATTATGGTTAAATGATGTATGCAATCTTTTATCTTATTTCTATGAAGCATTTTAAGGCAACATTACAAAACATAATCGATGTAGGCACCGGTGACACTATCAAAGATCTTTGCGCTCTGCTAAAAAAAAAAAAAAAATAAAAAAACCTAACTAAGCAAACTAAAAATGTACATAAGGAGCATTTAGAAATACTTTGTTTGTGTTTCTACGTTTGGAATTGTTTTGTATCAGCATGTTTTGTGTGTTTATTTCAGAAAAGGAGATGAAAAATGTATTTTTTTTCTTATTTTATAGAACTTGTAAAGTGACTTTTCTTGATTATTATGGTTTATTGACATACACAACCTTTTAGCTTTGGCTAAATAGTCTAAAACCCGACATTGCAATAAGGAAAAATACAAATGTAGGAACTGGAGGACCATTTCTCTTGCTGAGTTTAGTTTTTGGACAGCAGTGGAACTCTGTGGCACAGAGGAAGAAGATATGAGGCTTTGGATAAACAGGTCAATTCATTGTTGCTGTTGGTCTTTTTATGTGACATGCTGACAATAAGAAAAATGCAGAATATTGTCAGCCAGCGTCTCTTTGCTTGGCTTCATCTGGATGGCCTTGGCTGAAGCTCACTTGTTAATGCCCCCTCTTGAGGTGCGTTTCATTCAGTGGAATGCTGGGGGGAGGGCAGAGCATATATTATATATGTGTGCATAAGGAGGTTTATGTGTGTGTTTGTGTTTTGGGCTTTGACTGCTTTTGAAAGCAGAAGATAGTGTTCTCACAATGCCCGAGATATTGACTGGTTTCAATTTCCTCCATTCTGACAGCCTATTTCATCCGCAACTTTGAATAAAGGCAGCTATTGTGCAGAGGCATTACTGTAAACATCAACACATCACTTTCAGATCAAATGTTCCCCACAAACCAAGAGGACCTTTAGCAAAAAAAAAAAAAAAACAGCGTAGAATGCAGAAGGTGGGATGATGTTTCAGCATTATAATTAACTACAATCACAACCAAAGTGGCCGTGACATGATTTAAACACAACAGAAGTAAACTCGTGCTGGATGGTGTGAGCACCATTGGCAAAAGAGATGAAGAAAATGTTCAAGCACAGTGGTGACACTCATTGAATTACATGTTGACAGCTCTGTGTTAGTGAAGAGATGAAAGCAAAATGAGATTTTCAAAAGTGAATATGGGGAATGACAGTATTGCTTTCTCCACATTGTCAAACTTGACAGTGCTATTACCATCACTATAACATCAGGTGCCGGCATATGGTATTCAGTTAGCAGAAATCAGCTACCTCGTTTGAATATTGATTGCATTCCTGGCGAGAGGATGACTTAGTCTTATTACCGTCTTTTAAATTTTTCTGCTATAGAATTACAATAAAATGTCAAAAGAAAAAGAAGCTGAATTAAGATTACTCAACCACAACCAATAATCTAATAATCAGGTGACATGAGATGTGTGTTTATATAAAATATTTGTCTTTGAGGGGGAAAAATAAAGATGCACCCGTAATTTCAGGGAAAGATAACGATAATTATGATTAATTTTGCAATTGCACAATAAAGGCTAACTTTTGAGAAATACCAGAGGTCCTTCCTGCTGTCAATACAAGTCTTGTGATCAAATTATAGCTGAGATAAGAAAGGCCACTTTCACTGACATTCTTCTTTATCTTTTTTTCTCTTAAAGTGCTGACAGGCAATGCAATTAATACGAATTCATCTGTGGCATTATTATACTCGTGGTGTTCATTCACAGTCACAAAAGAATCACAGCCACTGTATTAAATGAAGAGGAAAAAAGGGTCCACGTTGGAGGATAATGCATCAGCCACAGATATATCGTTCATCACAAAAATCCACTTTGAAAGGGCGTAAAAAGATAATAATTTGGCGAAAGGAAAAAAAATGCTTAAATTAAAAAGTGTAATATGTAGAGTAGGAAGCTGATAGTAACAAGTATGTGAGAAAATTAAAGTGTTGTTTCTATCTGTAAACATCAAATCGAAAAACAAGGTCTCCACGTAGCTTAATGGCAGAATAATGATTAGAAAATATAAAGATGGAAAAAAAAAATATTAAATCATCAGTTGAAAATAAATGGAAGCGAATGAGCTTAATGTGCCTTAAAACGGATTAATCTTCTAAAACTAAATGAAATCCAAGGCAAGGGTTCTTCATCATGAAAGTATGTTGAGAATAGAAAGTTTTAAAAAAATAAAACTTTCTTTAACTTGCATTAAAATCTTTCTGAAGCAGTTTCCAAGTACAATAAAAAAGGTGACAAAGTAGTTCAGGTTTCTCTGTGGTGATATAAAATCTCTTCATTAAAACATCTGTGTTGGATCTCTGCTCTAATTAGTTAACCTATTCGTCTCTTTGCAGTGGGAGTTGTGTCAGTTTCAGGCAGAGCTGTCACTGAGCCCAAACGCGCCGGAATGATGGTTTATGGGAGTGAATTTGTCGGTGCATTCAGTTTGACATTTTTCTCTCCGGTCACTGAAAACCAGGAATACGGCGGCAGCTCCGATGTTTAGGATGCCCAAACTAGTCACAAGCCGTAATGCCTGCCGCTCTGACAAACATCAACCCACTCAGCCAATGAAAAGTACAGCAGAACATCCAGCCTCCCCTGTCATCTCGCTGAGAAATCAGCATACCGAGCATCTCCGGCACTGTCTTCATCACTCCAGAAAACAGGAAGGCAGTGAAGGACTTCAAAGACAGTCAATGTGTATAATTCCACTCCATCAACCATGCACGTCGCCGTCCTAGTATTGCTTTTAGAAGGCATATTTTCACTCACAAGTCTAGGGAGAGGCAATGTTTGGACCTTTATTTAACTTGTCAGACAGACCTTTTAATACAATTTTACTTGGTTATTTTCTAGTTACTCTCTCCCTATACATCATTGTTATCTCACCGCAGGTTTAATTAATGCTGATTAAAATAATTTTGATTAAAGTTTTATTCTCTTACATACATATACTATAAGTGGGGTGATTTTTCCTGAAGATCCTTTCAAACAGCCAGTGGCAAAACTACAATCTAAATAGACCCTTATTTGATATATGTATCACTCACTCACTCTGTAGGACCATGAGTGTTACTTGAAAAAGTTTAACTTTTAATTTTTAAGGATATATCACCAGCTATTTCTGTCGCTGCCAATTTAACGGTCTGCAGAGTGATGGATGCTGCTCCATGACATGCTTTCACTCAGCAGCAGAGTACACACCCACTGAGCCAGAGGACGGTGCACTCATTGCGTTTAACCATCGTTGCTTTTTGTTTATTTGATTAGCAGTGGCAGCTAGTACGCCATAAAACTTCAATTTTGAGCCATTACTATTCAATTCTGCCAACCATCTACTCAGCAAGATGACATTTTTCAAAGGTTTTGTGGCCTTCTACTCTGAAGTGATGATAATGTCTGCTCAGAAAGGGTCTATCAGACTGT
Organism: Lutjanus argentimaculatus; assembly: GCA_034769285.1. Taxonomy (NCBI): domain Eukaryota; kingdom Metazoa; phylum Chordata; class Actinopteri; order Lutjaniformes; family Lutjanidae; genus Lutjanus; species Lutjanus argentimaculatus. The sequence goes on along the minus strand of JAWZSL010000030.1, from coordinate 4,051,454 downwards.
CTGCTCATAACTGCAACATATCGTGTTGTTTCCTAGTAGCAGCAATAGTAGTAGTAGTACTAGTAGTAGTTATATGGCTTCCCTTAAAGCATGTGGACACCCAAACCTAGTACTTGGACAGCTGGTGATTGGTCTATACAGTATGTAAAAGCTTAGTTTACACTTCTGCGTTGAATCTGTGCTGTAGGTATTAAGTGCACCACCACACAACAGTGCAGACCGCACCAACTGTGGTTAGGCCGCTAGGTATTATCTAATTTCCTCTTACACATTTCTGACTGGTTCCTGAACGTGAGTTGAACAAACGTGGACCAAATCAAGGATGGGTTAACTGAAGTCCCATCTCTTCAGACATCTTCTCTCTTTTTTGTGTTTCAGTAAAAGTAGCGGTTGTTAAACATTTATTAGCTTCAATTTCAGCTAGACCTGCTAAGTTTCAGTTGCAACTGTTTGAAGTACACAAAGAAACTCAACCTAGTAGCACTTGCATTTTGGTGGTGTAATTGCAGAGCAAGGGAGACACACAAAGTATAAATGATCACAATGGTGTAGGCTACAGCCTAGGCCTACACACAACTATATACCAGCCTTAAGACCAGCATGCGTAGGAATTGCATTAATCTTTGCCTATTCAGCTCTTCATGATTCTGAGAGTGTGTAGGTTGGAGTGGTGGATGGGTATGTAGCATGTCTGGCTTGGGACTTGTGCGTGGGACCACATGCCCTCTCTAATTTTTTTAAGAGGTTGCTTAGTTGCCTAACCTTAAAGAGAGCTTAAACCTTGTTTATCTGCTGTAACCACATTTTTATCTAATCATACCATAGTTGTCATGAGAGATATCGTAAAAAGAAAGAATTCAAAACGGTTGTCAACCGATATCAACATATTGTTTGGCGATAGGGTTGGTAATTGTCGAAAATTTTCCATTCAAGCATTATTCTGTTGCTATATCAGCTTCCACTCTTCTGGTTTCAGGCTTTCCACCAGATGTTTGATCCAGGTTGCTCAGATTTGCCCCCATTCAGCCACAAGAGCATTTATGAGGGTTGACACTGATGTTAGATGGTAAGGAGGTAAGGTCTGGCTCACAGTCGGTGTTCCAGTTAATCCCAAAGGTGTTGGATGGCATTGAGGCCAGGGTTCTGTGCAGAGCAGTCAAGTACTTCCACACCAAACTGGGAAAACCAGTTCTTTATGGACCTGGTTTTGTGAGTGCTGAATCAAACTTTTTCCAAAAAGTTGGAAGAACACTATTGTCTAAAATATCATTCTGTAGTATTGCATTGATTTTTCCTTTCATTTGGGACTAAGGAAAGTAAAAAAAAAAAAATTACAGACAGCAGTGTCCACATATTTTTATATATCGTATTTAGGCACTTGATTCTACAATACATCAAATTATTATCAGAGGAAACATAGCTGAAAATAACTCACCGTAAAGAATTAAAGACTTAATTATGTCATTGCTTGATTAACTGTAAGGTTTTCTACATATTGCAGTAGTTAATCAAGGAATCAAGGGATTAGTAATTATCATTGCACAACTCAGGGGTGTACAAAGAAGTTAGAATCATAGTTCCTCCATGCCACACACAAAATATATAAATAAAACAAAAATTAAACAAAACTAGAATATTTGCTTTTCCTGAAGAATATGTGTGATTGCTGGAGCTGCTGCTGCATCTGCTGTTGCTGCCACCGCCCACCTGCCCAGCTTCTGAAAAAGTCCCAGCAAGAATTGTTGGTGATTCATGTCTGTAGATACCACCCAAAATCATCCATCAACTTTGACTGAGTTTGTGCACGAAGCATCATAGATGTAAACACAGAGTCCTCGTCCCCCTCGGCCTGCGGGAGTCTTGTGTGTTGCATCCTGTCAGCTCAGAAATGGTCCGTCCATCAAATGCAATACCTCGATCCGCGATTTTGTGGACCAGGACTCTCTGTGTGGGCACAGTAGTCTCTGGTTTCCTGTTGCTTGGCCAGTCCCATTTTGTTTGTCTCGAGGTCTGCTCCTGTTTAGCCTAAACCCTATGCTTCATTCCTCATTTTCCATTGCCTACGAGTGTATTTCCTTGCAGTGTCTTGAGCATCACATTACAGTAGCTCAAACACATCATTCTGATCCCACTCCCATTGGAAACTTCAGAATGCAGTCTATCTAAGCTGCCATCCCAGGTTTATTTGATATATGCAACTGTTTGTGCCAACACTGGTGGAAATCTTCCATCAATCGACAATAATTAAACTGTGAGTCTCCCTGATTAAGATCTAGCGCAGTTGAGTCATCAAGTCAAACCAGTGGTCAACTGAAAGTCAAAAGAGATATTTGTCTGCATGCACTTGGGGCTAAAATGGCTTATCTGGCAAGTACTTGGTCAACATCCTTGTGAACAGCACAGACACAGGGTTTTGGACTTGTAGCAAGGCAGTAAGCAATCAAATTGTCTACATTAGTACAATAATATCCGCAACAAATTGCTCCTGGCAACAAACCGAGCCCATTATCTGATCAGATTTGACCACACATTCTTCAGTCCATCCAGCTGACAAAGACAGCACAAGTGGGTAATGTGCCAGCCAGCACTGACCTCCGACTGGAGGGAGAGGTTTTCAGCACTCAGCGACTCTTCTTTCCTCCCACTTTGGAGTTCTTAAATCAGGTCCACGGCGGAGAGACTTCATGAATGGGCCTTAATGTGACAGAGAAATTGGGGATCACTTTCTCTGTCTGGCTCTGCCAACAGTCTGATGATATCGACGACTAGATGGCGTGAACGCGGGAGACTCCAAAGAGAGGATTAGAGAGGGGAGATAAGGCTATCCACTGTAATTAAGCCCTATCTCTGTACAGCCACTGAAGAAAATAAATCACCCTTCAGAGCCTGCCAGTGTTGAAATGCATGAACAATTATTCAATAATTAATCGTTATACATGCAGGCTCCAAACACTAATAGGACATATTTTAACTACAGCATTATAGCACTGTTAAATTAAATTAAGTCTGAATGCATTTAAGATCAATGTAATAGATCACCTATTTAACCTTTTTTAATCACTCTAATGTAATTGTATTAGCTCTGTTATCAAGCTTTTTATGATGTGCCCTATGTTAATTTCCCATTCCAGCCATGTATAATTGAGAATGGAGATATATAGGGTGTGGCAGCAGACATACGAGTGGAGACATTAAGCAGGGCCCTCGAGGAAGGTGCCAGTCGTGCCGCTGTAACAGCCTGAGATAACATGCAGATGAGGTCAAATATGACATTGCAAGGTATTAAAGTTGCTAGTTTACAGAACGTTATCAAGTCTGCATGGCGCTGCTGCTGCCAAACAACTAATTCCCCTCCTCTTCACTGTTTTGAACACCTGTTCAGTCACTTCCTCTGGTGTAAAGGAGGTCATTCCTCATATGTTTTCATTCTGAGTCCCTGAATAAACAGAAAACAGTGATAGCTGACATAGCTGGCCAGATATATATCACCTCAGTAACAAGCACATACAAGTGAAGACAAAAGCATCGTTATTATTTGGAGTTATTGAAGTCATGTCATTATGTTACAAAATGTATGAGGGTCATTTTTAGGTTAATCTGGCATCGCCAAACCAATTTGCAAATGCACATTAGTCTGGAACCTCTCAGTTCATTTTCGGATTTCAAGGGACGTTATCAACAGGCGCAGACCAAAACTCCTATGGGACGCAGTTTGATAGACCTGCAACCAATTAGAGTGACGAAACATGAGCAACAGGAAATTGTAAACAGACTACAGCATGCATAGATGAGCTGTGATGGTGTCGCATATATGTGTCCGTATCTAAATGACTAATAGGTGCAAAGAGTTTTGGAATTGGTCCAGTAGGTCCCCTCCAGCCAGCTGCAAAGGCGGTAAAATATAGCGTAGCCATGGGTGTGCCAGGGTGTGCCTCTGCCACTCAAAAAAGCAAATGGCACCCAAAAATCATATTCAGAATGCAATTTTTGTCATAGCCTTAATACATTTTGCTTGAAACTTTATTTATTTAATGGGAACGGAGCACATTCATGAACATCAGAGTATAACAGATGATCTAAATATGCCAGAGTTAGCAAGAATGCTAATTTACATCCATAGTCCCTGGCCAGGTTACAGAAAAACAACAACAAATGACCAAAAAACAAAATTTACCATCATGCACCGCCTGCCTATGAAAGTAGCCATTGACCTGTGACCCCAGGGAGCATCATGGGAGATTAGCAGCGTAGTAAACAATGCAACACCTGCAGCTAATGCTAGAATACTTCAGCCACTAGTTTATCATAGCAGAGCTCGTTGTTTAACTTCTTAAAAAAAAAAAACACTTGCATTGATGAACAGCCAGACACAAGGCCTGCTACAGCTGACGAGTATGTTTTTCTATTAGCCTCCCTGTCAACAAGTGTGACTCCTTCAGCACTGACACCAGCGGAGACAGAATCAGACAAGGCAGAAATGATAACTCTACAGATCTCTCGGATGGGCCATTTTGTTGTATTTGATAAGCCTATATAAAGAATGATTGCACTGTGAAGTTTAAAAAATAACAAAGAATGGACAATACTATGCAATGACTAAAATAGCTTTTGTTATGGCTATGTTGTCGGCAAGCTTATATGGAGAGTAATGGATGGTTCTATTTTTGAGGAGGTGCACAAGTCTTTCTTACTCAATACTGTAGTGAAAATTAGATTTGGCAAACCCAGGTTTTCTAATGCACGGCCATAGTCTTTTTGCTGGTTATGCTTGTGGCTGTATTGTAATCCTTGGGGGCTGGTAGTCCCATCAAAGTATGTCTGCTAAAAGTCCTTGTTTTTGTCACTGACAGGCTCAGATTGTTATTTTATGTGTCTGACAACATTTTGGAAGGGACATCGATAGAGATAGACCTTTTTGTTAAAGAGTAAGTCCTTTTTAACCCGAAACGGTTGCTAATATTGCTCTTCTCAAAGCCACCAGACTCCACTGACAAAAACAGCATTTTCCTGTAGATCATCATAAAACACACTTTATTCAGCTTGACAGAAACAAAACAAAACTCACCAAAACCATCTTTGTTTGCCTTCCCACTGTTCCAACAATCACCAGCTCTGGTTGTTGGGTTGGAACAAACCCTCAATTCACTGAGATGTTGATATATTCTGGCTCTACATGCTGTTATTCTCGTTTGTTTCATATCAAACCCACTCCGTACTGGATAAATGCTTGTGACTGGCCTGAACCAGATCCAGGTCGGCTGGAAATCTGTCTGAACGGGAGGGGAGCCAGACGCATCTGCCAGAGAAAATAAAGCAGGAGCTCGCAGATTCGTCTGGTCACCGGGACACTTTCAGGTTACTTCGCTGCCGGCATCATTTGACGACCCTCTCTACTAATGAAATATGGTTACAGTTTTCCTTCACACATGCTTTTGAGTACTTTAACAAATAATACTCAGTTTTATTCTGATGTCAACAGACCACAATTTTTTCACACATAAGTTTAGAGCATAAACAAATTAGCCGTTTGACAGAAAACTAATCAGCCAAAAAAATTGCAAAAATCTCAGTTGTTACTGTGAGAGTTGCTTCTTTTCTTTGTCTTACATGACAGTGAAGAAAATATCTTTACGTTTTGGAGCATTGGTCAGGAAAAACAAACAGCCTGATGAAGTCACCTGGCTATTCTTCACTATTTTCAGACATTTTACAGATTATATTGTTCATCATTTAATTGTGGAAACAATAGGCAGATTAATGATAATGAAAATAATTAGCTTGGTTGCAGTCCTAGATAAATTATTGTAATTAACTAACACCCTGCTCTAATTGCTTATAGATATTTTGCTTGAATACAGAAACTAATTACAGTGTCATCACCATTATTAATAAAGAAAAATATAAATGTTTAATTTTATGAGAACAGAAATTGAAATCAGCATGGTTACAGTATACCATCCAGACATGTTCCTGTCTGATGACAAATATTCTTATTCTCCAAACAGCCCTCGTAACATCTGTTAAACTAACAAATCTTTTGCGAAAGAAAGGAAAAGGCAAAAGGTACCAAATGTGTTCTGCTTCAAAATATGTGCAGATATTTTTTTTTCCTCTCAGAAAAGGTTATTTCATCCTGACCAATTTCGCACTCACCTGATCATCACTTCAAACTGCAAGGCATCAATGCAGCGAAAATCTAACAATAATTGCCTTAAAGCAGGAAAAAAAGAATCTGCTTTAGAATCTTTATGTAGAAAATCCCTCTGTACAGAAAAGGCTAATATTATCTCCTCAGAAGTATTTACAAATCCCACGTTTTTTGTTTTTTTTTTGGTTTTTTTTGCAGCACAACAATTGCATGTACAGTGCACTGTACCTCCTACAGTAAAGCTTCTTTTGCTTCATAGCAGCCTGGTTCGAGCTCCTCCAGGTCCGTGTTAGGCAGTCAGAAGTAAAAGGATATTAGACATGAATAAAACAGAAGTTCTCTTTGAAATGATGTGACATTTCCATATCAACTGGAATAAAAACATTGTGCTACCCTTGATCTGTTTATGTGAAACTGAGCCAAGCAGTGAGATACTGTGATGTTTGATGTTCTGCTGAGGGTTTGAGTCAGCCGGCCAGCTGGTGGTTAGATGGACAAACGTCTGAAATTCCCTTAAACACTGCGGTCAACAACATGCAGAGACATCAGAGGCAGCACACATGGGTGGATGAGATGCCAACGCAGTGAAACGCAAACCAACATTATGTGTTAAAGGGGATGTGCGTCTCCATTTTGCCCATTAACATACAGTATCATGGTCGAATTTGGGTCCTCATCAGTATGGTTTCATCCATAAAAATACATGGCATATAAGTGCGAGTCAATAAATAAAGATTCTGATGGAAACGTAAGTGTTTGAGCATTTAAATTAATATTAATGGTTGCGTTGTCCCAGACTAAATTGAGTCAGATTTGGCCGTACAGATTTTCAGAGAAACTACAAGTGTACATCCTTCCGTAATTCAGCTATCAAATCAGCGCACTGCGGAACTTCTCTCCCCAGCCTGCAGCACTGCAGCAGCCAGCCAATCCAGTGTTACCTGCCACACGCGTTCTTCACTCCTTCACGCCATAAATTAAGGGTTTATTCCCACCAAACTACAGTTGGTGATTGTTGGAACAGCGATAAGATGAACCAAGATGTTTTTTTGTTGAGGTTTATTTTGTTTCTGTCGAGTTTGTTCTGTTAGTTTGGAGAGAACAATATAACAGCTGTGTCTGGTTAAAGAAAACACATCTTACTCATTACAAAAAGTTTCACTGTTGGGATCTTTCCCATAATGTTGTCAGAAACTTGCAAGAACAATCTGAGCCTGTCAGTTGCGAAAACAATGCACAAGCAAAAAAGCAAGCATCACCTGCTCTGAGCGCTCCACCGGTCTGCCCTGGTGAGGTGGCTGATCACACATCAACTGCACTCTTTTTCTATCACTCTTCTCTTCTTCCATCAGTTAGTTTTGTGGTGATTTAGAGACCCATTTTGCAGAGTTTACAGCCTGTCACACTGTTGCTATGCTCTGTGTTCAATTATGCAGCTGAAAAGTAAGAGCTGAAACTTGTAACCACCAGCGAATGTTGTCACGTGGATGTTTTTTGTTTGTTTGGTTTTTTTTGGTATAAATACGCAAGCTAATATTTATCCTGTTATCGAATGCACACTGAGAAAGAAAAAAGAAAAGACTGCTCAACTGAAAGAATCTGTCTCCCGCTGATGATTCGTACCTTCAGCTTTCAGGGGGCAGCCCTAATTAATTGAAATATGTGCATGTTTACAAGTGTTCGCTCATGACCACAAACCTTTAGCAGCATCAGGAAACATTAATTACTTCATTGTGCTGATATCTAGTGTCTGCATATTAAATAGTTGGTAGAGATTGAAAGTCTGGCCTTAGGTTTGGTGATTTCTAACAGGCTACAAGCAGCTGTTTTGAAATTTGGTGAAGATGTGACTGCTGTGTTTAGATTTGGATCACAGATTCTGCCTTCAGGAGTGATACATTTGTATAATGTAATCATAAAACATGTATAATAACTGAACTAATATTTTAAAATGAAGCAGGGATTATTGGTGCACACAGCACCTTTAAGGCTACACAAGAATTAATCCTTATATTGGCCTATTCTTGGTGTTTTTTATTTGGTCAAATAAAAAAAAATCAAGAAAAATAAATTGAAAAATGTTATTTATTTTACTGCTAGTGGGTGGGTGTTGTTGGTACCAACTGACGATGTTGGTACTGTATCACGGCTGGTGCGATATCTGTGTGGGCACTAAATAGTTTGGGATATACTTCATTTCAAACAGCCTAACAGCCGGAGAGCTAACGTTGTTTGCCATTTCTTAGTCCAATCTGTGACCTCAGCGCTGTGTGTGTTACTCCATGATTCAAACACCGGAGTGCTGAGGCCAGAGGAGAACCCGCTGCTGTGAGATTTGACAGAGCGGTCACAGTGTATACTTAGATTCTAAAAGACTCTCTTTTTATAAGGTTGTAGATATTTTACAAGTCCTTCCTTACTTTATATTTTGATGTAGAGGTACTTCTGTAGAGATATTACTATAAGCGTTAGTGACTATTTATGCCTTGAATATATGAAGAAATTTAAAGGATTAAAAAGTCTAATGGATGGTGCTCACATTTTTTGTAGTGAACTAGTTTCCTCCTTGCTCCAATGCTGGATGCTCTTTGATAGTTACTGTGGCTGGTTGCCAATTACTTTAAATAGACTACCTGTGTGTCTGTTATTTCAGAGGTACTTTTTTATTTAACCTTTATTTAACCAGAAGAGTCCCACTGAGATTAAGAATCTCTTTTTTCACGGCCTAACCAAGACAGTCAGGAGCCAGAACACAAAGTTGCAGACAGAGACACAGATGGACACAAAGTACAATTAGCAAGCACTGAAACAGAGTCAGTTGTGTAACAGGTGTTTGAGTTTTAAGTCTTTCTGCACCATATTCTAGGACGAGGGGGCAGAATACCCTCGATCCCTTTTTCCAATTTCTGTACGGGCATTTGGAGCAGAGACGTAAAGAAGTCCTGAGAGCGCAGTGAATACTGTCTGGCACTTTTTTACGTGATAAAGACACATAGGTAGTGTGGGAGCAGACCAAGGATTGCCTGATATATAAAAATGTGTAAGAGTACACAGGTGGCCGGAGCTGGCCATTCTGCCTGAGAGTATAACTCACAGTGAGTCAGAGCTTTACAATTTGAAATGACTCTCAAGGACACATGGTAAGCTGTTCTGACCATATGAAAACATTGAGCAGAGGCGTGCATATAGAAAAGAGAGAAGAGAGGTGTCTGGCAGAGGTGAGGGACTTAAGCCACATGACTTGACTTGAGTCATACGTTTGAGGACTTGATACTTGCTTGACTAACACTGATAAAAGACAGATGACTCAAAAAGACGTATTTATTAATTAATTATTTGCATTTTTCTCAGCAGACCAGCAGAGGCCGATGCAGGAGACATCTATACTGAACCAAGCTAGTTCAAAAATAATAAAATTTGGATTCAATGATTAGGTTGTTGATGAGCCAGGGCCAGTGCCTGTGTGCCCAGCTGTCACGAGCCAGTGGTTGTCTAGCTCACTGATACCCCGTGGAAAAAAAAATGTGAGCAATGTGAGGAAAAGTACACGATGCAGCATGTCTAAAAGACTGAAATTTTCTGGTTGTGAATACAAAAAGAGGAGACTATTGAATGAGCAAGCGCTCCAAAACCTACTATATTGATTCCAGATGTGTTAGCAAGGAAGATGCCCCACCACAGAACCAAGAGACCTCTAGCGCTAGCACGACTACCAGTCTTGCTCCAGAGGGGGCAGGAGCAGGTGCTAGCGCTATTAGCAGATAGATGATGCAGTTAAGACCTTTGCTGCGATGAAGGCTCACCGAGTACACTTTTGACACTTTTGATTTACTCTCTCTAACTCTACTGCAAAGAATCTGGAACCAGGTTATTGGAATTATTATGCAGGTACGTTATTTGTATGTGGATCCGTAAAATGTCTGCAGATTGCATAATGCATACTTGACTATTGGTGACAGTTGGGCACTCTAGCATGCACAATGGTGTATGGCATATTTACGTTTGTGTGATGCTGCTGCTTTTTGCCTTATGTGTGGGATATATTGCAGTTTGTGTGCTGTTGTTGGTATGGTATGTTTCAAGGGAGGGGCGGTGTAATTGTTTTTCGCCTCGGGCAGCAGAAGTGCATGCGCCGGTCCTGGCCAGGGCAGTGATGTGGTGTAAATTTTCTGTGTCGTTTTCACTGTATAGCCCCATAGAGCTGTAAGGCGATGTTAGTTTCAGAGCCTCATGCTACATTGTTGTTCATTTAGGAGGCTTGTTATTGATTGCCACAAAATGTCAAATATCAGTAAGATTTATAAGGTGTAATCAGGCTGTTTTCATTCATGTTGACAATAAAACAAATTTCAGTGCGACTTTAACAGCAGATGTGTCAACACATCTTCTTTTATTCTTCGGCACTACAGTTTGACAGAAAAGGTTAAAAGTCTCTTAAAGGTCAGAGTGTTAATTAAAAAAAACAAAAAACAACAACTATTTAACCATCTAGTGGCGTTGATTAAATTCTCTAACCATCCAAACGCCGTTCTACAACTTTTTTTTATTCACCTTCTTTCCACCTTACCCTGAGGCAGTCGCTGAGTTCGGTAGAAAGAAGGACAGAGAAGCATTTTGCCAGGAGCATAGAATCACTAGATTTAAGTCAGTGGCTGCTTGACTCCTCTGGAGAATGACAACCACAAAGAAACAAAGACGGCATGATGGTTTGACTGACAGCCTTTTATGTCTGTTCACTACAAGGTCAGATGTAGCCTAAATAGAAAATAGACGTGAGTGATCCTGAATTTCCTGAAGAACGCCCTTCGTGTAGGATTCCACACTGTATGTTTTGGTAAAATGAAGACTATGAATTATTAGTGGCAGTGGAAAGGACTCCTCTAAAGTGTCGACATCAAACGAGGAAGCCAAATAGCAGCGGAGTAGAATAATCTAAATATAATTGTGTGACTGCTGGCATGTCAACTTCAACCTTGTCTCATAAATGCCATAAGGAAGAAATGTTCTCCGAGGTTAATTTCACTATATTATCAAGAGAATTAAGGCAATTACCAACAAATGACAAAAAGGGCTATTCAGAACCAATTCTGAGGATAACTGACCGTGCTATGTCCTCTCAGCAGGTGGTTATTCATAATACAGCAGGTGATTCATATGAATTATTTCCTACCTGTCATTCACTTTGCTCCGCCGCCTCAGTCTGTCCAAGTAATTGTAGTCCTGTAGATTTCACTTTGGCACCTACGGCGGGATACTTGGCTGACCTTCCTGGGCGCTTCCTTCAAGCAATTATCTGCGGACATTTTGAAGACAGAAACAGCGTAAATATTCCGGAGGGAATCCCGGAACAGATACCGTTCAATAGCAAAAGCAGGGTAGAACCACAGGAAGCAAAATATGGTTACATAAAAACAACCATCGTTTTCACATCTGATCACTAATCTGAAGAAATGCTCTGCTGTCAAATGTGTTGTATTAAAGGGGCAAGGATATTAAAGAGTCAAACGGCAGTCAAATACACCCTGTTTCCACCTGATAAAATAGTGCAGCACCCCTGGCATTACACATGTTGTTATCCCCCAGCCCCTAAGAAGCAGAGAAATATATCATAATCTGTTTTCAAATAATGTGTTACAGTACCACGCTTTGGTATTTTCCACATATGCTTATTCAATATCCCGGCGATAAAACCAGCGGGACCTCAATTTGCCTTCGAACGTTTAATCTCCAAAAGAAAACACTTCCACACAAAGCAGCGAGAAGCTAAGTAACAGTACAGGGTCATTTGGCTCCAATGAAGTATTGGTAAAATGAGTTTCCATGGAGACTAATATGCTCGCAACTAAAGACACATAGAGTGGCATTTTGGAACGAGTGAAGCAAACTGTGGGGCACAAAGATAACAAGCTTAGACAAAGAGACATAATGTCAACACAGTCTTGCCACAGAGGGCTCAACCTCAAATCAACATGTACAGTAGCTGCAAAGGCTGGTAGAAATTTAAGTGCCCCGTGAATCAAATCATTAAACTCTGACACAAAATTTGAATATGGCTGCTCCAAAAGCTGGACTAGAGGCAGCACACATTCTAGTCTTTAGGAAAAGCCTCTGAATGCTGAACACTATTAGCACATTAACATGATTGATTACTTTTTTATTTTTGTGTCATGCACACAAAGCACCACGCCCTGTTTACAAGACACCAAGAGCAGACTTGCAGTGTTGAAGCAACTGTGCACACTGAGATCTTTAATGTCTTCTATTTTAACTGTACTTTACATGTTTTACACTATAGCTATTCTTTATGAGAGGGTAAGTTTATTTGTTTTTTTTTGCTAAATACCATGGATTAACAAACCATTTTTCTCTTTACATGAGAATCTTTTGTTTTTAATCACCTGAATATCACAAAGTAACTTGTCCTGGAAAATAATGACAAATGGTTCTATACAAAATAAAATTAGATATCAAGATAAAGCGTTTATGAGGTCCTAAATTATGGTGTTTCTTGCACTGTTTTTCACATGCACAACATTAATACATAACATCCTGTATGGGTAGGGATAATTATTTTCCATGTAACAAAAAATTTGGAATGTATTATGTCTGTATTGTTCTACAGCACTGACATATATAAAGATGGACAACATGAGAACTCCCTAAAATTATATTATTGATCGCCCCCTGGTGGTTGGCTGCAGTATATGTCATAAACCCTACATGTTTGCAGATGGGGCTGGACCAAACTAAAAAATCCACACCAAATAAATTTAGATAGTTTTCTGTCATTTTAGGTTGTGCTTATCACGCTGATGTTTGTTCAAGTGTTCATTTGTCTGCTCAGTTTGGTTTTAATTAGTCAGGTTTCACGTCATGATTGACAGCTGAGCCCTGATTGTGATCGAGTCGGCCCGTGTGTGGGTGGACCTACACACACCCAGGTACAGTGGGAGGAAGTGCAGATGTGTCGTCCATCTTTAATAATAACAACAGCACAAGTAAACAACCCTAATTATCAGAATACTTGCCCTGCAATAACTGATTTTGTATAAAGACCTTTCATAGCTGAGAAACCATTTGAACAAACTAAATAAAGTTGAAAAAGTGTTCTGAATTCTCTAATGCTTGAATTTAGGATAAGGTTAGATTAGGATTAAACATTTGATCTGACAGCTATTATATTTTCAAGAGATTCTTCTGCTACTGATGTGTAGGTTAGGATGCTGGTTTTCTCTGATTTTTTCTTTTCACTGTCAATGTTTTGAGCCAGTCCAGTTTCTGTTGGAGTACAGGATCTACTGAATGTTTACTCCAACTTGTAATGCATTTGCCCTTTACATCATGGGTTAGGGTTCCTTACGCAAGTCTGATACCAATAGTCAGTAGCCGTGTTTCCATCCAAATGTATTGTAAATTTTAACCAAATTTTGAGTAAATCTGCAAAATAAAGACCACCAAGAGAAAACAAGATGACATAACTAAAAGAGAGCAAAAGAGGATGGAAATATAACAGTTCTGTGAGTTTTGTGTATTAATGTGAGGAAGGTCCCATCAGATCTGTGTGGTGCAATACCTGATGTATCATAGAGCCCTCCTACCAATCCTGAGAGTAGCTTTAATCATAACTGTGATCTTTCCAGAACATTTACCAAGAAGTTTTAGTTGCCTAAACTTTCAGACTGTAGTTGCCGCTAAGATTGTAGAAATAATTAACGAAGAACTATGGTCAATGAAGGTTTAGGTTAAGTGTTGATGTCTGTGTGTTCAGTTGAACTCTTTGCTCCAGACCTAATCCCTCCACTCTGACTGTCCTGCCTGTAAATGCATGAGAATTCCCTACTTAGCTACAGTGAGTTTGAATAGATCCAGTAGAAAGAAAGTAGATTTTACAGGAGTTCCAGTAGATTTTGCTGCAGAATGAAAGTAGTTCCTATATGAAACTGCTGAATATGGTTCCAAGGCAGACATCTCTGTGACCAATTTCTTCAAAACGCTGCAAATAACAAAACAATGTAGACTGATAAATAGCGCTATAAGCACAGTGTATTTCTAATTAAGGGTGAACTGTCCCCTTAACCCCATGTGTGATTTTACTGGGAGTAGAAACAAAGTCTCTGTATGAAGGTAAAGAACATATGAAGGTGATTCAGATTCTGATAATGTACAGTGGTGAATCTGCACAGTTGCCTATAAAATGGATATAAAGCCATAAAGTGCTGCTCAGAGGTGACCTTTATTTTGAAGAGCTGCTGTGTGACATGCTGTGAATTAGCCAACATCAACGCTCCAGAAATTTATGCCTTTGCGCGGCTTGACCTCTAAGTCAACAGTATGTCGAGAACAACCGGAACGATTGTAAGGAAAACAGACGCTGCACACACAGCAATAAATGTATGACAATGCACGCTCGCCTGAAAAACCACTGATGTCTATCTGCCAGCGAGCCACTGCGGACACTGTCATTGGTTACAAGGTGAGCCACCTACGTGCACCCGAGAAACTTATTGATGTGATCGAGTTGGGATTTTTGCTTATCACCACAATATCAAGTCACCTTGTTCTTTTATTTTTTCTAATCAAAAGTCAACAACGGGCTATCTAACCCTGATATGGAGCCAATTAAATCCTTGTCTCAATCTGTGGCGCTGTGGAGCGCATTCTAATGCGTTGTCAATTCAACCTTTAACACCTCCAGCTCTTGTGTTCTGGCTTTGAGTTTGCTGAAGTAAAAGTTTGGACACTTTTGATAGTGTGATCAGAGGAATTAGCTGCAGATGAAGTACACAGAAGGTGAAAATCCACTCATTCTATATAACTGGGACAATATATGTTGTAAACAGTGGTGGACAGTAATGAGGTACATTTACATGAGTACTTACTTAAATACATTTGAGTATCTGTACTTTACTTGAGTATTTGGGGTTTTTTTTTTGGAAACGTGTGACTTTGTGTACACTACATTTCTTGGAAAGTTGTTGTTACTCGTTACTTTTAGGCTAAGCATAGTTTTGAAGTCAGCTGTTGGCCAGCACGCTTGTTCCTCACAGAAGGAAACCAATCACAGTACCTGCCCTCAACTGGGATTGATGTAAAAGCAGAAATACGACATCCAGGCACGTTCTGTAACAAGCTCAAGCAAGCTCTCTGTCTTTCATTCAAACTAAACTCGGTAACGGCGATGGCAGGAGAAAGACAAAATCAAATCTCAAGATGTTATTATAATTAAAAAGGAAAATAGAGTGGAAAATACCACATAATTAATGTATAAATAATGTACTGACTCTGAAGCCAGAAAGAAACCTCAGTTATTTAACAGACTTGGAGAACTCCTTACAGTTGGCTTCAATCTAATTTTATGTGGTGATTTTAACACACTTATTTCAGAAAATGACAATAGCTTTCCTTTTTGTTTTTGATTGCATTTCTATGCTGAAGTTTTTATAGGTGTTTCTATAGGCTCTGTGTAGCAGACTGGTTCTACAAGCAAGTCAGTGCGTTCATGACATGGTTTCAGAGTTACAAGGTTCTGTAAATGCATCGTGAAAACAATACAGCAATGTATTGATATTAGAAAACTGACTTTGTAATTTGTACTTTTGAATACTTAACTTGACTGCACAATTTTCACTTGCAGTTGAGTAATATTTGACCAGGAGTATCTACACTTTGACTTAAGTACTGGGGTTCAGTACTTTGTCCACCACATATTCTAAAAGATCAAACTCTTGGCTATTCAACCTTTATTTTTTAAAGTTGCTAAGAGTTCTCAAAACACTAATTAAAATACACATTTTTTAGCCATAACTCTTTTATTTAGAAGGGCTATGGAGTCGACATGTTATGGTTGAGACACATCTGATAGTAAATATTATATAATTTGTATAAAGATAGTTTACCAGTGCTTGAGCAGTATTCCTGCCTATTTTAAACCAGGAAGTGAGACAGGGGTCTTTGGGCTATAGCAGCTTTTTATGCCTGATTAAATCAAGTTTTTGTAAAAATCTAACAGAGTTGACAGAAATCTGGGACACAACTTTAAAAGATCAACATTTTCATTAAAAACAATATTAACATGAAGATGACTATAATATCACGTTATATCGTTAGTTTCAGATTTTGAAGGCTTTTACACTTTTTAAAAATTGTTTGAAGTTGTGAATTCTTATCTGGGATGTGGTTGTTTCCTGGCACAGAGCAAAACGTTTGAGAAAACCAAAACTTTTCAGAAATTACATATATTTCATTATCTTAAAGAATTAATTTTCACCAAAATATTGGAATTAGAATGTTGATATTAGTGTCGTTCCAGTTGAATATCAGTTATCATCTTAAAGCCTTGTTACATTTGTCTTTTAACCAAAATCTAAAACTTTATGCCCTAAATGTTGAGTGAATTTTTCCCTGTGGTATTGAAAATAGATATTGATAGGTACTGCATTGAGTTTAGAAATTCTAGTATTGTAGCAACACTAGTTGTTGACAATTTTTACATTTATTTTGGTAGGACATGATTTCTTCCAGTTCTCAAGAATGGCTACAGGCAGTTTCACAGGTGCAGACCGACTTTAGTACCATGAGCCTCTGTTTTATCACAAGGTTGAGGGAGAGGGGGAAGCTATTGACACACAGAGGTACGGCTAAGCCACTTCACATCCCAATCGATCACAGGTCCACTCCACTACAAGTGGCATTACGATTATAAAGTAAGATTTTCCTGCCCGCGCTGACTTTCAGGATCCAGACACCCGGCCGGACTTTTTGGTCCCGCGGCATCTTCAGTCACAGTTCCGCGCAGCACTTTTGTCCTCCTCCTTTTGTTCCTCGCTCGAGACTCAAGTCAGCTTGAGAATGTTTCTAACTCAGTTTTTTTGGCTGGTGCAAAAGCAGGAAACAGATGGCTGGCTATTTCTAGATGGTACTACTGAGTGTCCAGCTCAAATAAAGTGTACTTTCACAGGATCTTAGAGTTTTTTAATGCCTGCGTTGGGAACTTCATAAAGCCTTGGACCAAGAACTTGTAAATGGCCCGTGACAATGAGATTACAAAAGAAAGATTTTTAGGGTATTTGACATTATTAAAGTGAATTCAAATGCCTCCCTCCTTACTTTCTTTAACTCCAGCTAATCCTTCCCTGGAGGAAGCCTATTAACCTGGACCAACACTCTGCCCCTCCTGATGAGGCTGAGGACAGGCCTGCTCTATTTGCTTCCCTGATCTCTGTCACTCAAACGGTCACATAATTATTGTGTGTCTTCACAGGTTACATAGTGGATATTAGCTGCATTGTAAGCAGACATTAATTACATGAGCAGGAGGCCTGAGCTAATAAGGCGGTTTTAAAACACTTCTGAGGATGCACCTCCGTGGACGGTTACCATGGAGTCATGTTTATGGATAAGACACGAATTTGCAGGGCTGTTTATGTTCTTGGATGTAAATAAAATCACGGCACAATGATAAGCTCATTCATGACATGCCATCTGGCAGGCGCTGACAGGTTGAAATTACATTAATCCTTATCTATTCATTATGAAATTTGTGAGTATAGGAGTAGCAATGCCTTATCGAGGTACAGTGCCTCAGCTGAATTTGAATTGATTTCTATCTATCTGGAATCCATTGCAAATTCCTCTCATGGCCGGCAATGCAGGAGGCGGTGACTGCTGCTCACAGGTCAAGTCAGATTCATCTCGGGCTATCTGATCAGCCCATCCCAGAGCTGCGCTATGTGTGAGAAATAGCACATTTTAGATTACAGCACTCCCTCTAAAAGCCTTCAGCTGTAGTGCACGTCTTTCAATAGTTTGGTACAGAGCATTCATTTCATCTCTGGGCGCTTCTTTTAAAGGCTATCCCACAAGGTCCTATCACTAGGAGGTTCAAGGGCAAAATAAATCAGCGATGACACGTCCCATCGTTGTTATGTAGGGCACAGAGGTCCCCTGTCTGCAGCAGGAGCTCAGGTTGAGAGATCCCCTTTGTGTCTGAAGCAGGATCACATTAACAGCCTGACTCATTACATTAATAGCGGTGCCATCGCCGCAACATGAATAATGCCATTCCTTCTGTGAAGGGGTTACAAACCAGTCTGACAGCGAAAAAGCATCAGGCTATTATTAACCATAAATCCATAAATGACACACGCTGTCCATACAGGGGGACAGATATATTTAGACCTGAGCCGTGGCACTTTGTTGAATCCATTAACGGTGGATACGAGATGATATGAGGAAAACCTATTGTTTATATTTCAATGAAAGACAGATGGAAAGTACCAGATAATAAAAAATGAGGCCAGGACTTCCCGGCATCAATTGTCTGAGACAGAGTTTTCAAACAGGGCTCCGGGGACATTCAGGGGTCTATGGCTCTCTGCCAGGGCATCTATGAAAAGTTTTCAGTCTTATTCATTTAAATAATCATGATATTATAAAAATATTTACATTTGTATTTGCAGAAGACTTCATAATTCAACAAATAATATATTTTTAAATTCAATATAGTTCATAGATTGTTTTAATCTAATAATCTATAATAAATATAAAGTCTTGAGGTGGAGCTAGTTTTAACTTCTGAACATACAGTTAATATACAATTTTGTCCCACATAAGGGACTTGACAAGATAAAACTGAGGCATCATGAGATGATTAATAAGTAAAAGCGATTTCTGATTCACAAATCTGTTTTCATATTTTGGACTTGGCTCTAATTTTCACTTTTTTGTTAAATAGTGGATAATTTGAGTTGTTTGGCACTAAGACAGTTATTTAAATGAAACCATGTGGAAAGTTTTAAGGGGAAATGTCTCGTTAATGGGCCTGACAACAACTCTGACATCTGAAGGGGCCACAGGCCAAAAATGTTGAGGACCAGTGTTTTAATGTATTTTATTATCTTTTCAGATTAAAAGAAAAAGCCTGAATCTAAAAAGTAATTAGCAGCTAGTAGTTGAGAAAAAAGTACAAGATTTTTCTCTAAACTGTAGTGGAGTGGAAGTATAAAGTACTTAAAGGGAAATTAAGAAAAAGTACTTGAGTAAGGGTCGAGGGTTAGTGGCAAGCAGCACCCCCTAGCCCTGTATATATCTTCCTCCCACCAGTCAAGCATGCATCACCTAATAATGGTAGAAACAAACTATCATTTTCAAGTCCAAAATAAGGCCCATGTAGAGACATACATGAGGGGGGTCCCCAGTATATTCTCTATTTTTTCTAAGGGGTCTTTGCTGAGAAAAAAATTGAGAACCTCTGGTCTCAGATGCACACCGTGTAGGTGCATCCGGGGTTTGAGTCTGCCCCAGGACACTTTGCCACATGTCTTTTCCCGTTGTCGTCAAATAAAGCAAAAGTGACAGAAATATAATCTTCAAAAAACGTCTAGGCTGCAGATGTTTAGTAGCTCTGTGCCCTTCATTGTTATGAATTGCAGGAATGCTTGTGGCAGCTCCACCGAATCAGCAGAATTTGGAAATTCTTCAAAAGCTGAATCTCCTCTAACCTTCCCCACCTCGCGAGCACCTACCCCAGCACCAGGGGATCTGTCACAAATCAAGGATGGGAAGGTCAATAAAAGCAAACCATGCCAGACTCCCTGACTGACACATCAAAAGTTCCCTCAGCAGCGCTCAACACTCTGCCTTCCTTCCCTTCCGACCAATTTAGCAGAGTCCGAGGGGAGCCCCCTAATCCATGCCTCTGAAAGCGCGCTTAATCAACCTCTGATTAAGAGGGAGCACGCCAAGGTGTCCAGCAACATCTTCACTGCCCCCATCCGCTCCTCAAGTCAAGCAAAACAGAAGGAAACAGGATTTATTTGTCTTCACAGCCTCCCATCCCCGATGTTCCCTCACAAATGTCTTAAGTCTCCTCGGTCTTGTTGTAGGCCCTTCATTCATTTAACATCCACCGATAGCAAATACAAAGCAAACATTTAGTTCCTTCTCATTTCTATCCCCCCTCTTTCTCTGTGTCTGTCTGTCTCTCTCCTTTTTGTTTTTTCCTGT
The DNA here is from genome assembly GCA_034769285.1 of Lutjanus argentimaculatus. Taxonomy (NCBI): domain Eukaryota; kingdom Metazoa; phylum Chordata; class Actinopteri; order Lutjaniformes; family Lutjanidae; genus Lutjanus; species Lutjanus argentimaculatus. The sequence continues at coordinate 4,031,302 of JAWZSL010000030.1, read as the reverse complement.
TGTTGTTATGAGCGTCCCCCAGGTGTCCGGGAATGAATTAAACATCAGCGTGTTGGTAGGAAGGGCACAGCTCCTCCTGAAAGGATTGAATGCAGAGCGTTGTTTGAGAGGAGAGCAGCAGTGGAGGTGACAGAGGAGGCTTTGCTCAGCACGAGGACGTGGAACCATCAGGGAACCACTTTGACCTCCAACATCTGACTGCCTTCATGAATAGTCATTTTTCAAGTCTCTCCAAGTAAATGGGGTTTTCCAAACTTTTAAAAATGGGAGGCCATGTTTGCCATTTGTTTATCTTGTTAGGCCGGTGTGTGGGGGTGTGTAGGTGCGACCGTGTGTAAAAAAAAAAGCAATAAATTTGTTGCTGGAGGGTTTGTTAACCTCAGTCATTTAAGAAAGACTGCTCTGATTTTCAGCCTTATTGGTATTGATTAAGGCATGTCTACAACATCCACACTACCTTGAAATGTAGCCAGACTCAGCTGAGTTTACCTCCTCCATCCATCCACATCCAGACATCAGGGTTGGTGGTAGTATTTTGCACCTGGCAGGGTAGGTACTGTCTCACCAAAGCTATATAGTTGCACTATATATCATGTCTAAATTCATATATATTCATTATTTTGTGAATTTATTTGTTTTATCTTAAATTTTCATTATTCATAATTTGTCTCACATTTACACATACTCCAGTAAAACTAGTCAGAAGTGTACAAATATGCTCCTTTTACTAAAACTTGCTCAAAAAACTATCTTTCCTGAAAGCTGAGGCAGAAGCTCTCCATGCCTCTGACTGCACTAAGGCCAACGTTTTCGCAGGTTTGCACATGCATAGTCAGTTCTCACAGAGTCTGTAGGAATACAAGAAGAGCAGCTCACTCTGCTCCATATGGACGCCCATTTCTGCCAGTAAAAGAGAAAAAAAAAACCCACCTCCATCGCAAGTCATAATTATGACCTAAAAAGTTAAAATCTTAAGATAAAAAGTTTGAATTATGAGAGAAAAAGTCATAATGAGAAAAGGAAGTCAAAATGGGTTCAAAAGTCATATTTATGAGATAGTCATGACTTTTTAGAAGTTGAAATTATGAGGCAAAAAAAAAAGAATTGTGAGATAAAGTCATAATTATGAGATTAAAAAGTTTAAGTCAATCTAGATTATAAAAGCTCAAATTTATGAGTTAAAAAAGATGAACTATGAGGAAAAAAATATCTGTTGTGTGAGACATGCAATGGCTACCAGTCTTTAAAGACCAGCAGCGTCTATTTAAAGAACATATTGATGGCATGCGGATATTATCTACAGTTTTAAAGACTTTCAACATGGTTTTATGAGAGAAAAAAGGGCAGTGGTCACTGATGAGAAACCAAACACCTGACCTGAAGGATGTAACCCAGCAGAAGGGGCAAAAGACCACACAAACTTTTCAGACACTGTCCAGTCTCACATCATCCTGAAAACCTGCAGCGGGAGTGACTAACGTGGCCCTGAGCACACAATGGGTCACAGAGCGTACGTCAGTACAGATGCCAATATTATCTTCTATGTAAAGCCATTCATTAGTCTCAGCCATCAATGAGCACAATACCAGGCTTATTTTCATATTATTCACAGAAAAAATATCTGAGATGTGATTCACAGATCTGGGAACAGGCTAACACTGGCGCCTGAGAGGCCGGCTGAGCTTTGGCCATGACAACAAAATCCAAATCCAGACCTCATTATAAATATAACATCACAGCTAAATGTGGGTGGATTGCCCCTTTGTGTTAATCAAGTGCATCATAACACACAAAACACCAATAGAAACTGACAATAAACCTAACGATAAAAAGGTCATCATTTGGAAGAACAGTCCAGTTCACAGGATATATTGTTCTGTAACATAAGGCTGTTTAATAATCGCTCTGGTATGATTGCTACAAGTGGCTAGCACAATGAGCACAGCTTATGGGGATATTAGTGGAGATCGGATGTTTAGCTAATTAGCAACAAAGTTGTCCTTTAACAATATTTTGTGCTCAGCAGGGTGTTATTGTGTTAAAACTCAGCATCTGACAAGTGGATAATTTGCATAAAATGGTGTGTGAAACTAATGCCGGCCCAACACTAGAGGATAATTGGGCAGATGTTGGGTCAAATTCACTCCCTCTGACAAATGCAGGGCTGTTTCCAGTCCAGGCTGGTCTGAGTAGATTATCTAATGATCCTGTAGTGTGAGGGGTCTACAGACACGATGCATGTTACTGACTGGAACACAGTCGTCACGATGTTGAATCCATATCAAATATGTTGATATTTAACACTTGAAACCCTGTAGTGTTAAAGGAACAGGGAGGGAATAGTAAGCACAAACACCCAATAGCCAATGAAAGCAAGTTGACCAGGAAGCAGAAGTAAACAGATGTTGCTATCCCAATATATAAAACTTCACCTCCAGCTTGAACTGCAAAATATATCAGCCATGCTGATTCCATCTTCTCCCACAATTTCACAAGCAATCTTTTTTCTCAGTTTTTTTTTTTTTTCCGATGTAAATTGTAGCAAACACAAGTGCAACTAGCTGATGTTTCATCATGCAAGTTCGTGTGAGATCACAGGTCTCTGAAATTGTTGCACCCTTAAAATGAACTGCCAAAAAAAACACGTCCAGCCTGCATACCGCAAGTCACCGTGACTCTCCCCTCTCTTCTAAAGGGAAAGTGCGATGATTTTTCTCTCTTCACTGGAGGTAAGTATACAGGTAAGCAATGTTTTTAACCATAATAATAATAAAAATATGAACTAACCAAAACACTTATTTAAATTAAATGTTTTCAACTGGACACTGATATAAAATCTGCAAGAACAATAAATGACTGAAATAATATGTTTCAGTGCACAACAGGATCACCACTCAGAAAGAGGTGAATTGCATAAACTGACTAAATAGTTGGTGTGTGTGTGTGTCCTTATATATTTTTAAAAATCAGTTAAAGGGACTGTTCACCCCAAAATCAAGAATACATATTTTTCCTCATGCATGGAGCTCTATTTATCCATATAGATTGTTTTGTTGTGAGAAACTGTCCACAAAGTTTCCACAGTGGTGTACGCCTGCAGTGTACGGAGTAGGCTGAGTCTGCACACCATGTAAACAGCATCTCAGCAGGGCTATGGCCCACCTATTTGGCATATACACCTACCTCAAAAAACCAACAAGTCAATGAGACAGATGAGTCACAGAACTGATGGATATCATTCAGGCTCATATAAAATCATATTGAGAACATTTGTCCAAGCTGGTCATTATTTGTCAACTAGGAAAAGCTACCCTGGGTATTTTCCCTTTAGGCAAGCTACTTTCATTGACAATTAATCGGTCGATTATTTTCTCAATTAATCGATTAATAATTGTTAATAGTTGTTTGCCTATGAAATGTCAAAATGATGAAAAATGTTGATCAGTGTTTCCCAAAAATCAAGATGACGTCCTCAAATGTCTTTTGTTTTGTCACAGTTCAAAAATATTCAGTTTATTATCAGAGAAGAGTAAAGAAAACAGAAAACATTCACATTTAAGAAGCTGGAGTGGAGAATTTTGCCGTTTTGTCTTAAATATTACTCAAACTGATAAACAGATTATCAGAATACTCCAGTTTAATTTGATAATTGATTAACAATTGAACCTTCTCTCCAGTTTAATGGGACTAAATGGCACTCAGCTTGTGGTGCTCAAAGCACCAAAATATACATTTGAAAAATTCAAACCCAGTGTCTCTTTCCAAACAATCATGACCCAGTTACTCAAGATAATCCACAGACTTTGTTGTGAGCAGCCTCATGTAGGAACTACTTTCCTTCTAGTAGAAATAAAGTAGTTCGAGTAGATTCTATTGCCAGGGGGACAATATATGATTTGATGGGGTGAAGTGGCCCTTTAAACAGGTTTCCCAGCCTTCACCGTTATGTATTAAGTGGCACACCGGTGCACTGAAATGGAGTGTACCCAAAGAAAGAAGTTCCCACATGACACTGGTCATAACAAGGTCTGTGGATTACCTTGAGCCACTGATTCATGATGTCTGGAAAGAGACACTGGTTTTGAGTTTTTCAGGCGCTTTGAGCAACACAAGTTGTGTTGAGTGTCGAGTGCCATCTACTTCCATTATATTTGAGAGAAGGCAGACACGTCTACAGCTGATACCTCCAAAACTCTGTAACTCGCACAACAACAATCTCGATGGTTGAACAGCACTACAGGTAAAAGGACAAATATATATTTTTGATTTCGGTGTGAACTGTCCCTTTAAGATCTGAAAGTCCTCTAGTGTGCAGCAGGCTTGAGAAAGACTAAATAAACAGGAACACTCAAAGAAACACTGAGACACCTGACATCAGGTGTGATGATGTGAATTTTCTAGTGTTTCCTCCTTTAATGTGCCAAATAAGATTACCGTAAGGATTTTCTTACATAATGTTGTCTGACTTTAAAGCTACGAAAAGTAATGCCACAGCTTAGTAAGTAAAACCACTTACTAAGTGAGGTGTTCACTGTACATATGCAGAGAGAAAGGCACAGGGCTGTCTCCCAGGCTCCGTGATTGATTGATGATCTTGAAAGTAAATGGTCTGGTAAACAGATCCATGCCTGCCCGGAATTGGCCAAAATACAGTGTTTAGGCCAGAATTTCGCATCTGCTGTCGGCTCTAAAAGTAGAAAAACTACATTTCAATTAATATGAGCTTTCATGTAGATTTATTCATTTGCTTGTTGGCATACACAGAGTGGTGTGCATGTGTTAAGAGAAGCTGTGCTGCAGAATCCCAGCTTTTATTTCATTAGTTTTCTTTCAGTCTGATATAATCAACCATGAGCATGACGAGTTGAGAATCCCGCTAGCAAGTTATGAAGCATTTCAAGGTGAAATAGATGATTTTTTTTTTTTTTCCTTTCCTAAGTTGATTATCCCGGAAGGAGAAATGAGTCTCATATTTCAAGGCAGAGTTCAGTGAACTGTGGTCATGTGATTAATACCCTTGTCTGAGACTTTGCCAAAGAGCTAATGCCTGGCTTTTGGTTTACAATAACAAGAGATTTGTGTTGTGCATACGGTCAAAACAAGAACAAAAAGTCAAAGGCTTTTCCAGAGCGAGAACAGACTCGGTAGGAGTGTGGGTTAAAAGGAAACATCTATCTCCTCAGCCCAACTCCTCTGTCAAATATCTCCGCTATTTCACAGCGACTTTGATCAACAAAGTACTGTGCTTGTCCACGGCAACACCCACATAAAACACACAGCCGAGGTTACGTAATCTCTTTTGCATTACATGCAACACAACAAGATTCTTCCCCATTTTCAGCACTTAGCAACAGAGAAAATATCCATTGATGGCACTGACCTGCAGTGATAGAAGACACTCCTACAAGCTGATCTATGAGATACACTGCTGTTGTATTAATTACTGAATGTACACACTAGTATGGGCTGTCAAAGGCCCGGTACTTCCAACTCAATGCGTGATAAACAAGCAAAAAAGACTCAGTGAGATGTCAATCAACTGCAGTCTGTGCACGCCCACGCAGTCAGAGGAATAAGTCTTATTAGCCAAAAACAAAAGTGAGAACACCTGTGTGGCTTGAGCTGTGGAGTATGAAAGGGTTAATTCACCCAAATCACTCAAATCTACTCATGCATATTGTTTCATGCTCTGAGGTTTTGAGAAATCTGCTGCTCAGAATTCAACACAATAAAGGTGATGGAATTTACAAATTTGAAAAGAAGTTTTCATCGAAGCTTCTTTTTTACATGAAGAGTTTCTACAAAAACTGTTAAAACTGTTGAAAGGAGTGTAGCACATATCTAAAACTTTTGACAAACAAAATCAGACTTATCTGCATGGCTGGATATTTTGTGTGGACATAAACTAAATATATTTTTATGTTATAGGTGAACTGACCCTTTTGCAGCTTGCTGTCTGGGTCCATTTTAACAGTAGAAAAACACCTAAATGTATAATATCAGTCACCTGATATTTCAGACCAATATTTGCCCGTCACAGATTTATCCAGTGTTGGGCGAGCTACTTGGAAAAGTTAGTGAGCGAAGCTACAAGTTATTCTACATTAAATGAAGCTTCACTACACTGAAGCTGCCCACCAGAGAGCTAAGCTACAATAAAATGACAAAAGTAGCATCAAAGCTATGTTTTTGTATCTCTGTCTGTGTTTAGTAGTATATCTATTAGCTTCCTTCTGTACTATGAGCCATCTACATCTACTTATTTAAACTGACACAAAAAAAAAAAAAAAAACTGCACAAAGCTGCGCGCGCGTGCACACACACGCAAACACACAGTGCCATGTTAGCTGTTGGTGTTTGCTGACTGAGTTGTGATGATTATCTTAGCTGGCGACTGTTGTGTTAACTTCGGGAAATACCTGAATGTGTGTCCTTAAATTTGTGTTGGACGTCTCGGATGTTGACGGGAGTTTCCTTGTGGGGTTGCAAAGTAAACACCGGAACGTTTAACTGTTCTGTGAGGACTCGATAAGTCACGTGAGCTTGTTCAGGTGTGGCCATGGAGATGTACACGTCACTGCCCTCCTTCTCTGCCACCGTCTCGTGCTGCGCGCGTTCCATCCCGCCGCGCGGACGCGCATCGGCAGGAGGAAAGGTGCGTGACGTCACATGGAAGAGATGCATTTAAGGTTTAGAAATGCCTGGGGAAATGCAGCTTCTGCGGACGCTGCCGCGTTATTTGATCACTAAAGTAGCTTCACCACTGAAAAGCTATTTGATGTAGAAAACAGCGACGTTACGACCACGTTACTGAGAAATGTAGTTAAATAGTAACGCCGCTACTGCCCAACACTGGCAATATCAGACTATATCAGCATATGTTGTCTGATATGTGCCGATATGAAAACTTTCTGTTTTTGACAGAATACAACGCAGATTGTGTTTATTTTGTTAGGCAGTGTTTTGTGTATATTTAATGCTTTTTCTTAATTCAGATTTAACATAAATTTATTTTGCTCTATTTGTGTTTTTTAATTATAATTATTAAAAAATATTGGTGACTGTTTACTGTTTCAGTGCCCTGATGTAATTTTGGACAATAAAGTTTATTGTTAAACTGTAAAAAAAAAAAATCCGCCTTCCATTATATATATTTATCACAACCACTTCTGAGGGATCATTGCAAAAAATGTGTGTTTATGTGTATTCTGTATTCTATATTTTATTTTCTGTATGAAGAATATCGGCCGATATATTGATATCAGGATTTTTTTTTACTCCCTAATATCAGTATCAGCATCAGCCCCAAAAATCCAATATGGTTGGGCCCTACTTCTGATAATTAATTAATCGGTTTGAGTAAATTTTTTGAGTAAAAAAGAAAAAAAAGGTCAGAATTCTCTGATTTCAGCTTCTTAAATGTGACTATTTTCTGGACTGAACTGAATACCTTTGGGTTGTGGACATTTGAGGACATCATCTTGATTTTTGGGGGAAAACCTGATTAACATTTTTCACCATTCTCTAACATTTTATAGACCAAACAACTAATCAATTAATTGAGAAAATATGGTGGGTGGTGAAGAGGCTTAAACCTGAATGAAACCTTTATTTAACCTCGACTTTAAGGATTTGCTCACAGTAGGTCAGGAGAGTTTTAAATTATCATAGATTTTCTGCACATTGACTAGAAATACCTCTTTAGACAAATTTGGACAAATAAAGCGAATCAGAGGGGTTTTAATTAATCAGTGTTGGAACACTTTTCTGTCCTGCAGCTCTACTTTTTCTTTTTTTTTCAGAAGAAGTGTGTACAGAATTTTAATTTAATATTAAACTTTCACATTATGCAATGTTAAATAAAAGTTGTGGAGGAAGACATCACCTCCCACATCTGCTCAGCCCTCATTCTTTTCAATCCTTCCCTCTCCGCCTTGTATCAATTTGTTTTTCTGCATCATGTCAAGTCAAAAGCAGGTTGTCACAGGAGACAGCTCGCTTGTCTCGCGCACATGATTGAGGTAGCAGCGATTTATAACGTACCAGCCGGAGCGACAGACCTCACTTATCTCAGGCCAGCTCCTCTGCCAATGCCCTTTCACTCAGCCAATGAGGATGAAAGTTGCAGGTTGGGTTACTTTGTCAAAAGCAGAGGAACCATTACAAATCTGCACTATCCATCCTTCTGCAGGGCATGGAGCTTTTCCCCTGGTGCAGAGCTGCTGCAGACCTGACTCTCCTCAAAGCTGTCTGTCTATCTCTCACGCCCGGGAAGCTCACAGGGGGGTTGTTATCACAAAGGGCCAATTTGTTATCCTGGTTTCACTCCATCACAGAAGCCATTATTTGGGACTTTTATCTATCAAGAAAAAGCTGTTAATGTGAGCACGAAAGTGTGTACTCTGTCATTATGCCACTGAAGCTACTGACTTCACCTTACACTGATTCGAGCTGAATGAACCTGAGGCAATTACTCAAGTGAAAAAAGATCACAACTACGCTGATGTGAACTACCTTGAACTTTTAAGTTGCGCCCCGGTGGAAACACCACGTCTGATCCTTATGTTAATATTTTGTGTACTAATTGCACTGCAGCACAAAGCCCTTGATGGAGTAGGCACTTCCACCGTAGGCGGATCCTCCTATTAGTCGCAGCACAGTTTCTGCCTACGTGCTCTGACACCAGCACCTAAAGCCCAGGAACACTGACTGCTAGATAATGCATCCACACCTGCAGGATGGACGATATTTCATAAACCTGAGTGCAAAGCCCTGATTTATCACTTTCACTTATTACTTGAGACACTCTGAATGATCGATTGGTTTATCCTCCAACTTGAAGCTATGTATATATATCAGAAAGGAAAAAAAGAATGAGGGAAAGAGACGATTACCTGCCTCGTACGCAGGTGGGAGGAAACACTCTGAGAAATAAGGGTTCCCAAAAAGGGTTCATTCTGAAGGGCTGAGGTTCTACTCAGAACCATTTGCTTGTGAAGAACCCTTTTTTTTTTAAGATTTTTTTGTCAAAGTTAATCAAAGGTTATTTGTAAGACTAAAAATCCATTAAGAACCCTTTTCATCAAAAGAACCTTTTTTTTGGAAGAAAGAGTTCTTCAAGGATTGTTGAGATCAAGGATTTTTGTGTACCATAATATAAAAGGGTTCTCGGTAGAACACCCTGAGTGGGTTCTAGTTAAACCCTTGGGATATAAAAGAATTCTCAGTTGAACCCCATGGGTGAGTTCTAGATAAGACCCTTGGAAAATATAAGGGTTCTCAGTAGAACCATGTGGGTGGCCTTTAGGTAAAACCCTTGGAATATTAAAGGGTTTTCGGGAGAACCCCCTGGGTGGGTTCTAGATAAAACTCTTAAAATAAGAAAATGTTCTCAGTAGAACCCAATGTGTAGTTTTGAGATAAATCTCTTACTACATAAAAGGGTTCTCAATAGAACCCCCTGAGTGGGTTCGAGATGAAAGCCTTGGAATATAAAGGGTCCTCAGTAGAACCCCCTGAGAGGGTTCTAGATCAAAACCCTTAGAATATGAGGGTTCTCCGTAGAACCCGAGTCTAGACTCTAGATCACACCACAGAAGGGTTCTCTGTAGAACTCTCATAGGGGTTCGGTAAACTTCACAGAGGTTAGCTGTAACCTTTATACTGGGTTGTAAACTCTGTGATAGGTTCTAAGTGGAACTGTGTAAAAGGTTTTACTAAGAATCAAAAAAGGTTCTCCGTTGGGAACAAACAGAACATTTTATGGATCTGTTTAGCATCTGTATTTCCTGAGAGTCAGCTTTCATGCGTCGTCTCGTGGCCTTTGTGTCTCCGTCACCATCAGACAGCTGCTCCGTCTACGCAGATGCTTTCTATTCGTTCTTCTGCGTGTTCTAGTGGATTCTGTAACAGTAGTGAGTCCAGGAGAGAAGCCAAACACTGTGCAACACTCTGCTTTATTACAATTCTCTCTTTGATACAAGAGAGGGAAAATGTCATGGAGGTCTCATAGACATTCACCTGAGACACTGTTACAGGCCTCATCTGGAGAATGAGGAATTAAATTATTTTAATTTGGTTGTAAGAAAGAATTTTAGCTGAAGGAAATGAAACAAATATTTGCCTTCCTACCAAAAACGAGCCCTATAGATGAAATGCCACTGCCATTTACAGTTAGGAGCTTGGAGCATTTTTTTTTTTTTTTTTTTTTTCACATCAACCTGTGAAACATCTATTTGGCTTCCTGACATCTGATCCAGAAAGCCTTGACATCCACAAACCATTCTCCGTCCGGCCCAATCACTTGTCACACTCTCAGTGTGGGCTGCAGGGGCCCCCTCTACCCTCATCACAAGTCATCATTACACCACAAGCTGTCAAATTAAAACTTTTAAATTGTGTGAATGCCTCCTCGGAACTTTCCCTTTTTCCCAGCAACATATTGCAGAGATAATTGAGGATATTAGCAGCCAGACTGTTACCAAGAGATGAAAGGCAAGGAGGGAGCGGTGACAGCTCCTCTCGCTCGTGGCGGTAACGAGGGACTGTCAAAAGTCTCTCCGTGTTTATCTCGGATCATCTAGGGGGATTTAAAACCCTTACCTTCACAATTCCATTCTTTATGGCGCGTCCTTTATCCACAGTGATTTACGGAGGCTCAAGCCCTGCGCCGTGTGATGAATGAGCACTCTTCACAAGGTGTCAGGGCCAGGCGGTGACTCTACCCCCCTCCAACTCCCTCCCCCCGCTTCATTTTTCTTTGGCTTTCTGTTTCTCTCCTCGTCTTCCCTTCATTTCAAATTGGGCTGATTAGATGTTGACACACCAAGTGGATTTACACAAGAAATTCTGATTTGTACAGAGCGATGTAAACTGCTGTTAGATGATGATTTGGATCGATAGTTTGGTGACATTTGGACAAATAACTTTTGATTTAAGGAACGATTGTAATTTCACATTCTTTAGTTTTGTGTACAAATCTTGATGCCTGACTTTATTTTCACATTCAAGGAAAAAGCCTCAAGATAACTTGCATTTTAAATTTTAAATTAATTCAAAACAATACAACTTAAAGCACCTTACTATCAAAATGAAGCCTGCGCTCTTAGAAATAAGGGTTCCAAAAGGGTTCGTGCTGTAGGGCCAAGGTTCTACCCACAGCCATTTGCCTCTGAAGAACCCATTTTTGAAAAAAGGTTTTGTGAAGGGTTCTTTGTAAGACTATTAAGAGCTCTTTTAGGAAGAAAGAGTTTGTCAAGGGTTCTTTGTACCATAATATACAAGGGCTCTCGGAAGAACCCTCTGGAAAGGTTCTAGATAAAACCCTTGACATTTAAAGGGTTCTTGGTAGACCCCCTGAATGGGTGCTAGATAAAACCCTTGGAATATAAAGAGGTTCTCAATTGAACCCCTTGGGTGAGTTCTAGATAAAACCTTTGGAATATAAAAAGGGTATCAGTAGAACCCCTTGGGTGGGTTCTTGTTAGCATCCTTAGAAGGTAAAACTGTTCTGGATAGCACCCCCACGGAAGGTTCTGGGTACAACCAGTGCACAATAAAAGGGTTCCCTGTAGAACCTCTCACAGGGCATTCTGTAACCTTTCACAGATGGTTCTAAGTATAATCCTTATGCTGGGGTTCTTAGAAGGTTCCAAGTGTACCCTTTACAAAAGGTTCTACCAGGAACCAAAAAGCCAAAGAACTCTACCACCTTTATTTCTAAGAGTGTAGCAACAGAACAATGCAATCATAATTTTTCCTATTTAATATTTTTGCACCAATTATCACTTTTGAGCCACAGAACTGAGTTCCTGCTTTTGTCAAAGTTAAAGAAGCACTCTTCTGACTTTAAATGTCAAGATCAGTTTACTCATCATGTGGAGTGCTACTCCAGCCTGTGAAAACAATATAATATAGTAACGCAACAACAGCCTGCCTGTGGTTCTGGAAGAGCTTATAAATCAGAATCATGTTGAGACTCCCTACAAACTTTTTTTCACAATTGAGGCTGAGTTAGTTAATCTGATTAAAATAAAATAATATAGGTTACTACTTCTATATTGCACTAATTTGCACAGTTATTCTCACGTTTGAATGTCCTAACATGTGCCCAGTATTAACTGCACTTTGTTCTTTGTAGGCTACTTTACATGATAACCTGAACAAAAATCCTGAATTATTTTGGTTTAATGAAAATGACAAGTCGGTTTTAGCGGCATAGTATGCTCTACTTTTATTTCTAAAGCTTGGAAAATAAGGAAAACATAGCAACATAATTTAGTCCATCTAATTTTAATTTATAAATATTTCTAGGATAACATTATGATGGTGAATTTTACAGTTAATCAACAGTCAGGTAATTCATTTTAAAATCTGCAGGGAAGTCTAGTCACAGTTGCAGCCGTGTCAGCAGCACATGGACTAAAATTCTTAGTGTATCAACGCGAATCTTAAAAAAAAAAAGATCTGTTTGAAGTTACAATTATGCATGGGGTCTCCTGTAGGATTAATCTCAGCTAGTTTATCAAATTTTTAGGGAGTCCCGGATGATGTCATCTGGTTAATCTTGGTTTGTGTTTAGGGAGACCATGGTGTTATAACAGAAAGGCTTCATTACAAACTGGGTCATGGAGTTTGAAGATGTGGGTGTTTACTGTCTGTCAAACAGACATATTTAGATGCATTATGTGAAGTGTAGGATTGAGTGTTTCTGGATCTTACTCCATAACAAGGACTAAAAGTCTGGATATCTCAGCCTCGACTTCATCCATCTGTCTGTGAGTTCTCCAACTTTTAATACTGAATCACTAAGGTACCTCTTTAAATTAAAGTAAATCAATTACAGACTTGGCTAAAGAGACATGCTAAACTGCTGATTCAAGGAAGGCCATTTCATTTGTGTTTTATGGTCCTGTGGCAAAGTTCATGAATTTGGGGGCAGGATATATGGCCATCTCTGTAAGACTGGGAACCTTGGGAACATAGGACCTTGGGAACTTAGGAGCCTGGGAACTGTGGCCCTGGGAACATTGGACCCTTGGAAAAGAGGACACTGGGAACACTGTACTCTGGGAACATAGGACCTTGGAAACACTGGATCCTTGGAACATTTGACCATGGATACAATGGACCCTGGGAACATTGGATCCTTGGAACATTGGACCATGGAAACAATGGACCCTGGGAACAAGACTGAGATGACCCCGGAATATAGGACTGGAACATTGGATCCTGGAAACATACAACCTTGGGAACATACGACCTTGGGAAGTTAGGGCCCTGGGAAATGATCCTGGAACTAACCTTGGGAATACACCTTGGGAAGTTAGGCTGGAAATTTGCTCCGGGATATAGGACTTGGAACTAGGACTCTGGAGCATTGCACCTTGGCAACATATGACCTTGGGAACTAGTAACCTGGAATTCAGGACCCTAGGAACTTAGGACCGAAACATTGGACCCTGGGAACCTAGGACTTTGGGAACATAGGACATTGGACTTTGGGATCTTAGTGCACCAGGAATTTGGGACCGTAGGAGCATAAATACACTCCTGTTTTACTTGAGAGAAACAGTAGCTCATTTCTGTGACTTGCTTGTATTAAATACGCGATCCCCAACCCCTCAGCTGTGAACCAGTGCTGGACCACGAGGAACAATGTGATTTTGCAAAAATTTGTTTTTTATCATCGCGCAGTGTCACGGCCCTGAACAACTTTCTTGAAATAAAAACAGGTTATCAGTATGCAGGTAACCATTTGTTTATCAACCACTTTTCAGCAGTATCATAAATGTGTCCGCAACAACATTGACAATATAACCTTACTTAATATGTTAATGTGAAAGTCTCAAATATGAAAATAATTTGCATATCAAGTTTTTCAAAGCTAACATAAAGCTAGACTTAAAAGAGTCTAGGCAGAAAAGAAAACCGTCTCCAGCAATTACCAGCTAATACATAAGTAAGACACTCAACTCTGGATAGAGAATTTTTCAAACTTTTATTAAACTTTTATACCAGAAACTCGCCAATAAAAATAGATTTTTAAATATTAATAAAATATGCCTCTGGGTTTGCCCTACACAGCGTGAACAATGATTACAGCAAACATTTAAACAGAAGAAAACTTTCTGAAATGAGTTGGATTGCATTTGCATTTTCAGTTCATACATTTTAATTTGTTTTAGGGCAGCTGTCAGGCTGATTGTAGAAATTGTGTCACAGATTTAGATAATGTGGAATGCTGGAGGGGGAGGAGGGGGGTCTCATTGAAGCTGTTCCTTTTGGGGGAATAAAAAATACCTCACTGACACAGAAAGTGAAGTGTCATTTTATTGACATTGTTATGCTGACAACATGTTAAGATTTGTTTTAAGAGTTTGGAAATCCAGGCTAAGATCCTTTGGGAGTGTGTACGTGACTTTGCATAAACATCACGTATTTAGTATTCAAGGGCGAAAGTAGATTCTGGCTGACAAGTCATGGCTCAATCATTTTAAAAGCAGCGGGTCCTTTGTGTTTGTGCTGCTGTGAGTTTGGCAGGTTAGTCCATTAAGCAGAGTTCAGCTATGTATGAACAGAGAGTATAATACAACACAAACATAATAAAGCACACCATGGTGCAGCAAGGAGAGGAATCACATCAAGGTTACTTTAGTTCCACATTTTCAAATCAGTTCTACTTCCCTTACGAATTTTAGTTTCAGTTCAGTTTTAGTTTCCCTTATTTCAATTATATTTTACTTCTAAAACCCTGTTTCAGTTTTAGCTTGATTTGGAGGAAAACAGCAACAAGAAGCTCCACTGGGAATTTTTAAATTTGGGTCCATGTGTGTCCCAGCACCTTTTGAAGGCTGATTATTTCACATAATCTGGTAAACATCCCTGATTAAACAAGCTGCTTTTCTCTCTTGTATTCTGCTGACTGGTGTGACCACAGCAGCTTTACTGAAGCATGATGTTACAGTCTGTTGGCTAACTGGTTTTTGCTAGCTCTGGTATTGTTGACTATATTTTGGGTATTTCTCTCTTTGAACAGATCATTGTTTTTTCCACTAAATTCAAGTCCATGCACAGTGCTACAAAACTTACTTTTGTTACTTTTGGACAGATATTCCATGATACTACTCTCTCATACAGATAGATGATAAATAAATTTACAGAGTAATACCAGAGCAGGTTATTATTGATAAGATGATACATTTCATTAATAGGAACTTTGATTTGAGTTAATACACCTAGAATCCAGGCTGTCCTCACCAGAAAAGTCATCTGTGCAAGCAGTTTATTACTACCCATATTTGAGTTTAAATTGTTGAGTGGCGACCTCTAGTGGCTGTAGTAATTATGATGGGAGCGAGGGAGGAAGTCAGATACACCCAATAGGTCAAATACACCCAAACTTTCATCAAGGAGACCGACCTTTGTGTCTTGTGTGAAACCAAAAGTCAGCGTTGACATATTATAACTTACATCACATAAGTAGTATGATGTAAATCAAGTTGCATACGTGAGGTAACTTATGTGAGTAACCTAATTATTTTAGTGAAACTATGATCTTTTCCTAAACCTGACCACAAAGTTTTTGTACCTTAAACTGCGACAGTTTCACAGTGTTAACCATTGGACGACCAGTGTTTGGCAAGTTACTGAATTACTGCATTGCAAAAGTAATTAGTTGCTAAGAAAAGTAACTTTTGCGTTATTTTTACATTTCGTGTAGCTGTATTGTTTTTCAGTAGTTATATCAATTTATTGCTGTTACATTACTTTTGTGAAGCTATATTATTTAGTTATATTATTTGACTGTGAATTTTTATCTATCATTGCACCCATTATCACTGACATAACATCTCCCTGTAAGCTACACTTTTACTGCCTATGGTTTAGATAGAAGGATTTAGAAGATGAGGACCTGCAGGAAGCTGGATGTGTTAACCACAAACTATATGATGGTATAGTTTACACATATTGCATTATGATGAAAAACAAACTTACATTGTCTAAAATGTGTTGCGCCTCCGTAGATCGGGGAATAGGCTGCTACCTGCTCTCCTCTGTAGTTTCAGGTAAGACAAAAGCGGTTGGCATTAGCAAACGACCTACTCTGTTGTAAGGAATGAGAATGTGTTGCTAGAATCACATAAAAAAACAAATTTAGAAGTTGGTTGACATTACAGGCTGCTTTTAATAATAAATAAAAGTCATAAAGCAGCGGCACTGACTGTCACAAAGGCAGCTAATGGTTGATTTCAGTAGTTCTTCACTCTGTATGCAGCCTGACTGAATACTCTGTCTTTCTGAAGGGCATCCATTGAGAACCAAAATGTGTTGCACCTCTCTCTCCTCTTTTCTCTTTGATTGCAGCTCTGTATGCTTTTTTTCTTGATTAAGTGTAACTTTTTTAGGGCTCAGAAACATTTTTTTTAATTAGAAGTTTGAACTAACTAGCTAACATTGAAAACTATCAAACTATCATGATCATTTTCACTCACTTATGGCAGTGTGATCATCAGGTAATGACTAATCTTTTCTTTGATTGTAGGTGGTGACGGCGCTGTTGCATGGGTTTAATTGGTCACAATTTAGCAGTGAAGAAGAAGGAAGACAAATCTGTAATTTGGGCAGAACTCAGACAGGGAACAGTAATGAGCAAGCATAGAAAAATGACACCATTGATCTTAAAGTGACATAAGTAAAACAGTTTTGATACCTTTGGTATTAATCCAGCCATCATCTTCTGGTGCTCAAATAAGTCATAAGTCAGTGGCTGTGCTAAGAATTCGCATACTAACCTTCAACTATTCATACAACAACACTGATATCTGATACTATTTTCGATACCTCAGGGAAAAATTGACATTGAGGGCATACAATTTTGGATTTTTCTTCAAAAAATAAATTTAACAAGGCTTTAACAAGACAACAGATCCAAATGAAGCAAATAAGAGTCTATAGTGCATATTTCATAAAACCGGTTCAGAAGTGTCATCACTCGGGCTCTTCCAGCTGCTGGAGGAACTCTGACTCCCAAAAAGTGAATCACTACAACTTCTTTTGGACTCGTCCAAAACTATGTATTTTTTGGCATAAGATTTCCACAGAATTAGTGATTATATTTGGGACAAAAATTACTTTTAATTGTAGAAAAGTCCTTTTTGGACTCCTGCATTCAACACTATAAGTTTTAAAGCAAAATACTTGTTTTAAATCCTCAGTGTTGCTGCTATGTAACTGCTAATTTCCCTGTAATTGCTTAAGCCAGAGACCCCATCTCTAGAGGACTGCTATAATATATTTATGATATATTTATAGTAGAAAGAATCACTTTCTCCATGAGGCTTCAGGAAAATAAATTTGAGTAACTTTGGGAAAATGTATATTTCCCCAAAGTTCCCATCTTTTGTTAAATTTGTTTATGCAATATATAAATGTATACGCATATGCACGTGCATATATGTGTATGTATAGAAGTATGTGTATATGTGTATGCATACTTTTTAATTCAACTTTTTCATTATTTCAAAATGAAAATGCCCCGTTCTATTTTTGTGTTTTATAGTTATTATACTTCTAATGTATATATTAATATATATATAATATATAAATAAATAATGATTTGTATATAAGAAAAATAAGTACTAAGTAATAAGTAAATGAATGCTGGACAGCTGGATTACTCTGTAAAGGTATCTAACAAAGATGAAGAAAAACAACAACAACAACAAACAAATGTAAAATTTACATATTTAATATTCAAATTAATAAAGAAATCAACTTCTGAACATCCAGGTCAGTCAAAACATCTTGTTTCAGATAATTTTATGTATGTATTATGTATTTAATTTATTTTTGCATAACTTAATTGTAATTTTCAGTTTAAGTTCGTTTGTTTTTAAAGTGATTTTAGTATTTTATTTTAATCAACTTTTATACCTTGTTTTGTTTTCAGTTTCAGGTTTTTATGTACAATAATAAGCATGTAAAACATGACATGAACAGATGTAAGCCCACAGAACAATGATCACTATTGAACTTTAAAGGTTAATCCACTAAAATGTGCTCCAAACATGCCTGTCGACAGCACAGTAACATGACATGATATTACATAACATGACATGATGTGATGTTACATTACATGATCATGAGACGTCACTAAATAAACTGTGTCATGCTTGATTTTGTTGTTTCCTGTTGACATTGCTGTCCTCCTGTCTATTGCCCATCATTCTCCTCCACCCAGGGAGAGACATATGAGACTCTCTGCCAATCCATCTCCCTCCTTTACTGTTTGTCTTGCTGAGTGTCAGTGTCACATGTTAGGGCATTAGCTGTGAAGACATCAGTGGATGAGGTCAGCGCTGACACTGTGCCTCTATTAAATCAGTGGCCTCTGAAAGTGTGAGAACAAGCCTCGCTGTCACATCGGGTCCGGGCGCGCTCAGAGCTGAGGGTGACGGACGTTTCATCCTCCCGTGCCGAGGATGGGATGGGTGTGGCGGCCGAGGCTTTTGCGGCGGCTCACCTCCACACCTGGCTTCACCACAAAGCCGACAGCAGCCATATGCCGCTCCGCTCTCATCACAAAAATGGAAATAAGGAACCCAACCACACTGTGATCCCTATAACCTTCAGCTGTTTTTCTTTTTTTTTTCTTCCTTGAGCGAGTTTTTCACAGCCAAACCAGCCAGCAGATGGTTAAAGTGACACCAGTCTGGTATCTGGGCTGATGAATCGCTCTCCAAAACAGTAAACACACTCAGTAGGACATTATGGTTTAAACTGGGATAACGATGCGAGGAATTAGTGTTATATTAAAATATATGGAAAGAGTCCATTTAACAAAATGAACCAAATGAGCAATGAGAATCACAAAGCCATCTGCCCTTGAGTGGTTAGGTTGGTGCTAAGTTCCTGTCTAAATACGTCTTGCTTAAATGCACGCCGCTCCTATCTCTGTACAATAATCATGCCTTTAGTGCTACAGAGTGTTGCAGTGCATTAAGATAAAAGCGCTAAAACAGTGTTTGTGCTGTATCCCAAATGGAGGCTGCTAAGTGAAGTAGCATGCTGTTATAGGAGTCGAGGGATGATGGTAGCATGAGTGCTTTTCTGAGTGGGAACACTTCACACTGCAGGGGTTTGCACTGATGCCACAGCATAAATTTGTCATATATCTTTTTTCTCTTGCTTATATTTCTCTGCAGCCCAAAATGTATGCTGAGATAATTGATCACATTTGCTCATTTAGCCCATATTTTGGTTCCCCTGGCCACATCACTATGCATAACATGAGTCTACATCTTTTAGGCGTCTGCTGATTTTATTTATTTATATTTTTTTTCAGACAAACGACTTTGAAGACTGCGAATCAAAGACTTTTCGGGGGGCTGATGGCACAAAGGAGCAGGATAACTTGTGATGAAGAAATTCACAGTCAGAATGTGTCGATGCGCTCCCGATACAAAAAAAAACACTGTATCAAAATAGGCAGGAATATAAAAGCCACATCAGAGAACTTAAGGGGGTTGGAGCAGAAACTACTGTTCCCATAATCCAGTAAGTCACACCCTCAGCTGGAGAGAATGCTGAGAAAGACTGTCGGCTTTACACTCTAATTCACCTTCCATAGACTCTTTTTCTTACTGAGGAGCTTAAAATGGATTTAGCTCATAGGCCCTGAAATGAAAAATAACAGAAAGGTGCATTTCACCATATAGCCATCAATCTTCCTCATGTTAAATGATGAGGCTAATCACCTTGAGAGCTTGTTTTCTGGCTACGCTGAAAGATAAACACCATTCTGTGAAACTGAAGCTGGGGGGATGATGGAGGCAGAAGAGTTTGGTTGCACGCCTGTTGCAGATTGAAAACCGAAGACTTTCCTGTGGTCTAACGTTGAACCTGCCGTGCACGTGTCACCCGTGCAGGCAGAGGTCCTTAATGCACCAAGGAGCTGTTCGGTTCGGAGAGGTCTTAAAAACTCCCTCCGACTGCTCTCTGACGATTCTGAAAACATTCTTATAAAACTGTGGGGGGATGAGGAAAATAAATTTGTTGTGATGTTTATGAGTCTGCATGGTTGAGGGCATTGGAGCATTGCATAATGTCATCCTACATGAGGGGATGGGAAGGGGACCTTGGCCCTTACTCTTTCACACAAATGCATACATGCACCGAGCCCGATAATGAGAATCCACCTCACCAAATCTTTCAATTCAAGGACTTGCTTAGATTGACTGTAATGCCTAAGTAATCAGCCTGTTCTGACCCACCTTGTCCTCGGCCAGGATTTATAGCACCCAATTACTGATCTCTATTACCCAGTGTGCCAAGGGGATGGAAATCAGACGAGTGGACAGACGGCCAGCGTTCTGTCTGCCGGTCTGGGTGACCAGGTGATGAGAGGTTGGCCTCCACTCCTCTCTGCTTTCCGCCCATCTTTCATATCACATTACACGTCCGGAGACTGGCTGAGAAATTTTAATATTCTCTCAGGAGTCGAAACACTTTGGTGAGTCAGGTCTGGGTGGCAAATATCATTTGTTTCAGAGTCTCATTTCCAGATATATGCTCCATGTTGCTCAAGCTAAAGAAGCAACAGTTTTAATGAGAAGTAATAAAGGTATTAACAGCGTAGTCTCTCCCTCGAGCAATTCACAATTTTGCGATCACAAAAAAATGATTGCAAGGGCAGATGATACCTGCAATATTGGGAAAATGTTCCACAAAAAAATTATCCAGCTGAAAGGCTTGTTTAGTCCCCGCAGTCTTCCACATAAAAATAATCTAATTCAGAACCCCTTTTACAAGCCAAAGTCAAATAAAATCCATTCTATAATTTCAACAAAACAACATCCTTGTGACTATACTGAAGGACTTATTTCCCTAGAACTTAGCCCCAGGCTCTTTATTCCTCCCAACACAGAGAAATCTCTAAACCAATACCCCAAAACTAACCATCTGGTTTATGGAGCATGCTCACACCAGTCAAGTCATGGTAAGAAGTACAAGGCAGTACTGTCATAATACCAAAATTTCTAACTTTGATACAATACCTTGAAAAATACCAATATTCAATACCATTTTTGATAAGATGGGGAAAAACTAACACAACACTCAGGGCATGAAAAATTAGATTGTTATGAAAAGATAAACATAACAAGGCTGTAAGATGACAATGGATATTCTAATAGAGCAAATGAGACAAGTGACAAGAAGACAGCACTGTGAATAAGTACGAGGAGGCGGGACTATGTAGGCACTGCAGCGGTGAGTGTGTGTCAGAGGGAAGAGAGCGCGGGAAAATGCAGCTGGTACCAGAGTATCGATACTTTGAAAAATTAGTGTTGCATGAATTTCTAATTTTTTAAAATGTACTGTATATTTTTGACAATACTAGCACAAAGGTAACCTTATTGACTCAATTCTAGGCAAAAGTTAGGTAAAAGTTATATTTCTTACCTAGCTGGACATGCATGCAAATTGGTCACTTACTTATTTACCTATTAGAATAAAAAACAAAGATGGTAGAAAAATGTATCATACTTGTTCCAGCCAGGACACAAATTCAGTCACTTTTATCCGCAATTAACACGTTAAAATAAAATGACACTCTACAATCAATTATCTAACCAACCTGTGATAGGCTAAAGTCTCCTGTCACGGGATAAATTTTCTTAAAACTGAAAAGAGAGCCAAGAGGAGGAGCAGAAGTCTAGTCTTCTCTCAGGCCACTTGAATGACATTATGCTTATATTAGTTATTGTTGATCTTCGAGGGCATGCCAACAGTCATCTGTCAAATGCATTTGATACAGTTGATCATCCTTTGCTTCTATAAAAGTTTTGGCCCTGATAGAAATGCTCATAATTAGTTTCAGAATTAATTGTCTGAGAGACTCATATGGGCAAAATTGGGGAATTCTTGCCGGTAACAAAAGGTGTTCCACATGGATCAGTTTTGGGTCCTGTCCTTTCACCATTTATATTAATGATATTGTTTATTTGTTGAGCAGCTTTCACATCCGTCTTTACGCTGATGATACCATTGTGTATTATATAGCTGACTCTGTAGAACTCGCCATGCTCTTCAAGACGCTCTTATTAATCTTAAACTGATACTGAATCCAAATATACGATCCAATATTTTATCCAAATAAAATAAATTGTATGTTGTTCACTAGTGCCAGATGTATTGATTAGAGTAATATGCATATATCTACTGCAAATGGATCAAACATTGAGATGATTGCTGAATACTAAAATCTGGGCATCTGGCTTGATGAGAAATTTGCATTTAAATACCATATAGACAATCAGTTACAACAGTTTTAAATGCATAAAAAATGGCTTCTTTTGCAGAAAGAGATTCCCTATAATTTGTAGAAAAAAAGATTGTTGAGGCCCTTTTTTGTAATCACTTTTGTTTGGAAATGTAATTAACAGAACTGCTGCTCCTTCCAGTGTCAAACGCCTGGACACAGTCTGTCATTCTGCCCTCAGATTTATTACTGCTGATACCTGTGACACTCACCATTGTGTAACATATAACAAGGTTGGTTGGTCTTTTTTTGTAGAGAGGCAAAACAAGTTGGTATCTATTAATCTATAAAGCCCTCGTTGGAAAGCTACCGCCCTTCATCTCAACTATGGATGAGAGCAGCCACGCATCGTGTCCCATGACCACACCTCCCCTTTGGATGAAAACAAGCACCGTGAAAGCAGCCGGTCACTATGTGCGTCTGTGGCAAACACTTCATCACAAGTTAGTTAATGATGTCACTGAGTAAATGATGTGTGCCGATTGTGTCTGTAGATCAAAGTGAATCCGAAAAGAGTCTCGGTGATGGTTGAGCTGCAGTTTTTACTGTGCAGAAATATGGCTCTACCATAAAACGCCTGTTTTTAGAATGGAGTTTGGTTCAACAGTACCAAAACACCAAAATAAAGGGTCGAAGCAATGCAGTGCATTACCTGAAGACTCACTAAAGTAGTTGTATATATCAGGTTTGTGCAATCTGAAAGGACCCATATTTCTTTCATTTTTTCTATGTAACAAAGCAGATAGTTGATTGGCAAAGACACAGCGTAACTGCCCACCTAAATGTCCAGAGGATTTGGGCTAAACAGCAGTAACTCCGGACCCTGTCGAACTTCCTCAAAAGACTGCTTATGGTCCCATGATCATGAAAAGTCAGCCTTTTCTTTTAGTGCCTTTTAAAATCTTCAACACACTAAAAAGCAATATTCTACTAACCTATGGACGATTTAAAACCATGATGACAAACCTCCTGTTTCAATGTGTAACTGTTTTAAGTGAGCTTGACTGTTTTTGTTTGTTTTATTCAATTCTAGTCTTTGTTTTGACATATTTATCTTTAACTTTTGTAATCACTGTAAATGAGGGCAACCTCAATGATTCTTTGAGTTTAAATAAAGGTTTGTATGAAAGAAGAGTAGCTCACACATCCTCTATGATGTGATCAAAGTGATCAAATCATCAAAGTATGACAAAAAGAAGAGTACCACTATTGTTCTATAAAATACAAGTATCAGATTTTTCTCCTACAAAACAAACAATATTGGTGCATCACAAGTGTAAAAGAATACGGATTGTATACGCTTCTCATCGATTAGTCCTCAGCTGGAATATATGAAACAACAACAACCAGTTGCATTCATGCGTGTAACTGCAGCTCCTCGTCTGTTGTTTCCTCTTGTCCTTTTATTCAGTGAGAGAAGCGCTGTTGATCCTTTTTTGACATGCTTGTTTACGTGTTTATAGTTCACAATGAAAGTGGCAAATAGCCGCCTTCCTGACAACATGTGAAAAATGAGCTTCGACACTCACAATGAGAAAGAGACTCGCAGACAGAAACAGCTGCTGCGACAGAAGCCTTGGTTTGTTACGACGTCTCATAAATTGTCTTCAGGGAAAAAAAGTTTGAGGTCGGATTAGAGATTTTGGTTGCACTTTATTTCACAGTTACGCTAATAAGATGTAACAAGCTGTACTTTGTATTCAATTAGACAAAAACTAGAAATAATATGTTCTTTATTAGACACTATCAGACCCTTTATGAGATCCTTATTAGATTTTCTTAGAGGGTAATTTGGGGTACATTACAACACAACTGAAGCTGATAAAATATATTAAAAAAAACAAAACCTGAAAACAATACACCTTAGTGTTTATTTATTTGTTTATTTAGATCCCCATTAGCAACCAACCAAGGTAGCTACTCTTCCTAAGGGTCCACACAAGTAAACAATAAATCATAATCTAAAACAATTAAAAACTGATGTCAAAAGGAGAGAAAACACACAAACAAACAAACAAAAACAACAATAAATAATCAACAATGAATAAACACCATTAAAACTACCACTGACTGCAATAACAACAATGCGAAACATGTCCTGTTTAAAGAGGAGCTGCTGCTCTGTGGCATTAAATATTTCTTTGTAATTATTACCAACTACATGAAAATGGTACTTGTTAATTACACACACTTAACCGTGAAATCTGGGGGTAATTTATAAGTAATTTGTTGGTAATTTCAGAGAAGTCGCCATTGCTGCGGGTGGCGTCTCCCTACAGTAAGAGCACGAATGAATGCGACTCGTCATACGAAGTTTATAATTTTCTACTTTTACTTTTTGTGAAATGTTACTTTTGAAAACAATGTCTAGGACGTCTGGAAGAACCTGAGCAGTTCGGCTGCTCCAACAGTCGTCAGTTGTCAAACTTCAACTTTGAAAAAAAATAAATAAAAAACCTTTACATCATTAAGAGAGCTGCTGTTTGAGACCAGAGACTCTACAGAGATTCATGGTGTCATAGTGGATCAAAAATATTAAGAGAAAGGAACTTTGTTCCTGAAAATGTTCAAAACCCGATGAAAAATGTGAATTCATATATATTTTTCAATATATAATCACACAGTACTTGATCACTTAAATGAGGCAGAGGTGGTCCATGTTTTCGTTTCTTCATTATCCATTTCTGGCAATCATCACAACCAGTGTCTAACTATTATGTAACATTTGAATAATGTTAATGAAAGGAATCTTCACTGCTTACTGAGGCCTGCTGTCAATCCAATTATCTGTGTTGTCACTATTGGCAAGCAACAGCAGACATGGTGTCTAGAAGAGAACCCCAAGATCTTGTGAGAGTGAACATTTTGACAGAAACCATGAAAAATCTTGAGAGAGACCCAAGCCAGCAGACACCGAGAGTGATGGACATGACGTGCCACCGCAGCCATGGCGGCGCCGCAAGACAGCGGAACGCACAAGGTGGTTGCCGGATTCGTCTATACTGTAGAGTGCAACCTAGATTTTTTAAGCAATGCTGTAGATCACTGGTTTGCAATGTGGCCGATCCGTCCAGAGTAGAACCCCCACCCCTCAAACACTGCATGCTGGGATAGGCTTGAGCCCCCCCACAGCTCTGAACAGGATATACTTTAATAAAATTAAGAGTTTTCTGACAGTATTTGTGTAAAACAATCTCAGGTTTTTTATTTTTTTATGCTTTGACATTGTTTTGACTGGAAACATCAAAGCCAATATTAAGTCCTGTAAATAAAGAAACTGCTCGGATTGTATGGCCGGGCGTGCATGCTGCTATTAAAATATTTAAGTACAGATCATGGTTCATTCATGGACGGCATTTGAGTCCAATTTCCAAGATTCATGAAGTCATGAAAAAAACATTTCAGATAGGCCTATGAAAGGCTCGTGTGAAGTATTTGTCAGTTATGTGGGAGAGAATGGCAGCTCACGGAGATAATTTGGAGGTATGGTGGTGCACAGTTTAGATAAAGTAAAAAAAAAATATTATGAAGCGTTTTGAAAATATTCCTCACATACAATGACTTTCTTTTTGAGAAACTTCAGACGTTTGAACACGAAGTCTCGGTCATAAAGCTGTCATTCATTTAATGGTGACAACTGCAAAAAATAAAAGCTTTGTGGGATTTTTTTTTTTGATATTTCACTTCATTTTTGATGAAAATTTCAAAATATTATTATCTCAGTGCAACACAGGGAGCCAGAGCAACGTCATATTGTTTAGTTTTGAAGAGGCCTCACAACAACAGGGGCTGACCTGAAGCATTAATAATTAATTCACAAAATAAGTTTGAAGGAGTGGTGGCTGTGTAACAGGTCTGAAAAGTGAAAGTGCCGTATTTGGACGAGTGCATTGCATAATACGCTTTTGGACAGCTCCAGCTGGGTCGCTCCAGATAACACTGAGCATCAGGTAATGTAAATCAGCTCACAACTTTCACAGCCCAATTCGTTGGCTCTTGTTCTGCTCAGAAAAACTTCAGATAAAGTGACTGAAGCTCAAAGACTAACACAAGTACCACTACTGAGTCTGAGGTTGGTTCAAGGCAACACGATATTACATAACCTCGCCTTGAACTCGCTGACATCTCACATCCTAAACACTGACTCTAGTACAGACTGTCTCTTCTACCCACAGGCAGCTTTCATCCTGTACATGGAAGCTTTGTTGTCGTCTTCTATGGCTTTTGTAGAACTTTTTTTCCTTTTTTCCACTATCAAAGTCAGTGAACAGTAGTTTTTTGTTAGGAAAATACTACAATTTTGCTTTCTTTTTAGGTCAAAAGATGCTGAAGTGTTGACTGTAAAACTAGGATAAGGTTTGTAATTTTCATCCACTCAGGCCCACCATCTAGAGTGACCAGATCCTAACGAACCAAATGTTGGACAAAGAGTGTGTTTGTGTGGGACAATGTGGGACATGTCGCCAATGCTGGGAGGCAGAAGTGAGAAATTAAATCATTTAGAAATTTTGCTATAATGTCCATCTAACAGCTCTATGGTTTGCCCTCTATGTAGCACACAACAGGCAGTAGATAAGTATTTTCCCAGCATTTGCTCACTGTAAAAATGAAAAAAGTTGAGAAAACTCAAAATTTCAAACTTACTGCAATAGATTTTTGAGTTTTGATCCCAACTCAATCTGTTAAGTGTTAAGTGACTAATCTTTTGTTGAGAGAATTTACTTTCTTCTTTAGATCAACTTGAATCTTTGAGTTTTCAAAAACTCCCAACAATTCAATTTAACAAATTATTGAGTAAAAGTAATGAGTAAACTCACTGAAGTGAAAATGAATAATGGTTAATATTTTAATATTTTCAAATAATGGCAAATAGGGTTCACAGCCCAAGGTGACCAATTTTTGAAATACAATTATTTACGAGTTTCTAAAGCTGAAAGATTCAAGAAAATCCAAGAGTTTGAGTTGGGCTCAAAACTCAAAAGTTGTCACAGTAAGTGTCCTTTTCTTTGTGATAGTTTTTATATGTTCTGCCAAAATCTGCACAGCCTGTGACTTTACAATAACTCACACTTTTCCCCGTTGGGTGTAAGGTAGCAAAAAGTGACAGATTAACCTGAACTTGACAGCCTCCTGCTTTCTTCGCAGTAATTGGATAAAAGCAGAGATTTTAGAAAAGCGTCTATCTGAGTGATTTGACTTCTCAAAACTAGAGTCAATCAAAATGTGGGGCGTCATGCAATGCAACATTTCCTACTGCGGCAGATTCAAATTAAAAGTGTTTAATTTGCAAATAAGGGCTTGACTTTTATTTTGAAGTTGTCAAAGGAAATACAATGTCATCCATCATTGTAATATATCAGGGAGCGTTGGAACAAGAAGGAGCAGCCACAGTGAGCTGTTAGATGCAGAGATGCAGGCGAAGGGCTGCACACCTCCTACTAGCTTCTCGGCCAGGTAAAATTCACCACCTCCTTTCACTGTGCCTCGCTGACAGCAGCTGTTCACAGACTCATGTTGTGTGGAGCATAAAATCAGATCACGGTTGCTCACAAAATGAGTGAAAAAGGCTAACGATTGCCTGACTGTTTTATCAAAACCACAATAGTTTGTTTTGCTGCCCCCAGGATTGCGTGACCTCTAGTATTAAACCACATCTGCTGTTGCCACCAGGTGTCACATCCACAATAATGCTGCAACTGCATAATAATGTCAGAACTGGTTAAAGTTCATTAACATTTCCTGCCTCTCACAGATTTTACCCATCACTCCTCAGTGACCTGCATCCTTGGCGGATCTCTGAGAACATTTCCTATTTAAACATCTAGTTATCATCATGGATTTCCCATATTATGTATGAGTGTTCACACTGATAGAGGCTAATAAAAACAACATTCATTTTGTAAGAAAGTGAAAGTATCAAACAATAATAGGCCAATTAGGTGTAAAGTGTCTGCTCAGAAAAACTCTGGCCCTTGGACAAAAGTACTTGATGACCCTGCTCTCTACAGTTTTTTGAGTGTTATTTGTTTGCCCGTGATTTGATCTCATGATTTAATGCTTTGCAGTAATTTCTTTAGACTTTTCTCTCATCATTTATTGGAGGGCATGTTTTTCTCCATGATTTGTTGCGAGGTAAAAGAATAAAAATAACTATCACAGCCTAATTTGAAAGAAAAAATCATTTCTATGTGTTTTGAAATAAATGACTTGACCTTTTGTGGTTTATAATCATAATGAGTATATGTATCCAAAACGGAGCGTGACCTGGATGGGTCTATAACACTGGAATTGGAAATGGCTGTTAGAGACTCCATCTGTGTCATTGCTAATGGCCAAGAGCTTACTTGAAATTGCCCGTGTTGGTGTTAGAGCTGAGGACGGGTCAGTGGTGGTGGTGCTAAAGTGGGTGTGGATGGGGGGCCCAATTTGTAAATTTTGTCCCTCATCCATGATTCTTAATGGCTGCCCTGCATCCAATTAAAGTTTTTTAGGCATCTTGGTCACATATATGTGTTATTTACACCACATTTAAATATTCCGATATGGCAGGTTCTAATTACACGTAGAAACATATCATTAAAATGCTGTTGACATAACTGATCTGATGAATCTTCATGAGGCGTCGACTTTGCAGCCTCGAGGTGTGTTTAGACTGAACGTGACTCAAAAATTAGAGCTGGCGCAAATGTGTACGGAGTCAATGGAAAGATGCAAAAGGGATGAAAACAGCTGAAGATTGCTGTAGGCAACCTGACAGCTAAAATTTTCATCCCGAGCTGTCGAATAACTCCATCCTATGAACATACCGAGACAGCGGGGGAAGAAGGCGAGAAACTGGAGGAATGAGAGAGAGAAAGACGGGAGCAGTCGGTGTGTGTTGCAACATCACCTCCAGGAGCTGGTTGTGGCAAAAAAAAATAAACACGCAGAAATGATTCAACACTCAAATGGGTGCGAATGATACAAGTTTTCAATTGCATCATTTGTACTACATCAATGGAAAGTAGTTGTTTCACTTGACTTATAAAGATTGCCACAAACAGCTCACAACTGGTACATCTGAGTAGTTATTTTTATATATTTCTGAATTGTTTTAGCACTTACGTTGTGGTGACATTTAACACTTTATAATCCAAGCTTCTCTGTTCTTTGTTTTGGTAGCTGGTTCAGCAACATGTGTGTGTGAATTGGCTTTGAGGAGAGCGATATAACAGCAGTTTCTTTTCATACCTAATGAAGAATTAAGAGTTTTTTGATTGTTGTAATAGTGGAAAGACTAACAAGGATGGTTTTGATGAGTTTTATTTTTGAAGAAGGCGGAGCCGACCTTTTTAACCATGTTTTACGATGATCTGCGAGGTGAAATTACTGTTTTTGTCAATGGGTCTGGTGGCTTTGTGAACGGCAGTATAGCTGTTGTTTCTGTGTAGGGATCCTTTCCACAATGTTGTCAACAATGAACAACAATCTGAGCCTGCCAGTGACAAAACAAGCACGGGTGCAGTTGCCTCCAAGGATTACAGATTTCACGGCTGCCAGCTGAGGCGTAGAGCTGAAATATTTTCATATCTAACCTGATGAATTAAAGGTAAAGGTCAACTTTACTGTGATCACACAATCATATAGAGGACAATTATGCAGTCAAATTCATTCTCTACATTTAAGCCATCATAGTATTTGGAATTAAGGGTTTATACTGAGTGAACCAGATCTTATCATTGCTGGAAAGTGGAAAGATGAACCATAACGGTTTTGGTGTGTTTAGATTTGGTGAATGAAGAGCGTGAGGTAATGTTACGGCCTAACTGATGTTTCTGGGGCAGATGCTGATATTAGGAGTAGAAAAATGCTAATTACATAAGAAAATATACATACACTCGAGTATCACGATGTCATTTATTGTGATACTCAGGTTGATTCTCAGAAACCTGTATTGTGATACATGCATAGATTTGTGGTAGCGGTTCATTTTGTGTTGTGTTTAAACACCTATTCGTAAGACAGCAGTGAAGTTATCTAGTTTCACTGTTCTGACTGAACCCCTGTATCGTGATACGTATCGTATCACCAGATTTTTGCCAATACACAATCCTAATATCGATATATCAGATGCCATTCTTCATATAGAGTATGATATGCAGAACACAGAATAGGCACAAAAACAC
This sequence comes from Lutjanus argentimaculatus, assembly GCA_034769285.1. Lineage (NCBI taxonomy): Eukaryota > Metazoa > Chordata > Actinopteri > Lutjaniformes > Lutjanidae > Lutjanus > Lutjanus argentimaculatus. The sequence continues at coordinate 4,000,816 of JAWZSL010000030.1, read as the reverse complement.
ATATTTTTGGTAATGACCCCTAAAAGTGATTCACACTGAGGCAGATTAACAATAAACTTTATTGTCCAAAATAATATCAGGGCAGTTAAACTGTAAACTTTTACCAGTATTTTAAATCATTTTAAATAATTCGAAATTAAAAAAACAAACAAATGGAGAAAAATATATGTATCTATTAAACCTGAGTTAAGAAAAAGGATCAAATATACATAAAATGTTGCCTATAAAGCTCACAAATGAAATAAATCTGCATTTATGGTCTGTTAGAAAAAAAAAAAAATCACATAGGCCTATATTGGACACCGTTACCAATATAGATAGATATAGCTGTGATCAACAAATATTGGGTCGATAATATCAGTCGACCTTTATATCGGTCGAGTCTGGTGGGCCCATTTCTGTTGAGATGTTGGTGCTCTATTGCGACACAATGGCAATAAATGTAGTATATAGAACCTTTGACAGAATTTCCTTATTATGTTGGTAGAAAATATAATACAGTCTGCTTTTTATTTCCCTCAAAACATGAAGTATTTGCCATTAAAATGAGTTGTAGAAGGTCTGCACACCTACAACATTCTTAAAAGTCAAAGGCCAGCTTCAGGTTTTGTGTCTGTGCTGAAATTCTTGCTATTTAAGAATAAATACATTACAGACACTAACTGAGTATAATAATGCCATAATATTATTCATTGAAAAATGTGACAACAGAAGCAAGGTATTTGATTGGATAAGACATTGATGGTAAAGGACACCAAGTGAAGTATTTTTATTCTGCCAAGTAAGCTCTTGAGAGGAAACATATTGACTCAACAGGAGACCTGAATCGTCTCTGCCAGACACTGCAGAGTTGTTATAAGAAAAGTCTCGCTTGGAAGACTAAACTCATAAGAACTGTTTCATAATTCCTTTCATAAACTCAACACTAAGCTAAAGGAGCTTTTGTGCTCCATTGATCTTGTCGACAACAACAACACGATGCTATCTGGAGTTCTGAAGTAAGGTTAATGTTGTGAGGCGAGGACTCCCACCTGGTGGAGGACGGCGGCAGGAGTGCCCGTGTAAAAATACGAGTCTGGAAGAAGAACTGACGCCTGTGCTGTCCTAACAAAGGCAGGGGTCAGCGCCATGGCTGCCACTGTCATCCCCAGTGCACACACCAAACAACATCAGACGCTGTACAGCAGGACTGCCAAGCCTGAACACACACATTCAGACAAATTTTACATTACACACCTGAACACACACTATCAAATCTTGCATGCAAACACTCTGCTTCTCTTTTCACAACAATCTGAATTCTGCTGTTGACTCTTAATGCATCCGTTGGGGTAATAACACTGAAATTACTTCTTCCACTGACTGTATTCAAGACACTGATTCAAATAAACACGCTTGATACTCAAGTGTGGATTATTTCTTCTGTTGAAAGTATTACCACTGAAAACTGTTCTCACTGAGGTCTGTGGATTAGTTTGTTTCTAGAAGGAGACGTCGTTGTTTTTATTTTCAAATGTCATTATTTCATGCTTTCTGCACAAAAGTAGAATAAAAGGTACGCAGCCACAGAACTGATCCAATGACTCCAAATACCTTCAACCTTTTTATTAGCCTACACTCTTATAAATTAGGGTTCCAAAATGGTTCTTCATGAAGGGCTGAGGTTCTACCCAGAACTATTTGCTTCTGCAGAGTTCAGCCAGTAAACCGTTTATGAAAGAAAGAGTTCTTCAAGGATTGTTGGCATCCTTGAAGAACTTTTTCATGAAGGGTTTGTCAAGGGTTCGTTGTACCATCATATGAAAAGGTTCTCAGTAGAATGCCCTGAGTGGGTTCTTGAGAAAACCTTTGGAATACAAAGAAGTTCTCGGTAGAACCTACTGGGTGGGTTCTACATAAAACCTTGAGAATATAAAATGCTTCACTGTAGAACCCACTGGATGGGTTCAAGGTAAAACCTTTTGAATATAAAAGGTTCTCACAGAACCCCCTGGATGTGTTCTAGATAAAGCCTGAGGAATATAAAATAGTTCACAGTAGAACCCCCTGTGTGGGTTTGAAATAAAACATTTGGAATATTAAAGGTTCTTGGTAGAACCCCTGGATGGGTTTTAGATAAAACCTTTGGAATGTTAAAGGGTTCTGGGTAGACCCTCCTGGGTGGGTTCCAGTTAGATCCTTTGGAATCTAAAAGATTTTTGTAGAACCCCTGGGTGGGTTCTAGATAAAACCTTTAGAATATTAAAGAGTTCTGGGTAGAATCTCCTGGGTGGGTTCCAGATAGATCCTTTGTAATCTAAAAGGTTTTTGTAAAACCCCCTGGGTGGGTTCTAGATGAAACCTTTGTAATAAAAAAAAGGTTCTCAGTAGGAACCCCCTGGAAGGGTTCTAGATAAATCATTTGGAGTATGAAAAAGTTCTCGCCAGAACCTCCTGGGTGGGTTTTAGATAAAACCTTTGTTCTCAGTAGGACTCCCAGAGTGTTTTTCTGTTAGCACCCAGAAGACAGAAAGGTTCTTGACAGAACCACCAGAGATGGTTCTGAGTGAAACCATTACACCATTGAAAGATTCTTTGTAGAACCTCTCATAGGAGGTTTTGTGGGAAACCTTTCAGACGGTTCAAGGAATAACCCTTCGTGTTGAGCTCTAGGCACTGCAGAAACCTTTATAAAAGATTCTACCAGGAACCAAAAAGGGTTCTCCCATGAGGACAAACTGAAGAGCCCTTTGTGGTTCTAGTTATCAGCTTTATTTCTAAGAGTGTATAAGGTCCTCTGTCTTTGTATTTGGATAGTTGACCACACACACCGTCTCACAGCCGCAGGCCCTCGATGTTTGGCTGATTCAATTAGATAATAGAAAAGTTCCGACCAGTCAGATTTATTAGGATCTACTAGAACATTAGACAAGTCGTCATAAATGTACAACTACAGACAAAGTGCTCATTCATCCAGCGAAGCAAACCATCAAATTGAATCTAAACTCCATCGCAGACCAACAGATGATGCTGTATAAACCTAGCCCGACGATCAGACTGAATTGCCATTTTGTTCCACTTCATTATTCAGCCTGACATTATGTTCATGCAGGCTGTCTTCTGTGTGGGAGGGATTGTTATTCTGCCCGAACCAATCAGCAGTGTGTGATGTATCCGTCCTGTCAACGTCATTTACAGTAGACAAATTAGCAACAGTGGGTGAAAGGAAATTTAACATTTTTAAGATCTCGGCCAGACAACAGATGGAGCAGCATCTACTACAATGCACATTAGTATGGTACGGTATAATAATATAGTTTAAGTGTTTTTTAATAGTCTCAAAATACATAGAATAGTGTATTATTATTGTAACCAATACTGGTTCACCTGACTGTACAAACTTATTAAGGAAAAAGTAAACAGGACGATAAGGCCAATACTTCTACATTTAAACACTTATTTATTTAGAGCATTTTGTTATTTATTTAGAACATTAAAAGCAACCAGGCAGCTTTACAACAATATAATTGAACTGGTTGACACTCAGCTTCTGATGTGCAAAGTGGTAAAATAATTAAATTTGAAAAATTCAACTTTCCATAAATTATGAGCTGGTTTCACAAGATAATCCACAGACTTTGTTGTGAGCACACTCTTCAAACAAATGTTCTTGCTAAATAAAAAATAAATATAAATAAATAACACTGATTATGAGCAATTAGGTTGTCCTCTAAAATTAAGTTATTACAACTTGAATTCAGTCTTACATCAATGAATGCAGTTATCTGAGTTTAAATTACACAAGCTGTTGTAATTATCAACATTTTAAAGTCAACACAACTAATCAAAATAAGGTTTGCAACTTAAAAGGTTTATGTAGATTGATAAATTATAAATTTTACCTTTCAACCATGCATTTAACTAAGTGGTAGTGATAAGCCCCCTGAATTACTTTTTAGAGTTCAGTTTCATGGCGGAACTACTTTCTCCAACTACTTTCTTTCTGCCGTAGAATCTAACAGAGCTATTCGAGAGAGGGCAGATATCTCTACGGCCGATATCTCCAAAACTCAGAAGCTCACACCAAAACTATATAGATTGATAAATAGCACTACAGGTAAGAGGAAAAATATGTACTTTTGATTTGGGGGTGAACTGTCCCTTTAAGATAATTTCAGCTGGTGTGCTTATGTTCGATTAATAAAAAATACTAAGCATAAAAACATTAAAAACATCCTTGCACAGGTTCTAAGAGGCCCATTTCTAACTTACACACCTGTGATCTAAATTCAAATATAAATCTAAGAACATTGTGACAAATGAAGCCCCAGAACTACTTGCATTGCTGACCAGCCAATTCTAAAAATGTAAACTTTTGTTTCCAAAAGTAGCTGCACAAAGCGCAATAAATTACCCTTTTGGACACTGCAAAATTCTATTCACCTCCATAGTATTCGGGGTAGCGACAGAAATCTCAGCGAAGAAAACCCTAATGATCTGCATGACTAGATACCACCAGGGATAAATGGGTAATTCAATCACGTGGCTTTAGAGTTGTTGTTTTGATAACAGAGATCCAAAAGCATTATTCCATTATCAGCTCGAGCGTGAAGGGAAAAAGTTCATGCTATTAATTGCAACCCATTAGATGTTCTTACAGTTTGCAGTGTAAAAGAGAGCAAACACACCTGCTCCTCTAACAAGCCTTTCTGATAAGGTTGAAGCGTCTGTGTTTATGCAGTGGGAGAAATATTATGAATAATTGGGGAGTTGAGGCACTGAATTCCTCCAGCATTAATCGAGCCTCTGAAATCTCTGATATTAGCTTCGCATGAATCATTGTTAATTCCCATGAATCCATTACTGTTCCATGTGCAACTAAAAATAGAGTACTGATAAATCAATGGGGACACTCAGGAGTGAAGACGGGGGTTGATGCTGCTTTCTTCTGAAGCTTCCTTTTTTTCCTGTACAGCACAATGCCCTTGCCTCTCATCAATAATTATTCTCCATAATTCACTCATAGATTTCTGTGTTACAACCAATGGGGGAGGTACAACAGACCTTGAACAGCTTCAGCGCAGTCGCTCTAAAATGAATGCGTGTTCGTCACATTTGGACTTCGTCAAGGCTCTTTGATATTGCACAAAACACGGCTTTTTTTTATTCTTTTTTACTGGCAGTATCCTTGACTTGAATATTTCTGTAATGACAGCGACCTTTTCTGTGTTTATGCTAACAATGACAGGAGGCTTTTGCCAATTTTCCTCTGCACTGAAAGGAAGCATAATCCATTCGAAATGGTGTGGCGATCTTCTCTAGCGATTGCATTGGTCACAGCTCAGCAAGCGTGCCACCTTGTGTAGAGACAGTGACCCCCAGACCTGCCCTCCTCTCTGCCACACTGAGAGCCTTTGCAGACGATGAGCATTGCACGGCCTGGCTCATGCACGGGGTGCAAGGGCAGACAGGTTCATCTGCACACAATCACAACGGACGGCCGCATCCCATTCCAATTGCATTTCCGCTCACGGGGGGGAAAAGATCCCGTGGTGCATATTACTGTGGCTGAGGCAAATTTAGCTGAAATGGAAGGAGAGATGGAAAAGGCTCACCTCTTACACTAATCTGGGCAAACAACACCGCGCCGGCTCCCGATGAACAGCCCCTCCGAAAAAAATGGTTTCTAGATGACAGAGCCACCCTGCCTGTCTCTGACGGAAGACAGTGAATTAATTAAGATAATAAATTGCACATGTCATATTTGTAATCTTTTCAATCTTAACTTAATGAGCTGGAACACGTGCAAGGGTGTGTTTCTGAGTCAAAGTTGTCTTGGGTAAAGATGATACACCTAAAAAAAAAAAGAAGAAGAAGAAAAAAAAAGAAATGCTCAATATTAAAAACTGAGTGATACTCACTGCTGACTGATATTTAATATATGTCATGTATACATTCATGTTTTCCAGTCCTGTGTGGATTCACAGACAGGCATGAATGCAAATGAGGCAGAGGAGAAGGAACGAGAGAGACTCAGAAGTCTGCATATCTGATAGCAAAGCGCCCTGATTAGAATTTTGTCATGCCACAATTTACAAATTAAAATGAATTAGATCTTCCATGCCCTGACCTCCATTAAAAACACTTCATTGTTGATGGGCCATGATAGCATCTGCTATTGATTGGAGGAGCATCAGTATGGCCAATCCTGTCTCTTCATGAGGAGGTCATCTAAAGCAATTTAGGCATATTGAGAGATTGATCAGGGCTACAGAGCTGCCACTTGGGCCCACTCAAGGCAAAGAAAAAAAAAAGTCGAGGTATGGTGATGCAACCAGCTCCCCTGCAGCTCTGTGGGGGGAGCATCTCAAATCTAAATGCTAATGGTTCTTACAGTGCCTGGCTGCCCTTTAACCACTACAGTCAGACGTGAAGGATGGCTCTCAGTGTTTCGACAGCTCCGTCTTGTTTTGGCCCTCCCCAGTCTCCCCCAACACCGCCAACACCAGACCCCATTCTCTGGATTCGACATCGAATACGGGAAATCACTGTGTACCGTCAACAGTGATACAAAGATTCTGTTTGATATGTTACCATCCTATGTGCTGGCTGACTGATGGTTAAGTCTTAGTCCTCCTGGTTTAATACAGTTACTTGTTCACTGTGCTTCTCTTGTGCTAAACTGATTCTAATACTTGTGCATGTGGCTTTTTGTATTTAGTTTGAGAATGCACTGATTTCAAATGCCTGAAATGTCAAAAAGCCCATGTTAAAGGTGTGGCAGGTAAGACAAAAAAAATCCATGATAATCTTTCTGCTGTTGTCTGAGAGAAAAGTATATTCCTGCACCTCGTCTTGGCTCCGTTTTCAGGCACAGGTAGTTGATTGTTTAATCTCATTTCAGGCTCATCAAATACAGAACCCAAAGCTTCAGTATTTGACGAACTGGGATCAAGACTCAACAATCAACGATCGTTTTCACTCTTATCACTTACTGCACTTTGAATATTCAGCAGAACTGAAATTAGACATTTAAAATGTCAATTTTAAAGTTAAAGGGGCAATATGGAGCAACTGCTCCATGAGTACTGCAGTCCAAATAGCTAGTTGGAGCCATAGACTGTATATTAAATGGATTCAATCCCTATTCAATATACAGTCTAAGGCTGAAGCGAGTTTTTTCCCCCACCCCCTCCTTTCCAGATGCAAAGAACCTCAGGCAGGCTGCAGGAACACTGCAGGAGCACAAGATGAGCGCAACATTATAAATTGACAATAACAAATGGTAACGAGTCCTGCACTGTAAATTGTTCAACTATGACCCATATAAGCCCATTATCCTGACAACAAAAGACTAATAAATTATATAATTTCTTTTTTTATAGTTAATATATTACAGATTTCTCTTTTAAGTCTCCAAGAAGTCTATTATAGTCAGCTAATTGAAGTCTTACATTTTTTCTTTTAAAGGACAAAGTATGTCCGACTTAGTGGCATCTAGCTGTGAGTTTGCAGATCTTACACACTGGACCTTTAATTTCTACCTTTCCTTATTTTTTGTTTGCTGACACTGAAGCCCAAATGAAATGACTTCCATAAGCGACAGCTGACTGCTCACTTATATCCTAACATTCCTGGTTAGATATATTTGAATGTATCATCTACAAATTCATTAACAAAACTCTTAAGCATTTGCAACATTTTATAGCCACTGAATATCAGCCACATCCAGAAGATGGTTTGTTAACTGTAAGAAAACTGAAAGAGGAAACTGCTCCAGCTTCATTTGTCCAAAACCTTTACTGCGGGCTAACCATGTTAAGATCTTTGGACGACTATAATTTAACTTCAAATACCATCATCAGTCAGAAATGGAACATGTCTGACAGACTCTTTAAAGAGTAGGAATCGGAATGATATGGTTACCTGTGCAAATTTGGTCTTCGAAGCGTAGCTCAGAGGTTATATGCCTTTTATTGAACACTATTAAGGACAAGCATGAGCAACAATAGCAATTGTTCTGCTACAATAACTATGTGGATTCAGCTATTTTTTGCAATTTGGTCCAATTTGAAAATATATGTATGGTGGTGAAAGATGTAATTTAAAAAAAAAAAAAAACATTTTAAGAGAAGGAAATGAGGAGAAAATCCCTTTAACAGCAGATACGAGGTTTAACTGGAGATCATGTGCAGTTACACATCGTTCTCACAGGGCAAATTTCGAACCATGATCCTAAAGAATACTCATACTACTCTAAATACTCAGTCCAAGTACCTCCAAAACCACTATTTAATTACAGTAATTTGAGTAGTTATAATTAGTTACTTCCACCCTTGCCTTCCCCACGCTGCAGATGACGAGACTGATGTAACTGGCAGTGATATATTTTGTGTGCACTTTGTTATAGTATTACTACTTTCCTTTTGCAGTGGGAGTGATAGTTCTTTAGTCATCTATTTAAGGGCAAACCCATCTCTAGTGGTCAGAGGAGGATAATACTAACTCATGACATACTTTTGTATGTCATGAGGGACCTTTTAAATCTGAAAATAAACCTACAGTTTACACAAAATTGACGATTTGCAAAGATTAACTCATTTGTGAACTCACTTTCTCTTTTAACCTCTATCTTAACCGCCATTATGCTTCTGCTTTACCTACTGGAAGCACATCAAAGGCACACTGTGCTACTGTATCATATGTCTATTGTGCCTGAATTCACAACATTGTGGGCTTCACCATGGTAACAGAGATCAGAAGGCAAAGGTCACGCAAAGCGTTGGTAGAGGTGTCGCTCGGCAAGGGCAGGGTGGGGGCGGAAAAACCTCCACATGGGCCTTTTTCCATACACTGAGCACGCTCATCATCTCCTGTCCTCCAGCAGCTCCCTGCAAGGTTAGTGAGAGTCAATAAGCCTTCCGCAAAGGTTAAGGAGACCTATAAGAAAGATATTATGCAAACAGTGATCTCTCTGGATCCAGCAGAACCACAAATAGAGTGGCATAACCGTCTTTGTTCATTTTCCATCTGAAAGTGAATCACAGAAAGGTGCTCCGTTTTCCTGCATGACTGGCTTATGAATTCAATATGAGCCATCTATACACTTCGACAGAGTACTTTGTGAATACAAAAACTGAAAGACAGCATATCAGATGGCATCAGGCAGCCTCTTACTGAGAACAATCGTTATTTGTTAATCCCTCTTCAAGGAAATTTGGATAATTTTTACTTTGATATTAAAATGCAGAGAGCTGACGGATCCCTTAATCATTAACCGCTGACATATTGACGAATCGAGCAGGTTCTGACAGTTCTGGCTTCAAAACTCACTTTGAGGACTTTAAACCTGCAGTGGAGAACTTTTGTCTCCCACTTCTGGCATTGAGAGTAATTACACAAATACAGTTGACGCGTGCTTATGACATACGCCTACAGGTCAGCTCACCACAATTTCCCCACGTGCCCTGGAAAGTCCCAGGCTTGTGTTCTAAAATAGTTACAAAAACAGAAAAATTTCCACAATTTCCACAAATTCTAAGGTGTTGACTGAAATGGCCCAGTACAAAGTAGTATCGAAATTTCTCCAGTCAAACAATACCTGCATTGAATCCTTTTTGTACCACAGATCCAGAACAAATGTACCATTTGGCTTTGCTTTTGCTTGCAGCCAATCACCACAAGTGTTCTTCAATTTAATGCAACGTGTGATTGTCCCACCACCGCGGCAGCTCTAGCTAGTAAGTACATATATTCTGAGGTGGTGAAGTCGAGCACTATTTGTGGCTGAGTATCAGTTAAGAGTGCCAAGATGCCACCAAAACTAAAGAAAAGGTATCAAACGAAGTACTCGTTATCGGTATCACTTTAATGGTACTGGTTTCTATTGTTTTCTATTGGCAGTGAGCCATTTGCGGGCTGCTAATGTGACCCAGACACCTAATGTTTTAGCAGGCTCTAGCCCTGAGCTGAAAATAACCTCAGCTCAAAGCAGAAAACTACCCAATATCATTCACATTTTTTTTTCCCCCCATTGTCCAATTGGATTATTAATTTGGATACAAGTCTTCTGTGGTGGTGAGGACAAAGTTTACAGTTGCTTGGAAATAATAATCAAGGACAAACTAGTGGTGGCTGCAGCTGGATACCTGGAGACAGTGATTTTACCAACAGAAAACAGCAGCAGTACTTGAGATGTCGGCTAAGTTGTTTTCCTTCACTTAAACTGAACTAATACAGTTCACGGTTCGTGTTAAGCTAACGTTTGCTCACTGGGCAAGCTGCCTGTAATTTCTCTCCTATCTGAGGGCTTCACATGGATCTCTGTTCACCCTCAATCAGAGCCAGAGCCAGAGTCCTCTGTCTGTCTATTTTTTATGCAGATATTTAGGTAGCTAACAATCTACTGACTAGGACGTTAACTACTTCTAGAAAACCAAAATAAAAGGTACAGATCTGATTTTAGTTCACATCACGATCAGGCTAAGGACAGCTGATTGGTTGCCTGGCAACAATAAAAAAAAACATGCTGTCCTTTTTTTAAAAAGCGCCTCACATTTTGCAACCTGCCAGACGTGCTTTGTGCGATTGAGGCCTAAATGTAGTAACTACTGTACATAGACTGCTCCATATATTTTATACAAACACCAGGCTGTCCAACAGCAATATCACGACCACAGTCGCTTCTCTTCTTTCAGCGCTCGCCAGTCAGGAAAAACTTTGCCAGTGGTTAACTGTGTTTGTCCTTTAGACTGTAATTCTTCCTCTGAACAGTTGAACAAGTTTCTTTTGTATCTAAAGCATCAGAAAATTTTTAGGTTTTTCCGCAATAGGCTCTGCAACACTGCTTCTATATTTATTTGTTCTCAATTATTTCTTCATAGTGAATATCTTTATCTTATCATACTACATTTTAATTCATAAATGCACATTTTATTCTAATGCTGTGTCTTATTATTATTGTTCTGTTGTTAACTCATTTTATTTTTGCTACTTGGTTTTTCAGGTGATTGTTCTTGCATAACTGCTGTGACAAACATCTTAAATCTTGAATCTCCTCTTCAGCTCTGGCAAACCAATAAAAACTTACTTTAAAAACAAACAAACAAACAACAAAAAAAAAACTAGGGTATACTGCAAAAGACAGAGGGATTTACCCAGCAGCCATAGGCTAGGCTTGGCAAGGGCTTGAATGTATGCTGACCAAGTATATGTAAAAGTCCCATACACTTCTCACATGTAAAGAAGAATGACTGTTGGGTTATTTGTACATAAAGAGAGAAGGACAAATAGGACAGTGTCCTCCATCTGAGATGTACTGTCCTGTAAATGTCAGAGGATTAATTAACACATTTTAAGACTTTAAGTCATTGCAAAGATGATGATGATGATTATAAACACTGCTCAGGGAAACCTCAAAACCAGCAGGACTCATTCACGCCAAACCCCGACTGACGAAAACTCCATCAACCTTTCATCCCTGATCTCAAGTTAAGCTACAATAAAGAATCACAATCGATGTTCTCACTTCAAAACTCATTCAGCTTCAGTATTCAGCCCGTGAAGGGTGATTGATCAGCAAAAGTGGTTTAAATAACGAAGGGCACAAGGTGGACAAGGTCTGAGCCAAAACGACAATATCAGCACCAACATATTGTAGTATTTCGTATATTTTATGTCTTTCTATGCTCTGTTTCTGTCTCCACCACCAGCTCTGACTGGCTTGCTTACTCATCTCAGTTTTGAGAAATGTGGCTGAATTAATTTCTGTCCATTACAGGATGCTGTTCCCTTAAGGGGACAGAAGAGGCTCAAAGAAAGTGTCACAGATTTGACTGAGGGAGGAAAAATTCTGTCCATGTTGCTTGTTTAGAATTCGAGTCCTAGACCCCCAGAGCCTCATTATGGAAACTTCCTGAGTCTGAAATCTTATCTTATCTCAGTTTAAGATGACATTTAGGAGTTTTACTGTTGCAGAAACATGTTTCCTAAATGCATTAGGAGAAAAACCTGTTTTACCGAATTTAACTAATATAGAAGCGTCCTCACAGATCCGTTTCCTAAGTTTGGAATCCTAAATTAGGAGAGCATAGCAAGGTTCAACAATAAGGATTGAAAGCTTGCCCAAGCCAAATAAAAAGCCATGTCAGGCAAGTAAATCTAGCAACTCACTTGCCCAACCATGCAAATGATGAAATGAAATGAAAGTTAGGATTTCTTAAGCTAAGATAAGATAAGAGGTCTGTGATAGGCCAGGACACAGGCATGAGTTTTGGAATTGATGCAAAAGATACATTTTTTCTTATCTTTCTCTCATATTTTGTTGATTTTAGAGGTCCATGTGGACAAAAGCAGTAGCATTTCCATTGCAATAACCACATAATATGAGATCCAAAATGAAATTTTCAACTGGCTACAATACTACTCTTTGTAACTTTGTCTGGGAAGATGTAAACACATGCTCGTTTAATCTGATTTCACAGAGAATCCAGCAGGCATTAAGAACAACTGTAAAGAAACAGCCAGTCTTCTCGTGGATATGTAGGGCATGTAAAGGCATCAGTATTAAATTGAGACTCTTTCATAACCAGCTAAAAACTCCTCGTAGTAACTTTAAAATATGATAAGCAATTATAATTTTTTTCTTCAATGAGGCTCATTTCCACCTTTATTGGCTGGTGCCTCTTTCAACTGTCATTTCCTCAGATTTATTCTGTGATCCCTCAGGTTCTCCCGACCTTCAGGTTGGGAGCCACTGTCCCAGAACACACCATGTCCCTTTTAACCACATAAAAAAAAACACAACATGCAAAAGTCAATTTGCTGAAAATAGACAAATTATGTGTACAATTGGATTTAATGACTTGAAATGTCAGCTGTACAGAGCATAGCTCGGTAATTCTATGAAATCTCCAACAAGCACGTGGAATACAAAGATCTCTCACAGTTTTTGCACAGATTACACATGTACTTCAGCTGCCGAGACACTGGAGGTAATCCAGGGAAACTTTGTGAGTGGAAAAGCTTTTTTGGTCTCCATATCTCTGTGATGGAATTATATGTACCGAAATTAGAGTGCAAATTTGAATCAAACCTCTAAGCGAGATCTGTGGGTTCTTGGCAGTGAAGGGGGAACACAACAGGATTCTCGCACATATGCCATGCACATCCGCGAGAAGCTCTGCAGGCTGCCAACACCAAAGTGTTCATCACTCTCCACCCACTCCTTTTCATAATACAGAGCAGGAAAAAAAAAAAATCCCCACAGCGTCGGAGTGAGACCGACCAATCGGTGTCGAGGATCAAAAAGCAGACGTTCAAGGAGAATGAAATGCCCCCATTGATTGGCCGCACCGCTTTGGTCCCCCCTGCACAGTCCTCCAATCGATAACTGAGAGATAAGCAGCCGTCAGCCACTGATATTGGTGATATATAACCGCCGCGGCTGCACGGCGACTGATGACTTCTTGTCGTCTTGGTCAAGATTCACTGGAGCAACTCGGGCCAGTACGCCAAGGGCACGCTCTGAGAAATAAGGGTTCCACAAGGGTTCTTCATCTAGGACTGAGGTCCTACTGTACCCAGAACCATTTGCTCCTGAAGAACCCCTCTTTGAAGAAAGGGTGTGTCGTGGGTTCTTTGTGCCATAATATAAAAGTGTTGTCAGCAGAACCCCCTGGATGCGTTCTAAATAAAACCCTTGGAATATCAAAAGGTACTGTGTAGAACCCACTGAGTATGTTGTATATAAAACTCTTGGAATATACAAGGTTCTCGGGGGAACCCCCTGGTTGAGTTCTAGATAAAACCATTGGGAATATAAAATGGTTATCGGTAGAACCCCTTGAGCGTATTCTAGATAAAACCCTTGGATTATAAAATGGTTCTTGGTAGAATGACCAGACTGTGTTCTAGATAAATCACTTGGAATATAAAAGCGTTGTTGGTAGAACCCCCTGGTTGGGTTCTAGATAAAACCCTTTAAAAAAAGTCACTCGGTAGAACCCCCAGTGTTGGTTCTAGATAAAATACTTGGAATATAAAAGGGTTCTTGGTAGAACCCCCACGGTGGTATCTAGATAAAACACTTGGAATATAAAAAGGTTCCCAGCAGAACCCCACGTGTGTTCCGGATAAAATCCTCAGATTATAAAAGGATTCTTGGTAGGACCATCTGAATGTGTTCTAGACATTACTCTTGAATGCGGAACCGTTCTGGATAGGACCCTCAGAGTGGGTTCTAGGTGGAACCATTACACAATTGAAGGGTTCTCTGGGGTTCTGGGTGAAACCTTTCTCAGTTGGTTGTAGATACAACCGTTTATGATGGGTTTTTGATAGAACTCTCTGAAAGGGCGCCAAGTGGAACCTTTATAAAAGGTTCTAGCAGGAACAAAACAGGGCTCTCCTATGGGGCAAGCAGAAGAACCCTTTATGATTTCATTTAGCATCTTTGTTTCTAAGAGTGCAGATCCAGATCAGCCAACACCTCCACCCAGATCCCAGTCATCAAAAAGGAGCAGCTGTTAAACCAAACTGGCCTTTATTCATGTTAATTATCTCCTACATAATATGACCTCTCCTCTTTTGATTGGGTGACACCCGACCTGTGCACCGGCTAATCAGCCAGGGTTAAAGCTTTGCAAGGTGAGAGTGAAGCATAACGTGGCAACAAGGATGAATTACCTGAAAAGGAACCACTGTTATCGCTCTGTTTGTTTTTCAAAAGACAATGAAATAAATAAATGGAAAAAAAAAAAGGTTCAGAGAAAATGAAATGATGGCGTGGCGGTGTTTTGTGAAATTGTGCTGTCAAACGTTTCTCCTTTCTAATTTCCTGGAGCGCAGATGATGGAGCATGTGTGCTGACAGCTGAATCTGATAAAAAAAAAAAGAGGAAAAAAAGACTTCTCCTCTTTTTCCACCTCACGAGCATTTTTAAGCGACATTTATAAATATAATAATAAAACAATTAGTCTGTGGCAAATGACAATTGACAGATACGGTGTCCTTGTGTGCACTGTAAATTTTTTACTACGGTCATTTATTAAAGTGTCAGCGCTGACGGGAGCAGACATAAATACAAAACACTGTGATTGAGGCACAAAAGAAACTAACTCGGTCTATAGGACCTTGTTATTTAAATGCTGCTTACTTACACTTACACAGGTGCTCTTAGAAACAAAGGTTCTCACTGGAACCATTTAGGGTTCTTAAGCTTGTCCCCACTGGAAAACCCTTCTTGTCTCCTGGTAGATGTTTTATAAACAGTTTCAGAGAGTTCTACCCGGAACCAGCTGTGAAACTATCAGGGGTTCTACAGAGAACCATGCTATGGTGTAAATGGTTCTGCCTAGAACCCTCTCTAGGGGTTCTATCCAGCACCTTCTAAGGATGCTAACAAGAACCCAGCCAGGGGTTCTACCAAGAATCTGTTTATATTACAAGGCTATCATAGAAGTCACCCAGGTTACTCTATGAAGAACATTTTTATATTCTGACGATATCTAGAACCCACCCGGGTTGTTCTATCAAGAACCCTTTTATATTCCAATGATTTTATCAAGAACCCACCCAAAGGTTATCTAGAACCCACCCAGGGCAATCTACTGAGAACCCCTTTATATTTCAGCGATATCATTTAGAACCCACCAACGTTGTTTTACCAAGAACCTGATTATATACGAAGACTCATAGAACCCACTTCTATCGTTATCGTTCTATCGATAACCATTTTATATTTCAACAGTATCATCTAGAACCCACCTACATCATTCAATCAAAAACCCTTTTATATTCAAAGGATTTCATCTAGAACCCACTCATGAGGTTCTATTGAGAAACCTTTTATATTCCAAGCGTTTTATCTAGAACCCACCAACATTGTTCTGCCAAGAACCCATTTATATTCCAAAGATATTATCTAGAACCAACCTAGGTTGTCTTATTGAGAACCCTTTTATATGCCAAGGTTTCATCTAGAACCCACCCAGGAGGTTCTTCCAAGAACCCTTTTATTATTTTAAAGATTTCATGTAGAAACCACCCTAATATCAACATATTTCAAAAGGGTTTCACCTATAACCCTCTTGTCATCTGAGGGTTCTGCAAAGAACCACATTGTGTTCTACAGATGAGGCAAAAAATGATTGAATTCCATAGATTGAAAAATGTCGTCATCCATCATTTTAACAATCTATGTTAAAATCATTATTGTTTCATTTGAGGAAACATATTTTAACACCCAGGCTTTCAACAATTATTTAAGAACTCTTTCTTCAAAAAAGGGTTCTTTAGAGGCAAATGGTTCTGGGTAGAACCTCAGCCCTTCAGGGGGAACCCGTTTGAAACTCATTTCTAAGGGTGAGGAATCTTCTGAAGATATTCAAATCGACTCATAGCCCAGAAATCTATTACATTTCTTATGATGTATTGACTTTTTAATAAGCGTGGAAGCTGCTGTTCTGTTTAGAAACTCACAAAAGGTCTCAGAGCAAGCAATCCTCTGTGTGTGTCTGTGTGTGTCTGTGTGTGTCTGTACGTTTGATGGGACCGTCCCAGCACAACTGTCACTTCGCTCCCCTGTTACAGGTGCTCCACACAGGGGAGCTGGCAGCTCTGACGGACGCCTCCTCCTAGGGATTTATGGGAAATGACAGCTCCCGCTAAATAAAGCCGAAGTGGCCGGGGAAGGGAAGACAACGGAAGTTCCAAACCACGAGCGCACAGGGCTGACACTAGCTGAAATTTATTTCCTCCGCTCTGCCTGGCAATTTAGTTGGAAATGTGCTATTCATACTTTTAGGCCTGGAGAGTGAGAGAGAGACAGAAAGAGAGAGAGACCCGCCCTTAATCTACTTCCTCTGTTTGGGGTAATGGTCTACGAGCTTTTTCTGCCAGCGAAAATCACATTTCTTACATGGCTGACTCTTGATGAATTATTTCACATTTCACTTACTTACCTTTTTAAAAGTTAATCTACATCAATAACGTTAAAGGAAATTTTCACAGCTACAAATGAACAGTTCCCCTTATTCAAACTCGAAAGGTGTGGAGCGTTCGGCTGCTTAAAAAGTCCATTTCAAACTTCATCATTTAACCGTTCGACAGCATATCTGAATGCACACGGGCCGGGCCGCCGCTCTGATTTTCTACGTATTTAAATATGGACCATCTTTAATTGAGCAGAAACTGCTGTGGAGAACAGTGCTGAACTAATACTGAGGCTGAAATATCATTACGCTGATGGAAGCCGGGCTCTCTGACTTTTATTGGCAGCTCCCGAGCTAAATGTGTGGTTCAATTCAGAGGCGGCCATAGCTGCAGAGGCAAAGTAATCGACTTTGGGACAAAATGGTGTGGAAAATGACGTGTAGGCCCTTGCCTAAAGCCAACCTGGTGCGGGCAGAAATCTATCAGTCAGGTGCACAGCAACATTGGCATTTTCACAAATGTGATTTAGTCGACGATACTGGAGAGCTGATGTGCTGGACCAGTGCGTCTGCTGAAAGAAAACTACTATTTCAAGCCATGCAATCTGCTGCTCCTGCTGCTGAAAATGTCTGTGCATTTGGTTCAGTTTGAACTCCATCGTGTTCAGATAAAACATTGTTTTACATATGAAACCCTGCAGCGTATCACAGCATATTTAGGTCAAAGTAACCCGAACCTTGTGAGCATTTGACTCTGAATTTTAAAATCTCTAACCCCATTCAAGTCATTTCTTTCTCCGCCTGTAGAAAATCATTCCTTTGTTTTGAGATGAACACAAGATCCACTGCTGTTCCACACTACTGTGCAGAGTATTTTTGGCTCAGTGCTGCCAAAGTTTGGACACAGCCATTTATAATTCTCTCACAAGGAAAGCAGCTTGCTTCTTTTCCCAAACAGACTCCATGGGATACAGACTGGTCCATGCTGTCATGTGGTCTGCTCGCAGAATCACATTATTTTTTAAGCAGCTCAAGCTTTAGCGAGCACCAAAACGGCCTCGACCAGCAAACCGAACATTAATCATCACAATAAGGCACAATTAAACAGCAATTATGTAAAAGACCTTTTTGCTTTGGGAGTGTCTCAACTCTTACATCAGCTTCTAAACCTCACATTCAGAGTGTGTCTCTCCCAGCAGTGAGCCTGGAGGAGCAACAGTCACACCCACACACTTGTGCACACACACAAATACACTTGCAGAGCCACAGAGCAGATCAAGTGTGCCTGGAGAGCTCTATAGAGAGGCCAGTTTTCCTCATTAGACCGCGTGTGCACCACTCTCCAAAAAACCCCTCACTCTAATCACTGTCACCAGACCTCGGCTGAAAAACAGATAATTAATGTTGGGCCCTGCCTCAATCGGCTCCCATGCTAAACAGCTCCGTGTACATATGTGTGCGCATGTGTGTGGGTGTCTGCATGTTTGTCTATTTGGAGTCTGTCGATGTAGGAGGCCCCCCGGGGACCGCGGATGCTCAAGCCATCCACAACAACGATTTCTCTCAAGCTCGCATAAGCTCTCAGAAGAACAATTGCACAGCAGATAATGAAGAAATTTACAGAGGAAATATCCCACCGTACCACAAAAGCTGTCTGCCGCTCCTGCTTTGTGGCGTCTCCGTCTTTAGTCACTGGCTTTTGCAACGTCTCGTCCCCTTTTGCTCTGGGACTGCCCTTTTATTTCTCCTTCACCCATTTATTAAATAGAATGGACTCCTTAATCGTGTGCTTTGCAGAGCAGATTTATTTATGTTCCTTTTTTCCTTCCTAAAGGCAGTTATTAATATCATAAATATTTGATGATACTTTGCATGACCCTGCAGAGAATGACACAGAGAGGTAATGAAGGTTAACGCTGGGGGTACAGACTGATTAAATAGCGACTGAGTGGCAAAAGCCCACCCACGGCCGCCATAAACTTTATAATGAAATGGACTAAATAAACACTTTGTTTACAATTTAGGTAGAGGACAACTTTAACAAGGTAATTTGCACATTTCAACACATTTTCACACTCCCTCCAGTGATATCTAACCATGATATCTAACCACCATACCTCCACCCTAAAACGGAGCTTGACCGATAGATTCATCGGTCGATATAGCGGCCTGATATTGGCCTGTTTTGGAGCTCCCTGACAAGTGTAAATACTGAGAAGCTGCTTCGTGTTTTATAACCTGCCCCTAATTGACTTACACTAAAATATTTAGCAGCTGGCCAAAATGAAAGATTCTGTGTTGAAATTTAGTGAAATGTGGGGCAGCTTCCTCAAATTTATCAAAGGCGGGGACCATTAAGGATTATGTGATAAAAACAGTCTTAATGTATATCATGTGGGGTGCTTGTGTTGTAAGTGGAGGGGGGTTGCTGTGACCTGTCATGTTGTGCTGTGGAATTTGCTTTTGGTTTTTGTTTAGTTTGGTTGTGTTTTGTTTGTGCTGTAACGATGCAGGATGCTTGTGAGGAAAAAATACTGATATTTGACAGTACTGATATTTATTCAGCTATTTCTTTTATTTGTATTTATCCTTTATTATCTCAGTGTTCCTCTCTACAATTGGTTGACAATTTATATGTTTAAATATTTAATTATTATATATTTAATTATATTTAATATTTGCAGCTTTCTTATTACCTTCGCGTCATCATATCATCGCAAAATCGGTGCACAATCCCCATAGAAAATGTCTATTCTATATTTTTTGCTTTTCTTGATTTATTATCCTTTAAACTTAACATCTTTTGAGTTTAGACTGACAAACCAAGACATTTAAAGAGATCACCTTAAACTTTGAGAAACCTTTTTTTACTATTTTCTGTCATTTGTACAGGGACGAGTAAAAATTGACTTCAGGCTGGTAAATTTCTGACCCATTTGCCTGACTGTGCTAGTAAACAACCCCTACCGTACTTCATCAAACAGGCCTTTATTTCCCTCAACTTTGTCATATTGTGGCAGGCAGCACAAAATTAGCCACAGGAAGCAGCTCTCAGTGACGTTAACCCCAGTGCCGATCAACACACAGTACAAGTGGTCTAAACACGTTAGCAAAAGACAGCTGTTGTCAAGAAATGCAACAACCACCTCACTAATGGTTCAAGCTATGAACCAGCACAAAATGACAATTACAATAGGCTGCTAACATAAACCAACATAGCCCAGCGCTGGGCATGATGGGAAATGCAGGCTATCACTACAACAGAACGCATAGTAGGAAAAGCCTTGTTTGAACCTGCTCCTATTTACACTTTTAAAGTTGCTGCATTACACTGTTGATACAAAACTTCCTGTATTTCACTGGACAGTGTTTGTTATGAGGTGGTGAGAAACTCAACAGTCATTAAATCTGAATCTTGCTGTGATGTACTTATAATGGAATGAACACATTTCATATACATTTTAAATTCATGATTTCTTCTTTGTCATCCTCTTATGCAGATTCTATGGGTCCCGGTTACCAAATTTCTCTTTGGGTTTTGAGGTCTGGAAATCCCTGATCTGGGTGATCAATCAGGCATTCCTGGTTTTCATTGCAGCTAAATAGATTAATCGATTAATCGATTAGTCAGTTCACCAAAACTTCATCTGCAACTATTTTAATGAAACATGACAAAAAAATGCACTGGTTCCTACTTTTCTAATATGAATTTGTTTAGATTTTCCCGGTCTTCTATGACAGCAAAATGACTATGTTCCTGTTTTGGACTGTTGATACGACATTTAGGGTTTGTAACCATTTGTTTACATGTTAAAGACCAAATGATTGATTTATCGAAAAAAAGAAAGAAAGAAAGAAAGAAATCAGTATATCAGCCCATTGTTATTTGCAGCCCATCTGTCTTATAGACTGAAGCTGCATTATTTAAGAAACAGTGTTTAGTTCTTAAATGGGATTTTTCAATGTTTTTAGCACCACAAACTGAATTTTATGTCCTTCCATTGTATTGTCCCGGTGGCAGAAACATTACAGACACGTGTCTCAAACTCCAGACAAATAAAACCCAAACTATCTGCATGGATAGATAGCACTACAGGTAAATGACAAAATGTGTTGTGAGCTGACCCTCAAAACATGTTGGAAGTGTAGAAGCTACTTTGTGAGATGAAACTAGTGTTTTTGTTGATATGCATATCTTTCAAAACCTTGCAATTGGAGTCATATGGTAATCCTCCTGTATTTTGTCAGCAGCACTTTGCCCTGCAATTACCATCTTTCTCACAAAGGGTTTTTGAGGAGAGGCTATCCTTCCCAGGCTCACTCAACAAATCAATTCTGCTTTTTGGCTCTCCACCAACAGAAAAAAAAGTACCTTCAATATTTGCTACACATGTCCTTCATCATTGAATTGTGGTATTCATGAGTGTTTGAATAGGCTGTGTATGCCATTGTCTACGAATAACCAGCAAGAGTAAACAGCCCCACAAAGTACCAATTACGGCATCAACTTTTCCACAAGTAGCACTGCATTTCTGTCAAGACTGGAAAACATATGATGAGATTTCAATTGTAATCAGCATCGTTTAAATGGTAACTAGTTGGCAAATTAGTAAATTCCGTCACTCATTTATTCAAGATGTGCAATTACTGGCATCCAATACCCCAAAGTCAGGTGGAGATTTTCTGAGAATAAATGAAAAACACCCAGGAGGAGCTCAAACCGTCTCTTCCAGTAGACATAATTTAATAAGCAAAGTAGCTGAATATTTAAAGAGCTCCGGCATACAACATTTATTGACTCTCCAAATGTGTCTTTCTTTATACATTCAGATGTGGCCGAATACCTCAACAGAATGATTTGAGGCTGACATGTATAATTTGACCTTGTCAGAAGCTGAACTCCTTCCCCCCACATTTCCTTGTGCACGCTGGTAATTGAGCCTTCAGGGAGAGTGGAGAGACTATCTGGCCCTCGCCTTGTAAGGATCTCTATTGATGATCAGGACTGGTTACCAACCATCTAATCAATAAGTGCAGATACACGAGCAGATAGTAATAAATATGGGATGACGGTAACTTATCTGGCCTTCACAAACGCTTTAATAACTGCGAGGATCACAGACTTACATTAACAGCACCTCTGGGGTAAACGCTCTGCAGAGAAAGATATATGTAATTAAATATGTTTCCGAGCATAAAAGGCTATTAACTCGCCTTGAATATATTTCTCAACAATGAAACACACAACGTGGAGGAGATAAATTTAAATTGACGGTCAGTGACCAAGTCAGAAGCAGACAGGCTTTTCCGCATTTAAATTACAGGAATTTCCAATGAAAGCCACAGGCAAGTCCAAAAATGAAAGTTGCGTTAATCGAGAGAGTTTAAATTACTTTTTGTGATGTGGCTTTTGTAATTTTCCTGTGCCACGGATACCATAGCTTTGATGGTGGTTATAGGCAATGCAGCATGGTCAGAGGAGTTTCTTATGTAGGACACTAAGTCAGTTTGCCTTTTAACTCTAACTAATCAGTCTTTTCCAATAATCCTTGCATGGGAAAAAGAGAGGCAACTACAGAGCAGGGAAGGATAGATAATTGTCTTGTTTACCTTGATTTAATGTTGTGTGTCTGTGTGTGCGTGCGCTTTGAACCACAAGGGTTCTGTAAATTTGCCAAGGCCAGGCCGAGGAGGAAGTGAGTCTCAGGCTTTTCATTCACTTTTGCTGACACATGGCCGACTGGGGGCTTGTCAGGGGCCTCGAGAGCCATTGATGTGTCACTTCACATTTCTTACAGTCAAAATCGATCCCTCATATAGTTTCAGCAACGTGGAAAACATAAAATATTAGGGCTGCAACTAATGATTATTTTCACTGTCGATCAATCTGTCGATTATTTTCTCGATTAATTGATTACTTAAGCCTGTCACAGTCTTATCAGTTGAAAAATGATGTAGTTGTAATAATAATGTTGTAATGTGATGAAGTTTAATTTCTTGTCCTTTCTTTATTGCTTTGACTTTCCGATTGGACCAAACATGTGGAGCACATGGTGCTCCACGTGTTTAGACCATTTCTTTCCTGTAAGGATCATTTTCGTTGTAGAGCGATCTGTTGATCATTTTGATTTTCATCATCAGTGTTTCCCAAAGACCAAGATGTCATCCACAAATGTCCTGTTTTGTCCACAACCCAATGATGTTCAGTTTACTGTAAGACAGGAGTAAAGAAACCAAAAAAAAAAAAAAAAAAAAGTCACATTTGAGAAGCTGAAGTCTGAGAATTTAGGGTAGCTTTTATCTATATGTATCACCTATAGCAGCTAAATATGCCAGAAAATAATAAGAAATAAAAAGGACAAGAAATAGAACTAAAATCAGGAGTAATATAAAATCAATTTGAAGCAGAAACAGGTGCTGTGGAGCATGTGATCCATGTTAAACCCCATCATAAAAATGCAAATACTGTAGTTCTCACTCTAGGAGTTTACAGTCCAACAAGAAATCTAATATACTAGGGGATGTTTAACATATATATCTTTTCATTTTCCACATTTGCTCATCAGATTGTCAGTGCAAAGTGAGGCGCTACACAATATCCTCGGCCTCACAAATGTAATATAACCTGGATTGCAACGGGCCAGTGTGATGCAGCTGTGGCATTAGGGCCAATGGGAGCTCTTTAAATGAGAGAGTGGCGGTAAACACCACGTCTACTTTCTGCCCTCGCCGGCATTACTAGCGGAGCTGATGACAAGTGCCGAGCAGCCCTCTAGTGCCTTTAATACAGCGAGAGCATTCTCCAGGGGAAATGCAATCTGTGTCCTCTGTACGGATCCACTGTCTGCACTTCCCCGCATGTGAGCCGCTATCATATTATACTCCCCGCTCTCGAAATGGGAGAAGGAAATAGGAAATCGCCTCGGCCAGAGATGAACCAGGAACATAATCAAAAAATAGTGTGGCGCAAACGGTGCAGATCAGCCCGGCATGCAGACCTCCCTGGCTGAGCGCTAAACAATAAGCAGTGGGGATTGCTCGGGATTCTTGTGCCGTTGAGAAGAAAGTACGCCCCCTTTTTTCACCCCGCAGGCATCTATTGGCTTATAGCAGCTTATACGTTTAAGATGGGAGATAAGAACAGGGACGCTTGTCCTCATGTGGTGATCCAGCATGACTATATTGCCAATAAAAACAGCAGAAGTGCACAGACAAAAGAAGCTCACAACATGAGGCGCAGTGTGTGAAACATTATTCAGTTGACCTTGCATATTGCTGGGGTGATTTTTCATCTGAGCCAAACAAAGAAACATCAAAATGTACTGTTGACTTTTGGCAAAAAGCACAGAAGTGAATCCATTAAAGTGGGGGAAAATGTCACACACGTATTGCAAAGTCTGGAACACACTTTTTGCTGGGTTGTTTTTGTTTGCGTTCTGTGTGCACTGCAATAAACACAACACAAAGCTCAATGCAAACAGCAGACATAAAGGAACACAGTGCACATGTTGGACAGAAACACAATCAAACTGCCTGAAAGAGACAAAGACACTTGAGAAATGGATTGATGGTGAGTACGCAGAGTCAAGTCACTGTGTGTGTTTGAAGTAAATGTGCCGGACACGTGTGTGTGTGTTTGTGTGTGTGTGTGTGAGAGAGAGAGAGACGAGGTGTGTGTGTGCGACAGCGTTAAGCCTGAGTGAGAGGTGAAAGGACTGCTGTACTCACAGTTGTGCTCTTGTTTCCCTGTGGTCTGTCGGCGTGTCAGAGTTTCATCCTCTCAGCGTCTCTCCCTGGGCTGGGCTTCCTCTTCCTCTTCTGACCAAAAGGTGTGAGAAGGAGGAGGAGGAGGAGGAGGAGGAGGAGGAGGGCGGAGGAGGCGGAGGGGATGCACGGATTGAACGCAAAGGAATGAAAACCAGAGTGAGAGAGAGAGAGAAAGAAGAAGAGGAGGAGGAGGGAGTGTGAGTGAGGGAGAGAGAGAGAGAGAGAGAGAGCGTCGTGGATGGAGGGAGGGCGAGTGGTGGCCTGCGATTGGCCTGTCAGTCCGGGAGAGGGAGCGTCGGTCTCGGTGGTGTCAGGGTGGCGGGCTGCCTGCACCCCAGTCGGTCGGCCGGCGTCTCCGATTTGAACGCCTCAAGAGCCGGTCGCGCGGATTCCTACGGCGCACACACGCTCCTGGCTGGCTCACGACTCACACACACTCTGCATCCACATCACACAGAGAGGGAGAGACGGAGGGAGAGATGGAGGGAGGAGGAAGAGGAGAGGAGGAGGAGGGAGGGATGATAGAGTGAGGCAGACAGATTCAGAGGGCCGATGACAGCTTCAAGCTGAAGCTTCTCCTTGGCTCCTCATCAATGACAGGTACTGAGGAACAAGAGACAGAGGGAGCCCCCCCTCTCCTCCCATTCACACGCCTCTAACACACACACAACATTCATGTACACACACAAATCACTCCTCCACATCCTCTACCGTCGACCCCCTCTCCTCCCCATCCCCGTCTCAATTACCATGGCCACGGCAGATGTATTGGGCTTGTCAGCTCTCAAGCAAGGCTGCGGAGGAGATGTGGGGCTAACTTATCTCATCTAATTTAACCGAGCTATAATCAGACAACACTGTGGAGCTCATTTATGGGTCGCACAGGATGCACGGTTTTGGAGCTGGGGTGGGGCGGGGGGGATATGGAGACAGGCAACAAACTTAGGCCTGGACGATAAAACGACAGTGATATCTGTCGGCGATAGACACGTCATCAGTAGCAATAAGAAAGCAGCTTGTTAAAATGTTGCTAAATACAACATTCAGCCTCATGAGATGTCAGCAAACAACAAATTACAATATAAAGATATAGTGGAGTAATGCCTTCCTGAGCAGAGAAGGACGTCACCCTCCCAGTGGTTTGGTTGTTATTTTAATCTTTTCTACTTTGTGTTCTAGTATGTGCATGTTCATGCATGCAGATCTCTCCCGGTCTCCCCTGTGTCTGTTTTCAGCATGGCAGCCTGGTGAGTAACTTTCTCATATTAAAGCTAAACAGTCACTAAAATATGTTTCGTACAACATTTTTGGCGAAGAAGTAGTTTGACAGTTTGATCTCTCCGTTGGAAACAGTCAGGGAGTCCTAGATTTGTCAAACTCTTGTGAGATTTGTACGTGTTGTTCCTTAATTGTGCATATTATCATTTATTCCTGTTGGCATAAAATATGTTAATCAGTGAGGTCATCCTACCACCTCAGTACACTTTATATCGAGTTATTCTTTCTCCCAACCACGACTGAGTCCTCACCATCAAGTACCTGGTGATCTTTTTAATGTAGCTTCTATTTTGTCTGAATGTAAATGCATATTTAATGTGTTCCGCTTGGATGTGATATGTTACGTTTTTAATAGCAGTTTTCTGCCCTTGTAAGCAAAGACAAATTTCTGCCTTTTGAATATAAATGGTAGGCAATGTAGTATTTTCTATTTCTATACAGACTATTGATGTTTTATAATGTGACAACACTGTGGTTAATATCAGGGTCAAATAGAGCACAAAATGAGTGCAGATTTTTCAAAAAAACAAAACAAGACAGGCCATGTCACCAGTGTGGCTGTTTAGTGAGGAGTTTGGACATTTGAACAGATCTCAGAGTAGAAGAGTTGCTTCCTCCTTCATATTGAAAGGAGCCAGCTGAGTTGGAGGAGCTGGGGACATGGATGTCATGCTCGGCCTGCTGCTACCATGACCTGACCCTAGATAAGCAGAAGAAAATGGATGGATGGACACATGCCATCACTCACAATCTACATGATTGCTAATTTTCAATATCTGTCGATATCAAACTTCACTATCATGAGAGACTTTTCAGTTATATCGCCCAGGCCTAGACAAAATTATGTCATAGCAGGCAAGAAAACAGCAGCCCAAGGCCTCTATTACACTGGACAAAAGATTTCCAATTAATTTCCTCTGAATTCTTCACAATAACTACTACTTTGTTGTCTAGACAGCTTTTATTATGAGGCAGCAAACTGAGAAATGTTGGGTTTTCATTGGCAGTAACATGACTCATACACAGCTGAAAGTGAACATGATATTGTAAAATAAAGCACATACCTGAAAGTACAAACAGCGACGCAGGGGAGAAACTAAACTACATAAACCACAGAGATTCAGTTAGAAGCTATAAAAGTACTGAGAGCTGAATACATAGACACTTTTAAAACTGCTCTCTCTTTGCTCTCTTGCACACATGAGCAGAGTCTCAGTTTTCCAGTGCACACCAGGAGAAAAACAGAAAGCCAAACTCGTCTACTGGCAATGGAAAAGGAATCAATGGCCTATTTTTAGTGGGTTTATATATGCGCTAATTTTGGCGTGATAAAAGTCCAAATGAAAGCAATTTGCACTAGAAAACACAAACCAGGAAAAGAAAAGGAGATTAGACTATCAATAAGCATCGGTGTGCAACCCTGTTACATTTATTTAACTGTGATGCATGGTGCTGCCAATACAATTTGACTAATTTCACTGAGCCACCACCCTAAACGTTCCAAAAACGAGATTCAGCCTGAGCAAGAAGCACTGTCAAGTATATTAGGCCTGACGTCTCTGCAGTCAACGCCCAGTCTGCTGCCGAATGTCAAGCTCCGGTATTTTTTCCCTCATTAACCGTCGTGTCCGGTCAACAGAGGACCGACTCCAATCGGCTCCACACAAAGTCCCATGAATCCTATCTCTGCCTCTTCACTCCACCAAATTCAATTAAAAAGAGAAATTGGCAATTAGATCACTGTTATGATCCTGTAACAATGATCTAATCTGTAATTCATTGGCTGGTGTTCCCCTGGGGTGGGGTTGGGGGGGCTGCTTGATGGAGTGGCTCGGAGACTCCTTGGCATTCACCTCGGATCTGGCGGCGCACAAGGGCGCAGGCGGAGCCGTGGGGCCCAGGTGCTACCGGAGGCCTCTGTGGTTCCACCACTGGGGCCTCTGTTGGCCCGCGGCAAGAACACAACCTGTGACACACACCCATTTGTTTTGTTTTCATATGCATGAGAGCTCATTTCGCAGGTTGCACGTTGTAATATATGTGCGAGCATGCACAGGAACCCACACCCAGTCACAGCTGATGTGCAAACTGCAGAAATCTACACAAACACCAGCTCCTCTCGTGGGAGGGAAAATTTTACTCCTTAATTGAATCAAGTCAATTCCATTTGTTTAATGAAGGGGTGGGGGGCAGTTTGCCCTTTCAGGGGCATCAGGCTAACAATCACATTGAGACATGGGGGGTGGAGGTGTTTAGAGATGGGTGGGGTCGTAATCTCTAGACGGGAACCAGTGTATTGTCACCACCTTTGTGGCTGGAGAGCAGCACTACAGCTCCCCCGCATGTGGACTGTCTGCAGCACTTATCATCACCTGAAACAGCAGCCATCTTTGTGTTTGTTATTTAAAAGGCTTGTTACCGGGCAACATTTAATACATTAAAGGCTTCTTTATCTCATCATCCATCTCGTGGCGCTTATATTTAGTCCGCGGATAAATGCAGTGTCCTTTATAGCAGACACGCACACCTACACAGACAGCGAGCCGGTGGCAACAGGAAAGCAAACTGACTATCATATAGGTGTGTGTGGGCTTGCGACACGCACGCACGCACGCACAGATGCATACGCACACAGGAGCGGTGTGATTGCTCTGCTTCGCTCGTTTAGCACTTCTAAGGCAGAGATCCCCAGAGGCCACCCATCACATCCAGTTACTGTGGCACACAGACACGACCGGGCCCCACCTGGCTGCTCTCACCTCAATCTGTAGGAGGCAGGAGGCACTAGCACCATGTCGCTCTCTTTCTCACTCACTCACACACACACATCACTCAGTAAAGATCAAAGATGTGGTCTCACACACACACACACGTGCACACACACACTCAGATATCTCTTATCAAAGATCACAAGGACTTTCCGCTGTACAGACTTTTACAAACTTGCCGTCACGCACATAAACTTGTTGCGAATCGCCCCCTCGTCTTAAATCACAAAAGTACATTCCTATAACGCGTCTGGTGACTGACTGTATCGTAGTCACACTCAGACTTTTCAAGGGAGGTGTGAAGAAGCTCATGAATCGCCAGCCAGCAGTCCTGTAGGAGCAGACAGACTATTATCATTTTCATCCCGGCACCCATTTTAACAAATTTTATGTAATTAACATAAAATGAGTAAACGTGTCAGCTCGAGAGCGCCAGTGAGAATAACAGATGGATTAAATGGAAAATGGCTAAATTAACAGATACTTTTAAAGAGGAGGACTAATGAGACTGAGCTGCTTTGACTGTTGAGTCATGCTGATGGCATCAGGTGCTGAGATAAAGATATAATGGCTTGCTCAGGGGTGCTGCCCCTACAGATGCAAAAAACAAAGATAGCTGGAGTGTGTTGAGCAGGATGAAAGTGGGCGTAGGTGGGTAACGAGAGGGTAAAGGAGGTGGAGGTCGTCTGGCTGGTGATTAGTGAGCTCCCATGCTGGTTGAGCCTGACTTGTCACAGGTTGACATGGGATGCAATTATAGAGGGGAAGTTTCCCAGCCCCTCAGGCATGTGCCAGCCATGCTGTCAATGCCGGCTGATGTGTGGGCTCTTGGCACTGCCAAAGGTGTCACAGGCGCTTATGTGTGCTCAAAACTGCTACGCTCCCATGAAAATTGGCCTTAGCTTTCCCAGATGCACTGGATGACGACTGTATGTGAGCATGTGCCTGTGCACACATGCTCGGTTACCTTTGTTTGAGCATTAGTTAAACCCTACTCCACTCGCAGCCTTCTCTCCGTCTCACTCTTTCTTATTTCCTCTGAAGCTATGAGGTAAAGCCACAACACTTGTGATTCTGCTGGCTTCTCATGCTGTTCCCACATCTTCTCCTTTTCCCGTATCAGCCTGCATATGACTCTACCAGCAGTGCGAGTAAGCTCTATAAGACCCAAGGCAAATTACCTCAGCGGGACACTACACTTCTGTTCCCCATGCTTCTTCTTACTCTTCCTCATCGTCTTCTCTTTTCCCCCCTTCTCTGCATGTCACAAATCAAAGTGTGTACCTCAGCACTGGCTGCACGTCGTGGGAGTGTAGCTTGAAACAAATTCAATATCCTCCACTAGCAGATTCATGTCTGTCCTACAGTGTGAGAAAAAAACGGCTCCACGAGTCCATCTCTACACTATGTGGGGGGAAAAAAAAATGAGAACACAGCCTTTTACCAAAGGACACAGATGGTCATCTGGACTTTTGTCCAACCTTTCTTTTTTTATCATAACCCTTTTTTTTTTTCAGAAAACTGATTTGTACAAAGACTTCCATACTACCATCTAGTGGCTTGAAAGCCATGCTAGTGGGCCATCAGGTGTGATTTTCCACTTCAGACAATTTTTTTAGGGGGGGAAATGGCCTGAAATTGGATCCTCTGGCAGCTTGCAGTTCCTCTAAACTAGCCTTGGGCAACACAATACTTAAATGCACCCCTACCTCTCTGCTATCATTTCCAGAAAGATCCACCCTCCAAAGATGCTGCCACTAATCCGAAGAAACGGGGTGCAGGGAAGGTTCTGGGTCTGATGTTCAGTAACACACTCACCAACACACATCTGTGCACAGTGTCATACAACAACAGAGATGGGAAGGACAAATTCTTAGTTACTATAATTAAGTAGATTTTTCAGGTATCTGTCTTTAAGTTGAGTATTTCTTTTTCTGACAAGAAAAAGACAGATATCCACAAATATCTGTACTTTCTACTCATTACATTTTTAAAAAACTGGCTTGTTGCTTTAGTTTTAATGCAGGTCAAAAACAATGTAAAAAGATGTAACAAGGCGAAAATCATATAAAAGACATAAAAAG
Source organism: Lutjanus argentimaculatus (assembly GCA_034769285.1). NCBI lineage: Eukaryota > Metazoa > Chordata > Actinopteri > Lutjaniformes > Lutjanidae > Lutjanus > Lutjanus argentimaculatus. The sequence goes on along the minus strand of JAWZSL010000030.1, from coordinate 3,970,009 downwards.
ACGTAAACAACATAATTAGATGAAAATGATGGTACAAGATGAAAAATGACATAAAGGATGTAACAGGATGAAAATGACACAACAGGACAAAAAGACGTAACAAGACTTGAAAGATGCAAAAACTGTAAAAGATTAACAAGACGTAAACACATGACAAGACGAAAACGACATAGAAACGAGAAATTACATAAACGATTTAGTGAGACTTAAATGATGTGACAAAACAAAAAAATACTTGAAAAGATGCAACAAGATGAAAATTGTAAAAGATATAGCAAGACAAAAACGACATGAAAACGACGTAGCAATACATAGCAAGATGAATATGACATAAAAGTCATAACAAGACGTAAACTGTAAAAGACGTAACAAGAGGAAAACGACATTAAAGATGTAACAGGACAAAAACGACGTAAAAGACGTAACAAAACAAAATGACATATCAAGACAGTAAAAGACATAACAAGACAGAAACAAGGTAAAATACTGTAATAAGAGGAAAATTACATAAAAGACAAATCAACACAAAAGACATAATAAGATGAAAGAAAGGGAGGATCGACTGTGGAGTAAAGGTGAGGTTCATTGAGATTTGCACAGAGACAGTTGGTAGAAATGTCCTTCGAGGGCAACTTTCTACTTTTATATTTTGAGTTCATTTTAGAGCCTGTACGTTAGTTGAATCAGTACTTCTACTTTTACCACAGTCTTTTTTTTTACACATGTATCTGTACTTCTTCTACTACTTCTACTTGAGCGTAGAAGATGTGGACTTTTCTCACCTACAGAGATAATTGCATGACATGTTCAGAGGAGTGTAATTAGAAGGCTAACTACCAGTAAGTGAAGCCATGAAAGGTGTTAGATGGCAACCTGTTAGCAGGCCTATAGGAGTCACTGAGGTCTGCTGCTGTGCCCTGTTAGTGTTGTTAGCAATAACTGTAGTCAGCCGGCAGGACGTGTCCCCGTGTCCTCTACCTGAGGCCCCGCTGTGATCACACAGCAGGCGAACATATGATGCTTCTTCGCCCCTCACAGTTCATAGCCCAACACCCCAACCAAGAGGGCCTGATTAAATCGGCGGAACAAGGGCTAATTAAATAGGGTCTGATCAGGGAGGAGTAAATTATTTAACACTGCCCACACATACTGATGTCTCCTCTTCAGATCCTGAACCAGAGACTTCTTTTTGTCGCTTTTGTCTCCTCCGTTTCATTCTCTCTCTTTATCTGTCTTGTCTCTTCTGCTGATTTTTTACGACATTTGCACCAACTGCTCTTTCATCTCTTGAATGGTGCCATTCAGTAGCCACGGCACCGTCCTGAAACAGTCACAGGGACAAATGCAGGGCCGGGGCTGGAGGAAGATAACATTGTGTGTTGATTAAAGACACGGAGGGAAACACCTACAACATCCTTTTGAATCAACATAGAAGGGTTGACAGAAATATCCCCCTGCGGACAAATACAACAATGGGATAAGTGAAGATGTTAACTGTCGGTTCTTTCCGCTTTCACACTGACATGTTTTATGAGAGGAACACCCCCCTCCTGCTCCTGCCTCACCCCAACCTATGCATTTGAAATAAATAACCCTTCCTGTTTTATTATACCCTTTAGAAACCTGTAGACTGTTAAGAGTGCTTTTTGCTGATGCTGTGATCCAAGCAGTACGACCAAAAGTTCACAGAGAAACTCATGTATTCATTCACTCAGCAGGGGATGGCATTTTCCATTTCTTTTCTTCAATGCTGTGGTCTTTTTCTGACAGCAGTGCTCTCTCCGGGCCAATTTCAGACTTTCTGATCACCCGCCGCACCATGCACATCTTTCAGCTGCTACAGTGGTGCTAACTACAAAACCTAAAGCCCACAGAAATTCACTGACCCATGACAGTGCGGACTGGAGGCAAAAAAATGTGGTCCATTGCCCTGTAAACATAGCATTTTGCATTTACAATCTCTTGTCATGAGACAATTAACCTTGAGAAAAGATCCGAACTGCCACAGCGAGAAAACATTCAGACGAAGCACTACATATCCCCCATCATTACAGGACTTCCACCAGACAAACTGAATGAATCAAGCCCTTCACACAGCACCAGCCCAAATTGTAGCTTTAAAAAGGGAAGCCAGGCGTCATTGTGCGAAACCGTGAACACTACACATTTGTTGGTTCTTACAAAGCTGCACGGCATTAAAGAAATGCAATGGGCTGCATGTAGGCGTGTTGTTTAAAGTCCACATGAAACAGAAAGCAGAATGTTATTTGCTTCTGTATATTCCGTGTTTCCTGTAAAAAGAGGCAGCTGAGGAGGGGGCTTTTAAGTGCCTTCTTAAAACACACTTTTACAAGACAGCCTACATTTAACAGTGTTGTTCTTTCCATCACCACACAATTTTCATAGTTTCTAATAATATAAACTATGTTATAAAATCTTCAATCTATCAATATTTGAGTGTTTTATATGCACTTTCATATACTTAACACTTTCATCTTATCTTAAATGTTCTTTTATTGACATTCAACAGACTAAAGGCAGTTTGCTTGCTGGTTTTGGCTCCTGACACCCTGAGGCAGAGTCAGCTAAGTTATCTGCGTGGCTAACTGAGCTAACAGCAGTTAGCATTTAGCTACTTTAGCAACACGTAAAGCTATCAGAGAGAAACTCCATAAATGACCTGTAAAATGCCTTGCACATAATCTGCTGTCTAGGATACCACTTTCCTGCACTTCCACAAATGATGCGCTTGTCACTCACACTTTTTACCCAATCATGGTGAGGGGCGGGACAGTCACATCCTACATGCTGAATAACAACAGTGGAGGAGAAATTCATATTGTTGGCCTGTGAGTGTCTATGTCTGTACCAGATGACATCCCCAGACTTCCATAATATAATATGTAAAATAAGGTAGTTATTTTATTTAGTACTAAGTATGAGGGTATTTTTTTTGTCCGATGATGACCTGCATGCATTTGCTGGAACCATATGCATCAGCAGCCCTGCTGCGTCAAAGTGTAGCAACCTGATTGTCTGTCTGAACACGGCCTTACTGTGCCTATCTTTACTGGCTGTAGTCTCTTGCTGAGAAACTGATGAACAACTATATAAGGACTGGAAGAACATTGAGATGTCAATTTTTTTTAGAAGATGGCTTTGTCGGCAAACAAAGCCATCTTGGTGGGGATGAAGGGGAGTTCAGCATCAGGTACTCTGGAAACTTTGTAATTATTTACTTTAAAGGTGTAATATGCATTAAAATGTTTATAAATGATTAGACCTGTGTTGTATATTTTGTTGATTAGAGTATTTACATTTTCCCAAGTGTTTCTGACAATATATTCAAACCAGAGAAATCCATAATTCTGTTCAAAGTAACAATGCTTTTCCTACTTGCTATAACTTTGGGTGAAACACATGATATGTCAGAGAGGAAGGACATTGGCAAAAGGGACTAAACATTACGAGAATAAAACTTTAATACTTTACATTGTCTACAATTTCTGCCTGAGTCGTGTCAAATAGATTTTCATCTGGAATGGTAGTTTCTTAACAATGAAGACAACAATTCCCATGATCCCAAACTACTTCATGATGACATCAAACTATGTCTTTTGTCATTGTTTAGATTTGGGAGACCCCGAGTGGCAGAACTGTGAGAATAGTGAAACTGGTATTGAGACGGAGATCATTTCTATTTCCTCTGTAACCATCGTTTTCTGATGGACGTCCTTTCAGTCTTCAAAATATTACAGTTCTTTGCAGATCCTACGCTAAGTTGCGAAAGCCCACCTTGAAAAAAACAAAGCTATCAAGCTAGCTACCTAGCCACACTGGCGTTCTCCTCTGCTTTGTCGAGACTACAAGGAGGACAGCACTGGCCTTTGGGAACGCCTAGGGCATTATTGTTGGTCCACCCACTACAAATCAAAACATTAATGGTTAATTCACCTGTCACATTCTAAACAAACTCACGCAGCCTTTTCTCCTGGTCATTAAGTCCTGACCAATGAAAGAGCCAGCTGAAGACAGCAACAAAAAATCTGATTGGCTAACTCTATGTTACTGTTTTCAGGACAGTAACCTGTTCAATTCTGAGGCAAATGTGATAGAAAATGAGGCAAAAATTAGAATTAGAAAAGAATAATTATTAAAAAAAGACATTAAATATAACATTTGAAATGCTGATGTGTTTGGCCTTCTCTGAAGGCCTAGACAGCCCTAAGGCTTCCCCCCGGTGCGTTTAGCATAACTGTTTGGTTGTGGCTGAGTTCTGTAGGGTGGGGTTTCTGTCTCTCGAGAAAGAAACTGACGCCGTCACCATTGTCTGAATGCCACTGGGGCTTGGGGCCTTGCCTAGTTTGCATGTTTTCAGTTGACAGCGTACATCCTACCGCCAGGGTGCAGGGCTGTTTGGTCCGAGCAGCTCCTCACACTCGTCTGAACAGTTGAGGGTGCTGAAACATGCATTTTAAGTTTTTATGTCTTCAGGAAAGGTGGCAGGGTGAGTTATGGTGGGACAGTTTGTTTTGGGTCATCAGTGTTTTAAAATAATACTGTATCTGTAGTCCTATTTTTAGGTTTTCAAAATAGAACAACAATCATGAGGAAACATCACAATCCCAGAAGAGCTGTGGGCTTTGTCTGCGTTTCATTAAGGATGCTGCGGACACATTGGTCTAAAGTAGTACAGAAAGTTGACAAAGTAAAGAGGGCCGGGTACATGAAACGCATCTTTAAAACAACCTTTGCAGCTCAGCATTACTTTGATTATTAATGGGTTTTATTGCAGCCAAAGGAATAACACAGTTTGCAGTAAAATATCATGACACAAGCCTAAAAAAAGAACTTTGAAGGTTCTTTTAACAAAGGTGTGCGATTGCTTTTTAATGTGCTTTTGCTCTCTCTGCTTTAATGCGCTGCACCGAGACTGTATAGGCTGTGTTGTGTCTGTGCATAATCTAGGGCATATTCATTATGAAAACAACACTTTACTCCAGTGGCAAAATGATGTTGACCTTTGCGAAATCGAATACTAGCAAACCGTGTCTCATTGTTCAAAGATAATAGCTGGGCAACATTCCTTGTAAGGCAGATGATGTTGCTGGCATGCTGAGTGCCAGCCTCGCTGTTGGGTGGGTGTTGGACTGCTGATGACTCATTCCTCATCTGCTTTAGAGAGACCTGGGTGACAGGTTTCTGTTTTAGCTGATGTAACAAAGTGTTTCCTGTCGTCGGTGAATTTTACTTGACTTAGATAAGTGATTGAGCAAAATCTCCTTTTGTATCTGCAACACCTACCTGAGATTTACTCAGCACAGCATGTAAAAGAGGAGGAGGAAGCGAGAAAAGGAGAACGAGAGTGAAAAAGAGGGGGAGACAGTGGGCCAGCCACCCTAAAGAAGCCTCGTTTATTCCCCAGGGAAATTGCATCACATATTGATCCATGTTCCCCGCATCTAATGGACACAGAGGGTGGAATTGCTGGTGGCAATTGGGAAATAGCTATGAGAGTAACAAGGAGTCATTAAGGCATAAAAGCCAGGTTAGTCACCTGAGGACCTCTCACCTGCCTTCACACAGTCCTCTCAGTGCAGGCTGCCTCCACAGCTACATATACCGAGGAGTTAGATTGCCAAAGCAGCAGGTTCACAGGCTCAGACGAGCATTTGTCTCCATTACAGCCCTTACACTGGCAAATAAACAGGGGAGACAGACAATCATTCTACATTACATCCATGACTATAGCACTTTACATTTTCTATCAGCGTAACAGACTCACTGGGCCATCTCACAATCCTCACATTCATTTTTTACTGCCTCGCGCGCATTCTGCTACTCGTGTGCACAGATGGAGCTTTAACCAGGGAGGGATTTCCACCACTGCTATAACATTTATGGCCCTTTTCTCCAACGGCAAGATTCAAAACAAGGTCTGGAGCCTAACCCAAATCTGTCATGCCATCAGTGTGTCGTACCACTTCAAAACAAAAAAGCTGAATGCAAAACATAGCCTTCAGTGCCAATCTGCACCTACGTTATTCTCTCTCCTTCGAGCTCAACGTCTGACCCGTCCGCAGAAAAAGGGCAGCGGCTACGTTTCACCCCGCCGTGGCTTAGTTTCCCTCAACAACAAATGTATTCAAAAGGGTTTTTCAATGCCGTGCTAAAGCAGCAAAAGCAAAATTGAAGGCTAAAGCAAGAAAAAAGCAAGACCGGCGCAGCCTGTAGAGAGGGAATCTGTGATTATCATTGAAGTAGAAGGAAGTGGGAGGACCAGCTTCACAGTGATTTTAGTTTGTGGGTCTCACAGTCTGATGTAATGCACAACCTTCAGGGCTGCACAAAAAGACGAATCTTCATTTTTTTTTTTTTTTTTGTCCACTATTCTCTGGCTTTTTCACACCTAAACAAGCAAAACTAAAGAATACTTTCTAAACTTAATCATGTTCCTTTTAGCCGCAAATGCACAACAAAAGGACTCACTGCCCTGCACAATTTCAAGTTGATTTTTAATCAATTTATATGGCTCTTTCCAGCTAATAACAACTCTAACCATGTATATTGCAATTCAAATACTTCTCCATTATTCTTAGAGGCGTGTGGACAATTTCACACATATAAAGCACTTACCTGAATGTAAATTATTGATCACCTTTCAACCACTGAACAAATGAATCGGCTCTGTGCATGTAAATAAGGTGCTGCACTTAGACGAGGTGTTTCACCCCGGTGTCAGACTGGCGCTGATTTTGATTTGGTGCCATTTGGATATTAAGTGCAGTGGATATTGAGTGCTATTACAGCCAGGGACAGGCAGCACATCAATCTCTGTCAAAGAAGTAGAAATCCATCTCCAGACAGGAGCAGCCAGGAAGGAGCTACAGTAGCCAACAGCAGCTGCATAAAAACTGGATTCCCAGGAGTGATGGAAGACTAGTTCTGTATAATGAACTGTATACAAGCTTAGATATGGCATCTCATCTTGGCCTTGGACAATGAACTGTATACAAGCTCAGCTACAGTAGCTCATGGCCCTTGGGCACTAGCAACATGTCAGTTATGATAGCTGGTTGCATACAAACTCAGCTCAGTCGAACATATCAACTGTCTCTAACTGGCCTTGTCCAGACTGCCATTCCAGATCTTATTTTTGGTAAATCCAGATTGTATCCAAATTGATTTTAGAAAGTCTGGACAGCAAAAGGAACCAAAAAAACAAACAAACAAAAAACAAACAAACAAACAAACAAAAAAACAAAAAACATGAAATGTGATGTTTGCAAATGGGATCCAAGCCATATTTGGAGGTGGTTTGAAATGCAATCCAGATTGACTCCTCCTAAGTCCCGTCCCTTTTTGCTCTGTGCTGCAATAACGGTTGAGCATACTTGTACTTTCTCCTTTCCTGTACTTAGATATGCTCTGTGCTAGGTTTGTTTGTGTTGAACAGAAAACCAAATTTCAAAGATGGTTAAAAGTTGTTGCTGAGGGACCTGTAAAAGCAACATAGTCACATCTTAAGTCAGCTAATAATTGATGTAGATTAGAGCTGCAATGATTAATCAATTCTTAATCGATTATTAAATTAATCAACAATTTTGATGATTAATTAATCAGGTTATCATTGTCTTTATTTAAAATGGACTCAAATTGATTAATCAGTCATCAAACTTGTTGGTTAATTTAATAATCAATCTTATTTCAGCTTCTTAAATGTGAATATTTTCTGGTTTCTTTACTCCTCTCTCACAGCAAAATGAATATCAAAAAGACGTAACAAGACATTTGAGGATTCAGCTCTGAGAAACACTGATCCACATTTGCTGAAATTTCATGCACCCGTAACTTATTGATTAGTGTAAAAAATGATTGACAGATTGACTGATAATGAAATAGTCATTACAGGAAAGAATTGAAAAAAGTACCCACTACACCCACTTTTAAACTGACAAAATTCTGGCAGGATTAATTAATCGATTGATCGAGAAAATAATCTATGGATTAATCGACAATGAAAATAATTGTTAGTTGCAGCCCTGCTGTGGATTAGCCAGCTAGCTAGTTAGTGTTTGGCTAACATTAGCTATCAGATGTAAGTAACAGTTGTACATTAACTAACTAATAGATCAAGCAAGCGGGTCAAAATGTATAGCAGCACAGGGCGAGAAGGGGCGGGAAGGGTGAGGAGTTCTGCACCGCATCTTGGAGGGCAAGATGATGGATCTTAATTTTTCATTCTTCGCGTTGGATATCCGTGTCACGAGTGTGAGATAGGTTGGTGTCTGGGCCAGTGAGGAGCTCAGGCTGTCTGAAGGACAGGGGAGCTTTTATGATGAAACATTTACAATCCCTGCTTTAGATTAAAATTGTTTTATTATTTTAATTAAAGTACAAGAACTACAACACATCTGTAATAAAAACACACAGAGAACTTTTAACTATTTAAATGTAGAGGAACGTAGAGGGTAACTACTTTTATGGGGCAGACTAAAAGGCACTGCATTACATTTACTTCACTGGAAGGGAACCGTGTTTTGTGCATTGAAATCATTTATCATGTTTTATGCACTTGAAGGGCACCCATGGGCACACATCAAGTTTTTGGGACATTGGGCCACACTAGAGGGCATTTTCTCATGATGTGTCCACAGAAACGGGCATCCTTGAGGGCACTTTATCACGTTTTCTCCACTAGAGGGGCACCCTAGAAGGACCTATATCAAGTGGGGCCCCCTGCCAGTCCATCAGTGGTCTGGGCACACAAATCCAATCGGATCACTTGCAAATACCAGTGCAGACAGTCTGTCTTAAACATCTGATGCAAGAAACAAATCTGACTTGCCTGCAGCCTGAACAAAGCCTTTAAAATCTCTGAGGACAGGTAAACATATTTCAACATCATCGTTTAAAGTTTGCATGCTTGCTCACTGCCACCGTTGGTCAACAGAGCTGCAGCATGTGTGGCGAATACTGTTTCGTGCATATTTGTTAAAGATCCACAATGCTCCGTCTCTCCTCTTGCAGTGCTACTTTTGGCTTCGAGCTGCCTCTCGCGGGATCCCCTCCCTAAAAAGTTACCTGATGAGCCACCGTCCTCACAGGAAACCGGCGGAAGGGGAGGAGTTGGGGGGGTGCAGAAACAGAGACAGAGAGAAAGAGAAAGCTCTCATTATTTCTCCCTAATTGCCCACGAGTGACCCTCCTGATTCCCCCCTCTGCAACCAGGTACGGTGCCTCATTACAGGCAGCCTCCTCAGTTCTCCCAGGAGAAACCCATGAAAAGGCCATGAAAGGCCTCGTCTGACAGGGGCCAGCCAGACTGGACCAATTAACAGGGTTTTTCTGTGCTCTGACTCGCCACACTTGCAGTTTGCAACTCATCTACGGTGTGAGACTTGCAGACGTCCTAGGTCAGGTTGGGATGGTTTGTTCAGAAGGTAGAAGGGATAAGGGCAGTGCCATCTAGCCAGTGGCCCTGTTCCATTTACATGTTTCTCACGCCTCCTTTCACGCCTTTTCTTACTTTTCTGGGAGACTGTAAAAACATTCTTTTTTAATATATTCACTTTAAGGATGAAAATTAACTGAGAATTAATTTAAGTTGTGAGCAGAGTCATTTATAATTTTCTATCCATGGCAAAAAAAAAAAAAAAAGTTGTTTATTAATTCTGGATTGCACTCAAACTGTGACAGGTCATTGAAAGTTTAAAATATAGATGTTTTCGGGTGCCCTGGCATCATTGCTCCATGAAGGCTAAATGCAATTGTCTCTCAGCCTCCCAGTGCCAGGTGACGTAGTGTGTGTCTGAATAAATGACCCAGTCAAGGTGAGTCCCCGTGTCAAGCCAGGAGCATCAAAGACAAACCACGCAACCTTGCCAGAGGGCCTGTTTTCCTTTCACCCGGAGAACTCCATTTTCACTTTCCAAGGCTTGATGCATTCAAGCCCGTCCTGATCTTTGTAATGACTGGTCAAAAAAAAAAAGGTAATTCAGACAGCCTCCTGTCTATTAGTGACATGAAAGACAAGACTTTCAAAGAGCGTTCTCTCCTTCCTCTTCGGGTTTTAAAGGCACGGACGTACTCTTCAAGGTCACATCAGTTTCCGCTGGAGTGATTCAAAGCAAAAATCACCTGAACGTAAACACCGCTGACTGATAGAGTGGAGGACAATGATGGGGCCGGAGACAACGATACCACTCAGCCAAAGAGTCTATGACAGTTGCAGCGACAGTTTATTTGGGCAGAGGAAAGAGAAAAAAAAAAAAAAAAAGAATGAGGCAAAGAGGAAGGGTTGCGAGGGGTGGGGCCGGGATGGGAGTGGGGTACTGATTGGCTTGCCGTCTCATGGGGTGCGTGTTTGCCTGCAGGGAAAGGTCACGGGAGGGAACAGGAGTAACGAGGTGTGAAGGGAAGGCACTGTCCTCGGCTCCCGGGCCCTAGGAGACATCCCCGGCAAGGTGTTAATGCAGATGCTGCAGCCTCCCAGGTTCTGTTTATTACACCTTTCGAGGGAAGCCAGCCTGGAGTCTCACCATGAGTCAATACAGCTGAAAACATGCTAATCAGAACCACAAACTGGCAGCAAATCCTCGGCCCACAAGCGGATAAACAAGATATGTGGAAAAGCTTGGCTGTGTGTGTTTTATTTTTATTTTAGTGTGAACACTTCATACTGTGAACAACATCTTTTCCTGAGATCATGTTTAAAAAAAGATGCAAACATGATGTGTTATTTTTATTCTTTTTTCTCAGAAAATCCAGTTTAGTTCTCTTTAAAGCGGTCCACTCTTCTGTCAGGGTCTCACCTTCAACCCCAAACCATGAATGACTGCACAGCTCATATACAGCCCCTCCTCGCCACAAAAATGTGTGTGTTGGTTGCAGCTTATTCAAACTGATCTGTCTGTTTATTGTTAGCCGACGCCTATGGGATTAGATCACTGACATAATTTGCGCGCATGCAAATGGGATCTGCGCGTGCAAATCAAACATCGCGGCAATTTTTTTCCATAGAGTGCTTTCAAAGCACTCGCGAGCTATTTTGTATCCTGCATCTCTTACCCCTGGAGCAATATTATAGCTTGCGAGGAGAAAAACAGCTCGAGCATGCGCAGAGTCCGCTTGCAATACTTTCCCCTCCTCGCGCGTGCGCAGACTGCTTGCTCGCGAAACTCTCCTCTCCTCGCTCGGAAAACTTTCCCCTGTTCAAGCGCGGGTGCTTTTTTTCAGTGGGCGGTTTTTGTCAGTAAGGGGGCGGGCCTGGGGGGCATGCCAATCACCATTGTATCCCGAATATAATTGGTTGAGCGATTTCGGAGGACAAAACGGAACAAACCACAGCCCTGAATGCCTGAATGACACGTTTGGTGTCTTGACTTGAATATTTGAATATATATATATATATATAATATATATATTGCTCCAGGGGTAAGAGATGCAGGATACAAAATAGCTTGCGAGTGCTTTGAAAGCACTCTATGGAAAAAAAATGTGCGCGCGGATGTTTGATTTGCACGCGCAGATCCCATTTGCGCATGCGCGAATTATGTCAGTGATCTAATCCCATAGACGCCCCCTTGTGGATGTAGTAAGTATGACAGGAAAGGTATGAGAGGCAACAAAGTCCTCATTTAGTGGGGGTGCAAGTCGTAACGTAGAGTTATTTAACAGTGTTGAGTAACTTAAAATTTCGTTATGATGTTATGTCCGCCACTTCCGTCACATGGTATACATAAGGTTATTATTTTAACCCAAACAGTGATCTTTTCCTAAACCTAACCACATAGTTTTTATGTGTAAACCTGACCAAAATGTAACCGTTTTACAATGTAAATCATGTGAGTTATGTCACATGACTTACGTGACATAGTTTGGGGTTGGCTAGCCTGTCACTGGCAGCACTCTCCACCCATAAAATATGTACGTTTGGAGGTAAACGACAATCTCTTGTGTAGGTATGAGGATAAGTTGCATATTATACAGATGCTTCATGTAACATTTTTAAATATCTGCATTATTATTGCTAATTAAATGTTGTATATTTACTGAAAATAAATTGTGTTGTTAAGGCTCGTGTTTCTTAGAATCAGGACTACATTTCCCATGAAATTCAAAGCAGAAATTGTGATATATTTGGTTTTAAATACTAAAATAACCATGAAGTGTCATCAGAGATTAAGGAAACATGCTAAATTGAAATAACAGCTTATCTGACAACAATGCTACAGTCAGCATGTTCTTTAAAGTTTTTAATTCCCGGCCGGAACTGTTCTTGTTCTTGTTTGCCCGTTCCATGTTTATTGGAGTTAAAATTTAAAAAAATGGTTAATTTTTGCATAATGAGTTAGTATTGGTTTATGAGGCGCAAGAAATCATCAATAATTTTTTTAGAGGCAGTAGGATAGATCGTTGTATCACAATCAAAGGAGTTACTCTATGGATTAACAGAAAACATACCCAACATTCTTTGTTCTTTAAAAATACAACACTGAAAGCATTTGGGATGAATGATGGATTGGAGCGGATTTTGGATTGATTTTGATTTTTTTGTTTATTTTATTTTTATTTTATAAATATTTCTTTATTTTATTATGCTTATTCAGACACAGAGTCAGTATCTTTTAGTGGACATCAAATAATCTGACAAGTATGAAAATGTTTTTTAAATTTTATGTGGTTTCACAACAATTTAACAGAACATGTTGCAATTAGAGCTCTAAGCCACACAGGTTTGTGTGTCCAATGATTCATTTGATGATGAATGATGGATGGATGAAGTGGATGATATTTGTTTGTCTTGTGCGGCTCATTATTAAGCAAACTGAAATATTTTTATGAAAATGAAAACTTTTTATTTATACTTAACAGTGTTGTGTTAATGGTGTTATATTTGTTGCTTCATTATATTTGAAATGCAAACACGTGTCTGCTTTTGTATTTATCAGATCAGTTTGAACTTTTCCGGCTTTTTTTTTTTCTGCTCTGTCAACATTGTTGGTTTTGTTGGTGTTTGGTGTTTTAAGACACCTCTGTCTTGTTTTGTGTACACACAGGAATTAATAACTGATCAAATCTGCTCTTATCTTAATGCAGGATTGTGTTGTGCATGTGGTGATGTTAATTCTGGCTGTGTCGCATGTTTCCAATATCCTGCATGTGGGCAATTCTGCATCACTGCGTCCACTAAGGGCTTCGGTTTGTTAGGGATCGGTTTGGGATCCGAATCACGATGCGGATATACAAATAATTTTCCAGTTTTGTTAATAATGTGAGATAGGTGACCTGTAACACCTTTGTCTATGTAAAAAAAGAACTGACTTTGTCTCACAATAGATGATGTTTACATATGTTAATACGGCGTTGTTCAGGTGTTTTGATATGTATTTGTAGTTTAAAATGTTTCCTGATTTCTACACAGTATGACTGATACTGCAATTACTGTGTAAATATTAACTTTATAAATCATTGATTATTGAAATAAGTTTTTTTTTTCTATATTTGATTCAAGAGTTTTTCATAACAGCTGCCCATGATGTTATTTCAGTCTGAGCATTTGATCTGTGTACATGCTGTAATAAAGTGTTTTCACAAATGTATGTTAAGTGTGTAAAAATATTTCCACTGTAGAAGTTCATCATAATTGCACAGCTGAGATGATGAGCCTTCAGCTCGACACAGCCATATTTTGACATGATTCTAATGAATTAATCACCAATAATTCATAAGATACAAAACGTGTTTTTTTTTTGTTTTTTTCCTCATTCAACAACTGCCTCCACCAGAAAAAACACAAATAAATCAAATAAGGCATAACTGACATTTCTAAACTAATTATGATTAATACACTTTGGCTTAATTCTTAACAGCAATTAATCAATTAATTATTAATCATTAACATCCCTACATGTTTACATGTTTCTACTAATCTTAACAATTGTTAAATATGTATATAGATATAGATATTTATAAAATGTGTAACATTTCCATTTTAAAATGCCTTAAAATGCTAGACATATGATATATTTTTGTTGAGTTGTGTGCTTGCATTATTCCAAATGTTTACAACAGTGTTCAAACCAGAGAAATCCGAAATCTAAAATTTATTCAAGCTAACGGTGCGTTTCCTGCTAGCCGTTGCTAGCAAGCTGCTAGTTGCTATAACTTCCAGAAAAAACACACGGGATATGTTGGAGAGTGAGGAAGAAAGTCAGCAAACGTGACTAAACATTATGTTAAAAAAAAACTTTAATATCATTGCCTCCATGAACGATTTCTGCCTGAGTCATGTCGGATTGATTTTTATCAGGTTGATTAAAATTGGGAGAGACCAGAATTCAGATATTAAAGTTAATAATTGTTAAAATATTGACCTGATATACAGAATATTTTTTCATATAACATCCATCCACCAATGAACACTACGGGCTTGTGTCAATGAAAATGTGTGTTTGAAACAGACAAAGTCATAACAAAATGACCTTAACACAACCTGACACAACCCTTGTTTTGTTTCCAGAATGGTCCCTGCAGCCGCAGCAAAACTGCTGTCTCTCCATGAACTCAACCTGAGAGAGGACCACATGGGAGGCCGACCCTCATTATGTATAAAATATCATTAATTAACTTTATTGAATGAGTCACAGTATGGTTTCCACCGCATGGTTCCCTCAGGGTCCCTTGCCCAAGACCCCACCTTGCCCTGTTCGGAGCCAGTGAGCCAGCATCCTTCACATCAGCCCCGTTCTCTTAGCCGGGGCTGCTTCTAGGTGACTTTCTCCCCTCTTGTCATTGCTTAGAAAGCTGCCAGTAATTTATAATGTTGTGACAGTCAAATAAACAGGGCTGCTGCTTGCTGGAGTGAAAAGTCCTGTATTAAAAGGGAATCAAAACAGCTCCAAATGGTGCCTTGAATGGAAATAATCTTGGTGTAAGATCTGTTCTGGGCTGGCTAATTTAAATTTGTTCAGGGTGACAGCTTACTGGAAGAGGGACATAATGAAGTCCATTATCATCAGTGGTGCAAATTCTAAAGAACGAGAACTCTCATTATCAGCGCTTTCCTGTATACGAAGGAAATATGTTCATCCATTATGAAATGTGCTGAGAATGACAACATGGAGCAAACATAAGACAATGTAAGCTGTGACTCGCCTCTGGAAGGAAAAAAAATGGAATGGAGCTCACTGGAGACTGGACAAGTCGTTTTTTTTTTTGGTTTTTTTTTTTCCTTTTGTACAAGTGCCTTCACTTGCTTTATTTATGGATGAGGTGATGGTGATTTTCAGTGCACACAGGAAGGCCATGTATTGGATTTTAGCACAGTCAAGGCTGTAATAGGCTGATCATTTTGATATCTCACAATGTTGTTGTGTACAGTGGTATGCAACAGCATGACAGCCTGTGCTTTTATTTACAGTGCCTTTTCTTGTGGTAATCTGACATCTGCTAGACCATGCCAGACCTTGAACAGTGTCTTCCCGGGCATTATCTCATAAAAACAGAGCCTTGATAATGCTGTTCCATTAGACATGTTGCGGAAATAACAATAAGCCATTCTGGCCAGAATTAACTGATAAACAGGGAAATGAAGGAAGTCTCCAGATCTGTAACCCACGATAACCACAGCTTCACTAAACACAGGGAGCGAGGACTTCAAGCTGTTTCTAAAATATATTCACTTCAAAGAGTATAAAAATATGTTTGGTGCCAAAATAATCATCAAAAGTCAGTTCAGTGCCAGCAAAATGTGTCGCTGAATGAACTGGAGTGGAGGAAATGGGAAAGCCAGGTGTTGCGGGGAGTCTCGCACACACATACTAATGTGCCATTAAAAGTCAAGTGCACACATTCAGAGGACAAGAGACTGAATCAAACACAAAGCACCGCTCTCGTAATTAAGAAATGCTGATATACAAATATGCATTTATAATATTATTTTGTTTAATCTGAAATAATTAACATGTTTATTGGCAAACGGTTCAGTGCCGCTGCAGTCTATACTTTCCATCCGTGCAGAACAGGGGTGTCAAACTTGTTTTAGTTCACACACAACATACAGCCCAATTTGATCTTAAAGGGACAGTACACATATTTTTCCCCTGGCTTGTAGTGCTTTTATCCATCTAGGATGTTTTGGTGTTAGCTGCAGAGATCTGGAGATATCTGCCATAGAGATGTCCGTGTTCTCTCCAATGTAATGGGACTAAATGACACTCGGCTTGTGAAATACATACAAAAATACTTTTGAAATTTGAAAAAATTTCCAGAAATTATGACCCAGTTACTCAAGATCATCTAGAGACATTGTTGTGAGCAGTTTCGTGTAGGGACTACTGCTCACAACAAGGTCTGTGCATTATCTTGAGTAACTGGTTCATGGTTTCTGGAAAGAGACATTGCTGCTGAGTTTTTCTAAATGTAATTTTCTGGTAATTCTGCAGTAAATGGTGTGATCTCTGGAAAATATATAGAAATTTTTGGGGTAAATGTCAGGGTAATTTGGGGGTAATTTCACGAAAATTCTAATACATTACCAGCTAATTACCACCTACTTTGTTGTGGGTTTTGAAAGGAGATATTCTCTGAAGAAGACTGTCATGTTAAAACGTTGGTAAAATAAAGAATATCGTCGTCTGCATTGAGGCTACGAGTGTGCAGCTCTTTTCTCCCACAACCGCTGCTTTTCCATGATGTGCACCGCTCCAATATCAGTTCCTCCCTCTTACCAGTTCTGAAAGAATTACTACCTACTTACCATGAAATTTGGGGTCAATGTGGGTAATTAAAAAAAAAAAGTCAAATATGTTACTAGCTAATTACTACCTACTTGCCATGAAACTGGGGACCTGTAACCCTGTGGCCTGGTTCCATTATATTTGAGAGAAGGCAGACATCTCTATGGCTGATATCTCCAAAACTCTGCAACTCACACCAAAACTATCTCCATGGATAAATAGCACTACAGGTAAGAGGTAAAATATGTATTTTTGATTTCAGGGTGAACTGTCTCTTGAAGTGGGCCAAGCTGTTAAAACCACTGCATAATAACACAAATACCAGCACCTTTTAGTGTAAATAAGCACAAGTACATTCTGAAAACATTAATAATTGATGAACCATCCATTTACAAAACAGAGGATAAAGACGCTTGAGACGTCTGAAGAAAAATAAGTGCAGTTTAGTCAGTCTGCTGTCACAGTGGCACAAAACATTCATGCGTTTTGGACCTGATCAACAATATAGTATTTTGTTGAACTTGAACAAGATCATAAAAATTCTTTTAATTTTCCAGACATTTACACTCCGGTGTAGTAATGCTGCATCACCACACATCACCCACTAAAAAGCATTTAGTTTTGGCAGAGCCTGAACAACAGGGTTCCACCAGCCTTGTTTTTGGATAGAAGTTTGATAAAATTATTTCACAACGAAGCTGCACGATTCTGCACAACTACAATGTTCAGTATCTTCAAAAATGGAACTGAAGGTACTGAAGCATTTTACATGTATTAATCACTTTGTATTGCCAATATGTGAATGGATTGTGATGTAACTAAAAAAAATGAGACCTTCTCTGACTTCCCCAGTTGACAGCCTGCGAACTGATTTTTATGTAAAGGATGTTTTTTTCTGGGAAATCCAAACATTAGCTTAGAAATGGAGTTTATTAACGTCAACAAACAAGCGGTAGCCACCACAACAAACCCCCAACTTTACTTAGCAACAGGATGCTGACTGCGGTGCACCTAACGGCCACCAGTGTCATTAGTAACAAGTATTTTTAAAAATTCAACAAAGTTCTTTTAAAGAACAGCAACTCTTAAATGTTTCTGACCACACTGATCAGCAGCATCCAGAGGTTAGTTTTAACAGAAATTCATGATACAATAAATATTTGACAAACAAAGTGATATGTTTTCATCACAGCTCACGATGAGCACAGTCTACATCTGGGATGATGAACTTACTTTTGATCCATCATCATTCTGATGGTCTGAGATCGCAAGATTCTTTTCATTAAAACGGTGCTTTGACTTTTTGGGAAATATGCTTATTTGCTCTCTGGTGAAGAGTTAGGTGAGAAGATATATATATTTTTTAATCAATTAATTGATTAATTTTTTTTGGGACGACCGAAGATAGACAGGAAAGGGAGCAGAGCGTTTGGGGCAGACAAGCAGCAGAAGGCTCCAGGCTGGAACCGAACTGACCAAACCCGTCATCATGCAGAAACCTACGTCAGGGCTTTGAAAAATAGCATTTTGGTGCTACGACATATGTACTTCGACCAAAATTTAGACTGTTTGGATTTGAATACATAAAGAACACTACTGGAGAGTATACAGAATGATATAAATAATTGTTTTTACCCACCCTTTAAATATGAGGCTAACACCAGCAGCCGATTAGCTTAGCTTAGTGCACGACTGGGAATGGGAGGAAACAAATCTGTAATCTGTACAAAACTCTGGTGTAAAAGGCGACAAATTGGACGTTTTAAAAGGGTAAGTACTATTTCTTGGCTGGGAACAGTAAATACCTGGAGTCTCCACTGGTTGCCTGGCAACTGTTTCTAGCCAAGAAATAGTCCGATACATAACCTACGGATATATTATAAGAACTTGATGCTGGAGTCAAATATGCCGCCCACTTATTTAAATGAAAATTGCTTGCCGAGTGCTTTTTAAAAAAGAGAAAACACTGAATTGCCTTTTTTTCCCCACTGCTTTTTAAAAAAATCCTTACATTCAAACAGAAATCATCCTCATCATCTAATTCTCAGCCAGAAAATTAATAAGCATAATTTTAAAAGTTATAAAATGATTATTTGAGGTCCTTTATTAGCTTAGAATCAAAACGTGTGACAGACAACTAACATGCAGTGTTTCTGCATAATTTGTCCAGAAACTTCGTGATCATTTAGAAAATAATATTCTTCCCACAGTCCAAGCAGCCATTAGTGAAGGTTTTCACTCGTTGAAGGTTGTGTCATCCATCACAGTGAAAATCATGTCTATATTATGTGTTTTTTTTTTCAAAGTTCCATTATTGTTATGACATTACCTTGTAATAATATTGAAACTTTGAGGAAAAACCTCTGCAGACTTAACATTCTCTGTGATGGATTACACGACTGAAAGAAGTTTCAGCAGTCTGGTAATTGATTTTCATACCAAAATGAATAGAAATCAACAGCTGCAAGGAAGAAAGAAAAAACCTTTTCAGAGGTGTGAAACACTACAACATGGCTTTCAAAATAGTCAAGCGTGCACAATATATTAGGGGAGGACATAACATCCTTGGATACATGAAAAAATGTAATCATTGTTCTGACAATGGAAACTCAGCCAGTTCACTGATAGTGTGGACCTTTTCTTACAAAAGCTCTGGTTCTTCTGTTACTGTGAATGAATACAACAAATGTATATATATTTTTGTGTCTCTGTTAGTCTCCCAAGCCTGTTGAACCTAATGTAAGTAAGGCTACACCACATGCTGGGTGCTGTGTAGCATCAAACAACATTTAAAGGTGTAATATGTAATATGTCCACATCACAATGTCTAAAAAAGACTAAACCTATGTTATATCTTTTGTTGAATTGTGTACTTACATTATGCCAAATGATTCCACAAATGTTCAAACCCAGAAAAATCAGTAATTTTATTTAAGGTGACAGTGTGTTTCATTTGATCGCCTGTTGGTGGCGTCATATTCCTTTGCCTGCTGGTGTTTAACATGGGAAACATGAGATGATACGTCAGAGTGGAGATTGTGAACAAGACTAAATTTAACATGAATAAAACTTTAATGCATTACCTCATCCATGAACATTATTTCTGCCTTTGCATTTCTGCTAATACAGTAGCAATTGTATTATGGTGTGTTGGTTCTGCCCTACTATCACAAAGTCCTTGCAGGAACATAGTTGCAACGTAATTATGGCATGTTGTCCCACCATTTCCACCACTTTCTGGACATGGTGTAACATTGCCACATTATATCACTGGGATATCATGTGCAATGTCCCTACTAAGACAGGGTCGTTGCCAGAAAGTTGCTGCAACATAATGTTTTAAGTGTGATGTTGCAGTAACATCATTGCAATGTAACTTTTAAATGTAAAGTTGTGGGAACATTGCTGCAACATGTTTAAAGTATAATTATGCAGTAATGCTGCTGCAAAGTGATGTTTTAAGTGTAATGTTGCAGTAAGAGTCGCTGCAACCTAATGGTTTAAATATAAAGTTGCAGGAAGTTGCTGCTATGTAAAGTTGTAAGTGTAATGTTCCGGTAACGTTGCTGCAACATGATGTTTTAAATGTAAAGTTGCAGGAACGTTGCTACAATGTAATAGTTTTTGCAGGAAAATTGCTACATCATAAATGAATCAATGCCAAATCACAATGTTACAGCAACATACTGTACTTGTAGGGATACCTGGTAAATTGCGCTGCAGCAACATCATTATTTAAAGTCCACAAACGCCATGCAGAAGATGCTGACCATAGGTTGCAAAATTACCATGGAATACCTGTTAAGCTGTAACATTTCAGCAACGTAGCAGCAACAGAACTGACGGTAATGTTGTGACTGTAATGTTGCAGAAACGTCATTACAACGTCACAAAGGAAACGTCACAGTCATGACGTTGCAGGCACATGCTGTGTGTTTAATGTGGCCACAACTAAAAGACAGTTGATAGTTACTGACCACTAATATTCCATATCTGTGCCTCTCTAATCAGCACTGATCCTTTCCTATAAAATGCACTGTGAGGTACATGGTGCACTTTGGGAAGTGTCAGCTGAACTCGGTGACAGGTTCACGTAAAAACCTCAAAGCCGTGTTTGAAAGACCTTAAAGTAGCTACCGTCATCTTCATTATGAAAATCAGATGCCAAACAAAAAGTCTTGGATACGGGTGACTTTCAAGGCAAGAAAGACAAAGGACACATATCAAACACAGTCGTCCTCTAACAATGTTCGCTGCATTCAGCCCCTGTTCCACCTCCGAGGGATCTTCATGTCCCACACGTTCCTTTTCACCCACTCCTTCAGGTCAATATTAGCACAAGGAACTCCAGCTACTTGATGTACCCCAGTCAAATTTACCAAACACTGTTTGACTCGTGCTATTAAATCTGAAGATGAAAGAATCGCCAAGGGCAAACAGCTCCTCAGGCTATACACCAAATACCCAGACTCTCTACTTTTAACAGTAAGGCACAATTAAGAATTTAAATGGATCCCGCATAAATGTGCTTCTGCTGTGAATCTGACTGACTTTGAAAATATCATAATTAGTGTCAAGCCTTGCTGACATTGTGCAAAGTGTAAAGTCCGGCTATCTTCACTGATGTACTGCAGTGATAAGTCCATCCCTTGTGATTACAGGGTATAAAACCAGGAAATATGACAGAAAACGTACCCAAGAAAGAATAATATAATTAAGTCAGGAGCTATAGATGTGTACCCCCTGGGGAAGCCTGGCTGAAACCTACATCTATTTTACCTCAATGCTATTTACTTTCGAAATATAATTCCAGCTCTATTACAAGAGATAGAGAAGGACAAATATGACAGAGCAACAGACAAATGGGAAGGAAGAGTGAGAGAGGTGCAGTGAGAAAAAGAGAGGGAAAAGGAGGAGGAAGTGGGGAGGGGGAGGCTGCACGAGATAGGCAGAGTTGGGGATGATAAGGAATCACAGATAAAGCCTCTAGGGTGCAGACGTGTTCCAGAGAGGAGTGACCAATCAAGATAGAGTGAAAGAGGGGGTAAAATTGTGATAAGAGTGATGACAGAGTGTAAAATGACTCAGTCAGCCCTGGCAATGGCATTGGCTCTGACCTCGCATTCCTCATCCCAGTTCAGTGGAGTCCTGAGGTTCAGGACGGTGCCAGCTGGTTGTAGGACACTGTTTGAACCTGCTGATTTCAACAAAAGCTAAAAAGCTGTAAACCTTCCAACACAAAGGCCCCCCCCCAGACTCCGACAGCGTTTCGCACGCAAAGGATAGATGTCAGCAAGTTGTCTGATCTAAATGACAAAATCGGTTGTTTGTCATTGCCTTCCATCACGATGCAAGGGTGTCTGATCTGTTTGTCACTGCCTTCCAAAAGTCACATTACCACTGCCTTCATGCTGCACACTCTAAAAACAAATGCTTTGGCTCAACAAAAAAACAATCTGTTTGAATGATGACAACTTCTGATGAAATTAAGTTCAACCAACGAACCACATTGAGTTAGAAGAATTAGCTTTTCCTCTACAATCAAAGGTTGTTTTTTTTTTAGCTTTTCCACATTATTCCACATTATTCTAAAGGAGCTTTTAAGTTTTATGTGCTCGATTAACGTAACTGCAAACACAAGTTTTTAAGATGACAGATGTTTAGAAAAGATGCTCCAGTTAGTTTTTCTTAAGAGTTTTTAGCTTTTTCATGATTTTGTCCATGTAGTAGCTTTTAAAAAATAATTCATTAAATAACAAAAGTGTTGGAGTGTAAACTTTTTTTATTTCAATCTTGAGAAAAACAATAACACAATTTCAGTCCATCAAGTACAAGGAACAGCTTCTGAAGCACTTCAGACGTAGACTTACCCTTTAAATAGTTTTGTTTTACATTAATTAATGCAGAAATTTGAGTTTAAATTACACACAATATTTCACTGATGTAATTACCAACATTATTACGTCAACACAACTCATCATATAATGTTTTAAACCTCAGAAAGTTTATCTAAATCAGTATATTTGAATATTTATCTTTTAGTAGTTGTAGTAACTCCCCTAAATGACTTTTTAGAGTGCATGTTTTTGTGCTGCTGTTGGGATTAAGCTTTGGTTGAACACAAACATTTACTTGTTTGGGTATGTAGAAAAGTGTGGTCACAGTTCAAAGAACTGACTGTTGGATACATGTCTTCCAATATATATGTGTTTCATAATTTTGCTAACCCATTTTTTGCCAGTGCCTTCCACAGCACATGAAAAATCATTGCGGTTGATTAAAAGAATCCACCGTTGAGTGTAGATTGGGAATAAAATGTGAACATCTGTTTAAGTGTGGATGCCTTTGTTTTCCTGATGATGACAGTACGATTGTGACAAAAGCTGAATGCTCCAACACAAAGGCCTCTCCAGACACAAAGGACGGATGTCAGCAAGTTGCCTGATCTAAAAGACAAAATTGGCAGTTTGTCATTGCCTTCCAAAAGTCATACGGCCGTAAAATTCATGACCGTATGTTTTCTGGTGTGCCACTGCTAGGACTGAGCTTTGGTTAAACATAAACATTTCCCTGGTTTGGAAAATTGTGGTTACAGTTCAAAGAATTGACTGTTGGCAGAAAGGGGGACACGAACATCCATCTCTCATGTCATTGTCCTCCAAAATATGTGTTTTATGATCTTGCTAACCCATTTTTTCCCAGTGCCTTCCATAGAAAATGGCTGCTTCAAAAGATCATTGTGGTCATGATTAAAAAAATCCATCCTTGAGTGTAGATTAGGAATGAGATGTGAACATCTGTCCTCCTGTTTCAAAGTCACTCACTTTGATGACCAATCCATCCCAGACCTCCTCTCCAAAGGTTTTTGTCAGTCAGTTCAAGAGTTTGAACAGACGAGCGATGCCTCTGTTTTTCTGGTGAGGACAGTCTGATTTTGACGAAGGCTAAAAAACTGCAAACGCTCCAACTGAAAGGCCTCTCCACACCTTTGCAGTGTTTGACACTCGGTGATTTGCACGTCAGCAGACATCTAGCTGTCAAGTCCTTCAAACTAAACAACAAAACGTTGTTTATCATTGCATTTGTTGGCAGGACATTGTTTATCTCTACATTCTCTGATAGAAGTGTTTATTCGGGTTACCTGCAAAAAAATTATAGGTGAAGGAGGGTGAAACATCCTGGTTCAAAGAAACTGAGTAGTGACTGGAAATGAATGCAAACAGTTATCCACTTTATGAATGCATCCATCAGTGCTTGAAATTAAGGACGCTCCATCATTCCAGGGACAATAAAAATAGCACCTGGGACACAAAGATACAGTCTCTGGGACACTCTGGGACAATACACAAAATCACAAAAAACTTGTGATTAGAAATGAAATGATTACGTTTATGTGTCATGAAATATGTATGTATGTATATATATATATATATATATAATTTATTATATATTTGCCTTTCTTCGATAGGACAGCTGAAGACTTGACAGGAAAGGCGGAAGAGAGAGGAGGGATGACATGCAGCTGAGGGCTGTGAGCTGGAATTGAACCAGGGCCCCTGTAGTCTTTCTTTCTTTTCTTTGTTGTCTTTTTTATATTGTAATACATGTATTATTATGTGTTATGTATTGTATAATTTAACGCACGTGTCAGACCCCAACTAATGGGGATTCTACTAAACTAAACTAAACTAAACTAAACTAAACTAAACTAAACTGTGAGATATGTTCAAAGTGTGTGTGTGTAAATGTCTAGTGCCATATGCCAATCACAGACAGCTCTGTATATGCACTGCAGTTTGCAGTGATGTATTTATTGATCAAACAAAAATGAAAAAGAAACAGTGACTCAACCAACAAAGAATCATGAAAGCTGTTTGTGCCGAAACACTCAGGGTGTTTTCAGCCTTCTGTTTATATGTATAAATGCAGGGGACAACTAGCAGAACTGCCCTGGCAGACCAGAGTGAGTCCATGAATTGATGCAAGTTACTGAAACAAAATTAGTGAAGTAAAGTCTGGGGCAGTTGAAAGCAGAATTCATGACAGTTACAGGACACTGAGGAAAACTGTTATTTCGAGCCCTATCACCCATCCACACCAACATCCTCTTGAAAAGATTTTGCTGATTGTTTTCAGTTTTTCAGCAAACTAGCAAAGCTTCTTCTGATTTTGACAAAAGCTAAAAATTTTAAAGAAGACAAATGCCTCCGCAGTCCTGGCACAAACAGGGTGCACTCACAAGTAAGCATCGGTTTGGATATTTTCAGGTCAAAGACATCTTGGTAACAAATGAGCTATAGCTGAATGTAAAGTTAAAGTTTTGTAGACATCTAGGGTACATATGCATGACCTTTATTTCTTTAACTCCTTCACAAGATAAAGTAAGGACCTGCTTCACACTGAAATATGGTATGTCGCTAAGTGGGTTAGGAGCTCCTTACTGAGGAGGCAGGTTTTATTGCAAGTTTTAGACACATCCATCACTGCAGCTGTTATGTAAAATCAGATCCTCAGCTGTATCATGTAGACTGAAACTGCAGCAGGACCCTGTCAAATGTTCCTCGCTGCACGGCTCAGAAAGTTGTCAGAAAGTTGTTCTTAACAAATGCATGCACAGCGCCGTGAACATTTTCTGGACAGTAACCTTTTCAAATAAACAGCGAGTGGAACAAACAGGGCAGGAATGTATGGATGTCACCATAACAAGGAGTGGGTGGAGTTTGAGTTGCTGTCGCCACCTCAGATAGATCCTGGAGAGAAACTGCAAATGGAGGTGTCCAAAACATTTCTGCAAAAGGACAGGGGAGACAGAGTTGAAATGAAGCTGACCCAGGCTACATCCCGTCTAAAGGCCCATCTTCTTTCTTCAGCCTCTCAATCTTCATACTGAAGACATGCCTGACCACACTCTGGTTTTTATTTATTTTTATTATATTTAGTAGTTTCTCTAATGCTGTTTATGTTATAACTTTTTCAAGATAGTCTATGCTTCTATCCATTTTATCTTTTGTCTGTAGTAATCTGTAATCTGTTCTTCCCTGTTTTATTTTTTAATCTCTTTGTAAATCACTTTGGTCAACATTTGCTGTTTTTTTTATGTGCTCTATAAATGAACTTGACAGCAAAAGAGAGTTTTGACCATCAAAAGAGATGCTGTCTCTATCTCTTTATGAACCAATAGGCACAAAGAAGATAAGTCAGCCACTAAAACGAGATATAGGTTGTTCAGGTAAATTTATACTCTTCTCGTATCTTGGTCACCAATACAGCAAACATATTCATCTAGATAGTTTTGGTTTGAATTGCAGAGTTTTGGAGATATCAGCCATAGAGATGTCTGCCTTCTATCAAATATAATGGAACCAGATGGCACTTGGCACCTGGTGCTCAAAACACCAAAAAATAAATGAGAAAAATCGAAAAACTCAAAATAATCTACAATCTTGTTGTGAGCAGTTTCATCTAGAAACTATTTACTATTCAGGAACTATTACTTTGCTGTTGAGTTTTTCGAAATGTATTGTTTGGGGGCCACAAGCCGAGTGCCATCTAGTTCTAGTAACCCTTCATTTTTACAGGTGCTGTTGCTGCTTAATTTCCAATTATATTTAGACAGTTAGGCAGAAACCATTGGAAATAAAGTGCTGTCAGAAAGTTTGGCAGAAACTAGTGAAGTTAAGCTGGCATGTCAGCAGAAGTTAGACTGAAACTAGTTGGAAATTAAGCTAGCACGATCAGCAGATGTTAGACAGAAACCGAAGATATAAATGAGGTCTCTGTGTTAAGTACATGGTATCACTACTGATGTGATCTCTGGAAAATATATAGAAATTGTGGGGTAAATGTCAGGGCAATTTGGGGGTAATTTCATAGAAAATTCTGACACATTACTAGCTAATCACCCCTACTTTGTTGTAGGTTTTGAAAGGAGCTTTACTCTGAAGAAGACTGTCACGTAAAAACGTTGGTAAAATAAGTATTGTCTTCTGCATCGTGGCTACAAGTGTGCAGCCATCTTCTTCAACAACTTGTGCTTTTCCATGGTTTGCATCTCTCCAATATCAGTGTGCTTTCCTCTCTCCTGCCAATCCTGAAAGAATTACAGCCTACTTACCATGAAATTTGGGGTAAATGTTGGGTACTTTTTGAGAGAAGGCAGACATCTCCAAAACTCTGCAACTCAGACAAAAACTATCACGATGGAAATAGCACTGCAGGCTAGATGACAAATATGTATGTTGTTGATTTTTGGGTAAACTATGCCTTTACGTGTATAAACTGTACTATAAGCGCCCATAGCTTATAATGGATTTGTGCCTTTAATTGAAGATTTTAACCGGATTAGCGTGAGACAGACACATTTGAACAGATTAAGTGTCTCGTAAAGCCCCGCCTTCAATCTCACCATACCTGCACATAATTTAAAAACAATTCCATTGTTAAAGCTTAGTGTAAATCTCAGTTAAATATACTGGGAACCCTCTATTTTCTACCGGCATCATAAATTTTCATAAGCAGTTGAAGCGGGGGGCATATTTTGTTTTCTGAATAGTTGACAGTTGCAAAGTGCACACATATTGACAGTGATTAGAATCTGTGAGGGCTCACTGCCAATGAATATTCAAGAGCACCTGTCTGCAGCTGAACCCGCGGTTCAACAATGCGTGGTCGGAGCGTTCAATTGGAGTCTCTAAGATGGAGTCCTGCTACACGCTATGAAATGAGAAATCACAGTGTGTTGGGTTACACACTGGTGTGCACCGAGCAGAATACACACTTTATAATTACAGCTGATTTACTAATGTAATGGATATTTAGTTTTTCTCTTAACATATTTCATTTGTGACAATTCTGTTTACATCTCAGGCTGTTTTTTTAACATTTTGCTCGTTAGTTTATGAGAAAAGAGGCATCTTCTCTCACCTGCAAATGCAACATTGTTCTGTTATATTCAATAAAATTGGATTGTTTATTCATACTCTCAAATTAAATTGATTTTGCTGTCTAGACTACTCTCAGAAACTAAATGATTTATCTTTATTTTTCATGGTGTGGTCTTTTCTTGACTTTTATAATTAGAGCTACTTTTAAAGACACAAAAAACAATATGTGTTGAAGTAAGCGGACAGCTTGTCTACATAATTTCATCCACCTTTGGTCTAGGAACTCTAATACCAATTGGCAGTAGATGAGTTTGCTGTTTTGTTTCTTTTTTCTGATGTGAGCTGGAGAGCCGTGAACTCGTGTGTGCAGGAGTGCCAAGAGAAGAGGTTTTTTAAAGCTCTCAGTACTTTTGTAGCTTCTACCTGAATCTCTGTGGTTTGAAGTTTAGTTTCTCTCCTGCTACAGTCATTTGACGTGGGAGTGAATCCCGACTGCACCATTTCCCACTGAAGACAACAGCCAGATGTTAGTAAGGAAATCTTTAAGCTTCAGCAGACACTGATATTTTAGACTAAAGTGTGCTTCCAACTTTGAGGAAGCAGTTTGCGGAAGGCCACAGTGCATGAAGCCAAGGACGAAAAAAATGTTTCTCACTGTTTGGTGTGGAACTTGACTGGCCTGCAAAGAGCCCTGACCTCAGTCCCATCTGGAACTTTTGGGATGAGCTGGAACACCAACTGTGAGCCACACCAGAATATCAGAGTTGGATCTCAGGACAGTTTCACCAGGTTGTTCAATTTATCACACATTTTTGCATTTTCATTGGCAAAGTTGTTCTATTCTTTCCTGTTTTTTGTTATGCCTCTGTTGAGGTTCCAAACAATCTGAGACGATACTAAAAGGTGGAGTTAAAACACCACAGACCGATTGGTTAGAGTGAATTGGGCCAACAGAGTCAGCTTGCTTTCTGCACTCTGATGTAGGATTTCCCAAACTCTATTGCTTTTTTCAGCAGTCTTTTGTCTTGTTGCCAGGAGCCTTTTCCCAAACAAAGCTTGTCTCCTTGTTGTAATAAACAACCACATCTGAGAAAAAAGAGCCTGAAATATGTGTGTGGTTGAGTGAGAGAGCACAAGCAGCAGAAAGATGACTGGTTTGCAGTCGCCTAAGTTGTCAATCTGGCAGTAAATGTTCAGTTCAGGTTGTGTGTCAGTTGATTAACACTGCAGCCTCTCAAGAACCAAGAAAAGTCTGGTCTGTTGTTTCCCAACTGCTGCAAAAGTGAAGGGGGTTAGCCCAAAACCTAGGGTTTAGGTACGTGAAAGCACAGGTTTTAAGGGTACTATACAAAAGTGTTTGGCAGAAGAAGTTTGATTTAGTGACACATAGACTACATGTATCAGAAATAAATGATTAAAGGGGACATCTGTTAGATGAGATCATATTATACTCTAGAACCACTCGTACGAACAGATTTGTTCTTAAGTGGTGTGTATGAGTAAAAGAACTTGTCCCATTCACCAGTTTTCTCGTATTTTGAATTTTCGTTCAGATATGAACACAATTTACGAGTAGTCCAGACCTATCGTAGAGTCAGTCTGCTGTTATCCAAATAAATTACACTTCATAATTATCCTGTTTAACTACATTTCAAATGACAATATAATTGTAAATTTAGTATAAAGCCTATTGTCATTCATTCAATGATATATTATTACCTGCTGTCAGGTGTATTAGCGTATATCTGCACATGTTTTATGAAGTCTCTGTCCAGGCTAACATCCTCACTTATTCTGTCCTCTGTCTCCATGATGAAAACTTCCCCTTAACCCTCTCATCTCGCTGCAGTCATCGATCGCCCCTTGCTGTGGCTGTGTTTTTTTTCCCTCTGAAGTCATTTTCATATCGAGACATGTCCTCTATTTCACTGACAGTCCGACCCTCCAGTAACACGGCATTAACAGCACTCACTTTTCCCATTTCTTTGCTTTAGCAGGTCTTTTAATTCCACTGCTGACGCTGTTAAAATGACAGATTTTCCTTTATGGATCTCTGAAAGCAGGACGTTAAACTCCAGACTCTTTAAATTCTTCTTTTTTCTCTTTGATGCCACTTTCATGAATGAACACTTCTTGACATATGCCACCTACTGGCCATTCTTGGTATTGCTGGTTAAACAAACAAACCTATGCAGGCTATTAGACTGATAAGGAACAGTGCTATTTTATTACTATTATTAATACATGCTGCTATGACCGTTGTTTGTAGTATTAAGGGTTTCCACTAATGCATAAATAAAACAGTACTTTGGGCACTTAGGTGGCCCTTTCAGGAATTGCTATTGAGAAATGATTCTGTTAATTGTTCGCCCCCCCAACAGTGAAGTTCTATTTTTAGGTTTTAAAAAAATCTAGCCCATGACAGGAGCCAATCACAAGTCGGTCATTCCCAAAACATCAGTATTTCATGATCTGAGATAAGACTCAACATACAACCACTTTAAGCCACCAATCCAAAGCGTGACAACACAGAAATGAGACTCAACAATTATCTATCTTTCTCCAGAAGCGCTTACTGCACCTTTAAAGTCCCTGATTATGAAATGAGATGTTGCACATTTACAAAACATGTCTGCAACTTGTGGTATAAACAAATGACCCAAACCAAGTAGACAAGCAAGCCACAATCTCTGTTATTCCTGACACCGATCTGTCCTAGTTCTCTACTGCTGACACGCCCCCCTGCTGTGCCTCTCCTCCACCTTTGGCGCAGTCGAGTTTACAATGAGTCACCAAAATACCAAACGAGAACAGGCAATACCGTGCCTGCAAAACAAAAACAACAAAAACAGCCACCACACTAGTGAAAATCAAAGTCTCATCTCTCACATGCAGAAGTATAATTTTACCTTTTTTTACCCAGATGGAAAAAGAGAGTGGTTTGCCATGTTTCTGCATATTATATGCCTGAGAGACAATGGGGTCTTCTATCATTACACGAGTTTAATTTTATTTTAGTTGACTCATGTACAGTGATATAACCTAGTAAATATAGATCCATGTTTTGGATCCTTGCCTGACAAAGCCAGCTGGTTCAATTAAGTGTGTGATGCTTTCTCTGGCACAGAGAGTGAAATAGGTGGGTGGGCGGCAGTGAAGCAGTTTCAGGGTCTGGAACTGATACCATTGTTTGTGCAATTTAAATGATGATAATATTTGATAAACAAGACACAAAACACCGATGCAAACCATTATCAACAGCGCTGCACCATCATTTACCACCAAATTCAATTCAATTTGTCAAAGCAATTGTTAGAGAATTTGATCACAATTTGGGAATTTGAGCTTTCCACTGCTGAGTGCATTAGTGTCCAGCTGCAAAATAAGCAGCACTTAGAAAACACCGCCCATAAATCAGATCATCATGAGCTGTTTGTGCTATTTAGCTGTTAACCACTATCATCTGTGAAAATGCAGTATTTTGTGTGAAGTGAATGCCGCTATAGATAGGAACTGTAACCCTGCCATTCTGTAACTATGGAAACAATAATGAGGTCACTGTGCTATTTTAGCTGGGTTTACTTGGAGATCATTACTGACATCATCGCACTTTCAGTGGAAGTTTGTGGAAGTTCAGTAAGACAGAACCTCGATGGAAACTGGGGGAACTTGTCACACACCGAGTCACATTAAGCTGTGATGCTGCCGGCTATAACCTTGAGTGATCTCACATGGAGCTCATTAGTCACTGCAAACAGTTCAATCCTATTATCTGCCATGTCGAAATCGGGGAAAAAAAAGTCAAAATATCTTTTTTTTTTTTTATTCACAGTAATTACAATTTGTTTGGCCTTCAATCTTCTGAAAAATTCTTCCGTCTCCAATCTAAATTCTTTTCTGAATTAAACATTTGTTCGGTGAAAGACAAGCTGTGCCAGGAATGTGAAAGGTCTGATTCGCGGAACATATCTGAAGGTATTTTTTAATAAAAGGTTCCCATCACTGACTAATTGAACTGCTTGTGCTGGGACTAAGAAGTCTAAATTGAAGAAAATTCCTGCTGCAGCTTCCACTTGCAGTGAAGGGTTCAGCATCATTTGAGCACCTTATGATAATACTTCCATCAATTAATAAATACCAATTTAATAAATAACATAATTAAAGGGACACACCGAGACTAGATGAGCAACCCCCAGCATTATGCTTCAAATAACAGACTTGTTCACTCTTCATTCATAGACGTCGGAGTAACCACTGAAATGTGCAAACTGAAGAACAGGCAATGGATAAAAGATGAAGGTTGGATGTTTTGCTCTGCATGTCATATATCTGCATGTCCCTGAACCTCAAGATGAGTCACAAAGTGAGATGCCTGCAGTTAGTTAAAGATAAATACACAAGTGTAGTCCCATACTACCTGCAAATTATTATCATATATTTCAGAAATAACAGTGTTCTCACCAGAAAACTGACAGAATCTGTTCTTTGTTTGCCTGAAGTGACCCATATTTATGTTTACCTGACAAGAACTTCTTGTAGCCTTGCAAATTATGATTATATAGGGTGACCAGATGAGAATGGGTGAAATTCAGGAAAGGAGGTTGGGGTCATATCAGAAGGAGTAAAATAGAATAATCTGGAGTAGCTTCATGATATTAATATCATACAGTTTCTGAGTATGATGTGAAGCACAGTGTCCTGGCACAGGTGACAGGTGTATTACAGTCATTTTAAATGTTTTTTTAGTGGTTACAAACACATTCCTTCCCATATTTCTTATCACAAATTCCTCCCGCAGTGGCAGCTGTCATCTGATTTAAAGTGGTCGAATGACATCAAATGACAATTTTATGACATTTATGATAGCCAATAATCACTGTATATCCATATATATGATGCAATGCCAAAGAAAATTAGAAATGATTAATTTAATAGTTTTTATAGTTCATGTAGTGAAAACCGTCACAGAGGATGGGTTCGCCTTTTCGAGGCCATGTATAGGAAATGGCACCATTTTTAATTTAAAGAAGTGAACACATTGTTGGAGGGCCCACTCTCTCTAAGGGCCCCCCCTCCATGGGCCCCAGTGCAGCTGCACTACCTGCACTGTCTATATTTACACCTCTGGTTCCCCATTTATTGAATTGTTTGCCCTGTTTTCAGTGAAAATATAATTGACCTGGCCAGGTGACATGAATGCTGTAAGGTTTATTAAATAGATATTAATATACAATAATATATTTAGTGGCTATTTTGAATTTTTGTATGTTGTTCGTATGTCTACATTCTCTTGACCTTTTCTTAGGAAAAGCTTCTTTTTTTTGAGCTGTGCTGTTCTGAGTATTTGCATGTTCTTGCAGTAGATAACACAGCTCTTGTATGTTCAGTATAAACCTGCTTCTTTTAAAGGTGCAATATGTAACACCCTAGTGTTCAGAAATGGGTACTGCAGTCAAAATATTGAGTTGTTTTCCCACCATCCAAAACCGAACCATCCCCTCAATGGTAACAGAACTTTTGCTGAAGGTGAAATGTGCAGTTGAGTTATAATGGCACATTCGCTGATGGTTTAGTGCATCTCAATAGCAACACAAAAACCAGACAAAATACATCTCTCAAAGGTTGTTGACCTGGTTGAGTGCAGTTGTTCTCTTGTTTACACTCCATTCAGACACACCTGTGACAAAATATGCCAATTCATTCTGAGGGTACCTGTCTGGAGTAACAATCAGTGAAATAAGTAAAGCTTTTTTTCTCCATTAGTAATGACGCAAACCTATGTATGAAAATGTAATAAAGTACTTTCAATTTGATCCTTGATCACGTAAACTCAACAACTTTCTCTTCACCTCCTATCAGGACCAAAACAAGTTATATTATTCATAGAAAATGTGTAGAAACTTTCGTAATCTCATGTTAAGTGTGTTACAGGTATAAAACAACAGCTTGGCTACAACTTCAGAGTATTAAATATTACAAGAAATACATTTTAATGATAGAAATATGACTTAACGATAAAATAATTGTCTTATGTAAGTAATTAACTGGAAGTTTCATGGTGATATCTAGCATATTAAATAAAATTGTTACCCTATTCATCACCTGCTGTGTCTCCCTTTGAAGAACTCAAGTATTTTATTTTGAAAACTATAAACACTTGAAAATGGTGGTCAGATAAAAGGGTGGGAGGCGGCGAAGCAGTTTGAGGGTCTGGAATTGATCTAATCGTTGGCGCAATTGAAATGAGAATAATATGTGATAAACAAAACAAAAAAGGCCAAAGAAGAAAATTTGTCAAAGTAATTATTCGAGAATTTGATCACAGTTTGGGAATTTCAGCTTCACTCTATTGAGTTATTTGGTGTCCAGCAGCTACAAAATGAGCAGCATTTAAACAGTTTATAATGAGCTGTTTTAGCAATTTAGCTGTGAATCAATCTGAAGCACTAAAGTGAGGAAAACAAATATTCCACCATTGGTTTTGTAAATTGCGCAACCAATTCTGGTTACAATTCTGATAATTTCTCAACAACAGGGACGAGTGTCTCTGAGAATGGTAATGATGAGTCTCACCAGAAAAACATGCATGTTGGTTGAAATTACAAGCAGCTTATTCCGTCTATGTCCGTTTATTGTTAGACATCGCCCCCTAAAGAAAGTCCACATTTGGAGGAGGCTGGCTGGATGGACGGCTCAAACGACCACAGGACTTTCAGTAAGCAGACATGGGGTCATTGGTGTAATGTCATTGGTTGTACAAGTGATGTCACTTCCATCAAGTGACATATGTAAGGTATTTTAATCCTAAACTTAACCAAACTGTTTCACAACGTTAACCATGTGTCTAACGTGACATGAGTGTTATGTCACGTGACTTACGTGTTGTAGGCCTGGAAAGCCTGTCGCTACAAGTACTCTCCTGCAGTAATGGATGTCATTTTGGGGGTAACTGACAATCAATCTTTTCTGTCATTTAGGTATGAGGATACATTGAAATAAACAACACTAACACAACACAGTTTATAAAGAGCTGCTTTAGCAATTAAGTTGTAAATCAATATGAAGCACTAAAGTGAGGAAAACAAATATTCCACCATTGTAAACTGTGCAACCCAATGATTTTGATAATTTCTCAACAACAGAGGCATCAGGCGTCTTCAAAAATAGAAAGCGAGTCATTTTACGGGGTTCACCGCAATGGAACGTAACAATAACACAATAATTTAAAAAATAAAACCTTTATTTGTTTTGATTGTGCTACAACTACGCTGTGTTTATTAGGGGATAAATGAAGATGATGTTAAGGTATGAATTAAAGGAGTAATCTGTAAAATATGACTGAATGATGTTGTTAATGTTAATTAGAGTTCAAATTAATGCCGAATGTTCACTAAGTGAGTTAGTTCTGTTTATGAGTTGTAGGAGGTCATTAATAATCTTCTAGAAGGTGTAGATGTTTGTAACCTTTAAATTGAGCAAAATGTTAATGGAGTCTGGCAGGCAGTGAGGCAGGCATTCACTTAAGTCAGACTCTTTTGTGTATTTTCAGAGCAGTGGGTTTTTGTTTCAGGATAACAGGCTTAACTTTACATTGACAGATGATTGATGTTATAAAGAGTTGATCAACTTATAGTTTAGGACTTGTTGGCGTGTCCTGCACTCCTGCATTGCTCCTGCAGGCACCGCTTATCTAGGGAGGAGGAAGCTGGGGGAAACAACTGTTTCAACCATAGATTGGATGTTAAACAGGATTTCAACCTATTTATTATACTGTGTATGGCTCCAACTCACCATTTGGACTGCTCTGCTCATTTTTGCATGTGCAGTTGCTACGTATTGCTCCTTTAACTGAAACTGAACAGATATACATCACAATCCTCCTCTTTGGAGACCAGATTGTGGCTCGAAGGTACCAACACTGAACAGTTTGCACACGTTCCCTGAACCTCGGAGTGAATGTTGTCCCCCATGTCTCGGCTCTGTCCTTAACCATTTGTACTCTGGTAATGACTCCAACATGCTGTGTTCACTAGATCGAAAAGGAAGAGAAGATGGGGGGGAGCGGTAAGAGTGGAGGCTTATCGTACAGTTAAGCTGCAGCTGCAGTTTCCATAACAACTACCTGCAAAAACCCTGCTCCCTCGACCATCATTAGAATAACATTTTTACTCGTCAAGTAAGCATTAGTGGAATCTACATGAGCAATGAGAAGGGAGTAACATAAAAAAAGTGCCAGTGTCCGTCTGAGCTATCGTTTGACAGTCATGGCAGGGACCTTTTTCTCTGCAGGAGGATATCTAACAGTGTAATTACAGATTTGAATGAATGAGAATTGTAAGCCGTGTAGTTTCTCTGGAAATGAACACATGATGTGTGAGACTTTGCAGAGGCTTGTTGTGCAGGAGTTTAGCAAAGCAAATTATTTACACTCAGGCTCGGTTTCACATTGAAACACACCGAAATACAAAAACCTCCTGCGCATAGCTCAGGGCTTAAGAGGCAGGCCCTTGATCATAACCTTTCCTTTTTTTCTCCCAGCAGGAACTCCGGCGACCGACTCAAGGAGAAACGCGTCTTTCCCATTCAGCCTCTCCTCTGATCATGCATTACAATATCAACTTGAAAAGGGGATAATCAAGAGTTTAAAGAAAAAGTAAAGGGAGAGGGAACACATTAAGTGGTGGCTAGTCCAGGGTATCATTTAAAATCAGTCCTGATGGCTTCATCGCTGCCAGGCTGTATGGGCTGTAACCTTGAGCGAGGGCTGGTGGGGCCCTGGTGACCAGGGAGGGGATGGGGAGAGGGATTGGCTCTTTTTGCATTCACATTCTGCTCAGCAGGCACCCGGGGGCTATAACCCTGAGAATCCGTATTAGGTGAGCCAAAGTCAC
The DNA here is from genome assembly GCA_034769285.1 of Lutjanus argentimaculatus. Classification (NCBI taxonomy): domain Eukaryota; kingdom Metazoa; phylum Chordata; class Actinopteri; order Lutjaniformes; family Lutjanidae; genus Lutjanus; species Lutjanus argentimaculatus. The sequence continues at coordinate 3,933,493 of JAWZSL010000030.1, read as the reverse complement.
CATTAATATAGAGCACTGGGCCATACTATAACCTTACACTTCACATCTCTGGGGTGTCCTGAACTGAGAAAAAATGGTACTTTCGAACAATCACTTGGGAGGACTTTCAAAAGTGACCTCTTACCAAAGTCAATCCGTTTGCTTTTCTCTTTTTTTTTTTTATTCATTTTTATCTGTGTTTGCTGTTCCTGCTCAATCTCTCCATCTCTCTCTGGCTTTGCGCGGCGGCTTCTGGCCTCGCGCTCCATGGCCGGTCACGTCAGAGAGGCTGTTCCTCCTTCACTGGATGCAATTACAGATTAGGGCTAAAACACAGGTTGAGGCCATGCTGCTACCACATCTTCAGCCGCTCCAGCCTCCACCGAGTGTGTGCCGGTGTGAAGAGGACCGAAAATAACACACGCTGAGCAACAGGAATCAAGTCTTCTAAGTGAAATAAACTAAAAAGGTGCTACACGTAGACTGAAACCCTTAAAAGCCACATTTTAGAAAGCCGCACGTTCTCGCAGTGTTAAGGAATGACTCATCACTCATAACTCGTAGAAATACGTTGACAAACAAATGTTGACACCACTGCAGATTCTGACCTTTTTAAAGGTTATTTAATTCTTTACACCACGTAGGAACGGAACTCGTGGTTCTTTTTTAATAAACTGTGTTTAAAGTCAAAATGTGTGATTAAAGGCTTGTTGTCATTCAAAGAAAAACAAATATTTTTACCAGACCAACCATCAGCAGCGGATGAAAATCCCATCCTTTCAATAATCTTACCATGAACTCACAAACTGAATTTAAGGCCTATGTGTCCCTTCATCTGCAAAGTTTGGTGATGGGCTGCTTTCATAAACCTTGAAGATCAGACAGAGGAGCATAAGAAAAATTTACGGTTTCAGTTTTTTCACTTAAAGGTCCAATGTGTAAGATTTATGAGTAATTTATTGGCAGGATGTGACAGAAATGGAATAGAATATTCTTAAGCATGTTTTCATTAACATACAATCACCTGAAAAATTTTTGTCACTGACAGGCTCGAGTTTTTATTCAAAGTGTCTGACAACATTATAAAAAAGATCCCCAGACAGACAGACCTTTTCAGACTGTACCTCAGTCCAAGCTACATGTTAAAATACCAAAGTCACACGATAATACAAAAAAACTAATTGATTGGGCAGCAGGAGGCCAGCAAGCAACTCCCGTGTTCTGAGAGGTAAAATTACTGTCCTTTGTTTTTTGTCAAAGGGGTCCGGTGACTTTGAAGATTTCAGCAGGGATCCTTTCAACTGGATCCCTGCTGAAACTGGAGACTGTCAGTGGCAAAAACAAGCACTTTTAGTGGACATACTGTGATGGGCACATTTGCCACCAAGCGATAAATTTGCAGCAATTGTAGGCTGATTTGCGCTAAATATGTAAAAATACCAGAATTACCCTTTAAAGGTAGAATAGTAGTATTATTTGCCAGTTGCTGTTTTAAAACAGCCTGAAAGTTACATTGAGTTTCATTCCAAGGACATCAGATACCAATGTTTTGGGTTGATATAGCGTCCTGAGCACAGTACTGAGCTAGAAATTTGGCTATAAATTTGCTGGGTGTTGTTTTTTTTTTAGGCAAAAAGAAGCTCTGCTTTACAGCACAAAAAGGGGAGACGACGCTCTACTCCCGGCTGAAAGACAACTAAAGCTTTAAGAGTTTCTGATAATAGCAGATGGTAGAGAGAATGTGTCCCAGGGGAGAGTGGGCAAGGAGGACACTCCTGTATGTGATGAGAATCACTGTGGTTTATGGGTAATTCAATGATTGGGGACAGACTTGCAGGGGTGTGAGATGGAGGTGATTTTCAGCAATTAAAACTAATGTATCGCAATGGATCTGACAACGTGATCATGAAAGGAAAAACAAAAATAATTGCAGAAGAAACTATAAAGTGATAGAAAAACTAGTGTTTGAGGAGCCATAGATTATCTGTGCCTCTCTGAAATACTTTTTTTTACACCCAACAAACACTAACACAAGAAAGAAAGAAATACATATATATATTTTTTCATAATTGGTTCACTGAATTATTTTTGCATTTGCTGTTAGAAAAGACTACACCGAAGGAAAACAATCACTTTGTGACAGAATATAGATTCCTTTCCAATGTTACATGGAGAGTATAAACGTAAACCATATGATGGTCGGCCCTGGGCAGGAATGAATACATGAATAAATAAATGAATAAGCAGTCCTCTGGTGATGTTATATATTGTAAATTCAGTTTTTTTTAATAAAACAGAGGAAATACCTGGTCTGGGTTTGTTTGCACATTATTTTCAGGTGTTGCTTTTGTGTTGTGGATGTTTTATATTTGAGTAGCTTCTTTCTTCGTTCATTTAGCCAAGATACCGTATTGGTTTTACATGATGAGGTTTTGAGATGTCGTCCACAAGGTGCATTTAGTTCAGCACTTGAGTGGAATTTCCTTTGAGGAGGTTGAAGAATTGAAAAAATGATAGCTGCAATGGATTTTCTAAAGCAATGCTCTGGTTTCTTCTAATTTATCATATGCAGAACAATCACGTTGAAGCACTCGCTGACAATAAATTTCCTGTCCTCAGGAAATTCATGCCAGTGAGTGTTCTTTGCAGAGTAATGCACAAACCTTTAGCATCTAATGTGATGTGATTTCATTGTCATCAGTGGTTGTGGGCAGTGTTGGGGGTAACACTACAAAAGTAATGTTACAAAAGGAATGTGTAAAACAATGCAAGAAAGACACGCACATCCCTGAGCTGGATCAAAAAAGTATCACACATCAAAGAAATTAAACAAATCCGCACACCAAAAGAGCTGTGTGTGTGTGAAACTGTAGTAAGACACAACTAATGTCAGGAAATAGACAGCCACCTTACTGGTCAAGACAATAACCCAACTCAAAATCACCAATTACCAACATATATCTCAACAAACACTCACAGGTGGAAACATTTGCACCAACAGCACACTTAACAAACAACTCAGTCCAGCACAATAGGCATGATGGGAAATGTGGGCCATTGCGACGTACATTACAAACTGGAGCAGAGACCCAGAGAGCAGCACTCTGCTCCAACTGGGTTGCAAAATGAAGATATATATACATTTATTCAGTGCCTTTATTATTTATTCTGCATCAGCCTCACATTTATGCACATAAAGACATAAAGCATAAATAAACATGTCAGGTTGAGTTAGGCCTGTCCCAGCAAGCACACGACCGACCTTCAGCATTGAAATGTGTTTGATATTATGTCAGTTGTTGTTTCAACATTAAAACATAAAACAGTTATTCTATAATTATTTTATTAGTATTTTTATTATGTTCTGATCATGAATACCACTTTGAAAATTCTGCATTTCCTATTATTTTTAGATAGAAACACCAAGGAGAAGAAGAATAATATATCACAAGAATACAGTGCAAGAGGAGGATAAGTTTCTGGATGCAAACCATCTTTGAAATCCAACAAAGAAGAAGAATGGAAGACGAGAATGCTACGAAAACACAAAAAAGCATCTAGAATGGGAAACGACTGCTGTGTGGTTTATCTGTACAAATAGATTCAACAAGTAATCAGGGCGATCTTTTTACAAACGGTCAAAAGCTAAAGCAAATGGATCACTGCAATTCACAAAAACTGGAATTCAGGCACTGAAACGTGGATTTGCAGTTGCTATTTTGTTATGGTATGTTGAATTTTTGGGTAAAATCATACCTTAAGTTATATATTGACTTAAAAATTTAATTATTAACATCTTTCATATATGGTCTGTGCAACAATCGTGCATCACATCACGAATCCTCCAGTGCTGCATGCAAACATGTCTCTGCAATAAAAGTCATAAAATAAAAATATCTGCACAGACCTGGCCACATTCTTTGGTGTCCTTGTCACTTTCATTCCACCAACAAATCCTGCTTTGACATCACAACCAAGCATTTCCCTGGTGTCATAATCAGGTCCATATAAATGTTAGAAAGCCTGATTCCTGCCGACATATCAATGTCCATGAGCCACTGTGTCTTTAGTAAGTTGTACTGTTGAGTCCAGCTGCCTTTAATTTACACAGATAATCTTTTGTTTTACTCTCCGTTCTGCAGTTTCCCCTCCTAAAGGCAGCCATGTTGCAGGATGTTTTGCCACTCAGTCCGACTGAGGGGGCATCAGTGCTTACCCTCTGTAGATCCCCCTAAATCTTACATACCGGACCTTTAAAGATCACTGTTGAAACCTACTGATGACACAATGTACAATGACAAGACTACAACAAAATGCTGCGCTAACAACAGATTAAATTTGGCAATTTCACTATTTCTTCTGAACGGTAACAGCATCAGAAAATGTAAAAAAAAAAAAAAAAAAAGAGTAGCAGCAATCAGCTGGTCTACAAGTTTTCATTAACGGTGAGACTGCCTTTGTCGCCTGTTTGCCCTGATTTGATCTTGAGTTCAATTTGATTTCTGTCTTGCTGTCATCGGTTTAACACTGACCAGTCCATTGGGGAGAGCAATAAAGTTAGTAATTCATCTCAGAAAAGGGCAGACCCAGCCAATCGCTAAATATAATCTGGAAACCAGGCTCACTTTTGACCTTTGGCCTTTTTGAAATGGGTAACCTTTGCCAGGTGACCCGTTTGAATCCCCACACCAGCTGGGTTGTGTCTGGGGTGCATGAGTGGGGGAAAGCTCTGCCTTCCAAAACCATTAGTCATGATGCCCTTGCACATACGGCAACTGGTCCAGTGTAAGAGCATGCATGCTTAGCAGAAATTTTCAGTGATAGGGTGAGAGAATCTTTTGTTCGCAGCTGTATTTCAGAGAAAGCTTAGATGGGGAATAAGGCTGCCAACTGGCTTTAGCGAGGGTCAAAGAATATGGCCGGTGTACCAGAACAGGGGGCAGATTAAACTCTCCTCTTCCTCAACACAACTGCTGTGAAGCCACCATGTGCCCTCTGGGGTTGGGCTGGAGATGGTGTTGGGGCTGAAGGTGGGGGTGAAGGCTTGATTATAATGATTGGCACCTGTGAAAGAGGGCTTGGGCAAGTGCACGGACCATATCAAAGAGGATCAGCCGGGGCACAGTGTGACCTGACTGTTATTAGGTGCCAAAATGAAATGGTCGCTCTATAGCCCTTCAAGAAATCATTTAACCAGTCACAGCTGAGAGAAATTCACGCATGCATGCACATGCTCACACTCATAAAGTCAGACAAATACACACACACATTGTACAGTCAAGACCAAAGGTTGCTGGTGTACATTAACCATACATTGAAAGTGGGAATAATGTTGAGAAACAAACTGTTGGAAATTTGTTTGTCTACAAGCAGAGAAAAACTGTGTCGATGTGAGTCATGTTAGATGGAGCGAAAAACGTGTCTAAGCAGCCAAATAAAATGTCAAAGTCATGATTTAATACAGAAGCTGTGAGATTGACAGTGACCTTATGTGATTTATAGTACAATTTTGAGAGTTTATGCTCGACTGACATTATTCCTTTTTAAAAAACTGGTTTAATTTTGTTGACTGAAGTGATTTTTTTTTTTTTAAATATCTATTTCAGGCTTTTGATAGCATGCAAACAACAGATGTGACTGAATTAATTTATTTATAATACTTGACTAAATAAATCTCAACTCAAGGTCCACCAGCTATTAGCTTTTGACCTCAACTCTTGGTTACTTTCATCAGCAAATTGAAGTTTGTCAGTTGTCATGGAAACAAAACAACAAAAAGATGACTCTTTCACATTCAACATTCAACTAGCTAATAAGTGCATTCACATGTTCCTCAGATGGTCCCAATTTCTGACTTCTGTGTTTATGTGCATTCAAGCTGTAAAGTTCAAACAGCATGAATGCTATGAAGGGTGGAGTAAGGGACTTGTTATGTGAGGGTTAATGCTGCAACTAATACTGTATTACAAATTACATGTGACCAAAAATAGGTGAATTAATAAAAAACAAACATTCCGACACCACATGAATACACCATGTAGTGCATTCAGGGGCTCTTTGGACGATCCCAATTTCCGAGATGGGAAGTTGTTATTCTGATTTTAGTGTGTCCGTGTGCATTTAAATCAAGTAGAAAGTGCTACTAAGAGTAGAGGGTAATAAGGGTCGAGTGGGGGGACTTGTGTTCTGCGTTAATACTAATAAATAACATTTCTAATTAATCTAGGTCACTCTATGTGGACAGCAACTAAAAGTAACAACCTAATACTACATTAACTCTCATCTGTCATTTCTGCATATATGATGTCAACAACGAACAAATCAACAAAACAACTTCCAGAGTTGTTGTTCCCATTTTTCCGATTATACCACACCACATGAATGCACTAATAAGTTAGGGTGTTGGACGTGGCTCTCCGACCAAATGACGTGGATTTTCAAAACTGACACAAAGAGACAGACAACCATTCACGCTCACATTCACATTTACAGCCAGTTTAGAGTCACCAGTTAACCCATTAACCTGCATGTCTTTGGACTGTGGAGGGAAGCCAGAGTACCCTGAGAGAACCCACGCAGACACGGGGAGAACGTGCAGACTCTGACCAAAAAAGGCCCTGCCGCTGCCACAAACTCTGCAGCCCCTCAGCCGGCTGGGGGATTTGAACTCAGAGTCTTCTTGCTGTGAGGCAACAGTGCTGCCCTGAAATCAAACTTTGCTTTCCTAAAGATTTCAAAGATAGTGAGTGTGTGTGTTTTCTGGGCTGTTCAAACAAACAAGTGTCCTAGTCACCACATATATATTCCATTGTGTTCTGTTGAGTGATATTGGCCTTGAGACAGCTGTGACTAGCTGCACTGAATATATACATCGACACTCAGCATGCAAGATTGGCACAATTCTGCATTTGCAGTGATCATTTTTCTGAAGAGGATTATGAAAAAAACACAGCAAGGATCCCTCGGCAAAAGTTCTTCTTCTGTATATTCTGTTTCATAAAGTTTTCCTCTCGTCTCCACAGTGAACGGCCTCACTCGTTTTTTATTTTCACTCACTAATTTTTATTTTCTTGCATTTGTTGTCTCTTCCATAAACCACTGTAACTCTGATCAAAACAGTCGATCTGTTGCGCACTGTGCAACACAGACAGGCGTGCTCATGTGTAGGAGTACAGAAGTACTCTGGCTGAGGAAAAGTAATGCCAAAGTAAAGGGCTGTCTGACAATGCTGCAGGATCCATGTTGGGACTTCTCTCTTGTTTCTCGTTTTGTGCAATACTTCAACTTTTCACCAAGTTCTGGCTGAACAATGACAAAAAAGTTATTTTGTAGGTATTCTCTGGTGTTCTTAATGGTGTTTCAGAGTAGATATTTTCCTGAAAAACAATAAAAAATGTTGATGACTTATTCTGCATTCAGGGGTGTATACTAATTTCGCATCCAATGAAATGCTTTCTTTCTGATGACGCCACCTAAGCGGAGTGTTTCTCGGGGCTGGGCCTCACTGTACAAAAACTCAACAGAATTTGGTAAAACTGAATCATATTTTATGGAGAAAATATTTCTCCTGATATTCTCTGGCTGCTCAGCTGTGATTTAGTTTCCTAATGGACAGATAGCTTTAACTGCTACTTGCTGCTAAAGTAGCTAAGAGCTAACTGTAACTGTTAGCTGATGGTAGAGGCAATGGAACCAGGCTCAGCAGAGGACACGGCTGGACGAGGACCGACCACAGCCTCTGAGACAGACAGGGAGAACAGTACAAAGGTCATATACAGAGTTTTCTGATAGAAAGATTTCTTTAAACAAAAGGACCAAAATGACACTGTAGTTACAATTAAAAATACCAGAAAAAGTCAGACATTCTGCTGTTCTCTTTCTTTTATTTTGCCAGAGTTGTGAAGGACAAGAAAACGAAGCAGTGGAAGAAAAGCAGAAGGACGAAGCATCTAAAAACATAGTTTTAGTACTACAAGCTGGAACATGTATATTTTTTTTTTTATCCACCAGTGTAAAAATAAGCTCAGTTGGAGCACTTGTATTGCCAAAAGCAGGTTTGGCATCCATCTATATTAACTTCTGTGGTTCATCTCAGATCTCTGTCCTCTAACCTCGCAAAGTCGATTCAGAAAGTAGAATAAGTTGTCAGAGCTGGAACAGTTGATAAACGGTTGGACCTTTTAGAAAATAAGCAATAGACTGCACAATTTTATCTTGAAGTGGCATAACTGTCAATGCAAATATTATTTTCACGCTTTTGTTCTCTAATAAAAAAAGCATTAAGGAAGCATTAGAACCACATTCAATGTTCCTTTCTTAGAATAGAATTGGACCAACTTCAACTAGTCCATGCCAGCATATTTCTTTGTATTCTGTCTATTCTCAGTCTGGTAACTGGAAGTCTGGACTTTGTGTTCAAATGGCCTACAGTTTGTTCATAACAAATATTTCCTGTCACTTAGCAGCACCCCCACACTCCCAGCGCACCCCCCTGCTCATCAGCCATATCTCTGTTACCATTTCCTCATTTGTTGTGTCTCCACATTGGCCGGGCCTGCCGTCCCCTTGAGGGACTGCTTCACTCATGACTTCCACTGTTGTGTCTCGGCAGTCCTCTGCCTTTTGCACAAACATATCGATCACTTCCACCTCTCCTCCCTTGTCACCTTTTCTGTCCTGGGCTAAAAATACATTTTCACAACCAATCCGCATCGCCAACGACCACCTCCAATCCTCTTCCCTTCATCCTTTGACCCCTCTCCTTGGGCTTTAATCCTTTTCATATTTCTATCCAAAATGTTTGTTTCATCAAAATCCGTCTAGCGACCTCCGCGAGGCTCTGTGACCTTAAGATACAATCGCTGTTATTCCGCGGTCAGAGGATCTCCTGTGCATTTGGAGACGTGTTTCGCATTAGACCCCTTGGTGAAAACCCACAAACGTGCCATCTTCAAATAAATGCTGATTGCAGTGTTATTAGGTTCCTTTAGCTCATAAAAACATGACAGCCCCTGGATGTTTACAGAGCCAGGCACTTTACAGGGGTCAATAAAAGGAAATTGCTGCTCAAAGAAGCTGTGGGAGTATGACTTAAGACATACAACTCCAACTATGACCTGATCCGGAGAAAAATAAATAAAAAAACACAGGCCTTCATCAGAGAAAGTCCATCGCCATTGTTTAATTGTATAGCCCGGCTCGGCCTTGTGTCCAAAAGTGTGTCTTAACTCTGCCCTCATTTACCCTCATTGATGAAATCTCACCTGTGATCCTCTTATCTCTTTGACAAGACTGACAATAACAAGCGCGAAGGTCACCGCAATGACACCGCTTTACTCTTGAAATAACAAGTTTGGGTTTCATAAGGCTGAAGTAGTGGCAGTAATGTTCAGATCAGTGGACCACACGCATACCCTTGGCAGTACAAGAAAGGTCTATTTGCGGCGGGCTTCCGGAAGGTCACGGCGGCAAGGCCTCAACTGAAGTGTCTCAATCAGAGGCAGTGCAGAGGCAGGGTCACCTGATGGCCGGTGCCGTCTGTTCCAGAGGGCACTTAACCCTGGATGAGTAGCTAATGGAGGGAGTCATCCAGAGCAGATTCACCTAACCGATTTAAATAGGCATCCACTCACAAATGCATGGATAAGTGTGGAACTGCTGAGTGCTACTAAGCCAAAGGTGCTATTAAGGGGACAAAATAACACTCAACAATATCCACAGAAGCTGTTTAGGTGTGCACTGGGCAGAGAGTTTAATATAAAGAAAAAACATAATTGAGCACAAATTAAAAAAAAAAAACTAAAAATGTAAAAACTTAAAAAATAGTGACCAGGCTGCCTTAAAAATTTTAGTTGACTTAATTTGAAAAGACAAGTTTAGGTTTTTCTGTAATGGGCTCAAAAAGCCCCTAATTTACCTACTACCCTTGGCAGGTACTACCTTCTATTCTTAATAACTGTATTTGTACATTCAAATAAAACATGATATTTATGCCCTGACAATTTATCATTACATAATGTATACCTTTCTAGACTTTTGTATCTTCCCATTATCTTTGGGATTCTGCTATTGGAGAATCTAAGTTTACAAATAGCCTTGACATCCCTCCTGTTTGCACAAACTAAATACTTTTCAAACTTAAAGGCCTCTTTGAATTCACAGTATAAACCACATGATGACTTACCACTCAGAGCTCATAGTGCCACTTCTGCAGTGGCCTTTTTAACCTCTGCTCAACTGCAGACTTCAACGTCCAAAGACTTCAGGTGAGAAGAACTCATGCTTTATAAGTCATGAAGTGCTCTGAAAATAAATACTAGACATTTTACGCTTTATTAACTTAATCAAATAAACTCATATTTAGTTAAGTTAATGAGAAAAGATTAGTTGACTCAACTAAATTCCTGTATGTTTTTTACAGTGTAGGATATTCAATGTTTGATTGTCTGTGGGTGGGATCTAAGATAAACTCAAAGTAAAGAAACATCCACATTTTTGTAAGAATTTCGGTGAGCGCATACGTAAAGAATTGCCTGACAACGACTTAACCATACTGACAGTAGTTGACGTAAAGAAAAGGGCAAAAACATGCAGTAAAAAACTCGACAACATATTAACTCTGATCGCGCTGTAACGAAAAGCGAGCAGTGATAATAATAAGCTCTGATGGGGCCCTCTTATGGCCCATCGATTTCCAATAGCTGAGATCATAGAAAGCTGGGTGGGTAATTACACTGTGCAAGCAGAGGTCGTCCTGAGCAAATATCATTATCATCAGATTAGAATGAAAGGCTGGCGCGGGTCGAGCACACGGGGGTGAAGGAGACCCAGAGGAGAAGCTTCTCAGCACACATTTCTGACCCTTCATCTGTCTCAATGTCCCCCACCTTGCTCCCACCTCCACGGGTCAGCCCTACATCACACTGACACAAACAAGGGGGGGGGGGGGGTCACCCAGCCACAACCATTCATCAGTGAGAGACAAGGCATATGATGAGAGTGATACCTCAGAGTAGCAAACAGATAAACAACAGGACAACACATAACGCTGGTGCGGGGGAGCTGCACAGGAGGTACAGTGTGGAAATTGATGGTGGATGAAAGTTTAGAAGTGAGTTTTTAAAAAATGCATATTGAAGGCTGGATTGTTGAAAATGTTTGTATTCTTTGGGTAAAATAAAGTGAATAAAGAAGATCTCTTCTTTCATACATAGATAAATTACATAATTTATTTTCCCCAGAATGGTGAAGTGAAGTTATGAATATATAAAGAGCACAAATCATTGTTCATCCAGTCATCACGAACAGACATTATTGATGCCAGACCCTTTGATGACCACACAAGGAAGTGGTCACTATTTGCACATTAAGCAGAAAGATGCTAATCAAAAAGATGAACTGATGGTAATAATGATGGCAATAAACTGATACAAACTACTGAACCTGCGGGGCTTTCGCATCAGGGAACTGGGCCCGAAACCGAGTTGATTAGTGCGAATGAACACATGCGTACCATACCCCAGCACAGTTTGTTGATCCGTACTCAGGTAGATTTGAAAAGGTGGTCTTGAGTACAGTCTGAATTTGGTGTGAAAGCAAACGGTACCAAAACAACGACTGCCACTGTGATCTTCAGTACAGAACAACATTACTAATGTGAACACTGACTGGGAAGGGGATGGGCAGGGATGGCAATTGTACTAAGGCACAATATGAAGTAATCATACTTAATGTGAAAGCACCTTACAGCTAAATTCCACAAGGCATGGCTGCACTGCATTATGGCGGTGCCGCAGCACCAGATGCGCCTTCAGGTCTCCACTCCGCTCTACTTTAAATACGTGCAGCATCTATTTTTAACGGGCGCCGCATCAACTAGCACAGCGCAGATCGAGCAGAAAAGAAAGTTGAGAGAATCCAGTCAATTTTCAAAATAAAAGACCCCGTGCAGACTTGCGATCATAATGACACAGAGAAAAGAAACTATTTAACTACATAATGTACTTTTCCATGGTAGAGCCACAAAGAGCAAGGAAAGAGGACCAAATCAACAAAATATGAGCAAGTAAATGCTGCTGGTGGGGGCTGCAGACGTGTGGAGGACAGATCAAAACTGTGCGGTTGACATGCCGCACCTGGTGAGTTAAGATGGTTTAGTTATTTCCTTTGGTGACTGCCTAAGGAAAAATATTTGCTATTCCACATTCACTTTGCTAGCGTGCATGAAATGTCAGATAGCAGTGTCACTGCTGCTACTCCGAGTATAAAGAGTGACAAAGAACATAGATTGAATAGTAACGTGTGGTGACTGAGTGGGTTAAACAAAGGACTTCTTTTGAGGCAACTTGGAAAATTGGATGTAGTTTGTTTGTGAAGTTCCAAAGTGAAACACATTTGATACATCAAGAAGAACATTAAAAAGATTGGATGTCTGCAGTCGCTGTGGCTCCATTCGTTGTTGGAGTCTTGTGATTGGTTTGCTCCCTCCACACGAAGGCATCTTTCGTCAGACGGACGTAACCCTCTACGTGTTTGTCCCCAGCAGTGTTACTCATTCACAACACAGCTGTACCTGCATTTTCCCTGAAATCTTACTAGGTCTTGAGGTGGGGAACTGGCAGTACAGATTTTCTTGAATATCGATCTCTGCTCCCAATTACACAGGACCCCGAGCAGGAAATGTTCCTGAATATTTCAGGGACAGACTGCATATTTGAAGAGATGAAAATTAGCTTATAGCTAACTCTTGTACAGCTAAGAAGCTGTGCACTGTCCCTGTCAAATAAACAAATAAAATAAACGTGAATGTCGGTCATATCTATATACGTAGGTATCAATTATTCAGTGATCAAATTGGCTTCTTCAAGTTGCTCATACTGTCCGTAGAACAGTTGGTCAATTATATTATTTTTATGACTTATTACTTAATCATCAAATCATATCATTTTTGTCTTGTGAGTAGCATAAAGGGACTACAATTTACATTTCGTTGCACAACCTTTTAAATGAACCTTGTACCTTGTAAAAGGGTAATTATTATAATTGTAGCGGTTGAATTCTCATTTGAACAACTAAAATCAACTGTTATAATGATAGTTATAGTTGTATTATTTAAGAAAGATGTGTTTTACAGTGTTTTTATTCCATAAATCCCACATTTTAAGTGTCAGTTTCCTGTATGATGTTTGTAAGTCAAATGTGGCAGTTTTATGAACAAAACAACATGCGTAGAAAAAGAGAGAGATTGTAACTGTCAGGGTCTGACCCTGTCAAAATAAAACAGAATAGAGAAAGAGTCAATATAAAAATGCACATTTTCAAAGGCGCATACATTAAAAGCAGAATCCTCTCCCTCTCCTTTTCTCTCCAAGATGTCATTTGCGGTTTAAACGAAGTGTGGAGAAGTAGATGAACCATCCACAGATGATTAGGTGGGAGGGAGTCCCAGCAGGCCCGCCTCACCTCACCCATCTCCTTCACCCTGGGTACTCCTCCACGGCCGCCAAAACCCCCAACACGCGAGCGCAGAGATCCAGGGCAGCCCGGCAAGAGGTTGCGAGTGCCACTCTGACGAGCCTCTGACGTCTCTATCTGTGCCGCTCAGTGTGGGAGCTGGCCTGGGCCACCTACATTAACATAAACAAGGCGCGCTGCTGGGGTCCGCCTGTCAGGGGCTGTCACCGCCGAGGACAGAGGAGAGACGCCTCTGCATTAACCTCCAGGCTTATCTCACTCTCTGTGCGTCCCGCGAAAAAAGTGGGGATTAGTGCTCAGTCAGGAATTGCTTTTGGGTCCTTGTCACTCCTGCACGATTATTGAACTCCCCCCTCTATACTCAGACTATTATTCTCATCCTACTCTGCCACCTTCCCAAAGGGAGGGAATCCCTGGGGTTTAAAATGGCAACCCACGGGATCTATTTCTTTGATTTTGGTGACACCTTTGGTGATAAGTTGTTGCTGCAGTGGTTATTGTACTTGCATAAACCAGTGAAATGCATGTGTCAGTTTCTATGAATCATCACAATTAAAGTTGTTGTTTTTTTTTTAAGTCTGTGAGCATAGGGTTCTGTCAAGCGGACGAACAAACGTCATGAAATTTGAAGTAGACTCAGCAAGTTATATTTCTCCTCTGTGAGGGACATGACATTGGGGGCATGTAGCTTATTTGAGTCCTAATGTCCTCTAAAAAGGACATTCTGGGCTTTTTATTGATGTATCACACATGGAGACACATTTTCTGTCCTGACAGTGGCACATACTCATTTTCAGCCATTTTCCATGCTTCAAGAAACTGGAATATTGCGTTTACAAGGATTGGACAAACATGAGGTCGCAGTGATCTTTGACCACCAAAATCCAATCAGTTCATCCTTGAGTCAAAATGAAGACTAAGATCGAATAAATTCACTCAAGGCATTCTTCAGATATTGCATTGAGAAGAATTAGATGACCCAAAAACATAATATCTCTGGCGTGAGCCATAAAAAAAGGTTTTTCCGAACGAGGCCCTTCAGCATATCATCAGCATACCAAGAAATGTCTGTTGATAATGCACACACAGGCACATATGCAAGCAATCACATGATCCCCTACAGGTTTAAGCCTGGTGGTTATAATTATGTGCCAATATTAAATCAACTTCATGCTTTGAAGGAAAAACAATTTTAGGTTAGAAAATAAAACATTTGCCCAACTTAACATGCTTCTAAACCATCCCAATTCCGGTCTTCTATCTGAAAACAGATACAGAAACAGATACTTTTCTTGGTTGAACAGATATAGATACAGATAATTAAATATAGATAAAAATAATTAGATATAGATATAAATAATGAGATCTTTGCACACCTCTAGTATTCAGTAGAGGTGAATATAACAAAGTACTGAGAATGACCATTTCCACGACAAATGTACTTTATGCTGAATGGTCTGGGAAAGGTTCAGATACACCTTAAAAATGGAATTAAATTTCTCTCAACATAAACCCTTTTTTTTTTTATCATTATGGTATTCAGCTGAGGCTTTAACAAAATTCTGACTGAGTGATTATTCTGAATAGTGGTTGAAAAAAAGGATTCTATGAAAACACTCTCTATGGACAATACAAGTTTGAAAAATAAGGGAACCTTGAGAGGAGATTTTTTTTTTTTGTTAAATCACAGTTTCTGAGGTCAAGAATTAACTTTCACACTTTTTGTTGTTGAAGTTTGAAGTTTCTTTTCTTGTCTGTTCACCCATGCTGCTATCACTGCTTTATTCCAAGGAAACCTTTTCATTGAGAGATGTAAGAGCATGATGAGTCACCAAAACATATGATTTCTTTCTTTCACAGGGTTCCACTGACTTGTAGTTATGCATTATGCCAGGGAAAGATTTTCACAGCTGCCACAATGGCCATGACCACTGTGCCCCAGCTGATTTAACTGTTTCTCCTCTGTCTCTTTCCTGACAATACGGTTTCAAGAAACCACTATCTTTTGTTGACTGGGTAACGTCAAGTAAAATGCTGCACACATAAACAGTGGTGGGTTGAAGTTGAGCCTGGGATGAACTGCTGGAAAACCAGGTTATTTAAGTGTGATGATTCACAGCAAGGACAAAGCGGTCAGAATGAATGTGAGAATGGGAGCGTGTGAATATGAACATGTGTCGACGTGATATAACCTTCCTAACCATGAACCCTGATGTTACTCTGTGGTTTACACCGCAGACTGGAGTCTCTGTTCACAAAGACAAGCAGCTAAATCTGTCATAAGCTTGTCTTCTCTTCATTGCATTGGTGCATGCTCTGTCTCTCTCTATGGAAGGCAGTTACCACTAATGTGATGGGGAAAACAGATCCTGTAAGTCATTAATAAGAAATAATGACTTAGTATGTCAAAAATAGCTGGTATATCAAAATAATGAGAAACCTTCTCATTATTATTACTTATTACTCATTACTGTTTCTTATTATTTTGTATGTATTCTGTATGTATGTATGACATCACTATATAGTCCATTGCATAGTTATATGTCCAATCTGCATTTTTATCGTTAACAAAAGGTGTTCCTCAAGGTTCGATATTAGGACCTGCCCTTTTTACGAGCTACATTAATGATATTGTCCAGGCTCTAAATATCTGTACCATCTATTTCTATGCTGATGACACTATTTTGTATTGTTAGGCTGACTCCATACAATTGGCCAGTGTCAATTTACAATTTGCTTTCTTTTAATATTCTTCGGGAGACACTCACTGACCCCAAACAACCAAAAAAAATTAAGAAGAAAGCTAAGAAAGAACTTTCAAAGTTCGTGTTCCTAATCTGGTTAAACGGCTGTGAATGAAACTTGGCTTTCTCTACCGAAACAGATGCTTCTTTCCAATGTTCAGTCGAAAAAGAATGATAGAATCTGTATTGGATTATGGTGATATAATTTAGAGACATGCAGCTGTTACCACCCTTAAGCCCTTTGATGCAATATACCACTCTGGTCTTAGATTCATCACCGGCGGTACCTACAGTATCCATCATTGTATTCTCTATAAGAACATTAGCTGGGCCTCTGTCTGTGAGATGAGACCAACACTAGTATACATTTTTCTACCAACCTATATTACCTATATACGATTAATGTTCCTTCTGTCAATTCTGAACTTAAAAGGACTGATTTTCGGTTTTGTGCTCGGGACTTATGGAATAACTTCCAATGCACTTTAAATCTTGAGTCCCTGATAACTCTGGGAGATTTTAAAAAACATGCTCAGAAATCTTAATCTTTTTTATTTTTTTCTGGTTTTTTTCCTGTTTTGTTGATATCGAATTTGCCTAATGTAATCTCAGCATCATTGAATATGAGGGCCACCCCTCAGTGTATCCCCGAGAAGTAAATAAAGGTTGAATGACTGAATGAATTAACGAACAGACTGACCTCTGGCTGACTTCCAGTGTCCCTGTACTTAGAATTAACAAATCAGGAAAAATTTGAATAAAAATAAAATCATCCTCAACCCCTAAGTTAAATTCATTGTAATAGTTTCATGGACTTAAAATCAATGTTTTATTTGATGGCCTTGCTGCCCTGCATTTGTCCTTTGTGCCGTGAAAAAATTGACAACACCAAAGGGCAAGTGGCCTTGCCCCTAAAATGATGGAATTCCAGGCCTGGAGAATGCAAAATCATTTTCCTCCTCTTCCATCACTGCCAAGCCAAAACTACACCGCCACTGCCTAAATACTCATTCAGAAGATTCTTGACATCCCTGCGTTGGTGAGTTCCATGTCCTCCAGCTCTGGGGAGGCGCACACTCGGGTGTCACCAACAATAATGTAGCGTGAAGAGGTAAATATTCTCCAGCTCCTCCATGATGACCACAGGCTGAAGGTTGTCTACTTCACCGACATAAAAAGTAAGCTCTGCCTCTTTCGCCGCCCTCCTCTTCCTCAGTCTGTATCTGTACGGCCGCGTGGCTGCCGGCCAACAAAAGACGGCAGCGTTCTGAGGCTGCAGCACTGTGAGAGCCTAATCCATATCTCCAGACCTCAGGCCTAATCAAACAGACTGAATGTAGGGAAGGAGTCAATAGCTGCTTAATTACTAACGAGAGTAATGACAATAACAATCACGTTCCTTTCCGGCTGACGTAATTAAGGGAGGCATGAAAGGCATACCGAGGGAGAGCTGCCTCCAAGCAAGGCAGCAATTAGGGCAGAAGCTGAGGAGGCAGCTTGTGGCAAAGACATGAGATGAGCAGCAAACACTGTCTCAGCCTTGTCTTTCGTCTAACACCTTGTCCTCCTTTCAGGCATCAGTCTCATCAGTTGGTGCCATACGCTGACAGCGCTGGGCTTCATTATATCTGTCCTGCCCATCGGTGGTGCGAACACTGTGTTGTTCAACCGGCTTTCTCCAGTACGTCGCTGGCGGCTGCCATGTTTAATGACCCTCCTCCTCCTGTATCCAGCACTCAGTAGGCACAGCGTGAGACATGGGGAAACACTCAATTTCTGTAATGGCTTGAAATGGAGTAAATATCACTCGCCCCCCTGCATTTGTTACTCATTCAAGCCCCGTTATCACTTGCTGCCTAATTTCCTGGTGCACTGACAAAGGCAGAGGGCGTTTCCATGGAGAGGGAACCCTTGCGGTTTTTCGTGCTTCTCTCAACTTGGCACTCTGTTCATTTCACAGCAATTATCCTGAGTCATTCCACACATTCTGCCACAGAACTCAAGGGAAGGACCTTTCAGCTAATTGCTTTCAAATGGAAATAAAAAATAATCACACGGCTACTTTGTCAAAATGACTCCTGTTATGCAGCATTTGGTATGGGAAATTGATGTGGGATTCCTTTTAATGTCCCATTTACAATGCCTCCCGCTCTATTTCCAGATGAAAACCTTTTTTTAAATGCATTTGGGATGAAGTCCTGACACTGCATGCACCATGATTCTTCAGTTTCTCAGAAACCAACATGTTTGTGTGGACAACTTCTTTAAAGTCGAGGTAATTTGTTTTGTTTTTTTTTCATCCCCAATGTCTGGGTCTGTTTTTGCAGCCCGCGTCTCTGTAGTGTGAAATTCACTTGTCAACGTATATGAATACTGATTTTTATTTATTATGAAATTAATATTTAATGATGTGTTTCATAGTTATTGACTTTGCCTTTATGTCCTGCAGCACTCTAGTTTTTCTTTTGGTTTATGTGACTTCCCCAAAGTGAAGGAATTCTGCATTTTTCTTTCTGCTATTCAGGATATAGAAAATAAAGATTAGACGGCGTGCTGCATGCAGTAATTAAAAAAAGTCCAGCTACAAAGTACCTGTTACCACATCAATTATGAATGAGCTGGCAACGTGTGTTCAATACGCTTGTAAAACACAAAATATGTCTGCAAAACAACTCGAAACAGTTATTGAAATGTGGCTGCTGAAGAACAGACTGCTTGAAGAGGCCTCCGGTCTGAATCGCTTCCAGCAGACTGCGATGGAGCCACATCCATTGTACAGGGTTAGGCTCAGTCTATGTCTTAGTTATGTGATGCCAGAGAGTTTCCTTTCTTAATTTATGCTCAGTTGAAACGCAGACCGTGAACACAAGTGCACAGAAACAATCTGGAAAAGCACCTTCCATTTCAAAAGAAAGAAAAGAAATAAGACAAGAGGAGTCTTCAGCCATGATAGCAGCTCTGTAATTTCATACTCGGGAGCAGTTGTGCTTTCAGCTGAATGCTACAGTCAGTGTGCTAACATGCTCCCAGCAGCTGTAAATTTTGCATTGCAAATTTTAACCAAATTGAAGTAAATCAGCGAAAGAAAAAGTGAATGAATCTTTGTTCCCACCCATTACCGTTACGCAATTATTAGGAGTTGGTTCATTACGTTAAGCAGTAGTTGGCGCCAATTCTCCAGTCGGAAAACCACTGAACCATCGCAGGAGAAGAGGCGCAACAAGATGACGTAATTGAAAGCACGTGAGTCAAACCTCAAACTGTGAAAAATAATGTAGAAAACAGGATGATTCTGTTTGTTTCATATATTAATGTGAAGAAGGTTCCATCAGATCTGTGTGGAGAGATCATGGAGGTATTATGGAGCCATGGAAGTGATGAGGAGACTGTCTGATCAGTCATGTGAGTTAAATGTTTGTTACATCAGAACTTATTCAGAAAATGTGTTTCCATCTTTCATTAAGGGCATTACTTCTTTTTCAAAAGAGGTAAAAACTAGCATAAAGCGATCTTTTTCAGATTTTGTTTTCACCAACCGTTTCTAAAGTGATACTGCCATGTAAAGTGTCTTTGAGTACTGTTTTAAAATGCTATACAAATAAAATGTATTATCAGTATTATTATTCTTATTATTATCATTATTATTATTATTTTTGCTTGGCATGGTAGCATGCCAGTGTCAGGGGAAAAGTCAGGGGATCTCCAATGTCTTTAACCCTTTAATCCTTCTCATCCTCACAATCATTCTTAACATTTTTTTATTTCTTAGGGACAACAGTGCCAAAAGTCCTTGTTTTCTATTTTATTAGACCCCACAGTTTTTTTTAAAAATACAGACCTCTGTGAAACGGTCATGAAGATGTCACTTCATGATAAAAGTACCAAATTCATTTATAGAAAACAAAAGACAGAAAAAAAAGTCAAATAAAAGCTGATTAAATCTGACTTGCTCATCTGTGTGGTCCTGCAACAGCTCAAATATTTTGGAGCATTAAATTATTTCATTAAAATTGAAAACTAATTTATCATCACTAAATGACAGCTCAGTTGTAGATCATGGTTGTAGATAGTAAAAACAAAACATTGTTATGAAATTATTTCAGCTCATTAATAAGCAAATATCATTAACTCTACAATATTATTAACATCAATGAATGATCAGAGATTGTTTTTATTTCAGTGGAAATTGTCACTTTCAGCATAGCTGCAGGTCAATTCAGCCATTTAGTAAAGCTTGTTCTTAGACAGTAAAAAATCATAAACTGACAAACAAAACGTTTGACCCTTATTAGACTTTTTTTTGTTGTTGTTGTTGTATCAAGTTCCATATTTCTGTCCAGTGAGACCTCTGAAATGATAATATGTTGAAAAAAATCTGCTTATTCCAAACACAGTCCACATGTCTGGAGTGTCTTGTTTGTTTCTAACTTTTTTTTTAGGAGGCGAACTGATAAACATCATAACATCTCGTGGATTTATTGACAATAATATATGATAATAATATTCTTATATAAAGATATAGTGGCTCAAAATGTGCTCTGTTAAATGACTGAGCAGAACAATAAAGGGTTATCATCATCTGGGAAACAGGAATTTGTGAAATGACTAATTAATCGAGTGGATGTTGGGGGACATTTCACTAAAAATCAAAAAAGTCATGATGGCACAAGAGGAAACAGACGTGAAGGTGAATGTCTGTGCAATTTAATGGTTGTTCAGATGTTTGAATCTGGACAGAAGTGGTGGGCTGATGAAGCCATGCCACTACTGTAAGTTAATTTAGACCCTCACCCATACAAGCCCTCCTCCTTTTCTGCCCCCTGCTCCAAAAATAATAATTTTCATACTCACACAAAATCCTGCCCTGCAAGCTCAGCCTAGCTGTAACTGAGGTATCCGCCAGCAAAAAATATCTTTGTCAATACATATCAACCATTGTAATATGAACTGCAGCGGGCTATTCTTTCGGGCTTAGCGAGCCTCATATTTTTTGGTGTTTGAAGGCAGGCAGGCAGGCAGAGTGGTGCTGATGTGTTGACGTATGGTGGGAGGCAGGAAGAGGCAGCTGCTGTTCATCTCCATGAGAGGAAGGCCACTCTGAGAGGATGAGTGGAGAGGGGCCTTTCAGAAGATCTCTGAGTCAGAGCGAGTGGGGAGGCATCAGGATATTATTAGGGAGGTGTGCCTGCTGCCCTGCTATTATGGCTGAAATAAATGGTTCTGCTGCTTTAGACCGGAGATACACCTGCCCTGTGTTGTTTCATCAGCTTTTACGTGTGAGATGTAAAAGTGATCTGACACAATTAAACCTATAATTCGTATCAGATTACAGGGTTAATGACACTTCTGACAGCTGGGAAAGAGACAGAGGCCATCAGGATGAAACCTGTTCACCACAGACATACATCAATGGAACTGCTGCACTCTTAGAAAGAATGGTGCTAACGAGAACCATACAGGGTCCCCATAGGAGAACCCTTTGTGTAGAAGCTTTTTTAAAGGTTTAATGTGGAACACTTTCAGAAACTTCTGCCTAGAACCCAGTATAAAAGGTTTTATCTTGAACCATCTGTGAAAGCTTACACCCAGAACTCCTGATGAAAGGTTCCCCACCCTTCCACCCTCTGAGAGTGCCAGTAAGTATCCATTTAGGGGGTTCTACCGAGAACCTTTTTGTATTCCAAGGGTTTAACTTAGAACACACTCAGGAGCTTCTATCAAGAACCATTTTATATTCTAGGGGTTTTATTTAGAACACTCTGGAGATTCTACCAAGAACCTTTTTACAATCAAGGGTTTTATCTACAACACATTCAGGGGTTCTACTGAGAACCTTTTTATATTCTAATGGGTTTTACCTAGAACACACAAAGGGAGCATTTCGAGAGCACTTTTATATTACAAGGTTTTACTAGAATACATTCAGAGATTCTATTGAGAACCTTCTAATATTCCAAGCACCACACCACACAGGGGGATCTATCAAGAACCTTTTTATATTCCAGTGGTTTTATCTAGAACACACTGTCAGAGTTCTACCAAGAAACTTTTTAAATTTCAAGGGTTTTATCTAGTACACACTGGGGGGGTTCTATCAAGAACTTTTTTTATATTCCAAGGGTTTTATCTAGTAACACATTATGGGGTTCTACCAAGAATCTTTTTATATTGCAAGGGTTTCATCTAGAACACATTCAGGGGATTCTACTGAGAACCTTCTTAAATTCCAAGGGCTTTATTCAGCACCCACACGGGGCCCTATTGAGAACCTTTTTATATTCCAAAGATTTTGTCTAGAACACAGTGCGAGAGTTCTACAAGAAACTTATATTTCAGGGCTTTTATCTAGTACCACTGAGGGGTTCTATCAAGAACAGTTTTATATTACAAGGGTTTTATCTAGAACACATGAAGGGGTTCTACCAAGAACCTTTTTATATTCCAAGGGTTTTATCTAGAACATACTTTCTACCAAGAACAAACAAAACTCTGTCTTCAAAAGGGGTTTTTAAGAAGCAAATGGTTCTTGGTAGAACTGATTTGGAACCCTTATTTCTAAGAGTGTAGCCACCGGAGTGAGAATTAAGACAGGGAGGAACGTGTACCTGAATCTTTGTTTGACACCGACTGCAGTTAATTCTGTTATCTCCTCGTCTTCAGGTACAGTTTAGTAACCTGAAACAGTTACAATACAGAACAGAGCCTCCAATAAAAGACACCCAACTGGAGGCCTGTTTTTTTTATTCTCCTGAATTCCTCAGCCGACGGAGGCTCTACAGACTCTGTATTATCTCAAGTGAAACAGCCACACTGCACTTAATCTCTAGTTTAAATGCACTTAAATAAATGATTGAATGTATAGCGCGGGAACCGAAATGTCACTGATGAGCTCCTTTTTGAAGCTTTGTGTAAAACATAAAGGCAGAAACGAAAATGTTAATGAATTGTCTGAGGAGTAGAAGATCAGAGGAGCCAAACGAATTTCATATCACACCTAAAGACCTGGCATTTAATTAAAGTGGCCTGAAAAATGGCTGCCTGGTTGGCTGACAACAGTTTCTCTTGAAGCAAATTAAAGAAATCAATTACTGCCGTGTGAAAGTGTAATGCCAGCACAGTGGAGCCCCACAGCGCCACAATGAGACACCAGGCCAAGGGGAGAGGAACGAGGAGGAGGGCGCCTCCACTGTGCCACATCTGACTGGCTCGGCTACAGAGTTTATCACGTCAACCTGTTACAGGCAACAGAGCCTGAAAGGGCCCACGCGCTGGAATGAAGCCGCAAATCAGCCTAGCTGCCTCCACAAGCCTGAGCCTCCTCCACTCTGCTCCCAGCTCTTACTCATTCTCTCACCTTCATTCTCCCTCTCGCTGTCTCTCACACACACATGCACGTGCACACATATGGTACACATGCCACAGTTTGAGATATCTCAAGGCAATAATGGACATTTACCACACACTGCATATTGCTCATGCTGGCTCATCAATGTTGTCCACTACTAATACGCTCTTAGAAATAAGGGTTCCAAGAGGGTTCTCCCTGCAGGGCTGAGGATCTACCCAGAACCATTTGCTTCTGAAGAATCCTTTTTGGAGTTTGTCAGGGGCTCTCTGTAAGAATAAGGACTCAATTAAGAACCAAAGAAAGAATTCTTCAAGGATTCTTCAGCACTTTTACCTTGGGTTTATCAAGGGTTCTGGATAAAAATCTTAGAATAGAGAAAAAGGTCCTCAGAAGAACCTCCCAAGTGTGTGTACTAGATAAAACCCTTGAAATATAAAAAGGTTCTAGGAGATTCCCTGCATCTGTACAAAGTAAAAAATGCTTGAAATATAAAAAGGCTCTCTGCAGAACACCCGAGTGTGTATGAGATAAAACCTCAGAAGTAGAGGTAGAACCTCTGAATGTGCACAGGATAAAACCCTCAAATTAAAAAGAGGTTCGCAGTAGAACCCCCGAGTGTGCACGAGACAAAACCGATGGAATATAAAAAGGTTCTCTGAGAACCCCTGAGTGTGTACGAGGTAAAAAACACTTGAAATATAAGAAGGTTCTCAGTAGAACCGTTGAATGTGTATGGGATAAAACCCTTGAAATATAAAATGGTTTCTTGGTAGAACCGCTGAATTTGTACGGAATAAAACCCTTGAAATATAAAGAGGTTCACAGTAGAAACCCCAAGTGTGCATGAGACAAAACCGATGGAATATAAAAAGGTTCTCGGTAGAACCCCTGAGTATGTACGAGATAAAACCCTTGGGACATAAAAAGGTTCTTGGTAGAAAACCCTTGGAATATAAGAAGGTTCTTGGTAGAATCCCAGAGTGTATACGATATAAAACCCTTGAAAAATAAAAAGGTTTCTTGAAAACCCCAGCGTGTGTAAGAAGTAAAAAACACTTGAAATATAAAAAGGTTCTCGGTAGAACACCTGAGTATGTATGAGATAAAACCCTTGGAATTTAAAAAGGTTCTTGGAGAATCCTGGCGTGTGTATGAGATAAAACCCTTGGAAATATAAAAGGTTCGCAGTAGAATCCCCCCCGGTGTGTACTATATAAAACCCTTGCACACTGATGGGGCAGCCATCAGGAGCGACTTCCTTCCCAAACTGCATTTTTACATTTTTTTTTTGTATTTAACCTTTATTTAGACGGGTAATCACATCGGGACATGGTGTGACATTTCCAAGCAGTTTTTAACAACTGTCACTCAAACAGCAGGAAAAGGTGCATTTGTTTGGGACTATTTTCAGCTGCGGATTAATATACGTTCGGTAAGTATATTGAGTATTTGGGGCAGTAGGACTGTGTTTGTGGGATTGAGTCAAAATAAACTACAGGGGTGTGTGTGTGTGTGTGTGTGTGTGTGTGTTCATGGTAATGAAGGAACACGTCACCCAGTGCAACAGTGTGACTCACTGATGTATTTTTAATAGTTTTTGGATAACAATGGAGCTCTGTGGCACAGAGGAAGAAATCTATCAGCTTTGATACACACTGATTGTTGGTTTTGGTCTTTTCATTGGATTTGTTGACAATGAGAAAAATATGAAGTATAGCTCGCCTTATCCTTTAAACATATTTCCTCTGCATTCAAGGTTTATTCATCCAAAAGCATTGTGTGTATCCTCAATGCCAAACAAACATACTTAATGCATTTTCTAACCTATAAAACATTTGTCAAGCATTTTTTGTGTTGAAACCAACACTGTTTACATCCGCTTGTGGTTTTCTTTTGTACTGCTACATTGCTTCCTGCTTAGGCACATTACCATCTCCAAAAGTCAATATGCATGTAGTCCTCTACACTCAGCAAAGAAGAGTATCACATCACTCATTGCATGCATGTGCAATCCTCAAGCACATGCTAATAGACCACAAGATATACGCATAATAAAGAAGTCTGCTCATGAAAACATTGCTCTACGGTGCCTAATGGGCAAAGACTCCACAAGGTATCTATTTCTTCATTTTACAGTCTCCACAGCTGGAGTTCCACCTGCTATTGAGCAGGTGGAATGGATCTCCTAACTTTAAAGTTCAAAAGAAATTAAAAATGCCTTTTTAGCCCTTTTAACATTTAACAACCCTTTTCATAACCCCAGTCATACTGTGCACCTATTTAACATATGCCCAAAAACATATGAAAATCAATTTCTTTGAATTTTTTATATCAAAATCATGTTTATTTTGTCCCTATAAAAGAAAATATGGCACATACTTATTTAACCAATATCATTATTCAACCAATAATATCATGACATCCACCTGTCAATCAATCTTCAGCTTTTAGCGATGCAGAGCTAAGATTATTGGTTAGCCTTTAAGCAACAGTATGGTACGTCAGTGTGTCTTCAGGTGTTCACCACCTTAAATCTCGTTCTGCTTCCCCAGAATAGCCTGGCAACTGGCCCACTGCTTAGAATTTGTTCAGTTTGGGGAAAGTGGGTCTGTGACAGCAGATTATGCACAAGGCATTTTACATTGGACTGAATCAGCAATTAACGTTAGCTGCATGGAGCATTCGATGGGCTGGGGTCTCATGATTAATGTTACCCCTCAAAAGCACAATTTATAAACTTGTAATGACTGTATTCACTAATTTGGGTGAAACTGCATCGTATTTTATGGAGGAAAATGCATTCTGGCTTTCCCTCCGATGTTCTCTTGCTGCTCAGCTTCAACTCTGCTAACTCAGCTGCCGTTAGCGAACAACACAGCCAGGCTCAGAGGCCTCCCAGTGAGCAGGGCCGTACCAGGACTGACAGACAGAGAATACAGTACCGAGGTCATTTATCAAGTTTCCCGATGCTTTCCTGAACATCCTGATAGGTTTATTTGTTGCTAAACTAGCTAACCACTAACTGCCATGAGCTCAGTTAGCCATGCAGCTAAGTTAGCCAACTCAGTGCCTAACCCAAACCCCAACCCTAACACTGATCGGTCTCAGCTGTGGTGTTCACTGCCAGTCTGGCCATAGGAAGTCTGGGAATGTGCAGCCAGCATAATGGATCACTGTAGCTGCAGGCTCATTCAGTGCTGTTGGCTACAGTGTCCCTCTCCAGCTGGTTGTACAAGAAACAAGTAATATTCGGGAAGGAAACAGCACTCGGCTTTCAGTTTCATGTCAACTTTAAGAAGCCCTAAAACAGTCTGATTAGACTGGGTTTTAATTAAGTTATAGGATCAAAATTGTGGCTCAGAAAACAGTTAATCAAGTTATTAATCAATTGTTTTTTTCCTTTACAATATTGGCATTTATGTAACCCATATCATCTTAGACACTGTCATACATAATGAACTTAGTATTAATAAAATAAGTTGCACTGTAGGTTAGCAGCAGTAAGATTCAAGACACCAGTGGACTGAAGAGAAAATGATTATATGCTCTGGCCTGCTGGAGGAAGAGCTACTGTATTATAGGAATATCTGCTGTCATATTCCTGCTGTTCCATTTTAATACAGTATGTTACGTACACTGTGTCATTCAGGCGGAACTGACTGCCACCCACTCTAAATGTTAATCTCATTGTTATCAAATCAACGTCAACACGCATAACAGGAGCAGCATGCACATATAGACTTTGTCCAAGGATACAGACAGACACTCAAGGTCAGTCTGAGTGTAAATTGAGGTTGATTAAAGTGCTGATATGGACATTACATAGTTAATGTTGCCCATGGCTGGCAACATTAACAGTGTACGTGAATAAAACAGATTACAACAACTTTTACTGTGCTGCATGGCCTGCGTGGCCTGTGCTGTCATCACGTGTTGACCATATGTGGGTGTGCACTGTCCTGGGCGCTAACACACCTCTTTCAGCATGGCTGTTTGACAGGTGTGAAGGAGTCCTCTCCTCGCAGCACTCAGGCCATTATTCTGTTGCACCAGGAGCTCCCACTCAGGTCTGTAGCTGCCACTGCAGACACGGAGGTCCCGTCCTCTGTATCATTTTCTGGGTCTTTAAAAAAGGGGGCCTATGTATATTTCTTAAAATGCTAAATTTAAGTGATGAATTGCTAAAACTACTGTGTGTGTTGTTACCATCACCTCGCCAGGTGAACACCTCCGCATGCTCTCATTTGCAAATAAGAATTACAGCTACAGTATTTTATTTCTTATTATAAAAGACAACAAGTGTTTATTCAGACATATTAGGCCCTGTATCTTTTCAGCAGTTTTATACGACTCCCTTGAATCTGTGAAACGTAGTCATTTTTTTTGCAAAGATATAAGTTTGTGTAAGTTTCTTATCTTTATCCATTTTTTTAAATCTTGCATTTGCATTTTTTTAAATCTTGCATTTGTGGTTGGGTTCAGGAGCCCTAGCAGTTAGATATCTTTGTTAAGCTACAGCTTCTCCCTTTGTTCTACTATATTTTACACAGTAATTTATCTCTGTCATGTCATGTGAAACTTTTAAATTATGGCTAATTGTTTGGATGAGCTTGACTAATGATGTTAGAGCACTTGTCAGATATTTTAGGGAAAAACCTGAAAAAACTGCAGTCGTGCTACTCTGTTGTTTGATGGTGAAAGTTATTTCAGTGCAATAAGAAACTGAACTGAAAAACACTGACTTCAAAATTGGCCATTTGTGACTTATCTGTTGGATTCTAATCCAGTTTTCTTGTACGTGTTAGCACTGACATTATGTCCTTCAGTAATTACTGTTGCTCTTAAAATGCATTATAATGCAAAGATTTGTATGATAGTATGGCATGTCCCCAACCATCCTCAGTTAGCTAGTCACCTGTCAACTGTGTCAGTCTGCTGTTTGATGCTGAGCAGGTAGCATACAGTGAGGTTTTTAAAGCTTTTAGCTGAAAGTGTGTGCCTGCTGTGGCCAAAAATGATGTTATGAGAGGGATAACAGTGAACCAAAACAGTTAAGATTTGGGTCAAACAGCTAAATGTGCTGAAACTCACTATAAAGCTTCTTAAAACTGAGCTGAGCTGCAGATTCAGCTGATGATTCTATAAGTTCTTCACTATGTGCAAAAATGTGAAATAAACATATATGTATTTCCAGAATTTGAGAAATATTGATACATGAGTACTGACATAATGATCTGCTGAGAAATGTTGTTAAACTGGCTGACATGATCTTTCCTCCAAACATGTCAGTTGCTGAAGGAAAATGTTTACATTATGACAATAATTCAGAGTAAATAAAATTGAAAGGAGTGAGGAGATGTATGCTTACAGCTGTATGCATAAGTCTTGCAAAATATTTGGGCACATATTGATAGCAACTGAAGAGTGTTTGTGTTTTTCGGGTTGCACAGGATTATGATCAATATTTCACATTCAGCCTTGTTCGAGCTCTTTTCATTGCAGAACTGATCAAACAACATACTGGGTTTCTCTCCAGTATGACGGTAATTAACTACGTTGTAGCATCAAAGAAAAAACATTTGTAGCAGTTATTTAGTGAGAACTATATATGTGAACACCTCCAGTGGTGTTTTCCTGTGGATTTAAGTTTTACGCTTGGACTTACTGGCATGTAACCTGATAATAAGCCATTCATGCATTAAAAGTTTGTTTGCTCACAATTCAAAACACATCGATCTCGGCACGCTGGCATGAACTTGATGGTCTACTTCCAGTCACAGCAGGGAAAGGAGCAGCTTGCCATTCAAACTCCTAAGCGAGCGGAATACAGATGAAGTAAAGGATTTATTTTCACCTATAAAGAGTGGTTGTGTTCATGTATTTTACATTTAGATCTCACTCCTCTTTCATCAGCAATTCTGATTTAGGAGTAAACATTTTATGTGGACTGTGGAGACACAAATATTCAAGTGTTTACGTGCTCGTGAGATGCGTTAGTTAGAGTTACTTTTTTTTAAACCTGATAGTCTTCACAAGCACACCCATAAGTGCTTGTTGCCATTAAGTGGACTAGGACCAGTGTGTAGGGTTTATTGGCATCTGGTGGTGAGTTTGCAGACTGGAAATACCTCGTCTCACTCTCACCTTCCAAGCAGGGCTGAAGCTAGGATTTTAGATATACTAAAGTCATGAGTTGTAGCCCTGCTAGGGGGGGTTTGAGGGCAAATATTGAAGACTACAGTATAAATCCACACATTAGGAACCAGTGTCAGTGCCAATACAGAGATTAATCCAACTCCAGATCATAAATATGGCCAAAATCACTCTTTTTCAGTTCCGTTTCCTATCTTATCATTTATCTATCTGTGCCTCATCTCCTGTACATTCCCTGTCTTGAAAGATTCTGATAGATGACGGTGCAGCATTAGAGAACAAAAGGAATCAGGAAATCTCCAAAATATTTAGCAGCACAATGACTGAGAAGAGGCTGACACAGCTTGTCAGCTCTGCTGGTGAGATGATACCAACCTTTGTTCACAACACACCATGATGCGACTAAGTATTTTTAGCAAATTGTCACTTTAATTCAGTGTTTTAAGAAATAGAATATAGGCCTAATAAAAATTTTAAAAGGCAGTTGGTAGCTACAGGCCTGCTTCCAAGCATCTAGGGCAATCTACAGTAGCCATGAATTGTGCAAAATCTCTAGAACATTCAATTTGTCCATTCTGGGCTACTGTAGAAACATGGCAGCCTCACTTAAAGAGGACCTGCAGCCTCTCAAGATATAAAGAGCTCATTCTAAGGTAACGAATTCTTATTTTCAGGGGAATATAGACTAATTAAAACAGAATTAAGAATCGTATATTTCCATTTTCATATTCTGACAAGAAATCTCCCTAAATCTTGCGCACTGGACCTTTAAAATAAATGCTGCATTTAGGGTGATAGAAGAAAAACAGTGCAAATCTTGTTAAAAATCATAATTTGTACAACTCTGGTGACATTTTGGTCTGTTGTATAAAGATTAGAATAAATCCTTACATCCAGGCATACAGCACTAAAACACCTACTTACATTTTCTCTGGCTGAAACTGAGCAGCTTTATGCTGCATGTTTGTTCAGAGCCACTTTTTGTGAAACTAAAAAGGCTGCAACAGCATTATGACAGAAAACAACAAAAACAACAGAGACAGTTTAGTGTTTGTGTATCTCTGTGCACCAGAATGTGTGACGGGTACATGTGAGGACAACACAACTTGAACAAAATTGAAAAAGTGTTGATTGTCTTGATTACCGCTGGTTTATTTTCAGTTCAAACAACCTTCATATATATGAACATATATGATTCATATGACGCATTCTGTATATACTCATGTATATACAAGGACTCTAGTTAAATTTTCCAGATAACCACAAAACAGGATAATAAAACAGCCCATATATACTATTATTGTCCTTATTCTTTGGACGAGGGGAGGTGATTCCACGGAGGGTAAATACATTCAATAAATTGTGAGTGTTGCTGGTTTATCATATATCTGATGCTGCCATTTTTAAATTCCTTAATTTGCTTTTTTAAGGATGCTCATCTTGCATTCCTACAGTCTTGCTGCCTGCATGAGCTTCAACCATAGATTGTATATTAAATAGGATCTATGACTCCAACTCGCTATTTGTCCTGCAGTACTCATTTTTGGACACAAAACTGTTACATATTGCTCCTTTAAGGCAGAGAACATCCTATAAAATAAATAAACAAGCAGTTAGTGAGATGGTGCGTGGAAGCTTGTCACTTTTGTTCATGAATCTGAAACATAAAATAACAAAAATTAGAAAAGCACTCGAGCTTGGACAATTCTTACTGATCCTACCTTTAAGTTCAAGAGTAGTTATACAGATTCATAAGTTTGTATGCACTTTTAATATCTCAGAGGATTTACTGATGCTCAAAGGATATAAAATCTTATTCAGATGGGCCAAAGAAATCATAAAAGTCTACAGTCTAGACCTGAAATCTAAATGAACAGAAACTGAAGGATACAATGCTGAATTTTCAGCCTGGGAAATGCCATGTTCTTATACTTCTTGCTACTGTACATGCTCTGGCTCAAGATGAAGTTGTTTTGGTTTTCCATCTGGGGAAGGTATACTGCAGTGGTTGTGTATGGGCAGCAGGGAGTGCTAAAGGCAAAAAAAACCCTCACTTCTCTTCTTCAAGAAAATGTGAGAATCCCTGTGGAAATTCTGTGCAGGACTGAGAGGGTCAGATAAAGTTTGCTTGCCCCTCAAGTTCAGGGTGTGTGTGTTTGATAAAGTTCTCATAGCAAAGATCTGAGACTAGCAGCAGTCTCAGCAGTCCAAAACACTCCTCCAAATCTTGCTGACAGTGGATGACGAACGGATAGAGTTAATACGAGCAAAGCTAATGAATATGAATGAGGTAAATGAAAGCTGATGAATGTTATCCCTTATCTCCATAAAGATTGGACAATTCCCTTGAACCTCTGCCAAGGACACACACAATAAAGAACAAATTTGAAGAGTTAGCTTGTCGAGCGATTTGATGGACGTTGATAGGGTTACATCACAACGCAGTGATATATAATATCTGGATGAGAACAGAGTATGATCTGAGCTGAAACACTGAGGAGGTAACAGTTCACTTTTTAATAGTTTGTACATCGTCATGGAAATTGCGAAAAAAAAAAAAATCAATGTAGATTTTTTTTAACAATATCCTGGGGCTAATATACACATTAGAGTTATTAAAATGAATATGTCTATTAGGGTCTTTTCTTCCCGAGAGACCACTGCCAGCTGACGAAGAGATATATACTCTCATTTTCCTCTTCATTTTCCTGGTGTCAGATCAATCATGCACCATCCCAACTCAAGGTGAAACCCATCAAAGTGTCATTCCGGCATTGTCAATGATTCACAGGAAACTCTGACACACAGACGGGCAGGCAGACAAACAGAAAGACAGCATCAACAAGCGAGTTAGGGGGAAACAAACAGCCATGATGCCCGGAGAGATTAATCTGCTTTACTGCCAGTCCTCAAGAGCAAAACAGGGGGGAAATTCACTGTGAACACAACTCCCAGCCGTAAAATTGGCTCATAAACATCATCGGGCCGCATGCAGAAAGTGCTGAGATAAAGTCTGTCCAATCTGTGAGATAAGATAAGTTGGTGAAACTTTGCTCTGAAGGTGTTAGCTTCAGAAAGCTCAAGTGAGATGCCAAGAGGTGGATGTTCTTGTAAACGAGTGTTTTAGCTAAAGCATAGAGTCAAGGAAGGATCTGTGTCAAGGAAGTGTTCGCCATGCTGTGGACTGCGAGTGTCTGCCTCCTCCTCTGGGCCTCGTCAATCCTCGGGGCTCCGGCAAACAAACACAGACAGAAGGTGCTGCTGATCTCCTTCGATGGCTTCCGATGGGATTACGACCGCGATGTGGACACACCAAACCTCGACAAAATGGCCAAGGATGGAGTCAAAGCTCTGTATGTCACACCTCCTTACCTCACTGTCACCAGCCCTTCACACTTCACCCTCTTGACAGGTAAAGTGTTTCATTTTCTACAACAGTGCTTCCAGTTGGCAGGGGATCTGCATATCATGGCGGAATAGGAAACCGCTCAGAGTTTACTTTGGAAGGATTGAAAAAAGCCCCGGGAAAAAGGAATTAGTTGTAATTGAATGTCCCAGGGTCCAACAGCTTTTATAGCTGAGTAAGATAATTATGCTTGGATGACTGAGGGAAGAATTCTGTGCTCCCTTTCTTATTTTGACTCTCAAATCATCAGTGCCAGCTAAAAGAAATTTAACTTCCTTGAAATTAAATTCCTCTAATCTCCGAAGTTGGTCATAAGACCTTGTCCAAAAGCGTCATGCCACTCAGCCCGTTAAGTTGATAGAATTTTTAATGTGAATGTGTCACGCTATGAATAATGAGTGCCAGCAGACTGACAGTGATTCTCTTCTGTAGGCCGCTACATCGAGAATCACGGGGTAATCCACAACATGTGGTTCAACACCGCCACCACCGAGAAGGCGCCTTACTATCAGACTCAGTTTGTGAATGACTGGTGGGACAATGGCACTCTGCCTATCTGGATCACGGCGCAGAGACAGGTCTGTACAGCACAATTTCCATCTTATCACTGTGAGAGACTGTTTTGCTGTTTACAGCACTAGAAACCATTTCTCTTGACAAAACACCTCTGAAAGCCTGCTGAATAATTTCAGGTAGATCACCGCAGTTATATTGCAAATCATTTTGTTGGTATAGATGTTAACTGCATGCAAATGACAGCTGCTGTAAGGCTGCCTAAATGGTTCAGGAGTAGCTGCAAGAAAATTAATGAAAACTCAGCAACTACTGATTCAGTGTCCTTGAATGTTGACCCACAGTATCAACAGAACCCTTGGCATGCTTGTAAACACGTCAAGTACATGTGTCATATTGTGCGTTAATGTTAATGTATCTCTTTTTCCAGGGTCTAAAAGCTGGCTCTCTTCACTTTCCTGGCACAGCTTCCAGTTACCAGGGACAGGTTGCTATGGTGCGGGAAGTGGAGCCACTGCTTTACAACTATAAGAACGAGACCGCTTGGCGAGAGAACTCAGATAAGGTGATGGGCTGGTTCAGAGATCAGGATCTGGACTTCGTGTCCCTATACTTTGGTGAACCAGACAGCACAGGCCACAGATACGGACCCGACTCCCCGCAGCGTCGGGAGATGGTCGAGCAAGTGGACCGAACTGTGGGCTACATTCGACACTCGGCCGAACGACACGGGCTGACCGACCGCCTGAATATCATCATCACAGCGGACCACGGCATGACCACGGTGTTACGCAGTGGCCTGGTGGAAGAGATCACCCTGTCCAAGATCCCCGGCTTCTCGTTCAGCGACCTGTCCTTCCACCTGGTGGATTACGGCCCTTCTGGGATGCTGCTGCCAAAGCCGGGAAGGCTGGAGAAGGTTTACAACGCCCTGAAGGGAGCTCATCCACACCTCCATGTGTACAAGAAGGAGGACATGCCAGAGCGTTTACACTTCTCCAGAAATGATCGTATCCTCCCCATCATTTTATGGGCCGATACTGGCTACCTAATCAACGGGGTGCGTTGATAGATAAAGTCAAATTGTCTTTATATCTTTATTGCACGAGATCTGGTTGGCCTGTAAACCAGGAATCTTTGCAGAAATACAACTGTTCGATGTTATACAACCACTAAGAGGCTGCAGCAGTGTTCAGACATGTCAGATGGTATGTTTGCTCCGACATCACTTACTCGGGTTTGGCCAGAAATGAAACATGCTGGAAAGTTTAAAACCATAAAGAGATGTGCAGCAGCAGTTTTCTGCCCACTGCAAGTCCTATTGATTTACCCTTTAAAGTAAACAGTTACCTCAGGTTGCCCTTTGTGCCCCATCAACGTGCCAAGTTGCCAAGTGCAGCTTTAAACCAGCAGCAAAATGTGAAAACATGTCTTTAACAAAAGCTACTACAGCATTTATTTGTACATTTCATGCCTTAATGGCACTGGTTACTTATTAACAGTAGTCAGAAATACGTGTTATTATGACCCAATTAAGCGTTTATAAGAAAATCAAATGACAAGAGCTGATATACTGATACAGATAAATAGCCAGGTTAACAACCTTTTGCGTGCCATCCAGGTAATTCTAGAAATATCCTTCAGTCTTTGCTGCAATTACCAGTTGCATTGCACTCATAAGAAATGAGAATGAAACTTTTTTCAACCAGAAACAAGGACTTAAATTCTAATCTTAGTACATTACAATTTTAATCAAGTGCATTTGTACGTCCTCGGGATAATCCAGGCCTGGCTGATGACATGCAGTGCTCTCAAATGCTTCATGAAGCTATTCATGCCTTCGAAATTCAAAATAAGCGTTTTCATTTGGCTCAGTCACTCCACTGTGCAGTAACTTTCTGCTGAATGTGTCAGTCAGTACTAAGAACCATCGAATCATAACTTAATTTAAAGGAAAAATCTGTCATATATTTACTGTAATAAACCATAAAATGACCATGATATGTTATCAGTGATCAAGGAAACATGTTAAGTTGAAATCATTGATTGTATTGTAGAAGGCATAGATGTTTTTAACAGTTAAATTGAGCAATATGTTAAAGGAGTCTTACAGGAAGTGAGACAGGCAGCCACTTAACTTAAAGTCCAGAGTGTGTATTTTCAGAGCAGTGGGCTTTTGTTTTCAGGATAACAGGCTTAACTTTACATTGACAAACAACTGACACTTATGAACAGCTGATCAGCTTGGAGGTAGGACTCCAAATTACAATATTGCACCCGTCTTGCACTCCTGCAGTGTTCCCAAAGCCTGCCTGAGCTTCCTCGAGTCTTGGGAGGAGAGGGCGAGGGGAAACGTGCATATAATGTACATATTGCTCTTTTAAAGACTAAAACAATCAAATCACAAACTGTTCTCAAATGCTGGATATGAGGAAAATAATCAGTCCTGTGAGACCACTGATGAAACGGGTTATCTAGAGTCGATAGTCTACTTCTACTTCTATAGCCTTTTATGGCCACTTTGACTTTAACTCCCTTTAGTTTCATCTCATCAAGGATAAGCTTGCTGAGGATGTTACATAAGTGCTAAAAGATAACCAGGGATTCTACAAACCAACATTTCTATCACACTTTCTTGGTAACAAACATATACTACAACAAATGTATTTATGTCTTATAAGTCTTACAATTTTAGGGATGGAGTTAAATTCTCATTTAGCCACTTTCATGGGTTGATAGTAGTCCCAAAGAGAAAACAGGCTTTCATTCTACAGCATGGAATCAACTCTTCCACTTAGCCAATACCTCCCTCTGCTGACTGAGTAAGAGTAGGCCAAGATGTGTGAATTCTGTTCCTGATACTAAAATCACTGGCTTATGTAAGATACAGTCACACTTTATTTTACAGCACACTAATAAGACGCTGTGCTTTATATTAAATTAGACAGAAACTAGAAACAATATGTTCTTTATTAGACAGTGTTAGACCTTTATTAGACTCTTATTAGAATTTGTTAGAGGGTAATTAGGGACAAAGTTTATTGTTTCCCGCTGTTGGATGCTTATTACACTTTATTAAATAGTAATTAGGGACAGGACTGTACTGTAAACAAAAGTGTATTATTTCCCACTGTTAGACCCTTATTAGACTTTATAAGAGGGTGATTTGGGACAAATTACAACAAAACTTGACTGTAAATTTAACTGAAATGTCTCCAGTTACCCTCTAATAAAGTCTAATAAGGGTCTAATAACAGGTCTAATACTGTCTAATAAAAACAATATAATTTCTTGTTTTTGTTAATTTGATTAAAAGACCATGTTATGTCTAGCTTTTGCCTAATTGGACAGAAAAAGTACAGCTTGTAATGTTTTATTAGAGTACTGTAAAATAAAAGTTACAATCTAATTGAATCTAACAAATTGGGTCACACAAATCATGTTCTCCATCTTTGCATGTCCTTGCAGTATTTCCCCGTCCAGTTCAACAAGGGCGAGCATGGCTTTGACAACGAAGACATGGACATGAAGGCCTTCTTCAGGGCGGTGGGTCCAGCGTTCCACAAGAACCTGGAGGTGGGGCCCTTCGAGTCGGTCAACGTCTACCCCTTGATGTGTCACATCCTGGGCATCGAGCCGGAGGTCAACGACGGCCACCTGAACGCCACCAAACACATGCTGGTTACAAGCGCAGCGACTCGGGGTGAGTTTGTATCAGACTAATGAGTCTCTCCCTGTGGCCCCGAAAGTGTGTCGCTCCAACACCTGCTCCTGCGTTACTAGGCCATTCATCCATCATTTCCGACTTCACATATGTCCAAATCAGACATTGAGCTACTGTAGGTTAAAACTAGTAAGTACATCTGGCATTGCTTAAGGTAAGTTTGGAAAGATTTTTGGAAAGGAGGTCTCGAGATCTGCAGCCAAGTGTCTGACATTAAAGCCTCTGGAAATTTGGCTTGAAATAGTAAAAATGCACATAAGATATCAAAGTTTAGTAACTTATTAAAGGAGAAATCTGTAATATATTTACTGTAATAAATCATGTCATCACAGACTGAGGAAACATGCCAAGTTGAATTACTGGCTTCTCTGACAACAACGCTGCAGAGTTGTCCTTTGAAATTTGACGTTAATTGGAG
Organism: Lutjanus argentimaculatus; assembly: GCA_034769285.1. Taxonomy (NCBI): domain Eukaryota; kingdom Metazoa; phylum Chordata; class Actinopteri; order Lutjaniformes; family Lutjanidae; genus Lutjanus; species Lutjanus argentimaculatus. Next base: position 3,895,735 of record JAWZSL010000030.1, on the reverse strand, counting down.
TTCAAATTAATGCCGAATGTTTGCCAAACGAGTAAGCACCTGTTTATGAGTCAAAAGAAATCATTAATAATCTTTCAGAGGGAGTAGATGTTTATAACGGTTAAATTGAGCAAAATGTTAATGGAGTCTGGCAGGCGGTAAGACAGGCAGTCACTGAACTCAGACTCCAGAGTGTGTATTTTTAGAGCAGTGGGCTTTCGTTTTCAGGATACTGGGCTTAACTTTACTTTGACAGACAAATGACAGTTGTAAACAGCCAATCAACTTACAGAGGAGGATTCGTTATAGTTTGTTATTATCAAATTATGATGTTGAACCTGTGTTGCGCTCCTGCAGTGTTCTTGCCGCCTGCCTGAGCTTCCTCAAGTCTGGGGAGGAGGAACCAGGGGGAAACAACTTTTTAAATTATTTACAACAATGATGATTTGTTTGCAGAATTAAGTGCACCATTTTTAAAATAAGTGTCATAGAATAACCAAACCCATTCCAATCCCAGGAAGGTGTACCAAAATCTAAATGACAATATTTAGAACTTGGATAAAAATTAATTTCTAATACTTTTTATATGTCATTTCTAAATATTTTCTTACTTTCCTACCTTGCCTGCCAATCAAACGGCCAAGAGATATAATGTTTTATTTTTTTGAAAAGATCATTTATTTCCTAAAACAGTCATTTTTAATGAACAGCTCAAACATGAGGCAATAGTTCATTTGTTAGGGACTATTTTCAGCTGTGGATTAATACACATATTTGTGGCAGCAAGACTGTGCATGTGGGATTGAGTCAAAATAAACTAAATTGTGTGTGTGTGTGGTGTGTGTGTGTGTGTGTGGCGCGCACGTGTCTGTGGCACAAATACATCAAAAAGTATCTTATTACAAATTACAAATACTTGCTCATCAAATGTATTTAAATCAAATACAAAATACTGGTGTGGAGAATGCATTAAATTAAAATTAAAAAGTAAATTGTTATTAACTACGTTTATAAGATGAGCTCTACTGATTTGAAGTGGACAATCAGGGTATCTTTAAGAAGGGAGGCTGCAGATTCAGGGAAGTGTTCTGGGGTGTTGTTATCACGCCATCATGTGGTTAGCTGATGCAACATGGTGCCTGAGTAGAAGCAGTACTTTGGTTGCTGTAGGTTTAACAGTTTTTGAAGATCCAGACACTTTTCTCAGAAAAAAAAACAGCAGAAGATAAAAATAAAGAAAATAAAATTAAAAGTGAAAGCAAATGTGGCAAAATAACAAAATTTTAGTAGTAAGAAATATCGGCTCAAAAAAACATGAAATAGTTTAAATGTGAATCTGTGTTTTCTGTTTCGTTTCAGGTGTGAGTTATCAGCAAAATCTCGTCATTGGACTGGCTGCAGTGGCTGGATTTCTTGTTGTAGTTTTTGCAGTGTTGACATCCTACAAAGTACTCAAGAGGAAACCCAAGAATAAAAGGTAATGACTGAGTAATTAAAAACTACTTCTATTTGTCCTTGTTGTTGTTTGTGTGCTGTATGGGGCTGGGTAATAACGGTTAAAAACTATTTGAAGAATACTTTAAATATTAATATCACAGTCACAGTGTGGAAATTGTATTCAAAATCACAATATTCCACCTGATTTCACTGTAATCATCACATCAGACAAAATTCTTCTCAACAAAAAGTGGCAACACTTAATTTGAAGGGGTGTGCATAAGACTGTCAATACACATGAAGGAGTCTTTAAGCTGTCATTAAGTGTCATTCTGTCAATTATGTCATTTTTATAATGTACGGTTGACACTGCTTTATGTCAAAAATGTCCTTGGTATGACATTAGCCCAGACGACCTGTCAATGCCGTTGTCATGACAGCTTGACAAATAAAACTTAAAGAAACTATCTAGCTCTATGTTTTAACATTATATTAAACTGTGACCATCATAAGTGAGACATGAAAATTTTCCTTGACCTCAGGTAAAGTGGTTTATTTTGTCATAAAGATGTCATTAAGTTTTATCACACCCTCAAATGCTTTTATAACAGTGTCATGAACAATTTCCTGGCTGGACTTCAAATAAAGTGCTATCATTTACATACAGTTGTACCTGATGGACAGATAACGTTTAGCTAGTTTCAGTCCACAGTCATCTGAGGTCACTGGCATTATGTTTTTATATCATTGGTTGTACTGTATTTTTATTTTCTTTTAAATATTTTTCTTCCTCCCTGCCTTTTAATTAAGATCTTTTGTATTTTTCATCTTCTATTACGTGTATTTACTATACGGATGGATCTTTTTATCTGTATGAAACAGACTGCGTATGAAATGTGCAGCATAAAACAAACTTGCCTGCTTGTTGTTGCAACAGACTGCAACCAGAATACATTAAAACTTCTTTTTAAAAGTCTTAATCATAGCTGGCAAACATGCACACAACAAACACACATGCAAACGGTGGCCAGTTTGACAGGTTGGCTCCTGGCACCCTGGGGCTGAGTCGGCTAATTAGACAGCTACCTACACCGCTAACGGAGCCAACAAGGTAACACCAGATACAGATAATAACAGACGGTGGTTAGGCTCCTTTAACAAAAAGTAAACTAGCTAACTGTTATTTGGTAATGATCACGTAACTCTGTGAGACAAATCAGCTTGGTACTGTACTTTGTTGCTACAGTGGCCTTATTACATTTAATGACCTCTCTATGGCAAGGCCAAATGGTAGTACTTCATTCAGTTATTTATGACTCCACTATAAAAGCATTTGAGAGTGTAATAAAACTTAATGACATATTTACAAGTCCAAAATATACCACTTCAAGGAAAATATTCATGACACACTTACAGTGTTCTCATGACAGCCAGTGTCAAAGGTGTCATGACATGGCTGTGACACTGTAATGACAGGTCTTGTGCACACCCCTTCAAAATAAAGTGTTACTCAAAAACTTAACTATTGACTGTTATTTAATAATTATGAAATAACAATCAATAATTATTCATTTTCAACTTGTAAAATCATCACCGAATTTTGTAAAACAAAATATGCTTCTACCATTTTGATACAATTCTGCTGAAAGTTGATCAACAATAACGTTTTAATATTTCAGTCCTATCTGCATGTTTTTTCTTTTTCTTCTTTTTCAGATCGGCAAGTCCAGAATATCTTCCAGACAAAGAAAACTCAAAACAAACTTCATTTTGATCATCATGCAGCAAAAAAAACAAAAAAAAAACGCACTACAGTCAAGGCTGGGAAACAGCTGCTTGTGGACAGTCATTTAATTCCATGTGAGGAAACGATCTGTGAAACGCTCAAAGAACCAAAGAGCAGAACTGGGGGAACAGAATGAAAGTAATAAAATAATTGATCACAGCTCAGTTTTTGTTTGTTGTCCAGTGTGTGAGTGAAAAAAAGGTTATGTGCTGTTTCACAACATGCAATGATTAAAGGTTTTAATGAAAAGGTTTAATTTAAATATCATGTAGCTATTTACCTTGTCTTAAAATTGTGCACAACCGTTACTTGCCTTGAATAAGAGCATCAAAGCCCGTGAACATAAAGCAACTAATCTGTTAATTACCAAGGCGTAAATTAATTAAAATTCTTAAAATGTCTTTTTAGATATGATTTTAGACGAAAAGAGTGATCAATATTTTACGTTCTCTACTTTCACTTACAACAAGTGAACATGATTCGATCAGAGGACGGTGGCTGCCAAGGGACATATTTAAGGAACCGCATTCTCAGTTGCCCGCCTCTCTTCGCATAATAGCGTCAAGTTACGCGCGACAGAACCACACTTCCGGTTATGACTTTCAAAATGGGACTACGTGTGACGACTTCGCATAATTAAGGCAAATATTAGCATCGCAGAGTTTCTAACGCACGTTTGATGGAAACTTTGATTCTAGATTAATTGATTGTATCCTTTTTTTTTTTTATTAAGAAAATAATGCATAAGATTATAAACAGGCCAGTGTTTTGTAGCAATGACCAATGGTGAAAAACTCACTTTTTAATCAACTTACTAGCCATTATGAATATTTACATGTTAAATTTTGAAGGAAGTTTTTATTTAATCTGATTGCTTAAATCAATTCACTAAATTTGCATGAAAAAACTCACATTTATATAAGTTTTAAATTAACTTATTGGCTAGCTTACTCACTTTTTTTTAAGTTAAAAGCCTGCATGTGTGTGTCTCATGCTTGGCTGAGGTGCGCACACACACATCTCCACAATCACAAAACACCTTTCATTTATTGTTAAACAGCACGAGAGCGTGTGTGTCTAAAATTATCCTCATTAATAATTAATAAGGATTTATTGTTATAATCATAAAGCCTAATAAATATCAACAGACGCACTGGACGGGATCACAGCTATCAGATCGTCTTTAACAGATGAGTCAACGTGACAGCTGGAGCAGCTGGAGTGTTTGCGTCTGCGTGTTTATCCAGAAAAACAAGGATTAAACAATTATGATCTCTAACATACAAAATGAACAAGACGTTATATCTGACCACGTGACCGGCGAAGGTGTGTGTACTTCTGTCAGAGCCTGATGCTGGCTGCGTAATTTTGCGCATGGGTTATCAATTTCAGAAACATTTTGATTCTGTTTCCTCCATCCACAGTAGTGTTAGTGGGACGGAGGAGCGAGGATGGGAGGAGGAGATGAGGATAAGGAGAAGAGGAGAAGAAGGAGGTGCGGCCGTATGAAGTGCACTGAGCTTCGTCTTGATCCGGCTCCACTCCTCACTCCTCTCCCTCACTCCTCAGCCAGTGGAGCTGCATAATAATAATGTTAATAATCAATTATAAAATACATAATTTTAAGGTGTTTCAGTGTAAAACATAACCAGTTTCACATGACATTTGCGGTTCATATATTGTATTACTTATTGCAGGTGTTAAAATAAAATAAACGATTTACACATGTAGCTGCTTTGGAGACGTCCTGTGGTCTCCATGTATTGCTTTAATGATCTTTTCTCTTTGTTCACTCCTGGAAAAACCACCGTCATGCTGTCGCAGCTTGCGCTCTTGGTGCAACTGGGTCTTAAAGGTGATGAGAGCTCACTCTCTGGTTTACTGCATGTTCGGCCTGCACTCGCCGGTGGAATAATAGAGGTGCAGCTGGTAAACGTATCCCGCTGTGCGCTGCTGGCGTAAGGGGCGGGGCAGGGCAGGGCAGGATACCCCCGCGCCCCTGGCAAAGACGGCAAGGATGGATTTGGTTCCACCTTGAATAAATTAAATCCATCGCGCCTCACGCTTTAAACTTGCGCATTAGATCAGCGTAAGATGGGGTCAACAGAGTGATGACATCTGTAACATCTGCACATTAAAGTATAGACCCTTTTACAGTTTGTAAACAATGAGAAAGCTGCGCGCGCATCTTGGCAACAGAAGTACGGCGGACCACGAGCAGTTTTAATCGCGTTGTCAGTCTAATCAACACGTTTAATAGTTTGCAGCCATAGACGCCACCAGTTGGTCTGAAACGGTTAAAATCTTTCGGAAGTTTGAACAACTTATATCGACCACTGGAACATCAATTCTGAATATCACATACTCAATAAACAAATGTTTTGCAGCTTGATAACTCGTCTGAGTGACCGGAGGAGACCGCTACTTCTGTTGCCGAAATGCGCGCGCAGCTCTTCGATGACGTCAGCTTACTCCTCTCTGACAGTAAACTGAATATCTTTGCGCTGTGGGGACATTTGAGGACGTCATCCTGAGCTGTGGGAAACATTTTTCACCATTTCTGACATTTTAAAACAAACAACTGTTAATTGATTAATCGAGAAAATAATCAAGTGATTAACTGACTATGAAAATAATCATAGTTGCAACTCTTTTAAGATAAGATAAGATGGACTTTATTGATCCACACCAGGAAATTCACTTGTCACAGTAGCTCAAATAGTACAGATAGGAAAATAACAATAAATACTTATAAAAATTAAGATAAAAATAGAAAATATACATATATATTAACCACTGACACAATTGTTAGGAAAATAGACAGACTATTACGCACATTTTTGTTATCAGTTTATTTTATTTTATTTTTTTTTTGCACTTGGTATGTAGGCAATAAATTTTCACACCTGGAGAATGTAAGAATCTCTTTAGGACTGCAATAATGATAAACTAATTTTCAGTCCCTTCTACTTGAGTACAGACTTTAACTGCTTTTCCACCACTGGTAAAAACGCAAAGGCTGGAAAAAAAACAACTAGCCTATAACATATGAGTCAATGAAGAACTTTATTTTGAAGGCAAGGCGACAAGCATCCGGTCCTGCGCGAGCGTAATCGCGATTGGCTGGACGCGCCTCTCGTCTTTTTGATAAAGGATTCTTATTCGGGGCGAAGGCAGACATGGAGGAGCTGAGCGCCGTGGGAGAGCAGGTTTTTGATGCGGAATGCATCTTAAACAAACGACTCAGAAAGGTCCGAGCAGAGAAACATTGTAACTGTTGTCCGACTGGTTTGTGGCGGCCGTTCTCAAACGTTCCTCGTGTTGTGGTTCTCTTGCAGGGAAAGTTGGAGTTTCTGGTGAAGTGGAGGGGATGGTCATCCAAGTAAGTACAAGTGGAGCTCCTGCTGCTGCTCAGCCCCAAACAATGAAAACAACAACAACGTGTCGCTTGTTGCTTTTAGTCACACCAGGCTTTTTTTTTCCCGTCAGATTTCCGGGTCTAAATTGTAATAAATGACTCGATATCATCGCATTTTGTTCGTAGCTTCAGTTTGTTCAAACACAGCTCACCGATTCTGCCTTTTCACTTTGCTTTCTTTTGTTCAGAACATCTCAAATTTGGGAAGTTAGCGGAAAGCCAAAGGATTTTAGGAATTGATCCGTTTTTATGCTTTTATTCAGAAAATCGTGTTTAATTCATTTTATTCCTGAGTTTTGATAAGTTTTTTGTGTGCAACTCGAGACGAAATTGCTAGGACTATTTAATATTTGTTTTACAGCTACCTTAGATGATGCTGAGTTGGTTACACAGCCCCAATTTTAAAGTAGTTCTTCTGTTTTTTTAATGTGCATTTATGTTGCTGCTTGTAAGGCTCCGCTGTGCCTGCATTTCTTGTCACTTGCCCTTTTCTGTTCACTCCACATTGTTGCTGTAATCCACCATCAATGCACACTGTTGCCTGCCAGCTCCATGGCTTTCTGTTAGAACCACATCCTTTGTGTGTGTGTGTGTGTGTGTGTGTGTGTGTGTGTGTGTGTGTGTGTACGTGTGTGTGTGGGGAGAGGGTGGGGGATGATTATTTCACTGGTGACTGCTGATCAGAATAGGCTATTCAACAACAAGTGATGAGGAGAGAAAGGTCATTACTCATGCATGTAGTTCAGATCGCTCCAGGAATAAAAAAAAGAAGAACGTGTCAGTTTTCGGTTTGTTTCTGCCACTACACAAGTTTTTACCCTCACAAATTTGTACAAATAATCCACTTATATTAGACACTTGTGATGCTGCTCATCTTGGGCGCCTAGATACTTAAAAGTGGGGTCATTTGTGTAATTTCTTGCAATATAGAGCCTTCGATCATGACCAATAAAGCTGCTCTTTCGCTATAAAGCTCAGTTTATATTGAACTATTCGTTCTTCATCGTGTTCTGTACTTTCAGCGGTGAGTGGCAGATAAACACACACAAAGGGCAACCATTTACTGCACACTGCTGTTTGAAACAGGGTACAATTAGCCGACAATTAGCCTGATCAGCCATACATACACATATTATTATACCATTAATCACACCAATAACTAACAGCAGTCAACGTCAGACAACTGTATAATATTTTGGCAGTGACCCTGTGTTTCTGTAGTCGTGACAAAATGTTCAAAAAATAAATATACTTGGAGTTTTAATGACGCTAAAGCTTTCTGTGCTCTCTAGGGGAAATGTTACACCAAACTCCCTTTTAAAAAGTATGAAATATTAACAATTTCTTATGTGTTCATAAAAACACACACTAGAAACAGAAGATAACAGGGGTCATTTGTCGACAGTCTTCTTGTCAATTCAGCATCTTTTTAATCCACAAAGGTAAACTGTATTTCTGTATAAACTTCACATTTTGGGTGTTGTCGCCTCAACTTGCTACCAGTCCCCCCGTTGGTCAGCTGCCTTATTTTAGTCAGAGATGACCATGATCATGTTCGAAAACTGCAATTTCTCACTAAAATACCTGTTGTTTGGTGAATCGGACTCAACTCATAACACTGTTAATTCAGCATCTACTGTGCACGCACACAGTTGATTGATAGCATACATTTTTATGACTTATTTTTTAATTTCAAAAATAGCCAAGTCAAAAAGTGGGCATGCAAAAGCGCACATTGCTCCCTGAAGTCCCCTGCGGGTGCAGATGCTCTGTTTGTTTCATTGCTCATGCTGCTCATCATGCACTCACCCCTAGGAAGAGAGCTAACAGATGCTTTGATTTTGAAATTGGGGGGGGGGAGTACAGTACAGCTAAAACAAAGCAAAACAATACACTTGACTAGTTCAGCAATTAAACGGCACTGGTTCACACAACAATGTACAGGTGCAACTGGAAAACGGCGTTATTTTTGCTATCTGAAAGACATCCCATGCTGTGCTGTCTCAAGCAGAACAACGCTGTTATTCTCATGACTTCCCATAAATGGTAGAGCTCTTCCATGACCTAAAAATGCTCTTCCTTCCTGGTGCGTTTGGTGCAGTTGGGTTTTTACCACAGCTGTGCTCGCTGTGGAAAGAACAGTAACTCAAAACCGAATCTGATTTGGTTGCGGTGGGAGGCAAATTGTAAATTACCTTGTGCACTGAGAAGGCAAAACTTTCCCAAAAATTTCCCATATATTTCTGTATAACTGCCGCAGAAAATGCATGTGATTCTCAACTTCACACTTGTCCCTGCTGCATCCCATTTTTATCCTCAGCAAATTGATTGCGAATAGAGATGAAACTGAAATCTCTTATCATGATTACAGTAACCACAATTATCATACTTATCAGTATTGTTATGATATTGTTAAAATATGTTGAAATTGTTTAAAAAGAACGGAAGTAATTTCACCAAATTGTATACTGAAAACCTCTTTTTAAAGCACGTCGATTAAACACTGTTTTAATGACAAGTAAATTTTGAACAGGTAACAATAACTGTCGGGAATTTTATTGTGGTCTATCATGAAACCGGTAATCGAAATTCAAAACCTGCCCACTTTCTCACCCTTGCACAGTTAGTTGCTGCAGAACATGGGCGTGATCGGAAATGCAGCCAGTTTCATTCAACGATTCAAATCGTTCAAGTCACTGACTCTGCATGTAAAGCTTCCACATTAAGACTAATATGTATATTTCATTGTTTGTTGTTGAATTAGACCGTACAGATCTGTGGACACAAGCAGTCGATAATAAACTGACATGCAGTGAGAAAAAGGGATTTTTTTTCCTGCGAAAAATGAGAATTATTAGGGGTGTCACAATTTCAATGTTAAATCGATCAAAATGAGCTTTCAGTTTCAATGATCAGGCAGAAATGGCAGAATTGGTGATTTTCCCCAGTACTTTTTTCCCTCCTCTATGTACACAGAAAAAAGCAGCACTTCCAAGATGACACTAAGGCTGTCAAAGTATTGATCTTCAATATTTTTTCAATACTACACGTTTAATAACAATACAGTACTAACATTTGATAGTATCGAAAGTGCTGAAGCTATAAAAATGAAATGTCATGCAACGAAACCAGACAGTGTTAAGTGGCCTCTTCTGTACCAGATTTTTTAAAAAAAAGAAAATGATCCTGTTTTGTCTGTGTAGGACTTTTTCTTTAAGTCATGGTATCGAAAGAGGTATAGAGTATTAATTTTTATTCTAGTATTGTATGGAAGTTTAAAATTCTGGTATCGTGACAACCCTCGGCGATAACTTACTGGCCGTTATTGTTGTCGAATCAAGACTAGTCTAACAATGATTTGGAGAATCATAGGAATGGTAGGAAACCATACAGTCCAATACAGCAGAAACCAATGGATTCGATATCTGCAAGTACTCAAGTATAATTCGTTACCCAAAATGGGATCCTGCGACTTCCCAGCAGCACTCCATACACCATTTTTGTTTTACCTGAGGCAGGCCATACAACAATACATACAGCTGTTAAAACACAATATTAGTGTTATTTTTAACATGCCAGTATTGGATTAGTCCTTGGAATTGGGCTCTGTATCGGGAAGGAAAAATTGGTATCCGAAGATCTCTAAATTTCAACCTTTTCTCTTATTAAGATATTATTTACAAGTGTCTTTTCTATAGAGTTCCGCACTGTACTGGTGTATTTGTCCATTTAAAAGACAGCAGTCCTAATTTAAAGTATAGTTTTCTTCATTACTGTGGAATAAAAGATTCTAGTTCCTGCTCTGTTTTGAGCTAACTTAAGTGGTCTTTCTCAGCCGATCCTTAAATAATTTGAGTAGACAGATTGGCTATACTGTGTTCATGGCTGCTGGAACAACAGAGTCTTCTGTTTCCGAATGAACAAACTCAGTTGAGAGGTCATGTTCTATATTTGGGGTCACTGCTGAGGCCTGGAGGACACATTTAACCTTCCCAGGCCACCTTGCTTCTTTATTTTGACCGTGACGTGTGACTCTCTTCATGTCCATTTATTTCAGACACAACAGCTGGGAGCCCCAAGAAAACATCCTTGACCCGAGACTGTTGGCTGCATTCAACAAGAAGTGAGTGTCCTTATGGAGACATTGACACACAATGAGTGGTCTATATATCACCTTTAAAGTTAGCTGTGTTTTTTGGAGCTATAGCAGTAGTTGATGAAAATAGGACCATTTTTGATTACTTTCATTCTTGATTATTTTTTCAATTGATCAGTTAGTTGTTTGGTCTATAAAATGTCAGAAAATGGGGAAAAATGTCTATCAGTGTTTCCCAAAGTGCAAGATGATGTCCTCAAATGTCTTGTTTTGTCCACAACTCACACGTCACTGTCACAGAGGACAAAAGAAACCAGAAGATATTCACATTTAAGAAATCAGAGAACTTTGACTTTTTTTTTCTTAAAAAAAGTGGGCAATTCACTTAATAATCAATTGATAATCAATCAGTAGTTGCAGCTGTACTTGTGTTTCTAGTGATATTACAGTTACTCTACAGTATAGGCTACTGATATAGAGGATATTGTAGTTTTTATTTAAATTTGAAGGCTATCTTCTTCTATCTTCTATGTTGTAATCACTGACAAAAACTTAAGTCAAAAACAGACTGTAAAAATAAATACATTTACAAGAACATTTTGGAGCTGTTGCATTATGTGATGAATACTTGGTAATCCCTCACTGATCATTTGACAAAATCTTCTTTTTAAATGTAGAGAGCAAGAAAAGGAGCTTCTGATACGTAAGAAAGGGAAAAGGCCAAGGGGACGACCTCGGAAAATCCTAGTAAGTACAACTCAAAGCAGAATATGATTCTTTGATGGCGTAGTCGTACACGGTATCTTATTTTTGCTCTTGCAATTAGGAAAATGTGCCTGAAGCTCCAAAGTCAAGCAGCTCTTCATCCGGCTCATCATCATCGTCCTCTGATTCCTCGTCCTCGTGCTCCTCCTCTTCATCCTCATCAGACGACGACGATGACGACAACAGCCACGTGAAACAGGCAAACCCGAGCGTCAGAACTCGAGACCTCCATCCTGTCCCCCAGAAGAAGGCGCAGATTGTAGTGGCGAAACAGGAGCCCCCAAAGAAACGGAGCAGGAAACCTCTACCCTCCGACATGAAGGAATTCCAGCAGAACAAGGGCCCTCGCAAAATCCTGAAGACGTCCAAAGATGCGGATCTTCCAGGAGCGATCAAGAAGCCGGTGCACCCAGCGAGCTTCACCTTCATGGGTTTCCATCGGGGCTCGGCGAGGGATGCGGTGGGTGGTCAGAACAGGAGTTCTCTGACCCAGGGTGGGGCTGTTGGCAGGGCAGTCCAACCTGCATCCCCCGCCCTGAACAAATCCAGTCAGAACAGGAATGTCACTGAGGGTAAACTGTCCATCTCCAGTATCAACAGCGGGACAAGTCTGGATTTGAAAGCAGCTGCTAGTAAATCTAAAGGGGTGGCAGCGTTGAATTTGAATACATCCAAACACCCCATTCAAGGAACCACTCAGCATACACTAAGTTCCCCCAATGGACAAAAGAAACCCCAAGCCCCTGTGTCAACACTGCAGCGGATACCCAGTACTAAAGCTGTGGCCTTACCATCCAAGAACGCCTCCTCCAATCAAGGTTCTGACCCTCAGCCTCTCAACCTTCAGAACAAACTGGTGCAAAGCAGTGATGCTCCTGGAAATGGCACTACCCCAGTATCAGGCCTGAGAAATGCAACAAACCCAGCGAGGAAAACGACTGTCACGCAAAATCAGGAGTATAATTCTCCCAAGAGTCCGGCGACCCCTGGAAGACTGCAGGCCAGGAAGAACCAGCCTGGAGCGGACAATATCAAGGAAGCGACTGAAATCCAGACTCCCAGAGTCCAAGGCAGGCTGGAGAAGAGCGGTGTGCAGAAGTCCTCCACAGAGGTCCAGAGCCAGCAGGACAGATCGGCCTCCAAAGACGGCAAGAAAGCCAAAATGAACGACATGAGCACGGGCGAAGACGAGAGCAGCTCAGACTCCGATCAGGACTACGCTGGAGAGAATCGCTCAGTGGCGGTCCAGAACCAGGACTGGAAGCCCACGCGGAGTCTGATAGAGCATGTGTTTGTAACGGATGTCACGGCTAATCTAGTTACTGTCACAGTCAAGGAGTCGCCAACCAGCGTGGGCTTCTTCAGCATTCGCAACTACTGAGAGGACCGCGGACACTGCAAACCAGATGGTTTTTGAAGCAAAAGAGGGGCCTTCTGAGTTCATGGGGAATCAGATAAACCTTTGGCTGGAGAATTCCTGAAGAATGCATCGGGGAGGCGGTTGGAGGTTCATTTGCTCTTCGTTTTCTTTTAGAAAAGGATAACTTTGGTATTTTTCAACCTGGGCCCTATTTCCCCATGTGTATGTGTGCGTATGATTGATAGGTACAACTCGTTTTAAAATTGGTTCAGTATTGAGGGAGGCGGATGCAGCCGGCAGCCGGGAAACGAGTTATAACGGTAGATATCGGAGCAAATTCGTCCGTAAAAGTTTGTGCATTAAACGTGCTTTTTTTCGCCACAGTCTGGCGAAAAAAACACATACACATAGGGAAATAGGGTCCAGGTTGAAAAATACCGAAGTTATCCTTTAAGTTTTAGGTTTCAAAAAAAAAAAAAAAAAAAAAAAAAACGAAAAAATAGTTATTGTTTATGATTATTTATTTGCTCATGTCTAGAACTTGTTCAAGAAGTGAAACTGGAAGAAGGGTGATGTCTGTGGAGATGCAAGAGGCTGCATTTTGAGTCAAACATTGTGTTGTTACAGTCCTGGAGAAAATAACTTCACATTTGTCCTTTAAAGGGACAGTTCCCCTCAAAATCCAATATACGTATTTTTCTCTTGGCCTGTTGTGCTATTTGAAAAATTCAATTCAATTCTTTCCAGAAACCATGACCTGGGTCCGCAAGATAATCCACAAGCAACTACTTTCTTTCTAGTGGAAATGAAGAGTTTCAGGTGGATTCTAAAGTAGTTCAGATAGATTCTCCTGAAGAAAGAAACCAGCTCCTACATGAAACTGCTCACTACAAGTGCTATGTTGTCCCAATATGTTGGAGAGAGAGCAGATGTTTCTACAGCCGATATCTCCAAAACTCTGCATCTCGCACCAAAAAAAATCTAGATGGATAAATAGCACTAGAGGCTAAGGAGTAAATATGCATTTTTGATGATTCTGGGGTGAACTGTCCCCTAAGTATCAAGAAAAGATGGAACGTCAGTGCCCAATGTAGGTTGCAGAATCTATGTGAAATATCAACATTCATACATTTATCAATCAGTCCAGGATTTAAACAGGATTTCATTGGCTTTTCTGGGATTGTTGCTGCCTAAAATGCCTGTTTTCAAACAGTGTAATGCATGTTACAATTGTTTTTAGGTGGGGGTTTTTTTTTTGCAATGAAATTGCGGGAGCAAGGGAAATTTAAAAAAAAAAAAAAAAAAAAGCACAGGGCTGCAACATTTTCTCAATAAATTGATTAGTTCGGTCTATAAAATCTCAGAAAATGGCAAAAAATGTTGATCAGTGTTTCCTGAAGCCCAAGATGACATCCTAAAATGTGTTTGCTTTCATAAAAGAGGAAATAAACTACAAAATATTCTCATGTAAGAAGCTGGAATCTGAGATTTTTGACTTTTTTGTAAAAAATTACTCAGGCCGATTAATAGATTATCAAAGTAGTTGGCAACTTGATTTTTAATCGTTTGTAGCCCTAAACAAAGGCAGCTTGTTCCAGGGACAGTTGATAAATGTCAGTAACAATGACAAACCTTGTGACCATTTCAGTACTCATGACAAGATTAAAAAAAAAAACAAAAATACAAAAAAAACTGCTATGGGAGCACTGCTATGATTGGTGAAACTCAGGGGAAGCTACAAAGATCAGTCAAATTTTCAGAAAAGTTGCGGTGATTGATTCTGCAGAATTCACGTGGATTGGTTGCATTTGCATTAATCACAACTTCCTGATCAATCTTGCTCTGCGTTCGTTGAGATTATCTGTTTTGAACAACAGTTTAGAGGAATGTCTTGGGTAAAGAAGTTTTGAAAGTGTAGACATGAGCAGGAGGGGTAGCTAGCTTCTCTAATGGGTAGCAGACATTTAGTTCATAATGTGTCAAGTGTTGTGAATCCATATCAAGCAATAGCTAATGTAAACCAGTTTTTAATTCTTAGTATATAGTATTATTTGTTTTAATGTTTCATAAATTAGCTACCTCCTTTACTTTTTATGTTTGCTGCGTATGTATATTCATTTCTCATGGGACAGGAGAGCCTGTCCCTCCAGGGTATACCATCATTCTGTCCATATAATTGTTTTTTTTTTATATAGCTCTAAATGTATTGGACTTTCATGCTGTATAAATGCTGTATAAAGTTGTGGTAGTACCTACAAGGAGCAGACAACAGCCCTAATTTCTGTGTAATGAAAAACTCTGACTTCCACACTGTGTTGAACTGCACGCACCATTGTCGCCTTGAAAAGAAGTTTCATTCCACAGTGCAACCAGTTTATCGGCGTGGTTTTCCAAACGGGCTGAAGCATGTGGGGAGTCAGATACAGTATCTGTGCTCCTCCCTGGTGTTCAGATAAGACTTGGTCCTGGCGGAGGTTTGCTCTTCTGTCTTTGCATCACTTCTGCCCTTCCAAGGTTTTAACCAGCAGCTTGAATCTTCTCAGACAAACCAGAGAACAAGTGCTCGTGTTGACACGGCAGGGCGATCATGGAAGTTACACCTGACGATGCTTCTTCTTTCGGTCTGTCAGAGCTGCTCACGAGCCTTTGAGATCACTAAAGGCTTTGAAACCACTGTGGGAAAGGTTGGGTGTGGACAAAGCCTGACAGTAAACCGCTCAGCATTGTTTGTCGCTGACCACAAAACACCAGATTTCATTCTGTCTGTTGCTACTGGTGTTTCAAATTGTCAAGTACTGAAATACCAGATTTTTTTTTTTTTTTTTTTTCACTTGCAGCTGCAGACGTTTCACTTCACCCGCCTGCATGGGTTCAGGAGCTGCAGGCCCGGCCTCCCAGAGTAAGAAGAAAAAAAAAAAAGGGTTTTATCTGATGTAACGGAAAAGAAACCACAACAATGTGCGCTACTTTCTGCTCCCTTGAGAGGAGTTCAGCAACCAAGCACTTCGACTGAACTCTTCTGTCTAATCCTGCTCTGCAGACTGTGCCTTTCTTTCTCTCAAAGACTAAACACAAAGGCATTACCCCAAAGATAGCTAGAATTTCAGGTTGTTCAATAAAGGAGTACCCCTAGAGCATAGCATGGAGACTGGACCAGTTTTATTGTCTTGTCTGTATTGTTTTGAAACGGAAACAAAAAATCTGCTGGAAGATTTCTCACAAATGCATAGAACAGATAAATATTTGATGCCTTATTGAAACATTAAGAGCAGTTTAGGTTTAAGTTAGAGAAGTAGTTTACATTCAGGATCAGCTGAAAAACAAAAGTGCGCTCTCATATTACATGCTGCAGGTGAATTTGGTGACTTGCCAATAGAGCTCCAGTATAACTCCTTCAAAGTGCACCAGACGATAGATAAAGATTAGTCTAGGAGCAATCAGAATGTCATTTATGACCACCATGTGATAGGCTATGGGGTTACGCAACGTGTTTATATGAACTTATCTCTTTATTGCATCTGATTTCTTAATTGATGAAAAGAACAGATTTGGTATGAATATGTTTCCAGTTGTGGACTTTTTTTTCTATTTACTAACCATCTCAACAAAATGTTTTCTTTACAATCTATTTATTTCAAATCAAGAGCCTTTTCAGGGTAGGACAGTGTCATCAATCCTTGTATTGAGCCACTTGTCAAATTGACTAATAAATGGTACAACCTTACGTCTGACTTGGGTTTTTATTAAGTAATTTAAAACATTTGTTGGTTCCTGCCTCTTAAATTTGAGGATTTGCTGCTTTTCTGTTTTATATTGAACATGTTTGGGTTTTTGGACTATTTGGACAAAACAAGCAGTTTGCAGACACTAACCTTGGCTTCTGTTATTAGTATTTTTCACTATTTTCAGCAGCATTGAGGAGCAGTTCAACCCCAAATGAAAAAAACCTCCTACATGTTGTGGTGTTTATCAATCTAGAATGTTTTAATGTTTGTTGCCGAGTTTTGGAGATATCTGACATAGAGATATCTGCTTTCTCTCCAGTATAATGGGACTGTACAGCACTCGACTTGTGCTCAAAGCGCCAAAAACTACATTTTGAAAACTCAGCAGCACTGTCTCTTTCCAGGAATCATGACCCACTTAATCAAGATAATTTGCAGCCCTTGTTGTGAGCAGTTTGACACAGGAACCGCTTTCCTCTTACCGGAGAAAGAACAAAGTACTCTAGCTCCTCATCAATCCTCAGTTGATCAAGCTGAGTGCCATCTTGTTCCATTATGTTCGAGAGAAGGCAGGCATCTCTATGGCCAATATCTCCAAAACTATGCAACTCACACCAAACACTTCTAGATGAATAAATACAGCTACACTACAGGCCAGGGGGAAAATATGTGTTTAATTTTGGGGAGAACAGCCTCTTTAAGGTGAAATAAGTCAGAATATGTTTATTTTCAAAAGGTGCCATTGACTTTGTGTATGATTGATTTAGTATGCTGTTCAGGAATTGACCAACACTTAAGATATCTCTGAAGTAGTGTATTTTTAGTCTTCCTTACATTTACATATATTTCAAGGATCAAACCATTTTGCCATGAATCTGGAAACTGTCAATCATACCTTTGTAACCAGTTGTTGGCACGTTGTACTCCCTTTTCCAGCTCATCCAAAGTTCTGCTTCCTGGATTCTGACTTGGTCTAAGAAACGTGACAGTCTTGATCTCACACATCCTGTGATCCCTACACTGGTGACCTCTTGCTATTAGAATGAATTTTAAGATAATATGATAACTTAACAAAGTCCTGAGAGGCCGAGCTCCCCGTCAGTTAGCTGAGCTTTTAGTTTCCTATGTCCTGCCCTGCTCCCTGAGATTCTCAAACGCCTCTGCTGGTTGTTCCTAGATCTAAAGTCTGACAAAAAGGTGATCGAGCCTTGGCAATTAGGGTTCTGAGACTGTGGAAGGAAATCAGGTCAGTTGTAAAATGGCTTTATATTGATTGTCTGGTTTTACTCTCCTTTTGTCTATAATTTTTTTTTTTTTTTTTAGGTCTTTTAGGTCTTTTTCTTTTGTTTAAAATGCTTGTTTTCAGTTTCCTGGTGTGTGTCTTTCCTGACATACAGTATGTTGTTGTATTTGTTACTATCTCACTTTTTATGATTTATGATATTTATGATAATATATTGGCTGAACTGTATATAAACCTTAATATGCAATAACAAAAAATGTCATGGTGGGAATCCATAATGGTACAGTGTTGCTTCAAGGAAAGACTTAGAGATGATGGAGCTGTTCCATGTGAGGAAAGCTGCAAAAAGGGGATTCAACATGGCCTCCAGAGAGTCTTGACAAATTAAAGACTACTATTAATTTCCTCAGAGCCCTGTTTCTTTCTTAAAGTATTGCACCGCAATTGAGTCGGTATTATGTGACTATAAAGGGCCAAGAGAGGGTTAAATGTCTTGTTTTTGCTGTAAAGCACTTTATAAATGTGTTTTAAAAGGTGCTATATAAATAAAGTTTATTATTCTTAATATTATTTGTCAGCACCACTGATAAATAAGTCACATTCATTAAGAAGTTAATAAGACTTTCTATCCACTGCAGCTCTCCACTGTCTCATGGAAACATGCACTGTGCACATGCACAGCCACTAGATGGTGCTGTTGCACTTGAAGGTAAAGACACCAAAGAGTGCTTCAGTTTCTTAATTAACCATAATTACATAATCTGTTAAGTACACACTTGAGATTTAAATCCTTAAACTTAATGTATCTTATATGCAGCAAACATAAAATGTCATTTTTCTGACTTTCTGACATTAAAGTCTCCCAATACAGCACCACGATAGTGTTCTCTCTTTAATAGTACACCTATAAACCGCACAGGGTTCTTTCCTCAACAATGGCTCCAGTTTTGAGTTATCTATGACCACAGTTTCTAATTTCAAGCACTTGCCAAGAGAAATGTAGATGTCCTCTGTTTCCACTGCATCCTCATCTGATGATCTCGATAACGGTGAAAACCCGTACATGCCTCTGACATGCCAACACGTCCACTGTATGGTGAGTGATTAAATTTCAGCCACTCATTCCATTTGATTTGCCTCAGCCCTGTATAGGTATTGGGTGTGTGTATGGCTTGGCTGTGTGCAATGCGTTGTGTCTCTAACCCACAAACTTGGACTCTACAGAGACCGGTGGAGTTCTGGACCGCAGAATAACTCAGCTTTTGATTTGGCACTTAGTCACTCAAATCAAATAATCTCTCAGTAACGGCAGAGCTGGCCTCTGACAGGACAGAGGACAATACAGCCAGTCTGTCTGACTGTTTCAACAGTTTCCCAGCTGCAGACAGCCCCCAGCACTGTTTTGTTGTATTAAAGGGATAGTTTTGATTTTTTTTTTTCAAGTGGAGATGTACAAGGTTGTAAGGTGGTGGTGGTGTAAGTTTGGTGGTCAAAGAAAGAATCAGTGAGGACAGGCCACTAAAAACGGGGACTGTCCCCCTGAAAACAAAGACGTCTGGTCACCTTAACCAGACTCTGTTGACAAAAAACTGTTCTTTATCTCCTTTCATAATTTCATAATTTCATTAAATATCTTTAAAGACATCTTACATAAAAACTGAATCTGCAATGAAGCAGTAACCAGATGGGACCAAGTCATGGTTTTTCAAGTCACAATTAGTCTCAAGTCTTTTTCACTAAAACCCCAAGTCAAGTCCTGAGTCCTAAACCTTGAGTTTCAACTCCTAAATAAGTCATAATGTGACCGTGAGTTTCCAGCATCATTGATTTAGAAAGTCTTGCGTTAGCTTAACAGTTTTGCTGTTAAACTGTTACATAAGCTTTAGCTCACAAACTATGTTAATATTAGTCTTGACTTCAAATGTCAGACAGAGTCTGTAATTTTAAACCTGCATGTTTTGCATGCTGCAATTTGTTCTTTGTTGACCATCTTTGTAGTTTTTTGTACATGAACAAAACTATATTTGATTGATATTTTTTCAACTACTCAGCAATCTAGCGTTAGTTCTTCATGGTTCTTGCAACTTGATTGGATTCTGTTAGATCAGTTTAAACGAAGTGGATCTGGGGAGTTAAGTGTGATCTTGTTGGGAATAAATAGTGTTCACGTCAGCTGATTTAGGAAATGAATCAATTTGTGGATTCACACTTTTTAATCTTTGGCTTTGGGGGAAGTTATCAGGTATTTTCAAGTCAAAAGGAGTCTAAGTCATGAAACTTGAGTGCACATCTCTGGTATACTTTCATGTAGAGGTAGTAGAATAACAATAATAACAATAACAATAATAATTTATTTAAAATATTGTGCAGTTCTTTTCCTTGGTTGTGACATTTTGTTTGTTCGAGCAAAGTCTGCATAAAATACCAAGAAAGACAGCAGTTTCCAGTCAGTGAAGCAGCCATGGCTAGCTAGCATGCTCACCGGCATCATGTTTCAAGTCTGTATTCCAGAATCGGCGTCACAGCCAGGAAAGGGCCAAAGCAAAATATATCAAATCAGTTGTCTTTGGCAAAAATACTGTAAAAAAAAAGCTGAGTATGAAAGGCACCAAAATATTACAGACACAGCGACCAG
The DNA here is from genome assembly GCA_034769285.1 of Lutjanus argentimaculatus. Classification (NCBI taxonomy): domain Eukaryota; kingdom Metazoa; phylum Chordata; class Actinopteri; order Lutjaniformes; family Lutjanidae; genus Lutjanus; species Lutjanus argentimaculatus. Next base: position 3,875,291 of record JAWZSL010000030.1, on the reverse strand, counting down.
ACCAGAAGTTGGATGTAGTGGAGCTGAAGTGTCATGAAGTCGTAGAGGTATCAACTAAAGTGTAGATATCTCAAAACTGCACATTCCAGTACTGGTAAAATAAGAAACAGGGTGTAAGAAGCTCACTTGAAAGCATTGCTATTGTCCTGCTGAGGAGAATAAATGAACACAAAAGTCTGCAGCACTGGCTAGACCAGCATTCAATATTAATGCTTTTTTTTTTGGGCAAGTGGGCCAGAAATCTGTTTGCCCGCAGTGAATTCTTCAGTGCACAGATAACAAAATTGGGATGCCTCCTCGGACATAACACAGCCTCCATAACACAGCCTACAATTGTATTGCACAAAGTGGAAATATTACCTAAAGTGCAAATATCTCAAACTGTACGACAGTAGTACTGGTTCTCTGCTGGCAAAGTGAGTTAACGTGGTGTAAGAAGCTCATTTGAAAGCATTGTTATTGTTCTGCTGAGGAGACTAAATGAACAAGAAAGTCTGCAGCACCTTTCAACACGCAGACACCCCTCTCCCTCTTTCACCACCCCTGTATTTACACACTCTTAAAAACACTGTCACACAGCCTGACTAACTGACAGAAGTTATCATTACACAAAGCGCTCGATTCCATAATTTATAGAGATCCCCGTCCCAGTCATGTGGAATTCTCCCAAAATAAATTCAAGTAAACACTTACGCGACAAAGAGGCACTCACAGTGGCCTGGTATGCATAAACAGTATGAACAGTGTGACAGTGTAATCCCAACCCCACCACCCCCCACCCACCCCAGCCCTACACACACACACACACACACACACACACACACACACACACCCAACAACCCAGCCCAGCACTGACTTCAGGCAGGGGTTGGAAAAGAGCCTAAACCCCCACCTCACCCCCAGCGCCGATGCACCAACCCCGATCCCCGACACTACCTCCCCCCCACCGCCCCAACCCCACACCTGACTCCTGGCAAAATAAGCCAGACTCCAATCCATCTTCCATCGCAATAACACACACCCCAAACCATGTTGTTTTGAAGAGCATTCAGCAAGTTCATCTCCGGGGATGTTTTTGTTTTTTTCCCCAGGACCTCTTATTGTTTTAGCAACACACAATGCCATAAATCAATCAGCTCTTTGCTTAACTCTGGGCCTTGTTTGAAAGCCAGAAATAAGCTTTTTCCATGATGCATTGTTGAAAGTAAGCAATTGATACAAAGGATGCAACCGAATAGTGGCTCAGGGGAACTTATTTTACTGACATTTTTATTTGCAGAAAAGATTTTACTTACCTTTGCAGGCAGGCAACAATCTTTAACACAGATCAGGGGTGTCAAGCTCATTTTATTTCAGGCCACATCAGCATGATGGTCGCCCACAAAAGGCTGGTTCTAAATGTAAGACAATATAAACATATCTACTTGTTATCACATTATATAATTGCCTCTGAATTAGATTATTATTGGTTTTAACTCAATAATTCAACTTAAATAGGTCTGAAAGCAGAAGTCTCAGAAAAATTAACGCAAGCAGACATGCAAGTGTACAACTATTAGACTTTTTCTGAATTAAAGCTTCTACAAGGAGTTTTTAACTAGTTATGAACTATATAAGTTAACAAGACCATCCATAAGAAGAGCAGCTATTTTTGTATAGTTGTTCTCAAAGGTGGCAAAAGTACACACAGTCTGTACTCGAGTAGAAGTACAGATATTTGCTGTATTTGTTTTGTCTTGTTACGTCTTTTACGTTGTTTTTTTTGTTGTCTCGTTACGTCTTTTTTGCCTGTTACATCTATTTCGTCTTGTTATGTCATTTACGTCTTTTTTCATCGTTACATCGTTTTTAGTCTTGTTGCATCTTTTTCGTTTTGTTACATCTTTTTCATCTTATGTCTTTTGTCCGTATTTGAGAGGTTGAAAACAGCATTTTCTGCCATTTACTCATAAAAAATTACTTTAACAATTAATCAGTTAATCAAAATAGTTTAATTGTTTAACTTTTTTTTTACCACTCACCCAGTTAGGCAAGTGAATTGCCAGACTTTTTGCTCGACATGGCAATTTAATTGTAAACCTTATTGCTGAGCCCTGTAGATGCCTTCAGTGCGCAGATAACAAAATCAGGATGCATTCTGGGACACTGTACCTTCATAACATAGCATACCTTGAGTTTGACGCACATGACATAGATGAATCATAAAACTTTATAGAATATGGTCAAAAAAACTTCCCTTTATTCACATTTTTGCTTTATGATGGCTCCATACCAAACTAGAGCCAATAATTTACCCACTTTTTCATTTTCTGCTTCATCACTGGCCAGAATCCAGACTGGATTTTGACCAATATGAGTATTTAAAGGCCAGTACTGACACTGATATTTAATTTTCTCTGTTTGTATTTGTGTTTGGACTCCTCTCTACCTTGAGGATTGTAACCAAGCGGGGCTGGTTGAGTTTAAAACGCCTGGGATGGTTGCTATTCGATTTCAAAGGGAATGTTTAGAAACCTGATCCGGCCCTCCAGCGAGCATACCTTCTACACCCACGTCTCCCTCGCCCCTCATTCTAAATCACTCCACTGGAGCAGTGTAAACAAACTTCAGTTTGCTCTCTGATATTGAGAGGTTAAGACAAGCGGCAATCCTCCACTATGACAACACGGCCTCAGACAGACGATGTCATCTGTCTTACCTCACTCTCCATCCATCACTACGCCGGAGTCGACATGTCTGACAGTCCCACTCTCGCTTTTCTCGCTGGCACAGGCCTCCACATCTGTCACATTTTCCTCCAAGCTTACTTTTATTACACCAGATGAACTCCGCCTTCTTCCCTCTGAATTCACGGACACCTGAAGGGCAAGCAGGCAGAGAGAAAACCTATTGATTAGTCATGGTATCTGATGTCATCCTGGCTCCATAAACACTTTTTCAATTGCTACTCAGCTACCTGTAAAACATGAGAGAGCAACGTCAGAGCCAGACAGTACAAAAATAATTATTTGAAGCTTCTACTTGCACTGTGAACTTGTACATTCCTCCTCAAATATTTTGCACTGCTGCACAAACTGTACAGCTCTGTCTTCTATTTGAAGTCATACTTGGACTGTTTCTCCTGTTTTCATGTTTTTGTTTTTTATATTATTGTCTCTTTTTTTTTTTTAAACGTATGCTGTCTGGTCTCAAGCCCTTCTTGATGCTAAATTGCAAAGCTTTTTGGCTTCACTGAACGGCGTGACCGTGGCGTGGAGTTGAATTCCCATGTTTTGCCAGGAAACAGGAAGTTGCAACTCAAATATGAAACAGTCTTCGCAGTATGTTTCATGTCCAGACTTACCAAAAAAGCTTCTTGGGCTCACACCCTTAACCCAACAGGAAGTCGGCCATTTTTTAATTTTGTGTGCATTTTTAGTGCTTTTTTTTTTTTTTGCCATTTACAGGCATTGAACTGAAACCAACTCCTCCTAGAGAATTAACCAGATTGACTTTATATTTGGTGTATCTAATCTAAAGACCTTTGCGATGCTCCTCTGCAAAGCCTTTTTGGTTTCGTTGAATGCTGTGATTGTGGCATGGCGTCAAATTTTGATGTTTCACCATGAAACAGGAAGTTGTTGTAACTCAAATATACATCATCCAATCTGCCTTAAACCTCCCACTTTGGATAAGAGCCCCAGCCTGAGGACATCTGTATGCCAACGTTGAGCATGCTAACACACTAACCTAAGATTATGAACATAATTAACATTCTTTATGCTAAACATTAGCAAGCTGTCATCCTGGCATTAGCATTTTGTTCAAAGCATCACTGTGCAGCCCATACTTGCCAGCCCTCACTGATCTGCATTGCCCCCTCCTGGTTTCCTCTTGGGGTCACAATTTTCCCATATTTCTCACGATTTATGACAAATTTTCAGACCTTTTTTCCTTTTTGCAATCACAACCTGTCTCTGGCACTGTACAGCAACTATAGGCGCTACGACTATAAAATACAGCTACAACAAATATTGTGCCCTAGCATGCATTTGACACCAAACAGAGATGACTGCAACCACTGCTGGGAGTAGTTAGCCTTCAAGGCTTTTTGCCAGAAGGCCCCTCTTAGTTAGCTTTAGGGAGGAAAAAGTTAACCCAGTTTGGGTTAAAATAGCAAGATTTCTGCAAGAAAGCTAACTTCTAGTGCCTTGTGTAAAGACCAGCCTACATGCTGTGGTGTGCGGGCATTTGTTTGCAAAAATGTATAATTATTATTTTGTTAATTCCAAGTTTATGAAACTTTTTTTTTCTTGGGGAGGACCTCAGACCAGGCCTCAAGGTTGCCAAGTGTTGTGCAGCCTCGCACAGCCACTAGCTTCGGTGTAGACTCTGGTTCACATAATGTTTGTTGCCTAATAACAACTAATGATTGAGTAATAATACAACCTGATGAAGCACTGTTACAGAATAGTGAGAGCGAGAGAGAACAGGGGAAAGTCAAATAAAATGCACGAAAGAAGGTAGTACGGCAAAGAGTCTGACGAGCTCTTGTACAAAAGCAGTTTTAGACATGAAAACATGCTTCTCTTCCAGCGAGCAGTTTCTTTTAACACCCACAGGGCAGGAATAAGGAGGAATCTCCCTCTGCTGTGAAACTGAGGTAACAAAGTCAAACTGTATCTAGCAGACAGAAGGTGCCAGCGGGAAGTTTGCCCTTCTGATCTTTGTATAATCTACTCTGGGGAAGACACAGCTACTCTCCTTACCACCTTCAAAGACGCCTCTCCTTAACTTTCAGCCTCACATCCTAATCTGATTGAGGAGGAGAGAAAATATTGACTATTTCACAGGAGAAAGCAGTGTAAATATTTGAAACCATTGCTATGATACACTGGTGGAAATGGAGCTCAAATATTGACAATTAAACCAAATAATCTAGAAACCTAAAATGTAGCTTTTTAAAGCTTTCCACCAAACTGCAGGTTATTCAATGTCAGCTTCAGGAGTTTAATGTCAGGCTGTGCTGCTAGAACATCATATGTATATATACAGACTTTCCGAGCTTTGACATTCACAAACACTGCATTAATTTTCCCCAAACTGGGGTCCTTTGGTCGACCCACATAAAACTCGTAAAGCCAATGGCACCAGGAGGGGCGCGCTGATAAATCAGCGGCAGGCCGCGAACAAGGCCCGGTGCTGGCGGACCTGTGTGCAACAGGACAAGTCTATCGGTGAATTTCACAGGTCATTACTCTGGCTCCAGCCATTGCAGCCTCCAGTGGCTCTGGAGACGGCCAGCTTTTTCTCAGAGACAACAGCTACATGGGCTTTGTGCTAGCTAAACAAGCGTGTCTGTCTCACAGCAGTAGATAATGTCTAGATAGAGGGTTTGCTCCTCAGGGAGACCTGTAGAGGAGCCATCCTTCAACCTTTGGAGGCGTTACACAATAACAAAATAACAAAATCTGAAAGAGGGGCTCATTGACTGAACCCTGCTCCTCTGGGGCTACACAGGGAGAGAGCGTACTCAATTAAGCCTCACCATAGAGAGGAGGGATGAATTTCCTGAAAACAAGAAAAAACTGTTTTGTTTTTTTTTATTGCTCTGCAGGATCAAACAGAGCCGATAGCTGATGGATGTAATTAATCAGAAACAGTGAAAGAAAAGTATAAAAAGAGAGCCAGCGGGCAGAGCTGCAACTGATTGATGAATACAATATTTTCTTGATTTACAGCAGCAACATTTAGTCAATTATTAACAACTATTTTGATAACTGATTAATTGTTTTGAGTCATTTTTAAGCAAAAATGACTCTGATTCTCTGATTTCAGCCTCTCAAATGTGAATATTTTCTGATCTCTCTGTCCTCTATGACAGTAAACTGAACATATTTTGTTTGACATAAAACAATTGAGGGCATCACCTTGGGCTTTGGGAAACAGAGATCAATTTTATTTCACCATTTTCTGATATATTATGGACCAAATAACTAATGAATTGATTAAGAAAATGATCAACAGATTAAGTGATAATTAAAATAATCATTAGTTGCAGCCTCATCTCAATTAATCAATTAATTCTTTCATCTATAAAATGCTAATTATAATTTCCAGGGACAGGACATGAAAATTCCTTTTTTTTTTTTTTAAATTCAAAAAGCAGTCAAAACCCAGTTTACTATTCAGTCCCTCCAGGATTTCACTGGTATGTTTTGGGATTGTTGCAGCAGCTTTTCTAAAAAAAAAAAAAAAAAAAAAGTGCAAAAGTTGTGGGAGCTAGTGAAAATTGCAAAAAGAAGTTGTCTTTTTTTTTTTTTTGCATAATTCATTCAAAATCAAAAATAACTTGTTCTAGGGAGAATAAAACCACTCTCCATTCTGACTGTTCTAAATAACCATAACAAAAAGCCTCCAGATTACAAAAATTGTAATAAAATATGGTTAATTTGAAGAAGTGCACCTGGGGGGTAAATCATTCTGGAGCCCAAACTCAGTTAAAATAGCAAGTACGCAATTATAAAATATAAAAGGGGACAGAGTATTGATAAATGTCAGTAACAATAACAAACATTGTGTTCTTGTCAGTTCCCGTGACAAAACGAAAAAATCAGTGAGTCAGTTCATTGAGACGTACATGTATGGTGTTTGCGTGGGGGACTCCTATGACGTGTGGGAAAGTTAAATTTGCCGAAAAAGTTGTGGTGATTGGGCAAAATTGTAAGGTTGTGCAGAATTCATGGACATTGTTTGAATTAGTGTGAATTTCACAACTTCCTGGTGGAACTGACTGTTATATATGACAAAGAAAACCAATAAATCCTCACGTTGGGGAAGCTGAAACCACAGACTGTTTAGAAAATGACCAAAAGGATTAAATGATTATCAAACTTGCCAGCTGACTAATCGATTAATAGTTGCGGCTGTGTCGCCGTGGCTCCTCATTGCCGTGCGAACCATAATGCAGCTTAAAAAGTATTTCCACTGAGTGTCATCTGTGAGGAGTTGTGTGTGGTAAACACACAACCTCTCAGCTCTTCATATGAATGACAGTAAACAACACAGGATCTCTGGCTGCAGCCACAACCCCCCACCCCCCGGCCACACCAGCCCACCACCCCTGAGGAGAAAGGGGTCACACAAACACAGCATCTGACTGGCTCTTAATTTGTTTAAAGCAGCCCATTCAAACAGGACCATCAACAGAGAGAAAATCTCGTTTCCAAGGCTGTCGCCATGGCTCGAGCCGTGTTGTTTAGGAAGGAGATCAGGATGCCGCTGACGACTCAGCTGACTTCCAGCACACACAGCTTCACAGAGGCGCCAGGTTGTAATTAACACTTTGCAGATTACGTTTACAGGACCAACATGGTCTGCCTGAGTTTTATTACCGCCTGGGTTGTACTTCTGCCCTCCGGGGATACAAAACACTCTCTGTTTGACGTTGGCCCGTCCTGTGTGAGAACGTTTGACAGGTTTTGATCGCGGTGAGAGTCTTCTGGCTGTTCACTGTTCCTCAGAGATAATGAGAATCTCCCCTCGCTTCTGCCAGTTTTCCAGCTACGACTGGATGAAGACACACGCCACAGTCTGACAATATTAATCTATTTCTGTCCCCCTATCTGCAGCTTTCATTCATTTATTTGGGCTCATGCTGTTGGTCTAACAGTCTTATTAGAGGAGCAGTGAAACTAATCTATTTCTTGGCAGCAGGCAGCAGACAGCTGGGCAGAGAGGAGTCGCAACAAAGTGGCTGATATAATTGCGGTGTAATCATTTTCATGCAGCTCCTCGGCTTCTTCTTAGACGGCAAGCAGTGCTTCGGGTTAACATGCTATGGTAATAAAGCAGCCATTAATGTGCCAATGACCTCAGAATATGAGGGCCAAATCATTCAGCTTTCATCAAACATGCCATTTAGTGCAGATTTCTCAGAGCTAACACAAAAGAATTCTTCAAACACACAAAGACATTTCAAAAATGTAAATGTAAAGTGTTAAAAAAGCCTCTGTCTGAAGTTACAAAAGCTTTTTTTAATTGAATATTTGCAGAAACATTCTGAGATCCTGATTTGCCATGTCAAAACAGATTCCTTCATGTTAGTCTTCGACCTAAATATATCAGATAAAAGCTTAGCTAATGTCCAGTGCTAATATTAGCCCTCACTAACATGCTGAACACTTGTGCTTTTTAATCATGGACCGCAGCAGTGTGGCAGTTTGCATGGTGTGTCCATCATCACTGAGACAAGCAGAATGGGAACTGAAGTTCTGGAAAACATCTGCACACATCTGTACCACTAGATGGCAGATATCCCCTGGAATACTCTTCAGTGCAGTTCAAAACAAAGCAGCTGTCATTAATATTCCCTCATTGAAAATTCAGAACTGATGGCTTCCAGTCGTGTCACAAGAAAAGTAGAAATGTTCGCCGCTAAACATAAATTTGGACATTTATCTGCAGTTCAAACCCAAAACAAGACATGCTTGAAATACTGAACCAACATGCAGCAAATTACCAGTGAAGCCTGTCAACAACTAACTGGCAAATACTACTGAGAGAGTTCAGGATACAGAGAGATGTCAGTCTCAACGGAAAAAGCCTGGGTTTCCCATTTATCTCCCCAAACCACACTCGTGTGTCTTAAACACTTCACACTGAATTAAAGTGAAGTGGAAACCCGCTCTCCAGACTAGCAGCACTTCTTTCCACTCCATGCCTGGGTGATAAATCTGTAGTCTTCCATCCTCTGCCGCCTGCCTCCCTTGTTCCTCTCTTTTATAAGCTTTCTTCTGCCCTTGCTCTGTTCGGGCAGCAGCGGGCTGCTTTGCTCACAAAATAGGTTGAGGAAAAGACTGAAGACCAGAGGGTTTGTGAGTTTGCATCTGCATAACAAGGGAAGAGAAGGGAAGGGAACTGGCACAAGAAAATGTCCTTGAGCGAGGCACAGCTCCAGTCAGTAGCGGACTCAGGCTGTCTGAGGGGCAGGGTCGAAAAGAATAAGGGCACCAGCTGTATGTGGTGGAGCACCTTGGGAGGCACTTTACAATATTTTGTCCACTGGAGGGGCACTCTAGTGTGCACTTTACTACATTTTGTCAACTAGAAGGACACCCTAGGGGACACTTTATCATGTTTTGTCCACTAGAAGACCACATTATAAGGCACTTTACTGCATTTTGTCCACTAGAATGGCCTCTTAGAGGAAAGTTTATCACATTTTGTTCACTAGAAGAAGTTACTTGTAGAGGGCACTTCAATAACATTTAATCTACTGTAAGGCACTTTAGAAGGCATTTTACCACATTTTGTCCACTAGCAGGGCACCCTGGAAGTCACTTTTTCATGTTTTATCCACCTTGGGGACAACCAAGAGCGCACTTCTGTGGCATTTTTTTGGACACAATGCAACCAGAGGGGGCAGTGGCCGACTTTGTAACCAGGAAATCTGTCTAATAGTTCAGCGTGTTGGAAATGCACCCTTTTGCTTTCTTTCCAGGAGCTGGGTGACAAAACTGTTATCACACACACAAGACTGTATGTCAAATAGGAGTTGGAGTGGTACAGAGATTAGCTTAGCACAAAGACTGGAAGAATGGGAAAACAGTTAACCTGGCTTTTTTTCTGAGTGCCAGTTTTTTTGTAAGTTTTCCCTAATGAGGAGAGAGTCAACCAAGCCAGCACATGTGTACGCAATAAGGCAATATGAGAGCAAGCATCTTCCGGTGAGTACTCATAGTTTCAGGATACTGTTGTCATAGAAACAAAATCTACGTGCAGATTCGCGTTTTTTTCTTTTAACCACACAGATGCTTCATCGCAGCATTCTGCAGCGCCCTGCCAGCACCTTTATGCCAGAAAAAACACTATGTGGACACGGGGCCTAAAGCTCACTAATTAACACGTTGTATCTTGTTTGTTTAACTCGCACACAAACAGAAATGTAAAAACACCAATTTGTGGTTTTAGGAGGAGTTACATGCTGGAACTATTTTATAACAAACAATAACTACGGAAATAACTCTGCAACCAAATCCATGTTCTGTGAGTTTTAGACCCTCCAGGTCAAATGTGAGATACCTGTCAGTCAGGTTTTCCTTTTCAATAAGTGAGATGCGCAATGAAGAAATGTATCTTTGTGACACGCATACTCGCTTAAATCTCACTGCTGAAATCTGGGATTAAACCTGAAGTAGGGACACGTTCTGCCCATAAAACATACAGTGACATGTTTGTGCAGCACCTTGACAGAAAGCAATTATATCAGCAACCCACAGGCGTGTTAATGATGGTTCTCTGTCGTCAGGATGGAGACGTGAAGTTGGTTTAGTCTCAGTTTCTGCTGCTGGAGGGCTTCTGCTCCTGATAACCTTTATGTCTTATGAACTTTTGGTATTTTCAGCAAGGCTGCCAGAACCGTCACTCTCAGGTAATCTGAGTTTGTCGCATGAATTCACCTTCTCTTCCTCACTCTGACAACCACATGGTGAACGTTCCTGGTCAACTTAGGACAATTTCCTTGTGACCTTCTTCTTTTCACTTTTTGTTGCAACATTACCTCCTGTGCCTGCAGCAAAACAGCACTGAGCTGGGCCTGTTTTCCTTCAGTGGTCAACAGTAGACTGTCAGCATCATGTGGTATGCCAGCAAGCTGAGACAATCTGAATCTGAAATTCTATTTAAAGTTCCACTGGTCAAGAATATTGATCTTAATAGAAAACATGATATATGATAATGGGCGGCACGATGGCAGTGGTTAGCGCTGCCCGCCGCACAGCAAGAAGGTCCTGAGTTTGAATCCCCAAGCCGGCAGGGCCTTTCTGTGTGGAGTTTGCATGTTCTCCTCGTGTCTGCGTGGGTTCTCTCCGGGTACTCCGGCTTCCTCCCACAGTCCAAAGACATGCAGCAGGTTAACTGGTGTAAATTGCCCATAGGTGTGAATGTGGGAGTGAGTGGTTGTTTGTCTCTATGTGTCAGCCCTGCGATGAACTGGTGACTTGTCCAGGGTGTACCCCGCCTCTCGCCCAATGTCAGCTGGGATAGGCTCCAGCCCCCCGTGACCCTCACGGATAAGCGGTTACAGAAAATGGATGGATGGATGGATATATGATAATATCATGTGCCAAGAAAGCTGCAAGCTGACTGTCTACGTCAGCCAGTCGGCTTCTGGCTGCAGACTTTTAAACATGGCGACTGAAGGAAAATGCAAATACAACTGCAAGTACTCAACCAATCAGAAATGTTCAGCGATGTAGGCCCCCACCCCCAAAGTTCCTGACCCTTTGGAAAGTACTAATTTAGCTAATTTAGACCCTGGTTCCTGGGGTTGAAACACACTGAATTCCTCTAAAGGTTCCTAGTTCCAAGACATTACAACATTTCCCAAGGAGGAATCCCCGACAAATCTGTCTCATCTCCAAAACATGCAACAAGTGATACAGCAAAATACACAAGACCATGTCCATGGTTGGCCGATGTTCTGTTGCAGGTGTTATAACTCCTCCCCCATATTTCCCTCGGCTCGTATCCTGCGCTCTCATTGGCTTCAGGTCATTGCCGCCGTCATTGCCAGTATAAACAAACAGACATTACAGGTCTTGGACCCGCTGACAGGTTCACATATTTAACCTGCTAGATATCATTCAGGCATCTGCAACACATTAGCACATCTCTCAAATACATATTTAAAAAGTTCACCTGTGGCAATCACTGCTAACGGGAGTGAGCGCCGTTTTGCCTCCTGTCTGGGGCTTTTGTCAGCGATCTTTAAAAACTGTTGTCAAACAGAAAATCAGGTATAAAATAATGTTCTGCAAACTCGCTATGAGGCCCAAAGAGTGATATGCAAGCTAGCAAAAGGTCAATACCACCAAGCAAGCACTGTTAATACCCTGTCACAAAGTTTACATGAGTCAAAGATGCAAAATCGTGCAGCAAACGTGGCTTGTCAACACACAGTGTTCACCTGTAGTGATGCTTCTCAAGCACACAAAAACCCCCGTAGAACCAAGCTGAACAACAACAGCATCCATGCAGTGCTCAGCCTTCAGAGAAAAGATAGAAACACAGACAATCGAGCTGAGAATGGCCAGGAAAGAAACCACACACGACCCCAACTTCCCAAACTAGACACTTGCCAAACATTGTGAACCATCCTGAACCAAAACATCTGACCATGGAAGATCTTAAAACAAGAGTCTAGTTACAAAACAAATGCTTCCAGCTGATGCTTCTTCCTGGTAATTTGGTTGCTTCTCAGTTTTCTTTATTACTAATATTTTTCTGGGGGTCTCTCTTAGTTTTTTTTGGCTTTTATGACCAACGGTAGAGAATGAAAGAAGCTTGGCTGACAATAAGTTATTTCTGGCTGCATTCAAATAAATGTTGTCTTTACATGCTGGACCTAAATGACAGGGAATGTCTTTATACAAACAGGTATCTGCGTATGAATAAGAATCTGCAGGCAAGGGACAAGATTTTGCCATGAGAAGCGCTCTGGTTTCCGTTTGTAGCCCGAGTAGGATTGACCAATCATGTTTGAGCTGGCTTTGGATGCGTGCCAGTGCCAGTTAACATCTGTTTGGTGACAAATCAAAATAACCACCACTCACTGAACTGACTTTACTGCTGTGACTTTAGTGAACAACACATTTCACCTGTGCCTTCTTCTGGTTCAAGTAAACATTTATACAAAAAACATGACAATTTTACACAAAGTTACATTTTTCAAAATTATAGCAAAACACGTTGTTCGCTCTTAATAAAGTCACAGTAAATTATTTTGATATTTCGCTTAAGTGTTCCTGCAACCGACCAGCACCTGATCCCTCACTCTGGCTGTCCAGGGGGAGTTCTGTTTACAGACATCTCTTTATAGAGATTAGCCTTCAACTTCATTAATGTGTCTCAAGTTGCTAATCAGACTGTAAACAATGACCAGCACACAGAAGAGGAATTCATGGCCCGGATATCCAGGTAACAGATATCCACTGTCTACACCCAGAAGCCCCAAAACATTGGCAATTGCCCCCAGAGGCTAAGTTCGCCAATGGCCAATGGGTTCCAAGACTGAGCACTGAGTTACTGAATATCGGTGTACTTACACATCACACCAAATTACATTTAAAAATCTACAATTTAGTACAAATCCAGGAAAAGAATACTGCTATCCATGGCATATGCAGTGAACAATGTGACCATCGCCGAATCATGAATCATAAAATCGAAATGTGGTCAAACAGCTACATCTTCTCTGGTTTTTATCACTCTGCACCTCCTTTGCACCTTGAGTTTATTCCAGCATCTTGTTGTTGTTGCTGGTATCAAGTGAACACTGACTGGTATTTTAGGAATCAGAAAAAATATCAAGAGAGCAGGACTCCCTGATATGACTTTCTGAAGTTATTCTAGGTGAGAGGCTAAATCAGAGAGCGGTAGACCTGGAAACAATTTGCAGAGATCCTGCAGCACGAGAATCTGACAGACCTCCAGAAATGATTTCTGTAGATACTTAACATCTGATCAAAGCACGGCCAAGTGTGAAGAGAGTGAATTAATAAATATCCTCAGGCAGCTTGTTTAGTTGTGCGAGATGACAGAATGATAGGAAAGACTTGGCATGCACTCGGGAACGGGTAAACCTGCCAGCGGAGGGGCGGTGGGGTGGGGGTGCTTGGGAGAAACAGGGAGACACGGGAGAGGAATGATGGACGGCTCACACGCCAGCCATTGTGAGAAAATTATAGCTAGGTGCCGCCAACCGAGGCAGTGTGGCGGCCAGCCAAAGCCCCGGGAGAACAAAGGCCCAGGATCCCTGTGTGAGTGAGTGCCGGCCTGCCCGCGGAGCCCCAAACCTTCATATTTACATGCGACGCTCAAGAGTTAATTGCAGTGAATTCCTGCGCTGGGTGCAAAGTGGGGGCTGTTGTTGCTTTATTTTACATAACAAACACGCTGTTTCTACTCATTCCTCCGTGTTTCTAAGGAACTTGAACCAAAGATGCAAAAAGGTTTTGCGTTCTTGCAAATCGATGGCGCTTATGAGACAAAACGCTTCACCCAAAATGAACAAATGATGAATTATTGCACATTTTTTGTTGTTATGCGGTGTCGGGATGGCAGAAGTAAAAGGAAAAGCTCAAGTTTGGTCATAAAGACAGTTATGGTGAATCTTAAAAAAACAAATGGAAGCAGTAGGTTAACACTCGCTAATATTTCATTTATATATTCAGGGTTATCATGGAGATTTCCTCTTATAAACTGCAGTGGTGGCTCCCCGAGGAAAACATACAAGTTCCACACATTCCTCCAATTACCCTGTGTGTTTGGGAAGAGATTTGTATTTGATTCAGCTTCTCAGGAAACGTTCATGTGTACGCTTTCAGCTGCAGTGGAGCTAAGAGGCCCCTTTAACAAACCAGACCTCATCCTCACAGTAGTTGGTGGACAAAAGCCAAAATGTGTCAGGGTTGCTACAGTTCCTGATCTTTCGTAAACGAACAGTGCCCTGTCGACTCTCTAGACTTGGCAGAGCCGGCCCGTGCACATCAAAGTAGGGTCTGACCTTGCATACCAGATGAGGTTTGGATTAACGAGCTCTGGACATCAAACAGCAGGATCACCCCCCACAAGTCATCAAACCCAGCTCGGTGAAATTTACAGCAGACAAAAATGCTGGAAAAATCAACATCAACCTTGCCACGCATCCCAGTTTGAACATCGTGACCAGGACGGGGAGTAGCAGCAGCAGAGAGGATATTTCAAAAGCCTCCAATTATCTGATGTGTGGGAGAGCACAATGAACTGGGCCGCGTGCCAAACAGCATCCTTTACCAAACAAATAAAAACTTTTGACAGGACGTGTCTGCCTTTCAGAGGACTGCACACCAACAAACTGCTCATGTGGGGCAGCGACAAACGCTTCTCATATTCAGCGCTCACTGATTTCTGTAACTTAATTTAAGAAATAATATTCATACTGTTATAAAAAAGGCTCTGAAATGTACTCAAAGTAAAAAGTCACCCTGTGAAAGACATTTCTACTGGCTGTTTCATCTTGAAACATCTTTCATGTCATTTTTGTGTCATGCTACATCTTTTTCATCTTGTTACATTGTTTTTGTCTGTGGAATATGATATGCACTGATGGAAAAACCAAAGAATCGTCTTTTCTGTTTAACTGTCCCAACCTTTTAGGTTGCAATAATCAGCAATTCCCCTCAAATGCATTAAAAATAAAGTAATGAATCTGTTTTGAAAATCTAAGGAGTAGAAAGTACAGATATTTGTGTTGAAATGTAGAGAGTAGAAATAAAAAGTTGTCAGAAAAAATACTCAAGTGAAGTACAGATACCAGAAAAATCTACTCAAGTATAGTAACAAAGTATTTGTACTTAATTACTTCCCACCTCTATACAAATTTTCTGCACCATGGGAGTTAATTGGCTGTTTGAAACCTTTTTTCCAGATATCAATGGGATTTGGCACAAAGTCAGGCCATGGATCAAGGAGCCAACTCCCCAAATGGTTTGTGGTTACTTTTTGTTGCAGATCATGAAATGAACAGGATTTCTTGAGGCCTGCACTCTTGAAACAAAGTTTGTAAAAGTGGGGTCTGACCACATCCGATGTGAGATCTGATAATCTTTCAAATTGGGTTAACTGTGCTCACCTTTGGACAGCTTCTCCTTGAAGACACTCATGCTGGTGCACTTATTTGGACATTTGAAGTTCAAATCCTTCCTATTTTCTCATCTCCGCACACCTGGCCAATCAATGCATGTAAGTTTGAGTAATCTCTTTAAGAATAAAGTCAAAATTCTTAGATTTCACCCTCTTAAATGTGAATATTTTCTGGTTTACTTCTCTATGATGGCAAACTGAATATCTTTGGGTTGTGAGCAAAACAAGACATTTGAGGACATCATCTTAGGTTTTGGGAAACACTGACATTTTTCTGTATAGCCATGCTGCATCTGAATCAGAGTCTCGTTTCTCTGTGTGATGCTTGCAGTTCTCTGCAAAAATACACGGTGAAAATGATGCATTTACAGTCATATCAGAAACATCAAACCTCTCTTTTCAGTTTTAATATCTGTGTCTGTAGAATATGTCACAGACATGAAAAATTAGTATTTTTCCAGTGCGCTCTCTTTTTCTTTCCCTCTTTTCTCTTTCTCTCTCTGAACAAGGAAAAAATCACACTGCTTTGTGGTTACAGCTCCTTTCTCACTCACTCAGTGTAGAAAGATAGGGCTGGCAGCAGCAGCACCGCAGCAGAAACGCTGCCTGTGTGGACGCCACAGGCAGGTGAGCTCAGCCAGGCAGCCGTCACGCACAGGTACAGACAGTCAGCCAGGCCCGAGTATTAAACTGCTACGACCTGTGCAGCAGCGATGGCTACTGGCGACAGAACACCAGAGGTCATACGACATAACAAACAAATAAAAGGAGGAAAGAAACAAAGCTTTAATTTAGTGACAGCTTGATATCTGGGCTTTGTGAACACCAAGAACAGCTGTTCCCTGTTCCACTGGGAGTGAACACCTGCCTTCATTCAGCCACAGCCACAGCTGGACAGTGAATGAAAGCAACTCCTTCATATTTGATCATATTGACAGATGTACTCAGACAAATCACTCAGGTCATTAAAGCAGCTCTTGTCTTCACTGACAAGCTGTGAAATACTGATAAAATATAAGTTAAAACAGGTCAGATAGGTTTATGGCAGAGCTCAATTTACAGATTTGAAACTAAATCAAAATCTTCCATTTTTCATCTTTCTAAATTATGTCAGTGTGGGAACACAGCGGGCAGTTTCAAAAGTGTACTTCATTTGAAGCCAAGAATATTTTGGAAATGTATAAAGACTTAAGTCCACAATTTTATAGACCAACTAAAGACGTCAATAAACCACTCAAGAAAAACTGTCAAGACAATAAGGCAATAAATATTAATCTACTGGCTTTGTAAGTAAATTCTGACTCTTTGTTGGGAAGTTTAATGACATGAAATGAGGAGAAATAAAAACTGTTATTTGTTCTGCAGTTTTAGAACTTTAAGACAAAAACATAAATCAAGATAATTCTGTTTAGTTGAACTAAAATTCAACTTAACTTTAACATTGTTTGTTTTCTTATTGTTTGTCCTGGGTTTTGTTGAAATGTTTACATTCACACATTGTATACATTTAAAAAAAAATTATGGAGAAAACGTCTTCTGGTTCTGGTTTTCAGCTTCAGCTCTCGCTGATTTAATTACAGGGATCTACAGGGAATACATCAGGGTGGCCATACCGTAGTGGTGTTCTTGCTGGGTTTGGCTCCCAGCACTCTGGGGCTAACCGAGCTAACCGCAGTTAGCGGTTGGCTAATTTACTGAAGCTTGGTTAGATCCAGGGTGCTGGGGGCCAAATCCAGCAAGAACGCCACCTCAGTACTGTAGCCTTTTTCCCTGTCGTCAAACTGGCCTCCGTTGGTTTCTGAGGCTGTTTTGGTCCGGGAACGGTCATTTATGCACTAATGAACTCTTCCTGAAATGTATTGATGAGTTTTATTGTGACTTGGGTCGCTGTGGTTTGTAATCTTTTTAAAAGTGGGCCCACATTAGCTGCTGTAGTGTTCAGTCTGGCCTCAGTCTGACTGCACCAGGGTGGTTTGCTCTGACCAATCTAGCTGTGTTCACTGGGAGGCTGCTGAGCCCGGTTCCATCGCCTGCTCACCCAGCTCCAATTCTGATACCGATTCCGGCGCCACTCCCTGCCAGCATTCCCTGGTGAGTCCACCTCGCTTGCATGATCTTGTGATGTTGAGATCTTGTGATCTTGTGAATCCAGCTGCCCCCACAAGGTAAGGTATCCCACAAAAAAAAAAAAAAATCTTTAAGGAGCTCAAACTCAGCAAAGACACACAAAATTATAAAATAAAAGTGCACAGAGCATTGATAAATGCCAATAACAATGACAAATGTTGTGTTCCTTGCAGTACCATGACCAATTAAAAAAATATAAAAGTAAAAAAATAGTGAAAAATAAATGAAAACACAAAGTTTGGACAAAATTGCGATGTTGTGCAGAATTCATGGGGATTGTTTGAATTTGCAGTTTCAACATTTCAACTTCCTGGAGGGACTGACATACATCTTTACAGCTCTATCACACATGTACACTGACTGAGATACACAAATTAAAGATGAAAGTGGAAGATCATTCTTGATCCTTGGAAACAGACAAAAAGATTATGAGATGAGGACTTGACAACAGAGGTATCACCAGGACCAAAACCCCAAAATATCCCATTGGACTTAAAGCCCTTTTGTCAGCCCGTTATCCCAAAATTCAAATGCCCATTGCTTCAAAAATACACACTCTTCCTGTTGTTGTTAGGTTAGGGTTAGGGTTAGCATGTTACTGAAGGGAAAGTGTGTATTTTCGAGCAATGTCTTTTGGAGCAATGGGCATTTGTTTTCGGGATAACTGCCAGCTTTCAGTCCAATGGTAGATTTTTCTGACTATTTGGGCTTTGAAATAATGAGCCGTCAGAACAATCTCAGAGCACCAACAACTGAGCAAACTCCATCTGCTGAGGAAGACCAAGAGATGTGAATGAAAGCACTGAAAAAAAGCTAGTAAGTGGACCTTAAGTTGAAGATTTTTTAGGGTCAAAACAAACCAAAGGTATTTTTTTATATCTGTGATTTCATCATAAGGAAACTTTCTCTGGATTGGTTTGTTGTTGATTTAATACACATTCCCCACAAATGCACAACATGAGCTTGTAAACAGTCGTTTTTTGGGATAATAAATTATTTTACTTCGAACATTTAGACTTTTAAAGACTTAAAACAAAAGGAAAAGGTTCACTGTCATTCTCTCCAAGTTTTTGAAAATAAAAATACATCTCTGAGATGGTAAATCAGTTGGATTTGAACTCACTGAACAATTTCTCTCCCTAGACAAACCCGTCTGCAGCGCTCTGGAGATCAAAAGGTATTTTTCAGCTTTCATCACTGCGTAAAAACTTTGTGTATCATTTTATTATAGAGTTGCGGTCCAAGCACAGTGGTGAACACGTATTCAGAGCTTTCAAACGTCATCATTACAGCACAACCTTTCATGTGCTCCACTGTCAGCATTATTTGAAATTTGTCATTTTCATTGAATAAACAGTCTGACTCTTACAAACTAAGCTGGCCCACTCGGCTTGTTATTGCGTTCATAATGAAGGTGCCACAGAGGCTACCTTTGGCCTATTAATGAGGCAGTCAAAGTTATTAAAACCAATTTTATCATCCGTAATGAAAAATGAACGACTCGTGTTTGATATTGTTGGCAAAACTTTAAGAGAAGTTTGCTTTGATCAGGAAAATATCTGAACCCTGTAGCAGAATTTAATCAGCAGCAAGGTTTTGGCTTCAGAATATCTCCACAGAAAAAAAAAAAGGAAAGTTGATTAGGTTAAAGGGGGAGGGAGTAGAGAAGCAATAAAAATGAGCCCATACCCAAAGATATCATTAAGTTAATGGATTACTGGTGGCTAAAAGCATTACACTGCTGGGTATCTGAGACTGCAGAGATCCGCGGACAGCCGAGGCCGACGAGCGGCACGCTGAGCCAGCTCAGGAGTGACGAAGGGCATTAGCAGCCCTGCATCCTCCAGTCTGCAGCTGGTATTAGCAGGCACCGAGAGCTCTGTCAACACGTATTACTCCACACACAAATCATCTGACCGGCGTCAGCACTTTGCCCGCACTACAACAGCAACACTGAGGGAAAAGAAAGATAGAAACTTGAAGAGGAGGAACTGGTGTTTCTCAGATATGACTCTGGAATATGTGGCTGTAAAACTAATCATAGAAAGGATATTTAAGGGTCCACAGTGAGCTGAATACATGAGAAAACAGAGATACACTGAGCAGGACACCTGTTTGTTAAAGGCATAATATGTAACATTTCCACACTTAAGGGGAAATATGTCATATATTCAGTGTTATAAAGCATAAAATGGCTTTGATATGTCATGAGAAATTAAAAAACATGCTGGGTTGAAATATTCCATCTACTCTGGGCCGGAATAACTGTTTCTGTTTGCCTGTTTCACGTTAATTAGAGCTCAAATTAATGCCGAATGTTCGCCAAATGAGTAAGTGTCTGTTTATGAGAAGTAAAAAATCATTAATAATCTCTTAGGAGGAGTAGATGTTTATAACAGTTAAATTGAACAATATGTTAATGGAGTCTGGCAGGCAGTCACTGAATTGTAACTTCAGAGTGTATTTTCAGAACAGTGGGCTTTTGTTTTCAGGATAATGGGCTTGACTTTACATTGACAGACAGCTGACAGTTACAAACAGCTGATCAGGTTATAGTATGGCTCGATATTGCCACATTACAATGTTGTACTCATCTTGCACTCCTGCAGTGTTCCTGCGGCCTGCCTGAGCTTCCTCGAGTTTGGAGAGGAGGGGCAGGGAGAATCAACTCGCTTCAACCATAGATCGTATATTAAATTGGATTTAAACCTATTTAATATACCGTCAATGGCTCGAACTTGCCATTTGCACTGCTGTACTCATCTTTGGATGCACAGTTGCTACATATTGTTCCTTTAAAATATCTAAAAACAACTCTGCTATATATTTTGTTGAGTTGTGGACTTACATTATTTCAAATCTTTCCAACTATTTTCAAATGCAGAAAAATGCATGATTTTATTCAATATAACTGTTTTCAAGTTTCCTTTGGTCACCTGTCAGTGGCGTCATGTATGTCTTTATCACCTCTAATTGCTGCTAAACATCTGAAAAACACCAGATGATGTTGGTGAACAAGCTAGCAACTTTATTCTTTAATATCGTTTATATTGTACAGTAATGTTATAACTTTGCAATGATGTTTTAGTATGATTGTTTTGACCACGGATCACAGATTGAATTTGAACCACATCATGTTAGCTACAGTAGCTGTAGTTCGTCTGATGGTAATTTAGCAATAAACTATTATGTTAGCTAACATTACTTGCTGCTATTTCATTAAAATTAAATGATATAACATGAATAAACGTTATAGGAATAAAACTTCAAGGACCATGCTTTGGAGCTTTTACTGGTGTCAGGTGGTCTCCAATTTTTCGTTTAAGTCACAGCATCCGAAGTAGCGTAGGCTAACCAACAGTGATAAAACACATTTTTCTCTACCTGATGATGTGTCGTGATTGGCATGGGGATATAAAACATTACTGGTAAATAACTAGCTTTTTAAATTACTCAAAAAAATAGAATTTTTTATACAACCATTTGGCAGTATCACTGCCTCTGCAGCCCTTAGATGGCGCTCCAAGGCCCACCAGTGGGCTGTGACCCAGTGGTTGAGGGTGGCTGGTATAAGTCATGACAGATAGATTTTTATTGGCAATGGTGACTGCTTAACAATGACGACAACCACTTCCATTACTCTCGTTAGGCTACTTCAGGACATTATCAAACTGGGTCTTCTGTAATTGTTTTGATTAGGCGAACATTTGCAAAAAAAATGGCATTCTTTGCCTTTAAAATAATAGAAAAAATCAGGTTGAAATATTAAGTATTAGGGCCAGGCATAAGGGAAAAAAATGCCAGGAGGAAGATGTTTTTTCATTTTGCATTTGAAGAATTAAGTCAAAACATCAAGAATACAGTTGAAATTTTCGATTTCTGATCCTTGATCTGCTGTAACAAGTGAATTTTGACTGTGTGGGATCAAGAAAGTCTTAATTCAGCTTTTATACTTGACATTTCACTTGACTTTACTCCCAACATTTCGGACTTTATACTCGAAAGGCCAATTAAAAACAGTCCTCTTCCTCTTGTTTTTTCCTTACGCCTGGCTCTAAAACTCCTCTATAAAATATAGCAGACAGTAGAAGTTATAAGAAACTATTATAAGATTTTTGTGGGGCAGCTGTTAACCGTCCAGCCTTTAAACCCTCTGGGAGCTTTAATGCCCGACTATGACACACAAAACCTGAAATAGGTGGACATTCACAGAGCTTGTCAGCTTTACGCAACAGGACAAACAGTATCATGGAGAAGACAAGAGGATCACTGAGGATCCAACACACACACATACATCAAAGGCTATTTATTGTGTTTGTTTAAGCTGCATAGTGGAGATCTTCGCCCTTAACGTTGCTATCCGGTGACAAGTACAGGGATTTGTCTGCTGCATGTGTACGTGCAGAGCTGGCTCTGAGGCTAAGGAGCATCATTACGGACTAAACACAACTAAAACAAAACACAGGCTTTCTGGTGCCCCACAGTCTGCCCAACTGAGGCTCTGGTGGAACAGAGGGAGGGGGAGCTGTCTTTAGTCAGCGAGAGAGGGAAGCAGCTACACACAAGTCAGGCGATTAGAGCAACTAATTTATTAAAAACGATTATTTTTACTTCTTAAATCCTGCATGACCCACCGGTGGCTCCGTCTTTACAAACTCACGTTGGTCAGCCGACTTTGTTCAAACCCACAGGACGTTAACTTTAGATTCTGGGGAAGATCCCAAACTTTCCAAAAATACAAAAATGTCAGTTTGAATTTTGAGGGAAACTACTAATAAAATAACATACAAGACACGTACAATATCTCCTTTTGATGTAACGGTGCTGTCGTTAAGAAATATAGCATTGCGTGTCTTTAATGAAGTGCTGGAACAAGCTGATACAGAATATACAGTATATGTGAGCTGTGGAAAACTTTTTTTTTTTTAGACATTTAAAAGAAACTTGAGGGAAGAGTTGAAGAGTTGAAGAGATTAATCATTAATCATCAGGTTCAGAGTGAGTAGAAATGGCTATTATGTGGTGGTGGTGAAATGAGAGGGAGGAACCTGACTGCCAAGATGTGAAGCAGAAGGGATGTGTGTTAACAAGATGCATTCAGAGCTCTTATTTCTACCGTGGAAGAACAAAACTACAAGTCCTGCATTCATATTTGTGCTTAAGCTTTAACACTCAGTTGTGTTATGTTAAATTCTATTTAAGTGTCTTACCGTTAGTGGATAACCCCAAAACTTCTGAAGATACAGAATATGTCAAGTAGAATTTCAGGGAAAATGTGTCTATAATTATGCACAAAACATGCAAATATTTCTATTTTCTGAAACTGTGCAGCCATAAAATCATATGGTTTGGAATTTGAATGTTTAACTTTAACATTATTAAGCTTCAATAAAGAAAAATCTGATGCACGATGCATGATACAGTGAGACAGAGTGGAATAAAATGATTCAGCAACCTTAAAGCTACTTAAACAGTGGGGCGCTCCTGTAGCTCAGTGGGTAAAGCGTGCACCCCATTGTACTGAGGCTGCCAGTCCTCTGCAGGGCCTGTGACCCTGTGCTGTGTATCGTCCCCCCTCTCTCTACCCCCTTTCCTGTCTGCTCTTCAGCTCTCACTATCCAATGAAAGCAAAAGCCCAAATGTATTTACATATCAAAAATAATATGCAGAGCAGTAAGGCATTGTTACATAATATAATACTTGAAAGTTATCATTGAATCATTACTGTGTGAACAGCATTTAAATCTTACAGCTGGAGCTAATTTAATTACCATTAATCGATTAATCGCCATTAAAAATTGAATAGATTAAAAATTAATAATTAATATATAGTCTAGAAAATGGCCATAATTGCTCCTCATCTGACATTGTTTTTCTGGCAGAACTGTTTGTTGAATATGAAAACTTAAAATTTAATGTAAATTGATGAAAAAAAAAAGAAAAAAAGAGACAAAAATGAGAATAAAACAAGCATTTTGCATCTTATTAATTACTAAGGAAAGGAAAATGTTAAGGAAAATAGGCTACTATACTGTAGGTACTTAAATCAGTGGTGGGAAGTAACTAAACAAGTATATTTACTCAAGTACTGCACAGTTTTGAGGTACTTTACTTGAATATTTCTATTTTTCCGTTATTTTTTTTACCAGAGAGAAACACAGCACTTTTTACTCCACTATATTTATTTGACAACACTGAAAATGTGATCAGCTTATAAAATATGATCTATTGTTACACCCAACTGGAAATAAAGTGCTTAATATTAGCTCCACCTCCACCAGCGACAACATTAAAATGCTGCTTACATGTTTATTCAACATTACAATAATTCAGTAATATCATATCACTGACAGGTGAGACTTTATGGATTAATGAGTACTATTTTTGATTTTGCCAATGATACGTCTATACTTTTACATAAGTAAGAATTCAGGACTGTGTCTGTTATAGGTATTGCTACTGTGCTTGATTTGAGTTGATGTTTTGTATCTAAAATATTAATTTACAAAGTGATATTAACTGTTTGATAAATACAGTGGCGTAAAAGTTATTGTTCCATTATGATTGTTTGTATCTTCTTGTGCTGATTGTCCTTCTGTAAGTGTCACTCTTGTCATTTTCCCTCAGAAGAGACCGTCCACACGCCAAACATACTTTAACCATTAATGAACAGCCTGCTGTTTGTCAGTCTGACACTGATTTATATGAAAGAACAGTAATTCAAATATGCTTTAATGGTTTCACAGACTCGGTCAGAGTGACATCTGGAGCGTCAGCCTCTACACTTCTTCCACCGGAGCAGAAACTCGGCTCCTCTCCTCAGCTCAGCTCCTGCTGGGCTGCAAATGGGGAGGTGGAGTTGTTCAGATGAAAGAGTGAGAACTGTTAGCAGCTGCTGATTCCTTCAATCACTGAATCTCTGCTGCGTCCTTTATCAGCACGTAATGGGTCTGATGTATGAATGACAGCTTTACAGTGATAAGATAGTGACGATTAACTGGAGGCCAGGAGAGAACGACTGACCACACTGTAAAAAAAAAAAAAAATCTCAGCTATATTATTTCCTCTAACTTTTATGATTAATATCTGTGGGCTCAGCAGATTAGACTTAGCTTGGTTGCTTAGAGTTTAATGTTGGGCAATTTGAGTAATTAGCATAATGAGGTAATTATTTGCCAAAAATGGAAATAGCTATAATTTTTCATTTAGTTAACTTAGGTGATCCAAGAGTCGAAGTCCATGTTTGTGATGTCCAGAAATCCCAAAGCCCTGAATGTCTCATAACATGTGTCTATAAGCAATGATGTGCAGTTCCCACTCTCCCACCCCGAGGACATCGTCCACCGCTATAAGATAAAGGGATGTAACTAACTATTGAGAAACTGTACATCGGCAAGGTGGCAATTAAGTTATCTGATTTCATTAGAACAAGCTTGTGGCTGTAGCCAACATGAAGGTATGATTGCAACTGCAAGCATCATGTGTAAGGATAGTTTTTCGTTCATTTATTACTATTAGTTAGTTATTAAATCACTGCTAGCAAAGTAACATAATACTAACAACATACAAGTAAACAAAAACATCTCAAACAATGGTCTTTTATTAATTAAATATGATGTGGTTAAGGATTAATATTCTAATAAATGCATGACAATTGAGCTAGAGATGTTTTTCTTATATTTTATACACACTCTGCAGTACATAACTATTAAAATAAACTTACTCCAGGAAGACAGTCACAATTTTTGACAATTAAGCTAACATGCAACACTTAGTAACTAAACTGAACTCCATCTACAAGGCCTATAGATGACAGTCATAAAAGTTTATAGCAAACAGCATCACTGGGTCAAAAACATTTGCAGTAGGCTGTTATACAACACGGGCTATTCTAACTTGTATTCTCAGTCATTTGACTTGAAATGCAGTTTTTAAAGAAATATGATTAGCATCTTTGCAGACTTCCCAGCCAGCATTGTTTCATTGTTAAAACTCCTCTGACACCATCCCTTTTTTATAGTTGACAGAAATGATGGAAACTTGCTGCGTGTCTTTAAGATAAATCATGGTTGCTTGTTTCCACAATAATGAAAACACTGTGAACCGTGATGAAGGATATATGGAATTCAGTCCCCAACCTTTACGCTGACAATTCAATAGATTATAATAAATATTATGTTCATCAGTGTGACTGAAGAGTTGTTGGTTCGACTTAATATCTTACTGAACATGTATTTTCAAGTACAACGGAAGTAATATCAAGTTTATATGACAGTAAAAGTTTATTGGTTTCGTATCATTACAAAAATTATCTCAACTTGTCTTTTCAAATTCAGTCAACTTAAAATTTTAAGGCAGCCAGGACACTTTATTTTTGACTGATCACATAAAATTTAATTGATCTCCTATGGGGGAGATTATTGTAGGAGCAGGATTGCATGATACCTGATATTCATTTGCATTATGTTTCAGGTTATGTAACGCTGTCCAAGAATATCCAGTGTTTTGCTGTGGAAATAAGGCTTGGTTTAGAGGGGGGAACACATTTGGTAATGTCTGGTTTGTGCTAAATCTTTTAAGTTTTGTAATTACAATGAGTTGATTAATTGATCGTTAATGTTACCAATGATCACTTAAGAAAAGTGCTACCAATTTGCAACCCTATATATATAAATCCAATATCTGCCTCTAAATCCTCTTTTGTTTCTGTAATTTCACGGTGTTACAACATAAACTGTACTATGGAGTAAACCAGTCATCATATGGTGCTGTATATAAATGCATGATTGTAAGAAGTATGTGATGCGTAAAATGGTGTTAGCGTGAGAACTACACATTGTGCGCGCTATGGCAGGTGACTTAAAGGTATCCAATCGTTCAGTGATGACAGGAAGGAAAAGGAAAAAGCATTTAAAATCATTTCAGTGTCGTTTTATTGTACGAATATAAAGAATAAATAGCACGTTTCCTTAATTTACAGGATAAAACAAGTCACAGATACACGGCTGTATCAATAATCCACGTTGAACTCTGAGGTCGATCTGCTTCATCCAAATATGGAAAACAGCAAGTCCTTACGTGGCTCTATGCGCCATATCTCCATAAATACAAAATATATAACCAATATTCTCCACAAATAAAGTAGACTCTGGTTACAAATAATACTGACTTTGTACAGGGAGCTATATATAACTGCATGGCACCGCATATACAGAAAATACATTCCTACACTCGGTAGTGCACGTGAAAAAAGAATCACAAAAATAATGAGCTTATAATTTATCTTCAGTCTTTTATTTTTTAACTTGAACAGGAGCATTTGCAGTCTGTGATGATCGGATACTGCACCGGTATCCACGCGCATTTGAGTCCCCCTTTCCTCTGCACGCATCTCCATCTCAGTATCGTCAGGTGGGTCGAGTTCGCGGGTTTACACACCATCCCCTCCGGAACCGAACACGACCTCTTGCTGAGGCAGCTGCCCACCCGCACGAAACGCGGCCAGAACCTGTTCCCCAGGTCGGTCCACGTGTACACGACCGGGCAGAACGAGTACGCCCACAGCCACTGCTGCAGCCGCCGCTTCAGTTTCTTACTCGGCTTGTGCTTCTTGCCGAACTGCACGTCGAAATCCACCGCTCGGATCTCCTTCGGCAGTACTCCACCGGGTTTCTGGATCTCAAAGTCATCCAGCTCGTCGTTCCCGGTGTATTTGTCCTCCACTGGCGGTAAAACGGACAAAAAGCGGCTGTCAAAGTCCCCCAGGACGCTCTTCAGCTCGGTCTCGTTAAGGTCCCGCTCCTTGGGGTCGAAGACGGGGTCCGGGTCCTCTCTTAATTCCACAAGCGGCAGGCTGTCACTCGGGATGGGGCGGAGGAGGTAGTAGTGCTGACAGAGCCCCCTGTCCATCAGAAGCCCGAGGGAGAGCACCAGAAGATACATGGCCACACACTGCTGGGACTGATCCATGCCAGACGCTCCGGTGGTGAGATCAGTGCGCACACGGGAGCTGCTCAAGGGCCACTTTCTTGTGCGCAATTACGCGTGAGCCGTATCCAAACGTGCGTCTGACCCGAGTGTCCCTTAAAATTCAGTTTCCCATGATGAAAATCCGTGACAGGAATAAAAAGTTCATCCGCAGCAGCATCAGTGGAAACTATTCTTTCATGACAAACTGCGTGACAAAGCTCAGATCTCTCCTCGGGCCCCGTGCGCGCCGGCTCGGCATGATGCTCCCGGTGTCTCCTCCACAGAAAAGCGCTGAGCTTCACCCGCCACCCTCCGTTATATTCTCCACACGGAGCGTGACGTAATTCGTGTGCCCCTCTTTGAATGTGGGTTTGTTGTCTAGGAGGAGATCCCCAATACCTCCTTCTTCCACCGCACTGGAGAGGGCTGGTGGTGGAGGTGGAGGAGGAGGAGGGGGTATGCAGCGAGAGGAGACGCCCCCTGTCGGTTTGCCAGACGTCCTTAAATCAGTCTCACAGTGGGAATGATTGTTGAAGTCTTTCATCTGGAGAATCCTTCAGCTGGAGCTTCAATATAAAGCAGGGGTCTCAAACTCTAACTGGCTTGGGGCCACTGATGGTATTATCATCTCACAGAGGGGCCACAGCAACGTTCAAATACTGCAAGAAAGTGCAGTATTTCTGGAAATTTTCTTTTTTGTTTTCATTACCAACATATTTTCACCATATTTAAAGGAGCAATATGTAACAATTGCATGTCTAAAAACGAGTACTGCAGTCCAGAAAGTGAGTTGGAGACAACGACTGTATATTAAATAGGTTGTGAATATGAGATCTATGGTTGAAGTGAGTTTTTTCCCCGCCTCCTGCTTCCCAGCCCCATGGAAGCTTTGGCAGGCTGCAGGAACACTGCAGGAGTACAAGATGAGCACAACATTGTAATTTGATAATAACAAGCTATAACCAGTCCTCCACTGTAAGTTGATCAGGTGTTTATAACTGTCAGTTGTCTAAGCCCATTATCCTGAAAACAAGTCCACTGCTCTGCAAATACACACTCTGGAGTTGGAGTTCAGTGACTGCCTGCCTTCTATCTGCCAGACTCCATTAACATTTTGCTCATTTTAACCGTTATAAACATCCACTCCTTCTAAAAGATTATTAATGATTTGTTATGACTCAAACAAACACTAACTCATTCAGTGAATGTTCAGCATTAATTTGAACTCTAATCAGTGTGAATTGGACAAACAATAACAGTTATTCTGGCCCTGAATAGACATTTCAGAGGACACCACAGCTGTATTATTGTTGTCAAAGTAGCAAGTATTTCAACGTCACATGTTTCCTTCATTTCTGATAACATATCACGGTCATTTTATGATTTATTTCAGTAAAGTATATTCAGATACATTTTTATATAAATTAGTTAGCCATGCATTGGATACAAATTCAGCAACTCTTCCGACTCTTCCTCTAATACTCCTGATGAAAATAGTGAGTTGTGTTTTGTCTGTGCTTTTTGTCGAACACACAGTTTGCAATGAAAACTGTAGCTTTGTCACATTATTTCAATTGTATTCAATTTAAGGGTCATTTAAATAGGTATGAAATAACTAGAGTAATTAATTGAATAAGAAAATCATTTTGCAGGATGGATCATATTGTATTTTGGCCATAATGTCCCAGAGGGAGAGGGGGGCCAGAAGTGCCCCCCAGGCTGGCAGTTTAAGATCGCTGACCTAAAGTTGCCGCTGCAAAGTCTCTGCAGCCTCCAGAACATCCAAAACTTCACTTTAGGTCTCCACTATATTTATTTGACTGCTGTGGTTACCAGTAGGGCTTAGGATTCAATATATTGAGGTACTGCAAGCAAGGAGATATACTGCTCGTCTTTTTCATCTAATTTTAAGAAAACTTTCATAGAATAAAGAACACATATGCAATCAGTGAAGTGAAGCTAGATAACAACACTACGATCTTGCGGTTGGAGGTTTAAACACAACACAAAATGAACAACTATGCAGATCTTTGCATATACTGTGATATCAGGATACAGTGTTTTTGAGAATCGATACAGTGTCGCTAAACAAAATATTACAACTCTCAAGTGTATCAATATTTTCTCACACCCTCAGCTACCAGTTATCATTGCAGGTTAAAATTAAGCACAGAAACATAATTACAAATGCATGATGTGTTTGTTGTAAATTAAAAGCTTCTTCTGCAACATTAAAATCAGTGCTGCTGCTTACATGTAATCAATAATCAGTAATAATCCAATAATAGCTGCATATTAAAAGCATAGCATGCAACAGTTTCTTAAAAAACAATGCATTGATTCATATCGACATAATCCTTTTCAATCATCACCTGTGACCTACTAGAAATGTGTGCCGGTGGCTGTATCTGCAGAGACCTGCCCTCTGCCTGTATTTCTCATTATTTTGCTGTGTCAGCATGCTTTACCAATCCAAAATGTTGGTATTTGATGTCTTGGGAATGAGACTGAACCATCAACCATCTTTCTGGTGACTTTGCAAACAGCTCAGACGAATCTTACTGATTGTACCTTTAATGTGACACTGACAATGGACATTCAGCCGCACAATGAGTACTTTTACTTTATATTCTTTAAAGAATATAAATATATATAAATGTTTTAATTTATCCTGAGCCTGAGTCACTTTTTTTTTTTTTTTTCAAATATGTCTTGATCGAGACTCATCATACACAGGAGTTGACACTATTTTACCACAAACCACAAAACTAACTGTGGTGGAAGCAGAGAAGAGTGAAATGGAGTGCAGGTGACACGCTGTCAGCCACTTCAGCCCAGGTTACCTGAGCGGAGCAGGACAGATGACTGGCTGTTTTTGTCACTAACAGGTTCAGATTGGTATTCTAACCGTCTGACAACATTATGAGTGAGTGAGAGACCTTTCTTTAAAGAGTAAGATATGTTTTGTTTATCCAGAAACAGCTGTTTTATTGCTTCACCAACATCATCACTGGCTTCATTCAAACTCAGCAGAAACAAAATAAAACTCAGCAGAAATGTCTTGGTTTGTCTTTCCAATGTTTGGCCTGGTTTGGGTGAAATAAACCCTTAAAGGGTTAGTTCACCCCAAAATGAAAACTTAGTCATTATCTACTCACCCTCATGCCGATTGAAGGTCGGGTTTATTTTGTTAGTCCGCAAAACACTCCTGGAATTTCGCAGGAATACAGTGTTGCAGAATCTCCCAAACAATGGAAGTGAATGGTGACCAGTTTTCAAACGTAAAAAACAACTGAAAAAAAAAAAAAAAAAAATACTGCTCATCTGGCAATCCAAGTCTCCTAAAGCCCGGACATGCCAATTGCACACTGTCTCACCACACACACCCAGTTCAGACAGTCTGTATGTGCACGTGAACGTGGCTCCATGCTAAGGATCTACAGTGAAGATTCAGGCTAAAAACATGGTGTAACTAACTTTTTTTTTTTGGTCAACTTGGCATGTTGGGGTTTTAGGAGACTTGGATTATACCAGACGAGCAGCATGGGGGCATTTTATGTTTTTATTCTGTTGGGGTTTTTTTTACGTTTGAAAACTGGTCACCATTCACTTCCATTGTTTGGGAGATTCTGCAACACTGTTTTCCTGTGAAACTCCAGTAGTGTTTTGTGGACTAAAAATCTAAACCCGACCTTCAATCAGCATGATGGTGAGTAGATATCGACCGTATTTTCATTTTTGGGTGAGCTATCCCTTTAATTCACGGCATGAAGGAGTGCAGAGTGTGCAGGGCATGCTCTGATTTTAAAACTGAACTATAGGACACACTTTTACTTTTTCCGTCTGTATGAAAATCAGAGGTTTTTCGCATCACAGATGATGAAGACAGGCTGATGTAGAGTAATAGGAGTTTTGTGTGGTACATAAGGACAAATTGTTGAATATTCATATTGAATGTCCAAATTTAATTCAACTGATAAAAAAACAATAGACAGGGACATCCCTAATCATTTAATACACTCAGATAGAATATTATTAATAAGCAGCAATCAGCCAGTGGATCAGTCATTAGAAACTCAGGCTGTGCAGCCAAACATTCTTCAAAACCACTAAACATTTGAAATTCTAGTGGAGATCCCGAAGTTTCCAAATATGTCAGACTGAATTTTGTGGAAAATATCTATAAAATGATTCACGAGACATTAAAGATATTTTCATTTGATGAAACCGATGCAGAAACAAGCTGATACAGAATATATGTGATACTGTCACACAGCGTAGAATAAGATCATATAAATAACCCTGAATACAACAGGACATAAGTGGAAACACGAGGCGAAAGCTGTATGTTAAATTTCCAATTAGTTCACAGATTTGTGTGGTCATCTGCCTTTATTAAAACAAAAATCAAACAAGGCACGCTGCACATCAAACAAGTGAAATAATATCATCCAATTAGCAGAAGCTTTCACTAATGTGAAGAGAGGCACGATTTACAGCCTGAATATGAGATGAAATGGCCTGTTAAGTACACTTTTTGCAGTGTATTTACTACCCGTGTCCAACTCAAATGGGACAATATTTCTGCCTGTAACGGTGCCACAGCAAGCCTCTCAATAAAGCCGGACAAATTAGCTCCCAAATAAACAACGCTCGCTAAGCGGCAGCCATGGAAAGTATCACAATTTGCGAACCTGTCTAAACTCATGCTCAGAGAATCATTCTTTGAAAAATAATTTAATGGAAGAACTTAGCCAGCTGCTACATCAGCCATAAACCATCGCGCTTTAGATAAATGCATCTCTGTTTCAATTTGAATGAGCTAATTCACACAAGCACTTGAGCACACGACTCATTTAGTTTACGGTCAAATGATGGTGAAAAAGTCTGGAAAATGTCACCCTTATATTTTTCATCTGACCAGCACGTATCATAAACTATTGCTCCCCCCCCCCGAAAAAACGCCTGACAGATATGCTCAATCCAGTGCATTCACATGTGGGACGGTGCAGAGTGAACTGCTCACACATACAGATACATGCAAACCTAATGTAAGTCTCTTAAAAACATGAGAAATATCTGCAATTAAAGATGTAAAGTGTCGTGTTTAATCGTAAATAATGAAACAGATTCAAGCTCACATCAGCCTGAAACATGAAAATCAAATGATTGCCTGTATGTAAGTATGGAAGCCCATTTCCTCCAATGTGACTGGAAAAAAGATTCATCATTTTGAGATAATACGTCATTAATTTCAGATATTCACCATTTTTCCAGATACAAAGTCATTATTTTGAGACACTAACTCATTATTTTCAGATATTAACTCATTATTTTCAGATATTAACTCATTATTTTCAGATATTAACTCATTATTTCAGATATTAACTCATTATTTTCAGATATTAACTCATTATTTTCAGGTACTACGTCGATACGTAGATGCCATTTTAGTTTTCGGTCAAATGATGGTGAGAATGACCCTCACATATCATAAACTATCGCTTCCCCCCAAAAAGCATTTGACAGACAGGCTCAGTCCAGTGCATTCACACGTGGAACAGTGCAGAGTAATACATATAAACCTAATGTCAGCCTCTTAAAAACACAAGAAATCACTGCAATTAAAGATTAACACCACTTCTTTTCTTCCTGACAATTTAAATGAAGTACTTGTCGGACTTAATCGCGCACTTGAGGAACTTTCAAAGTGAAACTGGCACGTTAAATAATATTTCACACGCTGGAATATTTCATCTTCTAATGTGGCTGCATGGGTGAAGTCCAAATATGGTTCTCATTAAGTGTCAGGCTCATTTAACGCTGAGTTGTTTTTGTTTCTTCTAATCCCTTCCTACTGTTTTACCACAGGAACATTTTGATAGTGAAATATTCCTCCTTAAAAAGACAGGCTACTTGAGACAGACGCCTGCTTAATGGAGGAGTTTTTTTTTTTATTCTCGAGTTAACCAAACACAGTTCCCTTTGGCTAATAAACCGACCGATGTAATGACCTTTTTTTTTTTTTTGTGGGGTCTGGCTCTCGAGAAGACTTTTAAACCTGCGCTTAAGGATACGCGTTCAAAATGAATCTCCTTGTTTGAGCCGTGCACAGGTCATTGTAGCCTTCCCTGCTGATTTCTCATTTAGTGAGGAAAAGCAGACTTCTCTCTTGGCAGACACCTTCAGCGCTGCTACCAAGAGAAGGCACGCTCAGGTAGGAACACACACACACACACACACACACACACACACACACACACACACAACAGAAAGAACTCAATGATTCCGATAGCTTTCATCCCTGCAGAGCAAACCACAAAGATATTTTGAAAATCTGCTTTAGGAGTCCTTCTTTGAAACAAAATAATTCATGCAGACCGTTATAAGGCTTCATATCTGCAGGGGACCCTGTGCAGAAGGTTATCAATGACACACAAAGCACCTTTCACACGCTTTATCTCCCTCAGTACGCCGTTTCACACCTCGTGCTAATTGAGGCCACATTGCCAAGCTGAATACACACAGACATGAAGTGGGTGCTATTCTGTTTACTCTGGCACTCGGGAGGTGTGCAATTTGCTAGTTTGTTTAGCACTTTTTTCCATTCCTCTGCAATCCAAGAGCACACAATCACAATAACTGCTCCTGCTGGGAGCTTAATTAAAATGAATTGCTACTTCGGACCACTGACCATGAGTCGCATGGCAGATTTGCATTCTTGAAAGTCACACTGTTTTTTTTTTTTTTTTTTGTCCTGTTTGAATCAAGAACTTTGTTACAAGAAGTCACTTTTTGTCCACCTTGTGCCTCGTAAAGCATTTAACAGAACAATTTCAGGCTTGCATCAACTCGAAACATGAAAATTGACTTTCTTGATTTTTATGTCAGATGAGAATGGAAGCCCATATCTGCCAGTGTGATGGGGAAAAATCCTGCTTTTAAGATGCTAAGTCATTATTTTGAGAACATGTCTCTCATCTAACGACTTATAGGATCTTTATCTTTCCCTACATTGGCAGTAATGAGCTTTCAGTCCATTGTAAAGGTTTAATTTTATTCAAGGAGAGACAGTAGGAATATTTTATTTAAGTAGTTTGATACACATGTTGAACCCTGAGCCTCACAGGCCAGTATATTAGATAATATGTTATTCAAATGAACTCTTTATACAAATCTATATAAAGTCATCCTCAGGTTGTGGAGAACACTCATACACTAAATATCTGTGGCTTTTAACGCGCACTATAATTAGCACATTTAGCTCACTTTTCCCACAGGTTGCAGAGTTGATGCTCAAAGCACCCAGAGCCTGGTGTGAGTGTGTGTTCCTTCCATTCCTCCATAAAAGCTCTCACAGACAGAAACTCTGCATCCA
Source organism: Lutjanus argentimaculatus (assembly GCA_034769285.1). Taxonomy (NCBI): domain Eukaryota; kingdom Metazoa; phylum Chordata; class Actinopteri; order Lutjaniformes; family Lutjanidae; genus Lutjanus; species Lutjanus argentimaculatus. The sequence goes on along the minus strand of JAWZSL010000030.1, from coordinate 3,840,154 downwards.
AACAAAGTCATTAAACCAGAGAGTCAGACCAAAGTCCTCAGTGATTACTCAGGAGACTGGATTATTTGTTTTCAGGTATACAGGTGACAGACGAGATTATTGGGAAAACGTACATGAAATGTGACGGTGCTCGTCTGTGTTAGTTTAGGGATTCTTCAAGAGGAGCTGGATGAAATGTATGTTTAGTGTTTTTTTGTTTTTTTGTTTGTTTTTTCTGCCTTCAAACAACCAAATGAAGTCCTGAAAAGATTAGATGGTTGATGAGATTCAAATCTGCACTGCTAGACAGGTATTAGATGTTACGTAAGTTAATTAAAATACACAAATGGGTCAACTGGTGGCAGCGTGACAAGTATTTTTATGAACTCCTGAACTATGACTTCCTTTAAATTTTTCCTCCTCAGAGTTTTTGGCTCATTTGCTGCACACTGATTTTCCTTTCTGCATAATCATTTTTCCAGTATTTTGAATTTTATTGAGCTTTTTTTTTTGTCAAGGTTGATCGAAATGAAATTTTACACACAGTATACTGACTTCCTAGAATACTGATAATACCAAGAATTTTGATAAACTACATTATTTAGCTGTGATAATAAAACATAGTAGATGCCTCACTAATTTTAATGGGACCACTGTGTTGGCTCAGTAGCAGAAACAGGGCGCTCTGGTAGGAAGAAAATGAAACGCTACCCGACAACTTTTGGTGGAAAACAGTAACAAAAGACAAATCATGAGAGTTGCTGTCTTGACTTTTATAACATATGTATAGCTTTTATAGACATTTTAGTGCAGAAATGTTACATTTTATAGCTTTAACAGATCACAAAGCACTGTGTTTCTTTTTGGTTTTTAAAGACGATGCAGAGTTGCAGCTCTGTCTTTAACATCACTGAGCTAAAACTGAACACCCGTCTTTTCTTGCACCATTATAGCAAGCTAGCTAGTGACATGAGACAGCCGTTGTCAGGGATACAGGCAGTCTCATGCATAGGCACAGTTTGAACTTTAAGGTTGGGGGTTAAAAAAAAAGTAATGTAATGTGTAAAATGGAGGTTTTGTTTATACAAAAATTAATAATCAGGACACCAGCAGGAGTGTGTTCATATTGCAACTATTATGCCTGATGAGAGATGAAATATTACGAGAATTAACAAAGAATCTGAACTCACACGAACTGCAAAATTTGACAGTAAAGCAGATACAGACCCCAGTGTCTATCCACAGATGAGCCTGCAGGCTCACTGATAGCAGTAAAACAAGCAACCCTTCATTTTTCTCTCTTTTTCTCTTCTCCTCATCCTTCATATCTTACCAATGAATTTTAAGACAATAGTAGCATTCATGTGTAAGTCTATGCCATCTTTCTTAGCCTCGTGTTTGGCTGTCTTGTGTAGAAAAAAAAAATGTGTCCAAAGTTCCAGGATTTCACCTTTTTAGAGATGCTCTGGGCACAGATCAGATGAGCTGAGAGCGCACTGGATGCACTGGTTGCTGTGGGCACCACTGCATGTGTGTGTGTTTGAGAGAGCGTCGCTCCCCGGGCTGTTGAGAGCACTGCAGCCGCTGTCTTTTTGAATCTTTGATTTTCAGGGAGGAAGCCTGACACCATGCTGTACAAATTTCAGTGGCTTGACACCTACTTTAGCTGTGACACACAAGTGAAGTCTCTGGTGAAGCTGCACAAACAGGAAATTGAGTATTTTTCTTGAATGCTTGACAGTAAAATCTTCATTATTACAACTGCTGCACTGGGACCATCTTTTGACTTTTTCTGCCAAACTGATTGTCGAATTATTTTTCCATGTGCAGCCTGTTAACAGCCACTCACAGGTGTAAATCGTACCAACTAGATTCAGCTGTAATTCATCAGCTGTACTGGTCAAACCCTGCTATAGGCTAATACTCACAAGTACGCTTGCACACACAACCGCCACACACACTCTCTCGCACTTTGCCATGTTGGCTCAAGATCAAGTCCAGGTCAGCAGTTTTAGATCAGCCTTTATTTTACTGGAATCAAAGTAAATACTTGTGCTCTTGATGGATGATTCAGCACTCCATCAACCCGCCGTGTGATCTAAATGAAGCCTGACGACCGGCACAGACACACAGCAGGCGTCTGCTGCAGCTAGCGGGGCATTTAGCGCATTTCAACGCCCCGCCGAAGCTGAGGCGTTGATCCCCACATGGCGATCTGGCTGGATTTCTACAGATCATCAGAAGCCAGGGCTGCAGCCGTGCCAGGGGCTCCTGTGAATGAGCGAACAGGCCGGGAGTCAGAGCGTAGTGGTGGTGGTGCTGGTGGTGGTGGTGGTGGTGGGGGGATGACGGGAGGTCGCGGTGTCTCCAGCCCCTACAACACAGACGGCTGTTTGTGCCATGCAACCCCCTCTCCCCCCCTCACCGACCCCACCTTGGTCTCAAACTCTCAGCTCCTAATTCACACTTCATAAATCAAGATGACCTGTCCTCATGTGAATTCATCTCTCTCTGTGCTGGATAATAGTGGCGCTATTGTTCTGCGGCGAGGATTCATTTCAGAGACATAAACTATCCCAGAGGCCGATGTACAGCCTTGATAGCTAAAGCAGCTCCTGGATGTCCATGCGGAGATGTCGGGGACTGAAATTGCAGTCCTCCGTGTCAGGCCACGTCTGGTTGGTTATATTTTCAACTTCTCTGGCAGCTAAAATAGTTCCAAAAATAAGAACACTAATTGGCCAGTGTTTATTTCTGTATGGGAGAAATACTCTAAGTGTTTTTAGCAGGTTGTTTGTGGCACGATGGTTTAACAGTCAGGGCTCTCTGGGAGGTACAGCTCAGTCCACTGCATGGAAAAAGAGCCGTCTCTCCCCCTTTTTTAATAAATAAGGTCTTTTATACGAAAATTGGTAATACAGTATAGTTGTGTGTGAGGCTGGCAGGGCGGCGTGTGACATCATGAGTGTTGACTCATGAGCAGATGAGTGATGCACACTGAGCTTTTTGCCTCCTCTCAAACTCATGTTTAGTGCCACAGAAACAGCAGTAAAGCCTCTCTCCACTTCTGTCTGTCTCCCTGTCGCTCTCTCTGCAGCTGGAGGGGGGGTGGGGGGGTGTGGTAATGAAGCAAGTGTTCCTATGCGTTGCGAGGGGGCTGTCAGCTCTACACACAGCAGACCTCTGTCACCTGTTGCCACCAGCGGGAGGCTCAGGCGACGGGCGCGGAGCCAAGCCTGGCGGCCAGTAGCAGGGCCCTGGCTCCACCTATAGACAGCTCAGCGGGGTGATTTACTCTGCCTCCATGCCGAGGTGTCTACGGACACTCGTATATAGTAGCGGCGGCACACGGCCAGGCCAGTGTCTGAGTTTTTACACCCCGACGACGTCTCATGTTGACATGAAACAAAGTGTGGTTCTTATTTTTGGACTGTTTGGCACGGTGACAAAAACCAAATGGATGGGGCGGCTAATTAGTTCTTTCTTCACTGAATTAGGTGAAAAGAACCTCTGCACTTTGAAAAAGACCAGTTAGGGCTCAGTATACTTAAAACACATCTAAAGGCCAAAGTATTTATACCTGCACCAAACAGGGGTGGGTAGTATATCAATATTATATCACTATCGCAATATCGTCTTACATTTTTGATATAGTCTTTTCCTGGTTTTAAAGGCTGCAATGCAGTAAAATGAAGTAATTCATTATTTGTTTTACCTTTATTTTTGCATTTTGACATAAATATTGTGATATTAAATTGGAAAATTCACTGAGAGGGTTAAATCTATGATGGAAACAGCCTCCTTTGAATGCTTATTGGCTGAAATAATTAATAAAAAGGGGAACTTTGATGAAGTCTGGAACAAATTTTTCCTTTTCATTAAGGGCTCAGCACATTCAAGTATATATGGGCAGTGCTGTGCAAGTTCACACTTAAAAAGAGCTCGCTCAAAGTTCACTTCAAACAGATTAAAATGAACTAGTTCAGCTTCATAGTTCACAATTTTGGATTCTGAACTAAGTTCACTGTTCCAAAAATTAACTAGTTCACATTCATTTCTTCCATTTCCAGGGACGCTTAAGTCTTTATAATGAAGTGATGATAATCATGTTTTAATTTTAAGTCCCAGGATTACTCATCTATACAGCAATTCACAACAATTTGAGAACTTTTTTACACTACAGCAAATGTGAACACCAACATACTGTTGAAATTTCCATCTGGGAACACGAAATTCTGACTGTCCAGTTCAAATTGAACGCCCCATAATACATGAGAACTGCAGGGAGATGAAGAATGAGATGAGGCAGAGCGGAAGAGTGAATACAATATGGATCTATCAGTCTGTTTCTCTTCATCATCAGTGTAGTTCATACACTTCAGGGTGCACGATCAAACATAGTTTTTACACCACACTGACGTGTTTCTGTCTATATTTGCACATTCTGTCTCTTTGCACCGATTGCACTTTTTTCAATCAGCTGACGATGTGAGCACTATTATCACTTACGTTCATTAATTTCAAACTAATCCATCCAGTTCACCTTTCAACGAACGCTGCTCTTTCTGCATTCTTTTATATGCACGACACTGTATATGTGTGCACTGGTAAAATGTGTTAGATGGTATAATTCAGTCATTCCTAAAGACTAAGTTCCCCAAGATTTTATTTCAGCCTCCAAATAATAAAAGACTGGGGTGGAAATTCTGCAAATTTGAGATTTATATCTGCAGTACAACTTTTATAAAGCATTTCAAATATGTTTATGGTTTGTCATTTTTAAAAAGTGGGTTCCCTGGAAAAAAGTTTCGGAAACACTGGTGTAATTGATTGTCTCTCTGTTCTTGCTTTGTTTTTTTTTGTGTTACTTTGGAGTGAATTGCCCCTTTAAAGTCCAGAATGTGTGCGGGTGGAGTGTGACCTTTTTGGGCATGAAGCTGCATGATGGCGTTTGTGATTCTGTTGTTGCTTTCGGTGTGAGAAACAATGAAAGACAAAGTGATTTTTCTGGAGTCAAAGGAGAGTCGAGAGGGTGGGCCGACCGCTGGCACAGGCACCTCAACTAACTACTGTATGTAGCTAAGCTGCAAGAAAGTGCAACCATGGTGAATAGAACTGCAGAAGAGTTCATGTTGTTATAATGGCTGCAGCCATAAAGAATTAACTTGTGGTGTACAGCATCCCTGTCTGTTTACATGAGGTAGGGATCCCCTGTGTGGTTTATTACAAAGATTTACAAAATGCTGTTATATATAAAAACAGAAATGGTCTAATTTTTCATACCAACACATTATTTACAATTTAATGCCACTCAGATGGCCACAAGAGAGCTACTGACTTGAGAGTGAGCACACACAAAGTTTTTCAGGTGAGCTGGCTGATTTTCTGTGAAGCAGAGAAAGGAAACAGTGCAGCAGCAGATGAGACAGAGAAATGAAGACTGACAGCAAGAGGAATGGGACTTGAGTTGAGGGGAGTGCGGGGGGGTTGGGGCTGGCCAGCCGCCACAGTAGCAGTCAGTGCTGCAGTGGAAAGGGTTAACACGAGACAGTAAAGTGAATCCAGATGTGCTGTTATTATTAATATCTCTGGCTGATGAATGGGAAGGTAAAATTACAGGCGCCAGCCAGGGAGGCCCCGTGTGTTGCCCTGCCACCCAGGCGCTTCCCAGCTCACCTCCACGGCAGCAGATCAGGGTGAGGCCGTCAGCGGGGTGAGGCCGTCAGCGGGGTGAGGCCGTCAGTGGGGTGAGGCTGTCAGCGGGGTGAGGCCGTCAGCGGTCCTCCACGTGGCTTCAGTGTGACGGACAACCAGGAGTGAAAGCAGGCAGTTAGACAGACAGACAGACAGGCAGTCACTTTCACCGGCCGGTGGCTCAGCTCTGAGCAGAGCGACACTTTCATGACTTCATACTTCACTTTCATGTCAGTCACTGCTCTGTGTCAAGTCAAAATGAAGGAGTGACTTCATGCAAACATGTAAATAAAAATGTGTGTCTGACAGACAATCTGCAGCTGATCTACAGACATTTTTGGATTGACCGCTCTAACTACCACATTAATATTCTCTCTGTACCAGAAATACACTCTGTAGAACCATTAAAGGTTCTTCTTCTTGTCCCCATAGAAGAACACTTTTTGGTTCCTGGTAGATCCTTTTATAAAGGTTTCAATGGAACCCTTTCAGATAGTTCTACCAAGAACCCAACATAGAGGATTATGCCTAGAACCATCTGTGAAAGGTTCTGGGATGAGGGTTTCTTTAAGGGTTGTTCAGATCCTTGAAGGACTCTTGTCAAGGGTTTGTCAAGGGTTCTTTGTACCATAATGTAAAAAGGTTCTTGGTAGAACCCACTTGGGGACTTATAGGTGAAACTCTAGGAATAGGAATGTAAAAGGGTTCTTGATAAAACCCCACTCTGTGGGTTCTACATGAAACCCTCAGGATATAAAAGGGTTCTCTGTAGAACCCCTTCCCAGAACCCCCTATGAGAGGTTCTACAGAGGACACTTCTATGGTGCAATGGTCCCACCAAGAGCCCTCTTTGGGGGTTCTATCCAGAACTTTTCCAAATTCTAATGATGCTAACAAGAACCTCTCCCAGATGGTTCTGGTGAGAACCCTTTAATATTGCTATGCCTAGGTTTCATCTAGAACCCACCAAGGAGGATCAACAGAGAACCCTTTTATATCCTGAGGGTTTAATCTAGAACCCACTCAGGGAGTTTTACCAAGACCTTCTTTACACTCCAATGGTTTTATGTGGAAGCCACCTAGGTGGCTCTACTGAGAACCCTTTTTCATTCCACGGGTTAACACAGCACATCTGGATTCATCTAGAACCCACCAAGGGGGTTCTACAGAGAACCCTTTCATATCCTGGGTGTAATCTAGAACCCAGGGGTTTTATCAAGAAACCTTTTATATTTCTATTCCTAGAGTTTCACCTAAAACCCACCAAGAGGGTGCTACCAAGAACCCTTTTATGTTATGGTACAAAGAACCCTTGACAAATTTTTGATAAAAGTTCTTCAAGGATCTGAACAACCCTTAAATAAATCTTCCTCCAATAAAGCTTCTTTGGATGAAAAACGTTCTTAATGGAACCTTCAGTCTTACAAAGAACCCGTGACAAGCCCCTTCTTCAAAAAAGGATTTTTAACAAGCAAATGTTTCTGGGAAGAACCTAGCCCTTCAGGAAGAACCCCTTTGGGACCCTTATTTTTAAGAGTGTAGGATCAGGACAGTAGGACTAGAGTTGAAATCATTAGTTGATTAATCAAATAGCAAATCAATGAAAAATAATTGCCAACTATTTTTATGAGATGCATTACTTGAGTTATTTTTAAAGCAGAAACACCAAACATGTCCTGGTTCCCTCTCCTCAGATTTACTGATCTTCTCTGTCTTATATGTCGACATGCTGAATATCTTTTGGCTTGTTAATCAGAGTCACACTGGGAAATTGCGATGGGTCTATTCTCTGACATATAGAGTAAATTATTACTCAATTCATAAAAGAATAAAAAGGTTCATCAAGCCTAGATAATAATAATTAGTTGCATCGTAGAGGAACAAACAATCTGTGACTGAATTCATGAATTAAAATGAGTCAGATTGAGTCAATAAATGATAAATTAAATGAGACAGATGTGTGTGTTTGAGCTTCTGTGAAGACAAAACCAACATGTTTGTTTAACTATCAGCTGCTGTTGAACTGAGCTGTCAGGCAGCTCTGCGGGCTTGATAGGAAGGAACCTATAATCACTTTATTGGCTCTATAAGCTTCTCACACCTCCTCCAATTCACACCTCAGCTGGCCTCTCGTGTTGGTTCAACATGCGACAGGCAGCGTTGTTGCTGTGAATTCAAACAGAAGTGGAGACAGACAGGATTTCATACCATTTCTGGCAGACGGAATCTTTTTTTTTTCTCTCTCGCTCTTTTTCCCTTTCATCATAAAACGTGACAGTGAGGCCGTGAAGTTTCTGTGTTCTGTTATTCAACAGGAGCTCTGCTGGTTTAAATCAGCAGTTTCTCAAGTGTAAAAAAACTCACAAATAGAAATAGAAAGAAATTTGTGGCACAGACTCTCAAGAAGTCAGGATTTAGGTCAGACTTTTTATTTGTAGAATAGTTAACACTCTGCAGGCAGGGGGAAACAACTCGATTCAAACATAGATTGCATTTTAAATAGGATTTCAACCTATTTAATACACCATCTATGCTCGCTCCTTTATACTGTACAACTAACCCTGCATGCATGTGATATGATTGCTATCATTGTTTTGTGGTCTGACTCAGGCTGAACCCTTTGTAAAACATGAAAAATACAAAATGAGAATGAACGTCTTCGCCATCCTGGGGAAAAAATGGCAACAGGATGCTGCTCAGAAGTAGCAAGGGTCGGATACAACATGTCGCTGGTTCCTCCTTACCAGAGTAAATCACAATGCAGATTTCGGTGCCTCATTTTGGTGGCATATGCCTGAGCTGTCCTCTGGTGTGGACATTATGGACGCATCACACGAAATGTGCCTAGTTGACACTACTGCAACACTCTCCTTACATGGCTCTGGCAGCTGGTAGCCACTGTTAACTCGTAGCTAATAAACACATTTAAAATGCAAAGCTAAATGGTCTAAAGTAGCTGTATTTCACTCAAAGGGATTCCAACAACCAGTGAGACACAAAACTATTGGGTGTAAAGGGGAGAAGCACGTAATGACAACACACATAATGACAGCAGCATTTCCTCAGGTTAGCAAATATACTAACCTTTGACAAAACCAAATTCAATTTGAAAATGCATCTTTTTCTTTTCATTTTGGGGCTCTTGGTTTCCATTTCTAGAGCCTCTTTTACACTGGACAAAAAATAAAAACTAACATCTGGCTTTTGCCTCAGTGGGTACTATCAGCATTTATTCCCAGGTCACATGACTCTGTGCCTTTTCTGCAGACGAAATGAAGGCTTGACCTCTGTCATTTATTTCTAAGTCTTTTGTTCCTTTTTCATACGTTAGTGCAGGTTGGCCTGGCGTGAGATTTTACTTACTGTAAATTCTTCACAATAAAAGTTGTTATCTAAAAGCTTTTTTCATGAAGCAGCAAAATCAGGAAATGTTGGGTTTTCATCAGCAGTAACTTAGACTTTTATCCAGCTGAAAGCGAACATGAAACAGTAAAATAAAGCAGATTCCTGAAAGCACAAATGGCGATGCAGGGGAGAAACTAAACTTTAAACCACAGAGATTCAGTTAGAAGCTACAAAGTACCAAGAGCTGAGCATACAGACATGTTTAAAAACCTCTTTGTTTCTGGGCTTCTGACATGAGCTGAGTCTACTGGCAATAGAAGAAGGCTTAATACCTATTTTTAAACCAAAAAATGTATATATATATATATATATATATATATTATATATATATATATAATATGTGCTAATTTTAATGTAAAAACAGTACAAAACCGAGCTTCTTGTCTCTGCTCTCCACAGTGGATGTATTTGAAAACTTTAGTGTCATGTTCCTGCTTTTTGCAGTGAGATCACTGTGTATGTATGAGTGAGCTGAGTGTCAAAGAGCCAGCAGCTAAGGAATTTCTGTTAACAGCTTCCATTTATGACCCAAAATCAAATTAGAGCTTACTCTCATGCTGTCTGGCAACAGAACTCTGATGTTTTAATGTGGACACCTGCACTGTGTGTTCAGTTCCATTAAGACTGAAAATAATAAAGAATCAGTGGTGACACAGTTTTAACTTGCAGAAATCAAACAGTCCTTACCAGATGATGTTGGTCTGTTCTCACAGGATGATGGAGGCAGTGCAGACTGAAAAATAAAAGGAAGAAAAGACAGACACTTTAATTGGTTTGGTATTTCAGTGTAGCTGGCAAACTTTAAGAGGACAATGTAAAAATGGAAGCTTTAATCTTCACAACAACAAGCCATAGGTCATTTGTTTAAACAGCTTAAAAAACCAATGGTTATTTTCAGTACCAAAGCAAGTAGAAGTAGCAGGAAGTAGTCTGACAGGAAGACAGTCAGTGAAGATGGATGGGGTACATTTGAAACTGAAATTTATATTTTGTCTCCTACCAACAATCAGCATTGTTTTTTTTTTTTTTTTGTTTTTTTTAACCATAACCAGATCTTTCCCCAAACCATGCAGCTGCATTTGTCCAAAATTAACACCATAACCATACACACTTTTGGAAACTTCTTTGACATTCAGATGTGAAGACTTGTTGTGAAATGCCAGTGTGGACGAAACCTAGTTTCACACATAAACATTGCTTCCAAATTATTCCATATTATGGATGATATGTGTATCTGACCCAAGGTGCAGACCTCTGCAGCTGAAATGCATCAAAAATCTGAAGTAAAGACGTCAACCACACCTGAAATTTCATTATTTTAGGGGCATTTTTGGCCTATCGAGGGTACAAAGACCAAATGACAAGGCAGCAAGGCCACCAAATAAAACACTGGCTCTAAGTCCACAGAAATAATGAATTTAACTTAAAAGCTGCAGTAGGTAGGAAGCCTAAAAACGGTTGATTGTTGAGCCTCATCTGAGTTAGGTTTTGTTTTCTCCATCCTGAGCCCCTCCTACCAGACGAGCAGCATGTGCTTCATGCATGCATGCAACAGTTTACCGAGACAATCATGAGTGAGCACGGACCAACAGACATGAACTGTGTGTAATAAAGCAGATACTTGAGAGTACAAACAGCGACAGAGGAGAGAAACTACATTTCAGAACATAAAGATTCAGTGTGAAGCTACAGACATACTACAAGCAAGACATAAAGAGACGAGCTCAGTATCACAACACTTGCTTGCTCAAGGGGGAGAAAAGGAGGTTCATCAGGGTTGGACACGGTCAATGAGGCGTGAGTCGGGCTTGCTTTGGCCCGGCTGTAGAGTAGGTTCATTCTCTGTTCATACTCCACGTCCTTTGTGTCCCCTAGACCCTTGAGGCTAGGTCCAAGTTATATTGTGTCGAATTGGTTCAGCAAAGCATCTGCACGTCTCTGGTCTGTGTCGATATGTCTAATACTCAACCAGATCCAAGCAGACTATCAGCTCTGATCATGTAGTGTTTCATAATCAACACTAGAGATAAAAACAGCTGCAGCTGCTTGTTATTTGGCGACATATCAAGCTGATAGTGTCTAAAATCTCAGGTGAAATTCAGTGTCTCTAAAGTGCTTTGACTTGGTGCTGAGACAGTTCAGATGTAATGTCAGCGTATTGCTGTAGAAGCTGTTTACAAGAGCAGCAGAGGAGCCCTGACAGAGGGAGAGAGTCAGGAAGGAGGAGAAGGTTCCTGGAGGATGGAGCAGAAGTAGGAGACAGAGGGGAGAGTGTAGTTGAGGATGGTGGGAACTGAGAAACAAGCGTAAATCCAGTAGGGGAGATGGAGCCTGGCTGGCCACAGGGGCTGTTGTTTTAACCGTCAGACACACGGCTGCAGGGAGGGGGTGGTGCAGTGGTTGTAGGTGGGATTTTGGGGGTGGGGGGGGGTGGTTATCCCTCTCGGGTTGCTGCTGTCCCCAAGCAGTCCTGTGGGAGCTCCCCCAGCCAGCCTCTCTGTCGCTGTCTGCCCCCCACCACCACCACCACTGCCCAGCATGGGGCCCCCGACCATCCCTCCACATGACAGCTCAGAAGACAACCTCACGCTGGCTTTACTCACACTCCTTTGTGCATTTTCAACACAGGGATACCAGACAAATTATGCTTAATGACCGGCGGTGGTTGCCAGAGGAATGGCTGCTTTGTTGCCGGTGCCAAGTGCGTAAATGTTCGGGTGCAACCTTATACAGCCAACCTCGGCCCTACAGGGCAGATGCCCTTTCTGTTGCTGGAGTTAACAGGCCAGATCAGGTTTGAAGCCCCTGAGTACACTACCAAAATTGTCCAAATAGTAACATAAAGTCTCTCAGGTTAGCTGAGTGGATGTTCCCAGAGCCTAAAGAAAAATGGTGGATTCATTGTCTTTACACCTAACCACTTCAGGTCCAACTTTTTCCTCGTCATGGACCCCTTACAAGAGAGAAAACATACCAGGGACACCTTCATGTCTGTCTCTTGGAATATTTTTAAGTAGCCTTTTTTTTTCTCACAAATCTACTTAGTTATGTGAAAGAGCAACTCAACAGAAACATATTAGAAACATATTAGACATGTATTACAAATATTTGCACCATGTCAACACAGAATGCCCATAACATTCATGCACACATCATATAAATACCATTTATTTTCATTTAACTATGAAGCCTTTTGTAAATAAATACATGAAATATATCATGACAATTTTTTGTTAAATCAGTAGTATAGAACAAATCAGACACAGGCAGCAGAAGTTTGCTTTGTTTCCATGTAGCCTATATCAAACATACAGGAAACTGAGCTGCAACTGATGACTGTATTCATTTTTGATTAACGTGTTGACTACATGTTGACAATTTTTATTTTTTTTTAGTTATTTGGTCCATAAAATATCAGACAATGTTGAAAAATGTCCCAAGATGATGTCCTCAAATGTCTTGTTTTGTCTCCAATCCAAAGATATCCATTTGAAAAGCTGGATTCAGAGAATTTTATTAAAAAATGACTCAAAACAATAACTCGATTATCAAAATAAGTAGCAAATAAGTTAATAGTCAATCATAATAGATTGATCATTGCAGCTCCAGTGGGACTGATAAAAAAAGGAGTCTAGTCAAAACTCTTATCTTTTATATCAGTTATCACATTATATTTCCTTGCTGTTTATAATCTGTATGGAGAAAATTTGATCTCTGCTCGTGATGTAAAGATGTTTCCTCCATTATGATTGATTTGTGGGGAGTACGAATGTGCAAAACAAAAATAAATTCAGAAACAACACAACTACCTTGCTGTCAGACAGACTTTCCAACAGCAAACGGCCAACGTATGGCAAATATCGCTTTCTTCAAAGCAACCAGACTCCTTTGGCAAAAACCTTTTACCTCACAGAGCACGAGAGTTGCAGGTCCACCGCTGCCTCGATCTGTTAGTTTGTGTTATTTGTGAATCCAAACTGACCTTTGAATGCACTGAAGTCACACAATAACACAAACAAACAAACCGATCGAAGCAGCGGTAGACCAGCAACTCTCGAGCTCTGCGAGGTAAACTGACTGTTTTTGCTTCAGGAATCTCGTGCCTTTAAAGACAGCGGTGTTTGGCTCAATTAACGGTGGTTTCCTGTCAGAAAAAAAGGCTGTCTGACCGCAAGGTGGTTGTATTATGGCAAAGTTTCCATTGTTGTCCAAAAAAAAAACACATCAGTGAGTCACACTGTTGTTGGACTGGGTGACATGTTCCTTCATTATCGTGAACGCACACACTGTTGTTTATTTTGACTCAGACCCACACAAACCGTCCCGCTGTCTTAAAAACACTCACTAGAGCACCAAATGTGGATTAATTTGCTACTGAAATAGTGCCCAAAAATTTCAATATTTTGAGTAACATTTGATAAAATATACAATAAGCAGCTGCTTTAGGAAGGAATCTTTTTATAAATTTAAACTATATATTTCTGAGCCATTTTTAAAGATTTATGTCTTCAATAGAGAGAAGACATACTGTTTAAATACTGGTGCTGAGTGCCACAGTGATGTCAGAAAGTATTAAGAGACCTTTTCATCAGATTCGTTGACAATAACATTAACTTAGTCTGTTAAGAAATTCAACATCCTCTCCTCAAATTCAAATTTTATCTGCAATAAATTTATTTAATTTGCTTAATTCAATAGACTATTTGAAGTTTGCTTTATTGTATGTAAAATATTTGCTCTTACTGCATTTTTTAATTGATTTTTTGCAAGAATTTCCACTTGTAGGACAATAAAGTTACTAAACTGAACTACTTTTCAAGATAAATATAATTTTGCATTAGTTGCAGTTCTAAATTTTCTTGATCTCAAACAGATACAGGCATTGCTGTGAGAGTTTTTTCTGCATGCAAAACATTCCCAGCTCTGATTTATCTCCAGCGAGCTGAATTACAAAGCGACTTTCACAACAGGAAAATGTTAATTGATTTCTAATCAATGTAACTGAGCTCTGTGGGTAAGGCAAATACTACGAGCTAGGATTTCGGCTAATTCCAGGAGTCTGAAAAATGAGGAGTGGCAGAGAGAGGAGACTTTTTAAAAAGCTGGAGTCAGTCTGATTGCTCCCCAGGGAGACATTTCCACCCCAGTGTCCCACAAATGACATGTTTGTATGTAACGTAATATGCTTTCTTTAAGAGGTGACGCTTTAGTGGGAGACACATTCTTCCCAAAGGCCCTGCAGTCAAACACTAAAAATGTGTTGGTTGTTCTACTTCATCTTTCTTTTGTCAAACATAAAAACACTAGTGAGACATCATACCTGCTCAGGTGGCTGATTAACTTTGATTTATAGGGCCCCGCAGATTCCCACAATTCCCGGAAAGCCTGCAAGAACATAAAGAAGTCACTTCGTTTTACATTCGTCTGTACATGCTGCATGTGAAGAAACAATTTTCCAAGCTGAATTTAATCTTATTTGGCAACACTTTAACTGCTTTAACTCCACCTATTTAGCAACATAGTGTGGTTGTAAGCAGATATAAGTGTCCATTCTCTTATTTATCAAAAAACACACTGTAAAAATGAAAAATCTAAGCAAAGTCATGAGTTCTGAAAAAGTCTTCATTTTTTTTTTAACTAATTTACTTTTCTTCTTTAGGTTAACTTGAATCTTAGAGTTTTAGAAACCCAAAAAATTCTGTATTTCAAAAATTGTTGAGTAAACTCACTGAAGTGGAAGTAAATAATGTTTTTTATTTATTTATTTTAAATAAATATATGCATCTAATATTGTTTAATTATTCTTCTAAGTATATTCAGAATGCTTGTTAACAATTATAACATTAGAAAGCATTTTATATGACTTAAAATGATCATAATACTTCATAACTAGTGGTTACTCGCATACATCTTGCATATTGTATTATAATTCTCAGACATTATAATCATTTTATAATGCATTATAACACGATGAAGTTGTAGTGGTCATTGGGTACTTTATAGGACCCATGTCCTTCCATGTGTGTCTGGAGAACCTACTGTGACTGTGAAGCTTGTGAAAAACACAAAAGGCCTGGTATAGAACCAGTGTTTGGTTTGTATGTTCTGTGCTGCTGTGGAAACATGGAGGATCAACATGGCGGCGTCCATGGAAGAAATCCTTCTGTAGCCATCTCGCTGCCCCCCGTGAGTTCCCCAGCACAGACACACAGATCCAACTCTCAGACAATATGCAGTATTCTTTTATTTTGCAGACTCCTGCTCAGAACACAATGACATAAATCAGCAACACATGACCTGCCTTGGCTGCCTGTTCCTGCAGCACATGTCCACCAGTCTGCTCCGTTTTAACCGAAATCTCAGGCAGCGTTCCTCTTCTTGGGGTGAGCAGAAGTCTTCTGAGGGCCAGCGCACAACTGCATGCAAAGGCAAGAGCACAATCAGGAAAAACCAGCAGCAGCTGTGCCAATCACCTCACCTGACACGACTCTCATGAGCACATCCCTGCACACCTCCCTGTCTCCTGCAGCTGACTGCTAACCACATCCACCTCCACACTTTCATTCTCTTAGGATATAAAAGGCTCATTCTAAAGTAGCGAAAGCACAAAGATTCTTATTTTCAGGTGAGTATACACTAATGAAAACATACTTATGAATATTATGCTGCCATTAGATCAGCCTGCATCTTACACACTGGACCTTTAAGTTAAGTAATTCCTTAATGAAAGAACCATCACCCTGCATCTGGTGTTTCTCAAGGAAGGAAAAAGCCATTGTTAAATCTAGTGCTGCACAATTAATCAAATTATTATTGAAAGTGCAATAAATGCAATAACCAAGTATTGCATAAGTATTTTTATGAGCATGTTTCATTGGTAAATAAGTATCATAAGCATGTTTATAATGCATTATATAGATGAGCATCATAAAGTGGTATCATATAAAATATGTCTTCATAGTAAGTCAGAACTGTTATAATTAATAAATACTGTACAACAATAGACACCTAAAATGTCCTTTATATGTCTCCATTATAGTGTGTTATGAACCTTGAATCAAATATTTCTAGACTGCTTATAAATGCTAAATAGTGGCACTTAAAGTGCAACCCTGATTGTTTTCGAGGGATTCTTGTGGGTAAATTTATTGGACTATGAAATAGAACATCTGTGTTGCACACAAGCAAATTATCAGGCAATTTGTACCAATGAGATCTGTTTTAGTTTAAATTAGACCATCACATAAACACAGAAAGAAAAGACATTTTCCACTGCTTCAGTCTGCATGC
Organism: Lutjanus argentimaculatus; assembly: GCA_034769285.1. Taxonomy (NCBI): domain Eukaryota; kingdom Metazoa; phylum Chordata; class Actinopteri; order Lutjaniformes; family Lutjanidae; genus Lutjanus; species Lutjanus argentimaculatus. The sequence continues at coordinate 3,823,786 of JAWZSL010000030.1, read as the reverse complement.
TGTTTGTTTTTTGAAGCATTTTTCTCACGCACAATGAAATGTAAAGACTTGCACGGACGGCCCAACAGGGCTCCACAGCAGACACCAGCTGCGCTCATGTGTTTTATCTCTAAAAACTTACAGCATTTTGGTGATACTGTATCACTCAGGTGATACAGAGAAATGCAGAAACACTTGATAAGTTAGTACCACTGAATGTGTTGTGTCTGTCAACTTTTTAGAGTTGATTTGCCATCAAATTGTTGATTAATATCTTGTCAATTAACCAATCAATTAAATGACTATTTGTTTCCAGAATAAATAACAGAAAACGGGTCACTGGCGCTGCAGAGCTGCTCCCTGAGTTTTATCTGCTTTGCCGTCTTGTAGCATTTCAAATCTGCTGCAGATAATTGTCGCTTCTTTGAGGGAAATCTAGAGTGATAGATGGTCTGCCATGTTGTGACACGGCAATTTGGCGTGGAATGGCGCACTGTCACCAAGGTCCAGTGATCAAAGGAGTCACAGGGGTCAGCAGGACGGTTCACAGTCTTCACACCCAGACCAGCCCTCCTTCAGAATCACTGCATATTTCTACATCTCATCCCCTGCCGGGTGAACTCTGGAGCTCTGACTGTAGACTGCAGACAAACCATTTCTGGGAACTATTTAAGTGGTTAAAAGCACTTTATAAACATTTAATAAATGTTAATAAGGCATTATAACACGGTAGTAAGCAGTGTTAATTAATGTATTTGTCTTCCTGTGGGAACCCAAAATGGGGGCTGTTGTAAAAACAAATCACGAATGGATGACAACATAGCAAAACCACAGGTGTAATAATATAAAATATGTCAAGCATTCAAAATGAAATTTTTTTCCCCTGAGCCTAAAATAACTTCACTCAGCTGACATGATGACAGCGGTGCTGACAGGTCTCACTCACGTTCAGCTACTGTTCATGTGACACACGCCGCTCATCTGTGTTACTGTGACACATCTCTCTTTACGGCATTTCACTCCAAGTTTAGTTTAAGCATTTATGTGATTGTTTAGGCTACATGGTATCAGACCAGGTGAGATTTTGGATAAAGGAACTGAGCACCTCTTCCACCACTGATTGTGTTCTAAACTATTAAAAGTGTGTATCCTGCTTATATATGGCACTTAAAGTGAAGTTTTTGTTAAACTCTGTTTGCTAAATACTAATTTCTGTCATATTTTTGCATTTTCTTGAGCTCATTTGTTAATTTAAAAGTGTTTCCCTGTGGCTCAATCAGAGCATGCACCCTATATACAGTCCTCTGCAGCGGCAGTTCAGTTCCAGCCTGTGGCCCTTTGGTGCACATCATCCCCTCTCAATTCAATTCAAAAGAGCTTCATTGGCAGGGGAAACAGATGTTTGCCCTGAAGTACATTCAGGATTTTCCCTGACTATCTAACTTAAAGGTGGGCCAACTTTGTATTATTAGCTGCCACCTTTGTTGAAAATTCCAACAAAAATGCTAAATCTTTTGTTTGTTTGCACCGTTACCTTTGTCCTGACTCTCTCATATTAGTGAAAAATATGGTCAAAGGATTTACTAAATTGGTCTCATGTAGCACACCTGGTTTAATTTCAAATGTGTAATTAATTTATTTAACATAAATATTTTAGTAGAAAATAACTGCAGTCTTTTCAGTAACTTGTGACCCAAATACCAAAACATTGCTAGGCCTGCTACACTGGACAAATAAGACACACTTGTTTTTAAATGGATTTTAGTTCACTTGTGTTTTCATGTTGTTTCCCGTGCAAAAATTAAAAGTGGCTGGTTGAAGATTTAAATCCCTTTGGACACTTTCATCTGTCAAATTGGATGTTGTCACTTAAGCGTACTGTGGACACCTTGTATGCCACATATGTCCTCCACCTTTGTCTCAAAAACATCCAGTGAAAACCCTGACATGGTGCTTTAAGTGTGAAGTAAAAACCACGAAAAATATACATAAACAGAAGAAATGTGTATATTAACAAATGAGTGCATAAAAGAGGATGCTACACAGTGCACATGAAATGTATTTAGTTGGTCCCAGTGTGTTTTCCAGGTCAGGATCACACGCTGGGTCTGAAGATGTACAGACAGCACAAGATTGTGCAACAGTTACTGGATAGCACAAAAGGAAAATTGCTTAAGCTGCTGTATCTACAGTTATATTTTAAGATTCACAACATTGCTGTATTTGTCTGTGAAAGTATTAAAACAGTGACACAGCTTTAATGGCGTCAGGTCAGCTGTTGCTCAGCCATTTGGGCAACGCAGCTATCTGTGAGATAAGAAGACTCCAAAAGACACAGAATAAGGCAGCGAGGATTATCTTGAGGTGTGTGTGTGACCTCCCAGTGACTGAGTGACATCATACTCTTGGGTGGCTGACTGTGAATGACACCACTGATATAAAGAGTTTATGCTATAACGTACATCATAAGACAAACTGAGAGCTATTTATGATTGAATCCATTTTTTGAGGGATAGACACTCAATACGAGAACAACTACAGGTACAAAATTAAAGCTTGATTAAAAAGCATTCTCTCAACAGGTTTGTCAAAGGCGGAATTAACTATGTAACACTACTGGGGAAATGCCTGTCAGTGGTTTAATAAAGAAACTCGAGTTAATGTGTGCATGACAAAGCAATATGTAGTTAATGATGATATATTTCCTTGTGTATAGAGTGGGTTTCCTGCTGGGTGCAGGATTTTAATTGTTTTAGTGTTATTTTGTGTGTTGCACAATGTAGGGAGGTACTTGTGGGTTTTAAGAATTCCACAAACAACAATTTCTTTTCATTCTTCTGTTTTTTGTATCTGTTAAAGTGATGTTTTTGTGGCTATTAATAGCCCAGTTTGTCTAAAAGTGATTCTAATAAAAAAAAACCTACTCTACAATGCAAAAAACTCTGCAACATCTCTCGCTACCCTTTTTTTCTGTCTGATCATCAGCTGTACTCTGTAATAAAAATGACGATAATAAAAAAAAACTGTGACCTCAGTGTCATCTTGTTTGGATTCTGTGTTGATAAGATTTTCTGCAGGCAGTGCTTTTTTCTTAGCAATTATCACTGCTCAGTTCAGAGTGTTTTTCCCAGGAAGACCTACCTGACACCTGGTATTTACAGCTACAATAAAACCTTTAATGAACTGGAAGCTCATCAAGCCACTCTTGTGTGCTATTGTAGTCGCAAAACAGATATTTTCCTATTTAAACGCTTTATCTATTCTATACTACAAACGATTATTCCTTTCATTTTGTCAGAATTAAGTTAAGAGGAGTCATTAACCTGGCAGAGGGAGGTTGTTCAGTAGCTCCGTCTGATACGAGCCCTTCAGGGGATCAAAGAAATTCTCGGCCAGCATGGTGCTGTTTGACTGTGAAAACTCAACGTTGCGCCGCTGACTAGAAGGGATTCACAGTGAGATAGAAACGAAGAGGGGATCAGTGGCCTGCTCGGCTGAGGGCAGGAGGGAGGAGGGAGGAAGAGGGAGGAGGAGGGGGGTTGAAAGCAAACAGCCCACTGCCAGTGTGATATATGTTTAAGCCCACTGGGTGCAGAGCAGAGACACCCAGCTTAAGATCTTTAACTCGTCTCAGCAACCAGGATGGTCGATCCCTGCCGACTCTGTGACTCAAGCTGGTGCTTTATTAAAGAAAAACAGAAGCTGTGCTTAAATGCCCATATGAAGGCAAAGACCACAGCATCGTCTTTGTTTTAAAATCTGTTTATACGTATGAATTTTTCTTTCTTGGGTGCAAATATGAGCATGCACAACTTGTTATCCTCCCCTTAAAGCTAATTTGAGCACCTCTGAATCAATAAAACACTTTTACTGGGCAACTCTCAGGACATTCCTCGCTGTCTTTGAAAGGGTTAAATTATGTAACTTCTGCTGAAGGCTTTTACTGCTGAAAATGTACACGTAAAAAACCTCTGGAATAAACTATTTTTAGACAGGAAAAGAATGTGTTTACTAAGTTTATAGGGCATGTTATTCAAATGCATGTGGAAGTTTCAGTGAATGGCAAATTATATTCTGAAGATACAGATAGTATATAGTATCAGTAAAAATTAGCGCATACTACATTTTCTGGAAAATCAAATTCATGGTTTCTGGATAAAATAACAGTGAATGTCTGTTTCTGTCTAACCCAGTGAATTTAATATTCCAACCAATCAAGAGACGTTGTCACATTGATGCTAAATTCATACTGAAATCCTATATTACCCACAATGATCTGCAGTGTGAGCAGGGTTGGGTCAGATACATATTACCCAGCAAATCATTTGGATTACAAAAAAGTATTTTAATCTGAATACTTTCATTTTAAAGTTGCCATATTTTAAGACGTAATAAAAATGGAATCAAATAATCATCGACCATGTGAAGATAATCAAATTGTAATCTGGGCTGATTATAGTTACTTATTTTTTGTAATTTGATTACATAATCCCAATTAAATGTAATCTACAACCAAACCCTGAGCATGCACCCAAAAATATAAAAGCTACTGTGGTATACACTGTATGAAAAAAAGTCATGTCATCGTGTTTATAGTATATTCATGGATATCTTATCTGGTCATATCTTGTATCATAATAAAGAAATCACTTTCCCAAGACAAAAGCTCATTTAGTTGTCAACACAACTAATATCTTTTGGTCTAAAATGGTAAAAAAATTCACTTCAGAAAAAGTCGATTCAATTTCATTATCCTTTATTCAATCAGTGCAAACTGCTACAAACTATTGGTTCCTCTAAGCAAACCGTTTTAGACAGGGGAAGTTAAAGGGCACATTATTCAAATGCTTTTGGTTAAGTTTTGTTAAATGTATAATTTGTGAGTTTGCGCGATGTTTATGACAGAGGTGCCCTAATTCTTTCATATAAAGGGCCAAACATTAATCTGGATGGTGGGACATGGGCCAAAAACAGTTGTTATGTAAAATTCATTCAATTAAAATGTATCATATTTCATAGAAAATTGACATTTTAAGTCCAAAATAAAGTCATTTTATTGCACTATCAGGGTGAGAAAGCTTAGGTAAGACATTTTAATAGAATTTAATAGGGAAGCTTAACAGCACTGTGCTGTACATTGAAGTAAAACTGACATTATGCACTTTGTACAACTTTAGCTGCACAATAGTCACAATAGTAAGGATTTAACATCGCTCTCAAAATAAGGAGAATAAAAGCATGAGCTTCTCAGTGGACCAAAACAAAGGAAGCAGGGACCAAACGTGGCCGTCTGTTTGCATGCGAGTGATATTTTATATGATTATATCAACTTTTTTTTATGGTGTCATAACAGAAATTGTTATGAATAAAAACTTTTTTCCAGACAAAATACAAAATAAAAAGCTCAGTTAAGTAAAGAAATGCCTGTGGAGGTTTCAGTAGATGTATAATTTATGGGCTGGCATGACAAATGATTTATGTTACTGTGTATGCAAAGTGATATTTAATGAGATAATATCAGCTTTTTATGGTGTCATGAGAGAAACTGCTATCATGACCAAACAATAACAAACTAATTTAGCTGTCAACCATGAATAATATCTTTTGGACAAAAATGGCTCCAGAAATTCTTTTAGGAAAAAGTGGGTTCAATTTCAGTGTTCTATATTCAATCAGTGCAAACTGCTGCGAACCACTGTTACCTCTGAGAAAAGTAAAGTTAAAGTGCACATTATTCAAATGCTTCTGGGTAAGTTTTGTTAAATGTATAATTTGTGGGTTTGCATGAGAGTTTATGATATTGTGCATATGTGTTGAGTGTTTGATCTGATTGTCTTATTTGATAAATAACATTTTCAAATGATTTAATTTTATTTTTTGACTGGATTTTTAACTTCACAGCCCAAAAAGCGTCAGGCGGTGCAACCAGATATTTGTAAAAACATATATATTTTCCTACTTTTTATTCTAAGTTAAATCTTTGGCAGCTGTCCCGTAGAGTGTCTGCACTGTCTGAACACATTATCATTTTGTGGTTGTGTTTTGTATTTACAATAATTCAAGATTATGGCACTCCAATGGCCGGGTACATTAGTATTTTTAGCATGCAATTCTGCATTTAAAGACAACAAATAATTATACAAATGTGTAAGTGAATGCATGAAATTCATTATCATTCATTTGTTCACTGTAACCTTTTATTCACTGGTTTAAATTGATATTTTACCTGCACCACCTGGCTATTATGAGTTGTGCTAAATGATAGTAATGCCTAGTAATGACGGGAAACATGCTAACTGCATTTTTATTTTGAATATAAGACAGTCTCTATTTAGTAAAAGTAGTAAATGGAGCAACTGGAATAGGCTACAGTGTAAATAGAGTGATGGGAAACGTAATGGATTGTAAATGAAAAACAATTAAATCTAATACACTTCTACCAACTTTTTATGGAGTCATAACAGAAATTGCAATAAATAAAATACTTTTTCCAGACAAAATACAAAATAAAAGCTGAGTTGAGTAGAGAAATGCATGTGGAGGTTTCAGTAAATGCATAATTTATGGGCTGGCATGAGTAATGATTGAGGGTATTGTGAAAACAGAGTGATATTTAATAGGATTATATCAGCTTTTTATGGTGTCAGGAGAGAAACTGCTATGATGACAAAACAATAAAAGGCTCATTCAGCTGTCAACCAGGAATAATATCTTTTGGACAAAATTGGGCCAAATTCCTGCAGAAATTCACTTCACAATGGTTGATGTAATTTTAATGTCCTGTGGTCGCTGGTCAGTGTAAACTGATGGAGAAACTGGAGAGCTTAAATTGACTGGAACCATGATGCGTCTTTATGATAAATATGACATCCATCCACCATCATCAGCTCCATCTGTTTTTACGTTCAGCTCGACGTCGCTCCGCTCTGTCCAGCTGCTCCGACCGATCCTTAACTGTGCCGTGAAAATCCATCATACCGTCTATGAACATTTATTGCTCCAATTCAGCTTCCCAGACACAGAGGTATGAAAATAGTGGCTCAGAGACAGAGGCCCGGTACCCGACCCTGAGACTGACTCACTGTTACAATCTTCTATTTTTCCTTCTTTTAAATGTGAGTCCGACGCCAGCTGAGACTGCTATTTGCCATGCTGTAACAATTAATTAGGAGTCACTCAAATTACCTGAGCGGTCCGGAGACAGTCAACCGAGAAGCTCCCACAAAGAAAGAAGACCAACTCAGACCACCCAGATCCCTCGCAGAGCTGCTGCAGCTCTTTTTTGTAGATCATTTTTAAAATAATAGCAAATTACAATAACATTGTGTCAATTAAGGCAAAGCATGTACCTCAAAAATGTCTACAAAACAAAGAAAAAGAAGCAGGACATCAGCTAATCGGGCATGAAATCTAAAAAAAGGGGACTTTAGGGTAACTTTAGGGAATATTTGAGTATTTCTCAGAGCGCTGATGGTGGCCCGATGGGGCAAAATGTTTGAAAAAAGGTCACATAATTTGAGGCTTTGTACAAACTTCCATTCTTTTCCCTGTGGAGTTTTTAAAAATAACAAATGGCGCCCCAGTCTTCTGGCCTTTGCAAATGGCAGCGATGGGCCGAGTTATCACAGCTTGACAGACAGCAGCAGGTCTTCTTCACAGCTGATTTATTTAATATTCTAACATGTTTCAGAGGATTTTCTGCAGCAGCAGCAAACAAGCCGATCTGGTGAGGAGAGGAGTCTGTGGTCAGGCTGTTTTTATTGTCTTTCTGATTCGGTTTGGCTGGGTGCCTGTTTCTGTGCTGTCTGATACCAAATCTGAACTGCGTTCTGCTTTCTTAACATGGAGGGGAAACGACTGCACATACTGTCATGAAGCCAAATAGACAATTCATATATCAAAATTGAGTTTTAGTGATTTAACTTTGGCTAGCCTCACGCCATATTCTCAGACTTTCATTCCATGTTCTTCTCTGCCATCCATACAGTAACATTGCAATTGATAAAAGAGAACAATAAAATAACAAAACAGCAAAAGTTACATTATTTAAAGGCTAAAATTTGGTGAGTGGTGGTACTATATCAGTTACCAGTCCACTGGATTCCTGGTGTCAGCATAAGAAAAATTGGGTTAATTTGTATATGTTGCCTGGTTCAGGAGTTATACACTTTTTTTTTTTTTTCGCCATTTGTAAATTCAAGATGGCTGCCAAATAAACCCTTCAGACATTAGCAGACCATGGCAACATCAACAATTCTAAACTACACAACAATAACGGTTAATATTCTAATATTTTCAATTGCAACCATTGAATTTTTAAGGAAAATGTTGCATATTATATCTAATATTTAATTTGATATAAACTGATCAGCTGCCTTCTATGACAGTAATGTCTGTCCATGGCAGTCGATTGTAGGACAGTGTCACTGGTGGAGAAGCTGAGGTGGAGCATTAGACGAGGCTCTGGGGAGCTGACAGTGAATGATGTGCTGCCGGTCATTCAGACACTCTGAGATTGGCGTCTCCAAAGGCTTAAAGAGCAGAAGAAACACACCGGGGTTAGACTAAACACAGCCCTGTCCACTCCGGCCTCTCTGGGGACTACAAAGGCCAAAGCTGCTCCTCTCAATCCACTTTGAATCCAGACCAGCGCTCGGAGCAGGCGGCAGGTAAACCACTTAAAGAGTTCGGATTATATGGTAACGCGTATAATCAGTGCCGTATATTCTCCGAGGAAATGATGAACACCCCGTCACTTCAAAGATGTACTTATCTGTCGCATCAATGCTTGTTTAAAATAAACATTAGAGGTCATTATGGTAATTGAGGCAAAAATAAAGACGGATAATTAGAATAACAAAAGGAAATGGAACAGAAAGAAAAACACTCAATACATTATTTAGCCCAAAAGATCAAAACATGAGGTTATTATTTTACTTTCCAGCCTCTGTTTTTGGAAAACAGACATTACTAAATATTTAGATTATATGAAGATGAAAGGATTCTGAGAGGGCACATGGACTCATTATGTCTATATTTACTCCTGAAACCATTAATCGTTTAGCCAGCTGAAATTTCGATAATCAGTTTATTATTTTTTCAACATGCGAAACATTCTCTGGTTCGAGAAGATGTCACAGTGGGCTCTGTAAACTTACGAGGACTGTCGATTAACTGGTTAGTGAAAAACAAAAAATCTAATTAAATTAAATGAAAAATAATACTTATTAGTTGCAGGATTATTTGAACCAGTATTTTAACATCAAGGTATCACAGGGCTGAGAACTGAACCAAAACTGAACCCAACACGAAGTGTTATACCTAGAACCAAGGTTTTTTTTTTTTTTTTTCATAAGGGTTTCATCTGTAACCCTCTTGCTTTCTGAGACGCATAAGATCGGATCTGTAAAGGCCTCACTTTACCAGATAATCTCAGCTGAACTTTGGTAGTGACCCGAAGTACCCAAAAGTCCTGTAGTATGAGCCCAACTTTACAAAAAAAAAAAACTTGATGAGCGCTTTCTTCAAGGAGGGCTCTTCAGAAGCATTTGGCTCTTGCTTTGGGACCCCTGTTTCTAAGCACTGAAAAACAGAACTGTACTGTAAACTTTAAGTTCATTATTTCCCACTGTTAGACCAATTAAGAGACCATTTTAGTTCGCAGTATAGTTCTGTTGTAATGTGTCCTGAATTACCCTCAAATCAAACCCAAGTGTCTAACACCGTGTAATAAAGAACATATTTCTAGTTTTGGCCCGATTTGATACCAAGTATGGTTTGTTACGTCTTATTAGTGCACAGTAAAACCAAGTGTGACCCCTTTTTTTTTGCTTGAATTCAGGAAATTTGAAATATTATCCTGGCAAACCCTTTTTTTTCACCTGTTTCATAAGTCACAAACACAGCGGAGAAAACAATTTGGATCAAACTTAGAAAATTAATCACCAGATTTTTTTCCTCACCTGCCTCCCAGGGCTTCCATACATAATTTAAATCATGATTTCAATCAAATTGCCGCCAATATTAGAACGAGTTTTAATCAGGTGAAGTTGATGTGAGGCTGTTTGTGTTTAGAAATTTAACATTTGTGAATGTTCGTGTCTTTTGTTCAATAAAAAAAGCCACTTTGTGGGGAACAAAAATCTATTTGTAAAGGTAAAGTATTGAATTTACTATTTTTAGTCTTTACCAAAGGCATCTTATTGGCAACACTATAAAATATGTTAAATGATACTCAGCCCTCAGTACATATCTTATGCAGGTAGGCCATGAATAACATGATAATTACTGTCGAGTCTGAGAGCCAGAAGGATGTAAGTAACTCAAGAAATATGCATGCGGAGATAAAGTGGTTTTGATCTGTGATATATCATGCCACAGTGAACAAGGGAGGCGCTGATGTTTTTATACAAATAAAGGGCCTAAACTGAAGCCTCCATCCCTTAAACAAGCTCAGATTTTAATCTGCTCATCCCATGCTTCTTGTGAGGAACGGTATTCAGAGGTCGAGCGTTTCCTCTCACAATATTTGTACAGTTCAGCCTGCTAGTGATTGTGTGTATACAGGATTCTTATTTCGAAGCCGTGTGTGTGTGTGTACGCCACTGACAGTTCAGAGCTGCAGAGCTAAAACAAACTACAACAGTGGAATCATCCCACGTAAGAACCGTGGCACCAGACTCATCCAGGCAAGCCTGAATGTCAAGCTCTGTGAGAATCCAGTCTGCAGCTCAAATTCCTTTCGGTATTTGCGAGACGGCTTAATAACTGTAGAATTAAACTAATTACAAACACAAAGTTAACGGCGGCAGAGCTGATTCGTGCCAAGCTCAGGAAGCCCCGAGTGTCTGGACCCCGGCCTATCTCCCGATCCCAAAAACACACTAACAAAATAACCAGATTGAAATGAGGTAGATTGAATAATTTATGTACGCAGGTTTCATTTTGTTCACTCTGTTTTGTTTGTAGATGCAGAAGGTTGCAGAGATACGATTCTGGGGCCTCGTAGAGCTCAACGGTGACTGACTGTTTTTTCAGCTCCGGTTCTAGAAGTGATTTTCCCATTCATTCACTCCATTTAATTTCAGAAAATCCTGAAATTAAGAGTTTTAAGCCTTGAATCAAATCAACATTGCTGATGAAACATGTTTTTCTTAAACAAGGTTGATATCACGTGGACTTGTTGGACTCTCGCAGCTCGTGGTCAGTCTACCTCGGATGATCTGACATTATGGCTGATAATCTAAATCTTCATTTAGGACATGAATGCATGAATGGGATCTATTACATAACATTTCCAAACTTAAGGTAGGATAGGACAAGCCTTTCTTAACTTAAGTTTCAAAGATAGGATCCTCCTATTTCAAAAGCAATTCCTAAACTCATGTCTGTGCCTCATCCCGCCTCAGCCCTCATATCTTATCTTCGTCATGTCTAGATGGAGCCCGAGATTTGTCATGAGGTGTGTGTGCATGTTTTGTTTTCATTACGCATGTTGTACAAACTAATTATGTTTTATAATGCAAAAAAACTGTGGTCCAGAATTTGTGAGCTTGAGTTAACAGACTTAAGTTAAGTCAGACTTAAGTCACAAACTGACACAAACTTTGACTTGAGACTTGCTGTAAATAAACGTGCTGTGGAATATTTTTTGTTTTATGCAAACTGCTTTCATTATAATCACTTCGATGTTGTAAAAATGAAATCATCAGGTGAGTGCTTGCTAATTATTGTCTTTTTAATCGATTTTCACTACCAGTTCAGATTATATTGACCAAGCTGTTTTTGCCACAAGGTGAAATAAAAATGTTCCAAACCAACTTCCAAAAGCAATGAACAATATTTGTTTTTGTTTCTAAAATAAAAGTAACTGATTATTGATCAGTAAATTTCCATGAATGTCTGGCATGTAAAATATAATACAAATCAGATATCATGTAAAGAATAGAGAAATAAACATTTTTCTAGATTTTGTCACTGGTCCAATACACATTTCAATTTAAAAATGTTTTAATTTTCTGGCACTATTTGACATTTCAGGCTTTACAGGGTTAGGATTCCTAAATTCTTCAGTTTGGACAGTTCTATAATAGCCAAATTCTTACCCTAAGATAAGACACTTTTTTTCCCCCTAAACCTAAATGCAGTGACTAAAAATCCCAACCTTCATTCTAAACTGAGATAAGATTGGATTTCAGACTTAGGAAGTTGCTGTAATGAGGCCCCTGCTCTGTAACTAACACCGAGTGTGCAGTTCAGTCGATTAAAGATGCATTTTTCCAGGAAAAAGTCAAAGAGGCAGAATTTCTGTTGCCATGGCTGCAGCCGTGAAACACTTTCAATTCCTGCCGGTGTGTGTGGATTCAAGGGCAAAGCCGTAATGAGCGGTGGCATTAATGATACTGCAAGATGTGCTCCCGCCACAGCCCGGATCACTGCAGTTAACCGGGTTTGCGATGGGGTAGTTTTTCAGGCACGTGTCCGAAAAAAACAGCCGACGAAGAGCAGGATTCAATCATATCTAAGTGCATTACTGGCGAGCAGGGAGAGGATGAGCAGTCATTACTGCTCATTACTGCTGCCGTATAGAGAGAGCGGGTCAGGCGAGGCGAGGAGAGCTTCATCTTTCACTTTTCTGACTTTTAAGCCAAAACGTCAGCTCCAACAGGTAATGAACACAAATATGCAGCCTCGGTCGAAATTCTGACATTTCACTTTTGCTTTTTATGGACAAAGCAATGCATTATGGGTTTCCAGAAGCCAAATTAAAAAGGGATTTCGACATTTCTTGCAACGGGCCATGAATTATATCCATTACCAGTGATTTGATAGTGTGGAGTGAACAACAGCGGAATGATAATAACAGTAATATTGTCACAGCCATTGTGTGTCCTCCCCCGACTCCCACTTTGTTTGTGAAACGCGGCGGTATGAGGGTGAGCGGCCTTTGATTCTGGGAATCAGTAAATCAGTCTGCAGGCTACAATGAGACATCTCATTTGAGGTATTTGTGTACTTTGGGTTTATTGGTCCCAAAATGCCCCCTATCCATCTCTGACCAACACAGCATTTTTTTTTACTAGGGAATACACTGTTGAGAAGTTTATAGAAGAGCACTTAAGTTCACAGACGGGTTTACTGCTGGCTCCGTGCGCTTGGTGTGAAATAACAAACATTTCTCTTAAAACAGTTTCACTGCTCAGTAGAAAGTTCAGGGTTCCTGGAGCCCAAATAGCAGAGAGGAGACACGGAGATTCATATCTACATACATTTCATTACATTTTCTTCCATGGCGTCTACACACACTGCAGCTCAGTGTCATTCTTGGTTAATTTGATAATTACAGTGTAAAATGCAGCATGCAACAAACCACAGACTGAAGTGTTACCTTAGGCTGAATAAGACGTTTAAAATAAATTAGGTATGAAAATTATGTTATCAACACAGGATAATATATGAAACAGTAAGAGCACATAAATATCTATATTATAAAGTAATGAGACTTCACTGAGCAGCTGCTTTGAGTTTGAAATCCTTATTTTTTTATCTTTATAATCATCTCTAATTATGAGCGACAGAGAATCAGTCAGTGACTTCGTTTACCCGCGCAAAATTCTCTGGGTTTTGCTTTTATTTCAAAAAAGATTAAGAAGTTAAGCTGTTTACATGAAATGAAAATTTAAATCCCACTGATATTTCCGTTTACATACCGGGCTTCAACGTTTATGTTGTTTTTCAATTGCCCGGGTGGGTCAGAAATCTACTTGTCAATTTTTATTTGCCCGTGTACACCGAGCCGGTCCTGACCTCCATGGGGCCCGAAGCAAAATTCTGCTAGGGGGCCCTCCAAACTGACCAGAGAGCCATGTTGCCACACTGCCACACCTGATAGCCCCGTGCTCCCACTATAGTCCTCCCTCCTTTAAAACAGTTTACTCCATCTGTCGGTCAAAGAATAAGTAGATCTACTGTATATAGAACAGAATGAGGGACAAAAAAACAATATTTATTGGCTAGAATATTTTGTAGAATTTGTAGAATCTTAAGATAAGTGAATGTTGACATTAACATGAATAAGAAATTTTAGAATATATAAAATGTAAGAAATGCTGAAACATAACACTGAGCTTTGGGTCTGATGTCTGCTAATTACTCAGTTAATTGATATTACTGTACTTATTTTGTACTTTACTTGAGTTACATTACATCCCAGAGGCAAATACTGAACTTTTTAATACACAAAGCTGCAAAAAGGCTGTTTCCTGAGATTTTACAGATTTCACAGAGCAGCCCTGGATGGATCTGTAAGCTCGACACACACTGCAGCATCACGCACTGCAAACTATCACATCAACTGTGAATGAATGAAATCAAATTTGGAGAGGAGGAAACAAGTTTACCTGATTACTGTTCACCCCGTTCATTCTCACAGTGTTATTTTCTCTTTAGTTCTGCTTCACCCTCTCATCAACACTGGCACCTGCTTTGACACGAGGGGAAGGCAGGGCCCCCGTGTACCTCACAGGGCCCTACGCAACTTGCATAGGTGCTGTTTTATTTATTAGATATAATTAAATAGCATCAAAGACTAATGTTGTCACGTTTAGTCTAGGACTGCAACATCCACAAAATGTCAGAAAACAGTCGAAAAATGTCCATCACATTTTCTCAAAATCCAAAGTCTTTGTCTTTTTCTCTTTTGTCAGTCCAAAACCCCAAAGATATTCTGTTTAATATGAAAATAAATGAGGAAAAGCTTGAAACCTCCATGTGTGATGGGCTGAAAACAGCACATCCGACCATTTCACATGAAAAATTACGATTAATTATCAAAATAGTTTCATTCGTTCAACCACCCTCTTAAAAACATTGTTGTGTCGCTTGTTGTATTTGTGCACATAATAAACCTGCTGATATCCAAGTCATTCATAATGTTCAGAAGTAGGTATGTTTCTCCAGAGATGTGGGCTTTTCTTTTGAGCATGTATCTCTTTCCCACCCTGACAAACTGTTGGCTAGTTGGTTTGTCTACAGCCCACAGAGATGATTGTAAACAGGCGAGAGGCAGCGTTTCACAAACTGAGACACAATGTGCTGTGTACATGTCCAAAGAAGGCTCCTAAAACACAAGTAATATCAGCATATCCCTTAACTGTCGTAATCAGAAAATGCTCAGAATCTCAACTCTGCTTATCTTACTATTATTAAACGCTTTCTTCTTCATTACATTTTATCGCTGCAGTTTTAGTTTTTATAACTTTTAAACAGCCTGTTTCCAGGCATCTGATAAAGTGATTCAAATGGGTCTGATGTTGTGTTCATTGATTATTATTACAATCAGAATTTTTTAAGCAGGAATAAGAATGAGGACATCATCTTCAGTGCCAGTGCCAGAGAAATTGCCACAAAAACGCAGAACGTGTGGATGAGGTCGTGGCAGTTGTTCAGGTCGTTTTAAGTCGACTCAACAACTCTTCAACATATTTCTTCAGCCAACATGACACGTTAAGTTAAATGCTCCTGCCAACAGTTTCCACGTTGGCTGAAAATGGCGTAAACTGTAAAGTTGTGTCCTTATTATGCAATCAAACAAAATAGGTATGAGTGCAAAACTTTGTACACTGCAATAAAAAAGATTTGGGAGCAAAACTATCAGCTATCAAAAATGATTTATTGCAAGTGAAATAAATTTGTGATTAAAAATGGATACATACAAATAAAAAAAACACATTTGTTTGCAAAATCAAAAGTTTTGCTCGCAAATCAAAGTTTTGTTTGTGGGTCAAAAAGTTTTGAGTCCTTTTCGGATTAATCTTGTGGGCGGGGCCTACACTACATGGTCAAAGTTTTCTGCTTATATAATCGTGGACGTTTTTGGATTTTAACTCAGGAGCCAAACTTTGGGATTTGCAAACAAAAGATTTGGATTTGGTTTTATGCATTGTCTATGACAAGTGTATTTTATTTGCAGGTCAGTTTTGAGAATTCTGCTCTCAAATCTATTGTTTATTGCAGTAAATTTATATAAACAGGACACATCCATCACACTATGACTGTTTAGAGCAACACGATCAACTCCAAACAGAAAACTGCTCATATGCCCACAAGTCTGACTGAATAATGAGAAATAAAGTGCAAGCAGTGAAAACAAAATGTCACTCCGGGTGATTATTGGACCACTTTTTTAAAGCCACTATGTCGGCTGTGGTTGTGTCTAAAAAAGACTCAAAGGAGGACAGACAGACAGATTAAGATTTTCCAAATATTCAAAATCTGAATCACACAAATCAACTGTCTTAACAAATGCGACACGAGTCACAGTTCAAAAGTTTGTTTCATTTTCAAAAAGAAACTGCAGGACTAATATTTCTCCGCTGTTTCTCGAGGGGTATTAGTATGATTTAGTCTAATCCAAATAATCACTGAAGGCAAAGCTGCGCTCCAAGAAAAGCACTCGGATGGTGCCAGCGCAAATCATGCTATTTATCATTCCTCAGTAAACATGTCTCTGCATTACATGCATTTTTAACCAACACCCTTATTTTCTGAATGCTTTACACCCTCTGCCTTTTAAATAAGACATTTAGCAAATCAGCACGTACTTTGGTTTGAGCAAAAAAAAAAAAAAAAAAGAAAAAGAAATCATCTGCTGATGGAGTAATGATATAATTTGAGTTGTGGGAGCCTGGAAGTTTCATTTAGTCAGAGTGATGAATCAGCAGAGGAGACGATGTGTACCAGCACCTCATGGCGATAATATGCTGACTTCTTTATGACAGTGTTAGGTGTTAAAACACATTTTAAGTTTTGTAGCTCCAAGTTGCCCCTCTGAGGGGGAAATGATGCACGCCGCACTCACGAGAGAGAAGACAAACTGTCCTCCGATGACAAAGAGGGGAAAACTGACAGAGCCGAGAGAGAAACCACAGATTCTCCCTCTCGGCATCCAAGAAGAAACGCTTCACCTACTTTATGTTCAGCCGTTCATGCTGCTTTGTTTCAAGCTGCTTGGCTGACTGCGGGTCTGGCCTGCTGATTGCAGTGATAGACATGGAGGAATCTGGCGCTGGCTGCCAGAAACCACAGAAGAAAAAGGAGAGGACCCTCAGTCTGCCGTCGGTCTGTACCGGTAGGGAGAGGTAAACACAAGTAGTCCCTCCTTGGTATGCAGGGCTTATGTTGGCCCAGAGAGGAGCTGCGACTCAGAGGAGGTGCCAGTCTGTGGTATGCTCAGTAGAAAGCACAATTATTTTTAATGAATGTACAAAAAAAAAAGGAAAACAAATAGCTGACATTAACCATGCAGCCCATGAGCATTACTGTTATGCAATCAAATCCATACTAGCACAGACAAGCAGCAGAGTTCAGCCTTTTAAATTTAGAAATGCATTCACTGTAAGTGTACTGTAAAGAGGTGGTCGTCTTAATTGCGGCGTATCTGCCTCGCAATGTTTTTTGGAAACCACTGACAGAAACTGTCGTACCGCTATCTTTCTGAAAGGAACCAGCTTCACGGGATAGTCCAGAACGTGGATGATAAAGTATCTCTGAAGCCTGATTCAAGCATCCAAATTGTGTTGAGTTTTAAATGCCATCTTTTTGGCTCAGTTTTGGTCCCTCTGCCCTTATTAGCCATGTCACAGGGCTGTACCCAACTCAGGATTTGTAGGGCTGCACAATTACATGAAATTTTTATTGAAATCGAAGAATGGATTTCTGCAAAAAAAAAAAAAAAAAGTTTTTTTTTTCTTCCTGCAAATCAGATTCTAAAGACAAAAGACAATTTCATTTTGGTACATTTTTCAGTCAAAATAAGAATAATGATGTAAAAATGAACATTACTTCTAATATCACAAATCATATCGCAATTGCAGTATCAGGCAAAATAATTGCAATTAGATATTTTTTTCAAAATTCCTCAGTCCTGGAATTTGGTCAGTCAAATTTTCAAATTTGACTGTATTTTTCAGTTCAGTGCCACATTACACTCGTATATAAGCCCACACGAAGTCTCATGTTTTAGCCTACCTAACGTTTTAATGACTTTCATTGTCATCTGTGATGTAAAAATATCAGATTATCCCACAGAGAAAGTAAAAGTGTGCATCCTGCTCATAGTTCAGGCTTAAAATCTCAGTGTAGCACAAGGCGTCTCTCCTGGGCTGCAGATGACGCTGCTCTCCGGTGTCACGAGGCTCTCTGTTTCTATCACTCTTCTCTGCTTCAGTCACAGTTAGTTTTATGCTTTGTGGTGATTTAGAGACTCGGTTTGTAAAGTTTACAGTCTGTCATCTCCAACTTTTGCCTCGTGTTTTTATGAAAAGACGAGGAAAACCAAGCTTTTAGAATACAGTGGAGTAAGCCTGGTCGGGGCAGCGTGTAAAGTTAAAAAACAACTCATCACTTTGTACTTTATAAAAATTAAAGACTGACATTATCTTTAAAGTCACTGTGATCCAGAATGTCAATAAAAACGATATTTCCCTATATAAATCAGGAAACTTATCTTACTTTAGGTCCATTATGCACGTCTCCATTCTAAGGCCTCAAAAAAAAGTTTTGTGTATCATCATAAAGCCATAAAGCTTCAGAATTCAATACACAACAACAATCATCGTCAAACCTCTATTTTCTTGTTCACTGTTCCGACAGAAAATAAATATTTTAACAACTGAATTGTGAGGTGAGGCACAGTATGGGTGCTCTCACATCACAAAGAAACAAAATGAAAGTTTAACTGAGAACGAAAGAGAGATTTTTCAGATGTTGGGGTGCTTCAGTAAGGATGGAGATCTTTACAAAAATCGTCTGAAAAAGCCCGTTTGGATTCATGTTGTTTTTACTCGCTCTCTAATGATTAAAGAGCGAAAATCGAACATTATTTTTAAAGTCACCGTGATCCAAAATGTCTAGAGTAAATAGCCTCAGGCCGCCGTTAATGGCAGGTGAGTGGCTGAGAAAGAGGCCAATCATTAAGCAGGTATAGATGCTGGCACTGTAGGAAGTCTGTCTGCCAAGAATGTGGATGGAAAACCTGTTCAAAACAGAGACAAATGTCAAACCTGAGAGGTTTGAGGTTTGTTTATTTTCCCAAATCCGTAAATGACAGCTGGATATTCATAAAATAATGTGCTAAATGTATATAAAATTAGAAAATGTTAAGTAGAATCCATAGTTGTTTTTTAAGTGGCTTTAAAAAAAAAAGCATGCAAACCTCTTGTAGTTTCCTAAATGCACACATAGATCATATCTAAATTACACGCCTGAAGACAACAACTTCTTTTATAGGAAACCACTCATCTGAATAACCACTTAGGCTTCGTACAGTTTGATGAATTCTCTTCACTGAGGTTGAATTACCTCCAAATGTTCAGCGTTTGATTTACGCGACTGAAGACCAGCGAGAGAAATACAGCTGCGCTACAGTTACTGATGTCGGTCGACTGCAATGAAAACTGCGTTATGTAACCTGTGTAGCCCTGAAGATGAATGTTCAACAGAAATCAGAACATTATCAACTGGTATCCATCCAAGTTTTTCTCTTTTTATTCCATTCAGTGTGTATCCACAGACAGGCTGAGTGTATTAATTGCTTTCTCATATTTTAGAGGCAACAGTGGTTTTGTTGTACAAATAAAAACACTGAGGAACTGAGCCAAAAATATCTTTAATGAAACTTTAAAAAAATAAAAACAGACTGACAGAAAGCAAGAGGTTGAACTTTGACATATAGTCCAGGGATTAGTGATGTTGATGATTAATGGATTAATCACCAGTAAGAATTTAACCAATTCAAGATGTATTAATCAATAATCAGTTGATTGTCTAGAAATGGCAGTAATGATGCTTCAATAAAGACATTTAAATTTATAATTAGGGGGAAAAATTAGAGAAAAACTTTCAATTATCGGTTGAGGAAAATGCACAAAATTTCCAACCCTACTGCAGATAGATGCTAATATTTTTAAGCACTGGTCCCACAGGCCAAGAAGCCCCTAAATTCGGTGGCCAAAGTGCATTTTTTGTTGGCCCAAAACGTGTAAAACTCACATAAAAACATGCTGGCATGTCGTGACGCTTCAGGAATCGACGCACAGCCTGACTGGGTAAAAGAGGAGCCAAAAGTTCAGAGATTTTCACTCTGCTGAGCATCAGCACAATTATGGAAAGTGCTGTTACATGTTGCACTGATCTCTTTTTGACTGTTGCCATAAGAGACAAAGTGTTTAGACAAACACAATGCAGACACACAGCCAAACATTCTTCAGCGTGGCTGCCACCTTTGGTGTTTTTACGTTGGCTCAGGGAGGATTTTTCATACTAAACTTCTACAAAAATGTCACACGGTAAGCTCTGATACATTATCACCTACAGGCTGTCACGATAACTACTTTTGTTGGACGATATATTCTCCCAGGAATAATTGCGATAACGATATTATTGTCATTTTAAGACCATTTTATGCCACTGATAGAATGGCATAACAATGCAAATACAGCCTTTCAATGAGCTATGAACTTCTGATTCTTCTGACAAAGAGAGCAGACAACGAAAGGATAGAAGCAGGGGTAATACAAAAAAAGTACTCAATACATCTTTCGATACCACAGAAAAAAGAAAGTAGACTTACCACCTCGTGGCCCTATGCCAACCTTATGCCACCGCCAACCAGTCCAAATGACTCCATGTTTGTCCAAAGTCATAATGCATGTATTAAAATTAAAATTTATTTATTAAGTCTTTAATTCTTGAGTTATATAAAAAAAAAAAACATGACCTTTGATCACCAAAATCTGATCTGTTCATTCTCAAGTCCAAATGGACGTTTGTACCAAATCTGAAGAAATTCACGGTAATGGGACAGTCACGAGGTCACAGTGACCTTGAACTTTAACCTTTGACCACCAAAATCTGATCAGTTCATCCTTGCACCCTGGTGGATGTTTGTGGCAAGTTTGAAAAAAATCCCTCAAGGCGTTGTTGAGATAATCTATTCAAGTATGGGACGGATAACCCGAAAACAAGATGCCTCTGGCCAAGATAATATCCCAAATTTGATACAGATCGTGTAAACAGCATGTTCCATTTAAATATTCCAAACTAGGTCTAATTCCGGATGAAACATTTTCAGATTAAAATGTGCAATGTGCCAATATTATTCAGGATTTAGGTGCATTCTTTGGACATGTATACAGCAGATTCATAAAATGCATTTCAGTTTAGGTTTTTATTTATTTTATTTATTTTTTCCACACACAGCCTCTTGCCTGTTTATATCAGCTCTGTGCATCGCAAACAAACCCACGAGCCAATAGCCGGCAAGGCTGGTTTGGAGAAAGAAAAGCCCGAAACACACCAACATTTTAAAATGTTTGGATATCAGCAGGTTTTTGGATATGTGCAAATATCACCACAGCAACATTTTCACTAAGGTGATTGAACGAACGCAAGAGGGAGGCTGCGTTTCTCACGGTCGGACAAGTTCCCCAGTGGTGGAAAACTTTGCATTACCAGAGAACGCACAGCTGCACGTTATCAGGAATATTAGTGGAATATTCATTTTCAAGGAATATCGAGGAATATCAGAATAACTTGTGCGTGTAAACGTAGTTGGTGAAAAAAAAAGTTAAGCGTCACTTCAGCGGTGATGTTAAACGTTAACTGATTCAATGTGAAAAGTTGAGATCTAGTTTCAATAAAGCTCTCGTCCGTTTGTTTGGGAATAACAGCAGTAGCAGTGACAAAAATCAGACGCTTAGATCCCACTTTAATGCAACATCTTATCCCCTGGAATGTCTTGGGTGAATAATATTCAGTGCTGGAGTCTTTCCACTGCCAGTCTTTCACAAATGGAAGACAAATATATTTCTTGGCCGGCCGTTGTGTTTCGGAGTGAGGTTCTTTTGATTGGTAATATACAGGGCTAATTAGCTTAAGAAAGTGATATAGTTTTTCTGCTGGACTGCTGCTCCCCCTTAACGTCAGCTCAGATTTCCCAGGTGCCTCACTGTCTGCCAGAGGTAACAAAATAATGGCTCTGCTTGGAAACCTATTTTTCAACGTGTTTTTTTGTGTGTGTGATTTTTAATAGATTACTATTAGAGATATTGGTGGACTCCAGGGAATCCTTGACCCTGACTAGGCTCTTATGAATGTGTGTTCACATTGTAGAGTCTGCTGTGCTAATCACTTACAGTTTGGTGAAAGGCCCTCTGCTCCATTATGCATGCAGATTTAATGTGAGCCCGTTTTATAGAGAGGGAAAACTTCAGGTACCAATTTCACTGCTTGAATTTCTCGGGTTTTTTTTTTTCTCTGTCACAGAATGAATGAAAGAAATGCTGTTATTTCCTGTGATGTCAAGACACTCTGAAGCCTGACATTCCTGCATGCAAACTATAATTGTCATGGACATGACAGTAAAAACATGCATTTGAGGGATGGTTCAAATCAGGGTAATGGTGCACACTTTGCACTCAAATGGATCAAATATGAATAAATTCAGGGTATTGTCTTATTAGGAATAAGAGCAGAAAATTAGTTTGCATCTATACATATGCACAGTCATTATTACATTCATAACTAACTTTGTTTTATGACTTTTGAATACCATGCATGGTAGTTGATATTTTTATTGTTTTGCTTTGCTTTTATTTTGTTGTTTTTATTGTCTCCCTATTGTTTTATGATTTAAAATGTATTGCTTGTAACCAGGGCATCATCAAAAATTAGACTGTGGTCTTAATGGGTTTGGGCTGAATAAAGCTAAATAAAATAAAATAAAATGTTGCCTAATGCTATAAAAAGTAGGCAAATACAAAGGCTCACAAAAATGTCCTTTCATGTTTAAATATTTCTTATTGTACGAGGCTTCCTTTGGATACATGCTAATAGACCATGATCCTTCCTGATCTCTCTTGCCAAAAAAAAAAAAAAAAAAAAGAATTGTTATTGGCTTGTGTATGCGGAGCATTCTGTGTTGAGGTACTTATTGTAAAAGACTTATATGTCACTTAAACTGGACAGAAGAATCTGCCTGTTGAGTAAATATTACATATTTGACCCATGAATTACACCTACAGAATTAATTTGTGCTAGATTAACTCTGAATATATGATTAAAGTGTTCTTTGTGGCAGCATGTACTTGTATTTTACAGCACGTGTATGCACTAAACATGAAAGTCCTCAAAAATCAACTGTAGAAAAGTGAACTGCTACAGAGCACTGAATTGAGGCCAGAAGTGGGACTGTCATCATTTGCATTACTGCATTAAACAAATATTCATAACAGAAAATCAAATGTGTTGAAGATATGTGTTGTCATTGTTTAAGTGCAGCTGCCTGTGCAGTAGCCAAGACTGAAATGGTCAATGCACAATGTCAACCAGCAGAGGGCGTAAAAGCATCAAAGATGTGTCTGAGCTGTCAGCTGCTTAGTTTGCATCCTCATTCAGAGAAGCCTTGTTCTGTACTTAATGGATTTGCACAGCGTACAAATCATCATGTGAGACAAACCTCACAGCAGAACAAAATGTTCAGACTGCCTCTGACTGATATTACACACCTAAACCAAATTATGTCCTCCAGGCTGTCAAAATTGTACATTCATAATTTTCTTTTCTTTTTTTTTTTTGTTTCTTTGAGAAAACTGTTAATCCTTCTTAATGTTAACACCCGATCTGCATTTGTGTGTGTGATGTATGAGCAATTTTAATAAACACAGGCAGAATACAGCCTTGTATACCATAAAATATTTTTATATTCCAAAAAGGATCATTTTCCCAATGTGAAATGTTATTTTTTGCATATGTGATATAATACTTGACCTAATCTCATGGTCAATGTTGATCTCTAACTCATTACAAAGTTGCTGTGTTCACTTTTTGGGTTGATTGTACGGTTTATCAGTTTTTCTGTACTGTCATTTTAATGCACTGAATATGATATGAAATATCCATAAGATATATGACTTAGTCCAGGGTCGTCAGTTAATCATTTAAAGAGGAGTCTCAGTCTGAAACACAATGGCACAGAAATATATTTTGTGTTGGCAGTGGAAAGACTCCAGGACTGAATAATTAATCAACTATCAATTTTGAGACACTCTCCCAGCCTCTTAAATGTGAATATTTTCTCATTTCTTTATTCTTCTGTGACAGTAAACTGAATGTCTTTGGGTCGTAGGCAAAACAAGACATTTGAGGACGTCATCTTGGACTCTGGGAAACAGTGATCAACATTTTTAAACAGTTTTCTGACATTTTATGGAACAAACAACTAACTGATTAATCGAGAAAATAAATTAACAGATTGCTACCAATGTTGTGTGGATGGATAACTGGTTTACTTTCAGTAACTAAGCCACCAGTGGTTAAAAGGATATTCCACTTTACATGATAACCCACTCAGTATGTACTCACCCCTATGCCGATGTGATGATGGTGAAGATCTTCAGTTCACAGAACAATCCAGGATTGTTTAGCTTGTTTAACTGAGGGGTGAGTACATACTGAGTGGGTTATCATGTAAAGTGAATATCGCTTAAGGTTAATGTAAAAAAAAAAAAAAAAAACCCTAAAATTTGACATTATGGTCATCTGCACTGCATATTAATTGGTATTCAAATATGTATTTTCTATTATTTCAACATGGATTTGTTATTCAAAATGTAGCATTGTCAGGGAAAAATCAAGGTGCATCCCCCAGAAGAGCTGACAGGAAGTTTGCAGCATCCTTGTGAGTATTTAAACGCGTCAGAGACCAAGGACGAGTACCGAGCAACATCCCAACGATTTAGAATCGGGGAATAAAACATAACAGACCACCAGAACCATCACTGCACCGCCAGCAGAGTGACCTCACAGGAAACTACGACCGTCTTCTTCCCTCAGGAAACATCTGGGACAACACTTCAGTGTCACAACTGATCAGCAGAGAGAAAAAAAAAACAACAAGGAAATAGTGGTGGTGGGGGGAATGAAGAAGGCTCCTGTCTTAGTTTCACTTTTAACTCTGTGGTAGAGGAGCAATCAGGAGGAATATGGGGGCCTCAAGGAAATGACCCTGTAATTCATTGTTTCCACTGAGAACTCCTCAGAGGCAGCAAGATTATACAGGACTGTTATCAGGACTTATTGATTTCTCCTGGTATGATGGTGAATTTACCTGTGTGCAATTATCCTGCTCAATTATCCATAATAGCCATACGTATTTTCAGATATCTCCATGTATCTGTATCAGTGAAAAATGCATATATAGCCTGTGTGTATGGCTAATTCATTTTTCTAGCAGAAGTATGGTTTCAGATATAATATGGAGCCACATTTCTGCCAGTGAAAGAAAAAAAAATATCCCCATGGTAAATCATAATCATGAGATTAAAAAACTAAACATTTTTGTCATAATTATGAATTTTTAGCTCATAATTTCAATTTTCTGACTTACTGTGGGAATATTTTTCTTCCTTCACTGGCAGAAATGGGCCTCCATACAAACAGGGGCAGAGTTCGTGAAGTAAATGTTTGTGTATTTTTGTATTTTACATTATTTTTATTTATTTATTTCCAAAGTATTGACAAATTTGTCACTGCTGTTGGAGCAGTGGCCAGACTGCAGCTTCTTCTGACTTCCAAGAAATCGTTGTCAAAGTACACACGTAAAAGAGGAATATAAAGTCGACTTAACACGTCTCTAAAACAGTCTCAACAAAAATGAAACACTATAACATTCATAGAGGATTTATGGCTGGACTGTTGTCTTAGCGCTGCATTGTTTCAGCTAGTTGCCTCTAAACTGGTGACTTAGTTTATCAGTGTCAGTGTCACACGCTGCATTGCTAAGCAGTGATTTGTGCTCGCTGAGGTTTCCATGGTACCATATCATCCCTTCTGTAAGACAACCTCGTGAGATGATCATTTTACTCATAAAGCACCAGTATTAGTGAGAAAATCAAACAGACAGCACTACATTTCAAATAAAACTTTATTCATTTCAATAACACAGCAGTATTACACAGTAATAGCCTTTTCATGACCAGATTAAACCATAATCACCTGCACCAACAGGAGCACTGTATAGTGTTATCTCAGATACTGTGTCTTTGACCACACGCACCCATAAAACACATCAGCATTATCAGAGTATCATAACATAACCTTTGCATAGGTAATGACCCCACGGAGAGAAATCACAAAGAGCCCGTCAGGCAACATTCATTTAAAAGTAAAGATTTGTCATTTTCACTTCATTATAACAATGAATGAATGAATTCCAGTGAACGGAAATATATGATGGAGAGATTCCAGTGTGACCAAACATACAATCAATCAAATTATAACCTCTGAGAACTGAGACAAAAGCGAATTTTGAGGGATTTTTGATTTTTATTCTTATGCTAGGAGAATAAAGTTTAAAATATCAAACTCTTGGCTATTAAAACCTCCTAGTGATTACATTTTCAACACACATCAACATCAACTCTGTCAGATTTTCCATCTGATGGATCTTGCGGATTTGACAAAATGTTAAATCTTTTCATTTCCCAGCGTAGTAGTAGTGAGCAGCCATTTTATTTTTTAAAGATGCTCAGACTTCTCTTAATGTTAATCAAAATACACATTTTTAAACCGTAATTCTTATTTAGCTTTGATCTGAAGGACTACACGTCTGATAGCAATATTATTTAATGAATTTCTCAAAAAATAGAAAGTTTATCAGTGCTTGAGCAGTATTCCTGCCTTTTTTAAACCAGGAAGTGAGAGAGGGGTCCTCAGAGTAAAGCTAACCCTTTTCATACCTGATAAATCATGTTTTGTTGTGTTGACGGACGTGTGGACACATCTTTGAAAGCGCCAACACTTTCATAAAAACTGATTTTAAAACAAAGGTTAATATAATAGCACATTTTTACACCTACGTTATCAGTAGGTATTGTTAGTTTTAGACTTTGAAGGCTTTTAACACATTTTCAGATTGTCTGAAGTTGTGAATTTCAAAACCAAAACATTTTAAAAATTACATACGGGTTTTTTTTTGGTAGGACATGATTTCTCCCAATTCTCAAGAAGCAAGAAGCAGCAGTTTTAACTAACGGTTGTTTCTCCACATCTGAATGATACAGTACATCTGATTATTTTGTATAAACTTTAAACAAAGCTTTAAAAAATATTCTATGAAAGCTCCAAAATCCTGGAGTGAACGGAGCTTACGGCGATTGCACAGAAAAGACAATACAGTATTAGTCAATACAGCACGATGGAACAGAATTAATTTCACACCAGCCGATTAATGAGGGTGGCCGGTCATGCACATCATGCCTGAGTAAACAGCATGCTACAGTGACGAGTAGCAGCCCCGTACAGAAAAAGTCACATTTGATCATAACTCCCAACACTAAAACAAGAACAATAAAACTGAGCCCTTGTGCGTGAGCCGTTGTCCCGTCAGTTGCGTTCATTTCTTCTGGCAGTAGCTGCTGTAATTCTTGCAGGCCTTCTGCATGTCAGTTAAGAAACCTGGAACACCGGTCTGCACCAGAAAAAAAACACACAAAGAGCATCTATCAGCGAGCGTCACTGAACACATGTAGCCAAGAAGACCCACCCAGGAGGGGCACCGAGGAGAGGAGCGGCTGACATCACCCAGCAACACATCTGCTAACAATAATGATGGAGAACCATAAAGCAGGCAGAGGCATGGAGCCGAGGCCCGTGAGTGACCCCTTTTAACACCATCTTTAAAGCCCTCATCAGAGATCTGTTCAAGTAGGTCAACAACGAACATGTGCGCATTCTGAAGACGACTTCCACATGTTAGTTGTTTCCATCTAATTGTCAGGGGAATTCAGAGCAAACTTTTGAAATGTTGTTAAAAAAAAAAAAAAAAAAGAAAGAAAAAAGAAAAGAAAATGCAAATTATTTGAATCAACTTAAGTTCATCAAGTTTGGAGTTAATAAACTGGGCTACCAGTATAGGAAATGTCTCCAATACAACCTTAAATGCTTAATTATATATTATATTGTATGACATTATACTATAAATATAAGTTTAAATACATTTTAGAATTTAATTTTAAACAGATGTTTCACTGTCAATTTTAGGCTTGTTTAACACACAGTTTCCTTTTAAAGGCTTTTATTTTTTAAAAAAGGTTGTCCTCTGTCCCAGAGCAGCAACTATTAAAGGCTGTTTTTTTTTTCTGGATGCTCAGATTTTTAAAATGTGTAAATCCACACTAACTCAGATTGGCCGTCTTGTTATCAGGTGTTTAAAAAGTGCTCTCCAGAGCGAATGAATCTAAAAATGTTCATGTTAATGCTATTGTTTCGTTTTAATATGGACAGAAAAAAAAGACTTTCCAAGTTCCTTTTTTTCCCTGCCATTTCAGTTATCTAACTGGAGAAACCAGAACATGTGTAAACGGGAACAACTGCATTGTGAGTTTGGCTGCATTAAAAGAGTAAAGGTGATGACTGAGAAGAAGAAGGTGCAGAATGCAGCTGAGATGCAACAGGCTGGCTGAGGTTTTGAACAAGGAAGAAGAAGCGTAGCCGTTTCCTTCTTGGTGCGGTCTTACAGTCACACATGTCACATATCAATTCACAACCACCTCCTCCTCCTTCATGTTTTACACCCCGGGGCTGTTTTCATTTTCCTTGTGCAGCTGAGGAAGCATAATCCCCATAGGCAGCCATTTAAATCACACAAATCCCCCTCTCTCTGTTGGGAAATATCTACAGACGAAAGCTGGTTTACATAAAGTAAACCCTCTTTCTACTGTAAATCAAGAAAAAGTTACATGAGAGACTTGCTGCTCTCTATAAAGTTATTTTACCTCCAAAACATGAGAATAAAACAGTTTAGAAAACTCAAATCTGCACTTTTAATGTGTTAATCAAAGCTGAATTCAAACTAGTCACACTTTATTGATCCCAATGAGGAAATTCTTTGCATGTGACCCGTCTGTAAGTGTTCAATGAGGCCACTGCACCCTTAAGCTTCTTAATGCGTTACTCAGGTTTAAGAGGTTAATTGTTTTCTTTCTTTATGTAAATCTGTAAATGTTTTATCCCTGTATTGTTTACTGCACTGCAGTAAAATGGAGCTTAAAGTAATTAACATGCCTTCACTCACCTTAGCTGCCCAGTTCACCAGCCAGGTAGGAATCGAGCCACCAGGGTTGTCGAAGTAATTCATGAAAACTGAAACAAAGCACACATTCAATGGTGATTTAGGGCTGCAGATAATAATTTTTCATTAATCAATCAATTATTTTTCAGTGAAGAGCTTAATGTAAGAAATGCAGAAAAAAAAGACTTGTAAAATACATCTGTTAAAAAAAAAACAGGTTGTTCAAACTGGCGATTTCAAGCAAATTTCAAGGAAACTGCAATAATGAGGTGATTTTTGCCTTTTTGCCTAAACCAGCATCTCCAAACTGAGGGCGTGTCGAGTACCTCATACAAGCCCACTTTAAAAAATCCCTTTAAACAACTGACAGATTGTCAATTTTTTTATTAATTCCATTTATAATTCTAAGTTTCTGCCCAGCTAATAACTTCAGCCCTCAGACTGGCAGTAGAATCATTATATTCCCTCATCACGTGGTACCTTTAGTTCCACCGGCTTCGTCTCTCTCCAAGGCGACGCTCTGCTTGTAGTCTTTGACCCGCAGCACGCCGCTCTTTTCTTCACACGGCGTCTCTGGAGAACTCCTGGCCAGGATCACATAGATCTTCCTGCCGTCCACGTCCAGGTCCCTCCGCTCCCTAATGTACACGTACTGAGGTTTGAGCTGTCAGGGAAGACGCTGATATGCTCTCTATAGTATAAAACATACTTGATGCTAAACACAAAAGTGTGTTTTGTCCACAAGAACTGTCTGTGTGGATCAGAAGGATACATCTCTGTTCTGACATCATCATCGGGTATTTTACTTCCCAGTAGATTGCAGTCTGTCCATTGAAGTCCTTCTCATAGAGCTCTGAATAAAACAAATAACATAAGTATTAAATAAAAACATTAGATGTAGGTGGATGGATACATGATACACAATACACTTAAAGTGATTTTAATGGTTTTTCGGGAAAGAAAAGGAAAGGAAAGGAAATTTTATTTAATAAAGTTAAAGTCGCACACTAGAAATACTGCCCATAATCAATTTTTACAATGTAATTTACAACTGTAACCTCCCAGTAAGCTAAAGTTGTTCCAGGAAAGTACAGTTTCTCATGATTTGTATAAAAAAGTTAGTCACAAAAGACTAATACCCATGTTTCCATGGTAACAATCAGTGACACCTGCTGACCAGCAGCACCAAATGACAAAAAATGAGCAAGGCAAAGTGTCTTCAGAAAAATTTTACCAGTAAAATGTCTTAATTATTTTGGCCTTCTTGTGAATCCAGCAGGTGTTATACATTAATTTAATGTCTTTCTTTGTGGCAGAAAACATTGTGTCCATTTGTCCCAGCAAACTCGTCTGAGGACGAGGCTCTGTGGTGCACTGGGACGGACGCTTTTACTTTCTCTGACTTTGTCATTAATGCCTTTTGTGGTCATCTGTGTTGTGAAAACAACAGATTTGCAAACAGTCAGAAAGAGTAAAAGTGTGCATCATCATGATCAAAGTTCATTTATGAAATTCCCACAAACCACAGAGCATCTCTCCTGCCGGGCTGCTGACAGTGCAGGTACAATATGCAAAATAAATATTTAAAAAAGCCCCAATGGACAGAAGTGGTGTTTACTGCATACAGAGCAGGGACGTGAGATCCAATCACAGCTGGTCACTCAGGGCACATCTGGAGATGCATTGTAATGCCAGGTGTGAGAACACGTACTTAGAGCTGTCCACTTGAGATTGGATCACCAAGGACACATGTTAAAGGGGTAGTTCACCCAAAAATGATCACTCAGTCATTATCTACTCACCCTCATGCCGAGTGAAGGTCAGGTTTAGTTTTTTAGTCCGCAAAACACTACTTGAAAACTGGTCACCGTTATCCTGTGAAACTCCAGCAGTGTTCTGTGGACTAAAAAACTAAATCTGACCTTCAATCAGCCTGAGGGTGAGTAAATAATGACTGAATGTTCATTTTTGAGTGAACTATCCCTTTAATTCCAGGTCTGAACAGGGCCTAAGACTCTCACAGACAACAAGACTATCCCAAAAACACTATACTTTGGGGGAAAAAGCTACTTCAGCTGCTACTAACATAGAGTTATGTCTCAAATTTCAACTAGTATGTGTGATTTAAAACTGGATTTTTTGTGATTTTGACCGACTGGGCAGCTACAACTAACAAAAAAACAACAAAACAGTATGTGACTACAGACTGGATTAACAACATGTTACCTGCAGGTTACTGTAGAGGAGAGGTGCATGAAGACAAGGATAACATTTAAAAGTTACTTCAGTGTATAAAAGCATGCCTATAAGACAACTAGGACAACAGAAGGCTACATGTGTACTACAGCCAATAAATAAGCCATTTATCCATGGTGAATGTCAGCAACTTACTTAGAACAGTGTTAATGACACTAAAGTGAATATGAAGACTTATTCTTTAGCAGGAGAGATGAAGGAAAGTTGATTTGGATGGCAAGGACAATGGCAGTGTGAACCTCGCCTTACTGTTTTTACCTTTTGCATAGCTATCCCATTGTTTCCGATACTTCAAGTCCATGTAGACATCTGCACACAGCTCTGGAGTGCAGGTGGTGAGCCCACCAAAGACTTTGTACTCATAAAGTCCAGTTTCCTGAAAACAGCACATGAAAGTTCTCTCTCTTCCAAATGCAGGCTACATGGCACACCCACAGTATGTGACTAATCCCACACCCACACCACTCTGATTAGAGCCAGTCTGCACGACACCCTTTCTCACACCAAGTGAGGAAGCGTGTTAGATTTGATTTAAGTGTCTGATCGGAAGCGCATGTCTGGTCGTTGATTTTGTGGCCGAATGTGTCTTCTTAAAGAAAAAGAGTCAAGACAAACCAAACTCCATTCACAAAAACATCATTTTAAGGCTGCATTGTTTTCAGTGGCAGTGGGCAACACATCAAGGCATCAAACCTAAATAATTGTTAGATACTTATCAAATACAATCTCTTGATAAAAGGGATTATTGGCGCATTATTGGGAGTTTCTAAAGACTCCAGCAGTGTCTTATCACACCATTGTCACACTTTGAGACAAACATGAAAAAACAAATTTGCATAATTCATTTCCATAATTCAGTGTGTGCAAAATTAAGTCAAATTAATGAAGTGAAATGATTTATACATGACAAAGCACCACTGGCAACAATATAGGAATACATTCCAATGAACCACAGATAAATGATCATGTTTAAATCATATATTTATTTATTTATTTATTTCAGCATTAGTGGATTTCTTTCCATAAATATGGCACTTTGCAAAAATAAATAAATAAATAAATAAATAAATAAATAAAAATATGGAGATGCCCACAGGTGCTCTTTTTTGTTTTTGTTTTTGTATATGAAACCTTCAAAGGCAGTGTGGCAAAGGCTTCATGCTTAAGTGAGAAATTATGTCAATTTTATTCTTTTATTTTTGTTCACAGTTTGGTTAAAATTAAGTAAAAGTCACTGCCTTGGTCTATCAGGTGTATGCCGAAGTGAATAGTGGTTCATTCTGATTTCATAAATGCATTCAAACTTGCTCGACGATGACTACAGTTACGCCCAAAGGACAGGACATATTAAATTGAATGATGTGTGAATGGGGTTTGGTTCGACCAGTGTAGCCGGTTTCAGATTTCTGCAGCTCTCGCTTAATTTCCGGATATTTCCCATGTTGGCCGCTAGGAAATCACTGCCGCTGTGTTTACTAATGTTGTTACTAATCGAATGACATTAAAGATAAAAAAATCTCACATGGTTTTTGGAGAAAACAGATAATCGGTTCTGCAGATTCCGCAGCGGAATCTCATACAGACACAGACTGATTCATTCATTCAGCCCGTCGGTCAGTCAGCAGCCGTCTTTCCGGTGGTAAAAGCAGCAGTTTTATTAATTTTTGGTACCTTGTCATAGAGCCGGTAGATTTTCACTCCCATCGTCTCCACAAACGGCTCCCATCCTCCCTCCAGCTGCGGCTCGTCCAGCTCCTTCCACGCAGCCTGAAACTCCTCATCTGTGAACTGCAGCGACATGACGGCTCCTCTCACAACACCTGTCAGCCCGCAAACACAGGTCAGCACCGGGCTTCCTGTCACTACTTTCACAATAAAAGACTCAGTGACTGATCTGCACGTGTTTCTTTACACTGTATCAACAGTTTGAGATGGAAAACTTAGGGGAGACTGGGGACGGTCGCAACATGTTAAAAAAATACATTCCGTTTGCTTTTTGTCTCAGTAAGCTAGTATTGTGAAAATGTGATTGATATGATTGATTGATTGAATGATTTACAAAAATATTGCAGGAGTATTGATTTGGTAATATTCATTAAATAACATTCATTGAGGTTTTGTTGGAAAAATGAAGTTGAGAAAACTCATC
This sequence comes from Lutjanus argentimaculatus, assembly GCA_034769285.1. Lineage (NCBI taxonomy): Eukaryota > Metazoa > Chordata > Actinopteri > Lutjaniformes > Lutjanidae > Lutjanus > Lutjanus argentimaculatus. The sequence goes on along the minus strand of JAWZSL010000030.1, from coordinate 3,790,274 downwards.
ATTTCAAGTAGGGCAGCAATTAACAAATTTTTATTACTGATTAATCTGTCAACAATTCTCGATTCTCAATTAATTGATTAGTTGTTTGGACCGTAAAATGTCAGAAAGTGGTGGAAAATGTCGATCGCTGTTTCCCAAAATGCGCAAGCTGACTCTCTCAAATGTCAACCAAAAGAAATCAGACTCAGAAATACTTTTGATATTACTGATCCCCAGAGGGAAATTATTTGTGATACATAATAAGAAAGAATGGAAATAAAATAAATAATATATATACTACTATATAAACAATGTATAAAAAATTGAATTAGAAATGTAAAAATATGTAAACAACAAAAAACATACAACAATATATACAATAGTGGTACACATAATAGTGTAAAACAACAATAATGATGAAGATGGAGGAATAAGTGGATGCATGTATTAAAAATAAGAGTATAAGCTGGTTTAAATTCAATATTTAAATAATCAGTTAATTGTCATAAACGACTAAAGAAACCTGAAAATATTCATATTTGAGGAGCTGAAATAAAAAAGTGATAAAAAAAGACTCTAAATGATAACTGTTGATTTTTCTTCTGTAAATAGATCTTTCGGTTTCACCTTTTCACTGTGAGATGTGAACCTCATTATTAACCATCGTACACTTTCACTTTAATGAGTTTACTCAGACATTTTTTAAATACATTTGTTTTGTTTCTAAAACTCAAAAAATCACATTTTTAAAGAAAATTATCATGAACAAGATCTGCAAAACTTTTCCAAGTTTATTTCAAACAGTTGTACATATGTAGAACCTACCTTGAGACAATGTGCAGATGTTAAAGATGATATTCAGTCTCAACAGTTACAGTGTGAGACAGGAGGAACGGAACAATTTGCAAAGCAACAAACTTTTATTGTGAACACATTTATTGTAAAAACTGTTGATGTGTGGTCTTGTTTGATATGGCTGCTTCGCTTTGTAACACTTATCAACAACAGAACAGCGTGTGCTCGCTGGACACACTGACCTTGATACATGCTAATCATGTCACATCAGGTCAAGATAACAATGTTCAAGACTCAGTCTCAGACTTCTTTTGTAATTCATACAAAAGGTCAGGACAGTATGATGAAAATACACTCGTGAAAATGCTTTTTCTTCATGCTTTTATTTCTCCAAAACAAGTCATTTTCAATAAATGGAACAGCAGATGTTGAATCTCTTGTGCAGTATGAGTATCATCACTGTAGCATTTTGCTGATTGGAGAAATTAGACTTATTGCAGCTGTTCCCTGTTGCAACCATCCCAAGTTTACTCTCTGCTAGTACAAGAAAAATTTTTGGGGCACTCTGTAAATCTGATCAAGTAGACTAGTCTACATATTTGAATTACTTATACTCTTTGGCAGTAATACACTGTATTTCTTAGTAATATTTTACTGTAATATTAGTACTTTACCCAGTAGTGAGTAGTGTAAGGAATTTCCAAGCAGTAATTATATTACAGTTACTATTTTCAGGTACCTTTGAGTTTCTGAGTTACTTTTTGACCTAGGCTGTCTCATGATGATGTGTACATGCAGCAGTTCAGGGCGAGTATTGTCAACATTTTGAGTTTGTTTGGCTCCTCAAGAAAGAATCTGTGGTGATAGACTCTATGTACAAGAGTAATATAGTAATATAACTAGTAATGCAACCAATTACTTTTGATACCAAGTAATAAGTAAAGTATTATTATTACTTTTTAAAGGATTAATGAGTAAAAAGTAACTTATTACACCTCCTGAGTAACTTTCCCAACACTGCTTGTACTTTACAAGAGTATTTCCATTTTATGCAGCTTTATTCTTCAACGCACTACATTTCATGCGTTTTACTTTTTTACATTAAATATACAAATACAAGTGAACAATATGTAAATATGATACGATATGATATGATACGATACGATCAGACAGAACTTTATTGATCCTGAAGGAAATTCTTGTGACAGATTGCTCTGAAATTACAATAACTTAAGACAATAACAATAATAATAGAGCACAATAATAAAAATTTAAAACATAACAATAATAACAATAATAGAGCACAAATAAGTGAAATATGAATATAAAATATGAAGTGTATAAGGAGTAAATGCAAAGAAACAGTGCCTAATACAATAACAATAGAAGAAGGATAAGTTAGGCACAAAAGTAAACTAAATAGAAAAAGCAGTAGTAATACAGGCAGCAATATTAAAAGGTAATAAAAGGGTATATTGAACCAGATAATGAATGGAAAGATAGCACGATGTTGATAATAATGAAAGATAATGAAAGTAATATTGCTCAGTGTATTTATACATAATGATCTCATAAAACATGATACAGTTAATAAAATTGTTAAAACTAATTCTACCTGGACCAACTACAGCAATGTTGCTCACACATTCAATTACATAAATATGTAAAAGTCCTCAAAAGTTCACAATTACAATGCTACTGACTTATGAAATAAATTGAAGGACTTATAGATTTGCAGAGCAACTGATTGATGTTGCTCTGTGAGATTCCAGCTAACAACTGAGCCTGTTACCATCCTGAATATTACCTAGAAAAAAAATGTTTCATCGTGATTTGTGGAGGAGACGACAAACCAAAATCCCAGTTCTCATTTGTTAGTATGAGATAATTGGCATTACACAATGGAGAGAAAATCCCTCAACAGAAGGGAAGAATAACCACAGCGTAAATGTATTTACAGTGTGCAGCTACAACAGGTGTGTCCATCTCAGACTGTAAATCGATGGCTGCTGTGGGACATTTATGTAATGATGACAGTGATCCCTGAGAGAGTCTCACACTCAGGTCTCACATACTGTGAGTTCTGACAGTGAGGTCAGTGTGTAAATTCAGATAAGCGCAAAACAAAAAAAAAAAAAACAGTCTGGAAACATGTTTGACAGCAAGTCAGTTTCTAGTTGTCACGTTTCATTTTTCCACTTTGGTTGATGTGGCTGATCAGTGTGGATTCAGGTTAAAGAGCATGCAGCACCACACACAGCACAACACAACACAACAAACACACACAAAGATTATCTGCACTGACCTCTGCAGGTAGAATTCAGGCATTTCACTTAACATGTGATCTGCTGACCTAAAGAATTATATCTGGATATTTTAACCTCTGCTTGAATTTTGGCTGCTTTTCTGATATTTTTTTTTTTTTATGTAAATGCAACACTGCACTGGACAGCCCCTTAACTACATGAAAAGTTGAGAACTTAATTTCATGGCAACTGTATGCATTTATTGAGTTTTAAGTCAAATGCAAGCTCTTTGTGAATATAAAGTTATGTCAAAGTTTTGCTGACCTCCAATCTTTTGTTGATTGAAATCGCTGTTTTTTCTTTAGAATCTTTTACTTTTAGAGACAAAAAATATCTCATTTACTCATTTACAGATCATTGTGAACAATTTTTGAAATACAGAATATCTAAAGAAGAAAAGTTAACTATCCCAACAAAAGATTATAGGCTGGCAAACTGTCATGATGCTGTAATGTAGTTCTCTCTTCCTTTATGCTGAATATTTGTTATCAAAATTATTTGCATAGCCCAATATCACAAATAACAATTTGCCTCAGCGGGCTTTACAGTTTGCACAGTGTCTGACACCACCTGTCCTGTAGACCCTCGAAAGAGCAAAGAAAACTCCCCCCAGAAAAACCCTGTTAACAGGGAAACAATGGAAGAAATCCTCTGAGAGACTTACAGAGGAGAGATCCCCCTCCCAGGATGGACAGACGTGCAACAAGATGTCAAGTGTTCACCCACCAAAAAGGGCTGACTGACAGAAAAGTAAAGCAGTGAAAATATTCTAAATATAGTCTATACTTAAAAAAGGTCCACATAAAAAAAATCAACATCAGCATCTACTGCGGCTAGCACTCTGCTTATTGATAAGTACATTATACAGCCCCACCTCAAATATTCCAAACTATCCCTTTAATTTGCTTGTGTTTTATTTAGTTGCAGTTTTTCTTAATGTGATGTGTGGTGCTCTTGAAGGTGTTTACTGTACAAATATAATATAATATAATTATCTATGGTTCATTATTAATATAATAAAATGGGAGTCGTGTAAAGCCATCTAAACGGAAATAAGATGATTTCAAAATAAGAGCATCCAAGGAACAAAAAGTAAATGTGACAAATGCTGGATTTATTTTGAAATACACCGGAACTTGTACTTTCCGTTTTCTTTTCTGCAGCTTCACGGTCCGTCATCGATACTTGAAGTAGTTGCTGTGAATGGGGATGGCAGTGAGAGCAGCAGCTCTGAACCTGAGGGCTTCACAGGGGGACGCTCCTCATGAATGGGAGTCAGATTCCAGGTCGGGGGACAGAGACACACACACACACACACACAGAGAGACGCTGTTTGTTCTCGAGTTCAACACCACAGAAGAAGAAAACAACATTCACCTTTCATCAGATGAATGTGAGTGAATATTTTATGAGCGGGTTCACTCAGAGACGAGTTTGACTGCGAGCAGAGGAGCGCTTTATTGGAGACTGTGCGACATGGAAAACGCTGTGAGGTAACTAACCTCTCCTCTGTCTTTGTCCAGCATGTCCAGTAGAATTTACCTCAAATAACAAGCTAAAGTTTTAAAGATAATTAATTAATCTGTTAACACATGGCGACAGGCTGGGTTGTTGTGCAGATTAATTTGCTGAAAATTTAGAGGATTTTTTTTCAGAATAAAAGCTTTACAGCGACTAAAAAAAAACCACTGAAGGTGCAAAAAAGCACCTGTCAAAGATAGTAAAAAAAAAAACTCTTACTCTTTAAATATTAACAGACACAAATACCACTTAAATTCCAAGTGAAGGAATAAGTTTTATTGTGTGTTACACTGTTATTTGAGAAGTATAAGTTCAATAATGAATAAAAGTGACTTCATTAACTTCTTCCCCACTTAAAAACAGAGAAGAAATATCTTCTCTAAAGGTTTCATGAGGATTAAAAACCTTTTTCAAATGTGAATCTGTCCTCTAGAACAGTGGTTCCAAAATTGGAGCACTTTAGGGGGTCCCCAACAAAAAAAAGGGGATATATGCGGGGTGTCATTCACCAGTGCTTCATCTGTATTAATTAAGCATAACTAAGAATTAATCGCTGTCCAAAGCACCACAGCTGTAATAAAATGACAGAGGAAACTGTGTACACTTTCTGTAATAAGACATCTACAAGCAAAAAGCTTCATCATCATCATCAGATGAGGGACCCAGGGACAAAATCTTATCAACCAGGGGTCTGTGGTCTAATTTCTGTCAGTTTTGGGATCCTTGATGAGAAAGTTTTTGAGAACCACTGCTCTCAAACACTTATTACCAAACTTTTTGCCTCTTTATACCCTTAATAACCTAAAACTACATACGTCTCTCTAGTTTTTTAGGGTTCTTAAGAGGCAAAACTTCCCTCACAATCAAGAGCAAAGATTTGAGAAAAATCTGAATAAAAAGTCTGAGCATTATTTTATGACGCAGAAATGTCCCCTTTTTTAAAGGAGCAATGTAACAAAAAATGAGTACTGCAGTTCAAATAGTGAGTTGGAGCCACAGACTGTATATTTGAAATCCTATTTAATATGGCTGAAGCGAGTTGTTTTCCCCCGTCCCCTCCTCCCCAGACTCAAGGAGGCTCAGGCAGGCTGCAGGAACACTGCAGGAGTGCAGGACGAGCACAACACTGTAATTTGACAATAACAAGTGACGACAAGTTCTACACTGTAAGCTGATCAGCTGTTTACAGAATAAAAATTTCAAAGGAGGACAACAAGGCTGAAGCGTTGATGTATTCCAACTTATCAAGTTTCCATCACTGGCAACATATGGTCATTTTATGGTTTGCTGAGTAAAAGATTTTACAGATTTCTCCTTTAAGCCAGAGAATGACAGTTGCAGATCCATCTGCGGTTGATCAATCTCAGCCATCCTCACCAAAAACTCAAGAAATAGCCTAGTTTAGACTGTGTTACGCACATTTATCTCCTTTACTTTTCACCATCCAGTTGGTTCAGTCATAAGGAACGTGAAGCTTGTCTAACAAAAGTGTCCCAGGTGATCATTATGTTGAAAATTTGGTTTTAAATTTCCAAGGATTGCAGCAGTTGGCTGTGGCAGTTTCACAGTATGAAATGGTTTGAAAAATGACTGTTATCATATACAGATGAGGACAAAATTATTAGCCCCCCTAGTGTCTTGGCACTTGTTCTGGGGTCTTTAGACACATCTCTCACTAGTTTTCTTTCCAGAGTCTTTGAAATCTTTCGCTTCCTGCCTCTGCCAGGCTTGTTCTGTACTATGCAGTTCTTGACACTTGGAAACGCTGTGATAACTTTGTATATCCTTCTCCTGCTTTGTGAGCATCAATGATTCTTTTTCTCAAGTCTAAACTGATTTTTTGTTGTTTTTGGCGTGATGCTTTCTCAAGTGACAGCTCAAACTCTTACTGAGGTTTTTATACTGTGTGTAAATTGGAAGATAACCCTCAGTTTTAACTTGGTTTCACAAGCTTTGAGCATTACAAAGTTAAAGCACATCATTGCACAACAGTCGTTTGTGCTATGGCTCAATAAAAAGGTCAGTTCTTAAGGAGGCTAATAGTATTGACCCTGGTAATTTTTGTTTTTTCTGGACTAATTCTGTTATTGTGTGCAAATAGAAATAATTTATGCTTTCTAAAGAAAACTAGTATCTTTAGAAACGCTGTTAAAAATTCTTTGCTCTGTTAAAAAAGCAATTTGGGAAAGAAAAGAGTTTTCTCAACTTTTTCATTTCCACAGTGTACACAAAACTGCTCACAACAAGGTCTGTGGATTATCTTGAGTAACCAGATCATGATGTCTGGAAAGAGACATTGTTGTTGAGTGTCAAGTGTATTTTTTTGGTGCTTTGAGCATCACACGCTGAGAGCCATCGAGTTTATTATATTGGCGAGAAGGCAGACATCTCTACGGCTGATATCTCCAAAACTCTGCAACTCACACTAAAACTATCAAGACGGATAAATAGGCACTACAGGCCTGATTGATTTTGAGTTGAACTGTGCCTTTAAAGAAGACAACTGACCCTGACAATCACATAAAGCATAACTGACGCCGCCCTGCTCATTTATTGTCACTCAGAGTCTGAATCACAGCTCTCCACGCAGCAGACATGACGAGAACGGAGGGTAGGGGGGTTGCTTGTGAAATTGCTGGTGATTTCGAAGCTCCTCGCATTTCACGGAGCAGTTTGTAATGTCATATCCTGCGCTCTCCAGGGAATGTCTCAGCTCGTGCTGGGCTGAGTGGTCCTGCGTCATTCAGACAGCCCCCTCTGACTGGGTCAGGAGGTGGCGGGGATTGTGCAAAGAGGTTACAGTGAAGCCAGCAGCGGGTGGCGCTCGGAAAGTGGTGCTGAATTGTGAAACGTGGTGTTGAATCCTAACTAAAAGCATCTGTGGGGTTTCTTTTTCTTGAGCAACACTTTGACTCTTTAATTTAATGAGTGGTTTCTTTTTCCTCACAGACTGGGAGACCCTAGCGAGGAAAAGAGGTAAAAGGGCACCAGCGAGGAACCATCTGTGGTTGGTTAACAGAAGGCTCCTTGATCCTGCAATGCCAGAAGAAGATAATAAGGACGCCATGAGAACGCCAGCGACCCCAGAGAAGGCCAACAACAACGAGCGCCCTGCAGCCCCCATGACAACGGTGAACATCCCCCTGGTCAATGAAGTCCAGCTGACGCGGCCACCGGCGGGGCGGAGCTGTCCTGCTACCGCTGCACCGTCCCATTTGGTGTGGTGGTCCTCATCGCCGGCATCGTGGTCACCGCGGTGGCTTATAGCTTCAACTCGCACGGCTCCACCATCTCTTACTTTGGCCTGGTGCTGCTCTCTGCTGGACTGGTGCTCTTGGCGTCCAGTGCCGTCTGCTGGAAGGTGAGGCTGGAAAGGAAGAAGGAGAGGCGGCGGGAGAGTCAAACCGCCCTGGTTGCGAACCAGAGGAGTATTTTTACTTGAACTAAACAACACATATTCTGTTTCTCTGAGTCCAAAAAGGCCTGATTTCTGAGATTGAGTTGGAGAACCAGCTGTGGACAGATGTTGAGTTGGATTCCCGACCTGTAAAAGCTTTGACCGCAGACTCTCAAGGCCCAGAACTTAAAGCTTTGAAGACATTGTAAGGGATTTATTTGTCAAACAGACGTCGAGCATCTGGCGAGCTGGGAACGCAGCCAAAGGGAATGTATCACAATTAAGATGAATTACCACTGTGCAAAGCGATGTAGAGGAAGTCTCCCATTAATCTGCTGTTGGATGTGGCGGCTTTGATTGTAATGGGAGGGATTGTGGTTTGAAAAGCCCAGGAAAGGAGAGGGAAACTGGAAAATCCAGGACAATGATTCATGCCTCATTTACTGTGCTTCAGCTCGGACATATGTGTTTATAAAGTCTCACCTCACAGGGAAGGATTATGAATCACCTGTTAGGGAAGTATGGTACTTAATATGAGGATTGTGTTTAAAATCTGCCAATGTATTCTGTTCAGATCACATGGCGCATGATATTATACATAGAGAGAATATTTAACCTGAAGATGTATTCTCTTTAAGCACTTTGATCCTTCATAATCAACATATTCAGTATTAAACAACATCTATTAACAAATTAAATAAGTGGTTTTGGCGAATTTGTGATGATCACTAAATCTCCAGTGTACTTTCATACTGTAACAGAATATTAAATGTAGCATATGTTTTATTTTATTGTAACCATTTGCATGTATCATCATGACGTCGTGAGGTTTAATAAACTCATTAATACACATGTAACAATCTGGGAAGAGCGAGTTTTAATGTTTATTAGAATAGAACTGAACTTTAGGGCTGCAACTAACGATTATTTTCATTGTCGATTAATCTGTCTGTTATTTTCTCGATTAACTGATCAGTTGTGTTTCAGTGTCAGTCAGTGTTTCACAAAGCCCAAGATGACGCCCTCAAACCTCTTATTTTGCCCACAACCCGAAGATTTTCAGTTTACTGTCTCAAAGGAGCCAGGAGATACGCACATCAGTTTATTATCAGGCGGTTAATTTAATAAACTGTCAGTGACGTCAACTTTGAAAGTTTATGGGTTGGAGAAGTGATGAGTTATTATATTAACATTCAGCTCTTCTGCTTTCAGTTCTGAATTGAAGGAAGTGTTTCTTTCTCTCCTGACGTACATGGGTGTGCCTGAGTCGTCACACACAAATACACAGACTGTCATATGTGGATTACTTCAGATAAACAAACTGGAGGTGGGAAAAAAATATGCTTTGAATTGTAACTTAATAGGTTTCATGACTGTCATAACATATCACGACTAATCTAAAAGGTCTATTGACAAGAGTTTTGAGATGAGGTTTCTGCAACGCAGTGAAATTGTGCAACATCTCTCACTAGAATCATTGTTTCCATAATGCCTCAGTTGAGCCACCACATATATTTGTCTTTATTGATCGTCACTGTAGCTTAGGCAATCAGAGTCATAAAATCCTGGCCAAGAAAAAACAAACGAGCCAACAAGAACAGAAATGTAGTGCAATCAACTAATCTTTTCTCATTAACTTAACGTAAATGTACATTTTTACATATTCAATTTAATTAAACTTAAAATGTCAACTATTTATTTTCAGAATTCAGTTCTTGGGGCCATATTTCAAGTTAAAACAACATATTTGATAATCCATTAGCTGCTGATTAGTCCTTTTGATTTGAAATGATGAGTTTATGCACTGTATTGTACAGAGTTGAATCAACTCATTAAATGAGCAGCATATTAGCAGACCTCCCAGCATGCAGTTTGACATTTAAAACTGATACCCTTCTTTTTTATAGTTTAAAGAAAACATATATTATAAAAAACTTCCTGTGTGTTTCTCTTACACTTTATGATAAGTCATGGTTGTTTTTTTCATAACAATGAAACCCAGAGCTGCAACCATTACTAGATGAATTGATTATTAATTGATTATTTAATGTTGATAATCGATCAATTGCAATAGTCAAGCATTTTACGGATAAAAATTCTCTGATTCCAGCTTCTTAAATGTGAATATTTTCTGGTTTATTTACTCCTCTATGACAGTAAACTGAATATCTTTGGGTTGTGGACAAAACAAGACATTTGAGGACGTCGTCTTGAGCTTTGGGAAACACACAGACCAAACAACTAAACGATCAATCGAGAAAATAATCGACAGATTAATCAGCAATGAAAACAATTGTTAGTTGCAGCACTAATTAAAACATTTACGCTTGCAATTTAATAAATTCACCAGGAGAAGTTTCACATGTTGTCTTTACATTGCGATGAGGTTCCCCTGGCACCCCCTAGAGGCTTCCATTTTGAAATGCACTGAAAAAATCTCCACATATGTTTCCAAACAATTCGCAGCAGGTCATGTTTGCCTCACATCACACAATATTGCCCTGCATTATGCCATAGCTGGCTAACATATAGTCAGTAGATTTAGGTAAGGGTAATTTCTTTTCACATTAGAGCAACAGCGGCGCAAAATGTCTGTGCACGTCTTAGTATTTGGCACACATGACAAGAGGTGCATTTAAAACTACTGGAATTCAGACATTGAATGCTTAAAGGCATAATATGCAACATTTTCTTAAAAAACAGTGTACAGATTCATACATTTCAGTCTGTACTGACAGACTGCAATAAAGTTGTATGGTATCACATCATATTGTAGCATATATAAACATAATCTCTTTCAATCATCACTTATGACTCACTCTGCACAGACCCTGCAGCTCTCTGCCTGCATTTCATTATTTTCTCATTATTTTGCTTTACCAACCCAAAACATCCATATTTGATATCTTGGGATTGAGACTCAGCAATCAACTGTCTTTCTGGTGCGTTTGCGAACAGTTCGGACAAATCATACTGATTCTATCTTAAAGTCACGTGATAACAGCACACACTAATGAAGGCCGTGGGATTCTGCAGAAAGCTCCAGAGAGACCGAGTAACTGGAGCCGTCGTAAGAGTTTTAGTCAAAGTGAAATGTCAAGAATCAAACCTCAAAATTAAATTTAAACGCATGACTGGACACCATGAAACACAAGTGAGGAAAAATGTTTTTTTTCTTGTAGTTCTGGGTGAACTGACCCTTTAATCATCAGTTTACAGACTTTTTTTTCAATTTGTTTTAGTTGCACCTCATCATAATGTGTTGTGGCAGAGTTAATTAATTGTATCATCTAAATAATCATCAGCTCATTTCAGCTCGTTTAATTAAACATCTCGGGATATAAATTCCCCGTGGTGAAAGGAAGTTGGACTCTCCTGTTTGACCCTGTTGGGTTTAAAATAGCCTGGACGTGGAAGTATATTTATAGGCAGCATTTGCGTTGCTATGCGTCCCTGTGACACCAGACACTACAACTAAATGGTTTTCTTGCGTCAGAGGAGAACCTACAACACACTTTGTCGCTTTTGGGAGATCACCACCACCACTATCACTCTCAGCTAGAGGCCGGTGCTGTATGGACTCCGACGGAGATCCGACTTATAGGACACATGACACAGTGAGGCGTCTCCCGCCTGCCTGTCAGGTTGGAGGAAGGAAGGCAGACTGCAGCTGGAAAAACGGGTGACTTGATATGAAGTTTGACAGGTGTTCTCCACCGGCGTCTTTAGCCTCTTTACACACTGCTGGCACCTCATGCAGGGGCTGTGTGCGTCACTTTTTGTGCCTCACGTGGTTGTCATTCCACTCAGAGCCACGCTGCCGGGTTAGTTTATCAATAAACAGGAAGAGCTCAAGTCCTTCAAGTTACATCACAACAGAAAAACACTCCAGTAAGCAAGCCAAGTTTATTATAGACACCTTTCAACAACAAGGCGATTCAAACAGCTTCACATAAAAGGGTCATCCTGCAAAACTGGTGCTGCTCCACAGCTAAAATGCAAATTTAAAAAGCATTCAAGTGCCCAAATCTTAGATGTTTATGAAGACCCTTCTGTTATCTATTGAAATGCAAAATATTTAAGACAGCAGTAAGCTTAATGTATATAAATTCATCATTTGTAGGGTACTTTGAATTGGAAGATGACTGTCCTGATCCCTAACCCCTAAATTCCAACTCATGAAAATGATTCTATTATGATTTTTGCAAATCTTTCCATGGATGTTCTTAAAAAGATCTCTTTAGTGCTTTTGAAAGTGAATTAAAAAAAAAAAAAAAAAAAAAAATCCTATGTAAATCATGAATCTGTATGTAAAAAAAAGTCCTGCAATTTCATGGACAGTGAGCTGAAATATAAAACAATTGGTACCACCAAAACAGTAATAGTAGTGACAAAGTAATCCTTTATTTGAGGGAAATAAATAAGATTTATTTATTTATTTTTAGCCCAGTTAAGTATTTTAGTACAAACTCCATGTCAGTTAAAATATCCCTAAAGAATACCAGCTGAAATATAACACTAACACTAAACTTGTTACTAAACATGGGTTGTTTTGTCAAAAATGAAGTATATTAAATTACCAACTAAGATGTCATTATAGCCTTTATTTTTCATTGTATATTGAAACTGATTAATCTTTAACTTTTAACTCAGTATGATCAATTGTATGCCCTTTACAAAGAAAGAATATATATTCAGTATGTGCAATTACATGCAATGCTACTCTTCATATATATGTGTAAAAATGAAAGTGTAAATAGTGTACAGAGCTACTTATTTTTATTTTCTTTTTCTATTTTTTTTCTTTTCAATTTATCATTTGTTCATTTCTGCTTCTATTTTTTGATTCTTGACCTGCTGCTGTAACAAGTGAATTTTGCCAGAGTGGGATCAATAAAGTTTATCCTATCACAAACAAATTAACTGATCGAGTCAACAGTAGGTGAGCAACTCCTGTGTTTCGGCAAGATAAAATTTCTGGTTTTGCCAAAGGAGTCTGGTTGCTTTGGAGGGAATGATATTTGGCTTACAAAGGGCTGTCTGATGGTAAAGTAAAGCAGTAAAAATATTATAAATATAGCTGATTTTTTGGGGTGGCTTAAATACGTTCAGCAGCTTGCAGCACATTGCTTAGCTTCTGACACCAGCACTCCTGCTGCTTCTCCAAACTGGGGGTGTGTCGACCTCCATCTACTGTAGGAAAGACTGACTATGGATAAATACCTCATATAACCCCACTTCAAAAAAATCCAAACTATCCTTTTAAATGTGGAGGATTTAAAAGTACAATAATTTCCTCAGTACTGGAAGAAAAGTGGGCATGGAAAGGGCCGGACACTCAAAACTTGAGTAAATATACATTTACTCTCCGCCCCTTTGAACAAACTCTGAAAAGCCAAACACAGAACGAGCTGAGGTCTGAAATTCCAGACTTCAAGACAGCCGATTGCACATTGTTCAAATCCAACACAATTAAACATAATGAGCTCAGCGTTACAGGGATCCTGGTCCAGTCAGCTCAGTCTCATAAAACAGCTGTGCAGACTGGAGCGTGAACGCGCTGAAGCAGACCTGACCTGACAGCTATCACACCAGCTGACTGGATTGAAGTGACATTCGGTCATTTTCCAGAACAACCTGGAACACAGAGAAGCCAAATTTTTCAGGGACTTGTTTTATTTGACCTGCTTCAGGTCGGCTGATTGTTAACATTATTCTGCGGTGCTCTGTTGCTGGAGGAGGAACAAACAGTGTTGATAAGATCTGTTCCAAGAAAGGGCCAAAACTGAGTTCATGCTCGTCTGAAAGCAAAGATAAACCTTTTGGGTGTCAGGAGATGAAGATGGCAGATCAGAACTAAACTCAGGACATTTTAGGCAATCCTTTTCACCACGCTGTATCGTGACTGATTCACATAAAAAGTTCCCTTTTGATTCAGAATCAAGAAGTGCTAGCAGCGGCAGATTAAGGTGGTCATGGCACCCTTGGCTTCTCTTTGTGTGGGTCCTCCTCTTACTCATCATGCTTTCCCAGAAAAAAAAAAAAAAGGTAATTTAGTGCCATGTGTAAAAGTGCACCAGGAACATTACCAACCTGCATGCACACACTCAGGGTGCACTGGCACATGCGTTCTCACTGAGACAGCCTTTACTGTTAACAGCTGTGCTACAGAAAAAAGGCATTCACAGTGCACGTACAAGCTAGTAACAATTTTGAGCTTTCTGTTTGAAAACTAAATTGACCTTATGAACCAGGCCAAGTGATGTTACCAGCATCTGATTGGGTAGAACATCTCAATCGCCCCCTGGTGGCTGGCTGCAGTATAGATTATAAACTCTTCCTCCTCGATGTTAGCAGATGGGACATGGGCCAAACTGGAAAAATCAAAGTACATCTTTTCCCAAAGATGGTTTCTGTCGTTTTTGGTTGTTCTTATCACACTGATGTATATTCAAGTGTTCATTTTTCCGATCAGTTTGGTTTTACTTTGTTATTTCATGCTATAAAAAGGGGATTTCACGTCATGATTCACTCATGCTCATGAAGACAGGAGCATGTTTACAAAACTCAGTAAACATTTTGGAACTGAGACACTAATTGCTGTAGTTTTTAAAGTAAAATTCTTTCCCAGTCTTAACTGATATATGACTTCAATGGCTCAACTGCTTCCATTGTCTTTTTTCAGAGTTTTTACCAAATACCGATGGTATTCCCTAATTTTGGGTCCAGTTCTTTTATATTAATAATTGATTCAATTTTTAACCAATTGTCATGCACATTTATACAAGGATTATACAATACTGTATTACTGACTTCATTCAACTACTTGTAGAGAACTTCCTTTACTTTAACATTCTCCAAACTGCCCTTACTGATCTTAAATTTTTGAGTGCACAGTGAAAATAAGTTCATGTTGTTCCGGGTGTATGGGCAGGACCTCAACACTCTGGCTCCAACTCTGATCACTACTGCACAGACTCCTGCTCCAAATGACTCAAGCCGGCCATATTGGTAGAGGTGCAGAGCCTAATTCGTCCTCCATAATGCAAGTTATGGCAGGAGGGTTATCCTTAATTAAAACTGTCATAACTTGCTGAATTTTTGACCAATTTTCCGGAGGTTTGCTTTGTTACAAATGTCAGATGTGTTTTTATGACACAGGATAATTGATTAAATTAAAAATGCTGGTTTTCATACAAAAATACTTTGTTTTGTAGATGGTAACAGTTATATTTCTATAATATAATATTTATATTTTCTTACTGCATTGACAGTCATGATATCATTTTGTTTATTACTTTGGAAATACATGAATTCATAAAAAATTACAACAAACCTTAGATCAAAATATAAGTTTCCGACAGACTTCATAGTGTTCTGGATTTTTACCAATAACAGCACTCTTGGCTGCACTTTTGGTGTCTCCTTCAGGAATTGCTCTTGAGAAATGTTTCTGTTTATTGTCCCCTCTCAGTGAATTAAATATCCGCCCTTGAAACCAAAGAATTTGATGAACTGAAATTCTGACCTGATATTGGTCCCAGATGAAAGATCATGGCAATATATTCAATACTTGTCAAAACATTTCATTTAAAACCACAAATTAAAACCACATGGTTGCGCCACAAGAGGAAAAGTAGGAAGATCACCAAAGTCACCAGGATTCATCCACTGAGGAGCACGAATGTCTGCACAAAACTTTATTGCAAGCCATCTGATAGTTGTTTCACACTAACCAACATTGCCACCCATGATGCTGTAATTTTGTAATTTGCTTCAACAGCTGAGCAATAACTGGTGAGAACATATTGGGCTGAGAACCTCCTCTGAGGTCTGTACTCATGAACAACAGCTGGGCTGTTGTGGGTGTCACCGCTCACTGGAAGGAAGCTGAACTCCAGAGTCAGATCAGGGCATAAAGGTGAGCCAAACTGTATCTGTGAAACACTTCTCAGTCTCACGCACCAGCTCAGCTCCTTCCTGCCCAGTGAGGCGTGTCTGCTCCATGATCACTTGCTTTGTTTAGAGGGAATTGTACATCAGACACTTTGGGGGATTATGATGGATGCAATTGAGGAAAACAATAAAAACTCATCCTGCAAACATGAACACGTTAACGTTGACATTCCAAGACTATGGCCATTTAATGACAGCTGGCATATTTATTGTTTTAGAAAGTCTTGCCAAAAAATGAAAGCCAAAAGCCAAAGACAGATTAGAGCAAATGCACATTCCTGGTTGCCTGGGATTGTCAGATTAATTGGTGAATCTGAAACATGAGTTCTGCAAATTAGTTTGGTTCTCAGGCTACATTCCTGGTAAATTTCTTTTTTAACTTGAGCACTGTATTTCAGCTGTTTACCTCACAATGGTCATGGTGAAAGACAAAATATTTTATCCTCAAAATAAAATAAAATTGTTTATCTTTAATCGTGACAGTTACACAGCTGCCGCTCAATAGTTTCCACTGTGATAACTTTGCAGAATTGTAAACTGTCATATTTGAGTGTTACAAACAGCATTTTGGCCTCTGATAAGCCTTTGAACACATAAATCTGTAACTAAAACTGGACTTCCTGTATCATATTGTCCCACTGGTACCTTAAACAACATGCCCTCACAAATGTACCTCCTGTCACTGTTTTAACGAAGGGTTGTCTTCAGTCTGAACCCTTACTTGCATCCAGATCTGACCCCTGGTGTCTCTGTTCTGCCGATGGTTAATTAGTGGGATGTTGAACATCTGTAGAGAATTTGATGCCTGCAACATGTGCCAAAAAAGTTGGGACAACGGCGTGTTAACCCCTGTGATACATCACCTTTTCCTTTAACTCAGTAAGTGTTCAAGAAGTGAAGTCGTTGAAGTTTTAAAAGTGAAATTCTTTCTCAATCTTGCTTGATATACGACTTCAGGTGCTCAACAGTCCTGTTTGGTCTCTGTTTGTCGTATTTTGTGCTTCATAATGCTCCACACATTTTCAATGGGAGACAGGTCTGGACTGCAGGCAGGTCAGTCAAGTACCTGAACTCTTTTTCTATGAAGCCATGCTGTAGTAAGACTTGCACAATGCGTCTTGGCGTTGTCTTGTTGAAAAACACAGGGACGTCTCTGATTCCTTCCCCGGAGTCTTTCTGCTTTGTCATCCTGCAGATTCCCATGGACTGTGGCTGCGCATGGATCGCTGATCACAGCTGAACCTCCCACTGTGGATTATTATAACTCACCTAATCAATCAAACATTCATCACATTGTTGTTGTTACTATTATTATCATTATTTTATTATCATTATTGTAACATCTAGTATTAGTATTATTATTTACATACAGCTTACATATTTATATGTACTACTTTTCCCTACACATACTGTAGTTTTACTATTGATGTTCTGTTACTACTGTTCTCTCTGTCTCTGTTCTTTTCTCTCTCTCTTCCACCCCTCCCACCTCCCCTCTTTCCTCCCCTTTTCCTCTTTCCCTCTCAACCCGACCGGTGCCGTCAGATCACCGCCCACCATGAGTCATGGATCTGTCCGAGGTTTCTGCCTGTTAAAAGGAAGTTTTTCCTCGCCGCTGTCGCCAAAGTGCTTGCTTATGGGGGAGTTGTTTCAACTGTCGGATGTAAACAAAATTATTGAGTGTGGTCTAGACCTACTCTATTTGTAAAGTGTCTTGAGACAACTTTGTTGTGAATTGGCGCTATATAAATAAAATTTGATTGATTGATTGATTGAAAAAGACATTTGGATGGCAGCATATCTTGCTCCAAAACCTGTATGTACCTTTTAGCATTAATGGGGCCTTCACAGATGTGACAGTTACCCATGATGCCATGGGCACTAAACACACCCCCAAACCATCACAGATGCTGTCTTTTGAAGTTAATAACAATCTGGATAATTCTTTTTCTTTTAGTCCAGAGGACACGATGTTCACTTTAACACTCTTCTAGATGTCCATCCTGCTAGTGACCTAGTTTGTTTGAAGCATATTGAATTAATGCCTTTAGCCAATAAATAGACAAAGAAAGCATTGTCAGCATCAGCAGACATAATCTTCTTCAGACCTCTTAGGAACTTTCAGTCGAGTGTGGATCATTGGCTGTTTGATACACCTTCTCCGCAGGGCATTTGTGTAAGAGGGTTAAACTCCCCATTTAAAATAATAAGAGCCAGCAGTGTTTTACAGTGTGACAGTGGCGGTCACGATATGCTCTTTCTTTGACTCTTTCATGTGCTGCCAGCAGTTCTTGGAGTGTCTGAAGTGTTGGCTGCCCGCAGTCCCAGAGGTACTGCCGGTCCGGTTCGCCCTCATTCCACCACATAATAAAGGCAAAGCTCTTCCTGAGCAGTTCCTCCCATTTTTACAGTAAATCCCACTTCAACAGGACAATGGTGTCATCTCCAATACAAGACTACATAAAATATTCTCCCTCAAAGCTTTACGTGAACTTACCACTCACGCAAAGAGAGGCTTACTAACCATAATTTCCTCTGTTCCCTGAAATTAAATAACAAAATATAATCTTTATAAATTAGAATCTTTCAGTTACTCTCAGTCCTTTTAGCTCATTGTTTTTGATTTACAGCTTTAAACAACCATGTTTCCAGCAGCAGAAGACACCTGTTTTCAACAAACAAGCTCTAAAAACCCCTACCTACCCAGCAACAACCTGCACACAGAAGAAGTTTGCAGCTTGTTGGTGAACATGGTGCAACATCAAACAGCTCACGTCCCTCAGTTGGTGACGACCAGTTTTCTCCGTTGGAAGGGCACTTTATTATGTTTTATTGCAATAGGTGCATCCAAGAGGCTGCTTTTGCAGGATCTCTTCGAACATGAGGGCACCAAGGGAGGCAATCGCCCCCCACCCGTCAATCAATCTTCAACTTTTAGCGGCACAGAGCGAAAGTCATCAGTTAGGGTTAGGGTTAGGGTTAGGCTAACAATATAGCATGATACGTTCTCCATGTTTGTTATGACTTGCCCACTTTCAACTCTCCAATCAAATTCCTTCCAACATTAGGTCCCACCTGCTGATCCTGTTTCATTCAGAAATGCATCACAATATGGAAGCTAGATATTTGCTGTTTCAGCTGGACTTAAATGTGCTTGTAACTTCCTGATATGTTTTTCAACTGATTGTTGAGTTTCTTTGCCCTCTAGTGGCCAAAGAAAGAATAATGTAGTTATGCAACTTTAAACTTTTATTTAGCATGTAAAAATATACAGGAATCCAGTTTATTAAAATAAATTTGCATTCATCTTTTAAGCATGGATTTTTACTGACACACTCCTCTACAATATCTATACTGTCTGTAATGTGTCATATTACACATTACACAGCTAAACATACGTGAAATTATTTCAGAGTGTGAGTTTCCTTTGATTAAACCATTAATGTATTACAAAAATTAAAGTATTAGCTGAGGTAGGCACAAAATTGATTGAAACTTTCAGTCAAAAATTTTCCTGAATATTCTTTTTATAGTCGTTATTCACAAAGGATCATAGGAACCCGTATTTTCATCACTGTTCAATACTAGACCTTCATCTTCATAAGGCAATCAAATTTGCTGATGATGGTCTAGTTCTGAAACATGACCAATTTTTCTTTTTAAATTGATAGAGTTACGGCCATATTTGTTTCCCTGTGCTGTGTCCCTTTGCTCTGTCTCTCTCCAGCTCCACCCTTGATTCCTCATGAGGTGCACCTGCCCTGATTGAGGTGATTAAAAGTACCTGTGCAGGCAGCAGAAGTTAGAGGCTGGTGGTGCGAGGACTGCTGGTGTTGCTGGTGTATTTTGAGTTAATAATTCCCATGTATTTGGTCATTTTAAAGGTGTCTCTCTGTGGGTTATTTGAGTTAACTGTGGTGTGTTGTTCACCCCAGTAGGGCCACTTTGGGGTGGGGTGTGACAAGTAACCTACAACTAAATATGGTATGATACAGAAATGGCTGCATATCAAAAACTAGTAGTTGAATCAAATGATTGGTACATCAAATGAATGTTGAACTTTTTTTCTTTTTGATAAAAATCAACTTTGTCTACCAGTTAAGGCATGATAAATATGTGAAATCAAAATCAGATTTTCTCATGTGCAGCCACATGTCTTGACAGTTTCTCACAGCAAATTCTGTGTGTCCACAAGTAACAGAAAAAAAACCCAAACTTTTTCTTGGTCAAGTCATTAACGGGTTAACTCATTAGAAAAGTTGTTAGGAGTTCACACCCATGATCTTTGTGCTCATAAACTGCTGAGAAAGCATATTAACTTTCCAATAAATTGCTTTGGTGTAGATGCTTTTATTCTTGGTTACTTTCTTGTCCCTTTCCTATTGTTTCAGTGGCCTCTGACTTCCTAATTAAACCCTGGGGTGTAATATGGTTGAAAATACAGCACATTTTCCTACTTAAGAGCAATAATTTAGAGAATTACATAAGACCACCATGAAGCACCACCATAATTTACTATACACGTCACATAAAGTAGTGCAAAAGTATTTTTTGGTTTCTTTTTTTTCTATGGGACTTGTAAGACCACTTGTATGTACGTTTTAGCATATAGGAACAGCTGTCGGAGGTCACGCTGTCGTTTAATTACCCATTTCATTCACTGCTTCTCCACATCTGAATCCTCTTTCCACAATTTAAAGTTTGTGTTCGACAGCAGAGGAGGAGGAAGAAAGAGGTGGAACGCAAAAACGACAGAGCAAAAGGAAAGTTAACACCCTGTTGTTGCTCCCATCATGCATCAAGAATGATTACGTCCATATGTGTGAGGAAAATTCATGACTTCTTTTTTTTTTTCTTTACAGGCAGTTTGTTTGGCTTTTCCCTGCGATGGGTATTGCCTCCTCTGACGCACATGCCTTGCAAAAGATGGGAAATTGCATAAATGGCCAATGTGTCAGCCTCTTGTTCATCCTCCCACTGTACACAAGTGATTAGATACTGTATATGGCTGAGAGGCATCTGTGAATAACTAGGAAAAAGCTTGTTTTTATAAAGAACTCCGGATGGAAATAAAAATCTGGGAAAGCTGTTCCTAATCAGCATTTGTTAATCAAAGATTTGTTGCTGCTTTGCTGATGTTGTGTTGTGTTAGTGGTCACATATGACATTAGGACAGTTTTAAACAGGTTGTTTAAGCTGCAAAGATAATGACTCTTTCATTAGTGAGTCTCTGTAGTGGAACAACCTGTAACACTGGTGACAGTGTGATCTGTTTATTTGCAAAGATATCTAAAAACAATGAGCCTCAGTCACCAATATCTTTTTAAATCTGTTCTCAAGAGAGTTCCAAAGAAAAGTATGTGTTTGCACAATGACTGTGCTCCCAAGAGCCAGTTGTTCCTAATTAGCACAGGTACACGCCCCACCAATCTCCATATAAGGTCATGACACTGCAGGGTGGGTACACACACAGATATTACACACAGAAATTGAAAAGAAAAGATGAAGAGAAGTCAAGAATTTCCAAATGAAAATCTAAAGACAGTGGAGGTCCTGCTGCATGAAGTCAACAGCAAACAAACTGTTGTATTTGTGTCAGTGGTGGATATAAAATAACAAAAGACTTTAGTTACTTTGCAGATTACAATTTTCCACACCCTTCCTGTCAAAAGAAAGCAGTGCAATCTCCAAATTTGGTGATTTAAAATTAGAGTATTTGATAAAGTGACGCCTTGAAAAGTTGACTTTTCAGACATACCTGCCACAATATGATGATTGTATAGAACAGTGTTTCTCAATCCTGGTCCTCAGGCCCCCCTGCCCTGCATGTTTTAGATGTTTCCCTGCTACAACACATCTGATTCAAATGATCAGGTCATTATCAGGCTTCTGTGGAGGCTTGATGATGAGCTGATCATTTGAATCAGGTGTGTTGGAGCAGGGAAACACCTAAAACATGCAGGGCAGGGGGGCCTGAGGACCAGGATTGAGAAGCACTGGTATAGAATATGATGCATTGCTGCAGAATAATCTACCCAACAGTAAATAAAGTAGTTAAAATGAGCACAACTTTAAACAACTATATTGATGCAGAAGTAGAAATAATAATGCAAAGACATATACAGTTGCTGCATTTGGAGTACTTTAAGTTTTAAGTACATTTTGCTGATAAAACTAACATACTTTTACTTCAGGAGGGTTTTGAATGCAGGACTTTTATGTGCAGTATTTTCAAAATGTGCTATTAGTACTTTAAAGCCCACCTTCAGTCATGTTTTAAATCATATATAAAGCTCTGCAATAAGTAATAAATTGTGTCTGACAGACGGAGCAATCTGAAGACATCACATTGGGCTTCAGGTATTTGAATATACTTTATACTGTTTTATACATTTTATGAACCAAACAAGTATTGTATATTGTACTGTGTTCCTACAGCTTTTATTATGTTAGGCACGTGGATTTAGTGTAGTCAGTATTGCACTTTCAATTTTATTGATTATATCTACTAGTTACGTGTAGCACTACAGAATTAACGTCTTGCTAAATCTGGTGCAACCATGTTTTCATTTCTTGTAAATGATCAATGTCATACTAAAAATCAAGGATTCATTTTAGATTTTAGATTTTTTTTTAGATTAAATCATGGTTTAACTTCAATTTATGTTGCGCCAAACTTTTAAACCACCTTAAAACAAGGAAAGATTAAATTTAAGCCTCTCTTTAAACCTCAGTTTAGGTTTTAATCTAAAGCTAGACTAAATTTAATTCTTTTGCACCAAAACTTTAAACTGTGATCCAGTATTAACTTTAAACTTACACTTACAGAGGTTTAACTTTTAATATGAATGCCTTTTTAATGTGGATTGAGCAAAATGATTCTCTGCTGAGCATCATGACAAGAATAACACGGCTACCCAACTTTTTAGCTAGTCAGCAAACAACGTAACGTTTTGTTCAGGAAAACAAAGCAGCCAAAAGGTTTCCCGCTCTTTTATACTCACAATAAACTTATTTATCGGAGATTATTTTTCAATTGTGCAAGAGAACTCTGCTTAAGTTTATTTCTGGATTTACTCATTTTAAACCTAGTTTTTCTAAACTCTGATCAGACCTAATCTTTGTTAGTGCCACCCAGTGTTAGTTTAGCATAATGTCTCCTTTTCTATAAATCTCTTAAAGATGAGAAACATCTTATTTCCCTATCCCGCAGCTCATTTTGTGATTAAAAAGTGAGTCTTTTCTGTGTCTTATTCTGTGTTTCAGGGACACTCTTGGCAGCAATAAGCCGTTGTTCTCCCTGTCTGTAAATTAAGTAAATAAATAGAATGGCTGGGGGAGGAAATGAGAAGGTGTGCCTGACATGACTGCTGAGGTCAAACACAGTGATGTCATGGGAAGTAGCTTCTTCACAGCGCTTGGTTTCCTTTTCATCTGAACAGCTGAGCTGCTTTGTGGAACTGAAACTTTCCCATAAACCTCCAACAAACTGTTTCCACACCGACAGTTTATGTATTTACTCAGGTTGTATAATTGTGACTTGAAGACTGAAGTTTTCGTTCAGACTCTCATATCTGATAAAGGACAACATGCAAACACTCCCACATCTGTTTCCAACAAGTTTCAGTTACAGCATGAAGCTGCTCTCCTAATTGAAGTGAGGCCTCTCCTCCCTGCACACAGATCAACTCAGCTCTGGCTCTTTTCTTCTGTACAACAGAGTTTCTGAAGACAGTTTTCTGGGTTTTCAGAGCAAAGGTTCTACTCAGTACTCTACTCAGTAGATCTTTGGGAAGTTGCTTTGCTGGATACTGATGGACAAAACTACCTGGTGACCTTAAATGTATAACTGTGTCTTTGATTTATTATTTCCCTTACCCTAATAAATACCTTAATAAATTAAGCATATTAATTATAACAGTGGCCCAAGAGTGATCAGACACTTTTACTGAATTACCAGGTATTGTATGGTGTAAATAAGGCTGAGATTTAGTTAGAGACAACAGTCTGATGTTGTTAAACTGTAATGCTTTACTTCAGCAGCCTTGCACTTAAGCTGCTTGCTTTCTATATTTAGTACTGATAGCATCGTTTTTGGTTGAAAATTGAAGTTGAAAAAGTTATTTTTTTTATTGAATAGTACTTAAAGTGCCTTTTCCTGAAATATAGAGCCTTCAATCACAAAGAATAAAGCTGCGCTTTCACTATAAAGCTCAGTTCATATTCACTATTATATATAAAAATATTAGTTTTTCATTGTGTTCCATTTTTTTTCAACAGTGAGTGACAGATAAACACACACAAAAGGTCAACCATTTATTGTTTGAATTACAGGGGAGCTAGGTGGAGTGTGACTCCCCTTAAAAGGGCCGGAGCTCCCCTGAAAGCCTAATTTGAGATGTTGAGGGGGAGCTCATTGTCCATTTTTAAGTTATATTTTATTTTATGTACATGAAGGTTCCTAAGATAAAATAATAATAATAAAAAAAATGTCAGTGTTGTGTATTTATCATCTTGTTATTCTACTCTTTAATTTTGAAACAGTGCCTTTATGTTGTTACAGCCTCTATGAAATGTGTACAAAGGTACTGACAGTATTAACTATCTATAGAATTAAAAGTAGAATTTTTTTCACAGTAATCCTGCAAATGACCATGTATGCATGTACATGTGACATGCATGTGTTAGTGGGGCACATCGGATAATAGGGCTGAACCCTGATACTGCCTTTAGAAACTGAGAACGATTAGCTGATAATTAGCCTGATCAGCCTCTGTCAGCAATCAACACATGCATTAAATCATTAATCAAACTAATAACTAACAGCAGTCAAGGTCAGACAACTTTTTCATACTTGTTGTTTTTCTGTAGTGGTTACAAAATGTCATATGTCATCAGTCTTCTTGTCAGCTCGGCATCAATATAATCCACAAAGATAAACTGTATTACCATACAGCTGAGCTGAGTTATGAGAAAACCACTGGAATGAGAGGTGAACTATTTCAAAAATGAAGAATTCTCAACAGCAATAAAATAGTCCTACATATTTTACATAAACAAACAGGACATTTCTAATAACTAAGAGCAAGAATTATAGTCTACATAACTGATTTGATCAGAATATTTTCATAAATTCATATGCTGTTCAGTATCTATGACTATAACTATTCATTTTTGAGACAAAAAGGACAGGATTTGGGACAACTGTTTGTAATCTTGATTTTTTTTTTTAGGACATCTAGTCATCTTAGTGTGACTTTATTTGAAAAATACAGATGCATTAGGTTGGTACCTAAAGCTGCAGTATGTGACAACCTGTTAATGAGACTCACTAATCAACTTCTCCAGAGTTGCTTGTTGCAGCTTTAGTAGCTCACAGAGCATGCCTGCAGGCTGCAGACTGACTGTAGTCTTGCTGACATTTCTCTTCCCTCTGTTAAGCAGTTTGAAAAGACAGAAGCACAGCATAAATAAACTTGCCCAATCTGTACAACTGAAGTGTAAATCAGAGCAGCAGCACATGGCTTCATGTCACAGAGAGGAAAACATTTTGTATCTGAGTCACATTAAAATAAAAATCTGATTTAATGGAAACTCAGTCACGGTGTGAACATAGCTCAACGCATTCTCAGGTCATTTCTTAATGTTGGGGCCCATAAAGCAGCAGGTCTCCACTCTGGATCCCCATCAACAAGGGAACCAGAGCCGACCACTGCCCCCCCTTAATTCCCCCTTAGTGAGTGTAAACAGCGTCACTGTTAACCCCAGTGGGTGGTATGTTTTGATGGGATCTTTGGTTTTTATCAGCCGTGGCCATTCCTCAGACCGCTGCCAGGGAATAAGTGAACAAGCTGTTGTGATGACGTACACGAGACAATGGTCAGGAGTCAGTTTTACAGCCCCCCACTGATTTAAACTGGGTGTGAATGTAGGCTGCGGCACTGTGACATTTAAACCAAGACAAAGCTGCAAGAAACCACAGACCAACTTCTGTCATTAATCAGGGAAATATCTGGAAATTATTGGAGCAAAGAGAGTCATTTGCACTGAAAAAAAGTCTCTCATTAAAATGTGAATGTATGCATGTTGAGATTAGAAACTGTTTCATGTTTTCTTGTTCAGATGGTGCGAGAAGTTTCTGAGAATTTGTTTTCCACTCACTGATTTTTATGTGAAGGACTTTTTTTTTTAACAGGAAAATCCAAAGGATGTGACATTTATGCACACTCTGAGTGCTTTCCCTCCATAGACAGTAGAAGAGGTGGACTGAGTGAAGCCAGTGCAGAAGGCCACTAAACCTGAGTCCTTTCCAATGGCCAGCAGGGGGCGACTTCACTGGCTGCAAAGAGAAGTCCGATTGAGTGGAGTCTTATGAGAAAAGGACCCTACTTTCACTTGATTTATGACCTCAGTAAACAGTTTCCTAATGAGTTTATGGTCTCAATCGCTAGTTTCAAGCCTTCATGTATACAGCATGATGTTCATTTTGTAAATTATGGTCCAGTTTAGAGTAAAATAGATGATAAAGCAGGGTATGCTTTGTGTAATTGACAGTTCATTCTCAGTGAGTCCTGAGACTTTAGGTTTTGTTTAGCCAGCTCATGCGAAGAAAGCCTGACTATGTTGAGCTTCCTTCATAGTACAGCCCTCAGGATCACACCAGCTTCTGTACACTAACAAAGCTCAATGCTAATGCAGCTCACATTACAGTATAAACTTCTACAAAAAGCAACATTAAAAAAATTGTTCGCAGTTTCCCTTGACTGTCCCTCCAAATTATGACAATAGTCCAACATCATGCCAGCCTGTGGGCACTTTAGCAACAAGTCAAGGCCGACAGGATAACCTACAAAATAAACACTAAAGCATCGTAAAAACATGGCAAAACTAAGAGCTTTCAAGTTCTGAAGTTGTCGTCATGGCCAGCCGGTATCGATCACTGAGCTTGAACAGTTCCAGCCCTTGCTAAGAGAGCAGTCCAGCAAGCGTAAAATCCACACACGGTTATCATCAAAACTATACTTTTTATCCATTCTGCTCTCCTGTCCTCTTGTCTCCGGCCGTAAACTTTACTTCATCTATCCAGTCAATCACGTTTAATCTCTTCAATGTCAGTTTTGACCAAAGCACAGGATCATTCGTGCGTACACAGTGTTATTCTCAATAAGAAAATGATGACCCATCAGTTAAAAAACACCCAGAACACTTATTTATATTCCCTTTTTTCCACATAATCAACAATTTTGAAGCAGCTTTGTTAATGCCTGATATACAAAGTCAAAAATCCAAACAAACTTTTACATGTATCAGTATCTCATAAATACACATTATATATTGACTGTCAGTATTTACATAAGCAAACATTGTTCATTGCTTATACATCTAAAACAAGATAATAAGGTAGATGCATGGTTTTTAAGGCCTGTCCAGTCCTCCTCACTCAGCTGGAGATGACACAGACGCAGGCTGGTGCACGGTGGCCGGTCCTTGACGAGAGGAAACCATGAACTCTGGGAGGAGCAGGTTCCCACACCCAGAAGAAGAGACGCACAGCGCTCTAACACAAACAGTCCACCACTCAGGAAGGAAAGGGCTCTCTTTGGGCCTTTATCAGATCTGCGAGATCCTCGGCCCGTCCGTCACCCGCTGCTGCCGCTGTCCGAGAGGTGCGACCCCACCCTCCCTCCACTCCTCTTCTCCTTCTTCATGTCCGAGATGAGGTCGCTCCGTGCACGTCATCATCAGACTCAGGGGGGCTCTGAGAAGGAAAGTTACACAGCAGTTTTATTATGATGAGGGGCTCGATTCCATCAGCATTGTTTTGTTTTCTGTCATCTCGGATCTTCTTTTTTTTTTTTCTTTATACACGGAAGAAAAAAAATCTGGTGATCCATTTTCTAAGTCACATCTAAATAGTTTTTTTCTTCTGTGTTTATGACTTAAGAACAGGTGAAAAAACACATTTGCACAAGTCCTTCCTCACTGACGTATCTGACGTAGCCCTTTCCTTGACGTTATAAGGAAACGTACCATTACCTTCAATAAATTACAGGTTTTCTGCCTTTGAACATTGTTGGAAACATTTGGGATAATGGTAGTGTGAAAATAACTAAATGTATAGCATATGTCTACTAGTTTTAGATATTTTAATGTGAAAATGTTACATATTATAGCTTTAAGTTTAACTTCATTTAAATGTTTTAATGTTTCCAGCTTCACAATGGTTGAGGATTTGCTGCTTTTCCTTTAAATTATTTTAATGTATTTTTAATAAGGTCTTAATAATGCATTGTGGCGATGTCACTTTGGGCTCTGTGATTTGTGTCATTTCTCACATTTTCATACATTTCACAAACTAAAACAATCAGTCGATTAATGGAGAAAATGATCAGCAGGTTAATCCATAATGAAAATGACCATTGGTTGCAGTCCTGTAGAAAATAGTTCAAAATAAGCTCCAACTCAACCAACTACAGTAAAATCCTCTCACATGAACGCATGAGATATAATAAATTCAAATTCTATATAATAGAATAACAATCAGATGCAGTATTAATTACTTTTACTTTAAATACTTTAAATACATTTTCCTAATCACACCTACTAACTTACTAATAATTTAAATGCAGCACCTTTACTTGTATCAGAGTATTTATTAAGTAAATATAGTTTATATTTCACACTTTTTGTTTTATATGTTATGTACAAAATGTGATATAAATGTCAGTTTGTTTCCACTCCTCGTCTGCCTGCAGCTCAGAGTCTCTGACTGATCCTCCGTCAGCAGAGCAGCTCAGCAGGAGCTTCCCTCAGCTGTCTCCTGGTTGTGTAACAGCACCTCCTTGCTGACCTCATGGAACGTCTCTGAAGACACAACGGAGACGAAGGATCACGTTCACCACATCACCTCCCTCCTTTGTGTGCCCTCTGACCTACAGGCCAGTTCAGACTGAACTAAATATTCCCCTTTGGCCCAGTAAAGCAGACCGGATCAGTTCCTGCTTAAAACAACATTAACGCTGGATGAAATCAGAACTCTTTTGTTGTGTAACTCTTACAGAGAAGTTATTTTGAACTTTTCTTTGTCAGCTATATTCTCTCAAGTCTGTGATCTCAGCTTTTCCGTCTGTGTGACTTAAAATGTATTTCCCTTTTATGACAGAGGAAACCTAAGTTCCCATATTTAGAACTCTATAGGCAACAATCAACTTACAGAAATTAATCAAATCACAGTGTTACTGTCATCCCTGGTTGTTTCAAATCTGGAATTTTCTTTTCTGTTTTCTTTTTCTTTTTTCTATGTTTCTTTCTTTCTTTCTTCTTCTTCTTTTCTTTTTTTTTTTTTTTTGCAACTTGTTCCAGGGAGAATAAAGCCACTCTCTGTTCTGAGTGTTCTAAGTAACCTTACCAAAAAGGCTCTGGATTAAAAAAATCTAAAGAAAAATATGTTTTATTTGTAAATGAAGAGGTGCATCAGGGGGTATTCCATCAAGAAGCAAAATCTGATTGGTCAAATTTGTGGAAAAGTTGCAGTGATTGGACAAAATTGCAAGGTTGTGAGGAGTTCACAGGGATTGGTTGAATTTGTGCTAATTGCTGCCATCGCAAAACTGCAACTTCCTGGACGGACCCAAGTATGACAACTTTTTAATCTATCAAAGTCTAGTTAAACTCAGATTCTTGTTCCGCATGCACTCTGACACATAAAGTGCCACTTAGAACCATAAAAGGTTCTGTAGCTTGTCCCCATAGCAGAACCGTATTTGTTTCCTTTTATAACCTTTTTTAAAGGTTGCACAATGAACCCCTTTCTACCAAGAACCCAACATTAAGGGTTATGCTGTACCCAGAGCCATCTGTGAAAGGTTCCACCCAGAACCCCATAGGAGAGGTTCTACAGAGAACCCTTCTATGGTGTAATGAGTTTAATACAGAACCTTTCCACCTTCTAAGGGTGCTAACACAAATTCACTTGGGGAGTTCTACCAAGAACCTTTTTATATTCCAAGAGTTTTATCTAGAACACACTCAGGGGGTTCTAACAAGAGCCTTGTTATAGTCCAAGGGTTTTATCTCATTCACACTGGAGTTCTACTGAGAGCCTTTGTATATTCAAAAGGTTTTATCAAGAACACACTCAGGGGGTTTCAAGGAGAACCCTTTTATATTCCATGTTTTTTTAATTAAGAACACACTCCAGGGGTTCTACCAAGATCCTCTTTATACTCCAAAGATTTTGTCTAGATCTCACCAAGGAGGTCTTACAGAGAACCTTTTAATATTCCATGGGTTTTTATCTAGAGCCCACCTACAGGGTTCTACTGAGAACTCTGTTATATTCCAAAGGTTTTATCAAGAGTGCAATCAGTTTCTACCAAGAACCTTTTTGTCTGCTAAAGGTTTTATCTAGAACCATTCAGCGGATTCTACATAGAGCGCGCTTATATTATGATACAAAATTGCTTGACAACCATTGAAGAGTTCTTCAGCAATCCTCGAAGAGCTCAAAAAGGGTTCTTAATGGAACCCATAGTGGAACAAACCCATTCTTCAAACAATGGGTCTTCAGAACCAAATGCTTCTGGGCAGAATGTCAGCCCTGCAGGAAGAACCTTGTTGGAACATTTTATTTCTGAGAGCGTATGATCTCTCTTTGTGAAAGGTCACATTTGGCCCCAGTAGGTGGAACATGTTGCCTTGGTTCTCGCTCTTCGTTTGTTTTTTGGGATGGCTGGCGGTGGGAGAACAGAGGTGAGGTCACAGTGCGTCTGATCCCTGCAGGAGACTCAGATTCACACTGTGAACACGAACAAACAACCTGTTGGAGCTTCACGCCTCAGAGACGCTGGTGGAATATAAAGCGGAGAGAACGTCTGAAGGCTCTCCTGCAGGATTTGTCAACACATCCTCTCCCATCTCTCCCTGCTGTCTGTCTCCAGGTCCCAGCGAGGCTGCCGGACTCCCTGGCACCAACGTCTGGCGCTGGGGAAGATCGATCTCCAAGATATGAGCAGGAGAAACTCCACCCAGGAGGCCTGGTGTACACACAGACAAACCGATTACATCCTCTGAGCTAATCATTCCCCGAGACCACGACAACACAAACATCCCCAGGACAGAAACACCACTCTTCCTCTGACTCACTGCTGTTTTTAGAGCTCTAAATCTCAGTTAAAGTGACAATACACATACACACAAACTACAGCTTTTTGTCGTTAAGGGTGCAGCTCTTTGTTTGAAGTCACCACATGTACAATGAGTACATACTATGTCTTTAAACTCTTTCCTCTAGTACATCTACACTTGGTCATATAAGAAAAAGCAGGCACAGCATGAACTGTTATCTACACGTCCTCAGATACACACAAAGTTATATAACATATATATATATATACTATGCTGGGAAAATATATTTTAAAAGATGAATCTCTTGGCTAGTAAGCCTTGTAATAATTAATTGTTTTCATTAAATAGCATTTATTGCAACTGAGAACTTAAATTTAAACTTAAATTTAAAATATTAGAATATAAAACATGTAAGAAATGTTTAATGTTTTTTGTTGCATTAAATACAAGATTATTTAATTAGCTGTGCAATCAAAAAGTTTGATTAATTTTTATTCAAGAGATAAATACCTTTATAATGTTGTGCAATTACAATTTCTGTTAATAATGTAATTTGTCTTTGTGATAATCAATATATGATATAATTTATAACACAAGGGACACACACTCAGGTTTGCCGTGATTTGTTTTTTCTTGACTTAATCTCAACAGAACAGAAAAAAACTTCTCTTTGACAGAGTTGATGTTACATACAGGGGCGTGTCCAGACTTTTTTTGACTGGGTGGCTCACGTGGGGCACTGACTTATTTATTTATTATTTATTTATTTATATTACTAAATTGAAAACAAACAAACAAACAAAAAACCTAACCAGTTATCCAATTATTAAAGAGTTTCATTTCACATCCATTTAATTTTTTAAAGTTGCTGATAGTTCTCTTCCAGTTTTTCCCACTTTAGTTTAAATGTGTTTCCTCAAACTACAGCTCAAACTTTTAAAGCTTAAAACACTCCTCAAATCACTTGCAAAAAGAACCACTGCACTCAAAGCCAAGTTCTCTTTTCTCAAAACTGATTCTCTCCACCAAAACGCTGCACACAGTTATATAAATGTATAAAATTGTGTGTAAATGATTTTGTTTTTAAAGTTTTTTGCTTGCAGTTTTATGTCACATACAGTATAAAGACTTCTGTTGCATTGTACTGTAATATAATACTGTGAATATATCTTATAAATATTGCATTGACACAATTATCATAGGATTCAACACACATTTGTCTGTCCAATGAACTACAACTGGGTTAACAGTAACCCACAGCTCAGTTTCCCAGAGTCAGGCTGTAAACTTTGTTGATGCAGCAACATCGTCTGAGTTCTGAGACACAAATGTTCCCTATTTTGGCAAAACTCACAGTAATCGCACTGGTAAGTAAAATGAGAAACACCACAGTAAGAAAATGTTTAGACTGTCTTTCTGGCTTCCGTCATTGTCAGACCATGATTCAGTACACGGGGGAACCATTCACTCAGCTTCTTCCTCCTTCCCCTCCTCCTCCTCCTCCTCCCTCTCTGTTCTGAGTAAGAGCAGTTGGTAATTAGAGGATGGCATTTTGAAGGTCACAGTTTTCCAGTCAAACTAAGTGTGCAAAATTATGCGAAATGATGTGATTTGTGCTCACAGTTTTACAAAAAATGTGACTTAAAAAGGGCTTTTTGAACTTAACATTGAGAAGCTGCTCCAGAGCTCCAGGAACCCTGAAGGAACTCCAGCCTTTTTGTGTTCCAGCTGTTTAGTGACATTGATTGGAATTAACTGAATGCGTTGGCTCACCCTCCCCTTCCAAGCGTGTAGGAGAAACTGCGGTGGCCTTGAGACTCGTGAAAAATGCTGTATCTAGAGCCAGTGTTCGGTTTGTCTGTTCTCAGAGGTGACACAGGACAGGAAGTGCAGATACTTGTGTAAAAAAAAAGACTCTGGTAAAAATAGAAGTGCTGATTAACATCTTTACTCAAGTAAAAGTGAAAAACTACAGGTCTGAAATATATTCAAAGTATAACAGTAAAAAAGTCAATCTGCAGGACGTTTCTACTGACTGTTTCTGTGCAAAGAGAAGTGAACCTCATAATTTCTCTGTGCTCGAGTCTCCCTGTCTGTCTGTTTCATGTCTTTTATGCTGTTTTCACGTGCTTATGTTTTGTTAAGTTGTTTTTGTCTTGTTATGTCATTTTTTTTTTATCTTGTTACGTCCATTACGTTGTTTTCGTCTTGTTATGTCTTTAACATCTTTTTCATCTTGTTAGGTTGTGTTACATAATTTTCATCTTGTTACATGATTTTTGTATTAAGTCTTTTGCATTGTTTTTGTCTTGTTACATTGTTTTTGTCTTGTTACGTTTTTTCTTATGTCTTTTATGTTGTTTTTGCGTTGTTGCATAGTTTTCATCTTGTTGTCTTGTAGTGTGTTTTTAAACTTGTTGGGTCATTTTTGTCTTGTTATGTCTTTTGTGGTGTTTCACCTATTAAGTTGTTATGTCTGGTTTAATCTTTTTTGTCCCGTTACATCATTTTCATCTTGTTATATTGTTTTTGTTTTTGTTATTTTCTTTTTTTGTTACATCTTTTACATCATTTTATGCCTCATTGTGTCTGTAATGCATTATGCATTGATGGATACACAAGTCTTTTCTATATGTTTGGTCTTGATGTTGGGAAGGTGATTTACAATGATGCAAAATAAGAATAATTACTAAAATGTCATTGTAGAAAGTAAAGATATTTGTGTTAAAATGTAGAGAGTATTTGTACTTAGTTACTTCCCACCTCTGTCTGTTCTTGACTTCTGTAAATATAAACGGCCCATCCTTAGGTAACAAAAAACACAATTCAGGCGATTATGCTCTCATGAAAATGTACTTATGAATATTATTTTCCATTTCTGCCATGTTCTGCCAGTAAATCCCTGTAAATCTTACACAATGGACGTTTAAGCTGTAAATCATATCATATCCTGATTTATGTATCATAAAGCCTTTTTGAAAATCCCTTTTGTTACATGAAAAGTAATCAATCATGATGTCCAAGCAGTGACGTATGTTATATGAATACTGAAAGTGGAAATGATGCGGTCTTTGCTGATTCCACTCTGCAGGATGCACTTTGACTCCTCCAGATGCTGCTGAGTCCTGGATCGGTGACGCTCAGAGGTCATCATTTTTCACTGACGGATGATTCGTCAGCGAGGTCGCAGGTCGCTGTGTGTGAGCCGCTCAGGATCAGGGT
Organism: Lutjanus argentimaculatus; assembly: GCA_034769285.1. NCBI lineage: Eukaryota > Metazoa > Chordata > Actinopteri > Lutjaniformes > Lutjanidae > Lutjanus > Lutjanus argentimaculatus. The sequence goes on along the minus strand of JAWZSL010000030.1, from coordinate 3,755,972 downwards.
CAAGCCTTTTGCCTCTAACATGAGTTTCCTGAACATACAGAGGGATTACAGTGTGAACATCAAGAGAGGAGTGAGGTCACTGTGAGCTCTGCAGATGTTAAGTGTGCATCTGCTGCCCTGCCCACCCTCGCTGATATATACCAGGAGGCAGGAAACATCGTGACCCACAGTTTGTTCTGCAGGGGAGATGGAGCAGATTAGTGCTGATTTCATGCTCTCACTGTTTATGTTATGAGTACTTTTTTGTTGGGGAAAAAAACAGCCCGTCCTCACCAGAAAAACGAGTGTCTAGGTCAGGCTTTTAAACTAGTGGCTCTCAGGTCGGATACAGCACAGTCGTTCTGAATTTTTGGTACCACTTTACAATGAGATCCCTATAAATGACTTATAAATGGTTTATAATTATGTTGTAAACACTTTATGAATCATTAATAAACAATTATAAACACATTATGACAGTTTTCACACATTGATGTAGGCTTACTATTAAAGTGTAAAACAGTGCAAAATGTCAAAATAAACAATATTTCCAAAGCCTTAGTGTATGAATCTGATAATTTGATATGCTCAGTTGATTTCCCATGAAACAACAATCGAACAATTAAAATGTTGTGTAGGAAGACACAAGATGACATCTTTGCCATGTTCTTGAGAAATTTAACATGTTAAGTTTTGCTAATTTAATACACTTTGCTTTTATGACATTAGACATTGAAAATGATTCAGAATGAACTCTTTTTATAAGTTTGTTTGTCTGGACATTATCCTCAGGCAACATTGTACCATTGTGGAACAGCAGATAGGAATGAATGTATTTAAGAGTGTATTTCAGCAACTTTATCAGTGATCTATCAAACCAAACTATCAGAGCCCTCTTCAGAACAAGTCACAATTCAGTGTTTGATCATTTGTGTTACATTTAAATGCTTGTTTGAAGTTTCCCTGTGTGCTGCTGCCATCTTTGGCTCAGTGTCTATGAGTTAAAATAAAATAAAATAGTCATCAGTGCATTTTACGCCCAATCTTATACTTGCTGATGAATAGTATATAACAGCACACAACACTAAAAATGTCACGGTGGGATCCATAATGATAAGGAAACATAAAGGGCAACATTTACATTTTTTTTTTAGTTTTCCATCACTTAATGATCAAATAAAGCACAATTAAGAATTAAAAATTAGACTTTGTGGAACTGTTAATGTGAAATTTTTTCCAGATTGTAAAATGGCAGAAAAAGGCCATTGAGGAAGGCTGCAAAAAGAAACTAAACATGACCTCCAGAGACTCATGAGACAAATTAAAACCCTGCTATTACTTTTCTTATGGCCCTGCCTCTTTTTTAAAGTATTGCACCATAATTGAGGATATATTCTGTGAGTATAAAAGCTCCAAAATGGTTTTGTTACCTCGAGGCAACACTGTACCATAGAGGGTTAAAATAAAGACAGAATAAAAGGAGAGGGCATGCACAGAAAACACTGTCTTTATTTTCATGTCAGAATGAGTTATGGCTTTATTTGTGCCCTGTGTGCTCCCCTCCCCACTCCTCCCTCCTCTGTCTCCTGTAGTGTTCGTCTGGGTCAAAGTTCAGCCTCCAGCTCTGCTCCTTCTGATTCTCCCCCCGCCGCTAACGCTGCTAATTGCTGCCCTCTGCTGTCTCGAAACGACTACACCACAACAACAACAGCAACGGGCACAAGGGACCTGTTGCAACACATGCAGCCGAAACTTAAGATGTCAATTTTTCCACACAAACACGCACACGCTTCACTGCCTGCAAATCCCACACGTCGGTGCACCTGCATGGCGTGTATTGTCATGCATCAACGGAGATTATAACCCTGTGGGGTTTGCTGTCCACTGATAATCCTGTCTCTGATTCCCTGCTTGCCTACAACAAGGAGTGTGACACACAGAGGAAGAAGGCTGCTGCACTCTGTCTAGATTTCATGTTAAAAAAAAATTATATAAGGAATTATTTTTTTTTAGAGATTTTAGAAATAAATGTCCTCCACATCGTCCTGGGCTTGATTAAATCTTCTGTTAGTATTTTCTGAGTGGCTTTTTTAGTCTCTGGCCCCTATTTAGCCAGATGGCTTCCTCCGTCAATCCCCACTCACAATCAAGATTAAGATTACGCCACAAACACACACATGAACAGCACTCAAATACGTCACATACACAGTAATTAATGTTCACTTGCTCGCAGATGATATAACACACAATCTGACACACAGTTGCTGAGTTACAACCAAGCTTAAGTTATTAAAGGGAGCCATCGATCGCAGAAATCCAAGGTTGGAGGAGGAGGAGTGGCGCGGATTAAAGTATTTTTACCACAAAGCCACGTATCACGGCGCTCATCTGAAACAGAGAGGTGAGAGACAGAAGCGGGGGAGAGAGGATGGAGGGAGGGAGGGAGACAGATTGAAGAGGATAGAGAGGGAGAAAGCCCTGCTGTCGCCAGGCTTGTTTAGTGTTTCTCAGGCCGTAGCGGCAGTCGATACCTTTCCGATACCTTGAAGCCCCGGAGGTGCTTGCTCTTCAAAGGGCCTCAGGGCCGCCCAGCATGAAGCAGGCACCATGGGCTTTCTGGAAAACTACCAGGAGATTGACCCCGTCACTTTGAACCTTTGCATCCTCATCGCCAGCTACGTTATCTTGCTCCTGGTCTTCCTGATATCGTGTATCATGTACGACTGCCGGGGCAAAGATCCTACCAAGGAGTACGCCCCGGACCCACAGCCGACTCAGTCTCCCATCAGGCTGGTGGTGATGCAGAGCTCTCCTGCCCCGGTGGGACGGTGGGACACGGCCAACATGATCACGACCTACCACGAGCCGACGCACTCGGACTTCAGGGAGAAGAAGAGCACAATGGTCTGAGTGGAGACTCAGCAGACTCACCTTTGTACATACCTGACTCTTTATTTTTGTATCTTTTTACATCTCCTTGTGTTTTTATTTTTTTTTTCCTTGGGACAATGCTAGGATTTGACCTACACCGGACCAGACTTGCACGGTAAGGGAGAGCACTGGCATGTGTTGTGTGTATCCACGTGAAATCCCCCTTTATCTCAAGGATCTTGAGGCAAAGCCAGCAGTCTGCTGTGGAGAGGAAATGTCACAACTGATAAAGCACAAGGAATAAAGAGGGCATTTCTGTTGTGTTGTGTTGTGCTGACGGACAGAGTGGGTGAGAGGTTTAGGATTAGGGTTAGGAAAACACACAGTTACCCTACACCTCTACTACACTTAGTACAAATACACACAAGTACAAATATTTTGTTGCTGTACTTGAGTAGAGTTTTCACGTATCTGTGCTTTACTTGTACTTTTACTCCACACATTTTAACACAAATATTTTAACTTTCTACTCTTTAAATTTTCAAAACAGACTTTAGTTTTGATGCATTTGAGTTTGATTATATTGATTGATTGATTATTTTTATTTTGTGTCTTTGTGTGTCACCTTCACAACATTAAGACTGATTTCAATGACAAGACAAACAACTTAAAAGATGTAACAAGACAAGACAAAAAAGACAAAAAAAAAGTTGTAAGAGGACAGAAACTATGTAAAAGACGTTAACACGACAAAAAAATATGTTAAAGATGTAACAAGACGACAACAACATAAAAGAGGTAACAAGGAAAAAAGATGTTGCAAGACCAAAAAAAGACGTAACAAGACAAAAATGACATAAAAGATGTAACAAGACAAAAACGATGTAACAAGACAAATAAGATGTAACGAGACAAAAGACAAAGTCAAAGATGGAACAAGGCAAAAAACAAAGTTAAAGATGTAACAAGACAGCAACATAAAAGGCACAACAAGGCAAAAAAAGTAAAAAGGCCAAGTGTTGCAAAAGTTGTAACAAGACAAAAATAACTTAAAAGACATAAGACAAAACAGATGTAACAAGGCAAAAAGACAACAAAATGATGTATAGAATGTAAAAATACAAAAACAATGTAAAAGATGTGACAAGACAAAAACTACAAAAAGACGTAACGAGACATAAGAATTACGTTAAAGACATAACAAGACAACGACAACGTAAAAGGTGACCAGGCAAAAAAAAAAAAAAGTAAAAGGCAACAAGGCAAAAGTGTTGTGAAAAATGTAACAAGAAAAAAAACGAAGTAACGACAAAAAACGCTGTAAAAGACAAAAAAGATGTCACAAAACAAAAATGATGAAACAAGATGTAAAAACACAAAAACAACATAAAAGATGTAACAAGACAAAAACCATGAAAATTACGTTAACAACGTAACTAGACGACAACATAAAAGGCGTAACAAGGCAAAAACAAAAGTAACAAGACAAATGAGTCGTAGCAGACGTAACGAGACAAAAACGATGGAACAAGAACAAAACTGATGCAAAAGATGAAACAAGACAAAAACAACAAAAAAGATGTCAAAATGTAACAAGACATAAAAAAGGCATAACAAAACAAAAATGACAATAAAGACGTAACAAGACGAAAAAGATGTAACAGCTCAAGGGAGACTACCGGTGAGGTTTAGTTCGCTTTGCTGGTAGAAATTTCCAGGATGATTTTTCTACTTTTATACTTTGAGTACATTTCAGAGTCTGTACTTTTTCACTTTTACTTGAGCAAATAAGTTCATCAGTACTTCTACTATTATCAGTTTTTTACACAAATATTTGTACTTTTGCCGCCTGGTGTCGTGTCGTAACATCTGTAGCTCTTTGTAGATCTTAAATGGAGCACGTTTAAGTGCCTTTAAGCGAGACAAATACTCGTCGAACCTGCGACGTCTTTGGACTTTGTTCTTCTTCCACAACATGCAGATAAAACTATTATCTCTACTTTAACTACTCAATCGAAATCAAAGCTGCATTGCTCTTGATTGGCTGGCATTCAGGGATTAGTGTTCAACATTTGGTTAAGTCTGGACGGACAGTAACCTCTTACATAACTTGAGGAAGTGTGATGTGCAGGGATGTGGTTGTCAAAGGGCAGACAGCTGGGTGAAAGCTCTCCGATCAAAGTCCTGACCTGCCACGTCTAGATTCTTATTTTGAGACATGTATCTTTAATCACCCCGCCCACACACAACAGGGAGTTGTTAACCCATTCAGTGCTATGCAACTATGCAAAGGCACGGAAAGGCAAGTTTATTGATATAGGCTAGCACCTTGGCAACTCAAAAAGCTTTACAAAACTAGCCTGTAGAAAAAATCAAAAACAGTTCAAAAGGAGAAACGAGAAAGTCGTTTTGAGTCAAGACTTGAAACTGGCAACAAGGATTTGACAATCATTGAAGAACTCTTTCTCTCAAAAAGGGTTTTTGTTTTGTTTTGGGTTTTTTTTTGATGAGAAGGGTCTTAAAGGGATAGTTCACTCAAAAATGAAAATTCAGTCATTATCTACTCACCCTCATGTCAATGTAGGGTCGAGTTTATTTTGTTAGTCTGCAAAACACTGCTGGACACAGGAAAACAGCATTGCATAATCTCCCAAACAATGGAAGTGAATGGTGAATGGTGAAGTGGAAAGAAACCATAAAATGCCTCCATACTGCTCATCTGGCACAATCCAAATGTCCTAAAGTCCAGACATGCCATTTGCACAGTGTCCTACCACACACACCCAGTTCAGACGGTGTGCATGTGCCTGTGAATGTGGCTTAGAGCTACAGTGAAGATTCAGGCTAAAAAACATGGTGCAAATAACACTTTTTTTAAAGTCAGCTTGGCACGTTGGCACTTTAGGAGACTTGGATTACACCAGACAAGCAGTATGGAACTAATGGACTAAAAATAAACCCGACCCTCAATCGGCATGAGGGTCAGTAGATAATGATGGAATTTTCATTTTTTGGGTGAACTATCCCTTTAATGGACCTTTCAGTCTTACAGAGAGGTGGTTCTGGGTAGAACCACAGCCCTTCAGGAAGATCTTTTTTGGAACACGTATTTCTTAGCGTATGGAAAGAAGTGGTAGTCAGCACAGTTTAAACTTGAACTTAAACATTATTTCGACAGACCTGACGAACAAATAACCATCCTAAAGAAAGACTTGAGCTTAAAAGCTCTCCCTTTCTCTCTCATATCGCTCATATCACTCAAGTGCAGATATGGTTTATCAAATCAGTAGAAACATGCAAACAGAGTTTTGTGTAAACTAGAGTGAACATGATAGCTGTGTTTGATAGGTAAACTGAGAACACTTGACATAAAGCTGCAGTGGTGGAGCTGCTTCCGTTTCCTCAGCTCAGGATGAATAAACTGGCCATTAAGTCTCGATGAGAACTTGTTATGATCGATTTTTCCTCTAATGCACTATTTATTCTTCCACTAGCCTCTGGCATGACTTCACCATATTTGCCGTCTGCTTTCACGCTCCTTCCGGCTCTGTCTGAGCAGTTCTACAGGTTGTAAAGGATCTTGCGTGCAGCGCCGCGCTGTAATCTGTAGCGAGTCAGACTGATTAGCTGTCCTGTCAGAGCAGCCAGAGGTTCTGAAATCAAAGCAGGGGCTTTTTCCCAATGAGCAGATTCACCGAGTGATCTGAAGACTGTGCTGAGTGAAAACACGGAGTATGTAAAATCTGAAACATGGACTAAAAAAAAAAACCCAAACTTTGTGTTGTGTTTTCAACAGAATCATGGAGATAAGTCAGTGAACTGGTCTCAATATTAAATTGAAAACTGATCAAAATGAGCTTTCAATTTCACCAGTTAACAAGCAGAATCTGTGTTTTATTTCTTTTTCTATCTACCCACACCTGCTTGTGGCATCTGGCATGTGTCTGGTGAGAAAAAAACAACACTTCCGCAACGACACAGCTTAGCTTACCGGCTTGATACCATATAGACTCTTCTTTTTAAGCTAGAATTTGACGGTTGTCTTGGCATAAAACCAATGATCTGTTGATCCTTATAAATCAAGACAAAGTAGTCAAACAACAAGTAAAATTTCACCGCAAATTATCTACCATATTATGCCAAACCCAGAGGTCATGTCAGAGTATTAGTCCAGCGGGAATCCACTTTTCTGTGACTTAAGATTGTCATATTTTTTTGTTTTCTGCCTTTTTCCACTTCAAGAATTATAAGTGAATGTTTCAACAGCATTTGGGTGCAAATCACTGACTGTAAATAAACTCTGTACAGTCCCACTGTGCAAAACTGAAGCCAAATTTTTTTCCGATACGAGCGCTTTTCCTCAAATGTCAGTGAAGCACAGAGTCGTTTGGAGCGAATGTCTGTGTTGATCGGAGTTGGAGTTGTGTTTTCAAGTTCCTGTCTGTACACCCTGCATCGAATAATGAATTAAAACCAAACTGATTAGAAAAATAAACATTTAAACAAACATCAGCATGATAAGAACTACCTAAAATGACACAAACCATGTTTATTAAAAGTTTATTCTGTTTTAGTTTGGCTCTAAAACTCTCTAAATCATCACTTTTGACCCATTAAAGATGAGACCTTGCCCTCTGCTCGTATTTTCTCATTTTCTCATTATTCTGCATGTCTGTGTGTCTTCATATTTAGACATTTCTTGGCTCAGCCTGTTGGGCAGCAGTGTTTGAGGTCGGTTCTCCGTCTCTTTCCTCTGCTCTCTGTCTGTGAGAACTACCAAAAGAGTTTTACACACCTGCTCACACAGGCAGAGCAGACTGAAGGTCGCTTTGGCTGTATTTACATAAAATCTGGTGTTGTGTGGAGGTGTGGGTGTGTTTATTTGTGCTTTAGAACATAACTGCTTTGAACTCACTTGCCTCTTTACTTTTACACTCTTCTTTACAAAAAATGTTGCATATTCTACCTTTAATGGATGTAATGCTATTTTGTCCAAATTAAGTATCTTTAACCCAACGCTCAGACAATTGTCTGGATTTTTTTGATGATGTGAACACTTGCGAGTTACAAACACAATGTGAATGAATCAAACATGGTGGTGGTTGATGTTTTAAATCTATATTTAGTATATTTATTTTGCTACTTTTTGATCGTACTTCGATTGCATGTTGCATGTTGCATGTTTGCATGTTAAATTTTGCTGCAAAATCTGTGATTCTTTGACTCAGGTTTGAGGATCCATTGATTATGTTTTTAGCCTCATCAAACTCAAGGTCTGCAGGCTAAATCCAGCCCGCCACTGCATTTTTGTGGCTTGCAAAGAATATAATTTGCACAATACAATTTTGTGCTGCATTACAGACGAATGGTGTCCATAAACTACATGTCCCAAAATGCATCCCTATTTTGTTACTGTGAACTGAAGTGTCTAGCAGATAGATTTTGATATATGCTAGACAGCATCTCAATATCATAAATAGCCTTTTACAGCCAAGTGGATGAAGCTAGTAAAATTAATATCAGCAAATGCCGTCATTTTATTTTTGAATATAATATATATTTTAAATATACATTTAGGTTTGAAGCCTTGCTCATAGGCTACCAAACTGAAACAACCCCTAGTTATTTAATATCATTACTTAAACTACTTTGTATATTTCATAACAGTTGTACATTTGTGTGTCTGCTTTCCATTATTTTCTGAGGCTTCTCTTTCAGAGATGGTTTTAAATAAGTAAGTTATTACTAAAACCAATAATAATTGAATGCAGAGGCAATTGTGTAATATAATAACAAGTAGATACATTTATATAGTCTTACATTTACAACCCTAGGCCCTGTGAGGGCAGCCTTAACACTGATGTGGCCCAGGATGAAACTGAGCTTGACACTCCTGATCTAGAACACATCTGCCTTCCAGAAAACAAATGTATAAATGACTTTCTAAATTTGAAGATGGTACATGAGGGTATGGAGAGGTTATGTATACAAGCAACTGAATCAGTTCTTTGTTGGTTGATAAAGAAACTGTGTTTCTGGTCGCTGATTATTCAACAGATTGTGATTACAGCTCTCAGTTTGAGCTGCCAACACTCAACAGAAATAGATCTCATAGCTCTGAGAGCTCTTCCTGTGACAGAAACCTGCTGGAGCTCAGTGTAATCCTGCTCCTTCTGAGAAATGTGCAGAAAATGGATCTTATTCATAAAACAGGCCAAAAAAGATGGTAAATACATAAATACATCATGTAATCAAGATTAATTGCATTTTAACATTTGGATTATATGCATCTGCATCATATATATTCATACACACACCACAGAACTGCTGCAACCACTTGATTTTGGTTCTTTTATCATTTTAATTTCATATATTTCATATATGCTACTATTCCAGTTTAAAGACTACTTTAGTATTCCATTGTGAGTTAGTTGCTTGAGGGTTCTCAGTAACCAAATAAATGAACTTTTAAGAGACTCTTATGGTGTCCCTTAAAAGTGAAATCATTTGTGAAACATAAGACGATGACTGAATTTATGGTGAATGAAGAGGAGGAGATACCAAGACACATTTTTCAGGACACAAGAGCGATGTACAGCTTTTTAACAACTCTGTCTCATATAAACCTTTATTGAAACTCAGTGTTTTCTGTCAACTCCTGTTAATGTTTGTCTCCTTTCTTGCTGTCACAGTAATATTTTCATTTTTTTTCATGACTTTATCTGCACAGCAGATTTCTCACATTGATTTTGTCAGTTACTTCTTCCCACCTCTTCCGCTTGTGCGTGTTTGTTCTGGCTGTTTGGTTAAATTTTCTTTGGATCATGAGCTTGTGTTTTCTATATTCTTCGAGGAGGACAACATTCTCCTTTTCTGCCCAGTTTGGTTTTCTTTCTCTTGTTATTTTCTGTTTATAGTCCAAAGTTGAAGAACAATGTGAGTAAAGTGTAACCAAGGTAACTGAAGTGCACATGTGCTGTATTATGACAGTGGCTCCAATGAAAGCCTTAGTATAAACACTTTGGCAAGGAGGCAAGAGGCTTTCTGCAAAACTCCTGAGTAAACCCCTTAAATTAGGGAAATATTTTGCTTAAGTTTGAAACTTAAGTTGGTTTACGCAACCGTGCACAGTTTTTTCCCCTAGACATTAAAGGTATTCTTGGAAGTTGCAAACAAGCGAGAAATTAAATCTTTTGGGGCCAACACAAACAATTTCGCCAGTAGGAGGCTGATCAACAGGGCTGTTAAGTGTATTTATTTAACCCTGTAAAAAGCCAGTAATACCAGATGCCTCATTTATGAATGTTAAATATTTCTCTTTAAATATGTCCATAAAAATGAGAAACAGAAGAAATAAATAAAAACAAAACTCTTATGATGAATCTAATAACATAAATGGTATCTGTATGATCTGGCCTAATGAATGTAGTCCATCGATATGATGAATGAGATACAATTTGATTGATTATTATAGATATAAAACACTTTATTTTTGGGAAAATGTTAACTTGAATTGATGCTGTACCATTATGATAACAATCCTACAAGGGTGAATATATTTAATCAGTCTTATAATTTGGGATCTTAAGAATTTAACCAGTTAAAAATGTAAATGGCCGTAATTGCACGTAATTTGATATTGTTTTGCCTGACGAATAAAGAAAGTGAAACGTAAAATGAGGACAAAACAAGAAAAAAAAGATCAACATGTGTTCAATAAAACTTAGTTATTAATATGATTATTATCATTTCATTTTTCATCTCAATAGACGGGGCTATAAATGCTGCAACAGTTCATATCTGTAATATAATAGAAGTGATCAAATTCAGAAGTTTTCAATTTTCTTTGCCACCAGATGTCTGGTTCATAATAGAAAAGAAATGATTCAGATTGCGAATGTTTAAGCTAAAAGACAGATGTGTGTGTGTGACACTGAGGTGTAAAGTGAGTCGAGGTGGTCAGCCGAGCTTCATTGCACTCTGTAACCCTCAGCACCAGTGTGCTTCCCACTATAACGCACGCTAGGCTCAGCTTGTTAGCTGCAAGATTAATTAACTGAGATACAGCAAAAACACTGAAGCAGCAAAGCCTCTGACCTCAATGCTCTGTTGGTTTTTTATATTCAAGGTAGTTGTTGATAAATAGCTGTTAAATAGTGCACTAAATAGGAATCTAAATTTAACTGGCACAAGTAAGTTTATGGAAATGTTTTATTTTTTGCAGTTGTATTTATCTGAGTGGACGTATTATGTTGACTGATTTTTCAAGATCTTTGTTTGCATGATTTAAATTTTCTGGATTTGTGTATCACGTTCTGTTAAAGTTGTGATGTATTTCCCATCAAGATTTTGGTGTCAGATTCCCTCCCTTTTAATTTCCCTCCTCGCTGGAGGTCAATGCATTCTAGCATGAAACAGTAAACCAATTACAAAGCTGTTTAACCCTGGGTCACGTGTGTACATAAAGCCTCTTTTATTCTAAGGGCTCTCCCACCTACAGCATATATGACCGTCTTAGCTGTTGTTATAAAACCTGCACATTTGCTTCAGTCATCATCTAAACCAGACTCCAGAGTCTGCGGACGTCACCTGAGGAGGTTTCTGATCTTTTTATAGTTTGTGTTCTCGGTATGAAATGATAGGATATCTGGGATCTTGGGGGTAAAGTTTAGGCCACTGAAACGAGGTCAGCAGGTGTCTGATCCTCATGTGACAGAGACAGGCCTTTCCCTCCCAGTGTCCCCCATGCGACCTTATTTTGAAGAAAACACATGTACGGTAGTTAATGGCGAGAGATAAATGTTTTTTATCCCATTTTAATTGTGATCTAATCGTTAATTGTTTGTCAATTTATATCACCAACTACTGGACAATAGAAATTTTTGGTCTGTTCCACGACATACAATATATATATCTCCATATTAGGGTGACTAGATCCCAACAAACCAAATGTGTAGGGAGCACATTACCAATGCGGAGAAACAAAATTTTGATTTAAATACTCAACACTTCTATTCTGCCCCTTAGGTTGTGACATCTTTGTGCTTTGCCCTCTGGATGATTCAGTAGCAGACAATAGACCATAGATAGTTAGTTTCCAGTCTTTGTTATAGCTGCATTCCCTCATTTTGTGGTCATTTCCATCATGTTCTGCCTAAATCTGCTGGGTTTGTGGCTTTGTGTTGACTTGCAATTTGGGCAAAGTGACGTCCCTGAAGTCATTGACTGGGCGACAGTTAGGTCCTCCAGGACAACAGTTAGTTCAAATTATCCAAATGATCAAAAGTACTTCTCAAATTGTTCAAGAAAAACAGGATTCAACAGGGGTCAATGCAAATATATGTATCAGTGCAGACACAAGGAAGCCGAGGGCTATTCTATGGAAAAGCACTTGTAGTCTGTGCGATACCTGCTTTTATACTCTGGGATGCTCCACCTGGTGTGGAGCTTAACTTTTTATCATTCAACGTATTTACAACAATTAGCTCCTACATCTTCCTACCTTTCAAGTTATGTTTACCAAAACTTCTGCTGACACCATCTTCGTCTTTGGATAGCAACCCTTTCCAGACTACTGACCTTTAGACACCAATGTTTTCTGGGTACTTTCCCACCTTAATATAAAAAAAATGGCCACATGGCCTTCATTCTGCTTCACAATTTGTACCATCTCAGCTTTAGATGACATACTCACCCTCTCTTGCCCCAGACTTAACTTAGCTGTGCTTTCACTTCTGCTTCTGCAGTTCTTCTGCTGCTTTTACACTTGATTGAAATAGCAGCTACTCATATATCAAAAATGACTGAAGATCAACATTAACAGTTCAAAATCGACAATCATTATACTGGATAGTCAGTCAAGACAATCAGACAGCACAATAGGGTAGCAAAAACAGAGACAGGTTAATCTGCACCTGACTTGTGTGTGCAGTTGGCGATGGCTTTTCTCCTTTCTTCACAGCCATTGGACACGAGCCAGATTTTAGAAAAACCGTCTGTCTGTCTGTGCCTGCAGTAATCAGATTTTGGAAACTAGAGCCAATCAAAATGTGGGACAATATGTGGAACGGTGGGACAAGGGATAGAAATGCTGAGCAGTCCCTCATAAAGTGGGACACCTGGTCACCCTACTCGATATAAACTTTTTCTCTAAAATAACTGGGCAAAACGGACAAAATAATATGGTCGGTTATTCTGCTTTTTGATGAAGGAGACGTCTGATTACCAGGGCTCATCATAGCCTCTCCAACTTTTCTTTTTAGCAAAAGTAGCTTATTTATCCTTGAAACAAGCTGTTGTGTAACATTCATTGCTGAAGTATGTGACCATGTTTGAGGTGAGCTACATTAGAATCAATGCTAACATAGCGTTGGTCTGATGTATCATCACTAAATCAATGTCTATATGTGTTATTTCTATTGTCACTGTAACTTTGTGATGGAAAATCAGACCTTATCTGTCTATGGGTGCAGATTTGTGGTGATGTGCTCACGTCATGACACTCTGAACCATCCAGACATTTCCAGAGGTAAAGCTTTCCATTTATTGAGCTTCATGGTCACGTTTAACAGCAATTGGCACAGCTGTTTCAGAGCTATGAGACCAGTGATGTGACTGGCTGAGAGAATATTGAATAATCACAACACCCACTGATCTATTTTCACCTTCACCCACCCCTTTTGCATGTTGCACTGCTGCACATACATGAAGCAAAATAGAAGGTGCACATGGTATTTACTGTTCAAATTTCTGCTGAGGGTGCAAATTATTTTACTGGGGCTGCAATGCATGCTTTTGCACCTTTGTAGAACTGGGCTTGGGAGCAGGGGACTGGAGAGCTGATAAACACAGACGGCCTCATGCTAAATTGGATAGAAAGAAAGGATTGGAAAGATTCCATGTTTACAACTTGCAAGTGGCCACACCTTTGGACAACTCAAGACATTTGTGTCATTACAGAATTGGTTTTGTGAGTTGGTTTAGATCAGCACTACACACCCTTGGTACACAGGTGTCACTTATTTGCCTTATCAAACCTTTTCAGAGGACATGTTTGATTGGAATGTCCCTGATTATCCTATTAGCTTTCTTACACCTCTGAGGACAGAGACACAAGATAATGGTTGATTGTCCATTTACAAATTGGAAATTTGTTTTGTATCACATGCTCCAACAATTGTCAGAAGATTCTCAGTCATCCAGGTCATGATATCTCTAGGAACTCTATGATGGCAACTGGACTGGCTTGAGGTTCTTGAGGTGACTAGTAGGAAGTCCAAGTATATAACCTCTTGTTGGGTCATTAACACCTTGAGGGTGAGTTGTTGAGGTCCCTGGCCATCATGTCATAAATGTGGTTGGTTCTGGGTGAACAACCCACAACATGAAACTTCAAAAACTTCAATCAAGTCCAGTTGCTTTTGTATAGAAGGACCATAAATAACATTAGAGACGTTACTTCTTTGTCTAGAAGGTAACTCCAGACCCACGAAAGATCTTGCTAGATTTTTAATTTGAACCAAAACCCTGATCTTTTCTTACCTGTAACCAGGTGTTTCTTGTCCCTAAATCTACCAAGATCCTAACCTCAGAGTTGTCACAATATAAAACAACATGCACAATGAATAAACTTTAAAGCTTGTGAGAGTTTCATAAATCTTGGGTTTTCTTCTAGACACGATCCATTAAATGCCATGCACACCCATACAGGTGTTTCCATGTATTCCTGCTGATTAGATCTACAGTTTATTCAAGTTGAGGTAGGGTGGAATTTGGTGGGGGATTACCATACACTGTATATTTAATTAGTGGATGGAGCTTCAGTGTGTAAAAAGTGAAGCCAATGTGGAAGTACCGTAGACCTGCATTCTTTCTTATGGCCAGCAGGGGGCAACTGTGTGGCTGCAGAAAGAAATCGGATTGTATTGAGTCTAATACAAAAATGACCGACTTCTCACTTGATTTATGACCTCAGTGAATAGTTTCCTAATGAGTTTATGCCAGCGCTAGTTTCAATTCTTCTTCAATGCAGCATGATGTTTATTTTCTTAATTATAGCCCCATGTGAAGAATGATAGATGACAAAGCTGGGTATGCTTTAAGGCATGGCTACCTTGTGACTGACAAATCATTCTCATGAGTTCCTCAATGCAACACACAGGGTCATGAAACTCAGATGTTTTCAGAAACATATTTTAGCATAGCATTAAGCTGTAATACAAGAAATATCATGACCTGATCATGACCAGGCAACCGCCCTTGTGTTTCTATTTTCACTGGTTGCTGCTCAACACGTAACTTGACGGAAATGTAAATATGGGTTGGAATAAGCTGCTGGTACAGAAGATTATATGTCTATTTTTCTGGTGAAGCTTTGAAAAACTAGTGCTCAGTGACTTTTTCTGCATGTGTTGTGTTCCTAGGACTTTTTTTTCTTTTTGCCGTGGTATTGAAAGAACTATTGAGTACTTTTTGTTTTAACTAGTACTGTGTGAAAGTTTAAAATTCTAGTATCATTATAGGGACCAGAAGAATGTGTGGAATGAATGAGTTTGATAATGTTGTTGCAATGCTAAATCAGTGCAGTACTCTTTTAATCTCAGTCTGAACAAGTCCTAATAGTTCTGAGAAGAGGTTTAATCAGGTAAATTAATTAAAAACACCCGTAAGGGCTTTAAAGTAATCCACTCTAGCCTAAATACCCATATGTACTCTGATCTCAATCAAACAAATTAACCATCACACGAAATCCTCTGTGTTTTATCATTAAAAATATTTACTATAAGTCCTAGTTACCTAAAGAGAGAGAGGAGCAGGTGTAAACTGATCCAGCTGCTTGTGTGACGTGAGAGTGCAGGTTAAACACCAGAGAAACTCCATCCACCGATAAACAAGGGGGTGATCAGTGCAAGTCACGACACAGACATGGATGGTTTACAGCCAGGACAGAATGATAGGTATCCTGACCTGCTGTGACGCGTTGCCAACCTGCAGCTCTCTGCTCTGTATCACATTAGAGGTGTTAATGAAGCAGCATGGGGGAAAAAGCAGACTGAAGCCAGAAACAAGGAGACGCTGTCCCCTGACATACGGCCTCTGGCAATCTCCCGTTCGTGTCTGTGCTAATGTCCTTTTTAAAACCCGAACATAAACAATGAGCTCTCTCTGTACATCTGGATCAATCCATTCTCTGTTCTCACTGGTACAGCAACAGCTAACGTTAGCTACACAGAAATCCTGGCTATCAATACTACTTCTACTACTACTAGTGCTACTTCTGAAAAGTATTTTGGCATCGTTCTTGGTGATTCTGGTGACCAGAATGGTGAGTAGGTAAGAAAAGAAGCAGTCAGTTTGCTTATTTTAATGTATTTCTATGCTCCTGTAAAGCGCTTTGAAATGCCTTGTGTCTGAATGGTGCTACATAAATAAATTTTCCTTGCCTTGAAATTTGATTGTGAAGTGTGAATAGGATACTGAAAAGTATATTTTAAAGCGCAAAAGTAACAGAAAGTGATGAGGTTACAGTAATTTAATATTGTGATACCTGGATTAGGTAACTGACGTGTATTTTTTTTACATTTTTAAATTAATCCTTGCAGCCCCGCTCAGGGTTCAGCTGGTTTCTTCCTTGTGTGCAGCGAGAGCATGAACTTCATTAAGCGTGAGGGGGATTGCACTTTGGTCTTACATAAAGGCTCTGTTATATCTAGGAGTGACTGATCAAGTTGCAGTGCTATTATGTAACTGAGCTGTTACAGTGTGACACCGTGTGTGCTGTTCACGGTCAGGCTGTGGCACTTTGTCTGCTGCAACATCACACATCACAGTTTGCCATGACGCTTGATTTACCACCAGTTTTATAAATTCCTTGATACCAGCGACAAGACGTGATGTCTTTGTGTCTGCAGCAAAGTCTGGCAAAATAGTCCTTATATTTCAGAAAAGATAAAGCAGAAGTTAAAGCATCGGCTAGTTTCGGTTCATGGTGAGCGTAGAACTGTTGTCCTCCACTGCAGAGGAACATCTTACATAACACAATCTACAAGAACATGTTTTGTTGAACAGAACACTGATACTGTGTGTCAGGGATGTCACAAACAACACTTTATCTAACTAGCACATATTTAGCATATTCTTAGCTTATTGATTTCTAATAACATATATTCATGTGCAACAATAATGTTTTTAAGTTAAAATATCTTTTGATCACAGTAAATCAATATATTTCTGCCACCCTTACTGTCTTGCCATGAATATTTCTCTAGATCCACCCCTGATTTTTACAAACCAAACAATCTTGGCTAATGGGTCTAACTTTTTAATAAATAATCAATCATGCAGTTGTAAATGATAAATAATAAAAGTGTTTTTACAGGTGTCATGATGAAGGCGGATATTTTATTTACTACATGCTTACTACCTATGAAGCTGTTGTAAAGGATGTCTAAAAAGTGGGGCCAAAATATAAAAAGGCAGCCGTTTTGCAGTTTATTTTCCTTTTGCAAAGGAAAGTGTGTTTTGAACACATAACATGACATTTAAAATGGATGTGAAAACATGGAGATACTCAATAATCACAAACTGGTCACTGAATATCACAGCAAACAGGGACAACTTCCCACAACACAGAAAGGAGAAAGAGTTAAAGTATGAAAGACTAAACAATTCTAATTATTTAGTAAAAACCTGAGAGACATGGATTTTCAAATGTGCTCAAAACTGTTTCAAGCTTGTGTGTCCTGTGCTGGATTACTCTGCTGGGGGGTTTTTTTATGTGTGAATCAGTCCAAAAGAGAGCCGAAAAATATTTTCTGGGTGGAATGTGTTGCCCAGTTATGGAAATAGTTATTTGATTTGGAAGAAAATAGACAAGAAAAGCCTTTATATAGAATAAACAAATGATGTTTGCACGTTGTTGTATGGCTCTGGGTTTGGTGAGGCATTCGTTAATAATGAAAAGATCCAAATAGGTGCGTTCAAAGAATCTGTGCTGGAAAAATAAAAAATAAATAAGAAATGAACCGGTAAATAAGCCGGTCGGTATTCTGCCTGCTGATTGGCTCAGACCGCTGTCACTCAACATCTCACCACTGATTGGGCGGAGGGTCGCAGACAGAAATCATATATTTCGTTGAGCGGCTCAGCGGGGAGCAGCAGCTCGTCACTGACCGGCGGAGCCTCGAGCCTGCTGGGGGGTCTTTTTCGGTTCGTCCCGGCTGCCGCTGGTGCTCATGGATGTTTTTAACTTAAAGTCGAGGCAGTGAGCCAGTATTTGTCACAGAATGGTTTTAAGAAAAAGACTAAAACGGTGCCTTTGTGGTGGGAGCGTTCATGCTGCCGGTGCCTCGTAGTGACAGTTAGCTTCGTTAGCTTCGTTAGCTCGTTACTTCGTTAGCTGATGCTAGGCCTTCCGTTTGCTTTGGCCTGTCAGGACGCTTTATTGTTTTATTCTTTCCTTTTGTAAAAGCGGGGTTTGCCTCTTTTCTTTTGCTCCCGGTGGTGAATAAGGCCGTGAAATGAAGAGAGTGAACAGCTTTCAGAGGTGGGTGAAATCCTGAAAGTCTCACTGTAAGAATCACGTGATTGTTCTCAGAGTCTCTGTCAGGTGATGACATCACGCTGACGTCAGTCAGGTGTCAGTCAGGTGTGGTTAGTTTCTCATCCCTCATGTTAACACTAACCTGTCTTCCTCTCAGGTTCACTCATACAACAGATGAAGTTACTGTGTAGATAAATCATGTTAAACCTTAAATCTGTCTGTCCAGAGCTGTCAAATTTAATATTAATTTACACTGATGTGAAAAATAATTTAGATGTATGTAATTATCTTTTATGCACATTTCAGTCTAAGTGATGGGTTTATGTTCGATGGATTTGGAAATAATCCAAATAAAATACTCATGTGCCACAGTAATACATCATCAGTTGATTTTAGAGTGGTCCCATAGCCTCTTTAGTCTAGAAATGGCAGTAATTACACCCAGTTTGACATTTGTTCTTGTGTGGCAGCACCATTTGTTGCTAAGGACGGAGCAAGCAACCGTTTGGACCCAAATCCTCTGTTTTGTTTCAATTTTTTGCTCTTTATACTTCACATAACTTATGAGGCACTAGAATTGTTAAAATAAAACTTTTAACTGAGGAAAAGTGCGCAAACTTTGCAACCCCTAGTTAAAATATCTCCATTTTCCAAGCAATTATTGATATATGTGATTATTTGTGATTACATTGGATCAATATATTAATGTCACTCCTTAAAATCTTCATGCCACACCACACATATTTCTCCAGATCCATGTTTTCCATAATGGAAATAATCATTAGTTGCAGACCTATGCAAAGTAGTATTATATTAATATTAACACAAACCTTGCAAGAATAGTTAACTTAAAGAGATAGTTCACCCAAAAATGAAAATTCAGTCTTTGTCTACTCACCCTCATGCTGATTGAAGGTCGGGTTTAGTTTTTCAGTCCACAAAACATTGCTGGAGAGTGTTTCTTTGAAGTGATGCACTGATTTATCGGCTGAACATTGGTGTTGGTATGTTTGCCTTATTGACTGCAATCAGCTTCTCGGTAAATAACATTCACACTGACGACATTATTTATTTGTTGTGTCACATCAATTTTGCGCTCGCTACATGTTGTGTTGAATATTTGTGGTCAGACTCGGACAACAGCTGCCAACAAAGAAGCCACTGGCTGGGCACCACTGTTGGTGTGACTTAAAAGGGCAACAGGTGCCATATTTTTTTTCTAATGAAGGTTTCCTTTGCACAAAACAGGGAATAAATAACGACATAAACAAAAAACAACCACAAAAAAGTCCTCCTTATCAGCAACTGGAGAAATTGTTTTTTGAACATCATATTGACACGAATTAAACAAATAGAGCACCCCTAACTTCTGTTTGAAGACTTATTGGCAATAAACTCTTACTCTGATTCTGTTCATTTTTGTTAATGTTCTTAACACTAATAAAGGTAAATCAACATTTTTATCAGTTGCCTTTTTGGTGTTTTTGTTGGTAATCATCCTTCCATAGTTGTTTATTTTTTTTGTTTTATTTCTTTCTGTGTGTTTCAGGTTCATGAACAGACGGGCCTCTGCTAACTGCCGCTACCAGCCCACCTGCTATGAGCACGCTGCAAACTGCTACACTCATGCGGTGAGTGGCTTTACTTTTTTTTTTTTTTTTTAATGTAGACGACATCATGTGAAACGTGTAGTTTCAGTGTTTCTTTAATGATTTCTTTCCATCCCTGCAGCTCCTCATCGTGCCCGCCTTCGTGGGCATGGCGCTGCTGCATCGTCTGTCGGACACCGGCTGGGAGAGGATCACTGCCTGGGTGTACGGCATGGGCCTCTGTGCCCTCTTCCTGGTCTCCACTGTGTTTCATATCATCACCTGGAAGAAGAGCCACATGAGTGAGGAGGAGGAGGAGGGTGATGATGAACTGTGTTGGCACAGAACCAGGACACATAAACCATAAACACAAGGATACCAGGACACACAAACCATAAACACAAGGGTACCCGCATGGTCCTAAAAGTATTGATTTAAAAATCTCAAAATAAGGCCTTAAAAGTATTGAATTTCATTAAAAAGGGTACTCATTTTCTTTTTGTCCTTTTATAGGCTTATATAAATACCATAACATCACAAATAGACCATCAATTTGTTTCCAGTGAGATATTATCAGGGCTCAGCAGTAAGGATTGCCCGGCCAAGTAAAATGCCATGTTGGGTTAATAAATCTTGCTAGATTTCCCAACCAGGCAGTAATTTTTCATGGAAAAACTGAACTGAATATATTTGGGTTTTGGACTGAGAAAACAAGACATCCAAAGACATCACCTTGACCTTTGAGAAACAGGGATGACATTTTCACTATATTCTGACCATTTATAGAAGTTGCAACCCTAATCAAACGTTTTCTTAAATTCTAGTACCTTGTAAATAATAATTTCTAGGGCTTAAAATTCATACTGATTTCCGTGATATTTTCAATACTTTTGCAGGTATCGCTGTGAAGTTGGCATTAAAATTTAATTCTAAGTGGAATTAAAAATGTCTTAATGCATGAGGACACAGACAAAAGAGTGAGGGACACAGACAGCTATTCCTTTTGTAATAGTAATTCAGAGTAAAATCATAGTTTTGCAGTAAGCTGGTCTGTGATTTTAAGTTTTGAAAGTAGAATATCAGTGGCTTTGTGGGGGAATAACAGCACTACACTGATACCTCACTGTTGACAAGGATATTTTAATCTTTATGCATTCTTTAGCTTCCCTCTGTGGCTGTGTTGTGTTTTTGGCGTGCCACTTTGGTTTCCAGTTTCATGTTTCTGTCGTTGCACACTGTTCAATGGATGAAGTGTTAACGCCTATTCGGACTTTTGTGGGGCAGAAACCCTGAGAGTTTGTATTTGTTCAAGAGGAAAGTAACACTGAGTTGTCTGTCCTGCCTGTTTCTGTGGTCTCCTACAGTTGTTCTTTCACTTTGGAATAAATATTAAAGGTGTGTCATTAAGACAAACACATGACTTTGGACTTTGCACTGGTACCTGACAGTTATGGCTGAGTTTGCATTGTTTTTCACATTAGTTCTGATACCAAAACAGTTTTTTTTAATTGCCTTACTTTTAAACATTTAAACATAACTTTCTTAATTTACAAAAGAAGCCAAAAGTTCACAAAAGATCGAGGGACACAATCAAAAGCTGTTACTTTTATAATATTTAGAGTATCATTGTTTTGCAGTAAGTGGGTCTGTGATTTTGAGTTTTGGAAGTAGAGTATCTGTGTCCCTGTGGGGGAATAACAACACTTCACTGATACCTCACTGCTGACAAGGATATTTTCATCTGTGGCATTCTTCAGCTTCCTTCTGTGGCTGTGGCTCTCTTTGTAGAGTGCTGTTACTTTGGTTTCCAGTTTCATGTTTCTCACTTTGTGCACATTCAGTGTTAGTTAGGCTATATTGTGGTTAAATAAATTACCAAACTGTTCAGTCTCCCTGCTGGTTGTTGCAATATATTTAACAGACAGTTTGCTTCGTTTCCCAAAATATATATATTTAAATAATTAAATTAAGATCGTAAATGTCCGATGACTGGTTGAGTAGAAAAGTCTTGTCAGGGACAGCTCTAGTAGATTCATACTTCTGTCTCTTGAGTAAGTTGCATGGGAAATAAACCCCAGCCTCCCATGTAAAAGTCCTGTGTTTGACCCATACGTCCACCCTGTTGTCTTGCGGTTTTTGTACCTAAACCTAACCAAACTGCAACTATGGGTGCAAATAGGGGTGCAAGAAAATATCAATTTGTTTTGTGTTTTCTCAAAAACAAGATCATGATACGTGCAAAAATTTGTGGCTGTGGTTCATTTTGTATTGTTTAAATCCCAGCCACTAGATAACAGCTTTGTTATCCATCTTCACTGACTGCATAAAAAAAAGTAAACTTTTAACTCAGATTTGACACATGGGGTTGTCTTTTCTTTTTACTATGACTGTTTTCCTAAAATTAGATAAAGAAAAAATAGTAACATCTCACCTTGATTACAGTATAACCCCCTGTATCGTGATGCATATTGTATTGCCTGATTGTTGCCAATAAACAGCCCTAGTTAGCCCTAGTTGCAAATGGTGCACCAATGATCGAGCTCCAATCATACTGTGTTCTCAGCACCTTGTGTCACCTGTCCGGTTGACAGTTCCCATGCTGTCTGACATAATCACTTCAGTATATTTGCATTTGTGTCATGTGTTGCTGCAGACTTTTAGCAACCTCACTAGTGTAACTTCATCTGTTGTCTTTGCAGTAGCATCAACATGTTGTGAATTACAGCTCACTATAATAAACTACTTCTTTTGTGGAAACATGATATCACTTCCTTATCACTTCCTAGGAAGCAGAGAATTTTCTTTGTAAATACATCCAAATGATGCTTCTGCTTTGCATGTCTCCTAGTAAATAAGAACTAACCTGTTCACCTGTTTGTTTGTTTTCAGGTCTGTGGAACAATGTTTCCACATGTGTGACAGAGTGGTCATTTACTTCTTCATCGCTGCCTCCTACACACCTTGGTGAGTGTTGGACTGAGGACATTATATACTCAGAGGTGCTGGTGTCATAAATGGAGTGCTAAGACTGATTTTTGTTTTCTTGTTTCTACTCAGGTTGAACCTGCGTGAATTGGGGCCTCTAGCAGCACACATGCGCTGGTTTGTGTGGCTCATGGCTGCTGCTGGAACCATATATGTCTTCAACTATCATGAAAAGTGAGTTTGTTTTACAACTGGGTCACCAGCAGCAGGGTTCAGTATTAATGTGTTGGGTTTACTTTCCTTTCATTTTTTTTTAAGTGTCGTGTTTAATTGAGGGCTACAAGTCTAAAAATGTCTGAAAATAGTGAAAATTTTCTAGCCCAGTTTTTCAAAGCCCAAGGTGATGTCTTTAAATGTCTAAGAGAAAACGGAGAAATGGAGAAAAGTAGGAAGTCTCCATATCTGAGAGGCAGAAAACTGCATTTTCTGTTATCTTTGCCTGAAAAATGACTTTTACCTTGAATTAATTATCAAACTACTTTTATAGTTTAATTCTTTTTTTTACCACTTGCTTGGTCGGGCAAGTGAGTAAAATTACTTTTATACAAGAAATTTCCAAAAGTTTACTGCTTCTTGCTCCTTAAATGTTATTTTTTCTTTTTTTTTTTTCTTTTTTCATTTTTACCATTTTCTTACATTTCATAGATCAAACGGAAGAATTGATTAGTTAGAGAATAGATGACAAGTTAAATCAGAATGAAAAAATTGTTAATACCATAAAATAACCAGGCAACAGCAGTGGTCCATCCAGTTAAAATTTGTAGCAGTCCTCTTCGATTGTATGAGTTTCAGTCTGAAGACACATGAAGTGAGTCCTCTGTTGTAACCAGTCTCATGATCTGTACATGAAGACTCTCCTCTGGTCACAAAATCTCTAAACGTCATCAGAGTTGTGAATCAGCTGTTTGAATGTCTGTTAAAAAGCTGCGTTCACGCCGGCTCTCGGTCGACAGATCTGTTTGAAGGCTGGTTCGACAGGTTTCATCTGCGCTTCATTTCATTGTTCGTGCTCAGTCACGATAATGTGCTCTTGCAGGGTTTTAGCACACTTAATGCCCCGAGCGTTGCCCCATGCACGCATGGGGGTTGTCACAACAACCTGCCAGTGATTCATGATTTCTTACAACTCGTAAACAGACACCTTCTCAGTCATTGAATATTCTGCATTAATTTCAACTCCAGTAAATGTGAAACAGGCAAACAAAACACTTTCTGCACTGGAATGGAAATTTTAAAGGAGAACACACTGCATACTGAATGATTTAGTACACTAAATATATTATTTAGTGTCATCAAAACAAATTTTACACGTTCTATTCTTGATAAGATGAATTTGAGTTATCTTTAAATGTTTTGGCACCTGCATGTTTCTTCTCTGATCATACATTTATTATACTTGACGGTCTTACAGAAATAGGGTAAGATGTGGTTTATTAGAGCAGAGATCATAGAAAGTTTTGAAAGTTTGCAAAATAATTGTTTTCAATGTTCGGAATATGCTTGAATTTGGATAAACTCTTTGAAAAATGCTTGATTTTCAACAACCTGGTGTTTCATCTACACAATCCCTCACATAAACATTTTTTTTTTTTTAATATTTGACATGAAATGATTCCGTCATCAGTGTTGAAACTAGGGAGCATTAAATAATCATGATCAAAACATTCAAATACAAATACAAAAACTTCATTGTTCACTTTGGAAATTTACCTTCAGTTTCACCAAAAAGACAGGTCCTAAAAATACAATATGCAGTGCATATGTCAGTGCATCCTCTGTGCAAACACAATCATAAAAAATACAACTCATTAAGTAAGAATACAGACATCATCTCAGCATACACAGACATAAAAATAGAACTCACAGTACATGAGTCTACACTATACACCATATCACATTAATCTACTGCCGCAAAGTCAGGAGCACCACCCTGCATCCTGGTCCACCGGATCCTCATTTCATTAATTACCTCGACAGCACAGCAAAGGATTTCCTGTAGATATTTTTATTTGCCATCGGTAGTCTGTAATGTCTCCCTGAAGGTAAAAGTTCAAATTCACTGTACAATGGATGAGAAGGGTCGTTAATAATCATATCAGCTTTTCTTCTCAAGACTTCATTATACATACCACTTACCTGCTTTTGTGCTTTAGGCTTTGAGGCCATGTTCACTTTCTGTAGCTTGTTCCTCCTCTCAGAGTTCAGATTATTGATCTATATGATCATGTTTAAAGATATGATGCTTTCCAGAATATTTTGGCTCACTCACATTTCTTAAAGATGTGGTCAGTATTTTCCTTGAAGGTGAGACTGCTGATGATATAATATACACACAATATACACTTACTGCTGTGGTTGTAAAGGAAATTGCAATCGCATTTATAGTAACGATTTAGAGTGATGATAAAGGCTTCAAGAGTTTAGAAATGCATGGTTTAGTACCTTTAAAAAGCTGTATTAACCCTGTATGGGAGATGAGAATGTGAAGATTTGTTCTCCTCCCTCTCTTGCTCGTGCCTGAAATGTACTTGAACGTTGCGTCACATTGTTCTCATCAGCGAACACGTTGTGTTTGTTTGTCTTCACAGGTATAAACTTGTTGAGCTGGCCTTCTACTTGACGATGGGCTTTTTTCCCGCATCAGTCGTGACGTCAATGGTAATATCTAATGTCTTAATATATTGACAGTCACATTCAGTTAATTTGCACGCGCTGAATCATCGCATCACTTCTTCCACACAGCAGGCTGCTGCTGCAGGGTGGAGGTGGAGTTGATGAGTGTGAGTGTGAGTGTGTGTGTGTTACTTCCTCCTCTTGCTGTGGAGTGTTTTACAGCTGATTGAAGATCAGTTTTTACAACAGTTTTATTAATTGCACAGAAGATTTTATATAAATGTCTTTCTATCTTAGTTCTGTATTGCTTGAATATCTATTTATTTTTGATCCTGGCCTGTTGTTTTGCTAAGTCCCGCTTATTCTGTATTTCTGCTGGTTAAATAATCAATCAATCAATCCTTTTTCCAAAAATTATATTTTGATCCATATTGGAAAGTGATCTAACATGCATGGTGTTACTGTGAACCAAACCTCAGCATTTTATGTTCTGCTGCCCTCTTGTGGTTTCAGTGGATATAACAGCCTTGATATCCTATTAGTATTTTTAAAAAGTTAAAAAGTTTTATTTCTCCTTAAGTAGCTTTAAGGTTTTTAAAATTATATTCCAACAGTGAGTGAAATGTTCAAGACTGTTTCATTTATGGCCATACCATTCAGTCAAGTTTTTTTTCATGTTTGGAAACTTGAGGATTTCCACTGTAATTTACAAGTACAAGGTCCTGTGAGTTTGGCTTCACAGATGAAAGGATCTGCAGGCTTTTTAAGATGTTAAGCGTCATTTAAGCAATTATATGCTTGTCTTTTATTTGCAAATGTAAAACTGGCAATTGCACACAAACACATAGGAAAAAATTACGACTGAAACTCTTTGCAGGTTAGCTAAATAATTTGCTATATATATAATTTGTTATGTAATATAATACCCCCCACACATACTCTTCTTTTTATACAGTATTTATTGCAGCTCCTCCTTTAACATCATTGCATGCATTGTTTTTGTTGTTTTTTTTGCACCGTACTGTAGTGCAAATAAAACAAATAAAATCCTTATACTGCCAGTTTAAAATGTGAAAATTTAATAAAATCTGTTAACCAAATTAGAATAGAAAAGAACAGAAGAAGTAGAAGAATAGAAGTTCAGAGAATGTCCAGATTTATCTTGAAGATTTTCGACTTAAATCTGAGTTATCTCAGCCCCAACCCCGGGCGTTGTAATTTTTTATTGATTCATTTATTTTTTACCTACAATTAGGATCAATATCAGGGAAGGGAAGTCAGGGGAAATCTGAAAACAGGAACAGTATATACAATGTAAGCAGCAGGTGAATTTGCTCCACTGGACTGAGGGAATATTCATATTGCGCATAGAATAATGATAATACACCTGATTATTTCACATTGGAATTAAAATTAATCAGTTCATATTGTAAAAATGTTGAAAAGGCGAAATAAATTCAGTGTTTTTATTGCTTTCTTATTTTGAGAGTTTAGGATCGGATTAATTAAAAATTTAAAAAGATGGTTTATAATTGGAAAGTTTAGATTTATGGATCTGTGATATTGCAAGTAATGTAATCAAATTGATAATATAGTATTGATTTATTTTTTTGTAGGGGAACAATACTAAATACTCTGCTTTGGTTTAATTACAACTTTTAACCATGTGAACACACTCCATACTCAGTAGATTGAGTAGAATTTGTTTTTGTTCCACAACATCTCATGTATTTTCTTTTGTTCATGCGTTCTGCAGAGCAACACTGAGGGCCTTCATGAGCTGGCCTGCGGCGGACTCATCTACTGCCTCGGTGTGTTCTTCTTCAAGAGCGACGGCGTCATCCCCTTCGCCCACGCCATCTGGCACGTGTTCGTGGCGCTGGCCGCGGCCGTGCACTACTACGCCATCTGGAAATACCTCTACAAGGCCCCCGGCGCCGACAGCCTCCTCGAGTCGTGACCACAGCCGGGGCTGGACGCCGGTTCTCCACCTCCCTTCCCCTCCTGTGCCCCTGAGCAGAGGCGCCTGCACACCGATTCCCTCAACTGCCCACTGAAGCTGCAGCGACAGCCCAAAAGTTTACGAAAACGATGACCGTGAATTGTTTACTGTTTTCTAACGCGGAGAACAGATTTTTTTCTGATGAACAAAAGCTACTTTCAAAGCTGTTTTGTACAACTTCAGTGAGGGAGGGAATTTTGACTTTTTACAATTAACGCTGGCACATTCATGAGTGTTTGAGAAATTTGATAGCAGTCTTTTGTATCACTTGAAGTACATTACATTCCACATTGGGGTCATTCGTGTGTCAAAACCTGGAGATTCATCCATTTCAGCGGGTGTTTGAACACGGGGGATATCGAATGAGGTGCTAAAAAAAATCAGCTGTTGTCAGTAGCAGGGCTGGGTTATCATCAAAACACTGGAGTCTCAGTACCAATACCAAAAGTTTTGATACTTTATTTTGAGAAATATAAACGTAACCAAAGATCCCACAAGCAGGTGTACAAGAACTTTGCAAGAGTCAAATAGTTTTAAAATTGGCAAAATTTAAATCAGGAATTATCTGATCAAAGAACAAGTTTGAGTTATTTGATGACAAGTTTTGTACCAAAAAGTATTGAGGTTTGATTCCCAGCCCTCGTCAGTAGTTGATAGAGATTTGAAGTGTTTGAAGTCAGAAAGGACATGACAAGAAAAAGCTCTTGATAGAAGTTTGGGTCGCACTTTATTTCACAGTAGACCAGTAAGATGTAACAAGACGTACTTTGTATCAAATAGGACAAAACTAGAAATTACATGTTCTTTATTAGACAGTATTAAATCCATTATCAGACTTTATTAAAGGATAATTAGGGATGCTTTACAACAGAACTGTACTGTAAAGTGTATTATTTCCCTCTGTCAGACCCGGATCAGACTGCGGCGTTACCCATAAACAAAATAGAAATGGAGAAATAGCAGATACGTGACTTCACTTCAGTTTACAGTACAGTTCTATTGTAATGTGTCATGAATTACACTCTCATAAAGCCTAATAAGGGACCGGTAAAGGGTCTAATACTCTCTTATAGGCGTGGGCTGCCGTTAATAGAAGCCATTGTAGCATATATGACATTGTCTAGCCTACAATTTTGTGTGTCTTAATAAAAAATTTGCCTACTTAAAAAAGTTTTGCTGGGTTGAGATACTTATGGCCCATAGAATAATGAATAAACAGGAAATAATTAGGGCTGCACAATTATTTGCAATCAGCAAGTGCGATATCCAGATGGCAGAACCAAACCGCTTTTTCTTTTTGAAAACAGTATTATAATAACATGTTATAATAACATGTTTGTTTGGTACTGACCTCAATAAATATCACATCATCACAATTTTAATATTTTTCTCTGTGAACATGAAAATTGTGACGCAAAACTGATCATTTCCACTAATCTATATTGCAAACACAATTTCAGTCATAATAATCGCAGTGTGACTTTTTGACCAAGTCGTGCAGCCCTAAAATAATGACCCTTTGTTGTGGCGTATTGCAACAAATCAGAGGACTAAAGGGACATTACGTGCAGTTAGTGTTGTCCCACTGCTTCTGTAAGTCAACTCAAGATAAAGTTATATGTGGTAATATTTTCAGGATTCCACAACTCAGTATTAATTGATTAATTAACGAGGCCTGTAGAGCACAATCGAACAGCCAATTATATCTTTTCTACCTCCAAATAATTTTTCTGTTGGCTAAGTTCCCTATTTTAATGAATTAATTTCATTTTATATTTTCATTTTCTGTTAAGAAAAAACAGATGCACTTTATACAGTATGTTTTAGATAACTTAATTCACAGTGATGGTATTGAACTTACACCTTCAGAATTTCTAAATACCCTGGTGTTAACTTGATGCCACCCAAGTCCACTGTCTAATAAGGCAACTATTTCTAGTTTTTGTCTAATTTAATACAAAGTGCAGTTTTGTCACATCTTGTTAGTGTACTGTAAATTAAAGTGCGACCATTTGTTTTCTCATTTTCTTCTGTTTTTACAGTGATTGCAACCAGTCTGATCCAGATTTACTCTTTTTTTTTTTTCCCTTCCGATGCATTCTTCTGTTTCTGACCAATATCTAAATGCAGTCCTCCTTTTTCAAGAGTTTCTTTTGAGTATTTAGCGCCCCCTGCTGGTGGGCTGACAGCATTTCAGGGTGTGTGAATGTGTGTGTGTGAGTGTGGAGGTGACTGAGGTGAGGTGGAGGGTTTTTATTAAAATGAGCCAAATGATGAGAGAAAATCAGCTGAGGCAGCACAACGAGACCGAATTTTTTCACTTTATTCTTAATGTGAACAGTGTGCAGTAGAGTGTGTGTGTGTCTGCACGACCTTCGTACTGTAGTCCAGTATTACATTTCCACTGATTCTCTCTCAGTTGTTGATTTGCACCACTAGGATGAGCAGTGTTTTCTTTCTGTCTGTATTCTTAAGCAGGTTTGACGGGTGGAGAAACCTCACGTTCATGTTTTGTAAATGTGCTCAGTGGCTCATAAAATTACCTTTCTGTTGCTTTCCTCTTAGTGAGCTGAACGGTTGCATATTTCTTAATCTTGGCTCTTACTGAAATGGTTTCCTTAACCACTCTGTTTTGTAACGTTTGTATATTCTGTCCTTTTTGTTCTGTTGATGACATGATCCTGGCCTTTGCAGGGACAAAACAAACTGCTTCTTCTCTGTTCCATTGGCTGTTAATGGTGCTGCATATACATGAATGCTCCTCCACTATACTGAATACCACCTTTCTAATGTGACAATAAAAAACTGATGATGCCCCACGTCCGTGCCTCCAGACGAGATCCTCATTCATGACGAACGCTCGTAGGGTTAAATTCTGTTTGCATTGATTGGCTGTTGTTTTCAGAGGTCTCATCACTCATTCATTTCCTGCAGGGGCAAAAAAAAATGAGATGTGGCTGCTGTAGTGACCACTGATTATTAAAGCAACTGCACAGGTTTTTAACTGGTTATGAAACGGTCTGAATTTTATACTGATTCCTTTTCATGACCCATGTAAGCACATGAGACCCTAAGCGAGAAGATTGGTTATTTCTGAATGGATATTCCTAATCATTTAAGTCTATAGCTGTGGTACATGAACCCTGCAGCATCACCAATGCAGACATCACTTCCTCCGGTTGTCATCATGTTAATGTAAAACACCTGGATATGTTTTGCTGCAAATTCTACATAACTGAAACAAAATACTCAACTCAACACAAAAACTAATCCAATAACAAAACTTAATCCATTTGAAATGTATTGAAATAAATCAGAAAATGTTAACTTCAGCTTTCTCAACAAAATTACTATTAGCAGCTGAATTGGTCAAAGCTTACATGTAACCTGTGGTTTGAAGCTGCTTTTCCCAGTCCTGGTCCTTGAGGCCCCCCGCCCTGCATGTTTAGGATGTGTCCCTGCTCCAACACACCTGATTCAAACAAACAGACTCGATGATGAGCTGATCATTTGAATCAGGTGTGTTTGAGCAGGAACACATCTAAAACATGCAGGGCAGTGGGCCCAAAGGACCAGGACTGGGAAATGCTCGTATAAAAGGTACTAAAACTAAGTTTACTGTGTTTCGCTAGTAACATAAAAGATGTTAATAAGGAGCCCAAATCCTCTGGCCAGTCTTCACCCATCAATGATCAGCGTTGTTTCAGAAAAAAGTGAAGTAATTGGGGTCCTCTCGGTCTGCCTCCATCAAAGTGGACGAACCTGACTTCTTGAATCTCCAGGTAATTTATTTCAGACATCTGTCACTTTCTATATCATTGTGGCACTTTGTTTTGTTGTTTTTGCAGACTGTTGAACCAAACTCCATTCAAAAAGTAGGTGTTTTTTTGGCAGGACCACATTTTTTCACAGTAAAAACTTAAGTTCCACCATCACAAAGACTCTCCTCTGATTCACTTTGATCTGCAGACACATTCGGCTCACGTGTGATTTACTCAGTTACATCATTAACAAACCTGTGATGAAGTGTTTGACACAGACGCACGTACTGATTGGCCGTTCACAGCGCTTGTTTTCACCCAAAGGTCGACATGGCAAAAAAGTTGGGCGCTGATTTCACTCGTTTCCAAAACAAATGCACACACCAGCCGGTCCGAGGGCTTTACGACACCAGGTGGTGGTGCTCAAACTGCTTTTATCTGCAGGTGCAGCCAGAATCAACACAAAATGAAAGCTCCTTGTAGTTGCTTTAAAGCTGGGCAAATGAAACAACGAGCAGAAACAGTGCCATTAATTTACACGTTTCACAGATACTTTAAATTGAGGACTATTAAAAAAGGTTTGTCTACAAGCTCTTTTTTTTTCTATTTAACAATGTTGTGGCAGTTACACAAGACCTTCGCTTAAATGAGCAAAACTGTTGAGTAAATCAAGAAATATCTGATCATAGAATTTATTAAAACAAGGCCAAGAACTTGACTGGCAATTTTCAGCTCTTGACACTTTTAATGACTGTGACTAAAATGCCATCTTACTGTGTTGTTGGTGCCAGAATCAAAGTAGTAATGGCTCAAAACTAAACTTTTGTCACATACCAGCTGCCACCATCAGTAAATCACAAAACAAAAAACTAAGACAGCTATGGTTCAGCGTGATGAGACAAAAGCATTTTCACTTAACATATAAACATGAGTTCTTCTACATTGAAGAACTTGAAATAATGAGCTGAATGTACTGTACAGGATTCAATCGACATATTAAATTAAGTTTCCAAAGAAACATGATCAGCATATTAAAGCGATAGTTCACCCAAAAATGAAAATTCAGTCATTATCTCCTCACCCTCATGCTGATTGAAGGTCGGGTTTAGTTTTTTAGTCCCCAACATGTCAAGTTGACTAATAGATGTTATTTACACCATGTTTTTAGCCTGAATAGATCTTTAGCTTGGAGCCACGTTCACGTGCACATGCACACTGTCTGAACTGGGTGCGTGTGTTGTGACGGTGTGCAAACAGCATGTCGGTGCTTTAGGAGACTTGGATTATGCCAGACGAGCAGTACGGAGGCATTTTATGGTTTCTTTCCAGTTGTTTTTTTTAAGTTTGAAAACTGGTCACCATTCACTTCCATTGTTGGGGAGATTCTGCTGTTTTCCTGTGAAACTCCAGAATTATTTTTTATTATTTATTCTACAAAATGAGCCAGACCCTTAGTTGGTATGAGGGTGAGAAGATAATGACTGAATCTTCATCTTTGGGTTAACTATCCCTTTAACAGGCTTCCCAGCATGCATTGTGTGATGTTAAAACTCTCCTGAGAGCCTTCTTTTCACAGTTAAAAAAAAAAAAAAAAAAGAAAGATAAAGTTTAGAATTGAATTCTTAAAATTTAGGGAAAGGAAATCAAATTTGTTAATGTTCATCAGTGTGACTGAAGAGCTGTCGGCTCAACTTAATATCTGAAGCTTATTAAACGTGTTTTCTCAAATACAGCTGAATTATTATCAGCTTTATTTGACTAGAAAAGATCTTTTGAGTCATTACAAACTTACCTCAGCTTTCAAATTCAGTCAACTTAAAATGCTCAGTGTCCAAGCTGCCTTAACATTTTAAGTTAATTTTTACAGTGCCAAACCTCCATTTTAGAAATTTGATCTTAAACCTCCCAACC
Organism: Lutjanus argentimaculatus; assembly: GCA_034769285.1. Lineage (NCBI taxonomy): Eukaryota > Metazoa > Chordata > Actinopteri > Lutjaniformes > Lutjanidae > Lutjanus > Lutjanus argentimaculatus. Next base: position 3,722,720 of record JAWZSL010000030.1, on the reverse strand, counting down.
TCTACTTCTAATCATTTTAAAGAACTGCATTTTATTTTGGTTTTTAATCATCTAACAAACAATCTGCCTCAATTGCAAATTTTTAGAGATTTTTTGAACATATTATATCTATAAGACTGTAGTCTGTAATATGAAAGTTTTAATTGCTGTGGTATTCCCTTTTCTCCGTTAATATCTCAATTTCCATGTTTTTTCTTCCCCGTCTTTGTTTTGTAATGGACTCGATGCAGTCGTTATAATTGAGGTTTGCTCCTCACTGATCTCTCGAGTACCATCAGACCCGCATCTGGTTTTTGCACAGAGCACAGAAACGAGACACGGCAGAAAAGAATTGGGATTTTATTAGACACTACAAATTACAGAGAGACGGAGAGGCCGAGGGCTGAACAGCACAAATAAATGTTATGCATCCACTCCATGACAAACAAGACCGAATACACCTTTCTGTTGTATTTTGTACACTCTGAAACAGTCGTTGGTGTTGCCATGAATACAATGGTTACAGGTCTGTTGCAATGTCCAAAATAAGAAATGAAAAGAGTTGTCAGTGTATATAATATATAGATATTTTGATGCACTAAGAAGCCCTTCAGTGCAGATCTGAACCTATCCGATTGGTGCTGTGATGAGAACTTTACATTGCTGAGAGACTGGGGAACAGTCAGTGTATTCAAGGCACTGGAATAGACTCAGAATTATGGTTAACGTTTCCGGGTGAGGTAGTGAAATCACTCGACAGTGAGGTAATTTTGGGATACACATGCATTAATTATTGGCTTTTTCCTATATAATGATTTCATAGAAAGATGCTCCGCAGGTTCAGGAGGCATCGTTCCAGTCTTCACTCTTCGTTCTCTACGAACCCTGTTCACACTCGAGTGCGTCTGTGCAGATAAAGATACAGAAGGGAAGCAACCGTCTAAAGCGCAAAAATACTAAGACCATAGTTTGTGGTTAGAAAAGAATCATCTCGCGTCTCACGCACCACACACACACAGCACACACACACGCACCTTTGGATCGATCAGTTAAGTTCAACCAGGCCTGGACTGGGATTTGACTGACTTATCTACTTGCTGTTTTATTGGCCCAATATCGGCTTTTCTGATTGTTCTTTTCTCAAGTTCTTATGTCTTTCCACCCTGCTGGTACAGTCTTTTCCACTTTGAAAAGAACCAAACACTGATGCCTCAAAATGTTAAAGAACTTTTAAAGAACAAAAATATGGAAGTCCACAGCTGCCACTATTTAAATCAAATTATTTACTGTTTGGGGCACCAAAAAATGTATGTTAAAAGTTCCATTTTTGTTTTCATGTTCAATTAAAATACACAAATAATACATAAAAACTGATTTAAATTCACAACTTAATGGGAAAAAACAATTTTAACTTGGCAACACCTAAAATTGACTTAAAATGAGAACAAAAAGTAAATGTAAAAAAGAAAAAAACGTCTTTTGTATCTTATTAATCATTGATTCACTGATTGTTAGCCATTAGGGTTACAAATTTTGTGCATTTTCAACTTAAAAATTCTATTTTTCAGCCAGATTGGAGCCACAATCAGCAGCTGGTTAGCTTAGCTTAGCACAAAGACTGCAAACAAATGCTCGCTCTGCTCTGACCAGCACCTCTAAAGCTCACTAATTATATTACATCTTGTTTATTTGATCTGTGCAAAAAAAAAGTCAGAATATAAAACCAAAAATTTGTGGTTTTATAGGGATCATTTGACTTTATTACGCGACTTTGTTAAATACTCGATTCTGATTGGTCAATCTGTTTTTTCTGTTTAGAAGACCGTTGTTATGCATATCAGACCAATGCTATGGATGCAGTGCTGATCATAGACAATAAATCAACAAAATCATTTTTAAATCAAAACTTTGTGTCAAATTATTGATTTTATGTAGGTAAATAGGAATGTAATAAGTGGGTTCATGTTAAGTGAGCAGGTCATGAATGTGAAATAAACACCTTCAGGATGATTCAAGACAAGTCCTGCATCACCCTGTCGGAGTTTATTTGCATACAATTAGGTTGCCAGGCAACTGGCGAGGACTGCAGGAAGTCACTGCACCCATCCAGGAAATAGTCTGACACAAAAGCAGACTGTTGTTGTTACACACTGGGTTGTGTGCAGAGTTTAGAGGTGCTGGCAGGTGGCAGAGCCAAGCCAAGCTAATCAGCTGCTAACTGTTGCTTCTTATTTAATGCACGGACATGAGAGTCTAACTGTCATTAAAAAGGCAAATAATAGCCCTGGACTTCCACACAAATGATCAGAAACGTCAATATCAGCCCTCAAAAACACGATTCAGTCGCATCCCCGTCTCGGACTGATTGGCAAAAAGCAGCATGCAGCTCTAAAACTACGACACAACTAAGGTTTGGGCTCCACTGTAAGAAATAAAACTTCCCCAGTGTCCATCACTCAGGTTCAGGGACGAGCTACGGCTGCACCGGCCGAAAGGAACCAAACACACGCAGAGCAGCGACAGTAACCAGCCATCGATTTCCCTTCCTTCATAGTAACTTCGTCCCATCAAATCAGATCAGAAAGAAACGCAAGACTCACAAGCTGCGCGGTTACAAAAAGCCTCAAAGTTAGAAAGAAAAGAGAAGCCTGTGTGACTCAGGACGTGTCGTGTCGGGGGTGACATGATCAAAGTGGATTTTCTTGTTGGATTTGAGTTGATGGATATATTAAAAAAAAAAAAAAAAAGGGGCCTCACAGTACATTCTTCGTTCTGGACTGCATTTTCACCACCTGCTTCCTTAAGAGTTAAATGACATGACATGGGAGCCTAAAACGAGGCGCCAACATAAGCAGGAGGGTCATAATAATAATAATATTCATAATGATAATGAGAATAATAATGCCCAGGAGGTTTGGGTGCTGCTGAATATCCACAAATCTCTGTAAAACTACTACATCCTAGCTAATATAGAATATCAAAATACCACTATATGCATTTGTCTTTGAGTTATATATTTGTATTCTTTAATAATATTCTGGATCTGTTGTGCCTTTAAAATACATAGTTCAGTAATGTATAGGAAAAATACTGTACAAAAAGAACAACTTATAGAATAGGTTCATATAAACATATCTCTTGTAACCAATATATCATCTCTGTTGTGAATCGTTTGGTCTGCAGTAAACAAACTGATTGGGTTAACCACAGTATTGGACAACACCATCCAACTTTTTTTTTGTGTCAACATCTTTTACATTCAAACAGCCATCTTTAAAAAGAGGGCAAACATAGAGAGCTACAATGAGAGACTACAGACATCTGTATTGATTTCTAAAATAAAAACACGCATATTAATCATGCTAAGTTAAACAGAAGCAAAAAGAATTATCAACAACTTTGCAAATAAAAACAAAAACAAAAAAAAAAAGAGAAAGAGAAAAGATTTCCAAACAGCTTTTTCGATCTGTGAAAGAAAAATCATGCTGAAATCTGAAAACAAGGAGGCTAAACGACAACAATGTCAAGAGTAGTATTAATACTAACAATTATATCAACAGAATACATATATATATTTATAAAAAAAAAACAACAATCTTCCATCTGAGAAATAAAAGGTAGATAAATATGAGGCGGAGGAAATTTTTGAGCGAGTGGAAACATTGCACCGGATCAGATTGTGAGACACGCATTAGTGCAGAGGTTAACTAAGGTTATCTTAGTTAACGAAAGGGTGAGCTAAAAATGAGGGAGACAGAGAGAGAGAGAGAGAGAGAGAGAGAGAGAGAGGAGACCAGGGAGGGTGAGGAGCATGTTATAGGTAGTCATGTCAGTTTAGTTCTGGACAGGAATTATTGCTCAGTGTCCGGTTGGATGAAGGAAAAAACAAAAACAAAAAGCAAAGTTCGTCTTAAAAACGGCAAATCTACGCTCACAATCGCACAAGAAAAATGTGCAAAAATCTGTTAAAATACTGAGAACGCTGTTAAGAGAAGCGAGAGGGCGGAAAACTGAAGTACAACAAAGAGGAAAAAAAAGAAGATGCTGAAGGGAGAAAAGCTTTTACAGGGCTTAAAAAAACAAAAACAAAACATGATTCGGGGGGTACAAGCAAGCTCTCGGACACGTCACACGTTATTAACACAGGAGGAGAAGAAGAAGGGAAACAGGAAACAGTTTTCAGTCCTGATCTCACGTATAAAATCGGTATGAAAGTGAACAACAAAGAGCATGGCATCGTTTCTCAAAAGTGGAAGGTAGCGGCGGGGGACTCAGCTGGTGGGTTGGCTCATAACTCCTCACAGTACATTTAAAGTGGGAAGTATGCATGTGTAAATACATATATTTATCTATGTATATATATATTTATATATATATTTAGTCGAACAATGTGTACAGAAAATAAAAGAAGGAACAGACAAATCGAAGCTTATGATAGAAGTCAAAATGACAGTTATAATACCAGAATCATAAGGGGGTGAGTTGGGGGAGGTTTGTGGGAGGAGGAGGAGGTGGAGGACGGGGCAGTGCCACCAAAAGAGACACATTGTCCTTCAAACTCGAGGGACCGGTGGGTCGGGGGGGTGGGCAGTGAGGTGGGTGTGGGTTGGTGGTCGGTGGTGGTTCGGGGCTCACAGGGGCCCATGTCGGGCCTCGTATTTAGCCAGAATGTTCTTGCAGCGGCCCAGCTCCTTCCTCATGTCCGCTACCTCGATGCGGAGGGCGGCGTTCTCCTTTTCCAGGAAGCCGGCCCGGATGGCGATCTGGTTCTCCTTCAGCCGCCGGGCGTCCCGTGACCTCTTGGCTGCCACGTTGTTCTTTCTGCGCCGGGCCCAGTACCGATCGTCCTGGAGAGCAGAGCAGACTGGGTCAGTGCCGAATACAAAGTCTGTAATTTTACTCAAAACTTTAAAGCCTCTGTAAACCTAAATTCACTACAGTTTTCTAAATTTAGGGTCTTAGTCGGCTTATAAAAAGTATTAGAAATCAGATTTAATCCAAATTTGTTTTTGTGCACTTTCCTATTTTGGGTTTGAACTGGTCATGGTTGTGCTTGAGATTTATTAGGAAAATTATGCAATTAATTCCACAAACCAATCATAAAAAATCCAGGTCAGTCGCTATGTGGGCGTAACTTCTGCTGCTGCAGCTGCTCTCTGAGTCTGAGACAATTCAACAACATTATATCACTCTTCAACACAAACAGTGATTCAACCAGGACGAATCAATATCGTTTTAAGTGCATGTTATATTTAGAACGTTTTCCTTGATCGACGGCAAACTGAAGCCGCCATCGGTGCTCCTTTCACAGCCATAAAACTCCATTGAAAAAAAAGCATTTTCCCCGCACGGCACGGGGGCTGCTGGTCTACCGCTGCCTCGATCCGCGGCAAGTAAAGTTAGCTCGGACCCAAACAAACGTGTTAAAACACAAAAGTCAGATAATAACACAAACTAACTAAGAACACCGTCAGTTTTTCCTGCTTGAAAATGAACCAAGCACCACCACAACTTGCATGTGTTGTTCAGCGCTATGTCACATTTTGTTGTTCTCACTGGTTGAAAGTTTGTCCAACTGGAAAATGAAAATGACCTGTGAGATTCTGTGAGATAAGTGATTTAATATGATCAGAAAAAATTAATCTTGTTGTTAATCCCAACCATCATGTCCTGTGATCTTGTAATTTTGCTATAAAATTTGAAATCTCAGCTGAAAACCCCGGAGATCATTATTATTATTTTATTTTATAAAAGTCTAAAAGTAAAAGACAAAGGTGATCATGTTTCACTGCTGTAGTACGTCAGAATCAGAGTGTAGGTCTATCTGTTGTCCAACACTGTATGATTCATCTGAACCAACCAACACGGACGCTTCCTGCTAAATATACTGAAGTGCAACATGGATTTAAACAGCCGTATTTGGACTGGAGCTGCAGAAAAGAAAGATTTTCTGTCTGCTGGAGGTTTACTGTCTTTACTCTGACTGAAAGTTTAGGTGTGAAACGACCCCTCTGCTGAATTTCACTGTTTTTAAAAGGTGTAAAAACTTTTAAAGGAACATCTAAAACTCTACATTCAAGCCAAAATAAAATTAAGCCACTAATATGACCAAAGATCAAAACAGAAACAGCTGGCGTTTTTAAAAATCCAGTGAGTTAAAGTCATTCCTTTCAGTCTGACATGTTTTTTTTTTTTTTTGAAACGTGCCTGAAGTTTCTGGCCTGTTTGTTCTGTTTTCTGTTGTGCTTTTCCACTCTGTAATTTTATTTATTGGGAACAGGTTCACAGGACGCCTGCAACAAATAAAAATGTGCTCCTGGGGTTTTGAAAAAAACAACAACAAAAAAAAAACAGAACTTTTTTGATCAGATATTTCACGACTGAATTCAAAATCTTGCAAGATTCTGCTCCAGCTGGTTTTGTTTTGACATTTAACATACGAGAGAACATGGCTTCTTTTATTAAACAAAGAAAAGGTTTTAGTTTTAATTTAAATTGGCTTGAGTTTTTAAACATTTTTTAAAGTCAGGTATCAAAAAAATGATCCTTTTAGTATTACTACCAAAACATGGGTATCGTGTCAGTACTGGTATTTCAAACTCTGATCAAACTCTTGACCATTAAACTTGTGATTACATTTTTCATTAAATAGCATTTTTTGCAGCTGTGGACTCTGTCAGACAAAAAAGTCATAATATTATGATAAACATGTGGGAAGTGTTTAAGGAGTTTTGTTGAATTAAATTTGAGCTGCAATTTAAAAACTGGCCAAATTCTCTGATTCCAGTTTCTCAAATGTGAATATTTTCAGGCGTCTTTAGTCCACTTATGACAGTAAACTGTAAATCTTTATGTTTCGGACAAAAGAAGACATACCTTGGGTCACCTTGGGCTTTATAAAACAGTTCTCAACATTTTACGGAACAAACCACTAATCAATTAATAAAGAAAATAATTGTCAGATTAATCGATGATGACAATAATCATTAGTTGCAGCCCTACATTAAAAACGAGATTATTTAATCAGCTCCATAATCAAAAAGGTTGATATATTTTAAATGTTAAATGTTGGCCAGTTAGTCTCTCTTTATAAAGTAATTTGTCTTTGTGATAAACAATATATAATATCATTTATAACAAAAAGAACACATTTAACGTAAACTCCTTTCATGAATCACTATGAACATTATTGTTCAGGTTTGCATTTAAAACATAGCTTTAAGATTTTTTTAACCGCTTCATGTTCGAGAGAGCAGCTGGTTTGACCTTCAGTCTTCCTCTCTGCAGGGTCTAACTCGCCTCAGACCATCACCTGCTTACGTAACCACAGGCCTCAACATCTAATCTGACATCAGCAGGCAGAGACGGAGCGGCAGGTCACCTTCAGGTCCTCGGGGATGAAGACCTTGCGGGCTTTCTTGATCATGGGCTGCGGCTTCAGCTCCTCGGCGGTGAATTTGCGTTTCCTGGGGTCGAACATTTCCTGGCCGGGCACGCTGGACAGGGCCAGGTCCGCCGGGTCGGGCTCGTAGGTCAGGGGCACCTGGATGGACTCTGGGTCGATGGGGCTGGGGGTGTCCCGGGCTGAGGGCAGTGCTGCAGGGGGGGAACAACAAAAAAACAACACGCATGAGCAGCCAGCGAGTGCACAGATCCATCCTGTTTTCTTACAAAGAGGCTGTGAAGAGGGAGAGGAGAGAAGTCAGGAGGGAACCACGTCTGATTTTGACTCAAATGGCACCATTAAAGTTCAAGGTGTCACTTCCATTTGGGGTAATCGGTTATGAGCAGATCTTTTCTGTGGAGCTCTGACAGCTGGACAGAGAGACAGACAGACACTTTTTTCAGCTCTGCTATATCCAGTTTTGATTTGTGAACATTTTACATTTTTAAATTCTTCTTGAGCTCTGATACTTAAATTTGGACGCTGACTCGATCATGATTCTTTCATCTAAGGAACAAAGCCAAACTGATATTTCTCCAACGTCTCTTGTATCAGGAAATGAAATGGAGATGATGCTGCATGCATTCATCTCGTCTCTTTAAGACTACTGCAACTCTCTTTCCTCTGGCCTTAAAAAAATCTTCATTACACCATCTACAAAATGTCCAAAATGCTGCTGCGAGGCTCTTTACACAATCCAACAGATGGTCGCATATTACGCCGATTTTAACCTCTTTGCACCGGCTTCCTGTTAATTTTAGATTTCATTTTAAAATCTTGGTGCTCACTTACAGAGCCCTATGTTGCCAGGCTCCTCGGTGAATTACTGGCATCCCACACGTCCCCCCAGCTATAAGCTGAGCTCTTACATTCTCCACCCAGGGTTTTCTAATTCTTCCTCAGACACATTTCAAGACTGGGGAAATCGTTCCTTCCATTTCACAATAAGCTTGACATCTTTCTTAGTTAGTTGCTTGATCTATAAAACGTCAGAAAATGGTGAAAAATATTGATCAGTGTTTCCCAAAGCCCAAGATGACCTCCTGAAACGTCTTGTTTTGCTCACAACCTAAAGACATTCAGTTTACTTTCAAAAAGGAGAAAAGCAATGAGAAATCAATTCTAAAAATAGTCTGATTGCTTTTTACTGGTGATTAACTGATTGATTGTTGCAGCTTAAGTATTTTGTTTTTTAAAATGTACATGGACATGTGCAAGTATGCGGGGCTGAAGAGAAAAAACAGAGCGAGAACTGACGATCCTGCTTTTGATTTAGATTTTTTTTATCCATAATTGTAACTGTGACCCCCCCGGTTGAGAGAAGTGTTTGCCTGATCTGACCAGCAGGTGGTGCTATCATAGCAGCTTTAAAAACAGAAACTGGCTGAGAGGTCCTTTCACAAACTGTTTTATCTTGAAGTTATCAGCAGCTCCTGTCAGCTGATGTCAAACCAGCACATTGTGTCTTAAAGCTGTCTCCAGGTGGTCTGTCCCTGCACGCCTCCAGGTCTGACTTCTCCTATTGATCTGAACCTGACAGGTGGATTGTGGTTCAGCTCATTAGATGGCCTAAATGGAATAAATACTTTATTTGTTTTGACGCACAAACCACACCTGCATTCCCTGCCCCGCACAGAAAGGCTCGACAACTGAGACTGAAAGCAGCAAAGTGCAGCAGGCGTTTTCATTAGCTGCAGGCAGCTCGTACATCATGACCTACATTTCTGTACTTGTGAGCCTGCCATGACAGCCAGTCAATGCCGCTGACCTTCAGACAGACCGAGTGCACACAAACTGCTTTTGGCTGCGGAGGAGATTTGAGGAGGGGGGCATCAGGCTGAGCCCTGACTGCTCTCAGAAACAAACAGGAAGTCTGTGCTGTCTGTACATCAGGAGACACCCAGAGGAAGTGATGGTCTTCTTCTTCACGGAGACACGAAAACCTCAGCTGAGAGTCGCACTGCTGCTCGCAGCGAGGAAAACAAAAGCGTTTGCCTGATAAAAAACTATGCAGGACTATTAAAAAACAGCCAATTATCACCTCATAAACCGGAGCAGAAATGTGGGAAAGAAATACCCCGGAGAACAGAGAACAACTGCAACAACTTTCTCTGACATGTGTTTCACATATTTGCCTCCAACAGATGTTGCAGTTCGCTACACAGAGGTTGGAAATGTTTCGATTTGATACCAAAATAACAATTTACGTCAAAAAAACGTCAACATGTGCTCCGAAACGAGCCACTTTTTTCATTTAACAGCAAGAACATCTCCAGAACTCTTAGAACGGGCAAAACTTTGATTTGGGAAAATGTGATCAAATATTACACTTATTATTAGTTAGTTTGGTCTATAAAATGTTGAAAATGATCTAACTCTAAAGATATTCAGTTTACTGTCAGAGAAGAGTAAAGAAACCAGAAAATATTCACATCTAAGAAGCTGAAATCAGAGAATTTCTACTTTTTTCTTTAAAAAAAAAACTTACTCAAAATGATGAATTGATTATCTAAATAGCTGGCAATTATTTTAATGGTCCATAATTAATCAATTAATCATTGCAGCTTTGCTCCTTACGTTTTCATTGTATAGTTAATCCATCCCTAAGCTAAGACAGGCATCACCTGACGTCACCTCCTACCATTCATAAAATGAGCACAGCCAGACAGAAATCTACTTACTAACTAAAACTAGACGCTGTCTTGGGCAATCTGTCAGGCCTGCGCTCAAACCTGCAAATAACCCGCCTCGCCCTAATCACCTTTACGAGTCCTTCTGATTCCCTAATTAACGGAGTTAAAACACAGTGGCAGCGGGCTAAAAGTAGACAAACACGCCCGTTCATTGACCTGTAACGTCCTCGACTAATGTACGACACATTCCAGAGGAGAGGAAGCAGTCGAATTCACAAAATAGTCCCCCCCTCCACCTCCATCTCAACCCCCTCCTGAACAGGAAATCTAAAATTAACAAGCCAGGAAAGGTAGCACGGGGCTGACCTACAAAGAGCTGCGTGAGGGCTGGAATTTTAAACAGGCTGCTTGATTAAATACCTGCAGAACTTGTTTCCCTGTGACGTGGTGACAGTATTTATGTCGTTAGGCGCACACCGCAGGCTGCAGGTTGGTGTCACGCTACATGATCATATCAGAGGAGCAGCGAGCGTTATCTTGTTTGTGTGGGGGTGATAATGCAGCAGGCAGTGATAAGCTGAGCTGTCAGTCATATCTGTGTGCTGAACTCTGACCTGGGTGGAGCACGAGGACCAACAGTCGCCACTTCTTGTTCTCAAACGCTGCACTCTGGGGCCAAAGGGCGAAAGTTTTTTTTTTCTTCTAATTGGCTTTAAAATGGTTTTAGTTTTAACAAGACTGGTAAAACTGTTTTTATGGAAGAGACACAGTTGGGATGAAAAAAAGAAAGAAGATCCTGAAAGTTGTAATAATAAGCAACTCTCAAAATAATGATTTAATCCGGATCTCAAAATAATGACTCAGTAGAGCAAATTTTAATTTACTGCCATTTTGAGATACTGAGTCGCTATTTTGATAAAGTTTTTCATCATTTTCTGATACAAAGTCATTATTTTAGGAAGGTTTCTCATTATTTTTTTTAGATACAAAGTCATTTTGAGAATTACTTTGGGAAATTTTCTGATACTAAGACATTTTTTGCGATACCAAGTCCATGTTTTTGTTGCGATGTCATAATATATCGAAAATCACCAAAAAAAAAAGTCGCCTCTCACTTTTATCACCTGCAGCACATCTACCAGACCCTGCAGAATTTATTTTTGTTTGCATGACACACAAGTCGAGAGGACTTGGTCACTCTCGCAGGACACGCTGATCCTGCCCACAGGTCGCATGACGAGACATTTGAGAGGAAAGCTACTCGGTTTGCAAGAAGCCGGGCCAGAGGAAACGGCTACAACAATAAAGGGAAAGATAAATCTAAAAAAGGGTATACATTTCAGAGCACAGGTCAGATAAGTGGACTGATAAATACTGATTGATTGCCGCCTCAACAACCTTTTCTGATGCTGACAAATATATGAACTCAACATTTAGCTCCTCAAATGTGCTGATTTATGTCTCCCATTGATCCCTCTTTCCTTGACTAACACACTGGAATGCGCCACAGCGCACCCTTTGACCCCCCCCTCCTACATCTGACTTCCCCTTTGGACCCTGCCAACAACACACAGGGGTCCATCTCCTGAACCCCCCCATGACACAGACCCACAACGTCTGCAGGCCCTGCAGAAAAAAACACTGAAACGCCTGCTCATTTGTTCTTTGGATTGTGATAACAAAGTTATCAGCCGCCTGTTGTATTGCTTGCAAGCAGAGCGCAGGCACAGAGGGATTGTGGTTGTTGTTGTGGGTGGCAGTGGTGATGCTGGTGGTGGCGGAGCGGCTGGTTAGACTAGACTCGGCGAGCTGGAGCGCGCACGTGACAAAAGCACACTAGAGTCCATGTGATCTCTGCAGGGTACAGGCTGTGCCTTGGCTCCGAGTCCAGGCTGTGTCGGAGCCGAGCCCGGCCAAGGGAGGGAGAGGAAGACTGGACGGGAAGTGGAGAGTATTTAAGGGGGAGGGAGGGGAGGGGAGGGGAGGGTGAAAGTGAGAGGGAGGAAAGGAGGGAGGGGAGGAGAGGGAGGCAGGTTCATGCCGTGACAAGCTCCTGTTTGCAGCACACGGCGCCTGCATGTGTCCGTCACATGGCCCAGCACGCTGCAGGAAACCCCAGCCGCGATCACGTGAGAGGTAAATGTGAAGACGCACACAGAGACAGACCCAAACAGTACACAGGCACACTCGCACAGACACACACACGCACACATGGTCTGGAGTTCTGCCTCTGAACGGACGCACATGTGCACCGAGGCTGGAATAAAGTGTACCGTACAGATGCACCTCATCTGGAGCATCTGTTTATCTCTGACTGTGCTGTTCTCAGAGTTAAAACCACCTCAGCTTAGTCTGCACACCTTTCTCGCTCCAGGAATGGAATTATTAAGCTGACATATGAGGTGAATCTGGGAAAACATCATGTTGCATGAGGGATTTTTGCAGGAGACGGCATGAAATATTACATTTTCTGCAAATATAACAAAGATTTGCTTAGGGCTGTGCAATCTGGCTTATAATATCTCAGTATTTTAGGCTACTTCACAGCCTACAAAATATAACTAGATACACATTTTTTTCTAAAATAACATACCATTAATTTGACAATATTGTAGGAATGAGACACAATACGATTTCTGATAAATAATTATCATAAATGTGGATATAATGGCCAATAGAAAAGCTGGGCCAGAAAATGACATCACCTCACTGTAATGCAGCCTTTAAAACCAGGAAATTATAACACTTTTGCTAAATCACGATAAAATGTTGACCAAAAAGACGATATCTAGTCTCATATCACATTATCAATACATTGATATATTGCCTGGCTCTGGTTTTGCTGCATTTCCTTCTTATCTAGTTTTAAAATCTATATCCTGACAAACTGTCAAGTGTTCAAACATTTAGCCTGCTAATCTATTTCTCAACATACTGTATTTGACAAATACATAAGTCATTATATCAAACATATTTACAGCATCTGTTTTCTTTTATTGTAAAACTCATTATTTTGGAGTTTTGGGCTACAAGCTATTTTAAGATACCCCACTGGGCTCTAGAAACCTGTTACAAGAATTTTCATTATTTTTGGTCATTTTATAGACTGAGACAATTTATAATAAAATCAAAAATGACGACAGGAACATCAGTGCAAAGTTGCACTGCTTTTTTTTAATTGCAAGATGGAAAAAGGAGGTTGAAACTCTCCCAAGTTAAAGAATTGGTATTGGTATTGATCCGATTCTTTATGGATTCCCTTACAGATTCCTCATCAGTTTTAGCTGAGCTCACTTTAGCCTGAGAGCTAGCTGTAGCAACAGTCAACATTTCTGTCATGTAGGTTTTCTTAGAACAAATCTGCTCAGCCTTCCTGTGTGGCGCTAATGTTATTATAACAGGTTATTACATGGCTTGTTAAATAATCTATTCTGATTGGTCGATTATGACATTGTAAGGGTTTGTTATTCCTGAACAGCAGACCGTTGCTATGATAACAGACTGTTGCTATGTGGAACAAGTTGTTGATGTGGATGCAGTTCTGATCATAGACTCTAGGGGAGCAATACAATCATTTTTAAATCAATAAAGTCATTTTCAAATTAATATTTTGTGTCACATTATTGCTTTTTTAAGTGGTTAAGTGGGTATAATGTACAGTGAGCAGGTCATAATGGTAAAATAAACCCTTCAGGATGATTCTTCTCTTCAGGTCAGGCTCCTGCCTCACTGTGTCAGGGTTTATTTTGCCATAATGACCCACTCACTGTACATTATTCCTCACATATTTATTTACCCTTGGTAATGGACGTGCTGCTCGGTGGGGAAGCAGTGGCACTCATGAGAAGAGCGTCAAATACAAGACATTCCCATGTAGTGTGGAAAGATGTTTCAGCAGCGTTTCCACCCTTAGTTAAATGATCTTTTTTCCAGACATTACAACAGCACTGTTGTCATCTTTCTTAATGAAATGAAGCCACGTTTTGGACCTTTTCACCCTCTCTGCTATGACTCCGTCTTGCTGCAAGTTTCCAGCAGTGCAGACGCACGAGTTGACATCACTGCGTTGCGATGTGCAACAACTGTCAGAAAGTAATGTTGAGCTCAGAGGCGTATGATTCTGATGGATTGGAAAATTTGAAACCGGTTGTCAGTGGTTACGGTTCTTGATTCTTATCCCATGTCTGCAAACATTTATTCTTCCAGGAGTGGAATCATTATTAGACGGGTTTAATTGAAACATTATGATATCTGCAATTAACCTGATGAGGATTTAAGGATTAGGAATAGACAGAAATTACTATGTTTTCATAAAATACTGTATTTCTGTGTTTTTTCCATGTTTTCTGCACAGCATATATCTTTTACATTTACCTGTTTAACAGAGAGGTTTACCTGTGCAAATAAATAGACATAAAATGAATAACTGATTAAAGGTCTTTGGTCAACATGTGTTTTCTGTTCTAAGTGTCACTCCCTGTGAATAAAAATTAGGGCTGCACAAATACTCGAAAAATTGAAATATTATCGAAATGACGATATGTTCTCCAGATGTAAGAAAAACATGTTTGTTCAGTACAGAACAAATGTCACATCATCATGACTTTAATGGGGTTTTTTTTCAGTTAAAATGAAAAAATTTTGAAGCAAAAACGATCATTCCTAATAACTGAATCATGCAGCAACTACGCTATCCGTCAAAATAATCATATGATTTTTTTTTTTACCACATCACGCAGCCCTAACTTCAATCTTTCCAGCCTGGACTGTTGTCTGATTGGTGTTGAAGTAAATGTAAGTCTGGCAGGACATTTATGATGTCACTAATAATAATGCAACAAAATGTTATTGTCCAGCCCGATTATAAACAAAGACTTGAGGTCATATGATGTATTTACCACATTAAAGCGGCCGTGTTTACAATCCCCCATCAAGGTTTCTTCCTGCCTGATCTTCAGACCAAAAGACACAACAAACTGAGAGGAAATGTTTGTGTGTTGGTGATACAACAGCTGTGGAGATCTATAAACATCACGCCAACATCTGACACCAACAGTCTACAGCTGTAATGATCAATCGATTATTTATCTACTATTAAACTGATCACCAACTATTCTGATAATTGATTAATGGATATTTTCTTGTTCTTTTTCTATACAACAGTAAAGTGATTATCTTTGAGCTGTGGACAAAATATTTGAGGACGTCAGCTTGGGTTTTGGGAAACAGTTGCTGCAACTAATAATTATTGTCATAGTCACACTGAAGGCGTCCCTCTGACAAGAACTGTGTGCGTATCATGATACGGCACGTGATATATCTTATTCCTACATCATTATTCTTGAGATACAAAGACATTATTTTGATAAAGTTCCTTATTTGAATGAGTTACAGGATCTTAATCAGGCTGCAACTAACCATTATTTTCATTGTCACTTGATCATTTTCTCAATTAATCGGTTAGTTGATTGGTCTACAAAATGTCAGAAAATGTTTAGAAATGTTGATCGGTGTTTCCCAAAGTCCATGATGACGTCCTCAAATGTCTTGTTTTGTCTGCAACCCAAAGATATTCAGTTTACTGTCAGAGAAGAGTAAAAAAAACAAGAAAAATATTCCCATTTAAGAGGCTGAAAGAAAATCAAATGGATTAATCGATTATCCAAACAGTTGATTGATCATTGCAGCTCTAGATTAATCGATACTTGCAGCCCTGGACTGTCTGTGTTTTGAGGCTCCTTCAGGGGGACGTCATGGATGTTTTCAACCAAAAACAAGTAAAAGGGAACAGACGTATTTCACGTAATCAAGCTGATGAATGACTGGTGGAGTACCTGTTGTTCAGGTCAAAAGCAGTCCTCAACAAGCCAGCAGGACGGTGATCAACCACCGTTCACCCAACTGATGAGTCTTTAATCACCAGCTGGATCAATACAAAGCTGCACAATCTGCATTTAACTTATTCAAGGAGTTGTAATTTAAATGTTTGACTCATTATTAGTCAACTAACACACCCCAGTGACTCACTGAGGGCGACAATACATTATGCATTTCACCAGAGCCCCGCCTCTGCACTGTTTACAGGTATACACACACACACGTAAACACAGACACACCTTCAGCCTCCAAACGCTCCATCTGTTTATCTGTCACATATTGTCAGATCTTCCACTGGGAGCCTTTTTGTTTTAAGTTTGGAACTGAAACACTGAAGCGTCTCCGGTGGCCGCGGTCGGGTTCTGCCCGCTGAGAATTCGCTGTGTTTGTGTTTATGCCGGTGAGGGTCGGCCCTTTTAAGTGATTCAAACGGATCTGGTGGCTGGTTGAATTGCAAACCCAAACAGCGTCTGGCAGCAGCTTAACAAACTCAGTTACACAGTTTAACGCTTCAGTCCAAATAGCAACTGCTTTCTTAATGTCAGCTCATTACAATAATAAGATTTTTCCATTACAAGGAGCTCCCTTTGATCACCACACTGGACCTCAGTACTGTAATACGTGCCTGTAATGAAATAAATGTGTCTGTTCACAACACTGCCTCTCTTTAAATTCTGAATTATTTTGATGACTCACTCAAGATCCTATTTCAGATGTGATGAGCCAAATGGAAATGTCATTTAACAGCATTTAAATATGCCTTAAAAATAATCAGAAAGGGACAGTTCACCCCAAAATTAAAAATACATATTTTCCCCTTGCCTGTGGTGCTGTTTATCCATCTAGATTTCTTTGGTGTGAGTTGCAGAGTTTTGAAGATGTCGGCCGTAGAGATGTCTGCTTTCTCTTCAATGTAATGGGACTAAATGGCACTCGGCTTATGTTGCTTATACATTTGAAAAATTCAAAATGTGTCTCTTTCCAACAATTGATATCTGGGTTCTTGATCGTTTTTAGCAGCCATATCTACGTTTTTAACAATTTATTAGTGTTGATATCTGGGTTCTTAACCATTTTTAGTGCTTGTATCTAGGTTTGTAACCATTTATAGCATTGATATATGGGTTCTTAATCATTTGTTAATGTTGTTATCAGGGTTCTGGGCCATTTTAGCACTTATATCTATGTTTTAACCATTTATTAACATTGATATCTAGGTCTGTAACCATTTAAAGCATGGATATCTAGGTTCTTGAGCATTTTTAGCACCTATAGCTAAGTTCTTAACCATTTTAGTGCTTATATCTATGTGCTTAATCATTTATTGGCATTGATATCTGGGTTCTTTCTTTCTAGTACAAAGAAAGTAGTGTCAGTGGAGTAAAAAGTAGTTCAGGTAGATTCCACTGCAGAAAGAAAGTAGTTCCTACATGAAATTGCTTTTAAGTGCAACAAGGTGATTTAGTCCAATTATACCAGTGATAAGACAGACATCTCTAACTCCAAAAGTCTGTAACTCATACAAAAATAATAGGGATAAATAACACTACAGACCAGGGGGAAAATATGAACTGTCCCTTTAATCTCATTGAGTCAGCACTGCAGGAGAAAAGCTAAACGAAGTCTGTAAATTAATTTATAAATCACATTTCTGATTAATGCATGCAGCGTTTAATCAGTAATCTCCTAACCCCGTGGGGAATTCTGGGGAATGAATATCGAAAATAAAACCTACAGTACATCTTTACAACCACAGCACAAAAAAAAAAAAAAAAAAGGCATACAGAGTCAGTGCCTGAGAGCCTCTTCTGCCAATCAGAGCTTTGTGAATTAGATTGCGCTGCCTGCTTGGCCTGTTCAGGCTTTACTCTGGACTCCAAAGTCCAGTTCAGGGCTGTAAATCAGAGCTGAAGTGTGTCAATGTGTATCTAACCTGCGGTCAAAAGCTCTAACTAGGAGAAGCTAAAACAGCAGGAGCTAAATGAGAAACAGGTCGAAAAAATCAGCACTCCGAGGCGATGCCTTCAGAGAACCACAATAACTTGTTTTCTCTGATTACCCTCTCTAATGGTGGAGTGTGTGTGTGTGTGTGTGAGTGTGAGTGAGTGTGCGTGAGAGCAAACAGCAGCACAGCCATCTAAGGCCTCCCCTGACACAGAGAACAAGCGTGTGAACCCACGTGTGCCTGATGTGAAGATGTATTTTCACTCAGGTGCACATCAGGTGCCTCTGCATGTGCTTCCTACCTGCTGTGCTGGGGCTGCGGAGGCAGGTCTGTGGTGTCATGCCTGTGTGAACCGAGGTGGTGGCGCGGCTGCTGAGGTCCACCACGGTGGGCGTGGGTGGGGTGGGCGGGGTGGGCGGCTGGGCTTGCTGCGGCTGCTGTGCCGCCTGCTGGGCCTGGTCGCTCTGGGCTGTGTTGGCGGGGATGCCGTTCTCAGACAGGAACTCCTCCAGGTCCATGTACTCCAGCTGAAAGTTGTCCGCATCGTAGGGCAGGGTCTTGTCCCAGAGGGTCGGGCCCAGGAAGGCCGACTGTGGGTGGTTGGCTGCGCTGCTTTCATCGTCCAGCTTCTTCCCTTTCTCCTTGTCTTTCCCAAATCCTGCAAATGTTTGCACACAGTCATTTCATTGTCTTACAGCGGGGGAGGATCACGGGTCACTGCACTGGTATAAATAGAAAGTATGCCTGGAGCTTCATCTTAAAGGGTCAGTTCAATCAATTTACCACAAATGTTAAATTTTTCTGGAAGGTATTGTCTTCCATACTGAAATGTGCTGAGATCGTTGATTGTCAATATATGTTGCTGCGTTATTTTTCAACATTGTGAGCAGAGCTGCAACAATTAATCGATTATTAAATCAATCGCTAACTGTTTTGCTAATCATTTTGAGTCATTTTTAATTAATTAATTGATTTCCGCTTATGTGATTTTTTTTCCTGGTTTCTTTAGTCCTCTATGACAGTGAACTGAATATCTTTAGGTTGTGGACAAAATAAGACAGTTGAGGACATCACAGTGGATATTTTACACCATTTTTCTGACACAGAAACTCACAACTTATCAATTAATAGATTAAAACAATCAACAGATTAATTGATAATGAAAATAATCATTAGTGGCAGCCATAGGTGTGACCTCTACTAACCCATCCCACTGTATTTGGGTGAAATGACCCTTTAAGGTTAAAAACCGGGCTTCCATTCATGTTCAAATAATGTGATGACAGTCAATACAATCAATAATACTAACAGAGGCAGTGCGAGCACACACAACAGCGGAACACAACAGAAAACGCGCCCTCTATCGACAGCTTGCGGTATCACTAATATAAATCCCATTGAGGACGAGCGGGTTTAAAGGTTATAAACGCACCTCCGAGCTAAAAACAACGCAGACACAATAATAACACATGCAAACCCTTCTGTATTACGCTACTTTCGACCATAAGTATAAGCTAAAATAGCTCGCTGGCCTGAGCTGAACTTCACGTCAACAAGTACAATTCAGCCGAGACGATCATCCCTCTGCAGCCGCTCAGCTGATAACATTACATTCTTTCATTTGAGCAGAAACTGTTACATTGTTTGAATTGATGTGTTTTGGCAACATTGTATCAACATTGTATCAACATTGTATCAACATTGTATCAACATTGTATCAACATTGTATCTCATGCAGTCGCGCCAATAAAGCTAATAAACTGAAAGTGAATAGTTTGTTTTTCGACAAACACTCTCAGTGGATTCAGTCATTCACTGCGTTTCATCTGTCAGAACGGTGGCCGTTCACAGAGCGTTACTCAGCCAGCGGAGAGGAGGCGGAGAGCCCCGCTCGGTGTACGTGCAGGTCAAGTTTGGACGGTTTTTCAAACGTACCTTCATCGTGATGGAAAGGCAGCTTCAGCGGATTCTCCAGCAGGGATTTCAGCACGCCGTGCGTCGGCGGCAGGAAAGTTGGATTTATAGGGAGAGGTCTGGCCATTTTCTCCATATGTCTTGAAGGGCAACTGGAGAACGAAGCTCGCAGAGACAGGACTGACTTTCTCCCCCGAAGAACAGACGCGACCGGCCCGTGGAGATCCTCGCAGGCGGTGGAAGGAAACGGCGCCGAGGCTCGGTGGGAGAAGACGGGACTCCGCGCAGCAGCAGGACGGTGAGCGGCTGGCTGGCTGTCTGTCGTCGAGGCTGGCTGGCAAATAGCTGGAGGAGAAGGGCGGGGGGATCTGACGGAGCTGCTACACTTCTCCATCCATGTGCGGAGACGGACGCCGGTGACGTCAAAGCACCGGGAGGGCGGGGACTTCTGTCGCGGGGCGTTCAAATACCGTGGGACCAAACAGCTTCTTAGCGGCGAGCGGCCGCTTGGATGATGTTGCGTTCAATTACTGTCGGAAATATTGCTTTTAATATTCTAGGACGACCAATTCAATATGATGTGACCAAATAAATTACTGACAATGAGCCCTCCCTATACGCTGATCTAAAGTGTAAAGTGAAAGCGCGACATGCAATGGATTTAATGTATTCAAGGTGTGTCCAAATTAACTTTTGCTGTCTTGGGGGCGCAGGGGTGTCCTGCCCTGCCTAGCCTCTTGCGCCAGCAGCAGGATACACCTATCAGCTGTACCCAAATACATGTTCAAAGGACACTTTACTGATCCACACTCCTTTGTGGGGAAAAGACTGAGCATAAATTAAGATGTTTTGTGAGTGTGGAGAGTGTGCTTCGACCAAACACGCCGGCTGCTGTATCGTGCAGGCAGACTGATTGCGCCACAGACTTTGTGCCTCGACCAGGTTTTAGCCGTCTAGAGCGCAAGTGGTTTTTACTCCAACGCACTGAGCACAAGATAGCAAACTTAGTCACCAATGTCAGTAAATTAAGTGTTTTCGTTCAAAATAAAGAAACAAAAATAAAAATAAACTCCACCACATTTTTAAAAGTTGTCCATAATAATTTCTCCTTTTTGAGGAAAAAAATCACAAGCCCACAGTTGTATTTTGCCCTCTTATTGTAGAATAGCTATGATGCATATTGTGCTGAATGTTCTCTTACTGAGCATGACTACATTCATTCAACAGGTTTTCCTTAGAAATGTCACTTATGGCATTAGTTGACTACTTATATGCATGGGTAAATATGATGAATCGTGGTCAAAATGTTCCAGAATTGGTAATTGTCATCTTTTTTTCATAGAATTAAACTGTTTTGCATACTGTGTGTAGATTGTGGCTTTGTGGCGTGTTTCAAACATCAAAATGACTGAGTAGTTTACGCTTTCTTAACACACATCAATCATACTGCCTTGTCATAAACTCCTGTCGTAGTCTTTCATGTTTGAATTGCTTCCATGTAATTTTCTTGCAACTGAAAACACTCTTAAATCATTTGTCCGACTGCCCATGAAAACATTTTCCAGCTCGTGTTTGGGCACTACGTTAAAAATATCTCTAAATGTACAGTATATGCTGGTCTTTCATCAGTTCAAAACTGGTCTAAATATGAGCTGGAAATGACAGGAACAAAACAGAAACCAAATATAACAGATCAAACAATAGAAGCCAGTTATTTACCCAGTTTTTAGGTGCAAAAGTACATGTTTCTGACAAGTTTGCCTTTAAATGAAACTCATTTTGATGCAAAATATGTAGAAACGTTGAACTTCTCCGCAGTCTGACAAGACTATTGTACTCTGCAGTATTTAATTACATGTCACTTTAAAGGGACTGTTTGTCCCAAAATGAAAAGTACATATTTTTCTTCCTACCTGTAGTGCTATTTTGTATTTATTTTTACATTATATGCCCTTGCAACAGTCTTTTATTATATTTGTATTGTTGAAAGAGCAATATGTAGCAATTGCACATGCAAAAATGAGCACAGCAGTCCGAGCTGGAGCCATAGACTATAGCCTTTATTAAATAGGTTGAAATCCTGTTTAATATATGATATATGGTTGAAGTAAGTTGTTTCAAGCTGTTCTCTCCTCCCCAGACTTGGGGAAGCTCTGCAGGCTGCAGGAGCTCTGCAGGAGTGCAGGACATGGTAACATCGTAATTTGACAATAACAAGTGAGGACAGGCCCTCCATTGTAAGTTGATCAGCTGTTTATAACCGACATTTGTCTTTCAGTGTAAAGTTAAGCCCATTGTCCTGAAAACAAAAGCTCAGTGACTGCCTGTCTGACTGCCTGACAGACTATTAACATTTCGCTCAATTTAACAGTTACAAACATTTACTCCTTCTTAAAGATTATTAATGATTTCTTATGACTCATAAACACTTACTCATTCGACAAACATTCTGCATTAATTTGAACTCCAGTTAACATGAAACGGACAAACAGTGACAGTTATTCCGGTCCGGAATAGAAATTTCAAATAAGGACACCACGGCTGCAGCGTTGATGTCAGAGAAGCGAGTATTTCAACTTAACATGTTTCCTTCACCCTTGACGACACATCACAGTCTTTTTTTTTTTTTTTACAGAAAACATATTACAGATTTCTTCTTTAATTGCATTTGCATTCTTACTGACTTATTCTTATACTTTCTCCAACTTTTTATTCTTTGTAGATCCTAAAGATGTAAATACGTGTGAATACAAGCACCATTTGAGGAATTTTGTTGCACCTGGACATTAACAATAAAGTTCTTGAATCTTAAAAATATGTTCTCAAAGTCAGACCAGTGTTCTGTTCTTTATGAATAAAGCAGCTCTATTTTGTGCCAGTGACACAGATTAGATTGCTGACTAGTACAGCTTCTTCTCTCAGATGAGATATGCTCATAAATGAATTTAAACTTTCAGAAACCACTGAGATATCACACATTTCACTGTGTGTGGTTGTGTACGTTAAATAATGTTCAAGTCTTTGTTACAATCATGATAAAAATAAGCTGCTGTATTCAACTGTAAGTCCAAGCAATGAGGACACAATCAACAGTATAGTGCCACAAAGAATGACGTGAATCTAAACTTGACCTACTTTCAGCCAATGGGTGTTGCCAGACTGCAATTCTATCCGGGCAGGTCGTGGCACATGGAAACTCATGCTTTCGAGTGTAGTAGTGGTTGAGTCACAGTTTAAAATCCTCGCTCCTCTCTGCCCATTTGTTTATTTTTAATGAATAATCAGTCTGTATCAGCAGCGCCACTTGTTTCCCATAAAAAAAAAAAAAAATCCATCCCAAACAGAGCTGAGAAAAATGACAAGCTGAAGAAAAATATGAGGAGATATATATGAGCCGTATGAAAGGAGCTGATTGTGTGTGTGGGACAAATCCTTTCATCTGAAACTGTCCTCATGCCTATGAAAATGTCACACCATATCAAACCAGAGATCTTATTTTTTCATGCAATCAAAGCAAGACTCTTATTTACATGCCCTGCTGTAGGAAACTGTCCTCGAGGGCCTTGAAATTCAACCACATCAGACACTGTTGAATGTGTCTTTTAAATCTTGTTGGCTAAGGACACCGGGGTGCTTGTCTCTGCACCCAGGTGTCTGCAGCCAACAAAGCTATTTACATCCCATGTGGAATACCCAATGTGAGTATTTACAAGTGACTGCTATTAAAGATTAGCATAGCAGAGACAAGCACTCAGGTGTCCTTAGCCAACAATGCTTTTTGCACTCGTGTTGGAATGGCCAGTGTGGCTATTTACACCTGAGTGTATATAGCCTCACGTGGCAAAGACAAGCACTCAGGCGTCTGTGTTGAACAATGATGTTTACACCTGGGGTGGAACAGCCAATGTGGCTACTTACACCATCGTGTATAAAGCCTCTCATAAAAACAGAGAGCCAACAATGCTATTTACACTCAGGTTGGAATAGCCAGTGTGGCTATTTACACCCAGGATGGAATAGCTAAAGTGGCTATTTACAGCTGAGTGTACATAGCCTAGCATGGTAGAGACAAGCATTCATGTGTCAGTAGTCAATATTGTGATTTACATCCAGGGTGGAATAGCCCTTGTGTCTATTTACACCCAGGTGTATATAATCCAGCATGGCGAAGACAAGCATGCTATTTACATCTGGTGTGGAATAGCCAGTGTCGCTATTTACACCTGGGTTGGAAAAGCCAATGTGGTTATTTATACCACGGTGAATAAAGCCTATCATAGCAGAGACAAGCACCCAGGTGTCCTTGGACAACAATGCTATTTACACTTGGGTTGGAATAACCAGTGTGGCTATTTACATCCATGATGGACCAGCCAAAGTGGCTATTTACACTCAAGTGTATAGCCTAGCATGACAAAGACAAGCACTCAGGTGTCTGTGGTGAACAGTGCCGTGTACATCTGGTATGGAATATCCAGTGTGGCTATTTACACCTGAGTTGGAATAACCAATGTGGGTATTTGCACCTGGCATGGAACAGCTAATATGGCTATTTACACCAGGATGTATAAAGCCTATTGCAGCAGAGAGAGGCACTCAGGAGTCCTTAGCCAACAATGCTATTTACACCCAGGATGGAACAGCCAAAGTGGCTATTTACACCCATGTGTATATAGCCGAGCATGGCAGAGACAAGCACTCAGGTGTCCATAGTCAACAATGCTATTTACACCTGGGCTGGATTAGACAGTGTGGCTATTTACACCCACATGCCAGAGATAAACCATGTTTCCATAACCTAACCAGTAGTTTTGTTGCCTAAACCTTACCAGGTAGTTTTGTTTGTGTGACTCAAAACTGAAAATATTAATACAAACTGCAAACAACAGTTACCACTGACACATAATTTTACACAACTACCAAGCTTATTCTCCCACGACAAAACTTGAACCCTGCTCTTCCACAGGAAAACCTTGCACTTGACCCATTCATTCACCACAGCCTTTTGTAAATTGTGAATTTGTCGCTCCTAATAACTAAAATAAGCAGGTCGAATGTGAATAGCAGAAGAGCTGCTGCATGCCTATTCTCACCCAGGTGCAAATACTGAATTTTTTACCCTAATAAAGGGCTTCTTTCCTCATGACCCAGACCTTCTTCAAGTGATTGACTGAATTAAATGTTCTCTATGTGAAAGCATGTTTTGAAAACATTATTATTATCTTATGCAGCAAATATTGCATAATTACGGTTAAAAAAAAGACGATAGGAAACTCATTTCCATATCACTTCGGTGGCACATTGAACAAAGACGGTTTTCTTCTTCTAGACTGTAATAAACCGCCAGTTTCACTATTAAGCAATGAAGTACCGGATCTCATCTCGTGGGCTGATCTTGATTCTTACATAAACGACATACTGAACAATATAATTACTGTACTCGAAGTTTTACTACTACACTTTTCACATTGCTTTGAGGGGATGTAAACAAGAAGTATAATGTTGCCATGGATTCAGTGAGTTGTTCATTTGTTCACATTTTGGCAAATTATGCAGAATTAACTGTTAGGAATTCCTCTTTTCAGTGCATCCATGGATGAACAGACAACTGTCGCTGGATTACCTTAGCACTGGAGAAAACTTAAAAACATGAAGATTTTCAGGCAGGTTCTGGGGTTATAAGGCGTCCTCTTTTGTATAATTTCTAAGCAGATTTATGGTTGTTTATTAATGATGTCAGAGATAGCGATATCCCCCCGGCAACTCATGCTGATGACTGTGTGTCACATCTGCGTAATCACTATCAAAATCACATCAGCTGCCACTTAACACTACAGATACATTTTTTTGTCTTCACATATGGTCCTCCAATACATGGCAAAAAAGTGAAAGTGATACAGTTAATCTCATGAGGAATGGTGAGTGTAATTACGGTTTGCGCCCTGAGCTGAAGCTTAAGTGCTTTTCTTGAAGACAGATGAGTGATTGTGCGCTGCAGTGAGGCCAAAGGTTAAAGGTGAGTCACATGGGCACAATCAGCTGAATTTTTGGAGCATTCTTTCCTCGTCTCTCTCTGTGCGGTTATGTGTTCATGCGGGACGTGCAAGAATAATCAGTGTTTTTAACTGTGAGAAAACTCCGCGGACGGATATTTGTGACGTATAAGCCGAACAAAACGTGTGTTCTGTGAAGGCGGTCAGCTGAACGGAGCAGCATGCCCCCACATAACTGCGGCAGAGTTAGTTAAGGCACATAAAAAGACGAATTCAAAGAACTTCAGCCCAGCGAAAATGTGATTTCGAACTGTGACAGCGAACCACAAAGACTTGTGTGTGGAAGCAGAGTGGATTACACGGTTTAACAGAGGCTTGCTGCTCTCTGTCAGGGTTAGACATTAAGATTTTCCTATAAGATATTTGCCACATTATGATGTTTGTTGTACAGATAAAACAATACTTTTATTTGGCTAAATGACACCAGAAGTGGTTATGAAGAGCATGCCCTCTGATACATAACAGCTCTGGTCATTTGTTCATGTTCATGCTATTTTAAGAAAAACAGACACAACTCTTCAGCCAGTTTTAGCCTAATTGTGTGCGGTTGCTCATCCATCATTGTCTTACTCACTAGTTTTACAAGCATGCACACACTTTGGAGGGCATGTCTTGACTTATAACAAATTATTCAGTGTTATGTAATGCAAACAATGCTGTGTAACTTCAAGTATACTGGTGTTTACAATTTTCAGAGGTGGCTCTCTCAAACCCCAGGCACATTAAAACTAAAACTATCTGTATGGCTGGGAACTATAACATTTTTTTGTTATTTTGTGCACCCATCCTTTAAAGCATCAGCTTCAGCGGGGGTCGTCAGAGTTACTGCAAAGAGGCTGTCAAATTCTTGTTTGACAATTTTTTGAAATAATTTCTTAAAAAATTAAAATATGTCTGAAAATACACATTAACATGAATCCAACATATTATTGGCAAAGATAAGTTGGCCTGTTTGTAAAAAAAAAAAAACCTCTGAAGCATCAGATTTAAGCAACATTCAAAGGATTCAAAGGCATCTACCTGGTGCTGCCAATTATTCTTTTTATGAATATACTAGACTTAAGTTTAATAAATAAAAAAGAGAATAAGAAAGAAAGAAAAGAAGAAATGAGAACAAGATGACTGAGGTAGACAGAGTAATAACAGCATGTTCAGTATAAACTAGAATAAAAAACAGCATGTGAGAATAAAAACAGACTGAACAGTATGTGCTGTATAAACGCTATAAAAAGTATGTGCAAAATATGACTGAGGTGGACAAGTTGGTAAACAGTTGTACTAAAGACAGTATAAAAACAGTATGTGCAATGTAAAAACCAGTATAGAGCTGTATAAGAGTCTGTGCAGAAAAGACAAACAGGATGTGCATACTTTTCAGTGTTTAGTGGGGCAGGGGGTCTGTGCACAAAAATGTTGTCCACATTGACCAAAAGCTACTCATGAATCATTGTGCAATCATGTAAATCATCGTGTAGCACCTCCAAAACGGTAAACAAGTTTGCTATGTATTATTGAATCATATTAGCCAATCAGCTGTATTATTATTAGCCCAAGTGCACAAACACTCTTGAGCCACAATCGATCGTTTTGTAATTTCACAAGCAAGAGACTCTGACACCTCAGAAACCACCTGTGAAAGTACAAAGCACGAGGCTAATGCACCTAAAGATAGCCATGCTACAACTGCTTCTAATTTAACAGCTACAGGTAGGCACAAATAAGTGACCCAAAAATATTCAAAGTAATGTATTAAGTAGTGGGTCCCTGCTCCATCTCTCTATCAGCTAAGTGGCCCAGCCTGAAAAATGGAAGAAGTCATTTGGCAAAACCTACACCTACATGCCTATATCTGGCCCAATGATGACAAAAAAGTTAATTTTGTAGATATCCTCGGGTATTTTTAATGGTATTTCATAGTTTGACTTTTACTGGAAAATGATTAAAAATGGTTGATGACTCATCCTGCGCTCAAGGGCATCAAATGAAACTCAAACCAAACTCTCTCACTTATAACACAGCGGAGCATGTAAGGAGAGCACATCCACCACTCGAGTGGTCTGAAGTGTTTCTGGGAAACAGGCCTCATTGTATGTAAAAGCACAACTTTAGAAATTTATTCACTGATTAGTGTGAAACTGGATCACATTTTATGAAGTATGACAAAATATTTAACTAATAATTGTCCTCCAGTCGCTCCGCTTCTGACCTCTTGAGCTTACTTGTTGCTAAAGTAGCTAACGCCTGTCCATAGCAGTTGACTACTTAGCTATGCATTATTGAATCATATTAGCCAGTTACCTGGAGTATTATTAGCCCAAGTGTTCAAATACTCTTGTGAGCCGCAATCAATCATTTTGTAAGTTCACAAGCAAGACTCTGACATACCCTCCACCTCAGAAACTACCAGTAAAAGTGCAAGGCATGAGGTTAATACACCTAAAATTAGCCATGCCATAACTGCTTCTAACCTAGCAGCTACAAGTAAGCGCAAACAAGAGAAGACCCAAAAATACTGAATGTAATATATGAAGTAATGGCCCCTGTCTTCCTATTATATGTATTATATATATCAGCTATGTGTTCCACAGCCTGAAAACCCCTGCTTTAAACCAAAAGTGTCATTTGGTAGAACAGTTTAAGTTCCAGTGAAGTCAAAATTGATGTTTAAGTGTTTTTATTGCATTTTTACATCACCTATATAGCCAGTATCTGGCCCAGTGTTGACAAAAAGTCTTTTGTAGATATCCTCCGGTATTTTTAATGATATTTCATAGTTTGCCTTTTCCTGGAAAATCACTAAAAACTGTTGATGACTAATCCTGCGCTCAAGGCTGTCCAGTGAAACTCAGTGAAACTAAACTTTCTCATTTATAACACAGAGGAGCGGATCCATCCACTGAAGTGGTCTGGAGTGTTTCTGGGAAACAGGCCTCACAGTATGAAAGCACAACTTTAGAAATGTATTCACTGGTTAGCATAACACTGGGTCATATTTTATGAAGAATATAATATAATATTTCCCCTCTGATGACCTCCAGTTGCTCCGCTTCAACCTCTTGAGCTTACTTGTTATTAAAGTAGCTAACATCTATCCAGAAGGGCAGACTAGTTTGATCCGTATTATTGAAACATATTGGCCAGTAAGTCGGATTATTATTAGCCCAAATGTACAAACACCCTTGTGAGCCACAGTTGAGCATTTTGTAATTTCACAAGGAGGACTCTGACGTACCCTCCACCACAGAAACAACCTGCAAAAGAGCAAAGTGTGAGGTTAACGCACCTAAAATTACCCACGCTGTAACTGCTGCTGACTTCAGGTAAGAGCAAACGAGAGAAGACCCAAAAATATTCACTGCGACATATGTACTGTAGCCCCTGCTCTGTCTCTCTATCAGAGCCACGCCTTAAACCATAACCGTTGCATGCATAACGCTAAATTAAGAGGCTAAGTTTGTGGACTGTGTGGTTGAACAGGTTTGCTGTCCAGGAGCAGGTGAGTTACCTGTTGGAGATGTTTGGTTGGCATGAATAACCTGTATACACATGACTCAGTGTGCTGTCTCCACCTGAACATCCAGTTAACAGAGCACATAGCACACTGCGCTATTTGTAGATGGAAAAGAGTCTATTTCTGATATTTGGGTAAATTGTAATGTTCTTTTATCCGACCACTCATGAAACAGTAAACAGTTCAGGGTCGCAGGAGGCTGAATCCTGAGGCTATATTCAGACAGACAACAGCACTGTATGAAAAAAAAAACGTAGACTCTGAGTCATTTCAATGAGGCCACTACACTGGCACACATGGTCATTTGGCATAACAGTTAAAAAGTTCCCATGCAGTCAAATTTTGATTTTTAAGTGTTTTTTTTTTTACATATACATTGCACTATACGTCACTTGTACACCAGTATCTGGGCAAGCTGTTAGCGGGCAAGAAATACAGTACTGAGGTCATTTGCAGTTTCCTGATGGACAGATAGCTTTACTTGTTGTTAAAGTCAGCTAACCCGAACAAAGAGCTAACAAACAAGAGCAAACATAAAGTAGGCACACACCAAGTGCAGTTTAGTGCAATTAGTTTTACGTTTGCCTTAGAACATTATTTTTTTTCCGTTTGAAAACTGCTCACCATTCACTTTAATTGTTTGGGAGATTCTGCAGCAGTTTTCCTGTAAAACTCCAGCAGTGTTTTGTGGACCTTCAATCTGCGTGAGAGCGAGTAGATAATGACTTTTCATTTTTGGGTGAAGTGTCCCTTTAAGAGAAAGCTGCATTTTATAGCTAGATCTATTCAGATCACAATATTACATGAAATAACAGACACAAATTAATTTCATTTAATGCGTTTTATTCCATTCTTAAACAATACAAAGCAATATATTGTGCGTGTTTTTTTGTTTTCATTTTGCCAACCTGCCATCCCAGCAGATTGTTTGTTTGTTTTCCTCATGCCATCCTGGCAGTGTTGTCTATTTTCTAAAATATCCTTGTATGCTGTAGAATTAATGTCACAGAGCTCAACAGTGAAGTTCCGCAGGTGAAAGTAGAAGTAGTGGTGGAAGAAGTCTGTCTGTTCTAAGAAAAACATGTTTTATTCATGATATCATGGAGAATTTCTACGCTACCCACAATCCTACAGTGTTACAACGATGTCCCTGACTGGTGGAGCTCGCTGTTACCATGGAAATATTTACCACACAACAGGAGTCATACTAATAATGTCGTTTTGGCACAGTGAATATAATTTAAATACACACACAACAAAAAACTACAACCTATTACAAAGCTGTTATTAACAGTATAAACACTATAATAATGATAAAAGTCAAATTCAAGAAGAAGCTGTATTATTTGTAATGATTTATGGGATGAGTAGTTCCTTCACTCTTAAAAAAAATGATGAACACAGTCTTGTACCTTTGCCTTTTTCAATTTTTTTTTTTTTTTCTTTTGCTATGAATCAAATGTTTTTCTGTCACGTCTTATCTTGTAGGTGGTTGGTTTTGCTCCAGGCTTCAAATACTTGATAAAAGGATTTTCTGTAAAGTCCAAGGAGTGAATGAACAGGAAATTCACTTCTGGAACTCGAGCCATTGAAGAAATGGGCGGTCACTGTTGAGTTGAGCTCTATTGGGGCCCAAACCAAGAAAAACAGCCCCACAGACAAAAAGAATGCAAACAGGTGTGTCATACCCATTATCATGGCACATAAGTCTTCATAAGTGACACCACTTTGTCAACATCCTCATTGCATTTTGACAGTCCTGACAATATGAAAAACAATAATCACTGTGTGTGAGAAATACAATACCCAAAGCAGAACCCTGACCTGATGCCATAAATGATTCACGCGATCTCACACGGCAAGTTTTCTCTTTCTGAGAAGTGGGATAACAGAAGGAGGAGGGAATACAAATAAGCTTGCTGAAATATAGCAGAATAATCCAGCAGCACGGAGGCTTTAAGCCTGCTGCTTTCTGCTGAAATGATCCTGAATCTGCAACAAAACCACTCCTGTTACGTAACACTTAGCGAAGCAATTACATGGACTCAGGCTGTTATCCCTCGCTCATAACAGCAGCGTCCTGAGTCTGAAAGTACACCACCACCATCCCCGCTGACACTGTCAGACCTTCACTCAGGCCTTTTCTGACGCTTCCATCACAGGCTGTTTGACGTATGCCTTCTTTTGTAAGAATAGGCATAAGAACTATATGCTTGTAATGTCAATAAACTGCATCAGCAGAACATCATGCTAGTTTCATGCCTCTTTTTTTTTTTTTACCGCACTCACAATGGTGCATTCTTTTAAGAGATTAGAAAAGACATAAAAAAATGACATTATCACACGACAGATAATGAATAACTGAAGATTTATGTTTGATTTAATGCTTAAAAATGGCCCAGAACGACTGGAATATGTTTGCTTATGCCAGGAGGAAAGGAAAAGTTAAAAATAAGATCTTGTCTGTGTCCAGTCTCTGTCTCCAAGATATAAATGAGCTCAATTTAAGACAAGTATGAGACCTTGACCATGTTCTCATACTTAAATTCAGCTCCTGAGAAGTGGCCTTTGTCTCGTCTCAACTCGAGACTAATTTGAGCCCTATTGAAGATCTTAAAATGGTCTTTTTTTTTTTTTTTTGGTCTTACTGCAACGATCTTTAAATTTGTCTTCAATAATCAGCTCTTGAGGTAACAGTGAGACCTAAAAGGAAACTCAGCTGTCTTAAATGAGGTGGTCAAATTAAAGTCTTGTTGCTCAATTTGGTCGTCAAAGAAAAACCTCAGAGACACCTTTGAGCTCAGCAAAAGATTTCCTGCCTTTCTTTTGTTTGCTCCTTTTTTCTCCTAATGGGTTTCAGGAGAAACAGATGAAACTTCAGTGAGCTCGAAATAAGAATCTCATTTATTTCTTATAAGACAAAGAAAAGATGATAAATAAAAATATTGCCCTCCTTCCTGGGTACATCTTAAATGACACCATAAATAAACTTTGGGATGAACATGCGAGCCAGACTGCCTTATTAGCCAACATCAGTGACCGCCCTCACTAATGCTCTTTGTGACTGAAGGGGAGTAAATCCCTGCAGCAGCCGGGTTCCAAAATCTGCAGGTGGAAAGCCTGAAACCAGAAGAGAGGCGGCTGTTTATAGCAGCAGATTAATGGCCATGGTTTTGAAATGAAATGTTCAACGATCACATGTAGTGTAAAGGTTGGGTGTCCGCATACTTCTGGCCACGTATGTAATGTGGCAAGTACAGGAGAACAGCAGCATTAGTAAAGGACAGCAGAAGTCACACACAGACCGCCAGTAAGGTTACATCCACACTAAAACAACAACGAAAAACCTACACAAGGAAGTTTTAACACAGTTTCAGAAATAATCTCAGTCCATATTAACATGTTTTAAAATGCATATCACATGTGGACATGGGGGAGGGCTTTACCAATCTGTCAGTTGCACCACAACACCAAAAATAACAGGTCTAAAAAATATGCTTTATATTAGTAAAACTTTCCAAGACTCGAGAAAAGTGATTTAAAAATCTGTCAAATGTGTAGTAAAGTTTAATGGGCTGACCGGGAACTCGTGGGCAAGGCTGGCAGGCGAAACACTAGAAAACTGTTCCTGGTGCAATTTTCATTGAACTGAACGGTCGCCATCTTTGAGTCCTGTATCTAGTTCACAATAATAGATCCATGTCTCAAAAACAGGAGGTAGCGTCTCGAAATAACAGCTTGATTCCAATAGGCACGGCTGTGTGGAGTCATGGCTGCACGGTGTCTGACGTAGCTGATCACTGCCATTCGACACAGTGCTCGTGATTCCCACCAACACGCCCATGAGCGGCTCCACTTCAAAAACACACCAAGTCTATTTTTGACAGATGCAGCATCAATCAGCACAGAAGCAGACTGAGCGGGCAGGAAGCCAGACACAGAAACACCAGAGAGAATCCGGTCAGTTTTCAAAATAAAAGACCCCCTGCAGACCACGATCATAAAACCTGACAAAAATAAACTATTTAACTTCGTAGCCTACTTATCCATTGTAGAAACACAAAAAGCAAGGAGAGAGGACCTAAACAGCTAAATCTGAGCAAGTCAAGCAGGCAAAAGGCTCTGCTGCAGAAACGCTCCTAGTAGGATATGGAACCATGTGGAAGATGGATCAAAACCACGGCACAGACGTGCAATGCCAAGTCTGAAAATCAGGAGTAGCTTTCTCAAAATAACGACTACTACGTAATCGTTATTTTGTTTCTTATTGTAATGACATGCAGGATTTTTTTTCACATTGGCAGAAATAGGCTTTCTTAAAAAATGACATGAATCAGCAGTCTAATTTAAAACACAACCTTTTTACCAAACTGACTGCAGGTTTGTTCTATTGTGACCTGTGTCTGTTATTTTGTCCACCTTGAGCCCATATTAACACTCCCCCGAGACAAGCTTTGTTTTCCTGAAAAACATTTAATTTGCAACACTTCTCCAGTTGTTTTTAATTTGCTGCCTTATTAAAAACATTTCCCAGAATCAGCAGTACTTCCTTGGAAACATGAGTGGGCCGTGAGGAATAATTCTCCTGAAAGTTTTCGGTAAAAAAAAAAAAGGTCAATCATGACAAAGGCTGAGTATCAGGTTTACGTTTTTCCTGTTAACCTCACCAGACAAGGAAGAGAAATTCCAAAAGAAACACAATCTACCTGATGTCTCAATTAATGAATCATGGCTCTGTTACAACCTCATAATGTTCCTTATTTTACTTTATATTTCCTTTTTATGCACCTAACCACAAAGTAGGCCTAATAGACGTTTACAGTATGAAGGATAATTACACCAAATCACTTGCCTCCTTCTTTGAATGAGAAATGCAGACAACCTTGTGTGTTTCCAGCTCTGTTTCAGGCTTCCTGCAGCTGAATTTCCATCATCTCCTCTTGCCAGCAGGTGAGGGATGTTGAGGTGTAGGGCTGTTCAGCTCCACATCCCACACACTGCATTAAACTCTCACATCCCTCCATACAGTACACTCAGGTGCCCACACACACAGCGAGAGGGCTGCAGGTGAAACAAGTGGCTGACTGACACTGAATATTTCTGGAGCCTGTAATGTGCTACGAGTCCATTTATAGAGGTAGGAGGGAAAAGAAAGATGCTCTGCTGGGTTTCTTCATTGTTGGCACTTGACTGTTTAACATGCAGAAGGACTAATTAGTCTAAAATGATTGGTTATTGAAGGAATATTCAGTGCATTTCTCTCAAAAATCAGTTCCTTTTCAGAGCACGTCCTGCTGAAAAACAGGCTCAGATTGTCTGAACCAAAGTGCAGCAGTGAACAAAGTGATGTTAGCAGAATTTTCATCCATTAAAGTGATTATTCTCCTTGCAAAAAAGCTGTAATTTTTGTTAGAACAGAGTGACACTTGAATGAATGATTTGGCAGCTCTGGCGAGAGCAAGTTGCTCGCAGTGTTTTTGAAATTCAATTTCATAAAGCAGCCGACTGTGGAAATGGGACTTTGCTCTCAGCATTAATGACCAAAAAGGCCAAATTGGCCAGAGGGGGAAACAACGTGAAAGGCAGCTAGGACTGTTTGTTTGGATCTCCATTAGCCTCTGCTGCACTGGCTCCTAATCTTACAGTGAGGTTACGTTGGAACACTAATTCAGAACCGCGTGTGCTGTAAAGGAAAAGGAGCCAGCTAGAACGGGGCAATCAGAGTGCAGATCCTCGCCAGGCAACAGATGGTGAAGCACCTACTCAATTCCACCACAACTACCAGATGCAACCAGCACAGGTATTACGTGTATCTTTTCCCAAAATAAAAGTTCTCACTATACATGTGTGATTCCAGTTAATAATTTCCCGATGAAAACATGCTGTCTTCACTTACAGACAGGTTTACTGATGAGGACAAAGCTGATAGCGCGCTTAACATTATGATGTCATAGTGAAGTTGACCTTCGACCTTTGGATATAAACTGTCACCACATTCATCATTTTATCCTATTAGAGATTTGTGTGTGTGTTTTTGTCACACTGTGACCTTGGCCTTTAACCACCAAAATCTGATCAGTTCATCCCTGAGTCCAAGTGGTCATTTGTACCAAGTTTGACGGTGACGGCTAAAATGTTGTATGTTATGGGTAAGCCTATTGCGTGTTGACATGTCTAGTCTCTTTCTAATACATTTCTTTTGTCTTGTTCTTTCACATAACTAAGTAGAAGTGTAAAAAAAAAAAGTCAAATTCTTCCAACAGATATATTATACGTGTGGGGGTCCGTGGTATATTTTCTATCTTGTAAGGCGGTCCTTGGCTGAGAAAACATTTAGAACCTTTGTAAAACACAATAACTCATCAATGTGAGGTGCATACAGGTGCATCAGTTGTTCAACATCCTGACTGCCTGTGGAAAGATACTGAGTGGTGTGTGTGAAAAGTGGACCTCTTCTCCACTGCACTGATTTTTTTTTTTAACAAATGTGTGACAAATTAAATAAAAACCTGAATAAATGAGTGGGGGGCATAATGAATTCAAATGCTCTCATACAGGGTACTGAATGGTACTATGGTTGCTATAGCAACAGTTGTGCATGTAGGTGCTGCGGCCGGTAGCTCCTTTCAAATTTCAAGTTTCACTACTTTTCTCCTTTAATCTTCTTTTTTAAGTTTTTTTCCCCCTGCTTTATTGCTGAGACACAAATCACCTATGACAGAAATACACATTTGAAAAGGAAGTGTGAGGTTCGGATTAAAGATCAGCAGACCCTGAGACAGACGACATGGATGACATGCAGCAAAGTTATATGTATGTGTGTGTAGCACACACACATACACACTTTTATTTCGTTATGCAACCCTGTGTTGTACGATGATAGTAAACCACCCTGATACCTTGAATAGTTTGACGAAAATGATGTGAATCATATGCTATCGACTCAGTCTCTTGATCTCAACCCAAATGAACATCAAAAGCAGGTTTTGTGAGAAAGGGGGGGGACTAGGGGTGGTAGTTCAATCCATTTCGATGATTCATTCTTCCTTTTTTCATTTCAGTGTGCTATAAATTCCAATATCAGCCTACATGGGTTTGTTTTACCAGTAAGACTTGCGTTTTAATGCCTCTCTTTGTCATCTGTGTGTGGAAACATCGGATTTCCACACAGTCAGGAGAAAATAAAAGCGTGCATCCTCCTGTAGTTCAGTTATAAAATCCCAGCGCACCGCAGAGAGAATCCCTGTGCTGTCACCTTCCCTGCACGCTCCGAATTAGACGTAAATTTCAACCAAACCAGGATTGTGTGAATTCACAGGTGGGATTGCTGGAACAGCTGAAAGACGTACAAAAACATTTTTTGTTTGGTGAGTGACAAGTATTAAACATTGTAGTTTTGCATAAGGGAGTCATGGCTGAGTTTGACATAAATCAGTGTTTGCGGATAAAGAAAACATATTTTACTAAAAGGTCTCTCACTGTAGCGATCCTTTCTATAATGTTGTCAGACACTCACAAGAACAAGTTGAACATGCCGGTGGCAAAAAACAAGCAAACAAACAAGCATCACCTGCCCTGTGCACTCTGTGGTATGCTGGGGTGAAGTGGCTGACTGTGCATCACCTGCGTTCCATTTCTATCAGTCTTCTTTGGTGATTTTAAGACTCGTTTTTTCCAGTTTACAGCCTGGCATGCTGTTGCATTGCTCAGTGACACAGCTTACAAATAAGAGCTGGAATGTGAAAGCTAATATTGGACTACATTTATGTATTATTTTATTAAGCTGTGTATTAGCTGTCAAAAATTTCTGTGACATGGCAAATTAAATTTGAATTTCAGCAGGAATTTTGTTTTATTTGCACTATGGTTAGTTTTAGGCCCAAAACAGTGACAGAAAATGAATGAATAAATGTTCGCAATAAATGATGAAATAAATTAAATTTTCCCACAAAGGAAACATCAATAAATGAAAGTATGAATAAATAATATATTTTTCGCTTTTATTTGTATTTTTTAAATCTGGTTACTTCTGTATTGTTGTAATCCTTATTTATCACAGATTAGGTCTCAGAGGGTAAGAGTATATCGTCAAACATCTGTTTCTCCCCCTTTTGTTGGTGCTGACTCATCATTTGATATGCATCATCACTTTTTGTTGATGCATCCTGTCTTTACCACCTGGTCACCTTGCCAGCCTTCACGTGGCACATAATATTTCCTCCTGCATGGGTGGTGATGGCGGCGGTGGTGGTGGTAGTGTGGGGAGGTGTTACTAGGAGGCAACATCACACAGGGAAGCCAATCCTCCCTGTAGGAAACAACCTGCCAAAACAACAGTGCCTGTGAGGATTAAACAGAAAGACCAGGCTGATCCTCCCTGCTGATATGATGGACGTGAGGCTGCTGGTTTGATTACATTCTGAGTGTGAACTGCACTGAGTCTAATGTGACTGGAGGACGAGCTTTCGTTTCCAGCCTGCAAAACTGAGATAGTATTCAAGCTGGTGAGGCAAGCCTGCTCACACATGCATGGAGAGAAAGACT
The DNA here is from genome assembly GCA_034769285.1 of Lutjanus argentimaculatus. NCBI lineage: Eukaryota > Metazoa > Chordata > Actinopteri > Lutjaniformes > Lutjanidae > Lutjanus > Lutjanus argentimaculatus. Next base: position 3,684,820 of record JAWZSL010000030.1, on the reverse strand, counting down.
GAAAGACACACACATCCATAAAAATCACACACACACACACACACGAACTCCACACACTCCCCTGCTGTGCTCTGCTCACAGACTTGTATGGAATTGAGTCACATGCTGTCAGCATGGACAAACACGTTTCCAAGCACATGCCCTCTGTCTCTCTCTATCTCCTCTGTTTTTGTCTCTCTTATTTCACTCTGCCTCCTCTCTCATCTTCCTTTCCAGACTCTTTTTCTGTCCTTTGTTTCTGCATGTCTCTCCTGATCCTCTGTTCCTGTCTCATAAACAAAACAACCTTTTCTTGTGTTGATGTTATGGACCTGCGTGCCTGTGTATTTCCATCTTGCAGTAGAGCGGTGTGAAGCAGAAAGCAGAAAACAGGTAGTAGGTAGCGTCCACATGCCACAGCAGACCATTTTAATTTAGCTCTCATTTTTCCATGACACAGAGCGTAAACAATCCGGACCCAGCAGAGCGCCTCATTAAACGACTGCTGTCTGCTCCCATTCCAATGTTCAGTTGATTGAAGTTATTGGTGTTGAGCCAAGGCATCCCTCCGAGAGGGGATGACTGCTGCAGTCAGAGAATAAGTGATTATCCACCACAATTAACTTCACTTGGCTTTTTTTGGCTTCCTCAATGTTGCAGGTATACTGATGTCCATGCTCTAACAATCATCATAAGTGGGAGAAAGTATAGGATCACTGTAACAGTAGTAGTTATCGACAGGGCCGCAGACTTGACTTGGTTCATAACTCGAGTAAGATTTGCGTTATGAACCTGGTGATTTTAGGCAGACTTTCAATTTGACTTTGACTATTTCTTGTTTAAAGTTAATCATTACATTAACGTGGCACTAAAGGTTGGGAAGGGTGCATAACTTGTTTAGGACTCTAAAAATGAAGTATAGACTTAAGATCTGACTTAGGACTTGTTGGTCTTGACTTTGTGGTCTTCACTTGGAACTTGTACGTCTCGACTTGTTGGTTTTCACTTGGGACTTGTTGATCTTAACATTTTGGTCTTGACTTGGAACTTGCAGGTCCTGACTTAGGTCTGGACTTGGGACTCGTTGTTCTTGACTTGGGAATTGTTGGGTCTTGACATCTTGACAATTTGGCACTTGAGTTTGGACTTGCTGGTCTTAGCATGGGATTTGTTGGCCTAAATTTGGGACTTAACTTCAAAAGAATATCAAGAATAAAAACACAAGTTCTCAGGACTTGTTCTTGACTTGGGACTTAGCGTTGGTGGAGAACAAGCTTGTTTGATCCAAAACAAATGGGAGAAAAGTCAGAATTATCCAAAAATTGTGATAGACAGATACTTTACATGGGTGTAAGACCCGCCATTGAATCGCGGGATCTTCTATCTCCGTTTTCAAAGTCCCAGGGAAACATCAACAACCTCCGAGATAGCAACCTACATGTTGAAAATGGCAAATTAGCACCTGGGTTGCTAACAGTATGAATGTAAACAAGCTAGCAGGTTTTTTTTTTTTTTTACCATTTGTTTTGCAGTAATTTAGACATTTTAAGGCCTGAACTTGCCTCCTGACATGCAAATGTTCAAATACTTTTTGTTGGTGGTCTGTCGCTGATCTTAGCACCACCCAGGACGATTGTAATTGGTGTAGAGAAATACAAACAAGCCAGAACATTTTTCCCCTGTAGTCAAATCAACATATGTGGAGCCAGACTTTTCTCCAGCACTGAGCCGAAAGTCAGTTTTCCAGGAAGAATTAGTGTCTCTTGAAGTTTGGGCAACTGAAGTCTTGTGGAGCAGATTAGGTGTCAATTGAGTTCACATTCAAATAATAAAACAGTTAAATCAGGATGCCAGAACGCCAGTCCACAGGAACCACCACACCCTCAGGTTTATATGCATGCTGCTTCCTGCATCAGCACAGAATCCTGCCAATGTGTCATTTTTGCATAAGGTGATAATTCGTCAGAACCTTTGCAGCTTCATTTGCATGTTGTGGTTCTGTTCTGTTATGGTTGGACTGACTGACTCATGTTATCACGCACAACACAGTCATTATCTGAGCGAGTGCAGGGGTCTGCAACCTGTGGCTGTGGAGCCACATGTGGCTGTTTTGCCCCTCGCCAATGGCTTCTTGTGTCTTTGACAAAAAAACTAAATAGAAATGAATAAAGAAATTTTTTTACATTTTAAGTTTCAGTTATATTGTCACAGGCCTAAAGGGCTCATTACATTCTCCACTTCTAAAAATGTGTAGTCCATGAACCAAATGAAAAAACATGTTTTAATATTTTGTTAACTAAAATGTGCGTTGCAGGCTACATCTACAGTTCAACGGCTTTCCCAAAATTTTGCAGGTGACAAGTTAAAAGTCTCCCTAGTCTAGCTTTGGATGCCAAATCCAAAATCCGAATAGTAGTTCACTGTTCTTTATTTTAAAATGTATTTTCAAATTGTAATGCTGCCAATAATCCCAGTTTTTACTAAATGTATCTGCAATCTGATTATATCTTATAACTATAATGGAATTCATTTACCTTTTTTTGTATCCTTATTAAGTAATCCTGTTACATGTAATAAATTACTCTTCAAACCTGTACTTAAATAATACAGTGCAAAAAATGTAAACAATGAATGCTGGCTGTGTTTGCATGCAGTCAGTAATCCATTGGCAGAACTCCAGTTTAAGTCATACGGGACTGAACTGAAGGTGAAATAAGTTTCCATGCTGCAGGAGCCAGTTTCATATGGGAGTGAGCCAAGTGTTTTGACTGGGTTTCTCATAATCGGATATTGTTTACACTCAGGTTTGTTTAGTTAAATGAGTTAAGATCTGGATTCTCTCAGGTGAATGTATCGATTGATGCACCGTTTGTCCAGCTGAATGGACAAAGAACACAGCGTCCTTCAGGCTCATGAGGCTCATCTGTTATTTCCAGTGTCCCAGTGTTGGTACGGCAACGGCAGCTGCTGCCCTGGCGATACCGTCCCCCTGCCTTTAGGCGGCCAGAGCAGAGCCAGGTCAGCGTCTGCAGAGCCAGCCGGGGCTTTGGAGTAGAGGAGGGAGGGCCAGGAGAATGAGTTGTGTGTGTGATTGTATGAGTGTGTGTATGTTTGGGGGAGCGGGGGGGTGGGGGGTGTCCTCTGGCTGTCTGGTGTTGTCACGGAAGCCCCTTGGAGGCTCGCCAGCCAGCCTCCAGGCCAAGTGATTCACACAGGCACTAATGTCATAGCGCTAACGACTAACAAGCATTTAGTTTCCACAGAGCAGGAAATAACAAGGCTCAGCAAGGTTTTATGAACCAGATACTGAAGCTTAATAGTTCACAACAGAAGCTTCTAAAAGCAGATTGTTTGTGTTGATATCGAGTCACTTTAAATTCACTACTGTGGTTTGTCATTTATCAGTTGTACAGATTTTTCAGGGGTGGAAGAAACTAATTACAACTACTCAAATTACTGTAATGAAGTTACCTTTTGGATACTTGGTACTTTTATAATATTTATAATATTTTTTTATAATAATATATATCATCAATGACTGAAAAGTAACTAACACTCTGAGTAGTTTTTAAGTATTTTTTTTAAACAGCTGTAGTTTTACTTGTTATTGAGTGATACTCCAGTACAGTACTTGAAACTTGTGAACAATCATTTAAAGCTGTGGTAGACCATTTATTTTTGGTGCCATTGGGCAAAAATCCCATCATTACCAAGACTGGCTGGCTTTAGAGAGTTCCTACAATTGTAATATGTGCGTGCATGTCCTGTCAGATGGTGAAAGCCTGATTCAGTGGTGGAAATCCTGCAGAAAATCCTGCAACTTAAAAAAAAAAAACTTCCAATAATTTCTTAGCCTACAGTGTATAGTACAAAACAAATGCTACATCTTGTGTTGTTGCACCTGCTTGAAGTTGGCCATCTTAAAGTTAGTCAGCTCACTAATCATTACAAATGTACGTACAGCTGTCTGTATAGACTCCTTTTCTGTTGGTAAATTCTCATTATTATGATGTCATGTTACGTTTTTTGTGCATGGAGCTTAACTGGAGACAGAAAAATTGCCTAAACATGTTAGCTAACAGTAGCTAACAAATTTTGTTGGCTTGTGAGTGTGGCTTGAAAAAGTTAAAATTAACCAGTGGAAGCAGATGGACCAATGGGTGGACCATGTTTCTACAACTGCCATAGAATTTGGTGATTGGACAAATACATCTGTGATTGGCTGAGTGCATCGCTGATATTGGGGGGGGCAATTTTTGTCATTTTATTTAGTAGATTTAATGGTTTGCAGAGTGATGGGTGCTACTGCGGTTCAGGGAGACGTGTGAGAGGAAAAGAGCTGGTTTGGTTGGTTTTATTTTGTCTCTTGTCTGTCGAGTTCCAGTGAAGAGTGTTTTACAGACTTAACAAGGCAATTAAAGCTGGTTTTAATTTGGTAACAGAGAGAAACTTGAATCCAGAAGGTGTTCAGTTGTATTTTTTCTGCTTAATAAGAAAAACCACTTGTGAGAATATTCCTTTCTTGACATCGTGAGATCATTTTGTTTATTTCATTGCAGCTTGCACACATCTTCCAGCTTTTGTCTTTTTGTGTTTATCCATAGCTAGTATGTGATTAAACTTCAAATTTCTTTCATTCTGGCACCCACAACACAGCCAGATGTCTTTTTAGCTGGGTTACTCTGTGTTTGCCTCCAGTTTTTCCTTCATTTTTCCTCCAGCTAACACTGTGACGTAATCATGACGTCCATCCAAAAAGGGTGGTGGTGTATAAGTGAATTGTGAATCACCAGAAAATATGCCAAAATCTTTCATAATGTTGCTTTAAATGTGTTTTTTTTAATGAATTTTCTAGTGTTCAGTTAATTAGTTAAATACAATGATTGCTGCAAAACCAGTATGCATTTATCATAATTAGTATCATGTTTTTGTTCACATATTGAGCTTTGATGTACCTTTATATGGCCCTCAAACCACCAGCTGAGCACGTAGTTAATGTGTTCCCGTGATAATCCATACAGTGCAGCCTGTATTCATGCAGAAGTGAGCAGCCATGATTAGAAAAACACTACAGGAATAGTACAGTGTAGAGCTAAAATAGTGGACCACTAGCTTTGACCAGCTGATGGGAGGATTACTTAGTAAATCCCCTGGTGTCCTGGAAATCTTAACAAGCCACCTAAATGTGTCGGAGGGCACTTTAGATCACACAGAACCAGAGGTTAAAAAAGGGCAAAACATAACTATATTACAGTATGCAACGTGTAATACGTGATTGACATTCAGGCCTTCCTGCAGCTACTACTCGACTAAATCTGCATCAAGAATGAAGGATTAGTCGTTGTTCTCGTAACCCACACTTATGTCACCTCATTGAGAAGAAACCATGGCAGAAACATGTGACTCAGACAGAACAAGTAATTGAGTTGAATGAGATGCTGTAGTTCCCCTCTATAAAACTTACATCAGCATCATATTGTGTCTTTTTGTTTCCCACGCTTTAAAGAAGCAGCCTTCAGCCTCACAGACTGCAGAGTTGTGATGACGTGCCGCAACAGCAACAACAATGTGAAACCTTAGAAATGAGGAATAAGCAGTTTCTCTGTTTCTAGGCAACATCGTCTTCACTGACCGTGGTGAGTTCAAATGATCACAGGAGAGTTCAAGCTCTCGCTCTCTTGCGTATTCTGGTTAAAGCGACCTAGTTTCACATATACACTCACACACTAGTCGCCACTGAGCCAATCACCTCCTTAGACGGCGGCTTACTTACGTGTTTATTTTGACCACTTTCGTATCCTCTGCTCAGGAGCAGAAATTAGCTGCAGGTCTGAACAGTCAGTTTAACCCTCAGCGCTTGTCCACCTCCACTTCTGCTTCAATAATACCGCTATTTCTGTCATCGACAGATCCCTGACCTGTGCAATCACACAGCACAGTGTGGGAGGATGTTCTTCAGCAGCTACTGGAGGAGTATCAGTCTGGAGTGTAACAGAGACTCACCAGATTTTAGATTTTATTACATAAATATGGTGTTCAATTGAGATTTTTAGTGCTGAAAGAGGTCTTAAAACAAGAGGTTTCTTCTGCTGCTCTGGTAGAATCAGAATCAGGTTTATTGCCAAATAGGCAGGACTGGGGGAGTAACAGATTACATGTAACAGGATTACATAATCAGGGTGCAAAAAAGGTAACCGTATGCCATTATAGTTACAAAAAAAAAAAAGATCAGATCACAGTTACATTTAGTAAAAACTGGGATTATTAGCAGGATTACATTTTAAAAATACATTTTAAGATAAAGAATGATATACTACCGTACACAGTGTGCACACTCTCACAACACCAGTCTGGTCTCAGTGAAAGCAGCTAACAGTTAATTCAACACTAAATGAGTATGATGCATGTAGGCTGAATAAACAAACAAAAGTTTTCTGTTGCTGTCATGCTTACCTTTATTTCACTAAAATTGGACTTGGATCTTGTTGCATTAGTTGCTTCCCCTACTATTATTAATGATTAATTAAGAAATTATCTTTATTCGGCTGATGAATAAGTTAGAAAACATTTTAGAAGGACTGAGCTAAAACAAAGATGCTCTTCGCTTCTGTCCCTCTGATTCTGTCCCTCAATTAACTACTGAAACTGGTCAAACTCACATTAAGTGTATTAACGGAGAGACACCATTTACGTGACTCTGCTACTCTTAATAAAGAATAATGAATAGGGACTCTGATGTAATTCTGTGAATTTGTAATGATGCCGTGCAGTCAGTGGGTACAAACTGATCTCTTCATCTTTATCTGTCTGACTCCCGAGGCAGAGGCCGGGTTAGCAAGCATGTCAGTAAGCATGCATAAAAGCAGCACTCAGGGGTTGTTCAGGGTAAAGACTCTCTCCTGTTTTGAGTCTCTGCGCTCAGGGCACGCAGCAGATGGCGACTGTATGTTCAGCACCGGCCGCACTGTGACTGACTCGTGTGTCTCAGCGGTGTCTGTCTGCAGCAAACATAAGGCCACAACAGAGAACGTCTATTATTGATCATATGACTGACCTGATCGCTGTTTAACAGTCCATCTCTATGGTACATTTGGTAATTTCCAGCAGATTTGGCATCATAGATATTATTTTTTTCTTTTTATCATTTAAAATGCTTACTTGTCAATAGAGAGGTGAAGTCACACCCCTTCTGGTCAATGGAAAAAACATGAATGGTAGTCAATGGCTAGAGACAAAGTTTCCCTTTGAATGGTGCCATGAATTACACATATGCTTGTCAAATAACATAATTTTACAAGACAAGAAAGTTGCAGTTGTTGCAGGTTTGTTGTAGTTTATTTTGTGTGAGACCGCTCAGTGAATTACATCTCTCGTCTCGTGCGGTGTACATTATCACCAACAATCTCACCACCCTTTGTAGCGTTATCTTACCTGAAGGGTTTTATCAGCGACTCCTGTTGCTTTTATCAGCCATGAAGAAAAAGAACGAGTTAGACCCGCTGGTTGTGTGACTACATCCTGGTACAAAAACACACAGGCGTCATAACTTCAGCGGCTAACGTTAGCTTATTGGAGGGAGAAAGTCATGACATCACTCATGTGACTTTTGGGTGTGTAGTCCTTCTAGTTATGTATCTTCAGTCTTTTAAGACAACCCGTGACTTTCTCGACATGTAAAATGACCTTTTAAAGTAACAAATGTCGTGTGCAGAAACCACATATCTGATAACCCATTAGCTACCGTGAGACAGCAGCTAACGCTAGGCTTCAGTCATTTTGTAGCTACATTACAAACATATTACTACCACACAACATACATACTGCTAAAGTGCACGCACTTTAGTGTTGGATGCAATCTGCATGAACGCTACACAGAAATATGTGTTCCAGTGAGCGAAATGTCACATAATATTACTGACTAAGCAGAACTGTTTTTGAGGTTGGCTAAGGAGACAGCAAGACAGTTAGCTAACGTTATATGCTAGCTTAATTTACATCCAGTGTATTTTTACACTTACATGTGTCCAAGATATGAGAGATATTTTAGAATTAATTTAGACCTTACTACCTATCATATCATGTAACACTATCGAACCGTAACATTAGCAAGGAAGTGGCTAAATGCTAACATTAACTATGTTAGCTGATGGATTATCAATATGTTATTTGCAAACACCTTGTGTCACTCTTCCATTTCAAACACGCAGGAGACGCTACCATGGCTGTGAAACTGGTGCATGACAACATGGCGGTGCGACATGAAGAGGACCCGCACCCTCTGCAGAAGCAAGGTATTTTAATGAGGAAGGGCACTCCTTCTCCAGCAGTCAGACAGGTAAGTAAATCAAGTTCCTCTGCAGGAAACCTGTGTGAGCAGGAAGACGAAATACAAGTTAACAAGCATTTCTCGAACATCACAAGTTCGTGGCTCATTTGAATGTTGATCAGATGAGCAAGAGGAATGCCACGCAGCATACATACCAACAGTGACTCAAGGAAATTACACGGAGAAAGTCGGATCCATGACGAAAAGAAATGCTGGCGGTGCTCATATAAATCATCTGCATCTGCAAGTATTACATTCTCACATGGGTTATAACCATAGCAGCAGCTGTTAGCATTAAGCTGGGTTGCTACTTGTCCCATATAATACAGGATTGTACTGTATTGAAAAATAAAATGCTCTGTCCCTTACTGAATCAATACAAGACAATTTGCTCATTTATTCATGCACATCCTACTCTAATGCATAACACTATGTTTTCACATACTTGTAATGACATGAGAAACAATAAAACCGAACGGTAGTACGACTTAGTGGAGAAGTATTAAATCAGAATGACAGGCAAGTTGTCTGTCACTCAGTTACACTAGTTACAGTTTTTTTTTTTTTTTGGTTTGTAATGCCATAAATGGAGTTATTTTGACAAAACCAAACATTTTGCCCAATATCTATGATCTGACGCAACTGTGCTTTACTCTGATTGACTCATGTTGAGTTTAGCAGAGGATTTTGAAATTTTTGCATAAAAAAAGCAAAAATTGTGCATAAAAAAAATCACCAGATTGCAGAAAATAAAATGTTTGACGCTGAAAATGTCATGTGGAAGGACGTCAAGGCCCCCTGCTCGATTGGTGTCCCCTCGCCGGGGATTGCTGGTAAGGTGTTGCTTCTTTCCACATTGTCTTGTTACTGTGGTAACCATGCTAGGAAACACCTAAATGGATGTGAACTCTATTTACATATTGCTGTCAGTAATTAGCTTAGCATTATCTGTTTATTGCCACATTTCCAATTCTTTAATGTTTTTAACTCACAGGGATTTTTATTTTAGTTTTTTTCCCCTGCAACATAAATTAGAATAAGGTAACCAACATTTCCTTGGCCCATAACAGCAGCTTGGCATCCAGACTCAGGAGTTGCATGACACAGGAGCCAACACTGGGCCAACACTAACCCACCTGCTGCTAACTGGAGCTGAGTTTTAGCTTAAATTTAACCATGTAAGGCAGCTGGCTTTGCAAGATCACAAATCCATCCTGCCAGGCTTCAAATTACGCACTTGTGTTTGAACCACAGTGGCTCCTACGCGGCGTGCTTTGACTATAGCTGTGACGCAGCTCTTCAAGAGGTTAACACAGCCATCACATCAGTTGTGTCAGAATGGGAGGTTTTTTTTTTTTTGTTTTGTTTTTTTTTTCTTGATTAAAAGAAGAACCACACAGAGTTTTCAGTCCTCTACCAACTGGCTCCTGCAAGAGTGTCATGGCCCAACCATCTCCGCTGGCTACGTCATATGGTCAGTTGATTTGATTTGTTGGAATTAGCCTGTGATAGGACAAACAGTCCCTTGCAAAGTATTTTTTGGAAGTGCCTGACAGTTTCCAAGGATGACTTCCCAGATGATTTAATGTAACAAACCATCTGGCACGTCAGGTTAATTCAAATTGGCCTACATAACCAAACAGTAGTCCAGTCATACAGCAATACATGGGCCAGAACCAGCTCACATTTGGTCCTCCAGTGACCGAATAGAGCCAAGTGTGCTGACACTCAATCACACATTGCCACCGAACTTTAGTTGTAGTTGCAGCCCACGGCAACTGGAGTAAAAAAAAAAAAAACTAATGTTCCTTCAAAGAAGCACTTCTGCGAAAGGAAAATATTTACGTCTTTTTTTCACCTCAGCACAGAGCTTGAATCAGACGGTGCCCTGCATCTCCTGCTCTGCAGGACATGTTGGATGATTTTCTGTTGTTCCCTGTGGAGAACGAGGCAGAGAACAGTACCAGCTATAAGCCCACCACTGAGCCGAGCAACAAAGAAACATGCAGGCAGCTGTGTGGGCCGCATGTTCCCACTGAAACCACGCTATGATGGTACACTTTCCTTGCTGCTTCCTGGAAAGGATTTAATGTTTGAAATGCAGGAAGGAATTTCATACAGTTGGCTGTAGAGACAAAATATAACAACATTATGTTCCTCTGTTGCTAATAGGATTGTTAGAAAACGGTTGAATTTAGAAAGTCAAATCATGCATAATGTAACCTTTTCCTACTGGCATTAAAACTCTTTAAAGATCAAAAACCCGCTGATGTTTTTGGCACAGTTTGATGTTTGGGAGGTGAGTAATTGCAGACAGTAGGAGCCTCTGACTGTGGCAAAGTCAGCGGAAGGTTCAGCCTTTTTGTTACTTTTACTGATTACGAACAAAGAGAACATCAATGCCAGAGTTATACTTGATATTCGCAGAAAAATTGCACTTAGGAGAGGATGTAACTTTTAAAAACACATTCATCCTCTTACAAATGGAAAGTGGATTCAGAAGCAATATAACAGTTACTGTTTGTGAGGGAGAAAAACAGCAACCACTTACCAGGAAAACCTGAAGAGAAAATTGTACTTCTGAGAAAACATATCAGCTGCTCGACAAAACAAAAACTGAAGTTCTGTTGCCACTGCAGTTCAAAATTAGAAAATTAGATTTATCCCAGGGCGGATGTTTAATTTCAACAGACTGTTGCTGTTAGTAGTTAATAGAGCAGGGCCCCCTGGGTAACAATAAGGATGATGGAAGGCCTGTGTCCTCCACAATGACCAATATGTCTGTTGCAGTTACAAGACATCCTTACACCTACATAACAGAACAGGCTGTTTACCAATGACTCCCAACACAACAGAGGCGTACCAGACCTTCGTCATCACGTGACTAACGTGACACGGACGCTGTTTGGTTAGATTTGGTTGGGTTTAGGAAAAAAGTCAGTGTTTGGATCCAAATAAGTATGTTAGCTACCTATGTTAAGTTATTTACATAAGCTGAAGTCTGGCTGAAAGTCTGTGTTTGTTTGGACCACCAATCCCCCTCAACCTCCTCCCTTTGAGGACTTTGTCATTCTTTATACTACGTGACCTAACGTCCTCCTTTGCTCCCGTCATAATTGCTATGGACTCCAAAGGTCACCGCCTCACAATAAACGTGAATATTGGTCCTAATCAGCTGCTTGCTAAGACAACCTATACAGTCTTTTTTCTGGTGAGGACGGGCTGTTCAGAAAAGACAAATGAGAATTTTCTTACCCTCCAACTCTGTAGTTAAGGTCTGGTTCAGTTTGGACAATTAAAATGACTTGGTTTGCAACTTTATTTAGTTTACTTAGTTTAGAGAAAGATTGTTTCCATGGTTATAAGAAGCTAAGGTTGATTTTGTTACTGAGAGAGGACGGCCATTACTTTATTTTGTTGCTCACACATTCTTCTTTTTAAAAATTAAAACTTAGAACAAACAACACTTTGCGCACATCTATTAGATGAGACAGGTGCGTAAGAGAGGGGCAAGTAGACCAAAAAGGACTCCTGTACACAGTCTATCTTGCAATGTAACATTTATTTGCGACATTTTAATATTACATCTTCATCAGGTGAACCTGATAGTTACTGTACTACTAGTTCTGAAATGTTGCAAATATTTTACAGTACATTGCAAAATAGACAGTCTGTGGGAGTCGTTATTCAAATTAAAACTTGAATATCAAAAGCTATAAAATGCACATTTGCTAAATTCACCATACTCGGGAGTATTGCTGCAGCCAGCTGTGCAATAGTGTACCTGGAAGCAGCAGAGAGAAACACAGAGTGTCTGGTCAGTTTTCAAAATAAAATAGCCCCTGCAGATTCACATTCATAAAAAACAGACTAAAAAGAAACTATTGAACAAAGTAGCCTCCTTACTCAAGGTGCAAGCACAAAAATCAAGGAACAGTGATCGAATCAACATAAAAAAAAAATAAGTGAGTGAACACAATCAGGCGGGAAAAACACTTCTGAAACACTGCTGGTGGGGCATGTAGCCATGTGCACAACTGACCATACCCTTGAAATCAGATCACTACTCAATATAAAAAAGACATTTGCTAGTTTTGAGGGTGGTTTGCAGTACATTTTAGTTAAAGGTTGAAAAGGTATAAGACCATCCATAATTTTTTCCACAGTGTAAATTTATAGTTAAATTAGCCGCCTTTCTTCCAATCAAAATAAAGCAGAAGACAGCAGCTCCAGCATTTTCAGCACATACGGTCATAATGCACAGATCTGTATAGGTGAGGAAGTGGCAGGAGTTTGTTTTGCCATAAATGACACTCATCATTGTGTTTGTGTTGGCTTATAGCTAGCTATAAACTGCTATGTTCCTCTGGAGTTTTTAAGTCGTCACCAGACAGCTTCAGGTTCATCACCACTTCCTTCTGGACTGGAAAACCAAGATGCACGCAGTCAGACGTGTAATCTGGGTGACAGTGGAAACATATGTGGCTAAGCGCATGAAATCACATCTGATTTAACCCAGAAATGCAACACTGAAAGGCAGAGGTGGGGCCAAGTCAGTGTTTGCGTTTCTATCAGTTAAAAATCTCTTTTTTGAGAGTGACGTGACCAAGAGGGCAGCTTAAAACAAAGGATAAAAACAATTATGATGCGGGTACAATCTCTAAAATGATTTTGGTAAAAATTTAGGAGCAATCACATCGACATTTCTCGATCCTTTAAAATCGACTTGAATTCCCCCACAGTGATCAGCTCTGCCAATTTCAGATCATTCCTAGATTATTCTAGGATGAAGGAGCATATTTAAAACTATGAGAGCGAATATTGATTTTTGTTTCTACACATGTATGTAGACAGATAAGAAGGAACCAGGCCAAGAATAGATTTATATATAAAAAAGAACCAATGGGAGAGCCTGCGGACAAACAAAGATGGTCATTTAGCAGTTATATACAGAATACAGTGGTGTATGCGATTTCCACAGCCAGTAATAAAACGCAAAGCACAATGGTACACATTGTCTAACTTCTTTAGGTGCTGGTCAGGTGCAGATCACTGTAATCCAGCAGGGGTTTAAAAAAAAAGTTGCAGATATCAAATATGTCCTTGCCTGGAGGCAGAAATTGGATTTGTTCCTAAAAAAGAAACCCAATTTTCTGAAGAACCATTGTCGAGCTCTCGGTGTGGTGGCCAAGAGTGGAGTGTGGGCTGAATAAAGCGGCTATGTAGCCGCTAGCCATCAGTGACCTTATCCACCTGTCACTCAAAGCAGGCACGCCCTTAACTATGCATAACTTTAAGCCTTGATATCATTTAAACAGATAAGTTCCATAAAAATTCACCCTCCACACAGATGTCATTAACAGGGAAATTAGTTTTAGAGACTAGAGCCGTTTTTTGTTTCAGGCTATGAACATGTTTATTTCTGCTGTTTTTGGCACTTATGTGTTGCTTTATTATCTGAGGGGTTGAGTGATGAGTCTTAAGTGCTAAACTTTCTCTTTCAAGTCCTAAACAAGTCGTAATTTGCTCTTCATGAAATGTAATCAGAGGTAGACAAAAAATTGTACTCAAGTTAGAGTAGTGTCAAGTTAAGGTACTCAAATTCAGGTAAAAGTAAAAGTATTTTCTTAAAAAGCTACTTCAGTAGTGAGAAAAAAAAACCCAGCAGCACTCTAGCGTACCTTTCCCCAAGTCTTTTATTTTAAGTGGAAATGAGTGGAATTATTTCACCCACAGATGGTCTTCCTCAGGTGAAGTTGAAGACATGGTTTGAATTACAGGAGAGCTGAGGGAGCTCAGTTAACTTTGTGACATTTGAGGGGAGCTTAAACATGATGCTCCTGAAAAAAATTGGTAATAGTAAAAATTTCCAAACATTCATTGTACCTTCACTGATTAACAGAATGCTGTGTGCCACGTGGCAGTCGTGCTGTTGGTAGTTTTGACATGGAGCGGAGGAGACTGATATAAATAAAATAATGATAACATTTTGGCCTCAAACCCAACGCCATTGCCTGGTTACTTATTTTGTCTCATGTTTTTTGCTCTGATTAATAAATGCATTCTTTGATTTTTGAAACACTAGCCTTATATTTTTGTCATTTAGCCTCTATGAAATGTTATTAGCTGCCTTTAGACGTAATAGTAGAATGTCTTTTGCAGTAACCCTGAAAGTGACCTTGCTGCTGTGCACTTCCATGTACAGTATGTGTCATGCTTTAGTTGTGGTGCACACCAGAAAACAGGGTTCCCCCAAAAGCTAATTGAAGCCTGGTTGAAGACATGAACATGCTACATATCCACTAGGACAATATTCCCAGCCTGTATCTCTCAAGTGTGATCACAAAATATTACAATAATATTAAATTCTATTGAGTATAACAATAAATAAATATTTTCTTTTTAAACTACATTCTATTATGATTTGGCAAATAAATCAGCAAATCATTTGCATGTGCATAATAGACCGAATCAGTCTCTTTTCCTTCTGAACTCTCATATCAGATGACTCATTTAGGCTCATTAAAACATAATGGTGTAATGTTTCATCATTAATTGCCTCCTAACCACAGGTGTGTCCACCTCTTCACTTTGACCTGGAGAAGACGCTCTGCGGTTGAAACATTATCTAATGAAATAATAAATAATAAACCAAAGTAGCTACATTATTGCATCCAAACTTAATGATTTTTCTCTAAAAATCTACTCAAGTAAAAGTAGAAAGTATGCTGTGCGTAAATGTAACTTAATGTTACGACCCACCTATGAACATAATACCATTTTAACGACAGATCCTCGACTTAACGTACTTTGTGACACTTCAAATGTCAAACCAAGCTGATTTTGTATTTAATTTTATTTTCCTGTTACACAACAAACAAAATTATCTTTGGTATCTATCTCGGTCCATAACGTAACATTAGTCATTCGTGGTTCTGTCCTGCGGCTTGATCGGATGTTGTCTGATTGGTTCAAAGCACAGCTGTGATTCAGATTCGGGCTGTGATTCTGCCTAAAATGCTGGTATGAGTATCAGTGACTCCATGTGTCCGTACACCGACACCTGTAATTTATGAACCATGAAACAGGATCCTGGTACTTCACAGCAGCATCCTCTGTGGCATATTTTTTTTCCCAGCCATGTTCTATGGCATTTATTCTCTGTATTTGTTCAAAGGGTTTAACCTGAGCAAGGCCATACAACAATAATAGCAATCATATCACACCATACAGGGTTAGTAGTGCACAGTTGTTAAATAATAATAATGTTAACACTGGTATTGGATTGATTCTCTGTATTGGCCAATACGCAAAGTTCAGGTTTCAGAATCTGTATCTGGAAAGGAAGAATTACAATGGAACATCTCTAGTCCAAACGAAGTGGAACAAAGTGTCGACCTGCTGGGAATTAATAGTTTCAGCGTTAGTTTCTTCAGTAAATGATGGAAATGAATTGATTCATGGTCTTTTTGTATCTTTTTCTATGACAATTTTTAATCTTGGGCTTGGGGGAAGTCCATGTGAAGTATCGAGTAATAGATGTTTACGTCCAAGTCAGGTATTTAACCATTTAAACAAACGACCAGTGTTGCTATTTTTGTGCCGCAGACAGTCTCACTTTACTGACATGAATTAGGAAGTAAAAGCCAGTTACAGGATTACGGCTGAAGGAAGAGAGTTATTGTCGTCCTTTGTTTCTTCTATTGTGGGATTTTATTTTCCTGCACAGAACTCGTATCACAACTTCACTCGTTTAATGATAGACTCCATCAGCTGCAGTGTTCCCTGACACATTACAGAAGTTTGCATAAGGAAGCACATTGCTATGTCACCTTTGGGTTTAACGGAACGCCCGCCGCATTGCAAGCCGTTTTCATCCACGCCTTCATACCTGTTGGGTGAGGCGTTTTACCTTTAAAACAAGACGGTGACATTCCTGTAACTTTGATGTGATATGAGGAAAGGGACTGTTTTTCCAGACTACCTTTTTTTCCCCCCTTTTCATATTTATCAAATGTAATGACTAAAGATGAGTTTCAAAGATGAATGTGGGGGCTACAAACAGCGAGGCGGGCCAATCAGACAGCCTGTTTGATGTGTTTTTATCACGCTCAGATGAAACCATGACAGATTTCAAAAAAGGGGAACATCTGTAATCTCCATCTGTTAATGAGGAAAGGAAAAGGTTATCAGAATCGCAGCAGGAAACGAAGAGATGATTTATTCCTGTTCATACGCTGTCTTTATCCTGGCCAGGGTATCAATTTGAAACCTGCATCCTTTGTGTTCGGAGGCGTTCAGCCTTTTCGCCAATGGCATTAACACGATGACAGCTTACATCATCCGTGGTTATTATGCTGGTTATTTATTCAGCCTGTGGTAAATGAGAATAAATTGTATCAGGAGGAAAAGAATGAGAGAAACTGAGGGACCGCACGAAAATGATTGGGGTTGGGGAGGGCAGCTGAGCCTTATGGTTCATCTTTTAGAAAAGCAATGTTAAAAATTTGAAAAGAAAACTGCACCACCCTCCCCGCTGATGTGTTGAAATAATATGATGGTGTTGAATAGGTACCTTTATTTAATTATTAAAATTTAAACCTGCAATAACAGTTTTTTTGGCAGCAGACGCAAACTGCAAAAGACAACCCTGATATTAATATTTTGAAAAAGTGAACTTGTGCACAAACAGTTGCTGATTTACATCCAGCAGTTACAGAGCAACATTATCAATCATTTGTGGTCATGTATGTAGTCACCCGATGAATCGAAGCCCTGTATTCACTCTCTTTTAACTCTGGTTTTGGTCTCCACCAGCTTCTATGGGAAATATCCAATACAGTCTCACAGTTTGTGAAATAGTCACCAGATTTAATCTATAACATTCATGTACGTGGGCATTGAATTTTCCATTTCTTCATGACAGTTAGCACAACTTTCAAACTAGTGTATCATCCTCTGCCCTCCTTATTCTGTGGTCAAGTGAGCAATAATAATTACGCAATATGCAGCTTGCAGAGACACATTTCAGGGGCTGGTTGCACCAACGCCTGGTCTTAAGCTAAGCTGGTTATAACTTGAAATAAAAGTTCAACCACCATCTAAGTGCAAGCCTTCTTTCAGCTGAGACCGGGTGTAAATCTTACCCCTAATCAGGAGCAGGCGTAAAGTCCAAATCTAGGCTGATTAATACCGATATACAGCCTCTAGTCACGGATCTGTTATTAATGCTCAAGCAGATTTATTATTCAACAGAACTGTGTGGAAAATTAAACAATTGAGAGGGGAAATGAATGATATTCAGTCATAAATAATGGTGTGTGACAGTGTGTGCTGCACTGATCTGTCCAGTCGCTTTTTTTTATGTGATGTTAACAAGGCACATCATTTCAATTTCATGAAGACAGACGAGCCAACATGCTGGGACAAATGGACACAATGTCCATGTTGAAGCTACCACACACGCTTCGACATTTTGTGCGGCCCATAGAGCAAGCGCAGTGGAGACTCCCTTCAGCCAAGCAGCTGACTTCCCGTTTAGCTTCAGCTAATTTGAATGGGATAGCATAATATAACCATGCAACTTTTGAAGACTTTCCAAATGTCATCTGGACCAAATGAATGAAGTGATCAAATCCTGTTATTGAAACAAGTAATTCTGCATTTTGTTGCAAAGCTGAAAAAAATGCATCCGCTGTTTTACAGCTGTTTCTTTTACAATGTCTATGTCTTTTTTGCCGTAGAGCATGACGTTGGCTTTACAGTTTGGCCGCTATGTCAAATCGTCTTCAAAGCCTGGCGCGCTTCCTTGGGGCTTGGACTGATTTTGGTTCTTCTTCCTTTTCTGCATGCCTCTTCTGCTGTGCGTAACGAAACCTACACCACCAACTTCTGATGAAACAACGCTCTGCAAAGGCTAGTTTATTCGACCCAAACTAATTTCAAAAGTTTGCTTTAAAGTCCCTGTAAAGCAACAATAAATATGTACCGCGATTTCAGACATGCCCAAAAAATCTATAAGACAGAACCTGTGGAAACAAGTTTAACGGTCTGACTCCACAATTCAGTTCTATATAGGTGACAGTCTTTTCACGTTTTCAGCAACTGCATTCTAATACATATAGTGTGTTTATAGATAAATCTTGAATTTTCTTCACATGGACTTTAAATTTGCTTTAATTTCACTTGTCATTTCCTTTTCATTTGTTGCTATGGCAATGGCAGCACTTTTAATCAGTTATTTTTTTGTCTTTACTGGAAAAGGAAGTAAAAGGAAGCGTGATGTTTGGATTAAAGAGCAGCGGACCTCGAGACGATCAGTCAGTAGAACGTGCGGTCAGATCAGCTGGACACTGACCTGCTCCACAACATCTGTGGGGATGCAACACACAAGACTCTAGTAGGACAGGGGAGGAGGACTCTGTGTTTTTACATTGATGATGCTTCATGCTCAGACACAAGTCAAAGTGTGACTCCCAGATGTCAAACTTTTTGTAGGAAAAAATTTCATCACCATCTTGTCGCTGCTGTTTACATTCAACCTAACACAAATTCAAAAAATATGTGTGTGTAAATAACTGCACTTTTTTTTTTTTTTAATTTTGTTGTTTTATATTTTATCCCATTCACCTCTGGACGTCATATGTAAATGGAACAATCATTTTCACTATATCCACCATATTAGTAATTTTGGCAAAAACAGAAAAGTGCACCCAAACATTCCAGCTATTCTATTTTTACACCAAGATCCACTGACTGAACAGTTATAACCACCTCAGTGGGTGAAGTTAATCGAGGACAAAGAGCAGCTCTCAGCACCTCAAGAGAAGGCAGACATAAAGACAGAATGACAGTTGATACGTTCTCAGAACATACTGTGCAGTATGTGTGATTCAACAGATAGAAATTTATGAGTTCAATTATTTTTACACATGGCTTCACGCTGCCACCAACAATTTTATAGAGCGTGCTTTTGTTTGTTTGCGTGTGTGTTGCTGCTGCATTTTCAGATGGAGCTGGGCCACAAAATGCATCAATCACAGATCATCCAAAGTCCTTCGGGTTATGTAACAGCTCTGCATTCCAGGTAGGATCCCAGCCTGCACGGGCTAATACCCCTGTGGACTGAATACAGATTCATTTTGCACAAAACACTGGAAATATTTCATACCGAGTGGGTACAAATCTGCTGTATGTACCTGCACGCACACAGACCAAACTCTTGCCAGATTGTATCAGTGCACTGCAAGCTGAGATGAACTCGATATGAGTTCATCTCGTCTTGGTGTGGAGCCTCATTTAATTTTATTTCCATGTTAAAACATTACATGACCCCATGTCGCTGTGACCTCGACTGGACAGTCATTTGCCTCCCCATGACAGCTTGTTCAGGATCTGTTTGTTTCCTCTGTGGTGTTAAATTTACAGGCTGATGTGGGCAGAGGGGTCACCCACTGAGGCCGCTCTTTAAGCATGAGGGTGCAAAACTGATGAGAGAGTTTCACTTTGTTTTCCAGAGCCAAATATTATCTTTAATCGACCGGTCAGGGTGTGTTGTTGCCAGGCGGATTCCTCCCTCCGTCTCTTTTGCTCTGCACACCACTGGCTGGCTGCATGTCACCCAGATCACAGTCAAGAACCCTCACCGCACAATCATTCCAGTTGCTGAATAATACAAAGCAAACAGTGACCTACTTTCGAAGTAGGGAACATGCTACAGAGAAGACATGGAGTGGAATCTAGCGCAGAAGCGGACTGAGGGAGGAGCTGAGGCGGATCAGGAGGCGGGGGCAGGGCTGACGGACGAGTGTAGGCATTGGTTTGTGTTACGATTTAGGAGGGGGGAGGCGTGCCTGTGTGGTTGAGAGCAGAGCTGCAAGCATGGTATGCCATGTGAGCTGCTGAGTCCGTTCCAGCCGGCCTGGGAGTCCCCAGCCGCGGCTTGTAGTCTCCTGCAAATGTGATTAAACAGGCAGGCACAAGAATACTGCAGCAAGCCCCTATCCTGGAGGCCTCCCTGCACAAGGAATGCAGCTCACAGAAACAGGGCCTCACACATGTGTCGTACCATCAATCTGGGCAATGTAAACTTTCTGACCCTGTACCCTGCACTCCTCTCCGTTCCTGCTATTTTCCACTTTTTGTTTATATGGTGTTTATCTGGCCCGAGAGCTGCAGCGACGATGTAATGATACACTTGTTGCTGGGGAATTTTCTGCTGCTCCGTCATCGTGTGGACGGAAAACACCAAAATGCACACATAAATTAAACCATTTACAAAGAAGAGATTTTCCCCTCCACTGTCTAGAACTCATAATTATCATATTGCCTTAATTTATTGCTACAGACACATTTAAAATGTCTCGCACATTCATTATGGGGTTAATTACAGGTTGATCATGGCTGGTTATGTTTTGTAATGGGAGTAATTAATGAGTTCTCCAACATCTAATGACTTTTAATCATCTGGGGCCGACCATTAGGCTGGAAACAAATTTGCCTCAAGCAGGAGTCACTGGTGAACTGAATTATTTTGCTCCGGTCTGTAGTAGGATTTCAACGTCCTGTTTAATGATGCACCAGGCAGAAATTTAATGTAACAACAGCCCCCTTGAGGCCGAAAAAGAAATAATAAATGGTGCAGATTCCCTCCTGTATGTACTAAATAAATTTGATGAAGATTGGAGTCAAATTCAGTTCAAATGTTTCTCCTCAAACAAAAATGAAAACTCACCTCTTTGGTATCTGTTGGTCATCACAGACCGTCTGGATTGGTAAACATGAACTCTCCTGCGGTCATCTCATTTTCAGAGTGCTAAAGTTCAACGTTGTTACACTTGGAGCCCAAACATGCAACAAAAGTTGCCCAGCAGACAGACTGTAGACAAACATGGATGTTACACTGAGTCATGTTTCAACTCAGCTTGCATCTTTGTTTTTGTTGTTGCACGCAGGTGAGACAACATGTACTGTGCATGAAACACGTGCAACAATCTGCAGCATAAAATACAATATGTAAGGTTGAGTATCTTTTTTTTTTTTTTTTCAGATAATGGTGCTAAAAGTACACTTTTTAATGGTACCAGTGTCTAAATGGTGCCTAATCGGATACTTTAAAAAAAGCAAAAAATGAAAATTGACAATGACAATTAAAGAACAGCCAGAATATTTGAAAACAGATAAAAGTTTACTGATATATATATATATATATATATATATATATGTATATATTTATATATATGTATATATGTATATATATGTATGTATGTATAGATATAAATACAAAACACACACAGCACAAATTTACCCAGCAAATTCACATAATAAATACAACCTAAAAACCTAAACTACACTAATTTAACAACAGTTACATGACTAATAAGAGTTTACATTGGTATTCTTTGTATTCCACCAACTCCGGCTTTAAACTTCAGCAACAGTTCTGCAGAAATATGATCATATTTGCTAACCTGAGGAAAGGCTGCGGTCATCATCATCAGTCCTGTGATCAGACAAGTCTCATGGTATCTGTGCTATGAAATGAAAACCAGGGACCTTCCAGTTTGGTGGTCAGTATATCATTAAAATGTTAGTATCTAAAAAGGGGGACAATGAAGGTATGATAAACACTGAGTAAAGAAAATGGTCCATGTTGTTGGGAGAAGTTAGCCCTCAAGGCTTTTTGCAAGAAACCCTTCGTGGTTAGGGTGGGAAGACATCATGGTTTGGGTTAAAATAGATTTTGCCCTGAAGGTTAACTTCTCCCATGTGCATTTTCTATAGCAAGTACTGTAGATAGTAGAGAAGAGGAGTGTTTCAAAGCTGCTATAGCAAGCAGCCCCCTCTGTTGGCCAAAACAAGCACAATGCCGGTAAGCTCTGCTGCTCGGTCTTCCGTGGTACATGAAATATGATTTCGCTTTGCAGCCAGTTTTAAACACGCAATTAAAAGCGGGGACGTTTCCAGGGGAAGCTCCAGCTTGGAGCAGGCAATCAAAAATGGAGACTGTCCCTGGAAAACAGGTTTCACTAATTTATGCTCCCCTTTTCCAGAGCCAGGGCTGCACTGCCAGCTGATGTGCTTAGCATTGGGGTCACACAAGCGGTAGTCTTGCATAGCCAGACCCATTTCCACAGCGCTCACAGAGCAGTCGCCAGATGCTTTACCTCTTTATACACTTGTTTTAAAACTATTTGTTGCACGTCACGGCCGTTGTTGGAACCATTTTGACTGAAATACAGCCACACTTTTGACAGTTTTGCACTGCATTTTAACAGTATGTACAGTACCCATGAGCTAATGGTAGACTACCTGCTGCAGAGCCACATAGAGACAATCTTGCTATGATGTTAACTAGCGGTTTGGTGATGCGTCTGTAACATCTGCACCACAGGACAAATATTTCAGTTGGCTGCTCAGCTATATCACCAAAATAAAGTGCCATGATCTGTTTTGATTCAGTCTGGAAGGTACTGGTCGTATAGAATCCGGTGCTGTATGGCACCGCATTTTGATACCCAACACTTACAATGTCCTAAACTGACAATAAAATATATAACACATCCAGTTATCACCATTCAGTGTTGGAGTCCGAGACCAAGTCATGACCAAGACCTGGTGTGTATCAAGACAGACGCAAGACCAAATGCTGTCACATCTCTACTTCCCTCGTCCAAGTGAGGGGGCGGGGCATAGAGCTCAATACAGATAACTATGCTTATCAAAAATGTTGTTTTCAACCAAATGAAATGCACCATTACCTTGAATAAAACTGCAGATTAGAGGATGACATGGGAGTGGATTTTCACTCCTGTCCCGTCCAAATCCTGGAAGAATGACACCCATCCCATCCCGTTCCCATCACTCACATTATGCATGGGTCAAGTGCCTGCAAAAACTAACCTATTTTTATTATGATTCTCGCTCCTGCCTGCGTGTTGCACGTTGACTTTTTTCCTGTTTAATCCCAGCCATGTGATATATAGTAAAATTGACTCCCATCCCACAGGAATCCCACATCAATCCCGTGTCCCGTGGGATTCCTATTGCAGATTTCTCCAGTTTGAACGTAGTTGGAAATATCTGGGATAATATAAGTACATAACTCAACAAAATATAGAACTAATCTTGCAATTTTAGACATTTTAAATGTTTTAAATGTTACATAATGATGCAAGACATTAGAAAGGTGAACGGAGATGATGATATCATATAAAGAATACTGACTGACTAAAGTGCAATCTTAATACTTTTGGAAGACTTTTTTTTCAGCCTCTAGTGGCCATTAGTGATATTGTATTTTTTTGGTCACAGTGACAGCTCATTGTTTATGTTCTGTCCTGGTTTAAATGTGTGTGGATTGTTTCACACAAAGCTTCATGACATACTTTCTTTCTTCATCGCTGACAGCCTGACAGAACGATGTGACAGCTGGCGTTTCCTCACAGCGAGACCAGAGAGGAGCTCTCGGAGGACGGACGTGTACAGTATATCTGAGAGGGAAATGTGGGACACATCGTCAGCACTCTGCATCCAGCAGCAGCATGTATATGTGTATAAGGTCTCACTGGATTGTAAAAATAGATCAGCGTACTCAAGGGAGCATGAAGTGGACTGAAGTTCATGGCGCTGGGAAGATGACTGGGCGCCCGGTGATGCTATTTTGTCATCGCCTGCTGTCAGCAGCCAGCAACACCTTCAGTTTGTTCATTGCTAGTTAAATAAGATGTTTGTGATGGTAACAATCGATGGGACACACCAACTTCAGTGGATTTGAAATCAATCAGTAGGGTCAATACATTTGGACAAAAGCACAGAATGACTGCAGAGAAATAAAAACTAGATCAGTGCAGACAGCAGAATGCAGATCTCCACCAGGCAACAAAAGGTGAAGCACCTACTGCAATGCCACAATAACTGCCAGATGCAACCAGTATAGATCTGAAAACTTTTGAATAAAGTTTTGTAAGTCTTCTAGATATATGCAAAGTTTTTAATAAAGTGTAAGGCTCAGTTTTCTTTTGGATGCATAGAGTTGTATGATGGTACCAGAGCTGCATGCCCCACTGAAATCTGTGGCTGTTAAGAAGGTTAAAGTTTTGGCAGAGACCTGATTAGATTGCCCCCAGTAACTGAATTTTATTCAAACAAGTAACCATCATGATCAAGTTTTAAATTGTTTTAATTGTGCTCATTGAATCCGCAAGAGTCTCAACTTCACAGCCAGCCCCAATCTCTGCAACTGACCCTTCCTAAGTCCCAAAACTTGTTGCTCTGTGCTCCAGTAATGGTTGAGCATGTTTGGTACCTGATGGAACCTCTGTCAGCTTTCTCCTCTCTTGTTTCCTGTACATAGATTTGGTATGTGCTAGGCTCAATTTTGTTGAGAAGAAAACAAAATTTTGAAGAAGGTTAAAAGATGTTGCTGGGGGACCAGTGAAAGCAGTTAGTCACATCTTAAAGTCACATCAATTTCGACATGAAAAAGCTTGTTATCTGTGGAAAGTTTGCTGTCATTACATGACCGAAAACTTTATAGTCAAGAGGCCACAGATCATCTCCTTTAAAATAACAGAATTTTAAACAATACTTAATGCAAATGTCAGTTTTTATAACATTTTATTCTTTAATACTCAAAATTCTCAAATCTTTCGTTTCTTTGGTTCTGAGTGAAACTAGGATAAAATAAGAGAGTGATGAACTCTGCAGTATGATGTGAGTCTTTGTCTCGAGTGGCCGTGAAAAGAAAAAACCTCTGACTCACCAGCGAGAAGTTTAATGTGCTAAAATCTTTTCAAACATGATATTTCATTATTAATGGCCCTAGATAATACTGAATATTCAGAGTGAAAGTTCATGCTGGCAAATGACTCTGAGTAAAATATTTATGTGAAATATGTGACCTAACACACAGCATTAAGATAACAGATGTTGTAAATATTTCCCTTTGATGAGGAAAAATGTCATTCCACACACATAAAAATGATGTTTTTTCTCATATTTTAATGTCCAAACCGAGTCCAGCAGCTTTCTGCCTTGACACAAACAAAAAGACTGAACAGATGTAATTTACCAAATGGTCAACGTTCTCCCCGGCACAGATTAGCTGAAATACTACCCTGCTACCTTGAACTGAGTGAGGGATTATTGCGAAGGCTTGACCTCTGACCTCAAGCTACAAATAAAGAAGCTGGTTAGCCTCATGCAGCTGTCCACAGATACTCATGCACTGTTCACAAAAGATTCTTACTGATGAGTGCATGAGCACAGCATGAGCAGTGCGGTCAATAAACATGATCAGTTAGATCCTGCTAGTTGAAATGAAAGGAAAAATGACTTTTTAACCCTTTTAGGTCACATCCCCACTCATCTTGTGCACTAATTTAGCAAATTATGCCAAAAAAAAAGACAAAAAAATACATTTCCCAAAAATAATTTCTTTGTATTTTTATGTCAATGATGATGATGTCCTGTTTTTACTGAACATTGAGTCCTACACTTCAAGTTTATCAACTGTTAACCCTGAAAACCAAAGCTCACTGGTCCAAAAATGCTTGTCTTGCATAGTTTGCTCCATGCATACAAATTCTGCTATAGGGGAAAAACGCTCTGCCTTGTTTGCATTTCTTTAAACCGATCACAAACGTCTTGGGTGGAGGTAAGCCCAGGATGCTGGTGCAAAATATGTCAAGGGGGAACTTTTTTTTTTTGAGGAACATTTGCACATCAGGAGGTGAGCTCTGGTATTAAAATGACTGCATCACTGCAAAAGAAAAGTAAGCTTGTTTACGCTTGTGCCATTAGCGCTAATTTTCCGTTTTCAGCATGCAAGTTGCAGCTCGGAGGTTGTTCTTATTTTCTGGGGACTTTGAAAATGTAGATAGCAGACGCCACGATGCTGCCTGAAGCATAAGAATATTGCCTTTTTTGGAATGAGGGCAAAAGCTGTTTATTTTGTGCATGTACACGTAGTCACTCTGCTCTGCTTCTAATCAGCTTTATTCAATCACTACAGACTGAAGTGTGTTGATCAGGAGTCCTCTTATTGTTACAAGCACTCTGGGCTCTCAGCCTTGGTGGCCTCGGGCACAATGAAGTTACAGGCTGGCAGTTGTGTAAGTCGCCTTCAGTGCTATTCATGTGTACACAAAGCAGGTCAAGTAGCTTTTGTAGTTATGTTTTTTCACAGGGGACACTGTTGACATGTCACAGTAGGAAAAGTGTGAATAATAAAATGGCTGAATCCCATTTAGCTGCTTCAGTTTCAGGGCTGTGCATGCTGACTCACTGTCACACTGTCATGCTTTACTGGGACACTTGAATACAGCTGAGCCATTGTTAATTTTATCAGTGACGCCTGTGATTTCCTATTAAGTCGAACTGTATGCAGTGGAAAAGATATGCAGGATGGTTATTTTTCAACCCTAACTCTTTCTTTTACATTAACAATTTTTAAAAACTTTTTTATGCCAAATTTCATGACATGACCTCAAACCTAAACAACAGGTCATCTGCCTAAAACTCCCAAGAACATATTTGACCAATCTCAAAATGTCTGCAGGCATACTGGACCTTGAAACAGTCACAGTTTGGTTAGGTTAACACACCGAAATTACCTAGTTAGGTTTAGTAAAAGATCATAGTTTGGGTAAAAATAGTTGAGTAAGTACGTAAGTAAACATAAATGTGAATAAAAACAAAATGTAATATTTTGCCAACGCTTTTCGACTTGTATTCAAGTGAATACAGCACAAAGACAAGATATTTTATGTTCAGGTTAATGCATATCATTTCATTCTGTTTTTATTCATGTTTTATACATCGCCCAAACTTTTATGGAATTTGGATTGTAGGTTTGGGAAAACAACGGAGCTCTATGACACAGAGGAAGAAGATATATCAGGCTGACAAGCTGATACAATTCTTTTTAGTAGTAGACTAGTTTTGGTCTTGAGAATATCATCAGACAAGAGCTGACTGCAGCACAGAGTTTACAGCCGTGCACAGGTACACAGGTGTGTTTATGAGCAGTCTTATGTGTCATGAAAGGCTCCGCCATCAGAGAATTGGTAGTCTTGGAGACATGATGCAACAAACTCAACGGAGCCTTTATATCATGTTGTGAAGTCAGTGTTACAAAATGAAAAACGTGTTGGGAGATGTGATCTTCGCAACAACAGGAAGTCCTTTTATAGGGCGATGATGGATTTCATGAAGCCGCAGTGCATTCATTTCAGTAAAAAAGACTAAATTGCTGGGAGAAAAATCACAGACTGAAACACGGTCTGTGTGTGTGGAGGCCCACGGATGCTACACTGGCAGGAGCAGGGAAAAAAAAGAAAGAAAAAAAAACCTGCTGTAGTGTGAAAGCGGCCTCGTTGTTTCCTTGGGAACTGAGAGGAGGCTTTGCTGTGTCTGATCAGAGTGCTGGGAAAGAGTAACACTGACCAATTAAGAGGCAAGAGGGCTGGCGGTGCTGCACCTCTCACACGGCATTGGTAAATCATCTTCAAGAGCCTTTTCAGTCACCTCAGTGAAGAATGTAATTAAAAAACAAGAAAGCAAAAGCTCAGGGAATTATTCAAGCTTCTGGCTTCACTGTATTTGAAGAGCTTCCAAGTTTTTCATCCTTCAATTTCTCTTAAAATTTTCGACATCTTAATTGCTTTGGGGATCTTTTTTTTTTCTTTTTTTTTGACTGCATTAATGAGCAGGCACTCAAAGTCTGTTATTCTAATAAGACCTGTTTTGGTGTGTTTAGGTAAAAGGGACACTTACATTATAAGATAATAAAGTCTGATTTTGGTGCATGCTAATACATTTTTAGATATTTTACGGCACTGAAACATTTGGACTACAAATAAATATCTGCAAAGGTCAGTTGTCTCATTTATCCGAGCTGAATGTAAACACCACATATTAGTATTTTACAGCAGTGGGCTCAGGCTGTCTGAGGGGTGGGGTGAAAAAAAATGCTAAAGGGCATGAGCTATATAGGAAGAGGAAAAGTCATGATACACTTTGACGCATTTTCTACTGGAAGGGCACTCTAGAGGGCACTTTATCATGCTTTGTCTACTGGAAGGGCACCATACAAGGCACTTCAACGTGTTTTATCTTCTCGAAAGGCATTTTAGAGGGCCCTGTTTCATGTTGTCTTGGACATTGGGCCACTGGGGTATCCTAGAGGCCACTTTTATCACATTTTGTCGACTGCAAGGGCACCCTACAAAGCACTACACCATCTTTTATCTACTGGAAAGGCACGTTGGAGGGCACTTTATCATATTTTTTTGGCCACTAGGTCACTTTAGAGGGCATTTATCATGTTTTATCTACCATAGGGGCACCCAAGAGGGCAGTTCTGCAGTGGTTTTTCGAACATGTTGGTACCAGGGTATTTTACATGTTTCTGGCCCCACATAAATGATGCAAAATGCACTTTCTCAATACAGACAGAAGCACAAGGAACAACATGCAAAGCCCTGCTGTAGATACCTGTAATTGAGTTTGAATAGACGTAAGTAACAGATTTCTACAGCGGAATTCTAACTACAGCAATAGTTGATAACTACATTTTTTATTGCTGATACGGATTAAATGCTAAAAGGTTCTGACATGTGTGTATGACTAAAAGTTTTATCCAGATTGTGAGAGGTTCACTAAAAACAGAAGGATTCACTGGGTCATGAATCTCAACAGTGAAGTTCACAGAAGCTTTGCTTTGTGATCCCCTGTCGGTCGGTTGGTTTGGACTGAGGTTTGGTGCTCAAGTAATCAGTAAATCAACTTTTGATGACCATGAATATCCATTGTCTGATTTCTTGATGAACCAAAATTTGTATGTTTCCACTGGGTTATAATTCAGTTGCTAAAAGCTCACTTTATATTATGAGCGTCAATCCATTTAACCAGAATCACACAGACAAAGCTTCTCTGCATTTAACTGAAAAAAAAAAAAACAACTTTGCTATCTTGTGCTACTGCAGTTTGAGTTACTGATTGAATGTTTGTATTCCTGATAAACCAGCTAAATTCATACATACAGGTCATACATTATCCTGCAGGCTATTTCCTCTGTTATGTTCAGAGGTGGAGGGAGTAAAAATGTTTTCATTTTGGGTGTTGGGATCAGATTGTTCATTCTCTGTGGAAACATCACTCACAAATGTTAATACTGGATGTTACAGAGATACACTGTTCTGGTTTCATGGATTCTTGTAAATGGGCCAAGCAGACATGAGATCTTGTGTTCTGTTCCGTTATGAAATAAATGCCTGCCTCCTTTAATCACCCAATCTGTCTTCACCAGAAGTTGTTCCTTTTTGGATATATTTACTTCAGTGGTAATTGCCTTAATGATTTCATGAGTTAGGAGCAAAATTAAAATGAAATGGAAAACTGTGAAATTCACACATTCAAAGTCATTTAAAGCCATCTTTGTGTTTTGTAAGCCATTAAAGAAACACCCTCAGGCCTCAAACCACAAACAGAAAGCCTCCACAACCTTCAGAGAAGATATGAAGGATCATCCAAGGGCAGAAACTACAGGGGAGACTGGACTTTGCAAAGATTATCTTAAAACAAAGGATAGCCTACCTCTCAGTAGAATAAACCACATTCAGACTGCATTTTGTTCACTCCATTACCTCATGGGTGAATCTTGTGCGTCAGTACGGCCGCCATATTGGCCGTGACCCCTAACGCAGGTTAGAGCTTGAGATCTGCTTGTGAGTTATTATTGTAGCCGACAAAATCCACTGTCATCAGCTAGAAATGAGAAGCTGCTTTTTGTATACGTCTCTAAGGATTCAAAGACCTCGTGTTTCAACATTTACCTCCAATATCGATGTTATATCTGCCACTCTGCAATCACTAGAATCAACCAACCAACCAAGCAGGCAGCACACGCAGAGAAAAGGAGATATCACATGAAACTACACTATTGAACATGCTGATAAAACAAAAAACAAACAAACAGAAAAACCCACCAAACACAACATAACACTCCTGTATTGTGGCAGCGGCCGTCTGTGATGCAACAACACTTGCTGTTACAGTTAAAAAGCCAAAGTCCCTCACGCAGATTCTTCAAATAAAATGTATTGAGAGGCAGGCTGGAAGCTTTTTATACATTGAAGTATAAAAAAGTATTTTGAGAAGCTGCTTTTTTTTTATTGTGCTCATGTTTTCCAGAAGATGTTGTGGGTCAGCGTCTGTCATTTTTCCGAATTAACTTAGCCCACAAAAGGTTTCACGGCTGTGTTTTGGTGTAAAGTAATGGTAAAACATAGGGAGACGAGGGATGTGACGGTATGGATTTTAGTCTTACCGTGGTGACAAAACAACATATGGTGGTTTACCACAACTACCTCAATAACTACATTTAATTGGACTTTGCTGAAGCATACTGTCATAAGTGTAGATTCTTTAAGGAATGGGGCCGTGTGTAATCTGTGTGCAGCATGCAAGTGAGTGAGCGAGCAGCAGACTGAGGGCCCTATCTGACACTGATCTAAAGTTAATTTACTCAAGATGAGTCTAAATCCATCTTTGTTGTCTTGCACCAAGGGCACAGGGGTATCCTGTCCTGTCCCACCCCTCGCGCCAGCAGTGCACAGTGGGATACACCTATCAGCTGTGCCAAGTGCCTTGATTAATTCATGGGTCGAGAGCAGAGTGAACCGACGCAGTGTGGCCGCGAAGCTGCAGCTCAATCCGGTCCACCTGAGCCAGATTGAGATAGCAGCTTCGCGGTTGCTGAGTCTCCATCTCCTCCTCTTTCTCTTCATCATCATCCTCGTTCCTCCATCTCACTGACATTACTGTGGGTGGAGGAAACACAATCAGAAAGTGTTTCTGAAGTTTGATAACCTGTGCACAAAATTACACACAGGTTATCCTGTGGGTAATGTTGGCGGGTGTAGTTTGGTAGAAAGAAAATAATTCCTATATTAAACTCCTCACAAAAGGTCTGTTGATGATCCTGAGTAACCGGGTCATGATTTCTGGAGAAAAACATTGCTTTTATGTTTTTAAAATGATTTTTTTGGTGCTTTGATCACCACAAGCTAAGTGCCATTTAGTTTCATTATATTTGAAAAATGGCAGACACCTCTACAGCCAGTATCTCCAAAACTCATAAACAGCACTACAGGTAAGAGAGAAAGTAAGTATTTTTAATTTTGGGTTGAACTGTCCCTTTAAAATACCAAAGTTAGCAGACTTGTTGTCACTCTGTAAATGTTTTTTAGTCCGTCTGGGTAGAGCTTAAAGAGTTCTAGTCTCCATTGATAGACTGGTTCAAAGGTTTCTTCTCACTAAAAACAGTAGAACAACTGCTGAATTGTTCTAAGTTTCAGATTTCGGAGGAACGCTCGAAGAAGAAGATGTGTCATCACAACTGAATGTCCAGTTTCAGATTGTGGTTCAGTATATCATGAGGCAACATGACAGAGAGGAGTCCTCATATTCTGTCTCTCTCCCAACCGTCACAAACTGTTTGTCACAGCTGCGTTCTACTGCACTCTTAGAAAGGAAGAACCATAAAGGGTTCTTGGGCTTGTCTTGAGGAGAACCCTTTTGGTTTTTATAAAGGTTCCACTTGGAACACTTTCAGAGAGTTTTCAGAAAGGTTGCACGCCCAACCCCCTAAGAGAGGTTCTACAGAGAACCTTTCTATGGTGTAATGATTCTATGCAGCGCTTTCTATGGGGTTCTATGCAGAACCTTTTCCCCTTGTAATGGTGCCAAGAGGAACATCTTAGAACCCTTTTTTATATGTATTATATTTTATCTAGAACTCGCCCAGGGAATTCTATGGGGAACATTTTTATATTCTCCAAGAGTTTTATCTAGATCACATTTGGGGGGTTCTACTGAGAGCCTTTGTTGTAATCCAAGGGTTTTATGTAGAACACACCCACAGGGTTTTATCTAGAACCCACCCAGTGGAGTTCTACCAAGAACATTTTTAATATTCTAAGGGTTTTATCTACAACACACTCAGGGGGTTCTACTGAGAACCTTTTTATACTCCAAGCGTTTTATCTAGAATCCACCCACCAGGTTCTACCGAGAACTCTTTTAGATTATGGCACAAAGAATACTTGAAGAACTTCCAAAAAGGTTCTTTGGATGAGAAGTGTTCTTAATAGAATCCTCAGTCTTGCAAAGAACCCAAATTCTTCCAAAAAAGGGTTCCTCAGAAACATAAGGTTCTGGGTAGCCCCTCAGGAGGAACCCTTTTGGAACCCTGACTTCTCAGAGTGTAGCTGTGGAGTGAATTGCGTCCTCACACTCTGCCACACGTGTTTGTGAAGCTCTAGAAATGCATTACAGGACGGACAAACTGGCTGCAGTCCTTCTGATGTCGGTCCAAGAGGATCTCGTGATGTTTTCAGACCACTTGATGACCCAGAGGCACCGCTTGATCCTGGCCTTCCAACACCGTGAGCGAGCGGCAGCAAACCACATGTCCAAACCCACCCGGCAGAGACGGAGAGATAAAACACGAGATAGAGAGGAGGTCAAGAAACAGAATGCTCTCCATGCGGCTGACACAAAGCAGAAAAACCTCATACTTGGCATGTCAAGTGATTTTAGCATCCCATCAGCATGTCACCACCAGCAGCACAGTCGGTGTGCATGTTGAGGCCTCTCAGTGAAATGCATGAGTGCTCTTTAGCATTCAATTGCTGCTGCTACTCCTGCAATGAGAGAGGTTTTTAAAAGATTTGTGGGAGTCCTGCTGCGAGTTTGGGAGCACTGGGATCTGGTCTGGGCCAGTTGTGGAGCAGCTGTTACCCGGGGTTACAGTCTCCACCATGGTTAGAAGGGTTTCTTTGAATATGTATTCCAATACAGTTACTAGTTACCTGTTAAAAAATGTAGTCAGTAACTTAATCCAAGTATCATAATAATTAAAGGGATAGTTCACCCAAAAATTAAAATTCAGTCATTATTTAGTCACCCCCATGCAGGTCGGGTTTAGTTTTTTAGTCCACAAAACACTGCTGGAGTTTCACAGGAAACCAGTGTTGCAGAATCTCCCAAATAATGGAAGTAAATGGTGAACGATAAAAACATAAAATGCCTCCATACTGCTCATCTGGTGTAATCCAAGTGTTACTGACACCATGTTTTTAGTCGGAATCTTCACTGTAGATTGTTAACTTGGAGCCATGTTCACATGCACGTGCACACTGTCGGAACTGGGCATGTGCGGTGTGACGGTGTGCAAACAGCATGTCGGGGCCTTAGGAGACTTGGATTATGCCCGACAAGCAGTATGGATGCATTTTATGTTTGGTCACCATTCACTTCCATTGTTTGGGAGATTCTGCAACGAAACAGCAGTGTTTTGCAGACTAACAAAATAAACCCGACCCTCAATCAGCATGAGGGTGAGTAGATAATGACTGAATTTTGATTTTTGTGTGAACTATCCCTTTAAAGTAATGTAACTTGATTACTTTCCATTACTTTTGGATTACCACAATATCAAGCATGGTGAAATTGTTTAGCCTAATATAATGCTTTATGTTCCTTTGTTACATTTAAATGTACTTTAAGTAAGTTTAAATGATGTTTCACACTCTGGTCTGTGCAGCTGTCAGCAGCTTGGTCTGTGTGCTAACATTAGCCCTTGGTTTCCTGTAAATGTTTATTTAAATTATATGTTGAGTTCTTGGATGATGACAGTATTTTCACGCCTGAAGGCAGAGCTGTCATTGTACTGCGATGTTGTTCCTTTTTTTTCTGATTTAAACACAAAATAATGTTGAAATTTCGACCCAATGAAGCATTTTCTCATGAGAGTACATGATAACGAATTGACTGTATGATTAGCTGGTTGCACTGAAGCAGGTGTTGAGACTCAAAAGTGTCTTAATGTGTGCAAACTGCAAATGGTAGGATACCGTTCTTTATTTTAAAAATTGTAATCCTGCTAATAATCTCCATTTTATGTCTTTCTTCTGTAACTGCAGTGGAATACAGTTACCTTTTTTTTTAAAAAATATCTTAATTACATAATCCTGTTAGATGAAATCTGTTACTCCCGAAGCCTGGTCTCCACAGAGGGTCAGAGGCAGCACCGCTCATATCTGGCAACAAACCTCCACAGTCTCCCAGAGTGGAGCATCTTTCCTCTGCTCAACAACCACCCACATATCTCTCTGCCCGTCTCTCTTTCACTGTTTTTTTTTTTTTTTCTCCTCTCCCACTCTGTCTCCATCACGCTCTCATCCCTCTGTCCTCATTCCCCTCTCTGCTGCTTGTGGAAATGGCTGCTGCTCGGCTGCCATCGGACATCAGGGCAGCTGAGAGGCTGAGAGTCAAAAAAAAAAAAAAGAAAAGAAAAAAAACATTAGATTCAACACAGGCAGCACTTATGCTGTGCAGTGTTGTGAACACTCTGGTATCCGGTGCAGCACTTGTGACTTTGGTGTAATGTGTGTGAGAGTGTGTGCGCTGGCCAAGTGTGTGGACGTGCAAGTTTGCATGCTCTGCTCTGCACTGCCATCATGTGATCAGCAGGAGTACTGCAGTCCATCAGCAGATGGTTAAAGGTATAATATGCTACATTTTCCTAAAAAAAAAAAAACAAAAAAAAAACAATGTATAGACTCAGAAACAGTCCCTAGAAGTGTGTGGTGGTGTCTGTATCTGCAAAGACCCTGTCCGCAACCTGTATTTCTCACTATTTTGCTGTTCTCAGGATGCATCAACAACTAAAAACGTCACCGACGTCCTGGAAAGAGACTCAACAATTAACCATTTTCTGGTGCGTTTACAAACAGCTCGGACAGATCTGATTCTGTCTTTAAAGTAAAACGAAAGCATTTTTCATATGAATTAAAGGTCAGTTTTTCTATGTTTACGTGGAAAAAAACTCCATAAAGTGAGTACAAGTGACAGCATGTAGGATTTTTTGGTTCTTTCGGTGTCACAGTTTATGATCAGATGATTGTCGTCACTGCCATCTATGAGGGAGGGCAATTGAGCTTTATACCCTCTCCAAAATTTAAAGATGGGGGTGCAACGCCCCCCAGTCCCAAGGCAAAGCAGGAAAACATGCAGTTGTAAAATCGACTAACACATTTCATTGGTGTTTGAAAGGACCACAAGTTGTTGCATATGATATATTATTCTTAATATTTCTTTAACATGAGGTGTGTTTTGTTGTGTTACTGGCTGAACACACAGAGCACTTTAACTGATTAACAAGCACAAAGCTCCATTGTTACGATCCCAAAGTTTTGGCAAGGGGATAAAAAGGAAGAAAGGGAAATGGAGGAAAACGTACTGACAAAGGTTTTTTATTAATAAATTAAGTTCAAAGTAAATGCTTAACAATGACAAATGAAGAGTACTTAAAACACTGAATCAGACAAACGCACAGAACACCCTCCCGCCAAAAAGGGATAAGGTGAGCACGCCATTCCTCTTTTGTCATATGCAAGCACTACACTAGCCACACCTAGCATTACAGCCTAGCTTGCCACCACAGAACTAGCCTGCACACATGCAGACTGATGTCTTACTGCTCTCTTGCAGCTTTTAAGCGCCAGGCCTGATCACTGGTTGAGCACACCTGCTGTCAATCACCCACTGCAGCACCTGCACGGAGCGGAGGTGCAGTACCTGAACACAGAGAGTACGAAAAGCCAACACACACACACACACACACACACACACACACACACAATACTGTTGCACTAACAGCCATGAATTCAAACAGACGTCTTTCTTTTAAATTTTTTTTAATTGAATTTTCCTTGGATGCACGTCAGCATCAATTAACAAGGCACAACTGTGAATTTCATCCAATACATCTGTAGTATAGGCAGATAGAAAAAAAAAAGATGTTCCATAAACAGTATGTGTTGAAATATACATGTGAAAGCTAACATGTGAATTTAGCAAAAAAGAGAAGCAAAAACAAGTAAGGAAGAAAGAATAAAAAAGAAAAAGAGAAACACGACAAGAGTGTCCAGCTGCACGTTACATCAACTGTCATCAGCCACAGTATGTGAGGGTGAAATGAATCTGCTGGAGGTTTATCAGTCTAATTGTAGCTCATCTAATTGCTTTACAAATTTAATAAAACCATCCCAGGTCCTGTGAAAGTTATGAAGGGCACCGCTGAGGGTGCGTCTGATCTTTTCTAGCTTGAGATTAGACGTAATATTTCTGATGAGATGAGTGTGGATGGGTGGAGCAGCAGTCATGAATTCAAACACTTCTGACCGTTAATGCGGTTAGTACAGTAACTTGTGGCTCCACCATCTAAATGAGACTAACACGACATGACGTCTGCCACCAGCTTTTGCGTAGAAATACTAAGAAAGATTAATGAACGATGAAGATGCCAAGTGCGTTGACCGAGCCAACAAGGGATCAAATGTGCTGGACGGAGGTTCAGCAGGCAGTTTGCTAACAGCCCAAAGCTTCAAGAACATGAAGCATGGCCGCTCCATGTTAGCAGAGAGGACACGGGCAAAATCAAAGTACATTTAAAATCATTTTTTAATTATTTTAGGTAGTTCATATCACACAGATGATTTGTTCAAGCGT
Source organism: Lutjanus argentimaculatus (assembly GCA_034769285.1). Classification (NCBI taxonomy): domain Eukaryota; kingdom Metazoa; phylum Chordata; class Actinopteri; order Lutjaniformes; family Lutjanidae; genus Lutjanus; species Lutjanus argentimaculatus. The sequence continues at coordinate 3,647,937 of JAWZSL010000030.1, read as the reverse complement.
TTGTTTTTCAGATCAGTTTGGTTTCAATGACTTATTTGATGCTGTAAAAGGGGGTTCCACTTTATGATTGACAGCCGAGTCCTGCTCACGATCGAGTCTGTTGGCTGCGTGGGCGGGAAAGCTGAAAAGCGAGGCTTTAACCCTGATCACTACTGGACAAACTCAACCCTTTAAAGTCTTTACTTGACTCGACACAGTCTGGTCTTGGTCATGCAACACAACATGGCTGCTTATCAACAGGTATGAAAAAAAATCTTTAAAAACTTTGTGGACACCTGTGATTTCTTTACAAAACTAATTAAAAAAAAGTAGTTTGTGCAATAACATGGTTCATGCAAAAAGAATGATTCATTAAATAGTAATTCAAGCAAAAAGGTGGTTCATGCATGTCTTTTACGCTGCTTACTTTTGGATTATTATTAAGAACTCCATACAGTGGCACATGAAGCCAGCTTCCATGTTGGAGCTCCCACATATGCTTCTGCATTGTGCAGCCCGTTGAGCAAGTGCAGTTAAGACTTCAGGTTTAGTCTCAGCTAATTCTAACCGGATAAAACGAATTTATCGTTTGTCTCTTCTAGACTTTCCACATTTTATTAGACCAGATGAATCGAATTTGGATATTGAAATAAGTCATTTTTGCGGGGGTTGTTAAAACTGTATCCGCTGTTTCATAGCCACTTCTTTCACAACGTAAGTCTAGGGGAAAAATCCTTTTTTTGGCCACAGCACATCACATGATGTTGTCATTACACAGATTGGCCTCTATGTCAAATTGGCTTCAAAGCTCAGCACGCTTCCTGGGGGCTTGAGGTAACATGGTTGTTAAGGCAAAACTACATTTCACAGGAGAGAACACTGTGAACACTGTCCAGCTAGGTAGGACATTGCCTTTAGCTCATGAAGACATAAATCAGGTACTTACAGAGCAAAAGACAGTTTTAAAAAAGCATCATCAAAAAACAGGGTACGATAAAATATCAGCAAAAATGAACTGGAGTGGAAGGCCTCGCATGACTGACCACATGTTAATTCTGTCAGTTTACCCTTAAACCTCAACATATACTTGAATTAAAATCATAAAACATTTCTATTTATTATCACTTTATTGACAAATCAAATGTAATGCCATACTAACAATGACCGAGTGAGCATGCAAGAGCTCCACAAGACGTGCAAATCTTCAATTTGAGACAGAAAACGCTGCCACCATTCGCGACCTGTGTATAAGCAACAGTCAAAAATCTAACACACAAAACAACTGTTAAAAGAGCATGTTTGTGATTATTGTGAGGATCTGTACTGAGCAGGGATGTTTTCTTTAGTCTGTAGAGTTTGACATCTGGAGCACGACAACATTTAATTTCAATGGTACTACGTTTTTTTTTTTTTTTCTGATTGGCATTGTGGCTCCTCAGTTTGGAGTAGTTTGCAGAAGAGCTGTTGCGACTGAGGATCCTTAGGAAACACAGTCCTCCTTTGTTTGTATCATTATTGCTGATATGTTTGCTCTTTTACGTCCGTCTGTTGTTTTTAGAACCTTTGTATATTTATCATCCATTCTTGAGAAGGGGGCAAATTGTGTCCTACCCAAAGAAACTTTAAAAATTATTAATACCAGCACACTATTTCCAATTTTCTGGTGAAAATATATTCTTTAAAGATTTATACATATGAGATATATATAATTCATGAAATATTTTGGTTTGCTTTATTTTTTTTAATTTCATAAAACACCCTCATCATCCAGACAAGAATTCACAACTTCAAACAATTAAAAAACGTATTCAAAAAGCCTTCAAAATCTAAAACTAACAATACCTACTGATAAAATAGGTCTTAAAATATGCTATTATAAAAAAATTTGTTTTAAAATATTTTTTATGAAAATGTTGGCTCTTTAAAGGTATAATCTGCAGCATTTTCCTAAAAAAAATAAATTTCTAGACTGATTTTATGCAGTCATCACTTACGGTGTCTGTATCTGCAGAGACTCTGCAGCTCTCCGCCTGTTTGTCTTTATTTTTGCTTACTGTTTTGCTGTACTTAGGACATGTCACCAACCCAAAATGTTGTTATGTGATGTCCTGATGAATTTAGGAACAGCTCAGACAAATGCTACAAGCTCTTCCTTTAAAGTTGTGTCCCAGATTTCCATCGTTTTAACAACATTTTGATTTTTTTTCATTAAAACAAAGGGTTAACCATACCCTAAGCTCCCCTGTCTCGCTTCTTGGTTTTAAAAAAAGTGGTAATACTGCTCAAGTATGGGTTAACTTTCTAATTTTTGATAAATTCATTAAATAATATTGCTATCAGATGGATCTCAACCATAACATGTCAACTCTGTAGCCTTGGTTAGTAAGTGGCTACTTACTTTGACTGTGTTGTGAAATTAATAAATATAAAATTTTGTTAAATCACTGGGAGGCTGGCCTGTTACAAAGTTTAATAGCCAAGAGTTTGATCTTTTAAAATATATTTTCCCATTGTATTTTATGGCTGCAGCATGGGTGATAAGCCCAAGACAAATTTCCTACCCAGTGGGGCAATAAAGCTAATCTTGAATCTTGAATCAGAAAATAAATAGGCCAACCTGAAACACTAAAAACAGTGAAGTTTTAGCTTGCAGACAGTTTATGTTCCAGTTTCAGTGGGTATAAACTCATTTCTGTGACGCAGAAAGACAGAGAGGCTTGTTGTTTTTGCTGTAACGTCAAAACAGGGATTGCAATAATTACCAAATAACTGGATTTAGTGTCTTAAAATAGCAGGATCACAAGAGGAAGTCCACGTGGAAAGGGAGGTTTTGTGTAACCAGGATTGTGATTCAGCGCTCGACACACTGCCGATCTTCAAATGTGGCTTTTCATTCTCGTTGTTATGTCAAAAAGGACCGTGTCCACATTTTATTTCCTCGCACGTCACCCACTGATCCTCGTCCACTGTGATTTCTCAGAAGGTCCTTGTGCAGAGAGCAGCTTTAAGGAGCTGCAGTTTAACATGCAGATATTATCAGAGGATTAGAGTCCTGGAATAGTTCGCCTCTGGGAATACAAACAGGGAGCAACCTCATGACCTGAGAGATGAGCTAATAAAAGACATCAGGCTCTGGTTTTGGACGTCTGTTAGTGGTTTGAGAGAAAAAAAAACAATGCCTTTCTTAAAAGAAGAGAGAATTCTGAGAACAATCTGAATGAGAACAAATCATGCAGAGCAGATTTTTTAGGAGTGTTTTTTAAGGCACACCAGCTTCCAGAGTATCAACACTCAAGTCAGGCAGTCGTAATAAGCTCCTGGTTTCTATGGAGACTCCACCTACACAGCCAGCAGTGGAGGCAACACAAATGTCTTCATAATGCCAATCTACCCCCACCTCCCGTCTCTTCCCAGTGTTTTAAATGCTGCTGCTGCTGCTCCTTCTTCCCATTGTTAGTCACCTTCCCCCTGCTGTCCGTCGGCACAGTGCCGCCATGTGCAGAATATTTACAGACAGACTCCGTGTTGTACAGTGAGTGTTTACATACAGACGAGCTCTTCTGTCTGGAGGTCAGAGCCTCGTCAGCAGACCAGCAAACTCAGTACTGTTACAGTTGTTACGTAACTCATCTTCGTTTTGAAAGAGGGACCTTCTGCTGCAGGAGAAACCTTAAATGAGCAACAGCTGTGAGTCCAAAATTCAGTTCTGCAGACTGAATAGTGAGTTTGATCCATAGACAGTATATCTCATAGGTTGATTTAATATACGATCTGTGATTGAAGGGAGTTTTTTTTTTTACTCCCACGCCCCCTCCTCCCCAGACTCGAAGAAGCTGCAGGCAGGCTGCAGGAGGGCAAGACGAGTGCAACACTGTAAGGCTTGGGGAGTAACAAATTACATGAAACAAGATTATGTAATCTGGATACAATTTTGTTCCATTAGAGCTACAGAAAAAAAAGACATAATCAGATTACAGAAACATTCAGTAAAATGGGGTAATAGGGGTAATAGTTAAAAGATTACAATTTTACAGTAAATAAAGAAAACAGTTGCATGTTCATTATCATGGCCTCTAGTGAAAAAAATCCTTAACTTGGTGGAAATTTCACTATTTTTTGTCTTTAAATCAATCAGTCAATCAATAAATTGCACACAACAAAGGAAGGAACAGCTGCACAAACTAATAAACCAAACAACAAACATAAAACACTTAGAGCTGCAACAATTCATCAATTATTAATCGATTATTAAATCAGTGCATCTATTTGAAAAGCTCGTTTTGAGTAATTTGTTCATTAAAAAAACGTAAAAATTCTCCTATTTCAGCTTCTTAACTGACACTGATCAACATTTTTCACCGTTGTCAGACCAAAGAACTAATTGACTAATGAAGAAAATGATAGACAGATTAGTCGATAATGAAAATAATCATTGCAGAAAAGACCTGAAAAATGCGTACGTACGTCTGTGTGCTCCACGTTTGCACCTATTTTTCAACTGACAAGATTGTGACAGGATCAATTAATTGATTAATCGTTTTGAGTCATTTTTTAATTTAAAAGTCTAAATGATCTGATTTCAGCTTCTTAAATATTAATATTTTCTGGTTTCTTTCCTCCTCTCTGACAGTTAACATCTCTTCTCTTGATGCTAATCAAAATAAATCAAAATTCTTATTTAGCTTTGATATAGCTGGGCCACAGAGTTTACTTGTTATGGTTTAGACATATCTGAGAGCAATAATATTAATTAATTTGTCAAAAATAGAAATTTACCAGCACTTGAGCAGTATTCCCACGTTTTTGAAACCAGGAAGTGAGACAGGGGTCTTTAGAGTACAGTAAAACCCTTTTTATGCCTGATTAAATCATGTTTTTGTAAAAATCTGACGGAGCTGACAGAGATCTGAGGCACAACTTTAAAGTGCCAACATTTTCATTAAAACAGAACTGATTATTATGGCATATTTTAGTTAATTTTAGATTTTGAAGGCTTTTAATACATTTTTAAATAGTTTGAAGTTGTGAATGATTGTCCGGGACAAGAAAGGGTGAATTGGCACAGAGTTTAGAAATATACATATATATAAATCCTTAAAGAATAAAGTCTTTTGGTAGGACACGATTTGTCCCAGTTCTCAAGACTGGGTGAACTTTAGGTGTTTTTTTAATTTAAATATTTTGGAATATTTCCTCTTTAGTCAGTTGCCACTGAAAAGCAAAATGAGAAAAATAAAGATGCACTCTGAGCTGAAACTAACAGTTGTTTTCATTACCAATCAATCTACTGATTATTTCATCAGCTAATTGATCTAATCCTGTCTGATACTGTGGGCCTCCCCGCAGACAAAAGCTTGGATAAAAGGTCATGACAGCCTAATATTGGCGTCCATCTTTATTTACATTCTATGGTCTGTACCCAAGAAATATTGATTACTTAGCTGTGGTGATGTCTTCAAATTCATTCATTCATTCACTATCCGTGACCGCTTATCCTTGAGGGGTCGTGGGGAGGCTGGAGCCCATCCCAGCTGACATCGGGTGGAGAGGCGTGGTTCGCCCTGGACGAGTCGCCAGTTCATCACAGGGGTGACACACACAGACAAATCACCACTCACACTCCCATTCACACCTATGGGCAATTTTAAAGTCACCAATTAACATTCAAATAGCTTAAATATATCTTACCAACATCTACAAGACTCTTTAAATAAAGATATTTAAAGCAGCCCACGAGTGATCATGACACTGTGTCATGGAGAGTACTGTATGCCAGTTCTTTTATTTATTAAAATTGTTCCAGTTTGCCATCATGAAGCCTGTTCCGGTGTCTGCTCTGAGGAGGAATTAGATACATCATGCTCTTCTTTCTGATCTTATAATGCAAATAAATGATGCACAACACACATCAGCGCACAGTTCCTCCATCTGTGTACCTGAGAATGCAAACAGCTCGTGGTGCAAACTTGTTAATGAGCTTCCAGCCTGTTAATATGTCAGCAAACCACGCTTTATGTTTATTTACATGTTGTGTTATTCCCAGAAGCCTCTTATTATTAATGTATATGTGCTCTCATCAACCAGTTCTCCCAGTGGGATCATTAAATCAACCAACAAACCTGCTGGTAATTAACATCCTGCGCAGAGATGAGGACAGTTTCTACGTCAGAGCTGCTGTGGAATTTCAATATTAATATATCAATATCTGATTTTTTTTTTTTACTCCCTAATATTGTTATCCGCTCCAAAAATCCAGTATAAGCCGGGCTCTATAAAAGAGAACTTTGTGCCATGGGATTCGTGTGTTATTTTGGGTATAAAACTGTGGTTTCACACACAGAAATTAATTATATGAGAAAATTAAAGAATTAAACGTCCATTAAAAAGCTGCTGCTGAGTTTCATTAGTACTGTAAATCAGAGATTTTCTACAGTAAGTGGGAGGCGGGCCTCCCCGGGGGGCTCCAAACAGTTTCATGGGAGGCTCAGTGAATGGAAGTGAAAAAATATCACATTAGGCCGAGTTATTGCATTAGTCGTGATGAAGAACACACAGAATGAGGCCCCAGCTGATTCTGGATTTTAGGGGCTGATGTTGATACTGATATTAAAGAGTAAAAAAATCTGATATAGATATGTGGGATAATATCCTTTATAAGGATGTCAGAAGTACTTTATGTTAAAAACCTCACAGTACTAACATTCACTAGTATCAAAAGTACCAAAGATATAAAAAAAGATCAGTGCTCATTCAAGAGCTCATTCAATTAAAGGAAAAATCTGTAATATATTTATTGAGAATTAGCAAAAATGTTAAGTTGAAATACTCGCTTGTCCTCCTTTGAGGACACTGTTTTGTTTGCCAGTTTCAAATCAATGCCGAATGTTTGCCAAATGAGTAAGTGTCTGTTTAAGAGTCGTGAGAAATCATTAATAATCTTTCAGAAGGAGCAGATGTTTATAACCGAATTCATCGTCCAGGGTGTGTGTTTTCGGTGCAGTCGGATTTGTTTTCAGGATAATGGACTTAATTTTTCATTAACAGACAAGTGACAGTTATAAGCAGCTGATCAACTTACAGTGGAGGATTCATGCAGAGCTCACCTGAGTCTAGGAAAGAGTGGACAGGGTGAAAACAACTCACTTCAATCATAGATCAAATATTAAACAGGATTTCAACAATATAATATACAGTTCATGGCTCAAACTCTGCAGTGTCTGCAGTGCTCATTTTTGCACACACACAGTTGCTACATATATCGCTCTTTCTTTATTTTCTTGCAGCAAAACCAGACATTCATCTGTAAAAAATATTGGACAGCACTCTGATACCAATATAGCCAATAATATCATTTGACCGATATGTCTGTCTGGCTCTATATAGAAGAGCCTAAATGTGCATCATTTGGTTAAAGAGAGAGTTCATAGATAGAGAAGTTTTGGGGAATTTTACTGTTTTTCCAGAGTCAGAAACTACTAACATTTTACACTACTAACAGCAATCCTAGCACCTTTTTTCCATTCTTTGCCTGACGGGAGGCCCACAGTCTCAGATTTTAAAAACCCCTGCTGTAAAGGTCCGTTGCTGTGTTTTGCACATCTGTTCACGGCTTCAACTGAACCTTCGAGGCGTCTCTGCTGCAGCTGAAGTGAGGAAACACCTTCGACACGGCAGCTTTATTTAGCTCCTCCAACACAAAGGAGGAATGTTGGAACTCAGCGGGCCGCAAACTGGATAATTGTTTCACCGCCAATGGGCGTCTGTTTATCCCAAAACACATGAGAACAACATCGACGCTGACAAACTGTGAAACCACCTGCGAGCGGAGCTTCTCCACACCGCCGTCACATGGCAGCTGGAGAACTGATCGAAGGAAAGGTCAAGATCCCTGCAAGGTTCTCCGCTGAAGAGGAGTTACTGTTCGATTGATTAATCTGTTGTGGAGTGTTTAACCTCAGAAATGTTTGTGTGAGATGGATCTTTGTGTTCTTGCAAAACACTTGTTTTATTCAGTGGGTGTTCTCATTAGAGCATGGCCGATATATTAAGCCACACATGGATGAGTTTTAACAATCTGAAAACAAACACTGCCTTCTATGAGACACTGTTTCTAAAAAAGCCACAAACATGGTTGTCTGTACTGCAACTGTTCAACATATACACACAAAGAGACTCTGATTTAGTATATTTACTATAAAAAATCATAAAATAACTATGATTTGTCATCAGCTTCTCTGACTAGCATCGCTGTCCTCATTTGAAATATCTTTCGTGGACTGAAATAACTGTTTTAGTTTGTACATTTCACATTAATCAGATGTTCAAATTAATGGCGACTCTTTGCCCAATGAGTAAGTGTCTGTTTAAGATGTGTAAGAAATAATTAATAATCGTTCAGGAGGAGTAGATGTTTATCACCATTAAAATGAGCAAAATGTTAAGGGAGTTTGGTTGAAAGCAGGCAGTCACTGAACGCCAACTCTGGGCTTTTGTGTTCAGGATAACAGGCTTAACTTTACATTGACAACGACTGCCACTTAGAAACAGCTGATCAACTTACAGTGTAGTACTTGTTGTCCCTTGTTATTGTTGAATCATGACGTTGCACTCGTCTTGCGCTCCTGCAGAGTTCCTGCAGCCTGCCTGAGCTTCCTCGAGCCTGGGGCGGAGGGGCTGGGAGGAAACAACTCACATCTATGGTTCCAACTCACTTAAGGAGCGATAATGTTCCTTTGTTTGAGCAGCACCCTGTGGTTTCAAAGTTTGATTTTAATCCACATTTTTAGATCTTGTTATCCTTTTCATTTTGTCCGATTAAGAGGATCACGCTTTTGCTGCTGGTGGAGAGAAAGATAGAGTGATGAATAAATATGATTTATGTAGGGAAATAAACAAATGAGTTAGCTGATGATATCATGCTGACCTTTCCTTCACTAAAACTTGATTCCTTTTTGATCATTGATTATTGTTAATTATAACCACACAATTATAATCAGGAATGTGACATTTTTATGGCTTCTGAAGGGCGGCATGCCAGAAAAAGCTTGGAAACCACTGACATCTGCACGTCTTTAACAGGCTTTTTTCCTTGATTTTATAACTTGAGATTTTGTGCTTTGAACACGTGCAGTGCAGCTTGTTGTGTTGTGTTGGACTGATTAAACTAACTTTAAATTTGCAAAGAGAAATATTTAGACCAGAGGTTTTTAAGGGCACAGGGAGGCTCCAAACAGTTTGAGGGGAGGCTCTGTGAATCATAGTGCAAAAATATGACTTTAGACCAGGTTATTACACCACATAGAACGTCTAAATGTGTGTGATTTGATTAAAGAGATCCAGAATCATTAACTAATAACTGCCTCGGGACAGACCTTTTGTATTTGCTGTGGTGTGAAGTTATGTAAAACAGCATTTTTAAGTTATCTTTGATCAGTTGTTGTATGTCAGTGGGACCAAATAACATAATCATGACTTCATAGACATCCGAGGGCCTCGTTTGAAATGGATTTACAATCAATTTTGTGTTAAAAAACAACAACATATGACTTAAGCAGAAAATAAGTTGTTATTTATGAATCTTCACTTAGGCCAAGTCTAGAATCTGCTCAGAGATAAGATCATTTCTACATCAAAGTCATTTTCCTGCTAGGTATGTGGGGGCATTGAAGTTTGGGACGCATATACGCCCGAGGCTGTGGCGAACTGTGCAAGAGTTTTATGAAGAATGTGATTAGTGATGATCAAAACACTCCCAAGACATGTGTTCGGCTTTGTTTGTCACCCCACTATTCAGTCCACCAAAATAACATGTGTTACCTGGATTCAATCTCCACTACCATCACGCTGATCTCATCTTCCAAAAAGTTTAATTTTCTCTTTTGGTTCCACGGTTTTTCCTGACAAAACGTTCATTTGTGCCCCAGGAAATCACAGATCACAAGGCAGACGCTACCAATTTTAAGTTAATTTGAGATTATTGATTACAGCTGCTTAAGTTACAAATTTTCTTCTCAAAACCCATGTAAGCAAGCTTTTTTATGCTCATGTTGTTTTGTGAATTACATGCATTATCACTGCATGATGACCAGGAGCCAGTATTTCAAAACTTTTAGTCTAGATCAGAATTATCCAGGTAGGATTAAATCTCAAATCTGGGTATTGTGAGATGAGATGTGATTCTGATCCTACAAAAGTGGGATATGGATTTGGTAATCCAATCCTGCCCAGAATCCAGATCAAATGTTGTTTTGGGGGTTCTCAAAACTAGTTTTGATGCTAAAAATCCGGATTATCCTGATCCCACTGGGAAGGTGGACTTAACATGGATTCAAGGTGGATTTAGAGACATGTAGGGCTCACGGGAAGTTTTTTTTTTTATCTTTCTTTTATTCATTTCTTGCATGCTGAAGTAACACAGATCATGTTAAAACAGTTTACACTCATTACACTGGCAGCACAGAAACCGAAATGAAATGTTACTTTGACACACGGATGGAGGCCTATCTGAAGACTGCAAATCTAGATTCTGTAATCCTGATCTTGTTGTATCTGGATCAGAATGATTCTGTCTGAAAATTCTTTGAAAAACCAGATAAATTCTACAAGATCCATGTTATCTGTGATGGCAAAAAGGGCAACAAAATCTGGATAATTCTGATCTAGATTAAAAGTTTTGAAATAGTGGCTCCTGGGGACTCATTTATAAAAATGTTCTTCAGAAATGATCTTAAGAGCATTAAACTACTTGTTTGCACAGGTTTGACAATAAAATCTGTAACTTAAATGCACAATGAAAACTTTGCACAGACTCATATAAACATAGTCCCTGTCAATCATCACTTCTGACCCAAAATCTCGGCATTCGACTCAACAACAAACTATCTTCCTGGTGCGTTTACAAACATCTCGGACAAATCCTACTGATTCTACCTTTAAGCACCTGTGAACCATAAATCTCAAATTAACTTAAAATTGACGGCATCTGCCTCACGATCAGTGGTTTCCTTTTACATAATGTGGCACAGATGAGGGTTTAGTCAAGAGTAACTACAGAGCAAAAGAGAAAAAGCAAACTTTTTGGAAGATGAGATCACGGCGACGGTCGAGGAGATTGAAGCCAGACAACATGCATTTCTCTGTGTACTCAACCGAGAGGTGACCAACAAAGACAAACATGTAGCTTCAGAGTTTGTTGCAATTAATTAACCACACTCACGCATGTTACGCATATGCATCCCAAACTGCAGTTCCCCGACACAACCAGCAGGAAGATCGTGACGTCCCTTTTTCTTATTACAGGTGTCTCTTATTAAGATAATTATTAAAGTTATATTAATTTAACTGTAATTACTGGATTGTACGTTTCACTAAATATAAGTTGGGTTTGTTTTGTCTTCTTTTCAATAAAACAATGTTTTTAGAGAAAAAAAAAAATTAAATGGTAGTTTACACAATTGTGCAACATGATGCCACATAGCAACAATTTACCCCCTTTAAACCCTTTAATTAGAAAAAAAAACTAATATTTCCATTATTTAAGCTATTTTATGTTATAAAAACACAATTAAATCATCTACATCATGTTTAAGTAATATTCTATACAATAAATGCATATTTAGGATTAAGATTGATTGTTAAGCTCCTGGATGACTGAGAATCTTTCACCTACATATTGTTTAAATCAGACTTGGGCAAAATGTGGCCCGGGGGCCAGAAGCCGCCCACTGAAAGGTTTCATGTGGCCCGCAAGGTCATCATGGAAATAACAAAAAATATAAATCTAGCAAAGACAGTCAGTACCATTAAACCTTTTAAAGCAGACCTTTATTTTGAAAGGGGTCAGTGCTGTGTTCATTAGTCACTCAGTGCTGTACATCCACGTTGTTTATGTTATTCTTCTACTTTTGCTGCTACTATTGTTGCACTGGTACACTGTAAAACATCAGGTTTTGGACATTGCCAACAAAATTCATCACATGGCAATTCAAAGAGGGCGACCAACAGTAGAAGTGCGCTATATAGAACGCTTCTGACCATTCTGTTAATAGAGATTTGGACATTTTTAGGACCTTATATCATTTGTGTCCAGCCCACAGCAGCCTGATCGATTTCTCGTGCGGCCCCCTATGAAAAATAACTGTCCACCCCCATCTAAACTGTGTTCCTGCATTAAAATATATCATGTCCACCTCTAAAATCTCAACAATTGGGAAAAAAATAAACTAAGGGGCAACATTTCATATGGAAAAATATAGTGAGTTTACAAATAAACTTTCATAAATCAGGGGTTTCAACTCACTGACGGTATTGTCATGTCACATTTTGAGTCAGTCCTTCATAGCCCTGATGAAAAAAGCTGCCTAACATTGTTGGTTTTGTCTGTTCTTTCATTAAAGGCCACAGTGTGTGTGGTGAAAATTCTGGCTTTGTCGCTTCACTGAATATTTGCCATTGGGGAAAGACTGTTGAACAAACCATCCTTTTCAGGACCTAGAATATTAAATCCTTAAAAAATACATACATACATTTCTTAAAATAGTATTGCGTTCAATTGTATTCAATTAAAGGGCAGTTTAAATTTGTATGAAGTGATAAATTAAAAGTAGAAAAACAGAAATAGTCGAGATCGGCAGTTTGAGACCCCTGATATGAATAGTATGCTCGACCTACATTAAATTAATGTGTTAATCTTTCTCCTAAAAACTGAGATAAACTGAACAAAATAGTTTTCACTTGCTTCTGGATTGATGAGTAACCTGATTAAAAGTACTAAAAATGTTCCTGCTTCACTTGTGTGTTATTAGGACGCAGCCATCTTGTGCTAAAGGATAAATCTGCTGTTTTTCTAACCATCTGACAGCCTTACAAACAATCCTACACCGCCTCCCAGTGGATGAAAGCGGAACTACAACTAGTTGTTTGCTGCTCTTTTTCCAGCATCAAAAACTAAACCAGGATTCAGAAGCTGAAACGAAAGACACAGATACAGAAAAGGGCTTTAAATTAATTTATTTAAAAAAAAGCATTTCTCCACTGAAGCAGAACAAACATCAATTTTTTTTCTTTTGCTATTGTTTGGAACGTGTACAATCAGAAAACAGACTCGTCAGGTCGCCGGAACAGAGTAAAATAATCAAGCCAAAGGGGGGGGGGGGGGGGGGTCTGCCAACACCACAACGTCAACACAGCCGGGAGGGACGAAGAGGAGGAGGTAAACAAAAAAAGAAGAAGAAGAAGGAGGGAAATGAAAACACAAACATTTAATCAAGTGCAGGTCTGGTTTGGACAAAGCAGGTCTTTTTTCCTCTGTTCGATTTACAGTTAACAACGTCTCTGTTGTCGGATACATGCAAAGGTCAACATCTGGAACTACACATGGAGATTTCATATGCTTATATCGGTTATCTGTGCAAGTATTAAAATATGTAGGTATAACTAAGCAAATTTCATATGGATATGTGTCAGAACGAGGGGGGAAAAAGAAACAAAAGGTTACGAAAACTATTACACTGTTTCACCGAACAGAAAAGGAAGTCCACATAAAAAAAGTGAGATTTCTAACTTAGTCACCGAAATGTCATCGACCTCATCATTTTGTACGCTTCCTTTAATTAAATTACTTATCTAGATAAGTGAAAATACATAAAAAAAAATCCTATGCTCCACATTTTGAACAACAAAATACTGCATATCTACGTACAGCTGCGATAAAGGAAGGTCAGTATTGTGAGAGGCTAGCTGCCAGAGTTTCAGGAATATTGGCTCCGAGTTGATCCCTTTCTGAATGACCGTTTATTTTTGTTTTGTTTTTGTTTTATTTAACCATTGAATGCTCATCACACTCGTCGCTCAGGTTGGTCCCTTCGTCCCGACGGGTCCGGGGGAGGATGCGTTCTGCTGGCTGCCGGAGTCTCCCATCTGCTCTGAGGTAGATGCGACAGAAAGGTGGCGTCCAGCCCGAGCGGAGTCTCCCCGCTGGACCTCTTGAGGTCAAAGGTCAGCTCTTAAGGGTTAATTGTTGTTAAGGCTTCCTGTGGTCTTGGTTTAGTCCAACGCGCTCCTGTTTCAGTGGCTCACAGGGGACACCTTCGAGTTCGTCTTTGTCCCATTTATTTTGTTCTCAACCCACATTCCAGTCTTTAAAGGGGTGGACTTTTTTTTTTTCCTTTTGATGCTCGAGAACAGAAACTGAAAAAGAAAAGAATCCTCTCCGTTTGGCACCTCGGTCGTAAGGAGGGTCAAGAACGCAGGGGGAGAAGGGAGGAGAACAAAAGTACGGAGGTGGGATGGAGAGAAACCGATGGGGGAGGGATGTGTGGTGGTGGTGGTGGTGAGATAGGGAGGTGGTGCCGTGGTTGTTTTGCTGGACGAGTCGTGAGGTGCCTGGCCAGTGGTGTTAGCTGCGCGAGTCGAGTCGCCGCAGTGGCGTGGGTCGAGGGGCCGGGGCCGCCTCATCTTCTGATTTGATGCGCTTGGCGTCCGGCTGTTCTCCGGCCAGCTGGTCTCCGTTCTGTCGTTTGGTGGGGAGGGAGGCCGAGGCCGAGGCGTGGGTCGCCAGCAGGTGGAGGGGGCTCGCCACGACCGGAGCTGCCGGATGGGGAGGAAATAAGACAGGAAGAAGCGGGTTAATAGAGGAACTGAACTGAACAATCAGTGTTTTTATGTGAGCACTTGACATAAAACTTAAACTGGTCATGACATGGTTTTATTTTATCACTGCTGCAGATAAGATGATCACTGGCAATATATTTTTACACCAGTAGGGGTGAGGAAAATAACTGAAACAAATCACAGACTCTCTGTACTGTTAGTTTTGACCATTTCTCACTTATACATTGTTGGTAAAGCAAATAACAGCAGCTGTCCACACATCACTTTTAACATGGAGGCAATGAAGAAATGTTCAGAAAATCTATCAAAAGTGACTTCTACTTCTTCTACTTTAAACTGACTAAACAACCATTGTTCCAGATTGAAGTTCTTCTTTTTCGTTCTACATAATCCGGTTTAATAATAACGTCATTTCAGTTACTGACATCACTTCACTGACTCGCTCTGGTCCACCATGGAAGTTTTGCGCTTGTATATGATTAAAAAAATTGAAATCTCTGCAGCCGTTTGGCCACAATTAGTTTTCATAAATTACTGTTTATTTTAATTGTCTGATTAACAAATGCATCACTGCAAACAGAGCGAACAAGGTGCAAAATTTACTTTTTTGTCTGCCAGCCAAATGGATAATAAATGTTTGATCAACTAACAATTATAATCATATTATTTTACATGAGAAGGTAAAAATGTCATTCCTTCCCAGAATTGCCCCAGGCAGCATATCTTTGTGTTCCAGGTGCTACTTTTATTGTCCCCGGGTCAACGGGACATCCTTAATTGTGTGACGGCCTCGGCTGCTGCCAGGACAGGATGTAGTCCAGGCGTTATGAGACATGACCCCAAACAACTGTTCTAGTTACATTAATGTGTCATTTATAACATTAAAAGTATTAAGAAATCCACGTAGGTGAAAGTTTTGAAATATACTGAAATAGGTGATGCCACAATTCCCATTGCTGCCCAAAAATGATGAGTGCACGTATTCTTGTCTGATGTCCACAATCAACCAGAAACTGTGCAGTGCATGGACAAAAGGAAACTGAACTCAACAGTGAGTCGAAATAGGTTCATTTTCTTGCATGTTTATGATCATTATTGCCAACATTTTTGTTAATTAGTGCCAAACTGGCAGTCATACGTGTTTGTAAAGCAACATAAAAGTGCCATTTTATGTGATATTTAATAATAACTTTGCTTTAAATTTACGTTAATGCCAAGACTTACATGGATTAGTTCTAATTTATGTTGCCTTGTGTACAAGTATACTAATATAATGATCTGGACTGAAAATCATTTTAGGAAGCACAAAAGTGGTACCAGGGTGTGGTTAGGAAACCACCACTTGAATTTTTTATGAACCGTTGTAATTTGTGTGAGGTTTACCTCTTTTTTCTCACGAAATGTCGACACTGAAAAAGGCATTCATGTTTTGATCATATTTAGGCGACTTTTAAAACTTTGCCTTCATACCATTCCTCGAGTCGTTCATCCAAAAATGCTTTTTTCAGCCTCTTTTTCAGTCTGCTTTTTTTGTGGTCCATTTATTGTCAGTTATATATCAAGCAAAAATTTCAAACATTTTCTGGCTGCAGCTTCTTAAATGTGAAGATTTGATGCTTTTCTGTGTCATTAATAAAATGAAGATTCTTGGGGTTTTGGACTGTTTGGACAAAAGAGGCAATCTGACGACGTCACTTTGGGCTCTGAAACTATTTAATAATCATAATGGAACAAAACATTAGCTACATGGGAACATCTAATTAAAACCCCTGAAAATAAATACAGTGTGTGATGCTTCTTACCTGAGCTGGCGGGTCCCTGGATGGCAGTGGTGATGCTGTGGGTGCCGTTCTGTGTGATGGCCTTAATGGGCAGCTGGTGCTGACCCACGGGGGCCTGTTGCACTATGGTAACAGTCTGCAGGGGAGTGGCTGACTGGGTGCTCTGGATGATGCGACTGGAGCCGCCTATAGAAGTGATGGTGGGAACTGTCTCCACTTTTACTGAGAAATAAAAAAATAAATCAGTGGGGGGAAAAATGGTCTCACTCTTAACTTGTGTCACATGTGCAAATATCAATATGACATATCTGAAAAACACCTAGCAGCGAGCTGGGGAAGAATCTGACCCAGTCATGTGACTCCAATTCAAAACTGAAAACAGTACTGAAAGCTTTTCCACATCCTTCCTCCTTTTTTTTTAAATCTTATTACTCTCTTGTCTCATTTTCATCACAGTTGTACAGTTCAGTAAGTGCAGGCTGTTCTGTTTCTAGAGTTGTTTCAATTAGTGTTGGGTTGTTCGCAAAAGTTTCGTTCATGAGAATGACACTCTTAAGTAAATGAATTGAAGTGAATCACTTCCTGAAACGATCTGGTCCCAGTCAGTTCAGCTGAGTTTTCAGTCAGGTGCGAGCAAACGTGCAGAGATTCACTCACTGAGCGTCTCACTGCGAGGGAACGACGCATGTTCAGTGATTCGTTCACTGAACCTACTGCAGAGTGAATTAGGAGCAGTGAGTAGCACACTGAGGGGCTCAAGCTTTATCAAGAAGGTGTGGGAAAACATGCATGCTGTACATAATGTTAAGATTTTGAGCTTTCAGTTTGCAAACAGTATCACATCCTGCTATAGGGGAAAAAACGCCAGGCCTTGTTTGCATTTCTCTAGACCAATCACAAACATCTTGAGCAGAGCTACACCCAGGATGCAGCGTCGGTGCTGCTGCAAAATAGTTACAAGGGCGAAGTTCAGGAGGCGACCTCTGGCATTAAAATGACTACATCACTGCCACAGAGAAGGTAACAGCTTTAAGCTTGTTTATGTTTGTACTATTAGCATCCCAGGTGCCAATTTTCTGTTTCCAGCATGTAAGTTGCAGCACAGAGGTAGTTGCTGTTTCCCCAGGACTGAACATGCAGATAGCGGATGCCGCTTGAAACAAGCAACCAGCGGCAGACTTATACCCATCCTGTGAGTTAGAGTAGCATCCAACTAAATTCTCAGCTCACTGTTCACAAACGACAGTTCTCACTTCACTAGTCAGCAAGTTGCGCCAGTAAGTGCGGCTACATGGTCAGAGCTCTGGTCAAGCACTGAACGATTCGGTGAATGAATCTTTTGAATGAACTGATTCTAGAGATTCTGTGCACTGAAAGGAACTGCTTTACAGATAACCAGTGTTGGAATTTTCTCCAATACAGACTAAATTTTCAGGATCAAATATCTGCAGTACGCAGATTAGGCTGTTCCGTCGGTTGGTCCAGAAAAAGTCCCCACTCTTTGGAGGCCACCGTTTTTCATTAGGCTGAAATTTGACATGGAGGATATGTTTAATTGAAATTAGTCGCTAAGATGATCCCTAGATGAGACGTCACTGAATCCCACTTAGAGGCGGGTCCGGCACTCTTTGACCTCACTCCAGAGATGTTCCATCTCAGGCCGACTCTGCACAGCTTGGTGCATTATAAGTCGTAATGGAAATGCAAATCAGCGCGGTTTGACACTGTGTGACAAAAATATACCAGTGGAAAAGCCTCACAATATAATATTAGAGCCTTTATACCAGAACAATACTTTATCAATACCTGAGGAGACCGATAAAGCATTTAATGGCAGTTTACAACATTCAGGATAAAAACACTCCCCTCTCCCGTCTCACCTTTGACCTCTGTGTGCTCTCCGTTCTCCTGCAGCTCGCTCTTGTTGATGATGGTGGCTGGCTGGGCGATGACGGCGGTGGCGGGGCTGAGGGACCCCGCTGGGATCTGCTGCAGGACGTGGACCGTCTGGACAGCAGGCTGGGAGGTGCTGGTGCTCACTGGGGAGGCCATGGTGTAGGTCACTGGCTTGATAGTTTGAGGTAACGGACGCTGGACTGCTATGAGTACCGGCTGGTTGTTAACAGGCGAGCCTGGAACAGAATGTGCAATATTTACACACAGGAATCGCCTGGGGTTTATTCATTATTAAGCTGAATAAACAAACCAGGGAGCCGTCTGTATTTACATTCATGCCAGATAATGTCATTTGTTTGAGGCTGCTTCCAAGTCAGTAGTCAAACATGTCAAAAACACTGACAGAAGAAGAAGAAGTAGAGAGATTCTGGATCTGAAAAGTGAAGCCAATGCACAAGTGCCTTACACCTGCAGCCTTTCTAATAGCCAGCAGGGGGCGACTCCACTGGCTGCAAAAAGAAGTCAGACTGTATTAAGTCTTATATGAAAATGACCCTACTTCTCACCTGATGAATGACCTCAGTTAACAGTTTCCTAATGAGTTTATTGTCTCAATCTCTAGTATTAAGTCTTCTTCAATACAGCATGATGTTAATTTTGTAAATTATGGTCCCATTTAGAGTAAAATACACAATAAAGCAGGGTATCCAATATGGCAGGACTACCATGTGATTGACAGGTCATTCTCAGTCTGTCTAGGGCAACACACAGGGCTCACGAAACTTGGATCACACTATCAAACTAGACAGTATTGATCAAATACGGATCAGGGTTGTGTTGCTATGGCCTACTTCTCAATGAAAATGTTTTTAGAAACATAATTGAGGGTACCGTTTGGCTGTAAAACAAGAACGACTGCGACCCAGCAGCTGGGTCATGTCTGGAAGGGAGTCCAAGACTTACTTACAACTAGGGTTGGGCGATTGGACGACTATACTGTCTATCGGCGATGGGCTGAATCCATCGCCGATTTCTTTTTTTTTCAGGGCGATATTTGTCATTTTATTTTGCTAATGTAAAAGTGAATTCGCCGCTGGTGCACATCTCCCAGTTGAGGCCCGCGAGGATTGAAAATGGCAGTCCACAAACCAGTGGGTGACGTCATGGTGGCTCTGTCCACTAATATACTGTAAAGGGCCAAAATAAGCCGTTTATGTGCAACACTGCTGTTCAGAAACTGGCAAAGAACCAGGTGGATTTAACAAGATCTGTAATTATTTTAACTGGAGACCAAGTGGATGTGAGTGGCAATAAAACTTAACAACCTTGTCACAGTTTTACAGTGAAATTTACTCATTTGATTTTGCTCTCAAATATTTCATTTGTGAAAGAAAGACAAATTTGAAAGACTAAACCTGTATTCATGTGAGCAGGTGTAATGTGAGTGATTCTGCCTCTTGAAGAAAAGCTAACTAAAATCAACTTGACAATGAAACACGAAAACGTGGAGAACATGTTGTGGCAGAGACTTGAGGGCCAAAGCCAGAATCAACATCTACAGAAGCTCCAGTAAAAACCACAAACACTTTAAACTGCTGTCTAAGAGAGAGACAAACAGACAATCAGACAACACACACACAGAGAGGGAGAGTCTCATACCTGGTGTGTTTTGTGCAAAGCGTGCTTCCTGGATGACTGCCAGTTTGGGCTGGACCACCGTGGTGGAGGTCGGGGCAGGAGCCGAGGAGGTCTCCAGCTCCAGGGGAACGGGGAGCCCTCTCGTGATAGGCTGTCGGGGGTCTGGACGCCGCTGGAGTGAGCGGAGAGAACCCCCGAGTGATTGGGAGACGCCGGGGCACTCCTGAGAGTCAGACGGGCAAAATTAGGGTTCAGGCTCATGTGTCGATGTTGATATTCAAACTGATGATGGCAGTATGGAGAGCAGTTTTTAAATAAACTGCTGCATTAGCTCTGTGCTATTAAATTTACAACCATTAAATGACACATCAACACTCATATCCCTAAAAAGACTGTGCCAGTGACTCATGGTTCTATAGTTACTGACAGGACATCTCATTTATGCGTGTGACCGTAGTGTCAAAGCAGACCTGGAGGAGAGGGGTCCGTGTGGGGTCCTGAAGCAGGGGACGCCCCGGGGCCTTCGTTTCCTGAAGGCCTGCTCGATGAGCTTGCTCTCTGAGGACGGGTCTATCCTCCAGAACGAACCTTTGCCCGGCTCCTCCTGCGACCGCGCCACTTTGATGAAATAGCGGTTCAACGACAGATTGTGACGAATTGAGTTCTGCAACAGAGAGGAAAAAGGCTTATTATTATAGAGCTGCAGAGGCTCTTCAGCAGGTCTGTTATATTTCTACCCTCGTGCTGTAAGTCCTCCGACAGACCATCACGAGGCCAGAACTCACCTGCCAGCCCTTGTCTGCAGTCCTGTAGTAGGGGTAGTTCTTTGTGATGTGATTGTAGATTCCATTTAATGTGAGCTGCTTGTCTGTCGCCAGTGTTATGGCCTGGACTATCAGCTGTGCATAGGAGTACGGAGGTTTAGAGTCGTCCTGTGGAGCAGAGGAGAAATGCACATTTATGAGTCAGTCTACAAACACCCAGGAGCCCGGGACACCCAGAAAACACCCTGTCCTGATGACAACTTCAGCTGTCAAATACATAATTGAGCCTGGAGGGGGCGATTGCTTCCCCGTGTGTCCACATACACAAAATTCACAAAAAAGTTATGACAAAAGACTCAAAAACATTTAATCAATTATCACCCCCCGACCCCTTTCTCCCTAACTTCCGTTTGAGTGACTCTTGATTTCAGCATACAGCTGACCTGCGCGGGGCTGCTGTGGTTGGATTTGCCGCTTGACAAAGGTGAGTGAACATGGCAAACATGGAATAGTTGAAAATGAAAACAGGCACTTCAATGAAAAACTGACTGATGAACTTGCCTTTATTTTGCAATCTCATGTCAATCCTAAACCACTGAGTTTAACTTGCCAAATGACAATTGCTGTTTGCAGAGTTGCTTATATTAGGCACAGTTGCGGTCAAAACATGCTAGTTTCAGTGCAATGTTAAATTTAGCACAAAGACAAAGTTTTATTTTAGAGCTGCAATGATTGATCAGTTATTAAATTAATCACCAACTATTTTGATAACAGCTGACGGTTTCTTTACTTCTCTCATTTGAGGACGTCATCTTTGGCTTTGGGGAGCACTGATCGACATTTCTCATAATTTTCTCCCTTTTTATGAATTGAGTAATGGAGAAAAATGATCGACAGATTGACTGATGATGAAAATAATCTTTACAGGAAAGACTTGAAACTGACAAGACTGTGGCGGGATTAATTAACCGATTAATCTGGAAAATAATCAACAGATTAATCAACAATGAAAATAATCGTTAGTTGCAGCTCTAGTTTATCATTTTAGCTGATAAATAATTTTATCAATGTTTGTTTATTAAATTCCCTTTAGCCTCCTGTAAATCTGTACAAGTGGCCCCCGAGCAAAGCAAGTTGAGTATCCCTGGTGTAGCTGAAACACCAGATTAAATTGAAAATTAAGCATTTTTCAAGGAGTATATTCAAATTCAAGCATATAACCTAACCTTATAACATCTTATGATTTCATAATGTTTAAAAGCAATCATTTTCCAAACTTTCAGGACTTTGGACAAACCCTTATTGTACTAGAGGACAGAGAAAAAGTGAAGTAAGTGATGAATGTTGAAAAGAATCACAAACTAAAGGTCAGCTGTTCCCCTGACAGAGTGACTGGACTTCAGTCTGGCTCTCACCTTGGGACTGTCCCCTCCGGAGGCGTCTTTGTCGTTCTCAGGCTGGGAGTTGTCATTTATAAGCTGCAGCTCTGCAGAGCTGACCATGCGACCGCCCATCCTGTAGCCTGACGAGCCTGCGCCTCGCGGGCTGGAGGGGCACGAGTTAGCAGCACTGCAGGAGAACACAACAACACGTCTGTCAGCTGCCAAGAAACTTACTGTAAAGATCATTTACACCAAGTCAAATATAAACAACCAACAATAGGTTTGGATTAAGTGCTTAAAATATAACTAGCCCGCCGTGTCCCAGAAGGGCCACAGTTATGTTCCCTGGCTCGGCTCATCCGCAGTCTGTGCTGCAGTGGCACGCTTTTGGCCGACTTCTATGCTAATGGCCCAACCTCCCAGACTGTCTGGAAACACTGCAGTCGCTTTAGGAGCCACTATCAGGCCTAAAGCAACAATGCATTCAAACCTTAATCAAGTCTAATTATCCAGTTAATAGCCTGAATAACCAGGGGATGAATGTAAAGGACAATTTCCATATTTAATGTGCATTTAATGTGCATTTCAGCACTCAGGGGACTGCAGATATGTTGGTAAACCAAACAAAGAGGCAGAAGCTCAGGATTCAGGAACACGCGCTGCACCTGCTGCCCCTTACATTAGGCCGACTGTTTATTTGCCAACAGTAAATACATTATATCATATAACTTACAAATGAGCCTCGTATGACAGAAGAAACCTGGTTGGTTTTCAGCCATCTGGCTGAGATCAGGGGTTGAGAGGATCTAAGAGTCTGAGATGGAGCCGCCTTCCTCTCTGAGCCCTGCAGTCGCTGAACTAAGCCTAAGCTGATCACCGTATAGGGGTCATGTCAAGGTCAGCTGACACGTCAAGGTCAACGAGGAGCGGTGTGAGAGTAACTTCTTACTACTATGCGTTGATCTAGGAACAAAAACTCAGAAAACTGGGCTTTTACAGAGCTGATGGAAAGATATTCCAACGTTTTATTCTTCTGAAACCAAAACAGCCCTTATATATTTGTTTTATTGACAACATTCTAAATATTTCTAAAATACAACATTTCAAATTTTGTTTGACTTATTTCATCATGGCCGCACGGAGACAGGCATTTAATGTCTGATGTTAATTAATACTAGAAAATAAAACGAGTTTTAAAAGGTTTTAACAAGTACAATAAGTTGACACTTTTTTAAATCAAACTAAGAGTTTAGGTTAAGGTGATCTCATGGGTGGCACATAAACAGCACGCCACCTTTAAGGACACACTGTAAGTTTCTGTCGTGTAAATTAATGCTGTTTAGTCACGTTTTATTTTAGAGTTTCAGACCACTGACATAAATAAAAACTGACAACACGTTTCCACTTCCTCGTTCCTACATTGTGCTCCACTGTACTGTAGTACTCCTGTCAATTTAGCCGCCATAATACCGTTTACCCCAGCATAATGCCAGGAATATATGAAAGTATGAAAAAATAGATACTGCCCAAGCCTCGTAGTGATCAGGGTTGGAACCACGGTATCAATGTCGCAAGCAGGACTCAGCTGTCGATCATGACGTGAAATCTCCTTTTTATAGCATCAAATAATTAATTAAAACCTAGCTTATAATTAAAATGAACACTTGATGATCAATAAGCAATATGCACAGGAGCAAGTACAGATTAACTTTGGGCAGTTAGATTTCTGTCCCACAAAAACATTAACATTGAGCCCTGAATGACAGGCGAAAAAGGCATTGTAATAACACGCAAAATGACTTCAAGGGCCTGTGTGTAGGATTCAGTGGCATTTAGCAGAGAACACAAAGGTCTGTATCTAGAGCCAGTGTTTGTTTGGTTTGTCTGTTCTGGGATACCGTAGAAAAATGTTGATGCAACCTGGTGGCCTCCATGGAAGAGGACCTGCTTCTGTTGTAGACATAAAGGGCTCATTTTAAGGTAACGAAACAACAACTCTTACTTTCAGGTGATTATACATGAATGAAACCAGGCACTTCAGGTCACAGATCAAATTTACTTCTTTAGCCTCAAAACCAGAGAAGTTAATGTATGCTAAAATGCTAATAAACCTTTGCTTTGACACAAATATAACTTTGCTAAGGGATCAACAACCGTCTGAGAGGAGAGTTTTAAAACTAATTTGTTGAGTGAAATCATCCGAGTTGCAGGTGAATTGCGAGTCACATGAAGAAAAGTCACTGACTGCCTGCTTCAAGTCTGCGAATACATAATGATTTGCAGTATCGAGTACCTAATGGTGCCAGTAGGCGATGGCAGGGGGCTCATTAGGTGAGCGATGTTGTCTGGAATGTTGATGGTCAGGGGGGAGATCTGGGGCTGTACTGGTTTCACTGGGGACTCTGGAGCTTCGCGCTTCATTTTCTTCCCACTGGACAGGGCTGTGAACGTGATCTTGATGTTTGTGCTGGGAAACCTGAAAGTGCACCTGCAACAGAAAAAACAGACGCAAGGTTTCAAAAGCTTTTCTTTTTTTTTTTTTAAACAAACGCACTCATTGAACTCAAATCAGCGAGCATTTGATAACATCACATAAAACTCAGCTGCGGTGGAACCGTTTGCTGATTCTCTTGCTGACTTTAATTAGCTGAAAGAGACAACGTGTAAGTTAATTAAATTTGAATACTGATGCTTGATGAAGCTGCCTCCTTCCTCCAAGTCTTTGCTGGAAGCAGCAAACACCAGAGGATTTATTAGATAGCTGTGCTTTAGTACACTGCAGAGGACTGGAGCACAAACCGGAGCTGCTCTGGTGTGGCTCATCTGGGGGAGTGGTGGCCTCAATGGAGGACAGGCCTAAATTAAGCAGAGTGGTTAAATATAAAAGACATGCTTACAGCTCAGTAGCCTCAGCACTATCTCGACAATTAGAGAGCAAAATGCATTTCTTTTCTGGGGTTACTGGTGCTTATCTGCCCATGTAGGATGATACACAGCAAACTAGCAATAATTCTAAGGATTTATCAAATGTAAAATAATAAATTTTGATTACATCCAGCTTCTCAAACATGATAATTTGCTGCTTTTCTGTTTGTAAATTGAGTATCTTTGGGTTTTCAAGTAGAGCTGCAACCATTAAATCAATTATTAAATTAACTGCCAACTATTTTGATCATTTATTAATTTGAGTACTTTTTCTTTGGGGAAAAAAAAAAGGCAAAATACCGTGATTGCAGTTTCTTAAATGTCAACATTTTCTGGTTTCTTTTAGGGGTGAACAATTAATTGAAATTTTATCGAAATCACAATATGGCCTGCGGCAATTTTCAAACCGCAGGAGGCGTAATCTGTGTGCTAAATGTGTGTCAAACTACCATTTTGAATTAAATATCGTTGTGCTGCAGAAATGTCCTGGCCTACACATCCTATTTTTACAGACATAAGAAAACACCTTTGTCTGGTACGCATCCTTGCAAAAATTACACCATGACATGTTTTAAATGAAAATGACATTAATGATGTATTATTAGCATTCCTCCTAATATCTCAGATTTTATTGAAAATGCAATACCACTCAAAATAATTGCAATCAAGTATTTTTTTTCAAAATAGTTCAGCCCTAGTTTCTTCAGTCGTCTATGACAGTAACAGAATATCTTTGGGTTGTGGTCATCTTGGGCTTTGGGAAACAATGATTGACATTTTTCACCATTTCCAAACATTTTATGGACCAAACGAATAATGGATTAATTTAGAAAATAATCAACAGATTAACAACAACAATGAAAATAATCTTCAGTTGCTCTATTCTGGACTGTTCGTCAAACAAAACAAGCAACATGAAGGCGTGAAGGTGGGCTTTAAGAAACAGACTCGGGCATTTTCTAGATTAAATGACACATAAAAACATACTGGGTGGTTAATTAGTGATAAAAACAATTTAGAGTTTTTTCAGTCACCGGCGTCAAATCACTTTTTCCAGTTTTACCAGATGTCCTCTACACCTTTCCTACGTTCTCCATCGTGACTTACAACACACTGCAGAGAACAGGGACTTGTTACAGTTTCCCTTAAATGCAACAAGAAGTCTTAACCTTATATGATTTGTTTTGGGAAGTTTCATTAAAAGATGATTTAATAGACTAAGAATTAATAAGGGATTAAAGTAATATACTTTTTTGCCGATATGGACTTGAAACGGGTCTTAAATTGTGTTAATAATGGTCTTAAAAAGGCCTAAATTTAACTAGTTGAAACCTGCAGAAACCCTGTTCTAACAGCTTCTGAGGGAGTGGTGGCCTCAATAGAGGACAGGCCTAAATTAGGTGGAGTGGTAAATAGAAAAGACATGCTTACAGCGCAGTAGCCTCAGCACTCTATCATAAACATGCCTCAAATGGCAAAATGCAGTTCTTTTTGTGATTATTGGTATTTAAAAATGCACTGGTTAACTTAGCTGTTCACATATTTTGACAGAAAACAAACCAGCAATAATTCTAGTGATGTATTGTGTATAAAGTGGTAAATACTGACAACTTCCAGCTTCTCAAATGTGAGGATTTGCTGCTTTTCTTTCTGTATATTAAATATATCAAGGTTAAATGTGAATATTTTCTTTTTTCTTCAGTCCTTTATGAGCAGTAAACTGAATATCTTTGGACATTTGAGAAAGTCATCTTGGGTTTTGGGAAACAATGATCAACATTCTTCACCATTTTCTGACATTTTATGGACCAAACAATAATCGATTAATCGAGAAAATAATCAAGATTAATCAATAATGAAAATAATCTTTAGTTGCAGCCCTATTAATGAAATAATCAAAACAACCAAGACTGTTTCCTCAGCCACCTGGGCCAAAACACTTATTTTACCAAACTTCCTATGAACCTTTTCTACATTTTCCACAATGACTTTCAGCTGCAGAAAACAGGGACTTGTTCCATTTTCCCTTTAATGCAACACATGTTGTTGGTAATATTGACTTGTGGTCCAATGAGGCTGCTTTAAACACAATCTGGTGCCTCCGCATCTAGGACAGACCTCTTGCTTGTCCTACTGCCAGTGTAAACTGTGTTATTGTTGTTCATCTCATATCATGACGCCAAACCATCTGATTACTGACGTGGGGAAGTGTTTTGGATTCAAGCACCACAGGTGGAAAAATCATTGATAAAGGTGACCGAACAGAAATATGAACAACACAACTTCAATAAGTCAGTGTCAGGCTGATGAAACTTAGAATAGTATCTGTATATATGTCGGCTTATTAATAACAAGACAACCCTGTAAAATGTCCCACACAATACTTATCTGGGTTAAAATTGTAAAAAGGAAAAAAAGAAAAAAAAAAAAAAAAAAAGTAAGGGATCCTTATCAAAAAAAGCTTGTTATGTGTGTATATTAAAAATCAAAACTCTCAAACATTTGTTAGCCTGCAGAAGTCACTTTTTATCTTATCACTCACCGAGGCGGCAGAGGCACCACAAATGAATCAAACCACATCAAACACAAACTATAGAGGATTTTCCCCAAAAACGTAATGAAAATGCATCTGCGCCCATATCTTATTATTTTCTTATTTTCTTATTATTTTGTTGTGCTCAGGACTCTTTACCAACCCCGAACATTGGGATTTTACATCTGGGAATGAGACTCAACAATCAATATCTTTGTGGTGCCTTCACAAACAGAAACTAACAAAATCAAACCTATTCTAGCTTTAAAAAGGGACATTTTTCAATGCAACGCTTTTATTATTTCAAGGGACATCTTTTTTGTAATGCCACATTTATTTCCTACCACTTTTTATTTCCATCTGTTATATTCATATGAACAGGGTGTGGTTATCTCACAGATTCAGATCAGTAAAGACAGACCAATGGAGGCCAGTTTGACAACAGGGAACACAGTACTGAGGTGGTTTTCTTGCCAGGTTTGGCTCCTGGCACCCCAGCCAATTCACTGAAAAGGCACTCCATACGCTGAGGGGTGTTATGAACACCTGTACACTTTTATGCACCACTGACTTTTACTGTTGCATTCTAAGGGGTGTAAAAACTCATTATCAGCAATGTTTTAAATGACTGAATCTTTATCATCAGGGGTCAAAGAAGAGAAGCTGCTGGAAACCTGCTGTTATTTGTTTGGATTGTTCCCCTTGTTCCCTAAACCTGGAATCTGGATCTCTGAAAACGATAACAGCCACAGTTCCTGAAGTCAGCAGATAGGCTGGAAATCAAACCCACTACTAAAAAATGGCAAGACACAAATGTTGTTTTGGTATATTACTTTTGAACTGCATATCTCAGAAACATTTCTCTCTCCTGACTCTGTGGATCCTGATGAATCTATCCATATAAGCCACACCCACATTGGCCCAAGCTATTGTAACCAAACTAGTGTGCATGTTCAGATGCTACGTTTATGCTCTGCTGCACAGAACAGTTTACATCTAATAATCTGCTGCATGGATTTGTACAGAAATCTGTTTGCAAGATTAGAGGTCATGACTTGGTCGATACATGAAATTTGGTAATGAGTGATAAAAACTGGAATGATTTATTACAACAAATCTAAATTTCTAGACATTTCACAATCCAAACGTCAAAAAATCGACAGCAAGAAATCCATCATCCTATATTTTTCAAAATATTCTTAATCAATTAAAATCTATATGTCAACAAGTCTGCATCCAATGCTACCAAACTGATAGACGTTCTGTAGATGGAAGTTATCAAGCGGTCTGAATGGTGTTTACATTAGTCAAACGGTGAGTCTGCTATGATTTTCAACATCTTGCTGTAATTTATACTGTATACACATTTTGCTCATGTAGGGATGTTAATGATTTATCAATTAATTGCCAATCACCAGTAACTGTGCCGCATGTGACATTGTTTTGTTGTCTGCACATTAGTTAAGGATAGATGGACAAAAGCAAGGTTATCATTTAAATATTGTGTTGACTGAAATCGTTTGTACTTCATGAATGAATGAACAATGACTGATCAAATGTGAACTTTTTCAACTATCCCTTGAGGAAAATATACAAAATGTGCAACCCTAGCTCAGCGTAAGACCAAATGTCTAACATTTGTGTCCAAACGTGATGTTTTTTTTAACCAAAATGCTGCAAGCTGTTGTAATGTTTTAAGTTTAAACGGACAAAAATGCTCCAGTTTTGCACATCTGATGTCATCGCCTCAACTTGTGAGAAGGTGTGTGGAAAGCCACGTCTCCAGAGTGGCTCAGTCAATGAGTCACCTTCTCCGGGGATACAATCGTCCAGGGTTCAAATTCCCACGCGGCCGCGGCCAATTTGCCAACAATATGACGATTCATGTATGTTGTGTGTTTTCAAGTGCTTCTTGAGAATTAAATCAGAAACAAAACAACCAAATGCTCTCAGTCTGCTTGGACCCGGTCATTGCTGCTTGTGGCCACATTTGTTTCTCCATTTGAAATGCAGCGTGATTGAAGAACTACAACAACCAACAAAATGGACTCAGGAATGCAGGGCTGTTGCCAACAGAAACTGAGCAAGTTTTAAGGCTGCTTCCTTGTAATTAAAATATTTTGGATTTGATTGTAACAGACTCATCATTGGTGGACTACAGACTTTATCTGAGGGATGAAGGGAAACTGTCGGGGGAAATCTTCAACATTCACAGATATCAGTGAATAGGAGGAACTCCTCTAAACCAGTTAGGCTGCCTGACACCCTGGAGACAGAGCAGGCACACATTGGTTTTCATTTAGTTAAAGACTGCCAGGCACTGCAGTTTTTTTTTTGTTTTTTTTTTCTCGTCGGGCCCTCGCAGAGCTGGCATCTGCTGAGAGAACTGGTTCCCCGACACCTACATCTCAAATTAGCTTTGCCACTCACAGGAGGAGACTGAAACACTTCCTGGAGCCAGACTGGTGAGGGGAGTCGCTTTCATTATGCATGTGCCCTCCAAACACCCTTTCAGGAAGGGTAGAGACTTCGTTGTGCATCTGATAAAGTTGTGGAAGATCTTTAAATAACATCAGAGCCTTTCTCAATATCTGGTGCCTTTGTATAACTGACAGAGTGGGGACAGTGATATCTAAATATATCAGTAAATAATAAAATATCAAAAACAAGCCTGTTCCTTTATAGTCTTCTGTGGTTCACCGTGCTGTCAGCGAGCACTGCTGTATGTTAGCCACAACACAAACAAGCTCAGCTGTCAAATATTAGAGCTAGTTTGATGAGGGAGTATTGAACAATGAGGACTGTATACAGTAAATCACATAGGCAGTATTTGTTGGATACGGCTGTATGGGACTAAATCAGTGATTCCCAAACTTTTTCCAGTATGCCCCCCTTTCGGAAGCCAACAAAAGTTCAAGCCCCCCACCATAAAATTTTCAATCAATTGTTAACAATAATTGGGGATGGAACTGATTAAAAAATAATTCAAAGTTAAATTTTAGCAAAATAAAGGTCAGCTGGATAGAAACAGCAAACTCATTTGTTTATTCCCCCTACATAGATCATATTCATTCAGCTTTGTTTCACTCTTTTTTTTCTCCCTGGTCTTTCGCGCTCCCCTTGCAGTGGCTCTGTGCCCCCCCAGGGGGGCCGCCCCCCAGTTTGGGAACCACTGGACTAAATATTAGCATATTAGACTTTTAACAAAGATGACCACCCCCCAAGCATTCAGTACTACCCTTACATCAAGTTTTCGGCTAACTTTTACAAGTCTAATATATTCAAGGGTTTCCCCGAGTAAGAAGAGGTTGGAAGCCAACCAGATCATCTCATGTCATTATCAATTTAGTCAGTAAATGATAAGCTCAACTAGGGATGTGACTTATTTTCATAATTCATTATTTTTTTGGTCAGTAACCAGAATCCATGGCCATTTCAGAGATACTGGAATGTAAACAGAATGGATTACACACCGAATATTTAATTCAAGCCGACTCACAATGTCCAAACCACAGAAAAGTTCAGGAAAACCTGTGGAAGCTGCTTAAACGTACAGTGTAGGACTTGATCAGCTGGAAAGGGTGCAACATTTTCAGAACCTAAGGTGAACAGGTGGTGAAAATCATCATCTTGGAATAACGCCCCCTATTTGCCATCACAACATTGTGAGCTACATTGTTTCAAAGATCTTAAACGTTGCAAAGGGTTCACGGTTTGTGGATCAGCATCAGCTCATCAATTACATCTGTACAGTGAAAGCCAAGGTAGGTGATTAACTGATCTTTACATTTTGGAAATTTAACTAAATATCTAAGACTTTTAGGATTTTGAGTCTAATAGTCTACTTATAACTTTTAGGCTCAAAATGTTGATCTGTCATAAACAAACAATTAAAACTTCCCTGTTCAACCAATTTATTAACAAAGTCAATTGATGAAAAACTAGTTTATTATTCTTAGAAGCCTGTAACTATGGGAAGTCATGTACACGACTTGTACACTCAGAGCTTTTGGACAGTTTCCACTCATGAGCTCATGAAAACCTCAAGAGAGGGGCGTTCATATGAGCTCTTCTCTTGAACACGGTAAATGTGACCCAATTTGAAGGCAGCATATAATCAGGAATGGTAGCGAGTTCAAATGCGATCAGTACCGCTAACATAACCAACCTCGAGATTAATGACGCATGTGAAAACACTCCAGCCAGGTGAATGAGGTGGGTGTTGGACTACATTATACACTTGCAGTTGTTGCTCTCAGCTGCAGGCAGGGGAGTGTTAAGTCACAGGTGTGTGGTACTAGTTTACTTTCAGGAATTTCTGCCACAAATAATTAGAAATGTTTCTCGAAGTACTGAGACTTGGAGTTGTATGAGAGTATTCAAACAGATGTTTTGATATAATTTTACTGGTTAAAACCCGGGCCGCCATCAACCTCAACAAGTCTGAACAACGTGTATTGGATTTAATCTACGTTTACATGGAGCCACTGGCATGTGAGGGGAGGATTCCTCAGGAATTCAAGGAAACACTGAATGAGTAATTGATCTGCAAATCATTTTAGGGTGAAGTGCTCATTTACGTTAATTTCCATATGAAAGTGACCCCAACTCAGCTGAGAATAGGCTCAAGCTTTTTAATTAATGATCGTTTTTTGCAATAGGCAACTAGCAAGTATTAATCTCGATCTTCCAATCGCATATTTTTACTAAATATCAGCCGATCAGTTTCGGCTTCCCTAAAAAACAACACTTTTCTCAATACCTTTGATTGAGGTGTATATGCATGTTCTTTCCTCACAGTGTTTAAGGCACATGATAGATTTTTTTATCATTATACAACATGTTGTAAAGCAAGATTAAGATGTATTTTCCTTTTACTATTCACAAAACCATGTTAAATTTACATACAGTATATTTGTTGAATTGCTAAAAATAAAAGAAAGTTGGAGTGGGGTGCTGTGGATGATCTAAGCAGGTTAATTAATGTTGTATTAAAACAAATGGCCTTTTAAGAATGTTTCTAAATTTGTCTAAAATTAACAAAGTTTCCAGATAAGGCCAGGGACAATCTGATAAAGACAAAGTAAACAAGATGGAATAAATATATGATGAGAAATTGGATAAAAACTTTTGGTACTGCATGCTATGGACACATTTTGGTTAGTGTGAGGCCAAATCTAAATGATTATATATTATTGAGAAGTGGGTCAAACCCCTGAACATTCCCCACTACCACTGCAACAGGTTTTTAGTGGTTATACATGCTAACTTATCAAGTTTGATCAATTTTTCACCATCAATAATCTACTGGTTGTTGTTTGAATTGATCATTTCATGTTACATGTTCAAAGAGTGACACTCAGTATAGTCAGAAAGGCTTCATGATTTACAATATCTGATCAAAGATTAAGTAAACAGGCCATATCTTGCTCTACAATCACGTAATCGCTTAAATTAACTATGCAACACATCACTTTTAATTCATAATTAGACATTTTTAATCGTCTGAGTGAGACTTGGTGGTATGGAAAGTGTTGTTGAGTATCTACTTCACAACATGCATTCATAGCAGCCTGTTCTCTCAACCCTCTTTTTCTCCTGCATTAACAACCATCACTGATTACCAAAAACAAAAAAAAATGCAGAGTTAGTTGCTATGCTGCTAAGCTGCGAGGATGGCAACAAACAAAGCGTGTTCGACTGAAAACTTTCACTTGATTTTCACCCCCACCCACCGTGCTCAAAAAAAAAGAATGTAAACAAAAGAGGACGGCAAGACAGGAAGAGCACCAACTTGAAGAGAATTTGCGGGTGTGGGAGAGGACAGGGAGGGGAGGGAGAAAGGGGAAGGGAAGGCAGTTCCTTTCATTTCAGTCTGTTTACATCACCAAAGAGGAATCCCTGGAATACAACTGAGCCGTCCTCTGGGCCACAGTTCTGCGAGTTCTCTCATGGTGTCAGTCTTAAGCTGAACCCGTCTTACTGTGGACAGTGAGGGTCGTTTAAGTGCCCTCTCTAGCTTGAGGATTACAGTAAAGCACGCAAGTCCACGCACGTTCGTGTCTTACTTATGGAAGTGCATGTAGTAAAGGCTGTTGCTGATTAAAAGCTCTTTATTGGCACTCGGCCTGATCAATACCAGGACCTGAAACCACTGCTGCTCCTTCCTTCTTCCTTGTGGTGCCTACATAATGAAATGCACTGGTATATGAATGACGTGGCTAAGAGCAATACAGAAATTCATTTAAGTATGACCCCCAAAACACAAAAATATCCAGCTGCGGAAAATATTTTCGTGCCGAAATTGCATCGGGTCAAAACAAGCTTTTTCTTTGTTTGGTTTAAAAAAAAAAAAAGTGGTTTCACATTGAGGGATTGCACAATAGCTGAGAGCAGTGTGGGAAGTCTGGCCAGTGTTGGCAGAAGCCGATATGTTTGTCTACATTACAAGTCACTTTAGTGGATAAACTGCAACCACTTTTTTGGCAAGCTCAAATCCCCCAAAAATCTGTCGGATCAAAATATAAACAAACTGGTTTGTTTTATTTTTCGACCAGAGGTGATCTTCTCATTCTGGTTTGTAGTTTCTATTCTGTATATGAAAGTAACGATTGTCTTCATATTCAAACACTGAACTTATACACACACCCTGGTCAATATTTTGCAAACTCCTATATAAAACTGTACAACACTTTCACGAAAATATTTTTATATTTTCCAGCTCTTATTGTCAATTTTCTATTAATGTTTCTCAGTCTGCATTACTTGCTTTCCTACCTTTATGTGCTTACTATGACCATTGTTGCACACCAATATCACATAGGCAAACTCCTTGTACGCGTAAACCTTCTGGCAATAAGCCCGATTCTGAATTAATCTAGGTCTGCAACAAGCAATTGTTTTCATTATGCAAACCAGACTTTTTTGTTTGATGAATGACTTAAACAATGAAATATTGGACCAAATTGTTGTAGATTAGCTAACCCTTTTTTTGTAGCGGGTAAGTGATTTATTAGAATAATTGTTTCAGACCTACTGAAACACTACTAATGTTTCCTTTTTCTAATCAAAGACATTAGGATAATCACTTATCAGAATAGTTGATGATTAGTTTCCTGATGATGCAATTTTGGTTTCAGCACTCTGCATACCTAATCGAAAACAATTTATTACTAATTTGTTGCTTATTTGTAACTGTAACTATCTGTATCAGCCACTCAAAGCATGGCTATATCCAAACCAAGCAGCACGTGTTTACTGGGAAACAGATTCCAAGATTTACAACCCAGTGGAGCAGATCAGGGTTATAGATTCCCTCTGTGTGATAAATGTTTGTTTATAAAGCAGTGGGCTACATGTCACAACACATTTAACAATGGGAGAGTGCAGAAGCTTACTTCTAATACCTACACCAAACTCTTTGACAAAAACTTTTTATTTAATTCTAAAATAGATGATGAAGCACAGATTGCTGTTCAGTGGTTAATGTTGGTGAAACACACTGGCTAGCAGGACTTCGGCTGGTTTGAATGGAGGCCAAAGGTCCCACGGGCTCTGCTGTTGTGAGCCGGCAGGGCGGGGACGGACTGGTTTGTTTACGTTTAGGGGTCGAGAGGAGCTCCATTCACAACTACAGGCAGCCGCAGCTAACTGCGAGCTAACGTGTTTGCATGACAACAGAGGTGAATGTTTACAGTATCAAGGACATGCACATTTTCAACTTTAAAGCGCCCACGTGACAGAAAACACTACCACTGGTCAACATCAACAATAGCGTCCCCATGGCTGTGAGCTAGCTTGGATATTTTAGCTAAGTAGCTCCAGTAGAGACACTGTGGCGTGCGGCTAACCATGAGTTAACCACAGCAGGGAACGTGGAATAGAGCAGGCGGCTAATTCACACTGCTGCTAACAAAAATGTCAACAAAGAACACGGCATTGGGACAGGATGCGGAGTTCTTGCTAACATGCTAAAACACGTGGTCCCCTCGACCCTGCTGGCCGACACAAACCCACTGTTGTTAACTGTTAACTTTAGCCCGGCTGGCTAGTGGCGCTAGCATCCACATGTTCACCGGGAGGAGAAACTTACATTCGCGGCAGCTGCAGAGGAGGGGCGCCCCGTCTGAGGAACACTCCGTCTACAAACACCCCGTTTTTACCGAGACACCTCAGGTAGAAATCCCCGCTGCCGGCGCCGTCGTCGCTGGCGGTGAATATCTCCAGATGCCTCCGCGAGATGAAGCTCGAGTGGCCCATGCTCACGTCCACGGAGCCCTGAGACGAGTTCCTGCCGATGGTCACCGAGCGCTTTTTCATCATGTATTCGAATTCACGGCCCTCGAGCCGGGCAACCGGCCCAGACGATCCGCTCACCACGGCCATGTTCGGGGGGGGGGGAAAGTCTCTAAACGCCAAATATTAGGAGAAATAAAACACCGATGTACAGGCGCCCTGTCGTGGCCTTTCAGAGGCGTGAAAATGGAGCGAATCTACAAGAGGGGCATCAAATTCAAAACAGGAATTTAGAGGGGAACATGCGAGGCCAGGGACAGCGGCTCCGACCCACCGCCGAGAGAAAGGGTAGCGGAGAGATCCAACCAAACGGGGCCAGCGGGCGGATATCGCTTGACTGACAGCGCGCTCCGCCAATCAGAATCCAGAAAGCCGATGCGGCTCCGCGGCCGCGACCAATCACGCGCGAGAATTAATCCGAGGACACATTCAAGGTCGGTTGATGGGTAGCATACGTGCAGGCAGTTTTTTAGAGCGGAACCCTAAACCCGCGAAAGATCACGCGAGATATGTAAGCGTTGTTTTCCTTGTGTGTGTTATACAAATTAATTATGTTTTATAATCTGACAGCGCTGTGAACAAAATTTGAATGGGTTCAGGGACAATACCAACTTGGTTATGGTTGGAGAAAAATCTTTTATTTAGGTTAAAATGATAACCCTCGCGAGAGCTTTCGCCGGTCTGGGGTTACCTTCTAGACACGCCACACGCGCATATGCTGCCCGGTGAGAAGTAAGATGCGGCGAGTACATGAACAACCACACAGGAAAGGAGTGGATCAACCAGTTTACACGTGCAATCAGTCACAATAATCACTACAGCGAAAGATGATCGACTATCTATGATCATGCATCGATATCACCGACTCATCCTATATTCAAATCAAGAAACAACAACGTGTATTTGATCATTTTGCAGGATCCAGCTCCCTTCAGCCTCCACGTCGCAGCAGCGCAAAGGCACAGCGCATGATGGGTCTTCCTCCTCCACTACAGAATCCATGCCTGGTTTATCACGTCGCCCCCTTTGCAGCAGCATCTTGTTACTTTGTAATGACGATGTTAGCTGTCTTTTAAATGATCATCGGTGCAGACTGTAATCAGTGCAAACAAATCTCTTTGCCTTGACAGACAGACAGACGACCGGCCTCATGTGATCGTGCTGCGGGTGCAGGTTTGTAATCCTGTGCTGTCCTGTCTGTCTGCAGGCCTTGTTATCGTCAGGGTGAGTGACCCTGCCATCTGTAGGCCACTTGTTTGTAAACACCGAGGGACTGTCTGTGTGCGCGCGTGCGTGTGCGCGTGCGACCAGCCAAAGCCTCTATCAGATCATAACACCTCTGACAAGGTGTGAAGTATAATCAGGGGCGTTAACAGCTTTTCGTTGAATGTAGCATGGAGAGAAAACCAGGGTTAATTAACATCAGAACCCATGTTGAAGACATAAAAGTGTTCACAGAGACAAACA
The DNA here is from genome assembly GCA_034769285.1 of Lutjanus argentimaculatus. Lineage (NCBI taxonomy): Eukaryota > Metazoa > Chordata > Actinopteri > Lutjaniformes > Lutjanidae > Lutjanus > Lutjanus argentimaculatus. Next base: position 3,610,667 of record JAWZSL010000030.1, on the reverse strand, counting down.
AAAACAACATGCCAGAATCTGGTTCAAATCATCATCAAGCCAAAATATAATAGGAAAATAAATAATAAAAAGCCTTTGCATGCACAACATGGTCTTCTGTAACACAAATTGTGTCTATTCCTCTGTGTGGAGATAATACAATTGTGATATTTTTTATTTACTTTTTATTTGCACACATAAAATAAGATATTTTATTTAAGTTGCGACAGCAGCACATTTACCACTGTGATACATCACTTTTCTTTTAACAACACTCAGTCAGTGTTTGGGAACTGAGGACACTAATTGCTTGAAGTTTTGAAAGTAAAATTCTTTCTCATTCTTGCTTGATATACGGCTTCAGGGCTCAACAGTCCTGTTTGGTCTCTGTTGTTGTATTTTGTGCTTCATACTGCACCACACATTTTCAATGGGAGGCAGATCTGGACTGCAGGCAGGTCAGTCAAGTACCTGAACTCTTTTACTATGAAGCCACGCTGTTGGAACACGTGCACAGTGTGTCCTGGCATCGTCTCGCAGAAATAAGCAGGGACGTCTCTGAAAAAGACATCGTCTGGATGGCAGCACATGTCGCTCCTAAACCTGTATGTGCCTTTCAGCATTAATGGGGCCTTCACAGATGTGACACTTACCAATGATGCCATGGGCACTAACACACCTCCATATACCATCACAGATGCTGGCCTGGCAGATGCAGTGACATGATGTAGTATCTTTATACAATGATGTGGGGTTTTAATGCAGTTTTTACAGCAGTGCTGCCTGAGGGATCAGAGGTCACAGACATTCAGTGTTGGTTTTCAGCCTTGGCCCTTACATCCAGAGATTTCTCTGATTTTCTTTTAATGGTATTACGGATTGTAGATGGTGAGATCTCTAATTTCCTCCAGTTTTGTGTTGAGAAATGTTGTTCTTAAACGGTTGGACTATTTGTCAACGCAGTTTTCCACAAAGTGGTGCTTTTTCATTCCAAATCTGTACACCATGATGTCAGGGGCAGCACTTACCTATTTCACTTTATAAAACAGAAGATGATGATGTTTTGGTCGAAGATTATAAAAATCTTTATAGAGCTGAAATCGATCAATTAGTCAATGCCTGAACATGAACAGGCAACAATTTTTAAAAGTGATTACTTGTTTAAAGGCATAATATGCAACATTTTCCTAAAAAGACGATGTATTAAATCATACAAACATAATTCCTCTAAATCAAGGGTGTCAAACTCAATTTCATCCTGCACCACGTCAGCACCACAGTTGCCCTCAAAGAGGCAGTTGTGAATGCAAGGAGATATAAATTTATCTGCTTATTATCATATTAAATAATTGCCTCTGCATTCAACAATTGGATTTAGTAATAACTTAATAATGAATGAACACTCTATGCCTGGGGCTTCAAACTCAAATTGGTTTGGGGCCTCCGCTGATATTGTCATCACATAGCGGGGCCACTTCAGCATTCAAGTACAACAAGAAAGCGCAATATTTCTGAAAAGTTATTATTTTATTTCCACTGTTGACACATTTTGGTCACACTTAAAAAAAAATGCAAGCAGCAGTTTATATCCTGAGCTGTGCATTTGACTCATACTTGTCAGTTACTTCGAATTGGTCGTTAATCCCACTGATGAAAATGGCTCGCAGAGCATTGTTGGTTTTGTTGTGCTTTCATCACTGAATTGTGTTTTTATTTCAGTTGTGTGTATGCAGTTTAGTTTAAATTGCTATGAAACAACTGGAAAAAATAATTAAATAAACGCACACAGTCGATTGATTTCTGTAGTGCTCAAACCTCAAGTACTGTACTTGTACTTTACTTGAGAAATATTGTACTTTTTACTTCACTACATTTATCTGAGAGCTTTAGTTACTAGTTCCTTCACAAATTGCGATTTTTTTCATACAAAAACCTACAAGAAGCATATAAATTATAATGCTTTGTTATAAATGAAACTGCCCAACACTTTATAGAAGCACAGCTGAAATGATTTGCTGATTAATAAGTTAGTTGATTAGGAATTGACAAATTGACCATTATTTTGATAATATGAAGATTTGCTGCTTTTTCTTTTCTTTATTTTAATTGATTTTTAAATATTTCAAGTTTTCAATTGTTGATTAGACAAAGCAAGCATTCTTAACAGCATTTCTCACTATTTTCAGAATTTTTACTAATCAAGTAACCAATCAATTAATGGAGAAAATAGTTAGCAGATTAATCAATAAAAAAAAAGTCATTAGTTGCGCTTCTGTATAGAAAATAATTCAAGATGAGCTCCATCTCGACCAACTACGACAGTAAAATTCTGCTTTTACACTAATGCAGGAGTAATAACAATCTAATGACAGTCCAACAGAGTACTTTTACTTTTCATACTTTAAGTACATCTTCCTGATTATATTTGCATACTTTTACTTGAGTAACTTTTTTTTTTAATGCATTATTTGTACTTGTGCCAGAGTATTTTTACAGTGTGGTAGTACTGTTACTTAATATCTGGGTGTTTCAAATTAGACAAAAATGAGAAGAAACATGTTCTATAGGTCTTAGACAGCATTAGACCCTTTACTAGACCCTTATTAGAGTTTATTAGAGGATAATTAGCGACACAACAGAACTGTAAACTAAATTATATTAGATTTTTTAGTTTACAGTGCATATCTGTTGTAATGTGTCCCTAATAGCCCTCTAAGAAAGTCTAATACGGGTCTACTAAAGCAGCCTTTCCAAACTTTTTCCGAGGGATCCACTTTTTTAAAAAGACAACCCAAATCAAAATAGGCCTTATCAATAAATCTTAGGCAGAGTTCATTTGTGCAGAAATGAACATGCTGGACCATTTTTACTGCCATCAACTTATATTATCTTGACACGCATTATTAATAACAAATACACAATAAATACTTTATAAATGAGAAATAGCACATTTAGGCTGTGTGGTCATTGGATTTTCTCTTCAGAAACGGGCATTAAAAAACAAAAGAGTGGTTATTTGATTTTCATTTTATAATACGAATATTAAAATTGAAGTACAAGGTGTTTTTGTTTGTCATGGTCAAAAAGGGATGAGTGAAATTTTAAAAATGGTTTGATTTTCATTTTCTATTTCATATAAACAGGAAATGAAATCACTAGAAAACAGAAGGAAGGCCTGTTTTTTCTGGCTTGATCAGGTATTCACAAATGGTTTCTGCGGTGTCTAATAAAGAACATATTATTTCTAGTTTTTGTCTGATTTGATCCAAAGTGCAGCTTGTTAAGTTGTATTATTGTCCTTAACCACAGTGTACTTCTGAAAAGACAGCAACATTAGTCTTAATGTGGCAGTTTGAGCTGTTGGAGAGACAAACCAGCTCGCATTTCACACTCATCACTGCAGTTAAAGTACAACAAAAGTAGGAAAGGAAAGTCTGTCATATATTAAAAAGGATAATATGAATTTACTCATTGTTTTCCCATCTTGAAGCAGAGCTGGAGGAATCAGTCACATCAACCTCTAACTTCAACTCTACCAACCACTGGAGGGAGACATGCACCATCACAATCCTCCAAAGATGACATCATGAACTCACCAGCCATTTTAAGCTTTTAGGCTGAGGTAGAGTTCACACACACACACACAACACACACACACACACACACACACACACACACACACACACACACACACACACACACGCACAGGACAGCAGAGTAATGAACATCATCACTTCATCGCCTGCCAAAAGACCGATTCATCTGTCCGCAGCCAAAGTATACCAGCGTTTATCTGCTTATTAATAACAGCATTTGTAGACCGCATTATACATTCATGTACATTAGACTGATTGCTTTAAGTAACAAATTTGATCGTACTTTTGATACCATCAATATCAGGTCGTATTTCATATTTAGATCATTTACTGAAGGCATTTAGAAAGCCACATCTGAAATATTAAGAACCTTTAAAGGAAGAATAAGTATGATTTGTCAGTTCCTGTTTGTAAATGCACCAGAAGGATAGTTGATTGTTGAGTCTCATTCCCAGGACGTCAGATATCAGTGTTTTAGGTTGGTAAAGCGTCCCGAGTGCAGAGAAATAATGAGAAAATAAGATGGTACGGGCAGGTAAGGGGTCTCTGTGAATGCAGGTGACGCCCATAGACATATATTAGAAATGGACGACAAGAGAGCTCCCCAAAAGTGAAGCCAAAGCATCTCGTACGCCCCCTAGTGGCTGGCTGCAGTATAAGTCATGAACCCTGCCCCCTCCATGTTAGCATATGGGACATGACCAAACTAAAACATCAAAGATCAAGTCAAATAATTTTTTCCCAAAGCTCATTTATGTCACTTTGGGTAGTTCTTATCACACTGATGTTTGTTCAAGTTTTTATTTTTTTGATCAGTTTTGATCAGTTTAGTTATTTAATGCTATAAAAAGGCGGTTTCATGCCATGATTGAGTCGCCCGGCTGTATGGACAGGAACTCGATACCGCTAAAAGACATGTAAATGACGTCACCATCATGAGAAGGCAGCGCTCGTATCCAGGTAGTTTGGCTTCAGTTTTTTACAGTGTGTTACCGTGTGACTTTGGTAAATCTGAACTAACCCTTGAAAACACAGAAGTGGCACAGTAACACAGCAAACTAACCGATCAAGGCAGGAGTCGACCAGCAACTCCCTTATTCTGCAAGGTAAAACTACTTCAAAAAAATCCAAACTATCCCTTTAAGATGTGTCTCTCTCTTTGTTGAAATAAAAACACTCTCTTGTTGTACTCTGAGCAATTTTCCACCACAATGGAACAGGCCACGTTCTGGTTCAAGAACCTAATTTTGAACTGTTCTCAGCATTTCCACCAAAATTGAACTGGTAGAGACCAATAGAACCAAAAAAATAGCTGGTTTTCCTTGAGAACCAAAGTGGGTGTGTCATATTTTACAGCCTGTTGTGCATTGTGCAACGCCCTTTGTTGATGATATGCTTGATTACATTGACTCCATTCAAAACTGCACTGTAAAAAAAAAAAAAAAAATGACTTAAAATTCAAGGCAGCACTCTACAACAGATTTTTGAGTTTTGAGCCCAACTCGCACTCATAAGTTTTGAAATAAACTTTAGTTGAGATAATTTACTTTTCTTCTTCAGACAAACTTGAAACTAATAAAATGTCTTTGTGCCTGAAAAATGAAATAGTTGAAAATATTAAATTTTAACATTTACTTCCTCTCATGAACTGACTCAATATTATTTTTAAATGCATTTTGAGTTTCTAAAATTCAAAGCTGTAAGTTTATCTAATGAAGAAGAGTAAATTATCTCAACAAAAGATCAGTAGTTGATAAAACTTTTTCAAAACTTCAGAATTTGAGTTGGGCTCAAAACTCAAGCACCAGGGTTCCAAGGATCATGAACAGAACTGGTTTAAAGAACCAGCTAATTTGGTGAAAAATTTTGGTGGAGCTAATTTGGTGGAAAAGGGCCCTCAGTGTAAAAAAGCTCTGGTGTGTCCAGTGGTGACGCTCAGTCTCACTCTCACTACAGTCCAGGCTGTGGCTGCTAATGGGAATCAAACATTAGTCAAAGCTCTCTCAAACCGCACGATTGTGAATCACAACCTCGTATCAGCTCAGCAATACCTTCAGAGGAGTATCTGCTCCATCATGCTGTTTATCTGATTTGAGCCACAACCAACCATGATGCAGGTACATTTGAGCTCAGTTGCCCTCCTCTCATAATCTGCGCGTCCCTCACGGGAAATGCGATTACGCATTGATGAGTATTGTTGTGATTAAGATCGTAATGACATATACCATCAAGACAACTTGGGGATTTCAGCACAACAGAGAAGGCGGTGGCGTCCCGCGGGGGGAGGAGGGGCTGAGCAGCAGGGTTTCCATCTCTTTGTGGAGAGAGAGAGAGAGAGAGAGGCCCATTACGCCTCTCCTCCATTTCCTCTCTCAGGGGCAGGAACCAAATGGACACATTAATAACACTCTCCATGTCTGAGGGAGCTAATGGTGCCTTGAGTGCTGATTAAGGCTGGGAAGAATTGAGTATTAGTTTCATCCTGCTCGCTTGCTGTTGTGGTGAACAAACTGAAGCACACGTCACACAGCACTTGTTTTTTTTTTTTTTTCCTGCTAATTGGCAAAATCCGTCTGCACATAAGGTGCTGCAGCGCCACTGCTTCATGAAGGAACATGTTTCCCGTCTGTCTACATACCTCAGGAGTTCTACATTAGACTAGTGTTTATCCTTTCCGCTCCGCTGGGTGGATCTTACTAAAACAACCCCGGCAAAAACCATCTGAGGTAGTTATGACGGGCGCCAGTGCACGCTAGTTACTAGTTATGAAGCACACACACACGCGTCATTAGGTGTGTATATGTTTTACCAACAATGTGTTGGTTCACGATCAAATAGAGACACCAACTTACAAATTACCCAGCAATCATCACTGCAGAGTTTTGTACAGTTTTTATAATTTATGAGGAATAAGCGGATACTTTTGTTATATATTGCTACTGATTATTCTACAAAAAAAAAGACAAGAAAAAAGAAAACCATGATGGAGATGTGTCTGCCTTTTTGAGGACACACATTAGATCTTGACTGATATATCTGTTGGCCATCATCAGCATATATGTTGTTCAATGTGCACATATGTTTTTATTTGTTAGCTTCATAAGATAAGATAAGATTAGTTTAGTGTAATTTTATATTATATTATATATTATATATATATATGTGTATGTATATATATATATATATAATATATATATTTTTGTTAATTGTTAAACTAAAATATCCTGCCTCCACTACATCTCTTTGTGAGGGGGGGGGAGTGTCCCCAGCATAGAGAGCAAATGGCACCATTTTGTTTCTCTTCATTGAAGGCAGGTGTATTTCTGTGTTGGCCCTGCCTGCACTGCACCCCTGGTGAAAACCTACAGCGCCTGTTTGGCCTGTTTGTACAGAGAAGCAGCCTCACAGAAAACACAACAAACATGACAAGTCATTTTAAAGCTTGTTTAGTTACTGATTTCAAAAGTGTTTCCATCTTACATGAATGTGCAGAGATGTGTAGAATATAAATATCAACTCACAGAGCACGTGTGATAATAACGAGATAAATAAGGCAGACAGTGTCATCATGTTTAAAAGCTTCCTACCAATGAAAGTGCTGAGAAATACATTTTCCACTCCGACAAAGTCCAGGAATCACTGCTGTCCATGTACAACATGACAGGTTGTTTTTACCCTCAAGTCAAAGGGTTTTTTTTTATCTCCTGGGATTAGTCAGCTGTGTGCCTGGTCGTGCCTGGATTTGGATTTATCACATCCTCCACTGAGGCAAAACCTCAAGGGGTTCAGACTTCAGAGAGCCAAGGGTCTCACAGATTCAGTTCTGCTTCAGTCTGACCTGCCTGTTCCCTCCCTGGTGCCGTCATGTAGCTGATGTGAAAGCCGGCTTCCCATCAGTCCAGTTTCTCCCCACACTGTGGTCACAGTATGTCGGGTTTGGTCAGGTTGAGCTCCTCCTCAGGCACAGTCAGGTTCCCCAAGTACCAAAATATCCACAACACCAGGCTGAGGAAGATGAGCACAGGCCCGGACAGCACGAAAAAGTCCCAGAAACTCAAAGGTGCGAAGATCCCGACGAAGAACAGGACGAGGCCAACGATGTCCAAAATCAGAGCCAGCACCAGGAAGGCGGTGGTGGCCCTCCTGTTCTCCATGGCCCGGGCCCGGTGAGACAGTTGGATGTCGTCTGAAGGTCTGACAGGAGTGAGAGCAAGTCTGTCCTGTCTGCTGGATCATTCACTCACAGCAGCAGCACACCTCACATTTCTATCATAGCACAAGAGTCACTAATAGGGTGGTATCCAACAACAGGTTGAGCTGCTCATTAAAGTCCCACAGTCCATCTTCATTCTTTGACAGGCCTGACTTGTTTTGCACCTTTCGTGTTACTAGCATGTCTGGGTGACAACAGATTACATGTAAATGGGATTACATAATCACATTACAAAAAAGAGGAAACTATAATAAGCTCAGACCAACATCATGTGTCATATTGTTTTTCATTAGTTTTGTCATGTAAAATATTTCATTTATTATCATGTGATATTCTTACATTCATTTTCTGGCACAATGTAATCTTTTATTACTTCTCACTACCTCTGCCAGTGTTATTTTTCAGTGTAATTGCCAAAACGACTCTATTTTAGTTTATTTTTGTACTTAACTTACTTAAATTATTATTATATTAGGCACATTTACTCCTGATACACTTTAGGTACATTTTATACTTCACCTTGTATTTGATACTAATGTGTTACTCTAATTTTTGGAGCAATCTGGCTCAAGAGTTTCCCAGATTGCACAAAAATATCCTTTGAGATTAATAAAGTGCTTTCTTATCTTGTGCAATCTGGCACAGGAATTTCCTAAGGAAATTCTTGTGCCAGATTGCAAGATAAGACAGAATTTTCATCAGGGTTCAATAAAGTTCTATCTTGTCTTGACTTATCTAATTACAGTTTTGATTACATCTTTAAAAAATATAAATTTTTTAGCATGTCTGACATACCAGTTTAATAGACAACTGCTCCACAAAAGAGAACTGCTGCGCAAAAATTGGTGTAAATTTTGTCGATGTCGGCTGAAGAGATGTCTGCCTTAAATGGCACTTGGCTTGTGGTGCTCAAAGTGCAAATAAAACATATTTGAACAATTCAAAACCAGCATCTCTTTCCAAAAATCATGACCCGATAACTCACATGATCCACAGACCTTGTTGTGATATTTTCTGGTTTCTTTACTCCTCTATGACAATAAACTGATTTTCTTTGGGTTGTGGACAAACCAAGACATTTCAGGACGTCATCATGGACTTTGAGAAACAGTGATGAACATTTTTCACCATTTTCTGACAATTTATGGACCAAACAATTAATCAATCAGAGAAAATAATTAAAAAAAATACATTTAAAAAATGGAAAAAACAATCGACAGATAAATTGAAAATGTAAGTAATCATTAGTTGCAGCCCTAATCATGAAAAAATCGATTAGAAAGGTTTATTCATTATTTTATTTGACTACATCTCAAAGTAATCTGATCCAACCCTGTTTACCAGTGTGACATATCAACAGCTTTGTCTGCGACCTGTGTGACAGATTTATGCACATATATTTCATAATCAGCCGCCGTTGAGCTGCTGTTTGCGCAGTGATAAGCCTGCCATAATTAATTGGGGCCCCCCTGATCTTTTTGTTCCGCTAATGAAACCAAAGTGATTCGGGGCTGCATCAGTGTGTCGCATCTTTTATCAGCTCGCTCTGAGCTTCCTCTTGACTTCACTCCCACTGAGTTCACAGATTTACCCCAGGAAATATATTCACCCTTTATACATCCGAGCTTGGGAGCAGCTCTGCAGGGTGGATACACTGCATTCAAGCGCTCCCTAAATATTTAACAATCCACGGTTCATGCACCACGACAATAATGATACCTATTGTGAAGTGGCTGTGACAAAGAGGAAATGCGCGTAATGGAAACTTCTCTGTGAGTACCTTGTTTGACCAGTCAAGCTGCCACTATTTGTCTCTGCCATGTGGCTTTGACGTACTGTCCTGCCTACCGGAGCAGGTGTACACAGCAGACATGAATGATGTTTTATTTACTGTAACATTTGTCATGAGTTTGATTTAAGTGCATTAGGCTGTCAGTCATGCTAACTCTCTGTGGAGAAATGAAACCCAGGCAGAGCTGTGTGACATTTGCATAAGGTGTGACTCCAGCCTGTGGATCAGTCTCTGCGGTGTCCATTCCCAAAATGTGATTAGTAACGAAGCTACAGACTCTTAGTGGAGATACAGTATGTCACACGAGTCACACATAGCCCTCTGTTGAAGACTGTCAGGTTTGTTTAACCAACACACAGAGACAAACCAGTCCAACCAGTGTTTGTGCCGCTTTGACACCAAATCAAAGAGCAAACATGACTTGACTTCACTTTTGTAGCAGCTATGACATGTACAAAAACATGTTAAATGTGTCTGGAATGTGTAACAAAGCAATTGTGAAAAAATAAAGTTGAAATAATGGAGGACTATCAAGTGAGGAACATTTCCTCTTGTAGAATCAACACAAAAGCCTTTATGAGAAGACAAACTCTGTTAGGAGGTCAAAGCTGCCACTGAAGACAGAGCTCATGGAATCATGGATTCTAGTATTTTGTAGCTTCAATACACTTCAATGTACTTTTGGGCCATAAAAAAAAGAAATATAATATTCAGTATCCAGAATTATAATCCGACAGCAGGGCCAGATTAACAGAACAAGTTAGTCCCTTCAATTAAAAGTTAGACTCCATGTTTCTCCCGTTCTCTGTACAGAGTATTTAAGTTAAAGGGACAGTTCATACTCATAGCACAGAGAAAATACATTTGATAAAACCAATGTCTCTTTCCAGAAACCATGATTCAGTTACTCAAAATAATTCTTCTACTGTCTTTCTGCAGTAGAATCAACCAGAAATACTTTTATTGAATTGTGCGAAATACCAGAGGACAAAATATATATTTTTGATTTTGGGGCGAACTGTCCCTTTAACTTGATAACTGTTATTTATTAAAAAGGCACCACATATGCACAATATAACCTGAGATAATGAACAAGATTTTAAGTTGGGATCCCTCGACAGTAAGGCCTGAATAATGAAGGTGTTGCCTTCAGGTCCTCACTATTTCAGTTTATAATGTGCTTCAGCAGTTAACAGAATATTAACTACAAATTTGCAGTTAATTAAATTACCACAAAGAAATGGTGACACTCTGGGGCCTCTTAAAGGGAAAATTCTGCACTTTTTATGTGGATGTGCAGTCAGTGTCGATGGTAAGTTTAGTCACTTGAAGCAATAAAGTCCTGTGTGTGATATATTGACTGAGTTCTCCAGCTGCAAAAAATCTGTAGTTTTTCCCGCACCAATGATGTCACAGTGATGTAGTTGGATTTAAAGGGATAGTTTGGGTGGACCTGTATTGTACTTATCAATTGTCAGTGCATTAGCTACATGGACCCCAGTTTGAAGAAGCAAAGAGGGGCACCAGCAATGCAAGAGATACTGCAGTGGATAGGGTCAGCAACAAAAGGTATTTTAGCCACTTAAATAAGGGCTCTACAAAAATCCCTATCAGTTGTATGGTGTACAGTATATTTAGAATATTTTCACAGATTTACTTTGCTGTCTGACAGCTTTTTCTGATAAGTAACTGCTGTTATATAAGCCAAATATTCACGCTCTTCAAACTGAACCAAACTCCATAGAAGAAATTAATCATTTCTATCTCACAGAACATGGGAGTTCTCTGGCTTCTGTTGCCACAATCTGTTAATTTGTTTGTGTTATTTTGTGACTTCAGTGTTATAAAATGATAGTTTGGATTCAGCACTGTCACACAACAACTAAAAATCTAACAGATCGAAGCAGCGGTAGACCAGAACACTCCTGTGTTCTGTAAGGTAAAATGACTGATTTCACCGGTGGAGTTTGATTGGTTTTGGAAAGAAAGATGTTTGGCTTACATAATGATGGTTTCTGTTCAAAAAAAGCTGTCAGGCAGCAAAATAAAGTGGTAAAAATATTCTAAATACACTTATAATGACACTGATTTTGAAGTAGGTAAAATACCTTTTGTTGCTGACCCTGTCCACAGCAGTTTATTGCATAGTTTCCGGCTTTTACTCCTCTATGCCTCTCCTGACTGGGAGCGTGCCAGCCGGCATCTACTGTTGGTGATACATTGATTATCAATATGTACCTCATATAACCTCACACCAAATAATCTGAACTATCCCTTTAAGGAAGAGCTCTACTCTCTGCCTCTGGTTAACCAGGCTAGCTCAGTATTTTTGTCACCTGATGCTATGTTTTTGGCAAACACAGTAATAGCTACAGGCTAGGGTGGTGATACACAGTAACGTGGGTGTGACATCAGAAGCTCGAGCACAGTGCATCCTGGTACATGTAGGCACTGCCAGCATGGATCGTCGAGCAGGAGAGCTCAACTTTCTCTGTCAATATAGCAGCACAGTGGACTTTATTGCTTCAACCTGACTGGAGATCCACATGAAAAGTGGTTTTCCTTTAAGAGTCCCTGTCTGGTAATCCATCTTTGCCTGACGGTGCGCAGAAACCTCTGAAACAGCATTTTGACCTTGATTTTTGGAAATAAAATGTACAGTAGTAAATTGTGTGATCATAATGCTTATATATGTTAAAGTGTATCCTTGCCTGTATACTAGTTTCATGTGTCCAGCTGACCTGCTGAGCACTGACTAACACACACTCTCTCTCACAACTAACAATGAATTGGAATTGATTAACTGAGAGTGCACCAAGTGAACCCTCGTTCTATTTTCCTTATATAAACAGTAGGCTATCAATATACTTTTCAGGAGACATCCTAGGAAATTACCATTTATTATTTTTCATTAGTTTTTATTTTAATTTTGTTTGTAATGTTTGTTGTCCTCCTCGTGTGTGTTATGTTGGCAAATTTGACCAAACTGACAGACCAAAGCTAAAGACATTATGTATATTTGGTTTATTTCATAAGTACACATTATCACTTCAATTAGTTTATGTATCATATTATATTTTTTTCCTGTCCAATGTGTTAGATTTATGGGGATCTTGGACCTCAGTATTTATAAAACTGTGGCTACAGCCCTGCCATGCTAACAACAGCAGCTGCTCTCACACTCTCCATGTCATGTCTCCAAACACTGGGGACACAGAGAGTCCGTCTGAGCTTTGACAGTCAATAAAAGCACACTGGTGGCCCTTTTTGAAAAAGTTTCTTTGTGTTAGCAAGCCATAATAACGCTAGCTGCTCAGAGGAGGCTGCTCTCTCCTGTGTGTGTCTGTAGGTGAGTGCCCTGCTGTTGCAGTCTGGTGGTGCTTCTACGCCACAGATTTTTATAAATCTATCAAGAAATGTCATAATTAACAGCAGCATTGATGAGTTTCATCACAGTACAGTCACATAATTCAGTTTACAGCTCAGAAAAATGTGCAGCACCTCTTTGACTCACATAATCTACTAATGTGTACAGTGGTTCTCAGAATAATCAGGTTGGTGTTCGCCACCTCCAGATCATGATAGTTTTTGTTGTCATTTTTATGCTGGTTTATAGTCTTAACCATAAGTGAGGTGGCTGTTACAGTTTTTGACCCCAGTTGATTTGCTATTATCATGTTTTTGAGTTTTTGGGAACATGTTGAATGTCATTAAAGGTCCAACAGCACTGAAAGCTGCTTCCTGTTTCTCCCGGCCTCTGCATTTTTTAAAAAAATGTAATTTTGTGCTATTTTGACTGAGTTTGAGCTCTATAAATTGATTTTGCTTTTTTATAAAATACTTGTTCATTTAAAAATAAACAATATTTGGTTAGAAGTTTTGTAATCCTGAAGCTTTTTAGTAAAGTTACTGCGAACACGCAATTTTCTCTTAGTCCCGTGATTTCATTGCCAAAAAATGGGTTGATGACAAACACAGGGTCATTGCAAAAAAAGGCCTAAAAATGTTGCAAAATGCATCACAATTTTTTAGAAAAGCTGCCATCAAATCAGGTATTTTAGGACACAAAAATCCCCCAAAATGCCTGCAAAATCAACCATTTTTCTTTTACTGGTGTGGCATCAATATGCTGCCAAGTATTGGAGGCAAACATTGGGTCATTTTTTGTAAAAAAAAAAAAAAAAAAAAAAAAAAGAAAAGAAAAAAAAAGAAAAAGGCCATCATATTTTTTAGAAAAGCCCATGAAATCCTGGAGGGACTGGCTACTTTATTTTTTTTGTCCCAGAAGTGCACTCTGCTCCCGTCCCCGAGGTTGAGAACCTCTGGTGTAACAGATGTCTTAGTTGATTTTTATTTGTATTAGGCAAATGTGGGTACTGTGTATCAAAGTTTGAGTGATCGTACTGATGGTCAAACAGAAAGTGTTACTACCATCCCCAGTCCCTCCTACTGTTTGATGTTCAAACAAAAAGTGTTACCGTCCCTGGTCTCCCCTACCCGTTCAGAATTCTTGTTTTCCCTCTGTTTCTGTCTCCATACCCTTCTTCTCGTCTGCAGTTGAGTCCAGACTGTCATCATACCCCTCATTGTGGTAGGCTTTGGATTTGCCCCATGTCACCCGGCTGGCTTTGCGCGCAGGTGGAGGCGTCCCCACCTGGCTGCGGTCCTCCTCGTCCCCGACGCATTTCACGCCCTCCTCTCCTCTCAGCTTCTGGCTCAACCTCTTGGATATTTTCCTGGCGAGCAGCACGAGGCTGCTCTTCTTCTTCAGGCCTTCGTCTTCCTCCGACACCTGGACGTTCCCCACGTACCACATGAGCCAGCAGCCCAGGCTGAAGAAGATGATCAGGGAGCCGGTGTAGATCAAGAAGTCGCCATAGAAGCGGCCGTCGATGCGCAGGTTGGCGAATATCCCGACGAAGAGGAGGATGAGGCCGATTACATCGAGCACGACGGCGAAGAGGAATAACGGCACGCAGCCGCCGATACACCTGATCAGATTCTTCATGGTGGAAACATCCCAGCTGCTCTCAGCCTGCTGTGTTGTAACGGGAGGATGCTTCAGTCCGCAGGTGTACCTGAGCTGAGAGAAACGCCCCACCTTAAAGTGAAGATAAACAAGGTGTTTCCTCAGGCTGGCTCATTGTAAACATACACACCTACACACACACACACACACACACACACACACACACACACACACACACGCAGCACTCAAACACACACTGACAGCCGTGAGGCAGGCAGTTCCCTTTTTAAAAGTCAAAAACACCCCTGAACCGTGCGAAAGTGAAAGTTCACTTTAATGTTGTCACGATGCAAATGATACAAGACCTGCAGCGCGTTTTAACATCTAATTTGACTTTCAAATTGATATTCACGTACACAAAGTTAACCATCCTCTCACTCTGTCTCTCCTGCTGGGTGTTTCTGCAACTAAACGGGCATTTTTAAACGTATAATACATTTTATTTAAAGGAGGAATCTGTAATATATTTATTATAATAAATCATAAAATGACTATGCTTTGCAGGGCTGAGAAGGTAACTTTAAAAATATATTCTGATATAGTTACTAATTACCTGTTAAAAAATGTAGTCAGTAATGTAATCCAAGTATCACAATATTAAAGTAATGTAACTTGATTACTTTCCTTTACATTTGAATTACCTCAATATAAAATATGACTAATATAGTGTTTATAGGGCTGCAACTAACCATTATTTTCATCATCAATAAGCGGTCAATTATTTTCTCAAGTAATGGATTAGTTGGTAGGTCCATAAAATGCTCAAGATGACATTAATCGATAAATTAATCCTTTGGCAATCAATCGAGGATCTCCTGTAACAATTATTTTCATTATCGATTAATCTGTCGACCGTTTTTTCCATTAATCAATTAGTTGTTCGGTCGATAAAATGTCAGAAAATGGTGAAAAATGTCGATCAGTGTTTCCCAAAGCCAAAAATGCCAGATTTCATTGACAGACAACTGACAGTTTTTAAACAGCTGATCAACTCACAGTGGAGGACTCGTCCTCTCTTGTTATTGTCAATTTACGAAGTTGCGTGGGTCCTGCACTCCTGCAGAGAGCATGCAGTCTGCCTGTCTCTGGGGCGTAGGTGGAAAAAAAACAACGTCCTTCAAGCACAGATCATGTGTGAAACAGGATTACAATCAATTTAACTTATGGTCTGTGGCTCCAACTCTCTATTTGGACTAAAGTGCTTGTTTTTGCATGTGCAGTGGCTACATATTGCTCCTTTATAAACATGTATGTAAACTCATTTAAACAAAATTACTTTCAATCATCACTTATGACTCATTAGAAGTGTATGTTGGTGTCTGTCTGGATTCCCTTATTTTATCATTATTTTGCTCTGCTCTGGACCCTTTACCAACCCAAAATGTCAGAGGCATCTTTGTGGTGCATTCACAAACAGCTTGGGCAAATCCTACTGGTTCTGCCTTTAAATCCCAGCAGTGATGTTTAAATTTGGCCTATGTTGCTTCATAAATATATACACAGTGTTATTAAACATCCTGACATAAAAAATAATTACTAAATAACGTGATTTAATAAAAATTTAGGGAGCATTTTATGGGTCCCAGCACCAATTTTGTTCATGTCGGACATTGGTCTCAATGCTGAGATACATAAAATGAGGTGAGGTGACATCATTTCAAATGAAATAGTTTAATGTAAATATTACTTCACACCATAGTCAAACTCTTGTTTTGTTTGCTGGTCATTTTTATGATTTTTTCATCCAAATGCGTCTGTCTCACACTTATATGTCCTGGCTGTGATGCTAAACAAATGCCAGTGAAAGTTTAGTGCTAAACCTGCTAAAACTATTATTATTCTATTAATTGTAGACTTTAACTGATGTAGATTTTTTAGGTGGCTGACCACAACAGTAAATTACTTTGCTTCCTACACCAGTGCTCCTGCTGCTCCACCTCCAAACTGGGCACGTGCGGAGTGCCATCTACTGTAGATAATACACTGACTATGGATAAGTACCTCATCCAAACCACTTCAAAAAAAATCTGAACTATCCTTTTAAGACAACAAAGCTGGTCTCTGAATTTGAGACACAAGTGGTCAAGTGATTCATTCAGTGTTGATTAAAGCTGCTTTAAATACACCAATCAATAATCTACTTAGTTCTTATAGGCAAAGTATAGTTAAGTATAGTAAAGTCCATTTTCAAAGGCTGAGACCAATAATTATTTTATGTCCATTATGCTGAACTCCGGGTCTGAAGGGGTTAAGTAGAATTTCCTATTACATAACATTTAAATCCTGTGAAAATGTGCTTTCAGGTCACAGTAGTCACATTTTTTGCCTTTTTCATACTGTATATTTGAAGATGAATGCACTCCGATTCAAAGTGACTCCACAGTGAGGACTTCAGTGGACACAGCGAGACAAAGCAAACCGGGAACTGACAATTATAAGCTCTCACAACCTTTAATTATTCATGAATTGGCATATATTGTACCACACAGCATTAGGAAGTCCCACTTGTCCACTTTCCCCACATAAATATTCATAAGGACAGTTTGCTTTCTAGTAACCTTGCTAAATTGTGTGTGAGTAATTGCATTTCATGAGGCACGTTGTTGTCCTTGTGCTCTCACCTTCTTTTTCGACCGCCGTGGTTATTGATGCAAATGTTGTCATGCACGCCTGAGACTGAGATAAGTGCTTAGTGTTGTCAGTCCTGGTAAATCAGAGAAATGAACGCAAATGTCATCACACAAGAGTCTTTTAAATAATTAGCTCCCACACAGGTTCCCATGCTGAAAAGGATCATTCTCAATCCAGTCAAGTTTCCACAACTTCCAAAGTTTTTCCAAATATCACAGATTGAACATTGGAGGCCTGTAGTAACTGATGGGCTTCTTCATGTTCGACCTCTTCCTGTTCTCCTTGGTGATGGGGATGAGGACGACGCCCACCACAAAAACCATCAGCCCGATGGACAGCAGGGCCGGTCCCAGGATGTTGGTGACCTTCTTGCAGTGGCCGGCGAAGTACAGGCCGCTGATGATGATGCCGCATGCCAGGAAGCTGCCCCCGGTGGACATGAGGTGGATGGGGAACCAGAAGACTTCACACTTGTCCTGAGAGGCTTCTGTGGTCCAGACGGACTCGCTGCGGGACAGGCTGAACACGGTGCTCTCTGTGCGGCTCGTGGGCGTCAGCTGGTCCCTGGACTGGGAGAGGGTGCACTCTCCCAGGGGGATGTTCTCTGGGCTGCCCGGCATGGCCTCCTGGAAGACTCTGTGGAAGCAAGAATCAGTCTGTGAGGGGACACATGTCGCTCTGAGGTCTCAGTTTTCTACAGAAAGTTAAAGTTTAAGTGTGATTTTCAACCTGGGTCCTATTTTCCCATGTTTTTGAGCACTAGTTAGATTATCTTATCGTAGACTTGTAGTCAAGACCGCCTAAACCGAGACCAAGACACTACCAAGACCAGAGAGTATCAAGACCAAGACAAGACCAAGACCAAGACCAAGACAGACCAAGTCAAGACCAAGACTAGTTCAGCTCAAGACCGAGACCGAGACCGAGACAAAAAAAAAACCTAGTTTTTTGTCATCTTGCATGAGTTGTAGAACATAAGCACCATACTGGGTTCAGCTGCTTAGTGTGCTATTAAGGACTGACATGACTATTAACTAGTCCCAAAGTCATCTAACAAAATAACAAGCCTCCAACACCACCCTGCACCTCAAAAAAAGTCTAATGAATGGTAAATATGTCACTGATTTAAATTGTACTTAATTTGTAAATGAAACGTGAATTTTAAATATTAAAGATACACACAATTATCAACTTGAAATTGCATTATTTACCATTATAGTAGCCAAATTACACTGTATAATATCAGCATCACTGAAATGGCATAGGCCTAATGCTTAATCAATCACAACGATATGCAAATATTATTCAAAGGCCAATGATGCCATATATTTATTCAAACAAGGCCATTATAAGCACAATACTGTAATTAAATACATAGACACACATGCAGGTGCACCAAAAAATGCATTAAATCAAATGCAAAATACAAATAAAAAACTGTACTTCAAATTGTACAAATCCCTTCGAGACCACTTGGCCAGTCCGAGACATTGCGAGACCGAGAGACCCGAGACCGAGACAAGACCGAGACCAAAGACTGTCGAGGCCGTGACAAGACCAAGACCACAAAAAAGTGGTCTTGAGACCGGTCTTGAGACCAAGACCGGTCTTGAGAACTACAAGTCTATCTTATCGTATGGTCTAAAAAGCACTGTACTAGGGAGGATAACAATTAATTGATGATCAATTAATGGGTTGTTGAAAATTTGGTCGATCAAGTAAAATTTAATCAAACCTCTATCAAATAAAAATCTGAAATACAGCTGAGATCAGATTTTATTAGCATTATGAGTTATTTCTGCAGACCATTGCATTGTATAACAGACCATTGCTATGGTTGTAGCGCAGATCATAGACTCTGGAGGAGCAATAAAGTCATGTCAAATCATGTATGCTCTTTGGTAGGTAACCTTTTAATAAGCAGGGTAATATACAGTGATCAGATCATTATTGCAAAATAAACCCCTTTAGGCTTCGCATTGGGGTCCTGCATCATCCTGTTGGGGATTATTTCACAATAATGACCTGCTCATTGTACGTTATCCCTTACATATATGTTTAATATGTTGGCCTTTACGTCTTTATACTGTATGTTTCATACAGTATGATTACAGTACGATTCATTGATTACTTGATCATTAATGTTACCAATGATCTATTAAGGAAAGTGCTTACAATTTGCAACCCTACATGGTACACATACACTTTTAGAGCATGTCCAATTTAGTGCATAATCTGGGTGCTAGGTGTGTTTTGGGTATAATGTATCAATGGAACCAATCAGAGTGTCATCTCCCATTACCCGTTAACAGCAAGTGCACCTGCCTCTGGAGCACTGCTGTTTAAATGACAGACTGAGAAGTTGAAGAAGCAAAGAAAGATGCTTAAATGACCCACTTGTACTGATGCAGGCACTGCGATTACCCAACTGGTCATGCATGTGTCACGTGATTCATTTAACATTGTGATTAGGCTAAATTTTTTTTTGCAGTTTTTTTTTTTTCTACAGTTAAAGCTGGTGAAAGAATGTTATTTTACAATAAAATGAGAGATTAAGTAATGCATTTCAAAATGCACAAACACAAGCTCTTAAAGTATTTGCTATATCTTATTTTTGTCCTACTCAGCAAAGTACAAATTGCAAAATGCTCAAAAGTAATTAATGCTGTGGTACATACACTCACACAATGCCTCCTCAATTATCTTGCAAGAGGCAGCACCCTAAGGAAACAAATAGCAGTGTTTTAGTTTGTCTTATAATTCTCTGGAAGGCATGTTGGATCCCTTTTTACATTCTTCCTCACATGGTTCAACTCCATCATCTCTCTCCACAAAATTGGTCTGAAAATTTATTTTTTGTTGTCATTTTACAATCTGGAAAAAAAAATTGGCTTGCCATTGATAGATATAATTCTCGTGTTTAATTTCCTTTATTTGATTATGAAGTCATGGAAAACTGTTGCCTTGTGGTAACCTCACACCATTATGGATTTCCACCATGACATTTTTTGGTATTGTGTTTAGGTTTCTATACTGTTCGACCAATATGAGATATGTTGTTATGTGCAAAATGCATTGCAAACTATTTTATTTTAACTCATGAACACAGAACTAAAGATGGCAGAAACACAACAAATGGTGACATCATACTGTCTGTCAGGAAAGATGCAAAACTGAAAACATGCATTTAAATGTAACAAATGATCAAACACTGAAATGTCACACATTGTCTTGTTTTAAAGAAGGTTCTTATAGTTCGGTTTGATAGATTGTTGATTAAGTTTCCTGAAATATGTTTACACTCTTTAACACATTAATTTCTATAGGCTGTTCCACAATGGTACACTTTTAGAAAGAAGGGCTATAAAAAAAGTTATACCTAGAACCATCTGTGAAAGTTTTCACCCAACACACCCTATAAACCCCGAACTCTTTCGTCAGGGTTCTTTGCACCATAATATATATAAGGGTTTTCAGTAGAAGTTCCCGGTTGGGTTCTAGATGAAACCTGTGTAATATAAATAGGTTCTTGGTAGAACCCCCTGGCTAGGATAATGTTAGCACTGTTAGAAGGTAAAAAGATTCTGCTTAGAGCCCCAGAGAAGGTTCTGGGTGGAACCATTAAACCATATGAGTTCTCCTTTAAAACGTCTTATAAGGCCCTTTTCTACCAAAGTAGCTCAGGTTCTTGAGCTGGTTCTGTTCAAGATTTTTGGAACCTAGTGCTTGTCTAGTGAACCAGCCCATGTTTCCACCAGTTTTGAGTGGAACCATTGTAATCAAGTATGTCATTAACTGAGAGCACTGAACAAGAGCCTGTGGAATATGACACGTCAACCCCAGTTCCCAAGAAAAACCTGCTGGGAACCAAGTTTTCGGGTTCTGGACCAATTTACTTTTGGTGGAAATGCTCCAGATGGTTCAAGATTAGGTTCCTGAACTGAAATGGTTCCAACTGGAACCTTTATAAACTGTTCTACCAGGAGCCAAAAAGGGTTCTCCTATGGGAACAAATAAAAAAAACGGTTCTTGTTAGCCCCTTTAATTCTGAGAGTGTATTATATTGCCTGAACGTAGCATCCAGGCAAACAAACTTATGGGAAAGAGTTAATTTTAATTTTAATCTATTCCAATTTCAAATGGCATAAATTTTAAACTCTCTCTATAAAATATAACATTCTCCATTAGTATTATAATAAATGTTACTTAATTTTAGACAGTTTCTCTCTTTTTTATTCATTACCTTTATGGTACGGTGTTGCTTTAAGGTAACGCACCCTAAAGTGTATCCTAAAAGAATATGCCTTGAAAATTTCTTTAAATTATAATTACTTGGTCTATTTTATGATAAAAACAATTACAGAAAAATTCTTACCAACTGGCAACATAATGCATACCATAGAGGGTTAAGCATTAAATGAAATGTATTTTGAGTAGGCCTGTTTGAAATGTACAAATAGGAGCTCTTTAAATATTTTGTCACAAATTGCATCTTATTGTTTTTCCCACCAAAATCTAAATTTAAAAAATGCTGCAAAGTAATTACATAATGTACTTTAAATGCACTTAATTTAATGCTGCCCATCCCTGGCAAAGACTTTTGTCGGCCCATCCTCTATATCCACGTGGAAGGGGGGAATTCTTTGGTATAGCCCTTGAACTTTAAACCAAAATACAAGTTTAAATTTAAACTACTGTCCAGACCTCCTGAGTGTGTTTAATCCTGCATACCGTAGTTATGTTAGTTTTCCTGAAGCACCGTCACTAACAAAATTGCCGCTAAACCAGAAGTAAACAAGTAGACAAACACCTACCTTTAAATCAGAATCAGATGTCTTTGTCTGTATTTTTGAAGAATCAGTAATATGTTTGAATCTCTTAACCATCAGAAAACATCCACAAATCTGAAGAAGCTGATGAAAAATTTCCACCCTCCGCCTGCCCATGCAGAGAAACCAGTAAAATGCAGCGCTATGGATTCCCACTAACAACACCACCCTCTCCAGTACGCTATCTCCACCTCCTCAAGAGAACCCTGTGACCACCATCTCCTTACCATCATCTACCATCGCTCAGTCTTGATGCTGCATCCAGGGCGAGGGGCTTGCCTTCCGGTCCCCAGAGGACATCCATAGACCCTAAAAACCACTCAGGCTGGTGCCTCCATTGGTGAATGATTTCGCAAACTTTATAGCTGCCGTTTGTTTCAAATGTCTGAAATGTTCCAGGACTGGACAATAATGAGAGGAAAAGATCTGCCTCAATTGTAGCTGGTACTGTTTCCACACAAAGAGGAGCAGGGCAGGGCAGCAACTAGGAAATGGCTCTCTGTTATAGCTGGATTGATGTAGCAAGCAATCACCCATACAGAGACTTTCCAATACAGCCTGATATGTCAGTACAGTATTGATCCCAAAGTACCCCGGAGCAATTATCTGCAAGTTGTAGTTTTGTCTGCTGAACATGAGATCAATGACATCTGCGTAGAATAATTAACCCTCAGAAAAATGACGGAAATCATACAGAAGTTTGGTCAAATTTAGGATTTTTATGTTGTTTTCTAAAATTCCCTGCTTCGGATTCACAAGGGGAATGAATGAGGGGGATGTTGCTGCAATACGTCACTGCTGCTTCCATCAAACAGCCCTGGTATCACATCTGTGTTTTCATGTGCTCTTCTGGAGACACACCAGTGTCAGTATGTGGCCATTGATCAGAACATGATCTCCCTCTTTAACACGATTACACTCTACAGAGAGCTCATGAGCTTGAAAATGGCTCTTTCTACTCAGTAAACACAGACGCTCCTGCCTGATCCCATTACTGCTGTCATCTGTTTAAAATGCACCATTGTACCATCCTGTGGTGCAACAGTGACATGATGAAACCTGTCAGCGCATGCGATGAGCTGCTCGGTCCAGCAGAGGGCAGTGCTGACATGCGCCTCGGCGTGCGGGCAATGTGATTGAATTCAGCCTGGCTGTATCATTAACTTTTAGTGAAATATTTCATAGCAGGATTAGTTAATTAATCGGTTAATTCAGTGTTTTTCTAATTACCTTGAGCTCCACTTCATTCTGGATGGAAGTCTTTTATTTTGCAGCCACATGTGAGAAATTAATCAGCCGTTCCATGTAATGTGCTACAGTATCTTGCGATTATGATGTGCCTAATTCTCTTTAATGGTCCATTTAAGTGGGTTGTATCCCGTTCACTTGATCATAGTCATCTGAGGGTATTTTACACTGCTGAGTGAATGTGCTGAAGGATGAGGCGGAGCTGCAGACCTCCATATACCAGTCTGTTAGATATTTGTTTAATGCATGAGGAAAATGACTTAAATATAAACTAATTTGAGCATTTTATTAACATTCAGGACATCACGTTACACCTTAAAGTTTCCATTAGGTCAAAATCAGTGATTATATATTTACTGTAATTTATCATAAATAAAATGGACTACATTTATATCACATTTTTCCAGTCTGCCTACCACTCAAAGTGCTTTACAACACGTCACATTCACCGATACATTCACCCACACACTAATGGCAAGGCTGCCAAGCAAAGTGCCTCTGCTCCTCATAATCTAACCATTCACACACAGGACTATGGCTTCAGGGGTAATTTGGGGTTCAGTATCTTGCCCAAGGATACTTTTCTTGGTGGACAGATGGCTTTAGCTTACTTGTTGCTAAAGTAGCAAACCACAACTGTTAGCACTCATTAGCAGGCAACAGAATCGGGCTCAGCAGCCTCCCAGTGGACACGACTAGTCACTGCCTCCAAGACCAACAGGGAACACAGCCCCAAGGTCATTTAAGAGTTTCCTGATGTAAAGATATCTTAACTTGATGCCAGAGTAAGTTAGGTAATTGCTAACTGTTGTTTACACGCAGCAAGAAAACCACCTAAGTACTCTACCCTGTTCCTAGTTGTCAAACTGGCCTCTGGTTGTCTCAGGGGCTGTTCTGGTCCCAGTATGGCCTTGTTCACTGGGAGCTCTCAGTCTGGGAAGTGTCAGTTAATAGGACTGCTACATCCATGGATCACTTTAGCTGCGTGGCGTCGGGGAGTAACCAATGCAAGTTCTCCTTTATGCATCCATGTGTGTAAAGCACAGCACTACTGGCTACTGTAAATAAGTTGTTGGACAGAATTCTTTAATTTATTGTTTGAATGAATGGATGCATGTTGCCTTTATTGCCCCTGGGAAATTTGTTATGCACAAAGAGCATCAAAGAACAACTAAACTAATCCAAAAAGGAAAACAAGTGCAAGTTTAAGAGTGTCAAATTCAGAGCCTGTTAAACAGCTGTATGCTGGTGGGATGTGATGCCTCTTTAGTCGGCATCCTGGGCATTCTGTACCTTCACCCTGATACAAGATAAAAGTTCATATTCAGGCCATAGAGGGTGCAGTGGGTCTGAACTTCTGAGCTAAATTCATGCTGTACTGCTCTGTCATGGAGGGTAAGTATCACTGCACACTGGTTCGCCACTTATCTCGCAGTTTAACAACCCAGTCCAGTTTGTTCTTGTTTTGTACAGATGATGCTCCTTCAACCACTGAAGACAGAAGTCAGTATGCAGTTTGTGGAGTTATTGAGTATAGTTATACAACATAGTTCATCTTAGTCATTTAACTGTATGTGGAATTAGTCTAAAAATACAAGAAACCTTGGTCATATTCATCAGAAACACAAGACAAATACAGATTTAAAGGAACAGTGTGTGGAATTTAGTGGCATCTAGTGGTGAGCTTTCAGATTGCTGCCTCACTCTCCCCTTCCAAGACCCAGAGATAACCTTATGTTAGCGCTACTGCATCAAATTATGCCATTTATCATAAAGTAAGTAATTTAAGTTGATCCACAGGTTGGATGGGTCAGGTCATAAAAATGAATATTCTGGTTAATGGCAGATTTGTCGCATGTGGGAAGGGTGCATCTCCTCTGAGAAAATAGAAAGGCTGTGTGCGCCTTGACGCACAAGGCAGAGCGGCTCAAACTTCAGGAGATTTTGGCCGTCTTTCTTCACTGAGAGGACCATTTCGTCACAGTCTACTGTTGAATATGTTGAAATCATGTTGTGTTAAGCCCAATTCCAGTGCCCCCTTCAAAGCCTCAAGCCTCGAACCCTCACAGACTTCAGCTGACGTCACCTGGAGTGGTTGTGAGTGAGAGGCCGCAAGGGCTCGGAATAGTATAGACAGGAGTAGGAGACACTTTGCAACACATCACAGATGACACAAATACTTTATGAATAACATAAAATGAAAATATTGCAAGACAATTATATAAAAATGAACAAAAGTACAAACACAAATATGTTCAGTCAGAGGTTTTAGGAAAAAGTGGTCCACAATGTTTCAAAAGCCTAGTGCTTTTTAATAAACTGAGAAATTTAATTAAATACTTCAGTTTGAGGAGGAACGGTAAGATCTTTGGTAGTGATTAAATAAATTTCTTCAATTAACTTAAGCAGATATTCAAGAGTGTCATCTGCAGATCTTTTTTTTTTTTTAAGCACATCTGGGGTTCCCCTGGTAACCCTGTGTTTAACACCACAACACTGAACTGTGGGTAATTCCCTGAGGCAAAGTCTGTAGAAATGTGGACTTATGGAAAGTGTGCATAAAGGGCTCAAAAAGTCTGTGAGCGAGCCCTCATGGACTCGACGATTTCACGGTGGGACAGCCCTAAACTCTCACAGACTTACTAGGAACACGCTCAAAGTCTGTGAGTCTGTGCGGGTGCATTTTGGGATTGGGTCTTAGTGTAATTCAGATGCTTTAACAGTCAGAAGTGTTTTAAATTCATGCCACTTTGTGCTTGTTAATCAAAGAATTAAAGTGCTCCACCAGCGCACACACACAGCTGCTGAATCTGTTTAAAAAAACACAAAAATGGGCCTACATCTTTTCCAAATATATTCCCATATGTTCTAAATATTGTATAAGCATTTTTCCCAGTGAGAGGATACAACCATGTGGTGTCCCAGTCTGAGTGCTGAAGACAGATGACTGTCCTTCATGAATGTGGACATATTGCTGCCTGTTATTTACACCCATGCTTCCCAGCTTCATCGTCAATAGATCTGCCTGGACACTTTTGAAGGCAGATGAGAAATCTACAAACAGTATGCAGACATAAGATAACAGAGTTTCTAGGTTGTTTTTTAAAACTTCTTCCAGAAGTGTTACTGTTGCATCCTCCATAGCCCTCTTTGATCTATATGCAAATCGTAAAGCTTCCATCTGACCAGACTTTAAGTGGGATAAAACCATTTGCTCCAAGTCAATTTCCAAGTTGTCATTTTACAAGCGGAATAAATATTTCCAAATACTTCTACATTCTGGCCTCTCACTTGTGAGGATATGGTGCTGTTCTGTCTATGATAATAAATTGAATATTTTTAGGTTTCTTGGACAAAACAAACAATTTCACAGCATGAAATTGGGCTTTTGGAAATTGTGGCTGGAAGAGTTCTACTGACCTAACGATGCATCAAATAAATGTGAAAATAATTAGCGGATTAGTCGATAATTGAAAAATTATATCTGATACAGTTTTAGGACTACAAGTAGGTCTCTCATTGTTGATATTTTATGCTGATCTACATTTGATTTTCTGACATAACATAATAACATAATTGAATTAAGCACTTTGTAAAGCAGGGTGACTCACCCCATTTATTCACTGGTCATCATCTCTTATCATCTACTAAACGGTCAGGAAAAAAAATTACCACACACTGTAAGCCTTTACGCTTTTATTTTGAAATAACGCTGTTAAAAAATATAGAAAATTATGTGAGATGCTAATTAAAATGTAGCTGCAGATTTCCCAGACTGATGTACCTGTAGCCAAAGAGGAACCTGTTCATATCACAGGTGGATTATTTGACTTGTCGGTGTTTTAAAGTTAGAAGTTGAGCCAGTGTATTGGTAAACCGACGTACAGGTATCAGTCTAATCCTGTTTTTATAATACAAACACAGAAGGTTGCCAGGGATTAGAGCTAATAAGCCTCATCTTGAGTCAGCACGCTGAGTTTCTTGGTTTGGCAGGGGTTTTAGGACCGGATTCAAATGAACTGTGGACTTTGAGGTGCAGCGTGCACACCCTCCAGTTAAAGCCACCAGAACTAAGATGCTCTAACAACTCCAGCTCTTGCGGTTTTTCAAGGCTGTGTGGATTAAACAGAAATACTTTTTGGCCAAATGAAGCCTCGCACAGAGCCTCGTTAACTCCTGAGCAAATATCAATAAAAGTCTGTGTGGCATCTCATCTGCAGATATTCACTCGTCTGCAGATGAAATCACACTTCCTGCAACACACACCGTTGATTTATTAACACGTGGAGCC
Organism: Lutjanus argentimaculatus; assembly: GCA_034769285.1. Taxonomy (NCBI): domain Eukaryota; kingdom Metazoa; phylum Chordata; class Actinopteri; order Lutjaniformes; family Lutjanidae; genus Lutjanus; species Lutjanus argentimaculatus. The sequence goes on along the minus strand of JAWZSL010000030.1, from coordinate 3,583,059 downwards.
CTTTTTTTTTGTACAAGTGACCTTGGGAAACTAATTAATCTGCTTTGCATATTTACAGCTTTTTGTTCAGTAATCCCAGAGGGGAAGACATGCAAACAACTGTAGCATAAAGGTTCTTTCACCCATGGAAATGCAGAGAGATCTGTAATATTCATAATTCTCTTTTAGCCATCAAACAACCTCTAAGAGGAAAACACAGACCACTGATACATTTACTCTGTTTAGTATCACATTCAGTTTGTCCTGGAGTTAGTCTGTACTTTAGACGTGTTTCCACTTTCCGTTAACTTGCAAACACCTACTTTTCTTTCAATTTGTTGTCTTTCCACTATAGAATATTATTTTTTAGAATTTATTTTGGTCTGCAAATAAAAACAAACAATACAACACAAAAAATCACAAAAATACAACACAACACAAGAAACAACAACACAACACAAGAAACAACAATACAACACAAAAACAAACATTACAGCACAAAAAACAAAAAATACAACACAAAAACAAACAATACAACAAAAAACCCAATACAATACAAAAAACAAAAAACAAACAACACAACACAAAAAATACAACACAACACAAGAAACAACAATACAACACAAAAACAAACATTACAACACAAAAAATAATACAATAAACACAAAAAAATGATAAACAATATAACACAAAAAATACAACACAACACAAGAAACAACAACAAAACCCAAAAGCAAACATTACAACCCAAAAAAACAAACAATACAACTCAAAAAACAACACAAAAAAGAAACAGTACAACACAAAAAATCACAAAAAACAACACAACACAACACAACACAAGAAACAACGATGAAACACAAAAAACAATACAACAATAAATCACAAAAACAAACATTACGTTACAATACAAAAAACAAACAATACAACACAAAACATAAAACAATACAAAAAACCCACAAAAAAACAAACAGTACAACACAAAAAACCAACACAAAACAACACTGCAACACAAAAATTCATACGATGATCATCTTCCTCCCACCACTTCACCCTGAGGTGTCAGTCCAGTCAGACTCGTGTAGGAACTTGCTACTGAGAGTTCTGTTCTAACTTATCTCCGTTGTGCAACTGCTTTTGTTTCTGTGATGCATTAGAACACAACTTTGTAATCTGCACCGTAACAAGTGGGCGCAACACTCTGCAGCAGTCGTTTGTTCGACTCTACTCTCTACTCTCGCTCCAAATGATGTCACCGTTGCAAGATGGCAACGGGATATTTTGGCTTCATTTTTGCACAGTGGGAGGAAGTGGAGACGCGTCGTCCATACAGTTAATGGTCTCCACTGTGATTCTAAGTTTTGGATGAAAAATATATTTATTACACACTTTTTGAAGGTCACAACTTCTGTTCTGATGTTAAACTGACCAGAGCTATGTGGGAAAATTGATTTTAAATGGTTGGAGAGAGGAAGATAGCATCCGTTTTAAATTATTTTTTTTCTCCTAATAGATTTAAAAGAGCATTGCCTAATTTAAATGTGACTAAAAAAGGGAGCGGGCGGTGTAATAACAGCACTAATATGGCCTGTGCACATTAAACAGCTTTGAAATGAAATATTGTTGCGTGTTAATGAGCCGATCATCAAGTGTGAGAAACAGAACATGTGGATTTTTACATATCTAGGTCACAGAGTAGAAATATTTTTTTGCTCCAAATGAAGCAAATAGAGCTGATTTTTTCAAATTCGCAGCTTGTTTTCAGGGAGGAAAGTCGACGCATGCTCTCACCCCACGCTTTGATGATCACAACATCCGTGTGCATTAATATACATGGCCATCTAGTTTATTCACCAGACTGGAGTAGAAATAGAACACATAATATGTGCTCTCAGCAGTCAGAGGAGAGGTATCTGTGGTCTGCTGATGATGCTGGCCCCTGATGGTCCTTGGGCCTTCATGACGTCAATGGCCTGCACTATGCACCCCCCCGTTGTGAAATGTCAAAGACAGAGAAAGGCAGGCAGTGCTAATAGATGCTTTGGGAAAGTAGAAGACATAGATTAGTATAAAACAGATCAATAACTCACCACAACTCTTTTTTGATGTTGGAGGGTGATGATAGACTGAAACTGACCAGTGGACACACAGGAAGGAGTTTTGTCCCTGGACTATTATTGGATGGGATGTAGGAAAAAAATATTATTTTTCTTTTTTTTTTTTTCTTTTTTTTTTGCATGCTTATCAGTCCCTCCAGGAAGTTGTGAATGCAAATCCAACCAATCCCCATAAATTCTGCACAACCTTGATATTTTGCCCAATTGGCACAATTTTTCCACAAATTTTGACCAATCATATCATAGCTTCCCACGAGTTCCCTGTGCAAAGGTCATACATGTAGGTCTCAATGAACTGACGTAGTGTTTTATTATTCGTTATATCATTATATTCTTTTTTTTGTTAAATTTTGTCATGGGTACTGAAAGGAAATTTATCAATGCTCTGTGCACTTTTATATTTTATAATTTTGTGTTTGCTGTTTTGACTCAGTTTGAGCTCTTTGTGGGATACCTCCTAGGTGTACTTGTTCATTTACAAGTAAAGCAAATTTTGTTAGGATGTTTTTTTAACCCTGAGCCTCCCTAGTCCTGCCCTTGTCTGCACACACTCTGGAGTTCACTTTTTAAATCCTTGAGTGAAGACTATAATAATTAATTGAGACAGATACATTTATAATGTTGTTGCGTTCACTTGCTTGCTAGCTCGTCATGTTATCCGAGGAAGAAGGCTGAAGTTGCTAACTAGTTGTAGAATGTCGGGGTGGGAGAGCAGGTACAAATACGTGGTGATGTATCTGCATCACGTATACAAGAATATTTTTAAAAAATTAAATAAAGAGATTTAAAAAAAAAAAAACAACAACAAAGAGAGAAGCTCCCAGGAAATCTGGCGTTTTAGGCCGCAACAATCCCAAAGTAAACCAGCAAAACCCTCAAGGAAATGATTAAGTGCAATGGTGCCCAATGCAGCTTTTCCGACTCTAAACCACTACAATCAACTCAAAACAAAGTGCATTAACATTTTCTTCCATACCTGAACATATCTGATTGTACTTTTTCTTTTTTTTACTGCATTGACTCAGCAGAAATCATGATGCAAAGCGTAAAAAGGAAGCTTCAAAGACCTTCTTTGTATTCAGCCAAAAGAGCCAATTTGACAAATAAGAGACTTTTCAAATAGCTTCTTTAAAAGGGAAAACTCGCGTCAGCTCACTGTCGCTGCCAGTCTGCAAGATCACGGTGCTTCAGGTGAGAAATCAGCCTGAATTAACAGGACACTGCCTTTGATGACTGCCAGTCTCAGTGTGTGTGAACCACTCAAAGGGCGATTTTCACACTTGAAATGAATAATTTGATGATTTTTCCAAAATGTTATCTAATAATGAGTCTGTGGTGAGTCACGTGTTTGTCCTGTTTTGAATCAGACTGACGAGAGGGCCGGCAGCCTTTTGACAAAAACACAGCAGAGAAAAACCCTTTACCCAAAGCACACGTAGTTCTTTAATATGCTGAGTGGGAACCAAACACCTTTTTGTGTTTTTGTTTTTGATGTTGGCCAAATCAATCTGCAACCAGATCACCGGGTGATAAAACTTTCTAAAAATAACAGCCTCTGTTCAGGCTTTCACACTGAACCTCTCCACAGAGCTTTCATCAAATAACATCACAAGTGTTTTATGTATGGAAGACCTGCACCAGTCTTGTTAGATGCACTTACTGTACATTCCTGAGCAGAAATATATAAAAGACTGTGTGGAGTGGGTATACTTAAGGTGAATTAGCCCTTAATATGTGCTGTATTAAAGCATTTCTCTGGCCCTTCTGTTAATATATACAGCCTGAACAATGCTGAAGAGACTACAAGTATGGTTTAAATTGTGTTATTGCTCTGCAAGAGAGCTTTAAACTTTATCCTGCAAGATATGTAAGAATCTCACTTGAGGGGCAGGTTATCTGCATTAAGGCAACACTTAAGACAAGAGTGTGTTTTACTGTCACAACAGTGTTTCAAACTAAAATGCAGCTTTTTCATTTACACCAATCTTCAAAGGATGCCTGCAGTTTTCATCCCTTCATGTTGTACCGATTGGAGCACAAAAGCTTTGATGCTGTGGCAGAACAGTGGTTGTCAAAGTTCACACTTCACAAGAGCTAGCTCAAAGTTCGGGTCACACAGGTCAACATTAGTTCACCTTCTAGTTCACAACTTTGAATTCTGAACAAAGTTCATCATGTTTAATTCTTCTTCTTTATCTAATATACAGTATGTAGCCAGGTGAACAAGGGGTACAGAGTGTAAACTGTTTAAATAATGTTAAATGATCCCCCTGAGAAATTATTGTGATAAAATGTGGAACACCTCCAGGTGCTGTACATATGATAATATATCATATAATATTGTAATGACATCATAACAAACATTTCAGTTGTTACCATTTTGTTGACTTAATTTTAGGTACATGCTCCACAGAAAAAAAAAATCCTGCAGAATACTGACCAAATTCATCTTCAGTTGTGTATCACCACAACTAAATGTAAAGTAAATGACCATATTTCAGTCTGCATCGAGGTATTACAGTATTAAAGTATTATTTTAAAATTGTCTGTCACTCAGACTTCAGTCATTCCATGCTTCAAACTGTCCAGCATCCAGTACCGACTATAGGAGGCTTTTGTTTCAAATAATAATTATGTGGAAAAATAATAAAATAGTTTGAATTCTTGTCACTGAAAAGGATTTTTTTTTTCTAATAATAAAAAACAAGTTGGTGCAACGATACAATCACATCTAGTTTCTGCTGCCCCCAAGTGGCCAAAAATCTGGTAATCTGAAAGTTTAACTGAACCTTTAACAGTTTTTTAAACTCTGTCTATTCTTGTTCTTATTTTATTTCTTTCTGTTAACTGCATGTAAACAGTGCACTGGGGCAACATAGCATCCAAACCACCGTGTAAATAAATAAGTAAAGGTCAAAAAGGCTATGCTTCTTTTCACTAGAGGGCTCATTATGTCTCTGATATATCTGTGAAAATATCTATTCACCAATTAAAAATGTACTCCTCTGTTTTTGTTTTTCAAAGAGCAGGAAATTATGTGCTTTACATTCTAATATTATTTGCAAACAAAAAGTAAATGTACAAGTTTGTAATGAGGTAGGAAGTAGTTAGCTTGATGGCTTCGAGACAAAGTAGATGAAGCAGGTAAAGGACCAAGCGCCACCGACATCAAGTCAAATGATATCAAGAGAAAATCCAAGGACGATGATGTCACAGGTCTGGACTGTAAGGTGGCCTTCGTGGACAGCATAGAAATGAAGAAGAATTCATAGATTGCCACCTATATGAAGATTTCCCAGTATTTCTAGAAGGGTGTGGATGCTACTTGGATGTTGTGTGTCACAAATGAAAGGGAACTGCGGCAGACAGGTGAACCTGCGCTGCGAATATCAAATTTTCAAGATGTCATCCAAGATCACATCAGTTTTTAAGGGCGTAAAAGCCCATTTTCTGCAGGCAAGGAGGGGTAATATTATTTAGAATTTTTCTTTTACAGGTGACGGCCATCACTCATCGCAGAAATTCTGGTATTTCACACAAGATTTTGTGATTAAATGCGAGAGTGAAGACAGAGAGAAGAAAAGAAGAAATCTCACAAAACCCTGAGGTTATTGACCAGCATTTCTTGTCAAGAAAACTTCCAGCGTGCCATCTTCTTCTGTATGATCCTTTTAGAAGCAATAAAACTCTAATGTTGTCAGCCCAGAAACGGAGTCAGGAGCTTTTGGTCGAGGTTACAAACCAAGTAAAGCAATATACAGCAAGTTATGACTCTGCTTCACAAGAGAGACTCTGACATCTAATTTCAGATATCAAGAGGGTCCGGCTTCCTGAACCATGGGAAATAAGAGCAATCTAGCCAGGGTCAAAGGGATAAATGCAGTGCAGCTGCACCACCACCCTGCACGTATATAAGGCTGAGATTTCACAATCAGTACTCCATAATGTGGAGGTTTCCACGGCGACCAGGCTGCATAGTGTTTTGTACAGTCTGTCTTTGCCAAGATCACAGGTCAAGGCTTAGACATGTCTCACCTTTGATGGAGAAACCCTCCAGTCGATTTAATTTCACAGTTGTAGCTGGAGTTCCTTTTGAAATGTTAATTCCCCACAGAGCAGCGGGGACCAATCAATGATATCGATCCACATGCCCATCAGGAGTGAAGAGAGGTTGCTGTGATCATATGGATATAAGTATTTTACATCCCCTTCCTTCCTCGCAGACCTCCATGTTTTGGGTGTATGCAGACGCACCAGGACTAACGTTCAATGGCACTTTGATGGCCGAGGCCGTGCAGATGTTCAGGCCTAATCAAGACAAATGGGAGTCTTTTGTTGCTTGCTACACAGCCAATATGGTGGTCCCACTGAATTACCTGGAGAAGCTCCCTGTGGAGTGCAGACGACTCTCAGACTTTAAATTACTCGGAGGAAACAGTTCAGGACTCTCCCAACAAGCAGCAATTAGCAAGTTTCCTTTTACTGTACTCTGCATTTTCAGCTTAAAGAGGTACTGCACACTTAAACATGTTTTTTTTTTTTTTTTTTTTAGCTGTAAACTAAATTATATTACTGTACTCTAATGAAACACATCAGTGCTGGTGTTAATATTGACATTCCATAATAAATTGTAAAAAATAGCATTTCATGGATTGAAATTACCCCAGATAACATGAATAAGGCAATGCAAATAACTACAAATGTTTCCAAAATGATCCAGTGATCAAACTTGCATGAGTAACACAACGTGAATATTCGCTTTTGCTTTAACATTATTGCTAGCTTATAGAGGAGAGAACACAGGTTTACCTGATTCCTGTTATAGAAATTCACTCTCATGGGATTTTTTTTGTCTTTCCGACTAGGAGCATTGCTCATCCTAGTGTATGCTTCATCCTCTCATTAAAGTTGTAAACACCAGGGGTGTGATGATTCACTCATGCATCTGACGTATTGGGCTTTAATGTGTAAGATGCAAGTGCGTAGATTCAGACGGCCTGTGTTGGTAGAAAGCTGAATGTGAATCATAATAAAAATCAGTGCATCACTAGTCTATCGATACTCACCACTAAGATGTGCATATGTTTAATTTTTGACATCAAGAAACTGCTGCTGTAACTTTCCTTTGTTTTCTCTGCACCACTCTCACCGGATGCCTGCTGCCTCACTCAGACAAAACAAGCGCTCCCGGCTCCCTCTCCCGTCTCTCCTCTTCATTCCCTCTAATCAGACAGTGAAAGAACTGACGTCGCACCGCGCGGCACCACCAAACTTTCATAATGCGCAAGTGCAGAATAAGTTTGGGTTGCCATGTCACTCGTAGCATTACTGTTCCTCTACACCCCACTTCCTCTACACAGTCAAATTCAATCAAAACCACAGCACTCTTCACATGAAACAGAGCAGCAGATCTTCTTACTGTAAAAATGCATTTTGAACAGTTTTAAAGTTTTTCATTTAGAATACAGTATCTCATTTACTGATGATATTCCTAATAAGATCTGTAAAATGCCCCTCTCTCTGTCTCTCCTGTAACTGGAATTAGTAAAACTGCCAGTATTTCTTCTTGCAACTAGTACTATAAATGTAGCATTAATAGACTCAAAATGTAAAGATTGCATTCTATCGTATTGCACCATGATGGGGCTGATTGTATTGCATTTAATCATTAGCTATTTAAAAATTACTAAGATGCATCACATCGTTGAATGTGTATCGAGATGTGCATCGAATTGTCTCAGTCAGTGAGATGCACACACTTAGTACACACTGACACCCACTTTGACACCAGGGGGGGAGGCGGGGCCCTTACGTAATTTGCGTGGCAGCTCGCGTAGTGTGCGTACGGGGCCACCCGCCTCTGATGTTGCTGTTTATCATCTCACATGTCAGGGATCACATTATCCTCATGACGCAAAATCTCCATTTGTTGGTGTGAGCGCGGGGAGCTGCTCTCACAAACAATCAGCCTGACGTGCCGCTTTGGCCTCCTGCGCCTTCATGAGGTGATTTCATTAATTTCTGCCTCAGCGTGGAGACGGCACAGTGCTAGATGAAGTCAGACCACCTGTTCAACTCAGTCCATTTATGTGTCAGTCTGAGGAAAGTATGAATCGCTTTTATGCAGTTTGGCTGATTTGGTTGTTATTTTGTATCATTCGTTATGCAGAGCACCGTTTGAGCAAAGCAAAGAAAAAATCATGGTGTTTGAGGCAGTGAGTCACTTTGTGTCCTGAACTGCACACCGTCATCATCATCATCATCATCATCATCATCACAAACACTGCTGAAAGGTTAAATCTTAAAATATCATCGCATCCACTCTAAAATATTAATGCCCCCATTTTCCTCACATTTTGTTGACTGTCAGAATCTAATTATAAAAACTCTCTTGGTCTCATAAAGGGATGCACTCATGAAATTTATCTTTAAAAACACCCAGCAAATGTATACTTTCATTTCTTTTTTAAATAAACTGGTCACTGTGGGGTTTTTTTTTAGCAAATGTTACTCAAACAAGAGGAAATGGTGCCTTTTTTGGGAACAATTTTCAGGTGGATAAATCAAAATTTGGCGCTTTAGTGAGTATTACATCCCATTTAACCAGGTATTATTATCTGAATATGTTATCCAGATAATAAACACAAATGGGATGTAACAAAGTACAAATACTTTGTTACTGTACTGTACTTTTACTATAGCAGAGGAGTAGAAGACATATCAGACTTTGATTCTGACACACGCACTTGTTAGTTGAATCAGTTCATTGTTGGTTTTGGTCTTTTCATTATGAACAAACTTTTAATTTAACATTTGCGGCCTGAAGTTTAAAGGGATAGTTCACCCAAAAATGAAAATTCACTTATTATCTACTCACCGTCATGTCGATTGAAGGTTGGATTTAGTATTTTAGTCCACAAAACACGTGAATGGTGACCAGCTTTCAAACATAAAAAAACAACAGAATAAAAACAAAATGCCTCCATACTGCGCGTCTGGTGTAATCCAAGTCTCCTAAAGCCCCGACATTTTAAGATGACTTGAAAGACGTCATTTACGCTATCTTTTTAGCCTAAATCTTCACTGTAGATCCTTAGCTTGGAGCCACATCCTTGTGCACACCTTCCGAACTGTGTGTGTGTGTGTGTGTGTGTGTGGTGGTGTGATGGTTTTCCAGTTGTTTTTTACGCTTGAAAACTGGTCACCATTCACTTCAATGGTTTGGAATTTTCTGCAACATTGTCTCCATCAAAACTCCATCAGTGTTTTGTGGACTAAAAAACTAAACCTGAGCTTCAGTTGGCATGAGTGTGAGTAGATAATGACTGAATTTTCAATTTTGGGTGAACTAACCCTTTAAATGTCTCAACAGAAGAATCTCATAGTCCGTTTCTTAACCAGTCAGAGCAGGCTGTTTGTGGAGCTTTGAGCCATATAAAAGATAAAGTAGGACACTGACTTCACTGTCGTTGTGTTTGGTTTCCTCTGTGGCCATTTTTGATGATGGAAGTCTCTCTTCCTCTTTACTGTTTGAGCTTTAAAGATTTCATTCAAGTTTAAAGATTTTATTCAGCCCTTCTCCGACAAACAAGCAGAGGAACACTAACTCCCCCGGATTACATCGATACAATCGAGTTTTCCCTCCTTCATTTTCATCTCTCTATCGAGACAGCCATTGATTTTTTTGTACTTGCTTCATTTCAAAAGAGGAACAGGAGTATAATTACAACAGCTCCTCAGTGTCAGAAGATTCAAAACAAACCATTTTTTCCTCCCAGAACAGCTGAAAATCTTTATCATGCAAAGTTTGAATCTCAAATTTGTCGCCTCCTTTCTGCACGTTCACGCTTGTGTTTTGTAATTGACTCAAACATTGTCAGTATCAACACGTTCTTGGCAGCTTTATTTTCTTACACTCATAGTTCATTATAAAGCGTGTTTGCTGAAAGACTAACATCCTGAATTATTCATGAGTGTACTCTTTTTCTCCCGAATCTGTTTTTGTTTGCTCCAAACTGTCATGCCGCATTTAATTATTCCGCAGCCTCTCCAGACCTACAGAGGAAACAAAAAGAGGTTTGACCTTAACAGGGCAATCTTTCTGCCATTTGAGATCAAAACATTTATGAGTTTCTTCATTTTTTCTTTGGCAGATTCCTCGCAGTGGTTTGCAGGACACTTCACAATGCCAGATAAAGTGAATTCACAAAGAGAGACTGCTCATTTTCTCACCGTTTCTCTCTCCCTGCAGTGCACATCAGTTAAGGTCAAGAGTCTTTTATCAGGCTCAGTGAGAGCTGGCCCATAAATCCACTGAGAGGCACACATTTAAGAATTTCTTGATGTTATTCCTGCACTGCTGTACGCTCCAATCAATACATGTGACTGTGAGAGACTCTCCCAAAGCCAGAAACCAAAGACTGAAGACTCAAACTTGTGATATCATCAGGTATATAGAGCCTGGAGCTGCTCATAGACAGTGAATTAGAGAAGATAGTGGGGCTGAGTGGTGGAGCTTCCAGGGTTATTTTCTGGTAATATTAGAGTACATCTGACAACAACATGAAAGAACGAAGCAGACGGAAATAAAACCTGAAAAACTAAAAACGATGAGGGTGGAACAAATGAACTCCATCGTAATATGCTGCAAAACAATCTCCTGCAGTATGATACAATATAACTGCATCAGTATTGAGATAAATATTCTGTTTCATCACCTCTGTAATCCAGTAAATAAATACAATGTTTGATTCCTTCATTACAAAATATTGTGTTTTATCTCTGCCAGGCATAAACAGATTAAATCCATACCAGATGTTATAATCAACTAAAGTTTGGCACGATAGAGATGAAGAAATCCACACTTTTGTAATCTTTGCTGCCATCTTGACTGTAATTTAGCAACAGGACTATGCATGCATATCCAGACCAATAGAAGGGAAGATGCTGAAGGTCAGCAAATAGTGACAAAATCAAACAAACAAACAAACAAACAAAAAAAAAAGAATAATTAAAGTCTCATGCAACACAATTTAACAGTGATTTCACTAAAATTAGCCAGCTAGTTGGGTTATTTTAAAAATAATAACTGTTTTCTCATTAGATTATATCCAGTGGAAACTGTAAACTATACTTGTATTTTGTATCTTATTTTGTATAATTTTCTTGCTGGATTCTACTTTTTTGTTTCATAATTCCTCTGGTGCAGGGGCCGGATGCAGCCCACTGAAAGGTTTCATGTGGCCCGCAAGGGCATCATCATGGAAATACTGAAAAATATAAATCTAGCAAAGACAGTCAATAGCATTGGCTTACCATTTCACTGTTATCCGACCTTTATTTTGAAAGGGGTCAGTGCTGTGCTCATTGGTAATGATAATGAACTCTATTCATTATATTAAATTATAACTTTATTCACTTAATGCTGCACAACCATGTTGTTTATGTTGTTCTTCTTCTACTTTTGCTGCTACTGTCATTGTTACCTGTATGCAGCATGCATGTCAGACTGTAAAACATCAAGTGTTGGACATTGCCAACAAAATATTAGCCCACAGTTCATCACATGGCAATTCAGAATGCGCGACCAACAGTATAAGTGTTCTATATAGAACACTTCTGATCATTCCATTATTAGAGATTTGGCTATTATGAGGACCTTATATCATTTGTGTCTTGCCCACGGCAGCCTGATCAATTTGTCAGGTGGCCCTCAATGAAAAATAATTGCCCACCCCTGCCCTGGTGATTGCATCCACCCTTTGATTTAAGGAAAATAAATGAAATAAATAACTCTTTGTTGCTGCCTTCTGACATCAGTATGAAATTGTAGCTTGACATGTTCACCTGCTTACTGCAACAGCAACAAACTTTGGCTCGCTCATGCTTGTTTGACAGTGATACCAACATGAGACCTATGATTATCTCCTCCTGAAAAACATTTAAAGACCATCAGTCAATCAATCAGTTAAAATGAATTGGGATGTTTGGGATGTGTAATGTTGTGACTCATCAGTGTTTTGATGGTTGTTGCATGAAGGTGGTTTCACAAAGCTGAGAGTTTTGCAACTGTTGCTGCTGAGTTTCCAACAAGTTTCCAGCGTGTTGCAGAGGGCTTTACACCATGAAGTACTAGAACAAACTAAAGAGGCACCTTTATTAGTCCTAAACATGGTGCAATATAAATATTAATAGTCACACTATTAATATTTACATTAATATTAATGTGCCCACCACCTTAAAGCTTACTTATCAAAATTAAACCTCAGAGGCAGGCAGGAACACTCCGAAACTGATGCCCGCGCCTCTCGACCTCTGAATTGATAGTCTGACTGAATAACTTCTGAATCTTTTAAAGCCAAATGTGTTGATTTTTGAATAAACAAAAAGGAAACTTTAAACCCCTGAAATGACTCTTATCTCCATCTTGCTCCCTTTTGAGCCAAAAGCATTGTGCATCACTGGAGCCTGTCAACAAACACACAGAAGTTACTGATAACAAGTGATGGCAGACTTTCTGCAGGCTGTAGGTAGCTTGTGCAGTGCTGGGTGAAATTAGCACTCTCTGATTTGGCAAATCACAGGAGGGAGGCCGTGTTAATTAGGTTAGCAGTTAGCCTGGTTTTCACATCCCAGGAAGTGAATCCGGCATCTTCCATTTAGCAAATCATGGAGTCTGGATGCGCCTCTCGCTGAAGTGATTGGAATTTTTAATGGCATGTGACCCCGTTTTTAGGTCCTAAAATTCTGATGACCTCCAGCTGAGCTCTCAAGTTGTTGTGTGAATTTCACATGGTCTGTTTTCAAGAGCTTCACACTAATGACACATGACATTATCACACACATCAGTATGAGTTTCATAAAATGACCCTATTTGTATAACAAGTTGCACAAAATGACTCCGAGAGTCAAATTCTAAGATCATTATCTTTGTTACGTTTATGCTCAGACGAACAGAGGTTATGAAAAGTCTGAGGAAAACACTCATTCATTTATGAGTACAGATTAAAGCAAGAAAGTGGGCTGCCTCTTTGAACCTGTAGCATGACTCAATACAAAAGAGCTGCATTAATCAAAACAAACTTAAAAATTTTATCAAAAAGACATCAGTACTCAATGCAAGCATTTTATTCCCTTTCATCAGTACTGTTCTCAGGTACCTGTAGTATCACTTATTCAGAATTTTTTTAATAAAAACACAAATCTCGACCAATACCACTATTTTACTGAAGAAAAACAAAAGGCTGTCGGTGTGGGTGTACTACTGCAGGTGCAGTTGGGAGGACGAAAACAATTCAGGGATGGATCCCAGACATCCCTTCAAAATAAAGTTCAAAACAAAGTCCAAAAACTGAAAGTTAAGTGCATGAAATTCACAAAACACTGGGAAAACACTAGGATACTTGACGACAAATGAAGATGAATGCAAGCTAAGGAGGGGAAGGCACAAGACTAAATAGACTAGTAAGGGGGAGGATAACAAGACACAGGTGAGAACAATCAGTGAGCAAAAAGGAAGGAAAAACACAGAGATAGGAAGTAAATCCAGAGACAAGAGGAATACAAGAAGTACAAAATAAAACAGGAAAGAACCAAACTAAAACCCCAAACCATGAACAAATATTTAGTCTGTTCATGTTCATGTTCCAGAGTTCATGTTCCATGTGAGGGTCAAAACTCTATGAAAGGTTTTATGGTACATCATGCGACTTCACCTGTTGTACGTTATGTAAAATAGTCATTGTAACCCTTAACATGGTCTAACCAAACTACCCAAACTCGATGAGTTGGGATGAGAATGTGTTGGCAACACGTATAGATGCGAAATGCCACAGAACTAAACAGAACAGGATGGATAAGGCAGGAACATTTGGGGGTTCCATGGAGTGTTTTTGTCCGGTGCTCTTGTAATATACTTAAATATCAACTAATGTTTTTTGTGATCTACTTGAATCAGAAACATGCATTTGATACATTCAAAGGAACATTAAAAGAGCGTTGAATGTCTGGAGTCGCTGTGGACTCTCACAGAACAGCCAGAACAGCTTTTACCCTGAAATCTTTCTAGGTCTGGACGTAGGAAACTGCTGGTAGAGATCTCTGGTGATCCATCTCTGCTCCCATTTACACAACAACCCATGCAAGACAAGTTCCTGAACATTTCAGGGATAAACTGCATAATCAAAATGGGCTATTGAAACTAATTAGGAAGCATCTTTGGATGCAGTGCTAATGATGGTCTGAGCACAGTATCATGCCATGCTGCAGCGGGGCAGGTTCAGCCCTCATGAAGCATCAAGTCATGTCAGTTAGGGGCCTTCACACATGCAGACTCAGTAATTGGCTGCTATTCTTTGAGAATGGGGGAGATTTAATAGGCAGTGTGTGCAACAACCAGGCGAGAGTCAATCACGCTTGTTTTAATGAAACAGAAACAGAAGCACAGAATTGTTTACTATTCAGCTCCACCGGTGGTGTTTGGATCGGTGCCAGCACAGATACAGGACCGCAATGCCGATCAGTCCTGCCAGCTCAGGCGCCTGCAAAAAAAAAAAAAAAAAAAAAAAAAAAACACAGCAAAAAGGCTTTTTTTATACTCAGGGAACAAAATGTACAACAAGAAATGAACTACTGCCTCATGGGAAGTATGGTGGCTATGTCAGAATAAGAAAGAAATAAACACAGATGTTACCAATGATACCAATTAAAGGAGCAATGTGTAAATATAGCCACAGCCACAATTCCAAAGACATGGAGGGCAGCATATCACCAGATTAACTGCTTTGGCTGAAGCTAGCCTACTAGCTACTGTTAGCTCAGTTAGCCGTTCAGTTAGAGGCCCTATTATGACATGAGTCTGACTAGAACTGGTGCTTGGAGTCACCGGTGCAGTATTCATGTTTACACCACAGGCAAAAGAACCAGCTGTGAATGTATGAAAAGTGCTATACAAACTGTTACTTCTTCACAATCTGTTCATTTTTAAAAATATTTTAATGTAAATTCTGGCCATATTTATATGTATTTCCTTTAAGGTTCTGTTCCATTTAGGTCAAACATAGTCAGTTCGCTGCAATTGAGCATGCTGGCTCACTGGAAAGGCTCTGCCACACTAAATGGACCTGGACCTTAATTAGTATCATTGGTAGCACCTGACGTTACCCATCGGTTTGTAGGCAACTGTTTTGCTTAGAGGTTGGGATTACGGAGGCTGCCATCTTCGATTTTTGCAACCAGACCACGTACAGGACCAACGAGAGCATGGAGCTGGTCGGTGACATACCGCCTGTTGATTGGGCAGTACTTGGTTTTGGTCCATCTGTTCTGATCTTTCTCGTATTACAACTAAACAGTACTCTAAAATATGTTTCTGAAAACATTTTAGGCAGGAAATAAACAATGTAGTGACAGAATATTGATCCATATTTGATCAGCATGGCCTACAGTTTGATCTGAGTTTTTGGAGGCTACACTGGAAACCAGAAACACTGCCTTGTCCTGTCTAGAAGGGAACTCCACACCCATGCTGGATATTGAATATTTTAACCCAAGCCATGATCCTTCCCTGACCATAACTGGGTGTTTTTTGCCCAGAAACCTACCAGATCTTGACCACAGCATTGTTACATTAGAAAACATAATTTGTTTGTATAACGTGCATGATGAAGAAACAGCGCGTAGACAAATCTTGTGAGAGCCACTCAAATTTTCGGTTCCTTTCTAGACACGACATAACCGTCTGGTCGCGATCTTTCACGTATTACAGCCTGACAGAAATAGACAATGTAGAATCAGAATCTTGACCCATATTTATTCAGTCCAGTTTGACAGTTTGAATGACATGTCAGTCACACGGTAACCTAAAGCACACTCTGCTTTATTCTATTTTCTTTATTCTAAAACAGACCATAATATACAAAATGAACAACATGCTGGATAGACGAAGCCTTGGAACTAGTGATTGACACCATAAAGTCATTAAGGAACTGCTCACTGAGGTGAGAAGTAGGTTCAATTTTGTATTAAACTCAATACAGTGGGACTTCTATTTGCAACAAGCAAAATTGCCCCCTACTGGCCATTAGAAAGAATGCAGGTTTAAGGCATTTCTACACTGGCCTCACTTTTCAGATCCAGAAGCTCGATCTACTTCTTCCACTGTCTGATGTTTCCCCTACTATTTCATATCAGTATGACTGGCTGTGAAGAAATTATATTGTAGGTCAGAGGCCAGAGACAACCTACTACCTTGCAAACATCTAAGAAAAAAGAAAGACTTTTATTAATTTATGAGGACAGTTTCAAAGCAAGAAAGTGGGCAACCTTTTTGAACCTGTGGCATGAGTCAAAACAAATATATATCTATATGTGTGAATGCGGCGAAGTGTTGCACGGCTGCAGCTCATCAGAATCCAGGTTAAAGATTTAATTCCCTCATTATATCGTACTACATAGTATTTAAGAGTTACTCCAGTTTCAGAATCCAACATGCATTCTGTCAGCATCAATCAATGTGAGGTGTTCTCACTCCTCCTCCGTCACCAGCTTCCACAGTAAAGTAGGCTGCAGCACATCACACTGCTCCAACACAAAGTGCAGCTTTTCCTTTAGGCTTAAGGAAATAAATCAGTGCTCTGTAGGTTTCCCTCCTGTAGAAATCAAGGTCATACAGTGTCTTTAAAATCTAGGACAGTTCGCCTCATGAGACGAGCTGTTCATCTACCTCGTATTATCAGGGTGGCAGAGCGACCGGCTCTATGGCAGCGAACACAACTGCAGCACACGTAAAAATGCCACCGAACAGCTGGCCAGGTTGAGTGTACAACTATATATACTTACCGGTTGCACTTTATTTTACAGTGCACTAAAGGGCCCGTAAAAACTGTGCTTTCTTTGGCTGGTCCAAAACTCAAGGCCTGTAGACCAAATCCAGCCTGGCACCTCATTTCATGCAAGAGTTTGCAAAGAATATAAGATGTGCAATACAATTCTACGCTGCATTACAGGGTCTGAAAGTAAAAAAAAAAAAGTCTAGTTTCTGAGTTTGAGTACGGCTTGTTACATCTTATTAATGTACTGTAAAATAAAGGGGGGCCCAACACCCAAAACAAGCTGATCCTTTAAAATACTTGAATCCTTTGTAAATGCAGATGTCTCTGCACTAACAGGAGCCATTGATCCACTGATCCTGAGCCTCATGTTGCATACTCTGCAGTGTTAGTGCTGTTGATTGATGAATTTGGGATGTGAACTCTTGAGCAGCCAATCTGCTGGAGGCCTCTCCGAGCTGTTTACTGCTGAGAAATTTATGGACCATGGTGAGTATTTTCTTTTCTTTTGTGTGCTTACTTCGTGCCCCTCCAGTAAATTCCTTTGAGAGACTTCAGCCTAGTTGCCCAGATTAAATATCTCTGCCTGGAAGTGCAGCTGGAATGCAACTTTTAGCCAAGTAGAAAAGTGAGTTTCCCCTGCTGCAAAAGAGAAAAAAAAAAAATCCTAAAATGCTCGGGCAGTATAGATGTTTTAAACTCCCTGTACCCAGAACTTGAACAATAGAAAATAGAGTGTGAAAAGATATACCTGACACACTGATATAGACAAATGAGCACAGCACACACACACACCAACGTGTCTGTAAACAAGCGCTGGTCTCTGTTGGTGGCTCCCTCTGTCAGATAGCTCTCAGCAGGATACAGTCAGATCAGCAGCATCTTGTTGACGGCTTGTGAACATCTTCGTTTCATCATGTTCAAACAGTCGGAAGCCTCACACCTCACCTCAGAGGAAACAGGAGGTCCCACATCTTGTTCCTGTGGTGCCACCAGGAACCAGACTTAAACCACAGTATGTAACATTCACGTAATATAAAACATATACGTTGTAAACATATTTATTTTTCTTTTTTTACTCGAGTGCAATGAGGTTTCTTTTGGCCATCTTTCCCGTTAGACATACTCAACAACCTGTCTCCTACAAAATATGTTCATATCCCACTAAATGGCTTTTACCAGAGATGTTTTTGAGGAAACGTAACTCATGCCTGGATTAAGTTAAGTGAAACACACAGAAGTTGCAAGAACGTGGTCTGGATGAATCAAGGGTGAACAAAGTACAGGGGTCGATTTCACATATTTTAGACTAGTCTTAATTTTGCTCATAGATTGCTCTATTACAAGTTAGACCATCTCACAAAAAATAAAGACTGACTAACTGTAAGACAAAAAAATTAGTCACCGTACCCCCAGGCTGACTCAGGCTTAAGACCCATGTTACCACGGTAACAATCAGTGCCACCAACTGATCAATAGCACCCAACTACAAAAAAGAAGAAAGCATGGCTCATAATTTGTGGTTTGTTAACGTTGCTATGGAGAGAGCAATGATTTCCTTGAGTCTTGTACCATATTATAACTCAATGGTGGGATTAACACTGTTTACTGTCACAGCAATTTTTTTTCCCATATCAGATTTGTTTTGTATTGTTACACTCTTTGCTAAACTTTCAAAGTAAATTGTCCTTGTTACTGGTGAACTCCTCCAAAAGACAGATATTTTCTGCAGGGGTAAACAGAGCTGAGCCTCTCATTTTTTTCAGTTTTGAAAAAGGTCTTAATGTACCTAGAATTCATTGTGCAATAGTCCTACTTAAGATAGTCAAGAACTAAACTGCTTTATGCAACGGCTTTAGATGTCTGTCTGAAATCTGACTATCTGTTATATCTAAGCCACAGTCAAAGTCTATCTTTGTGAAACCGGCCCCAGGACTTTGAGGGTTCGGGTCCTGCATCATTTAGGTTTAGGCCATTGGTCCTCACCAGGAGTTACTGCAGGAGGGCCCCCAATTGATTATTGATTATTATTATTTTATTAAAATCTGTCTGAAATGACACATTAACATAAATCCAACATAGTACTGGTCCGTGAATCCTTGTGCAATCCTGTGAGCTAAATCACTGTAGTACCTATCCACAAAGCTCCGTATTATTGAAACACATTGGTCAGTAAGCTGTATTATTATCCCAAGTGTTCAGACACTCTTGTGAGTCACAGTGAATCATTTTGTAACTTCACAAAGAGCAGACTCTGACACACCCTCTACCTGAGAAACCACCAGCGAAAATGCAGAGGGTGAAGCTAATACAGCTAAAATTAGCCGTGCTACAACTGCTGCTGACTTGATGAGAGAAGAAAATATTCAATGCAATATATGAAGTAGGGGGTCCCTGCTCCGTATCAGCTACAGGGTCCATGGCCTAAAAAATGTTGAAGCCCCCTGGTTTAGGCTGTTAACTTGGTTAGAGTTCGAGGAGGATCCTGGTTAAGTCTTGAAAAAGTAAACATGTCCTGTGTCCTGCTTTGTGACTTTTGTCTCTTCCTAAACACAACAAAAGCCATTTTCACATAGCGCTCCGAAATAAACCCTGAGAATCAGGTCAGGACATTGTCCAAATGTGCCCTTTCACATATGCAGCCTGCATCAGGAGATTGTCTGCATCAGACATGTTCTCACTTGTTGGAAACGATCTGTATGGTTTAGGTGAGCAGAGGTGCCTGCAGAGCATGCACGAGGAGGAGGCGAAGGATTCATCCATTATGATGACAGTTTTTGCAATGATATCAATAAAAAATGAGTCTCAAAGTTTGTGAAGGAGGTGGAGAAAGGTGACAGAGAGAGTCGCTTTGTGATGGGCTTAGATTTGCAGGATGAAGAAAGGCATTTTAAAAAGTAGCTAAAAAATATAGACTTAAGTAGGCTGATACTGATCGGTAGGTAGTCTGTATGAAAATGAAACGATCAACGAACAAGTAGAACACCACATACAGGTATGTAGAGCAGAGATGAAGCAGCTGCACATTGAGCTGCTCTATTCACACATGTGGCTCACCTGGAATTTGGACTACGAAGCTGGAAGGGTGACGTCTGGGCTAATGATGCAGACATTTGCGTTCACACATTCAGCTCCTCCAGGTAGTGTCTGGATAACTGCAGAGATGTAGTGCACGTGTGAGAGGGGTTCAAGCGCTTTCACTTGCCGAAACAACCATGAATATGGTCACGGTTTAGCTGTCACTTGTGGATATTGTAGGAAAAACAAATACCTTGACACTGAACATTTTCAAGTCAAGTCAAATTGTATTTTGATATTGTATAGCCCAGTATCACAAATAACAATTTGCCTCAAGGGACTTTTCAATCTGTACAGGGTGTGACACCTCCCGTCCTGTAGACCCTTGAAAGCGTAAGAAAAAAAATCCCTCCAGAAAATCCTTCTAACAGGGAACAAATGCAAGAAACCTCAGGGAGAGCCACAGAGGAGAGATCAACCTCGCGGGATGGACAGATGTGCAATAGATGTCATGTGTGCAGAACAGAACAACAGTTTGCAGCTGCAGATTGGTACATTTTTAGGAGACAGGTTACGTGCCAGGGATAATAAGTTGTGAAAACCTTGTGTTCACAGTAGTATTGAACTTGAGAATTTGTGCTGCATTCCCTCACTGGAGAAATGTAAGTGAAAATTCAACAAGTTGACAATCTTGGGCTGGTTTAATTAACCTGAAAAATTCAACCTTTAACCGACCGACCGGCTCATGTAGTGACAGCAAATAAACTGAGTGCACTTTGATAAACCTCTGGGCGCTTTCATTTTGTCACTGGGTGTGAAAGGTGTTCTCTGAGATTATTCCGTATATTTATATATATTTTCTGCTGGCAGTTGATCAAATGGACACATGAGCCAGTCTCAGACTCTGGAGAGGGCCTGATCTCTGGTGTGCAACACATTGATCCGCTCCGTGGCCTCAACCCGTCTGAAGCTTCATGGCTTTAAGTCCAGACTGTGCGGGGAAAAACTCAAAGTGACATTGAAGCAGAAGATGAAAAAAAAAAAAGAGAGAGAACCTCAAGGTGAAGAGAGGGAGGAAGGAGGTAGAGAATGTGACAGAGAGGAGTAAGAAACCAGTGTGTGGAGAATTTAACAAACCACTGCCATTGTTATCTTGGTAGCAGATGGAGACTGAATTGTGTGTATGTTTTGTGATTAATGAAGGTGCTTGTCAATAAGACGATGCAGGCGGGATATTAATTCATCAGTCTGGCAGGAGGCTCTGACTATAATTGAAGAATGTTTTCTCTGGATGTGGAGCACATAAAAAGAGGACTTTTTTATAGACGGGAAAATAGCTGGGAGCTGTTTTTAGTGTCATGATGTAACAGTAAACTACAATTGACAAAAAAATCACCTCAAGATCCATTTAGCATATTTCTATCATATCACATAATCTGCATCTGTGGATGGAGTATACCAATGGTCATGGAATTACATGTTTAAAGTTTTATTTTCTGATCATTTAATTAAGCATCTAAACATGAGCAAAACATTGCATGCATATCTCCTGTTTTTAGTAAATATTTGGTAAAAGTGCTGCAGTCCAAATAGTGAGTTGAAGCCACAGATAAATAGGTTAAAATCCTATTTAATATACAGTATAATCTGTGGTTGAAATGAGTTGTTTTCCCCCCTACCCCCTCCTTTCCAAACTCAAGGAAGCTCAGGTAGGCTGCAGGAACACTGCAGGAGTGTAAGACAAACACATCATTTAGTGAATATTTAGCATTAATTTGAACTCATTTAGCATCTAATTTGAACTATGAAGTCTCATACAGACACTGAGGGGTACCTTGTGCATCTGTATGTGCATAGTATGCATTTTATTGCAGGGACACTGGGAGTCTGTTCCAGTTGAAGGGTGCTGAGTCAGTCTATATATAGACATCATGGTGTGTCATGGGTTTAAAAAAAAATCTCAAAATATTAAGAAACTTTGTGAAAATAATGACTTAGTATCTCAAAATACTGACTTACAAAGTAAATTATTTTTGAAAAGTTTCTAATTTTCTTCATATATTCATTATTTGAAAATAATAGCTCAATATTTTGAAAGTTTCTCATTATAATGATTAATTTTTTCTCACATATTGGCAGAAATGGGCTTTCACAGATACAGATGTTTTGAGATGAATGCAGAGACTTCAGCCTGCAGTGTAGTCTGTACACTTGACTGATACACCACAGAATTATGGAAAAACATTAAGCTTTGTGATCAAAGTTTTTATACCACGTCCACACTTGTGTAAGTAGTATACTTTGTATAGCGTACTATGCATGTCCATGAGGCTGTTTTGGTGTCCCCACTGGCACTTGGTGGCGCTTCTATGTGGTGGGGGAACTGCAGAAAAATGTTTTATATATTTAAAAATGAAGGAAACAAAAATTCATGAGGCCCTTTGGCAGATGAGACCCCCATTCTTACACAGGATCTGGGCTGGTGTGTGTAGTGAGTGGCTGATGAGGGAATGAGGTGCAGGTGGGAAGGTTGGGTGGGGAAACTCAGGTGAAGGGAATGAGTTGATTGTGGGGCAGATGGGAGCAGCAAGATTAGGAGAACGGTCTGAGGGCATCTGAAGGACGAATGTAAAATGGCACTGAATGTTCCTGAGGAAGTGGGAATATAGTAGGATAGATGGCCAATGACAGACTTTGATAAAGTACAGCCTGACAGAGCCTCTAGCTCAGTCTTGTTCCCTTTTAGGCTACACAAAATAAAACAAAGTTTGTTCAAAATTGTTACTTAACTTGTAATTTACTTTTTACTAATTTCTTTCTGTTGCAAATACCTTTTTTTCCCAGGACTTTAATTGGCTTTTGTGGAACAGTTCACCCAGAGACCTAGACCGAATGTTCTTTCTGTGCTCAACTCAGCTCTGCCGTGTGGTAAAATATTCCTTTTGTTTTACCAGAAGACATTTGGGTGCTTAAAACTAGCATGAAGTCAACAACATAAGCTGTGATTTGTTGTAAAGCTCTGCAGCTGCTGTAGTGAACATAATGCTTCCTCTGAATGCAGTTTTCCATGATGAGGATAGTTCCCTGATATTTGAGGAGGGATTTAATAATAACTCCCATAATTGTTGTGATTACGTTTATGATGCAATAATCATCATCATTTCCTGGACAGAGTCCTCGTCTCTGATGCTTTGCGTGGCTCGGTGGACCTGTAACTTCACTCGGTGAGTAAAACTGATCGAGGTGATGATGCCTGAGCACATTCAGAGTGTACAGCTGATCGTCTGTGGTCCGGCAGGTGCTTCGCCAGGCCTCATTAAGAAATTACCCAAATCACATCCAAGTTATGGATTATTACCTACAGGTAGCCACTTCATAATCATTCACATCTCAATTTGTAAAGGCTTATAAAAACTGGAGAGAGCTCGCTGTTAATGTGAAGAAACTGCCTCAGTAATGAGCCATTTTAAAGGAATATACTGTGAATAAATACCTATATATCAAGTTTTCTGCTATCATCCATAGCATAGCAACATAGGAACTGTTTCGGGATTTATTAGTAAAAATCTCTATGGCTCAAAGTAAGTAATGAGTTTAATATTTCCAGTTGGAATAAAATAAAGAGCTGGAAAGCAGCAAATTAAGACATTAAGACAACAATTTCCACTTTTTATCAGTTATATTTGTTTTAAGTCATGAAATGTGGGATAATACACCAGTTTGTTGATCTTTTTTGTTAAAATGGTCAATTTTTCTGTGGCTGTAAGAGCTGCTTTTATTTTTTTTTCTTGTTGCTGCCCCAAACTCTGGACAGCATTTAAAGCCAACATGCTACGCAAAGAACATGGGTTGTATTATGTATGTGTTTTATCACCCAGTTCTCCCTGTTTTGCCGTTGAAATCAGGTGACAAAGTCCACATTGGAAGAGGTGGGGTGGACGGATAGATCACACAAACAGGACTTTCATCCTGGAGCCTGGAATTCATGTCCCCTGTGAAACCAAAAGTCAGCGTCAATTTTTTTTTTTTTACTTATGTGACATATGTACGCAATTTACATAATGTGCATAACGTTCATACATTACGAAGCGTGCATAGGTTACATTATGTAAGTTACACACTTACATAATTACTTATTTTAGTCTGATCTTTTCCTAAACCTTACCAAGTAGATTTGTTGAGTAAACCTTAGTTTGTGTGCCTTTATTTTGAAAGATTATCTGGAAGTTGCATTTTTAGTATTGCTAACTTATGTAGTTTGCATGCCTTTATTTTGAAAGTCTACCCAGGTGTTGTGTATTTATCATTGCTAACTTATGTAGTTTGTGATCCTTTATTTTGAAAGTGTATCTGGATGTTGCATGTTTATTATTACTAACTTGAGCTCTGCATGAGCAAAACTGACACTTAAAAAGAACTACTTTATATCACGTGTTATGTAAGTATTGACAGCTGTTCCAAAAGGCCACACATAAAGGCAGATCGAAAGCTACCGAAATGTTCAGATGTTAGTTAGGCACCCCAAAGTATGATTTCCTCATGGGTGACTGCAATTACCAGTGGGGTGCCCGATCCATATCTGTGGCTTGATTTCTCAGTGTCAAAAGAACAATATCAAAGTGCATGGCCAGCTCCAGGATACTTTCCCCAGGGGAGGCTTGACCAATACGTGGGGTGCCAAGGAAATGGTCGATTTTCATGACTTCAGAGTTACTTTCTAAGGAAGTTTTTGTTTGTTCATTGAATTTGGACAAAGAATATTAATAATATAGCTATCAGCCTAAATTGCAATTGACCGACGGAAACTTATTTCACTTGGAAAGGTGAAAGACTTCAGCAGCAGACAGTTCCCATGCAGCCAAAATGAATAATATCCAAAATGCATTATTCCATATCAGACAGCTGTGCACTGGTAATAATATTTCAGATGAAATGGCCATCACAAACCCACACTTGTAAGATGAACCAGCTATCATCACAATCTTAGTAATTATTTTTCTATTGCAAAAAACCCCCAAAACTTATAGGCTGAGAATATAAATTTGTCGTGCTGTGCATTGGTTATAATGTTATGGATTAAACATCTATCACAGTGTCAAAAATAAAAAGAAAAATATCCACAGTGCAGCCACAGCAAAAGGTGCAAAATGAGCTGACTGGTTATTAACTTTTACATATTTCTTTATTTAAAAAAAATATACTAAAATGCTTGAAGAGGCGTAGCTGGGGCTACACTGAATTGCGATGTATGTAGCACCCCCTAGCCCCTTTGTAGTGCCGTGCTGTCAAAGTGCAGTTTCTACCAGTGATGAAGAAACCTGCTACCTTGAACTAAACAATCCCCGTCATGGCCGATGATTAATGTTCGTGCGTCACTGTCTTTTATTCTTTTCTTGAACACTCATACAAGCACAAGGAGTTCAAAAGGCAAAAGGAAAAAGAAATCTTTCTGCAGAAAGCCAACAGACGTTCAGATTGTCTGCTGTGTCTTTTCTGCAAATGCAATCGATTTTTGTGGATTTTCCTCTTTAGGCTGTAGTTACACAATTTCCCTCTTTTTTTTTTTGTTTTCAAAAAAATCTTTCTGTCTTTCCTCATTCATCAGCCATCCATTCACTGCAGAAACACTCGGGGCCATCTCCCAGACAGCTCTGCTATTGACCGCTCTCATTTAAGCAGTGGCGAAGCAGTATATCTGGGATCGATACCGGCAGCCGCCTATGAGAACGATGCATGTGTGTGTGTATATGTGGGCAAGTGTGTGGTGCAATGAGAACCGCCTCGGCCTATTAGCTGCATTCATCATCGCACTCCCATGGTGGTATGGTCACCGCTGAATGCCACGGTGTTTACACACTCAGGCTCCTTAAGCACCCTGCTCTATTAACTCTCTGCATTTACATGATGCCCACATCCAATCGTCTCTCCCTCGAGGTGAGGGGCTCTGTGAACCATAAATAACACGAATTGTCCAATTTCTGCTCAAGTTGGATGCTGTTGGTATAATTGCTGCTCAGATAATGGTTCCTATTTCTGCCCAGGCGGTTGGTCAGCAGTGGAAGTACATTTATTTTTCCTTTTTATGCTACGCCACCAAACCTTTTCCCAAGCTTTGTCTGTGGGGACGGCCACAGATCCAAACTTTGAAAACCCCTGTTATAGATTAAACTTACCAAGAAAAAGTTCACTGGAACAGAATAAAAATCTGAGAATACTGAATTAAAGGTAGTGTGTATGATTTATGGGCATTTCTTGGCAGAATATGGAATATAATTTTCATTAATATGTTTTAATTAGTGTATAATCGCCTGAAAATGAGAATCATTGTGTTTGCGTTATCTTACAATGAGCCAGTTATATAATATAACATCATAAGGGGGCACAGCATCAATTTCCATACTTATGCTGATGATACACAGGTGTACATTGCCGTGTCTCCTGATGACTCAAGGCCAACTGATGCCTTTTTTAACTTTAAAGTCATGGATGGCAGAAAACTTTCTACGGCTCAAACAGGACAAAACTGAGGTCTTAATTATTGGTCCTGAAGCTCAGAGAGAGAAACTTAATGCAAAACTGTGAACACTGGCACTAAAACCCTGTCAACACATGAAAAACCTCGGAGCTATCTTTGATTTTAATCTTTGTTTTGAGCCACATATTAGAAGCATGACTAAAACTACATTTTGAGTGTGACCATTTCACTCCCAAGCAAACAGAGAGATACTGATACATGCTTTTATTACCTGCAGAATTAAATACTTTAATACTCTACTTTCCGGTCTTCCAAAGAAAAACATTGCTCAAGTACAGTTATTACAAAACTGAGCTGCACATGTGCTGACAAAGAACAGAAATAGCACGTATTACACTAATTTAAAAGTCTCCGCTTTGGCTTCGTGTGTGCTTCAGAATTGATTTTAAGATCCTTTTATTGGTTTCGGAGCTCTTAATGGTCTTAGCCCTATCTATTTATCACATTTGCTTTTATCCTATGAACTCTCCCTCAGGTCTTCTGATCATGGCCTTTTAATTATCTACGACCTCTGGTAGCAGTGAATGTCACATATAGCATCTTTAAGGCATCAGTATCTTTCAGTGCGGAATGCAGCAACTCCTTGTGTATTTAACAGCGCCCCAGAAACACACCTGCCAAGTTTGAATCAGATCAGATGAGTGTTTTGACAGTTAATATATAGGGAAATGTATTGCTATGCTATTTGCACTCATATGGAATCGTGCTTGAGTCCACCTGATGCATTTAAGCCCAATATCCACTCTCTTTTAGCTCTGTTTTTGGTCTCTACCAACTACTGAGGGAAATATCTGGCTCTATAGCTGCTAAATGCTCCACTCATTGTCTGTTTGCTGCTTGGTGCTGAGCAGATAGTGTACAACAAGGGAGTAGGTTTGATTTTGACATTGGTGGGGACAGTGGACAAGTGCTCCAAGGCAGCACTCCTGAAAGTTGATGTTTTTTTTGTATTTGCAATCATAATTTCACGTCATGTAGAGCTGATCAAACAAGCAAACAATCATAGTCAGAAAAAAAAATTCAGTAATTGACATGTTTATAATGCATGTCTGAATATCTAAAGAGAATACAAGAATTTAATACATTCTGCAATGTTATAGGTTAAAGCAACTAATGAAAGACAAGGAGGCAACTTCTTAGAGTTCTCATCTTTACTCTGTAGTGCAGGGCTGTAGGGCTGTAGTGCAACTGTGCATCATACTGTCAATTAACATTCTGTCCATCAACAACATTGGAAATACATAAATACAATACAACAAAACATAAATGAAATGTAAAAAATATATATATTAATGGTTTATCACTAATACTCAAATAAAAGCAGATTAGTGTCCACTGGTTGTTCCTATTTGAAAGAACCAAACACATGCCTATGCACTGCCTCCTGTCCTGTCCAACTAACAGGTTGCAAGTAGCTTTTACAAGCAGATGGAGTGACAGCGAGGGACGGCCAATCACATGTACGTTAGCGAGGAACCAGCAGAGCCAATCGGAGAGCGATATTTAGGTTAGAGGCGGGACTTCTAGCAGAGACCGACTGTTAACCCTTTGTGTGCCATAATCATTGACTAAACACTACGGACAGCGGTTGTATTGATAGTGACTACACATTAGTGGCTGGATATTGGTAAGGATGTGTCCCTAGCGTCCCTACCCAATTCTACGCCCCTGGTGTACAATCATGTTTTTAGCTTTTTTTTTTTTTTGGGTGTTAACAGGTCTCTGCATCTATAAGAGAGGTCAGACTGAACCAAAACTGCAGGTTTGTTGGGTGTCAAACCAAAACAATGAGCTGAAAGATGCTAAAACACTCCATATAGCTGAGGAGAACTGCAGAGTCAGGAGAAAATTCTCTATGGGTTCATCACTACAATTGACTCCTTTCACATTACACACTGTCCATGACCCTTCATTGATAGAAAAATATTGATTAGTGCAGCTTTAAGCAATCACAATACCTCTTCAGACTGTGTTTGTTTGTGTTGTACTGTATTCATCTCTTTTCCGCCTGGCTTCCTTCTGTCCTGCTATTCTTGTTTGGCACATCAATCAATCACACCAAAACTTGTCCCTCACGGTTCTGCGGCTTCTGATCGGATCAGGTCGGCGGTGATATATAAGGTCAACTGCAGCCTTTTGAAATCCTTCACTCTGCCAATCAACTCGCTTCAAGACTTCAAGAATAATAAAATAAAGTGGAAAAAAAAAGGCTTCATCCCAGAGGTCTGCATGTTTTCTTTTTTCATAAAAAATGGAAAGGTCATCCCATCAGAGACAGACCTCTGATACAATGACTGAACAGGAAGATTTATGGGCAAAAGTTTTTTTTTCCTCACATTGTTGGCAGTGGCATTTGGTTTAAACAGACATAGACAGGATTTTTCCTGGAGGAACAGACAGACTCCTGTGATGGTTGGACTGCTGATAAGAAGAGTGCATGTTATACACAGCACTACCTTTTTGGATGGTAAATACTGTACATGACCGTGGTTGTTTCTGATGATCAGGATGATTCAAGCAGCATACTGAATTATATCACCTGATAAGGACACCGGGAGAGCAAAATTAAATTGTTTAATGGCCAAACATTTGACCACAGCTCCTCCATTTGGCCCAGTTGTCCAAATAACCTTGTTCCTTTTTCCATCTAAATGCAAATGGACGGGTATTGAGGAAAGTGGAAACCACTGCCATTTACTATCTGCCCATTTGTGTGTGCACTATTGTAACCATAGGGTTTTGTTCTGGTTTTGTGAGAAATGTATTGCCCACTCTGTCCTCTATGAATTTCAAGAAGGTTTTCCGATGGCCCAGGACGTGATGGGAACAGTGGGTATTAATATGTGTGTCATAGAAGTAATAGGAGTCTCAATGCTTTTTGTTGATGGTGTCAGTGACCAGATGTACAACGACCCACAAAAGTTTTAGCTCCAGAGCATTCTTGGATTTGTGGTTTTAGAGGAGAAATGCAAAAGAAAATGTGATTTTTCCACTAACCAACTTTGGCGGCACTGTTGGCACCAATGACACCAATGAAGAAGCCTGTTCGGAATGGCCTCAATGACAGTACTACAGAAAAATCAATGTTAAAGTCTCACAGTCGATGCTGTCTCTGGCACTAGGGTGGAGATGGTGCAACTTCTGTCCTTTCAAGAGGTTGGTCTTGCATAGCTGGACCTGTCTCCACAGTTCTCAGCGCTGGAGAACTGTCACATGGCTCCATACGTGATCATTCAGCTATTGGGGAAAATACGCTCTGGCTTGTTTGTATTTCTCTGAACCAGTGGTTCCCAAACTGAGGGGGTGTGGAGCCACTGCAGGGGGGGTGCAGAAGACCAGAGGAGACAAAGAATGAAACAAAGTTGAATGAATGAGATCTATGTAGGGGAAATAAACAAACAAGAGTTTGGTGATTTTATCTTGCTAACCTTTATTTCACTAAAATTCAACATTTGAATCCTTTTTTCATCAGTTCCATCCCCAATTATTGTTAATAATTGATAAAAAATTGTGGGATTGTGGGGCGCAAACTTTTTTCAGTTTCTGAAAGGGGGGCTTGCCAGAAAAAGTTTGGGGACCACCGCTCTAAACCAACCACAATCATCTTGGATGGAGCTAAACCGAGGATCCAGTGAAAGTGACGGTGCCCTGACAAAATAGTGTCAGAGGGAAACTTGTGGGACATTTGCACGTGGGGAGGCGAGCCCTGGCATTAAAATAGCTAAATCACCACAAAAGAAAAGGGAGCAGCTGCTACCTTGTTTACTTTCATGCTGGTAGTAACCCAAGTGCTAATTTGCCATTTTCACAATGCACTGTAGGTTGGGTTAAGGTTAGGGTTAGGGACTTTGAAAATGCAGACAGGAGATATAGCAAATGCCGCCTGAAACAGCCGTCCAATGGCAGGCTTATACCTGCAATCTACATCCGGTGAGTTTGAGTAGCAGTCCCAACTGGACTGTCAGTCCTTCCTGGTGTGTAGATTTTGATTTATAGTCCAGTGTTGGACTGGCTACCTTGGCTCACCTGTGGACTGTGGAGTCGCGCACAGGGTGGATCAGAAAGAACACGTCACTATAAATTATAAGTGGGTGCATTAGAGGCTGAGACAATATTTGCCAATCACATGCATGACTTTCACCCACTATACACACCGGGGACACAGTGTTTCCATCAGGGTGCACTGACAGTTTGGAAATCTTGTAGTGTTTCCCCCTGCAGACATTTATATATAAAAAAGAGAGTAGATAGAGAGAGATTTTAGTTGAATTAATTTTGCAATACTTTTTTGGATAGTCACCATGTTTCCCGTGTTATCTATGTATAATATTGTGCAATTTTATTTGTCATCACAATGATCCAAACAATAACAATCTGCTGTTAAAGGAAAGTAAAATATACGGTTTACTTTTATTGCATGTTGTTTATTTCCTTAATTTATTTTTCAGTTAGAATTGACTTTTGTAAAAATAATTGCTCACAATTTGGGAACAAAATCAATGCCTTTTTTAATCATGTCAGGATACTTAAATAGAAAACGATGTTTATTCTTCAAACTTATCACGTCCCTTATCAAGTCCCTGCTATAAGTTAAGCAAGTCATTGTTCAGGTCAAGCAAGTCACAGTACGAGTCATATGAAATTCTGATGATCCTGCCCGGTTTCCACATTAGTGGTCATGAATTAAAACTGTTGCAGCCTGATTACACTTTATAAATCAGACTGATATTTGATATTTTGTCGCAATCGATAACAAGCCTCCTGAAAAACAATGGAGAGTGGAGCACTGAGAGTATAATTTAGCTCTACAGATCTAAAGTGAAAACAAATACAGCACAAAAAAATTACTTTGAGGACGATCACAACAGTTCTTTTTGGCCTATTGATGCATCTGTATATGTGCTTCTTATATGACATGGCATATCACAGTTCTCTTCTATCATCATCAACAACATAATCCTTGAAGAGTTAACCTGCCCCAGGCAAGTGTTAATTTCGGGCCTGCTATGCACAAATTAAATTGCAATCATTGCTAAAATAATTACAAATGCTAACTGCTGTAAGGTTAAATATATTTGAAAGAATTAATTTGATATTTTAAGGTCAGCATGTAAGTCACATCATCTCTGGGCACTTGTAAAGCCTCCTGAAAATTTGAAACATTTACAACTAATGTTCAGTTCAAGAGAAAAGAATGCAAAGATGACTAACAGGTAAAGTTTGGTGACTCTAAATACTCATTACACGGCACATCCATGCAATCAGCGCCATTCTTACCACCTAGGAAACTATAGAGCTGTGTTTTTATCGATTGTGCACAATGGAGAAAATGTCTGTCCCCAATCTTGTAGTTGGGGACAGACTGCGCATTTGACAAACAGCTTTCTCTCCAAAGAAACTTTGGAGAAACTTTCTATACAAGGTCACAAGGTATCGACTTTCATTCTTGGACATAATAATCACAGATGGAGCCACGTGAAGGGAACAACAACAGGCCGAATGAAAACACAAGTTGCCTTTTGTCCACGTCTTTTGACCTATTAGGAGATAAACTGGATTAAAGGTAAAATCTTACAAAGACTGCCTTTAACTAAATGGTTGTTCAATCACACTCTGGGATTGGTTTAGCTCTGTCAGCCTTTTGATTGTGTGAGAACTGAAAAGCACCATTTCTCAAGGACTGCTTTCGATTACATTGTGGAAACCTGAGACCAACACTAAAAACTTGGCCGCTGCTTTCTATTTGTTGTGTGTTTCTAGGCATGATTCCCCCAGAATTGTAAAGAATTTACGATAGTATTGTTAAGTACCTTGCTTTAAATGAACAGTGAAAGGCTACTTAAAAAGGCAGAGGGGTGGAACCAGTGAGAAACAGTCCTGCAACAAGCTGTGTTCTCTTCAGTGAGATGAAAAAGAAAACTCTGACGGTAGAGGTAAAGCAACAGGAAAAGAGACTGATTTGTTGCAACAAAGATAAACCTCCATGAGCTAAAGGAATTTAAAACCCCATTAATTAATTTTAACGGTTAAGTATAATGAACATAAGAGAGCTGAAGTGAAACTGAAACTTCAGGGTTCTGTTCCAGAAGTTAGAAAATCTCCTTCAAGATCCCATTAACTTTGGAACAATGCTAATAAGTAAAAACGCAGCCTTGGATCATGACCTTCTTCACAGTTTGTTGTGCTTTTTTTTAGGGCAGCCCAGTACATCCCACTGAGCAAAGACACGTCCAAAAGACATCTTTCGAACATCTTAACATACGTTTAAACGATGTCCTGAGTGGAACCAGAGTGAAAGTTGTTATGACATCTTTTTATGACGCAGTCTGAACATCGAATGTTGATGTTCACAGGAGCGTTAGCCCTAATTTAGTACATAAAACTCTCAGTAGTACATTCTTCTGGCTGTCCAATAACAACAATAAGTATGTTGTTCACAAATTATACATATTATTTATTTTTTTTATTTACAAATAAAAAATATTTAATCTATCACGTCAGTTTCCTCCACTGTTTTTTTTTTTTTTTTTTTGCATCCATAGACATCCAAAAATCTCCTAGCCAGACATTCAAGATATTGAACTGCATGTCAACATCCAAGAGGAGTCTTAATCACACACGTTGAGCAGACATACACCTTTAAGACTTTGTAAACAATGAGAAAGCTGTGCGCACAGTTTGGCAGCGGAAGTATGGCGGACTTTAACAGCTTGTCAATGGGCGCTGCAAGCACGAGCGGGTTTCATGAAGTTACAGGACTAACTAATGACAAAGAAAAATCCCTCTGCCCTTGGTGTATTTTGGGTTAAGTCTCAATGATAAAGGTAAGCCAGCAAACACTGGTTTGACTACTACTGGTTGGTCAGAGTAGCATAACATGTTTAGTGACCATGAGAGAGAGACCGATTATACTGTCTACAGTGGTAGAGAGTGACGTGATTGTGTGGTGAGTAGTGGAAAGGGTGAGCGGTGAAGTTGTCAATCTGGCAGTAAATGTACAGTGTACGTTTGTCAGTGAATAAAGGCTGCTGCATCTCAAGACCCAAGCAAAGCTCCTCAGTGTGTGTTTTTCCCAACTATGGAATAGCATCACTATGACGATAAGCTCCGCCTACATTGAGGGAGTACTGACTGCAGTGGAATATGGTTGAGTTGAACCGTTTTACACAAATACCATCATAATACCCTGGTAAAATGTCGGGAAGGTATGAAAAATAGATACCACCAAAGCCTACAAGCTTCATTCTTTGGAAAGACTGATGCTGATTGAGAATTTGTATGGAGATTCACACAAACATAATATTATGGCTTCGAGCCTACAACTCGAGGCTTTGAGCCTTCCACTGATAGCTTATTTACTGAAGTACTGAAAAATATCAACTATAGTGAATAGTAGAATATCATTGTGCAAGTGCTTAATTCTTCTATCCTGTTTCATCTTACTAATACTACTGAAATGTTCCATGTTTGCCACTGATCTGAGCTGTAAAGCTTAAAAATGACCTCCAGCATTTATGACCCAAAACTGAACAATTTTCACAGGTGCACTATTGAGGACATGACGTGGGAAATACGTAAGCTGATTTCTCAAATCGGTCTAAGATGGAGAGTAATGCCTATAGCCAGCTAGGTAGTGCCTGTGCTAATGCTAATATGTCCCAGTATCACAAGACATAGCCAGTAGGATATTTTGGGAGCAAGCAACATTCCCAAGCCATTTAACCTCCATATTTTCTACTGTACAACACTTTGCCATTTTAACACATCATAATTAAGTGGAACAAAGATAATAAGTACAAGCCAGCTGAGAAAATTAGGTCTTACCTCACAAAAGTAGGTCTCTAGTCAGCTTGTTTTACAGAAAATAGCCAGGACCTCTCCTGTATTTGGAGAACAATATAACTCTAATGTTACACTTTTATTTATTTTTGACAACTCCCGAATTTTTATTTAGTCTTACTTTAGCACATACAGGTAGCAACATATTTTAGCCAGGCTAACAGTAACTTTGCAGGCTAGTTGATTTGATTGGCTTTTATAGGCATGTGAAATGGTTGGGAAAAGGCAATTAGTCATTAGCTTTAATACTTGTCACAGAGAAATGAGCTACAGGGATGGTAACAAAAACTGCCCCAGTTACCATCATCACCTACTGTTACCTTAACACAAATCTTTTGTTGGTTGAACACATAGTGGTTAGAGGTGCACAGAGACGACATTATCTATCACTAAGAACTTTATGCCACCAAGCGTCACAGTTTTGTGGTAATAGCTTTAAAAAAAACAAACAAACTCCCCGTCTATTTGTGACACTTATTTCATAAATATAAAAGAGCATGAGTGATTGAATCGATGTATACAACACACATGATGTGCTTTAATAGTTTGTAAACAAACAGAAAATGCACAAGAACAGTCATATTTTGTTTTGAAGCCTTTTTAAATTAGTCTCCAGATATTTGTGCAATTACACAGACACCTTTTTTCATTCATACCACATTTAGCTGTATTATATTAAAAGAAATTCCTCTTTGACTATGAAAGACAACGGTCCTAAATGAAAAGGACAACAAAGCCTTTATGGCAGCAAATGAACCTCACAACATTTTTAAAAAGAGTAAGTGGCTATAGGGTTATGCCGCATGAATAGGAAATATTGCACATAGATAAAAAGGCTCTTGGGATGACATCATTATTAATTAAGTGAAAAGAAGGAACAGACGTTTGTAAAGATTAGTTGAGCAAGGTGAAAGGATACAGTTACTTTCTGAAGCAGTCTACTGAACAGTTAACACACCCCCCCTCACCAATAACTATCAAATATATTTCATAACCTGCAAGCACTCCCCAACAAAAGAAAAAAAAAATCATGTACAAAGACAATAATTTTGAAAAAAAGACGATCTCTAATTGACATCATTTAATACAGACCTGGCATAAAAAAAGGAAAGTAGCACATCAATTTTAAAATAAGTCAAAGAAATAAATCGGTTGAACTCATTTGGCCAACTTTCCACACCCCTACAAAGTCATCAGTCATTAATTCATTATTATTAAAAACAAAATAGTCAAAACAACGAGACATCAGCACATTTCAACATAATCATGGATTTATGTGTAATGAGACATTGCTTTCCTGCCATTAAAAAAAAAGACAGTTCCAATCACAAATAACATCGTATTCAAGTTCTTATATACAGTAGCGTAAAACTCAAATATTTGATAATAGAAACAGCTAATTTCCTGATGTTTCACCTGTACAATAAGGTAAAGTTGTAATCTGGTGAATGTTATCACTTAGAGAAACCCACATTTTTAAAATTCTTGGCATTTTGGGAATGGACAGTGTATGCCTGTGAAAATGCACAGATTTTCATCTTAAAGACTGTTTTTGACCTTCAAGCTGTTTGACAGTAAACATGAATATTATCCAAGCCTTTGGATTTGATCATCATGATCGGAAATATATTATTAAGGCCATTTGACTCTTCATGATTGGAAAGAGATCCATGGAAAATCTACTCAAAGCGGATATGTTATTCTTTGTATTTTCTTTACTTATGGCCAAATATGTCTCAACTTGGGACTGGATTTTCTTGACTTAAGAAAATTCAGTCCCAAATCAAGACAACTGGGTCCAAAGTCAAGAACATTCAGTTTCAAGTCAAGTCCTGAGTTGGGACTTTTGCTTGGGACTGAATTTTCTTTATTTGGTTCCACATTATCTTGACCTTAACTTAACTTGGGACTCACTTTTCCTCACAACTGTAGGTCTTAGGACCTAATTGTCATGACTTGGGCACCAACTTTTCTTGACTTGGGACTGATTGTCTTGACTTTGGACCAAACTGTCTTGACTTGAGACTGAATTTTCCTGACTTAGGACTTGACTTGGAACCAAATTGTCTTGACTTAGGACTTTGCTTGGACTGAATTTTCTTTATTTGGTACCATATTGTGTTGACCTTGAAACTTGGGATTCACTTGAGAGACTTAACTTGTGACTGAAAATTCTTCACTTGGGAATGAATATTCTTAACTTGGAGCCAAATTGTCTTGACTTGGGGCCAGTTTTTCTTGACTTGGGATTTATTTGTCTTGACTTGAGACATATTCTTGACCTGGGAATGAATATTCTTGACTTGGGCCCACATTGTCTTTACTTAGGACTTAACTTGGGACTGACTTGGGATTGAACTGTCTTGATCTGTAACTTGCATCAGGACTTATAGCCAAGACTCGAGAGTTTCAAATCACTTACTTAATATGGCAGCAGCATTATACTTCACCAGTTAATTAGCAGGTACCGGTTGAAAAGAGCAGGGAAACTTCACCCTAAAAAACACGTCTTTCTCCTGCAATGATTTAGACCCATCATTGGATCAGAGCTGATAGAAAGTCTATTTGGATCGGGTTTAAAACATAATGACAGTGGGACCCTGCCAGACCCAGTTAGAATGAATTTAACTCCAGGACCCAGCCCAACTCTGGGCTGGGTCCTGGTTTGTGTCTTGAACACTAGGTACCAAGTGAACCCTTGAAAACCTCGACTTTCCAGTTCATTTGACTGAACAGCTGAACACTAAAACAGTGTATAAATACTTATGAGCCCATAAACCTTAAACAAAGCTAATTCAGGTAATGTGATTGGTGTAACAAATTTCCAATAGAACTACCTATGTTTTCCTTTTAAAGTTTGACACTCCTTTGATTGAATTTAGCCTTTTTGAGGTATATGTACTGTATCATCTATCACTGTACAGGTTTTTACTGCTGGTAAATTATAATCAATAATATTGCACATAAAGCAAAGACAACGAGACATGTGACAAAAGCATGATTGTTCAATCAAGAGCATATGGGATTCCATACATAAGGCATTGCTTTAATGAAAACATCTGGACAAACAGTTCACAGTTTTAGATTGATGCTTGATTGACTAGCGATTATGACGTCCTTTTTAGTACTGATTGTTTCAGTCAACACATCAACACAAAACTACGACTCGACCTAAACGCTCCTCAGCTCTGACACAGAGTACCTGATATGTAGAGATGGAAGCAGCTGGCCAATCACTACCCGAGCAGGGTGCGCGGGGGGCGGGTCATCCTCGTGGATGACAAAGCAAGGAAATGTATGAACAGAAATTAAGCTAATTCAAACAACCATCAGGCTCCATTTTCACCTGTGGAGTCACGTCTGTAGACTGAAGCTGCCAATCGACAGTGGTTTCATACACAATCATTCTATGCTACAAGCACAGTTAAAAAAAAGAAAAATACTCCCCATATACATATTACATCCACTGTAATCTGTGGAAATAATATTAATGTGGGATCTTTGCCTTATCTAAAATTAAAATTATTAATTAGGAATCCACGATAGATTCCAGGTGGGAGAAAACAAAACAAAACATAACATAATGCCAAAGGGCCAGCTTTTCTTGTTTAAATGCTGCTAATGTAGCCTATTTACAATCATCTATTGTACGCAACAGAAATAGCCTCTGTTTTCACTAAAAAGCTGATATGTTCTGGCCATTTACCAAAGAAGAAGAGGAAAATAAACCAAACAAAAAAAGGGAATTCATTAATTGTGCTTTTTAACCCACAAATCCACTTCATCGTTGAAATGGGACAATTTTAAGAGGCACCACTGAAGTGCTTACATCAGTCAATGAGAATCTCTAAAGCTATAACAAGGACTGAAAATACAAATAGTAAATATAATATATTTATATATTTATAAAGTTGATAAGATTCCCTTCCAGTCCCATGTCCAGTTTAAAAAATATTTTCTTCACGCTGTCAATTGTCTAACATGAAGGATCCCTCTTTGTGTCAACGCGCAAAGCCCTTATGATGCTAAGAGAGAAATGTCTTTGCCGGGGTTGATTCTAGTTACCCAAAATCTGGATGACACAGGAAGCTTGTGCTAAAAAGCAGGAAGAGTTTTAATGTAGGAGGTTGTTTCAATAAGAAGACAGAACATCTCTGCTGAGGAGACTTGCTGATTTTGGAGATTTCTGTTGATGTCTGTGGTGTGTCTCAGGAATCCTTCAGCTGACCACTCTGCGGTTAAACAGTTACCTCGTTCTTACTGGCAGTGCGGTATGTGTGGTGGTGGCCGGGAATGTACTGTAGGTGGTCCACCGTGTGTGTTCGTCGGGAGGCAAACGCCTGCCTCTTAGACGTGGTCACTTGGTGGTTGACCGTCAACGTGTTGTAGGAGTCGTTAGAGGCACTGGGCTGAGAGTGCATCTTGGTCATCTTGTGGCGGTCCATGACAGGCGTGACGGGCATCAGCATGTCGGCGTGAGACATCGCCCGTGCCATCGCCTTCTCCCGGAACTTGTCACGCCTCATCGCGGGTGATAGTAGCAAGGGATCCTGGGAGTGGAGGCGGTCTGCTGACAGAAGCTGCTCCTCTGAGAGGTGGCGGTTGCTGCTGTACGCAGCGGCTGACATCACCCCGTATGAAGATAAGCCGTAATCCCCACGACGTGGCGTCCTGGGAGGAGACAGGACATGGTCCTGGGACATGGCCCTTTGGACTCGGCGGGGACGCTGCCGCTGCTGGTGCTGCTGGTGCTGCTGGGGATCTGGGTTCAGCTTCACCATGTGGGTTGGACCCCGACCGCCGAAGTCAGGATGAAGATGCTTCCTTGTGTAGTACTCATCAATGTCCTTATCACCTGAGGAGTCAGAGGAGAAAAGTAATCAGAGAGAGACGACAGTTTCAAGACTACTGACTTTGCCTTGAATTAGTGCACCCTTGGATACTTGTGCCACTTTCTACACCAAATAGCACTCAATATTGTACATTTTCGACAAAAGTAGGGGGGTAGCAAGACCACTAAATATTTTGAGCTGAGGGTCAGGACACCACAAACCTACCAGGGCCCGTTTAACCAAATTTGCAAAATAAAAGTTGCAATTTGCAGCATGAAATAACTTCATCTGTGAATTTTGACACTAAATCGCTAATCAAAGGAAACATAATTCCCACAACTCATGCATGATCATGCGAGAGCCACATAGCACTTGCAAATTCATCCCCAATTTGCAAGCAACAATCAGTTGTTAAAAGTGATGCTGTCACTATCTGTAATCTCACAAATCACTTTTGTGAAACAAGCCCGAGAACCATAAGGTCTTGGCCAAATTTTTATGTTCTGTTGACTTAACTTGGCACTGAATTTTCTTGACTTAGGACTGAACAGTCAGACCAAATTGTCTTGATTTGAGACTGAACTTTGCTTGACTTGAGACTGTATCCTCTTGACTTAGGACTGAATTTCTTGACTTGGGATGGAATTGTCTTAACTGGGGACTTAATTTTCTTAACTTAGGACTTGTCTTGGGACCAAATTGTTCCAACTTTGGACCAAATAGTCTTGAGACTGGATTTTG
The DNA here is from genome assembly GCA_034769285.1 of Lutjanus argentimaculatus. NCBI lineage: Eukaryota > Metazoa > Chordata > Actinopteri > Lutjaniformes > Lutjanidae > Lutjanus > Lutjanus argentimaculatus. The sequence goes on along the minus strand of JAWZSL010000030.1, from coordinate 3,543,170 downwards.
CTTGACTTGGGACTATATTTTCTTGACTTAGGACTTGACTTGGGACTGAATTTTCTTGACTTACACCTGTAGGACTTGACTTGGGGACTGGAGTGTCTTGGCTTTAGACCAAATTGTCTCGATTTGGGAGTGACTTGTCTTTACTTGGGACTTGACTTGGGACTTATTTGTCTCGATATGTGACTTGACTTGGGACTGAATTTTCTTGACTTTAAATGGGACAGAAATGTTTGGATTTAGGGAGTTCAACTTCTTTAAAGACTATAATGGCACCAGAGCCGACGTTATGAAGGTATAACACTAGAGGTAGTACTTTGGGGCTAATCCTGTCACTTTTTGAGCATTTGGAAAAAACATGCAAGACTTTTATGGTCTTGAGAAGCTTCAGTGTTTATTAACTGACACACTGGAATTTATAAGTGACTGTATATTTACTGCCAGACTGACAGCTTGCAGCTAAGTTTAAGTTTCTGTTCGGCTAGCAGCACACACACCCTTCATTAAAGTCCAATAAAACATAATTATTTGCACAGTGACCATGTGTTGCCTTTTCATTGTGGTCAGAAAAATTCCACAGTAATGTTGACACATTAGTCTTCATTACATCTGTCATACACCTGCTGGCTGCTGTTGAAGGGATGAGGTGATCATGTAATCAACACAGCAGTTGGAGAGTTCTATTCAAACTGTTTTGAATTGTTTTGTCCTTTTCCTTTATGAAAAACAGAGCAACACTCTCGTCAGTGCAGTTGCCCTTCAGTGTGGAGAGGACTCATCAGCCTGACACGATACTCAACAGTTCATGAGCCGGTTGTGCCTGAACAGTTGTTTAATACCTCTGCCAGAAAGCAGGTCGGTCTACACGCCAGGCGCACGCATGCTCCTAATGGTGAAGTCATTCACAGCTGTATTAACCACAGGCGGCAATCAGCTCTGAGCAGACTTTTATCTACCTGTTTTTGGCAGCGCTGGCACACAAGGGGACACTACCACAGAAGCTCTCTGATTAACTGTTGTGGCTGAGGGGTCGTTACCTCTGCAGTAGTTAATTATTGCAGAACACAGAGGTCGAATGGCCGTTTTAGGACCATAGCACGCTTCAGCGAGTCGTAGAGAAGAGGGATGATGGGAATTGTTTGTCTGGATGCCTGGCTCTCTGGGAGAGAAGTCATGCCTGGATACAGAAGGTCACCTTATTGTCCCTCCATGAGGGGTTTCATGTCCACTGCTCTGTGCATTCCTAATGAAGGAGGCCCAACTTTGGCCTGTAGCATTTTGCTCCAGCATTTTTCCCTGAGGGGTTGGGTTAGATGTGACATTATGGCAGAAAATGTCAACCAAACTCAACCAGAGGCTACAAGTATACAGACAATCGACAAGCTGTGGCCCGTAGCTCCATTAATAAGTCAAACTGGAGTATCCAGTCACTGTAAGAGATCTGGAGTGATTATAGACTCAAATGCTTTAATGTGGGAAGAAAATATTTTGTCCTGCTAAGATAAGAAAAGACACATACAGTAAATTCTCAAATAAAGGTGAGAATCAGACATTCACCACGGGCAGGGCTGACAAATACAAATCAAAACCAAGTAAAAAAGTAAAGTGGGAGGGTGGATTGTGTCATAATTAACACTGTTCTGACTGAAATAATGTTTTCATGTCGCTTCTGTACTCTGGTATATTCCCAAACGCATTTAGTCTTCCATCAGTAAAACTCAAAACCTTCCAGCAAATGTTTCAAATAGAGGAGGTACTGCACACTCAAACCTGTTTTTAGAGCTGTCAACAAAATTAAATTACTGTACTGTCATGATACACATCAATGCTGGTGTTAATTTGGATGTTTCCAGATAAATACATTTATAAAACAGCATTTCCTGGGTTGAAAATGACTAATACCCCACCCTGCTCCCATGGCAGCTCATTTTCAAAAATATGCTAATCAATACTCATCATTCACAGGAGTTTTCATAATTTTCACTAACCCTCTACCTAGTATTTTTACATTTTGCCACGTTTGACGACTGCAGAAGCACCAGTAGACGGCAACAGCAGAGCTACAGAGGACTGATACTTGCAGACACGCACACACTGGAGAGAGAGCAGCCTCTCTGAGCTGCTAGCATTAGCTCGGCTTGCTACAACACAGGTAGAACCCAGAAAGGGCCACCAAAGTGCTTCTAGTGACTGGTTATCTCTGATTATCTACTGTAGCTGAGCAGTGATCAGTCTCGCCCTGCTGCCTGCAGCCCAGCACAGCCCCTTCCTAACATCACAAAGATGTCATGAAATAATTGGGAGCTTGCAAAACTGAGGGGTGAATTCACAAAGAATGGATTTAGGCCACTGATACTTAATCTCTGCTGGATTTTGCGTCACTTGCAACCACCATCTGCCCTGTCTCAATGTCCAATTCACAACAGATATAGCACTAATGATATTACAGTGCAAACCTGCCTGTAATTTTTTTGCAGCCGAGTGCAATTTCCCTTTTTTGACATCTGTTAAATGTTTATGTGCAGTTTTCTGTAGTGGTCCCAGTAATATTTGTTCTTAAAGCTACTACAAGGAACTTTTATAATGTGTTGATTTTGGAGGCCCCTCTGGACAAAAGTGATAGTGTTTCTATGATAATAACCACAAAATATACCATCAAAAATAGAACTGATCTAAATAAAAATCTCCCCCTGCTTCTGTTTAACTAGCTAATGTTCTCACTGTAACTTTGCCAGTGAAAAATGTAAACACAGGCTCATTTCATCTGATTTCAAGGACAATCCAGCTGCAGGCATTAAGAATATAGAAATAGCTGATCTTCCAATGGATGGTTTTGTTAACGTACGTAAGTCATATAGAGGCATCAGTAATAAACTGAGACTGGGGTTGCTGTGTGTTCTCCTTCATGTCTTTGGGCACATAGAGCGCTGTTACCTCTCCTGCTCTGCTCAGTTCTGAACTGTTACAGTGTGCAACCATTGTCCCTGTTTCTCACAGCAGTCGGTTTTATGGCGTTTTCCTGTTTCATTCCCTCATGGTGAATGTTGTACTGCCATCTGTGAGAATATGATGTGCTGGGGTGTGCTGTTGCTTCTCCTGGCTATAATCACTGAGCTTCAGTTACCACCAACTCTCTGAAGATGCTAATAATTTTCACTCTAACTGCGTACGGCTATTAGCATTGCTGTTTGTGAATTGAAATTTTTTTGCAGTGAGGTTCATTTGCATAGAAAGGGCCCAATTTTGCGCCAAATGTATGCATATTGCTAAATTTAAATATATGCAAATAGCAACAGCACTTAGACGCTGTTTGCTTGGCGCAGTTAGGGGCACATTTAACTTTTTGCAAGAATTAGTCGTTTTCTGTTTGTCCTTTTCTGTTTGTCCTTTTTGTGCAGGTTTACTGGCTACAAGAGCTGTGCAATAATTTTGTTAATTCGCACCTCAGTGTGCAGACAACCTCTCATCTTTCAAAATAAAAGCCTACCAGGAGAAGGAGGCGTTATGCTTATAGAGCTGCTTGAAGGCGTTTAGTGTAAAACATTTGTGCAGATATTGTTTACAACTTTACAGCAACTGAGAAAAAGTGAAGTACAAGCAACTGGAAGTAATTAATGAATGAAAACTGTATTTCTGTTAATGGAGAAACTAGAGCCTAAGACTGGTATGACATGACTCTGCTGCACTAATAGAAATAGAGCTGTGTAAATGTACAATATTCTGAATTTATTATGACATAGAGCAGGGTTCGCCAGCTGCCTCTAGGGGGTAAAATGTAATGGTGGTGTAATGGTTTAATTTTGATATTCTTATTGTCAGTATTGGGTTACTGGATGTACTCTCTCTCTTTCTTTGTTTCCAACCAGTGGGAGAGCTTACTGTATCCGTCTCTCTGAGTGTGAGTCTTCTCCTTGTTCTTTACATGGCAGATTGTGCGTAACTTCATTGGAATTCAGTTCTGATTGCTGCAATATCTTTAATATCATCTGAATGCCCTGCTGTCACCATGGCGATGGCAATGGTGGGGATCGGGGGTGCATCAACCTGGTTGGGATGCAGAAGGGGGGGCATCGTCTAAAGGGTTTAGTAACCACTGACATTAGGTTTTTCATGATACCAGAATTTTAAACTTTGATACAAGCGCTAGTATTGAAATACAATACTCATTACCTCTTTTGATACCACTGCAAAAAGGATAAAAGGCACACAACATAGAATTTTTCTTTTTTTAAATCATCAACCTGCACACAGTGCTGCTACAAGCAGAAAGCTGTCAGCCTGGCAGTAAATGTACAGTTCATGTTTCAGTTTGTCAGTTAATAAACTTAAAATAAAGCTTCTCATGACCCAGAAAAGTCTTGTCTTATTTCCCACTGGCAATCCCAAGATGCCCTGTGTTGAGTCTGTTGACCAATCAGAGACCGTGTTCCTGACTTTTGAGTGACAGCGCTAATCCTTAGCTGTACAAATAGGTTGATGTGCTTATCTCAACATGAGATTGACCCTTCAAAATAAAATATGCCGTGATGACAGCAGTCAACATTTTCATTACTTTTGGCAGCCTTATGGCATGGAAGCAGTTTTGAGTTTTCGTTAGCTGTAATAAGCAGAAAATCAGAAAGAAAATAGAGAAGCTTCTTACTAAAATATAGGTAAAATATACTTAAAAAATCAGGGTAAAGTAGGCATCTCTCTACCATTAAGGTAAAAGAAGAATTCACTGTAATATTAATTTCAACAGAGGTTTTCTCGGCTCCCTCATGTGGTGATAAAGGCAGTTTCAGAGGAAGTGCATTTGTGGTGCCCTGCATTTGATTTAAGACCTGCTTTTTATGAGTGTACACTTGTTACACTGTTTACACTTTAAGTGACTGAAATGATTTAACAGGGGCGATGCATATTGCTCGATCTAATCTCTGCAGCGCTGATAAAATGCAGCACTTTACAATTAACATGATTGCGAGGGGCTGAAGGGTCCCAAACGTGGAGCGGAGCTACAAACAGAGGAAATTGCTAACAACGGCTAATTAAACCCCAGCTCCCACTCTGCTAGATTAGATTCAATATAGCCAGTATATTTATGTGTCAGCTATTGATCACAGAAGCCTGTAATCATATAATGCACTAAAACCTGTGAAACTGGTGGAACATCAATTATAAAGTGATCTTTGGAGAGGTCTGGAGCAGGAGTGGTGAAATTAAACGGGTAAATGCAGCAATACCATTTTTTTTTTCTTTTTTGGCAAAGATTAATGGCGGCTTGTTTGTTCTCCTGATCCCTTTTAGGGCGATTAAGGTGAAAGACAACGGAGCCAAATAAGATTTGTTTCTCCTCCTTTTTGCAGCCTCCTTGGGGGAGGTGAGCAGGTTACTTTAGGGCAGCGTCCTCAATCTCTGCCTCACTGACATCACTGAAGGACTGCGGGAAAGATGGAAGAGGAGTTGCCACACACACACAAACACTGCACACACACGATCATTTAAAATTGCAAATAAACCATACTAATTTAATTTAATCATCATCATCTCTCCAGATGGTTTAATTAAAACAGCAACTAATTATATTACTTTTCGGCTTGTTTCCAAAAACCTCACTCATGCTTGAACCTGTAATTTAATTTTTTTTTTTCCAAGTGGAAGGGGACGACTTTGCTTGCTCGTTTGACAAATTCCGCAGGGCTCCTGTCTCAGATTCGAAAAGCCTCTTTGTAGTTCGCCGTGATTCATCTCTGTGATTTTCTGTGTGTACAAGGCTCCAGCGAGATAAGAGCAAAGCCCCAAGTTGATAAGGGAGAGAAAAGGCAAACGTATAAAAGAAGAATGTTGGATGCACTGAAAGGAGATTGCACCGATGCATGTTTTTCTATCACACAAGCAATGACACATTTAAACGGCTTTATTTTCCTCAGTGCGAACATGTTCTTAAGAGTCAAGGACGGTGAATGGTGCGTTCATGTGCATTGCAATTTATGCATTGAATTCCTTCCTGCAAATAATGATTTGAAGAAGAAGTACAGCCCAAGTGCTCCGCAGTGTTTTCACTGATAAATCAATGTAAACCCAGAATAGCTCCTTGAACCTGAAGGAAACGTTTTTAGAAAAGACTTATTGTCAGCAAATCTGTTAAACGTGATAACGCACAACATAATACACAAGCAAACACAGAGTGTTTCCAGTTTCACTCAACTGACAACATGACGACACACTGAGCAGCACATATTCAGTGTCTGTTCACACCGTTGAGTGTCTGAAGGTAAAATCTGTGTGAGAAATATGTGTTGTTCCATTAGTACACTGCTTTAAAGGGACAGTTCACACCAAAATCAAAAAAATAGATAGAAAATAGATATTTTTCCCCTGGCCTGTAGTGCTACTTATCCATCTGGATTTTTTGGGTGTGAGTTGCAGAGATATCTAGATGGATGAATAGCACTACAGGCCAGGAGAAAAATATGTGTCTTTGATTTTGGGGTGAACTCTACTACTCCTCTACTCAGGCGAGAGGAGTCCATCTGTGTCCCTCTCCGATGATCTCATCGCTCTATAAAGCAAAATTTTAAGCTCATCTGAAAACACCTCATTTTAAAAAATGATGCATGAAAAATAGATGGTCTCAAGTGAAAGTAGTCAACTAAAAATGCTAGAGTTTATAACATATTTTTGTTCCTTTTTGTACTTAAAAGCTTCTGTTTGAACCATGTTTGCACAATCCTCTGGAGCTCCGAATCAGTTTGAAACAGAAAAGAGATAAATACTCTCAGAGTTCTGCTTCATATCCACCTTGGTATTATCTAAACAGAACATTCAGATGAAAGAAATAGATGTTGTAACTCTAAATCTAAACATTTTCTCTCCATTATACTGCAAAGCAGGATATAACAGAATATCAGGTCAACTGATCAGGTTTCTATAACTAAGCTAGATAACATTTCTCTTTAAAAAATAGATACTTAAGCAAATATCTTGGCAGGGATGACAAATTAATTTTCTACTCTTGCTGATAACCTTGTGAAGAATTTCTAAACCCAAAATTAGACTTTTTGCTCTGATCTTGTTCTACATTTTGGAACATTTTATCCCTAGTTTGTAGTTCTGGTTTCTGGTTATGAGCCAGTGTTGGCCTTGCACATAATAGGTTAAAGGTATGGTTAGGGGTTAACAGAGCATAGGACCCTGTAAACATAGATGAACTTCGGGTGGACCTCAATTGGAGGGTTCATATGCATCTTTTCATCTTGAAGGCCATTCTTGTGAAATGTCTTATCTCACTTCATAAAATACTTTCTGCTGTATACAAGTTTCAGTGTCCCCGAGGTCTGTTCTGAATGTGATAAAACTACATTTTTAATAGTGAACACTCTGAGTTTGGATTAATTTACAAGATAAACCTAAATTGGAAACACTGCTTTCTGATCAGGCATTCAAAACATGTCTTATGAAGAATGTTAACTATTTTAAAAGGTGTAGCTCTCTTCCACGCCTCTGGTGTCCTGTCTTGGATGGATGTGGATGTTGTAAACATGGGCGCAGATCAGTGGAGCCGCTGTCTTTGACGGCAGGTCGGAAAAAGGCTCGGCCTTAGCCCCACTGCTATCGTTACTTTATGCTGTTTACAAGGTTCATTATTAGAGGGTTTCTGCACGATTTATGTGAATTACTAACATTAAAATACCTTCTGCTCTCAGCGGTCTTTCAAGTAAACAGACTATTGAACCAAACTTGAACACCTTGAAAAGCAGGTGTTTTATGGTAAAGCCTTAATTTTCCACAGTAAAGACTTCAGTTACACCATCACTTTGACTCTTTTCTGAAACACTTCTGTCTAGAGGCACAATCGGCACATATTTCATTAACTCAGCAACATCATTAAATGGCCTGTGATGGAGTTGCACAGCCGTACACATATTGACTGGCCTAACACTTTGATTTTACCCTAGAAAAGTGACGTATGTGGTTCAGACCAGTGAGTTGGTCTCTAATAAATACATATCTTAAATTACAATAATTATACAGAAATCATTTATTGGGAAGGGGGTAGCAATGCTTTTCAGAAGTTGGGTAGGGACTTGTCCTCTCCGTCCCCTCCCGGGATCTGCGCCCAAGGTTGTACATTAATTAAAGTGTGATTGTTACTATGGTGCATAACAGAACATTGATCTCAAGAGACCCCAGTTTCATAAAGGATTAATCAATAAAATGAAACCTGTATAAACACAGGAAACATGCCACTAATCTAAAGAAAACTTGGCATTCACTGGTCATGAAGTTGGGACATCAGCATCCACGTCACCATCGGGCTGAAAATGTCACAGCGAAGATAATGAACTGGAGAATTACTGAAAGCACCATCTTGTTGGTGTATAGAAGCCATTCAGCTGAAAAAAAAAAACGGCTCTTAATATGTCATTAAGAGACATTAGCAACATGACATGGGCTGCAGATGGAGCCAAATTACACGCCAATTAGATGTCAGTCGATGGGCCGATAGATGAGTTGATGGGAATGAGTATGGAGGCTCTAGCGCGTTGTCATGCATTTTAATTTTTTGAAGTTTATTTCCCTAAAAAGGTGAAAAAGTGAGAGGACTATCTGCATGATGAGCCACCAGACATCTGGAGATACTTATCATGATGCATGTCTCTGTAATGGACATTCAGATGTTTCATCAGGCCAGACGTGGTGAATGTGGCGACCCTTTAATGCACGGGGCATGAGGGTGACGTCATTCCTCGTCTTTTTTTAGTGCATCGGGCAGAACACGGCGATGAAGGACAAATGAAGGAACACCTACTTAATCTGTGGAGGGAGGAGGAGTATTTACTTAAGTCAGACTTGAGGGCCAGCTCGTAGGAGGGCGGCAGATGGCTGAGGTTCTGGAAGGATCTGGAGAGCGACAGGTCGTAGGGCTCCGTGGCTGAGGTCAGGATGTTGTTCATCCGCTGGGGTCTCTCTACAGGGGACAAGGGAGGAAGCAGTGCGCTGCAGTCAGTGTACAGTCAATCAGACAGAGGGGGTTATACACTGGGAGTCTTTAAAATAAGGGGGGAGGGGCAGGTGTGATGTAGTGAGAAGTGTTGACTGAGGTGCTGGAGGTCTTTAGCTTTTAGAAACAACAGCTAAAAAGGTGTAGAGATTAATTTGATTTGATCTATTTGCTCCAAAATGGATAACTGTGTGTTGGGGTGTTGAAGCCACAGGTGCAGGCAGGGAGCCACTTTACAGTCCCTACAGGAAGTTGCAATGTTGCAATTGCAACAATTAAGGCAAATTCAACCAATCCCTGTGACTTTTCCACAAATTTGACCAATCATCATAGCTTCCTGCGAGTTCCACCAATCATAGCATTCTCCCATGCAAATCTCATACATGTCAGAGCATCTTGATCGGCCCCTGGTGGCTGATTTCTGTCTTTTAGGTAGCAAATAGTAGGTTGGGTCAGCCGAGTGTACGGGTGAGACCTCGATACCACGGCCCAAACCCTGATCACTACTGCACAGACTCCAAATGACGTCACCAGCGCAAGATAGCAGCACTTGTATCCGGGATATTTTGGCTTCATTTTTGTACAGTGTGAGGAGGAGGAGCCACAGTGTCCATCTTTATTTACATATTTTAGGGACAGGTGTTGGCAAGAGGCATCTATGAATCACATGGAGTCATGTCATCAACACTGGAATCTCAGTCTTATGCAGATACAAATGTATTTGGGTATTCTGTAGATCTTTGACAAAAATGTTCCAAAAAAGTTTAAAATAAGTAGCAACATGCTAGGATGACAGGCTAGAAACTATTTCTGATGCCTGTCCGCTGCTTTATATGCTGTCATTGTTGTTGTATAGTCATGTACAAAAATGATGTATAAAAACACCCATCACATGTTATTCACAGGTCTTTAGACTTGTCTGGAAACACTTCTACGTCCTTGAAAAGTAGTTCCTGGGACTAAAATTTCCAGTTGTGGAAATGTGGCTTATATAGTGCTTCTTCTAGAAAGGCAAACTACAGTGAACTCTGGCGACTTTCTCCCCTCGAATGTTGACAAGTCTGGCATCAATAAAATGCACTACCTGCATCCGTTCACTTTGTCTAAGCAGTTGGTTCATTGTGGAACACCTTGGCTTCAACAATTCGGTTTATGGTATCACTGATATGAGTGGCACCATTAAGGCTCCCTGCACTGCGCTGAGCTCCTGTGGCTTCAGTATTTGGGACGCCCAGTCATGGGTCAGGAGGCGCAGTGGGTGGGGAGAGGGACGGGATACGGGCAGGGACTCTGGTGCTGGATTTAAAAATAGGATGGGGCGACTACTGCAGCAAGGAGGCAGGGACACACAACACCAAGGAACATATGGTGTAGAGGGGAGACATTCACTGAGTTGGAAAAAAGAGTGTGTTGGCATGTACGTGTGTGCGTAGGGGGGCAAGAAAGAGCTGGTTAGGTGGAGTGAAATAGAAAAAATAATGTGTGAAGAAGAAGATTTTGCGATTGGACTAAAGGTCATGGATTTTAATGCAGCGGCGTGAAGTTTTGTGACTGCAAAAAATACACAAGCGCTTAAGGAAAAGAAAGAAAAAGGAGAATAAAAAATGACCCCCAGTGTGCAGATAAAAAAATCTGATCTCTACATGATATTTGTGGAAGAAAAGGTGAAGAAAAATATACACATAAACACCATGTGATGTGTATTACTTACCATATCTCATTTGTCTGTGGGCTAACAAATCCAAGTGAGAAAGAAAGGATCAATAACAATCAATGTGCACAGTATGTTTCAACCACACCTCTCATACTAGAGGTTGTCCTTGTTCAAAGCTTGCAAGAATGTTGTCGAGTGTTAACACAAAGTCCAAACCAGAAACTCTCGAATTATTCAGAGTAGCTACGATTCTCGTCGGAAGCTAAATAGACTTCAAAAGCGCTGTTTGAAGAGTTTTATTTGGTGCTGAAAGTACTTTTGAAACCCATTTTGCCATTGAAAAGGCCGTCCTGTGAAAGAGGTAGACAAGCACGGGCAGAATGCGGACTGCAGCGCTCCATTAATGGTGGCAAAGTTTGTGTAATGACGATCGCTTAGCTTTTGCTAGAAAACACTGACACAAAACATCGACCTCAACGGTTTTTAGAACATCATGGAGTATAAGGCCTGATTCCCTCTTTAATTACACAGTGTTTCATTTCATTGCCGTTTAGACACAGGAGCATTCAGTAATTCCACACTAAAAGCTGCTCCTCTTTCACAGAAAATCACGTTTAGTGAAATAGATGGGATGCAATAACAGTAATTGGGCTTTCAATAACTTCAGCAAACTGCACAGATGATCTTTTGATTATCATACACTTCTTGCTTTTCATTTTCTCTGAGGACTTCTTTATCGGCTCCTCAGATTTTAATTTCCCCGTGAAAGATATACTTTTGTCCTTGAAATTGGAAATAGTCTATCACAAGATTTGTTGGGCTTACTTTCATTTAGAGACAGATAATGGAGCTGATCATTTTGGAAAGTCAAGTCGGGTCAGTTATCTTGTTTAAAGTCAAGTAACCTACATACGGTAGAACTTTATTTCAGCACTGAAAAGCTGGCATGCACACCAAATATAGATTTTCATTATAGGTTTTTGCACAACATGTTATGTCACATCATCAGCTAAGGACTGAGCTGCATTACTGTTTTCTTACCCAGTTTAGGTGTGAGCGCGGTCAGATCCAGGTGGCTGTGCTGGTAGTCATGGTGGTGGTTTCCTATTGGAAGAAAAACACAAGTCATTTCAACATGGTACACTCTTAGAAACAAAGGTGCTTAACTAGAACCATAAAGGGTTCTTTGGCTTGTCCCCTCAGAATAACCCTTTTTCGTTCCTGGAACAAACTTTTATAAAGATTCCACTTGGAACTCTCTCAGAAAGGTCTACTTAGTACCCAACATGAAGAGTTAATGTCCAAACCATCTGTGAAAGGAGAACCCTTATTTAGTGTAATGGTTACAGTGTAGTGTAATGGGGGTTGCATCCACAATCTTTTAACCTTCTAAGGGTGCTAACAAGAACCCAACTGTGGGGTTCTAATGAGGTTTTATCTAGAATGCACCCAAGGCCTTTTCCACTGAATTAACCCTGGTTTTTGAACCAGTTATATTCAAGATGCTTGGAACCTTGGGACTACCTCGAGAATAAGCCCATCAGTTTTGAGCAGAACCATGGTAATCCACTGTAATCTGTTTTTAGACTGGATGTTCACATTACCAGCCACACAACCACAAAACAGCCAGATGTAACTGGCCACATTGTCACAGAGTTGTCCATAAAGTGCTGCTTCAACTTTCGACTTTCAACTTTATTTGTCCCAATGGGCAATTGATTTTGCAGCATAAAGTGCAACATAGAAAACACACATAAATTAAGACATAACAATAAAAACAGGGGGGTAACACAGACTCAGCACTGCATCAATGCACAGCAATCGTCAAGAACTAGAAAAACTAAAACCAATGATGGCCAAGCTGTCATCCCACTATGTAAAATATGTCCAGCATACATCACTACATCACCAAAAAAAAGTCGTCCAGCGACAGCAACATGAAAAAAAATAATATTATAACAATATAACTACTGAGTCAGGATTATCCAGCCATCTCTTGGATAGCTGGATAATCCTGAGAATCCTGATATCTTAGCGCTTAAGTAGAGCGGACATGAAGCTTGAAGCTGCTTTTTTTTTTTTTTTGTTGATGTCACAGTAAGAAAAAAATGGTGGGGTTAAATAAAACTGGAAACTGGTAAGAGTTTTTCTTCCATTATTTATAAAGCACAAGCACTGTGGTGAGATGAGATACAGAAGACATATGATAGGCTGACACGTCACCACATCGCCACAAATCAAAGTTGAGTCCAGCTCGACTTTGATTTGTGGCCCGATTCACAGTAACAAGTGGTGGACGTCAATTTCTGGCTTCATGTCACCAGCCTCCATTGAAAGTGATTTGCAGCCTGATTCTGTGATGCCTGTAGTCTGAACATACCATGAGGGTGACTTTGTTTGCGTTGCAACACAGAGGACAGACACGGCATACAGTCTTGGCTTGAACAAATTCCCCATGATCAGATCTTTAATACTCCAACACCATGCACTGCACTTGTAGAGAGGAACCAACTCTCTGACACACAAGCTGGGTAGGGATGTTAGGGGACATGCCCCGACCAATCTCCAGAGACTAGCCTACTGTCCCTCACAATCATACTGATCAAAAATTTTAATATAATCACTACTGTCTACTGATGTTTAGTCAATGTTAGTTAGTGAGATTCAATATTGTGACAAAGCACATGTGCTAATTATGAAGCAAAACAACATGTTTTTAAGTTTTGAAAGAAACCAAATACTCTCTCCAAAATATACACAAATCTATTAAATAGTCATTTATTTGCATGCATGCTGTACTGTCAGTCAGCACTCGTCTGGCAGCAGCACAGCGTCTCCCCTCACACCTTACGCAGGACAGGAGTGAGCTTTAATAATGGTTATGGGGACACTGTGTGTCTCTGCCGCTCTGAAGCTTTGCATCAACAGGCAACAGAAGAACAGACAGACAACACAGAAGGAGAACAAGGTCGGGTGGTAGAGAACATGTAGTTTCAGCAGATTTTGTAGTGATTAAGAAATAATGAACCCCAACCACAATCAAGTCCAACCCAAACCTCCACCCCCTTATGCTTGTAGCTCCAACAAGGACATGTTCTTTGTCAAATATCCACCCTTGCTGGGGCGGACGTTTAGCTCAGCTGGTAGAGCGTCCGATCCATGTATGGAGGCTGTTAGTCCTCTGCAGCGGCCGCTGGTTCAACTTCCTTCCTCTTCTACCAACATTGGTTGGATAAGTCACTTTTATAATTTGTATGTAGACGTGTTTCAAGATGCTAACTGGTGCATTAGCTCCATGTTGATACATGGTGTACTGCAGGCTATAGACACTCGTGTTTTATTGTTTTCATAGAAGCAGCTGTGTAATCTGCCTCTGCCCAGTTCACTGTCAGATCATTAGCAGCCAAAAGTCTGCACAGGTGCCAAGTACCCCTGGTTTCTATTTACTTTCATGCACTTCAAAAATAATTCAACTATTTTTCATTGCAGTTGAATTGCAAAAAAAATATATGTTGGATGAACTTGTCAGACTACATGCATCGAGCCCTCTTGATTTTGTTTCTGGCCAAAATACATGGTGCAGGGATGGAGCATGCCACATCAGGTGCAACACTCCTGCAGCAGAGTGTATCCATTATGATAAACTGAAGCTGCTACCCTGATCACCGAAGCTGCATGAGCATCATGCTGCAAATGTCTATTTTTATGCAGCTGGTCAATTATTTTCACCATAGAACTGTGTAAACAATGAATACAATTTGTTTAGAAAGGATTAAGATAAATACCTCATTGTCTCAGTGGCAATGTAGTGCAGTAGAGCAACCTTGTGGCTGTTTCTGCATCGTAAATCCACCAAATAAATATGTATCCATGATCCTGTAGTTAAATGATCTAATTATTTCAGTACCAGTTAATATATAGCCTGCACTTCAAAATCCTGTGTGACCAACCAAATAACTCAATATGCACACAATAGAGCTGATCATCTATCATCTACCCTACTTTAAATCTACTTAGAAAACATGGCTGGTTATGGACGGTTACTTTTCTCACATTGTGATGTAACAAGTTACTTTTAAAGTAATGTCACCCAAAACTGTAAATATCCTCGTCTTGTCTTAATAATCCTCACACCCTGTGGATTTTCTACTGTGTCAACGTGGGCATGTGGGTGAAAAATATGTTTCCGGATGTGATAAAGTGACTTTTTAAAGAAAGTCCCTTTGCGAGTTGAGCACGACAAGCACAACTCTGTTCGACAGACAGTCAGTCGGCTTTTCCATCCAGTCCAGTCAGTGTTTGCTGTTTCTCCAGATATGAGATCTTTGATTTGTTCAGTGTGTCTCGAGTGAGCAGTAAACTGTCACAGCTCAGTTACGGGACTGTGAGTGTTTCTCCCGTTTGACGAATCCACAGCGTTGCCACTGCTTTGCCAAAATGATTGATTACAGCCTCTTTATATGGGAACGTGGAAGCGGCTACACCTCACGGTGATCCATCTTCGCCGTGAGTGAGTCGTTTGATGTTGCACTAATATCGTTATGTGTTGTTTGAGCAGTTAAAGAACAAAGCAGCATCATCTGAGACCTCCATCACCGAGCAGCAATACGAGTTCAAATAATTTCAGAGTGAAAATATTGCCTTTATTCAATTACGTCTGCTGTTTTTGAAAAGCAGAGCATACAAAACATGGATATGTGATAGTTGTGCCTTATTTGCATTTAAATATGTTCATCTATCATCTTATAAGGGTGCTTAAGACGTAAAACTACGTATGAGCTCTTTAGAAAGCTCTGAACTGATGACAGGGGGGTTGCGTTCTGCTTTTGTTAAAGATCAGTGTCTGTATTTCAATCATGATGCTTTCCCCAGCAGGCGGATGTGACATTTCTGACAAATGTTATTTGACTTCAGCTGAGATCTAAGCAAGTATAAAGACTAATTTCACAGATGTGGTGTTAGAATTTCTTGCTTATCTCAACGGAATTTGATATTCAGTTCAGGAAAAGAAGGAATATAAAGGCTCCAGTTAAATGGTTTTAAGTAGCTGTGCACCATAATTAGAAAACAAGCTGTATTTGGTCCGTTCTGCCTCCAGCTGTAGTCTGCTCTCCAATCACACAGGTTTGATCAAGGGACCAATTATAACAGCAACAGAAAGCTCAGCTAAATTACCCTGCCATGAACTTGAAATGGAAGCAGTTTTGCACCAAATAAATAACAACCTTTTACTATCTGTGTAACTGCAGAATCTGTTTTTTTTTTTTTCCTCTCCACAGCAGAGAAACCAACTGCCTCATAAATATCACACATAAAACGTACCACGAATGTTTAACCAAGGTTCAAAAGTTTATCACCCTGCGAGGATGGTTTTTCATCGAGGTAATCTCTGGTTCAGGGTTTACATTCGTATGATCCAATTAGCCCCTTTATGTGAGATATCCGACTGTTATTGCTGGAATTGTGCAGCAACTCAAACTGAGCACACATTATAAAAAAAGACAAAAGAGAAATATAGTGTTTGCTTATGAGGGTAAATTTCACAGAAGGATCTTGCTCCAGCACTCTGTGATGTAGTGAAGCATGAATCGGCTTGGGCAAAGTGAGCAACACAGAGCAGTCAGAGGGAACACATTCACACAGAACGCAGTTATTTCTGAGGCGGGAGTGTTTGCTTCTTCGGTTCAGCTCGGTCAGTGCGGGACAGCGTCACCTGAGCTCAAGTTCAACCAGAGAAACTGCAGCAAGACGGCTGAAAATGTGAGTTTGTGCTGCAACGATCCGAACAAAGGACCCCAATAACAGCACAAGCGCAGGGAGATCAGTGTTTAGAAATGATTTCAGGGCAGTCTGATGCTCATATTCATATTTCTTTGTTTGCTCTTGTAAGCACCAAGGTAGTTGAAGTCATGCAGTGTTTTGAATGAGTCCCATTCAGCTTTCTGATTTACTGATGTCTAATTTTGTGGATTATAACAACTTAAAATTATGTTGCACTCCTTCAACCTGCTCTACTTATTTCAGTAAAAGCACATTAGTAAGGTTTCTCTTTAGTAATGTAGGTCTGACATCATGACATCCACATCTTTTCCAGATTTTTCCCCCTGCAGTTGAGCTGCTATTTTCTCTTGGTAACTCAGAAAGAAGGTAAGTCTGCTGTAAGACAAATAATATATTATATTATATATAAACTAGTCCACCTGAATTGGTTAAATTAATGAAGTGAAAACTTGAAATTTCTGCTATTAAAAGTTCTACTAATTGAAAAACGTTGGGTGTCAGTAGATTTTTCTTTCTTTGTGTTTATTAATCTCATCATTTTGACTAATATGAACTTTACTGAATATGAAAAAATGGGTTTTTGTGAATAATTGAGTTGGAATAAAACAAGCGTTTAAGTTGTTGTGCCTTAAAATTAGGTTGTATTCATGCAAACTGTTGATTTGCACATCAGATATAAAGCAGTTGTGTTCATATAAATGGTCAACTTGATTTGAAATAGCTTAATTCACTGGCATTACCAATTGGGGCAAATTTTTAAAGTGGGTCCAATAAATTGTCTTTTTTCAGTGCAGGCACCAGAATCTGATTGTTTAGACATCCTCTTCCACCACAAACTCAAACTGAGCGGGATGACAGGTTAGTCGATGGAATGAGTCCACTGCTGTTGCAACAAACTACAGTCTGTTGCAACAGCAGCGGATGAATTGAGTCTCTTTCCGTTGTTTGTCACTCTGCATTTGCAGCTTCTGCAAAGACTTGACATGTTCAGATAATCTGACAGAGCTTACTGTATGTCTGAGTGTATTTAAAACGTATAGATATAAAAAATCCCTAACATGAAAACCACGTAGAAACATAATAACCTATATGTGTATAAAAGAGCATGTGAGCACCAGAACATTACACCCAAATGTGTGAACATTCCAGAACCATTTATCTGCCTCCACTCTCCTGGTTTCAGGCTTTCCACCGCATGTTTAAACCTGAATGCAGGGATTTGCGTTCATTCAGCCACAACAGCATTAAGGGCCGTGTTTCCTCCCAGTGGAGATGCTTTGGTTGCTATGATACAGAATATCCTGTACTATTCTGCAGATAGTTTGTGATTCCAACAAATACTGAATGTAAAGATGTTAGCACCGTTTGACCAAATGGCACCACATGTGCCATGGTCACTCAGATCTACACATGCCCATCATACGTGGTTGCAATAGCGCAGTGTGTGCAGGAAATATTACATTTTTGTAATATAAGCCCAGCATTTGAGTAAACCTTGAGGGCAAGCTGTAGTAAAAATGTATGCGGTTACAAAAATCCAGAAAAGATACTTTTTTTGGTCCAGGGATGCTTTGTACCAAATTTGTTGACAACTGCTCAAAATTTGCAGGTAGAGAAGCAAAAACACAAACAAACATAAATACAGAATTGGATAAAATTCAAAATGGGTGCAGTTGTTATTTGGATAGATTTATCTTGACCCACAAAATTCAGGAGAAAAAGAATTTTGTTTCTGAGGCTTGTAGTTCATAGGTTACGGGCCTATAGTTTGTAGTTATAGCACCATCATTTGGTCTTGTGGGTCCTCTGCAATAAGCCTGCCAAGAGTGAGGTAGATCGGATGAATAGTTCTCGAGATACGTGAATTACATACAGACAGGATGGCTGAGTAAACAGCAACAGAGACAAGCGCAGCATTTTGTCCAAAGTTGAACATTTTTCAACTGTCTGCAACTAGGAAAAAATGCCAAACATGCAGCGCTCAGCACAGAATAGACACTCGGTGCCTCGTCACGCTACTGGCGTTTGAAGCAGACTGTAAATACATGGTGCTGCATCTGCAAACAATTCCAAAAAAAATGTGGTGGCCTCAGGAAAAAGAAGTGCTTTGGTGGACACAGCCCCTTGGTGAGATCCAAAATTGATGTTGGGTGATAAGGTCTGGCTCACAGTCGGTGTTCCAGTTCATCCCAAAGGTGTTGGATGGGGTTGAGATAAGGGCTCTTTTGCAGGTCAGACAAGTTCCTCCATTCCAAACTATTTCTTCACTTTTTTAAAGATTATTTTTAGGGCATTTTCAGCAGAGAGGACAGACAGGAACATGGTGAGAGAGAAGAGTTAAAAAAAAAACCCAAAAAACAAAACAAGAAACATTTCTTTGTGTGCCTGGCTTTGTGTCATGTTGACACGGGTAAGGATGTTCACCAAACAACAAAGTTGGAAGCACAAAATAACCGAAATACGCCAAAATATCATGGAGCATGGTATTCTGCAGGATTAACAGGAATAGTCACCACTTTTCATGTATGTCTAGACAGTGTGACAGTGTTTATATTCTGCAAAATCTGTAGTTTTTCCTGCATTCAGTGATGTCACAGTGATGTCACTGCATGCAGGAAGAACTACAGGCTATTTCATCTGTGATTTCTAGTCTAGTCTCCGCCTCTTTGTAGCCTGGGGACATGGGTAGATGGGTATTTTTGTTACGCTATGTTTGGGCCAACAAAGTAATAGCTATGCACATGGGCCTCAGAAGGTCACGTGCAATGCATCCTGGTTCACGTAGGCACCGTGGGCTCTGGGGTTCTGTCCAGAACCTTTCCAGCTTCTAAGGGTACAGACAAAAACCTGCCCCTGGGGTTCAACCAAAAACCCTTTTATATTCCAAGGGTTTTTCCTGGAACCTACCCAGGCTGTTCTACAGAGAACAAGGGAAGAGTTCCACCAAAAACCCTTTTATATTATGGTACAAAGAACCATCAACGAAAGATTTCTACAAGGATTTCAACAATTCTTAAGAACTCTTTCTTCCAAAAAAGGTTCTTTGGATGAAAAGGATTCTTAATGGAACCCTTAGTCTTACTAAGAACCATTGACAACCCTATTTTCTAAAAAGGATTCTTCAGAAGAGTGTACAAGGAATGATGACCAAGCTGTTGTTGCTGAACAAGATTTTCTTTATATTCTTCATATACTGTAACACTGTTAAAATGCTACTCTGAATGTAAAAAAAAAGATGTCTGGAGCTAAAGTCCCTGACTTTCTTCACAGCGGCTGATGTTAAAGGTTTAAACTGTTGCAGTAAAACCAGAACGGACCGAGAAAGTGGAGCAAATGTCAGGGGAATTCTTCTAAATATCAGTTTTATGATTCACACTGAGGCGTTGACATCCTGAATCCAGCTGACACAGAGCTCAGCACTGTGAGCTATATGGGAGATAACATACCTGCTAAGTGTTAATACATAATGCAGCAGCTCTCACTGACAGTAAAGTGTGTCACATGGATTGGCTGTAGTAATGCAGGCGGCTCTGTCACAAATGAATCGAATGCTTCCAGGTTCCAGCGGGTGGACAGAGGGGATCCCACTGTGACCCAGATCCATTTTTAAACGCCTCGCTCTGGGGAAGCTGATGGACAGACGCTGGCTACGGCGAGAGCCCGTCCTCTGTCATTATGCTGGCAGAGTGTGAAGTACCATGTGGACCTGGTGGGACAGATCACCTCGTTTTGCCCTTGTGCATATGTATGTGTGTGATGGAGAGGCAAAGTAATACCAAAAGAGAAAGATGAGAGCTTGCGTCTGTCACCTTCAAACTGCTCAGGACTTTAATGGAGCTGTGATAGGCAGCAAACCTCAACGGGGACATGTACAACTGAAACTGCAAAATCTGAAGAAGTTGCAGTGGAATCGAAACAATTTACAATCTGATGATCTGAGGAAATGACATCGTTATCTGACAAATAGGCAGTTTCGTCTGTTCAGATTCAGTTCAGTTGGCAACAGCTGCAATTTATCATCATTACAGTGAAGTGACGCCTCACCCAAAACCTTTTTTTTAGACCCAAACACACTTATTTGAACAAACTGACCCCCAGAGACTAAGTCAGGGCTTACTCACGAAATTAAAAGTTCCTTTGATGTGTTTGTTTTGAACTCCCACTGCATCTCCAGAGCAGTGGGGATTAAACAAATCAGACTGATCTCAAGAGATCAGATGTACAGTTTTGTTTGTTTTTGTCTCCTCATGTGCTATAATGGGATCTCTGACATTGTGTACTTGGATATTGGAGAGAAGAGGTTATTCTAGCTTTGTCCAGCAACACTAAACTGCTGTATTTGTTTCAACGGTTCATATGGTATCGTCTATAACAGCATTTTTTTTACAACAATTTATATCATGACATAGTATATATTTTCAATTGACAATTGACCCTATTTGATCAGTGCTCCAATGACAGTTCATCAAGCTTGGTACTTCAGTCAATTTTCTCCTTTCCTGTTTCCTGCACTTAGATATGCTCTGTGCTAGGTTTGCGTATGTTGAAAAGAACCAAATGTTAGAGAAGACTGAAAGACAATACTCGGGGATCTGTAAAAATGACATACTGTATATTCACAATTAGACCCTATTTAAACGAACCATAGCCCATGGTCTAAAGTACACAGCACAAGTGCATTTAAGACATGTCCAACGCCACTTTGCTATTTAAGCGGCACATAATCAGGGAAAAAAGTACAAATGGCTAATAATTGCTACAAGCAAAACCAAGTGCATAAGTGGAAATTTTGTGCATGGTTTATGTTTGTTTTAGACATCAAGTAGCAAAGAGCTGCGCTCCTAAAGCCAAATAAAGAAAAGTGAAAGTATGTTATGCACATGGATGATGCTTTAGTCTATTGGCCTGCATTAATCCTTTATGTCTCATTGGCTCCTTGTTGACGCCACATCTGCATCTTTTCTTCAATGAAACAGCCTTGTGCCTCTTAATGGCACATCTCAGTGTAATGCGTATTTAAAAATTGACACTTTCCCAGTTGCCTTTTCCACTTTATGCACTCAACTCAATTATGGTGTTTCTCCCTGCACATGAATGAATCTAAACTCTGTATACAAGTGAAGCTTGTCTTCCTGAAATCATCAAAAAAAAAAAAAAAACTGGGGAACATCCTCTGCTGATGACAAATCAGTTAATTTTCCATTTCACAAGCTGCAGCAGTGGAACACAGTCACTCTGTGCTGCTTTTTTTTTTACTGCTGGGAAAGCATTTTCTTGCGTTAGCACAACAGAAAGCATCAGTCCACACAAAGTCTCTCAGCCTTACCCATACAGCATCACGAGCTTGACCGACGGCGTCTCGGGGAGCTTCTTGGAGTCTGTGAATTACTAACAAGGATAAGCACAGATTTATCTGATGTCTTCTTCGATATGTCAGAAGTAACATCACACAAAGCTGCCGTTATCCTTGCCGTGGAATAATGGACTCCGTGAAGGAAGAAACTGAAGGATCCAAGTTCACAGCTGAGGCTGGATGATGTCTCAAGAGAAAAACCTGACCTGTGACAAAAATCCTACTTCTAAAACAAATATAAAAGCTTGTGTTTTGAACTGCTTGCCTCATATATTGACCAGTTACTCTTCGTGTTCAAAAGTTTGGGGACATTGCATTACAGGAAATCTTAATGCTACAATAAACAATGCTAATATCTTCCAACACTGTCCCTTTCCCTTTGTGTTATTTTAACCCAAACCATGATTGTTCCCTAAAGCTAACCAGCTTGCGACAATTTCACAATGTCGACCATGTGTTAAGCTTTTTGGCAGCATCTTGCAGCCACCAAAGGACACCTTGGGCATCAGTATCAGTGACAAAGCAGCATTGGTATTTGACGGGCTGGGATGAGAATGTCTTACACAGTCCAGTGGGAAATTTTAAGTAAAAAGAAAACAAATAAGTGCCGTCAAACTTGGTCAAAAAAAAAAAAAAAAAAAAAAAAAAAAAAAAAGACAATCCACTGTATCAGTGCGTTATGAAGTAGTTAAAGAAAACTTGGCTCCTTTTCTTTTTGTTGAACTCTTATGACAAAGAATGAATGAGTTTTTTTAGTTCATCTGTTCTTCTTGAACATCTACAGAATACAGTTCTGGTTGGAAACAGTTTCATGATGAAACTTTGATGGCTCAAAGCTGAAAAGCAGAATTTAATAAGACTCATGGCACAAATACAAAAGCACATATAGCAGAAGTAATTAAGTGAAGACACACCAAGCATTTTCAAACTTTCTTATCATGCCCGCTGTAAAGGAAAGGCAGCAGAGTATTCCAAAAATGAATTATCCACTAAGTTATTTTCCATAATTATGCTCCGTGTTTCCTGTAATTATATTGGTATTTTGGCACAAAGCAACTGTTGATAAGCTGCACGATGAAAAGATTAAATAAAGGAGAAAAGACACTCTTTGTGGGGCACCACAAACTGGAAAATTACAGCTGAGATCTTTTAATGACTTTGCAATTATGAGCCAGGCTCGGATGCTTGTTGGCATTTAACAGAGAGTGTACAGAATGCTAATTCTAAATGTTTACATCTTTCGCTTCAATTTGTGAAAACGTTTCACTTGAGACGCAGCTAATTTGAGTTCACTCCAGTTCACACTTTGATCAGACACGATTGCGCAGTCGTGCGTCATGTAAAATTCATACTGAACTAGAAATTTACCCTGAACAAATGAAGAATACTCCTTGTTTAGCTTCCGATGTGCACTTCGACACCACCGACATCGAGGACAGAGGAGATTGTTTCCATTCCAAGTGCTCTATTTGTGTGTCTGTCACCATTTCTTTGCTATTCTTTCAGTCCATCATCTATAATTCTGACAGATCAGTGTCTGTTCTTTTCGAGAGGTTTGTCTGAACCGCACAGAGACAGGAGGACTGAGGCGACCGGCTCGGCATTACACATGACGACTTCCCACTCGAGGCCCCTGAGGCCGAGGATCTTTGTTTCTCCTTTATCGATTAGGGATTGTGTGTCGCAGCTCCTGGGCACATCATGCGCTCTTGACATGCTTTTTCCAGTCAAGAGAAGGCACAGCCTGTTGTTTTTGCCCCCTCAGGCTGACCTTGTGACTTAACAAAATACGAAATTCCCGCAGACAAACTCTTGAGCCGTCCAGGACATGCAGGTCAAATGGGCAGCGATAAATGAGCACGGAGGGGAAAAGAAACAAAGATGTGTTTTTGAAATATCCACTGTGTAAAATCTCCATATCATCCAGAGCTGCAATTACCAACCTTTGTATTCTGTTATTTGTGGGTTTTAGTAACCTGGCCATCAATGAATATGAAAACTGTTCCAGCTTCTCAGTTTTAAAACACCATTTAACCTTAATATTGGAAGGTAAGTAAATTGAAAGGAAACCTTTTGGAGACTTTTCTTGCCTTTCTTAAGAGTGTTGGGCGGTGTGTTTTGCAACTTTTGTAACTGTACCTTCTTATGAAGTCCCAGAGAAGTTTTTCCTCTACAGCTTCATATTTGGGAAAGTCTTGTTAAGGTCTTTGTTGGTCTGATGTTCTGCTGTTTGTGGCTGGGCAAGTAATATCCGGTGGGTTTTGAGTCTTTTTGTTAAAAAACAGCCTGCCTGTTGCTACTAGAAACGAGCTTGATGAGAGCGAAATCCAAAACAATGAGCTGAAAGAGGCTAAAACAGCCAGTACAGGCGAGGGGAACTGCAGAGTTGGGTGACCATTCTTTGTGGGTTCATTACTTCAAGCCATATCATTATTAATGTAAAAATATTGATTAATGCAGCTTATCAGACAGATAAATTCTTTTTATTTTAGTATATTCATGTATGGTTTGTTATCTAAAACCACTGTTGGCCACATGGGGCTATGGACAATGTGGGCAGTAGATGCTAAGACACTGTAGGTGCACAAATACATTCTTGCCTAACGTTGCTTCAAAGATAATGTGTCAAAAAATGTCAGAATAAGCCTTTAAACACCAAATGTAATGTGCCTTCCAACAAGTAGAATGTTCGAAAGAGTAAGTGTCTGTCGTCTGTCCTAAAAGATGATTAAAACTGTTTATGAGCCATAAACAGCTGATCATCTTACAGTGGAAGACTCATTGTTTCTTGTTATTGTTATGATGTTGTGCTTGTCTTACACTCCTGCAGGGTTTTTTGCAGCCTGCCTGACCTTTCTCGAGCAGTGCTGATTTTTGGACATGCAATTGTTATCTATTGCCCCTTTAAGAAAAATGACTCAAAAGGCCTCAGATGCAGAGTGACTCACAAAATACTGGAAATCTCAGTCTGCAGCTTCAGCGTCATTTAAACAAATCTGAGTCCGTGACTGAGTCATATGAATTCCTAGCAGAACACTTTTTCCCATGCAGATGTGAGTTTTCTTTCCACATCTGGCTAACCTAACCTTGATGCTCCTGGAGAGAAACAAGAAAGAAATAGCATCGGTGTCTCGCCATTTACTGACTACTCAGAGAATCTTTTATCAGGAAGCCTTTGAGCGAGCGGGTGTTATTTTACAGCCGTTTCCGTCAGTGGAGCATTTCTTGGCTCGGTGCTGCATGTCTTTGAGTGGCTTTGTCTCCTTCACACTTCTGCCACTTTCACAGAATTAAAAGCAACAAGCGCCCTTCTCTTCCCTGCCTCATGAGTAATGTGTGATGATTAGACCAGATAATTGCATCTATTTACATATAAATGTGATTGATACTTGTCCTACGGAGTTAAGCTTTCTTAAGCCGCTGCAGGAGCCGTTTGCCACTGATCTTGTTATAATCTATCCATAATATTTGGATCCTCCATCTGAAGTTACCTAATTAAATGATCATTCGCGACAAGTAAACAATTGGGGATGATGATGCTAATTAACGGTGGCTGAACACTGTGAGCCTGTACATGTAGAGATGCTACTATTGCATTCGCCTAATGGTGTTTATTAGAAGACTTATGATTAATACGAGTTCATAAAGAGAACGAGTGAGATCTGTTTTTCTTCAGTAGCAGAGATGGAGCGACAGCAGCACCGCGCACACTGTGAGAAAGAGGCCGCGGGCCTAATTGATTAGGTGCTGTCATCCAGAATATCGACCGCCCTCATAAGAATCTCAAATGAGCACTCGAGTGATAATGCCAGCACTCGTTAAAATCTGAGCACAGTGGGACTTTTGGAAATGTCAAGACGAACCCAAACGGTTCTAAAACAGGAGGACCTTTTTAAATAGATGCCAAAAATCCCATTTTCATAACAACTTAGCAACAATGTCTTGATTATGTGTTTAGAAATCTAAGATATAATCAAGTTTCTGTTGCTTTTCCCTGCTGTGCTATTTAATTTTTATGTACCCCGCCTGAAGCTCCTGGGTGAAGGTGTTAAGAACATTTGCTCACCCTGTGTAGCCTCGTGTCAAACATGCCCTGCAGTCAGGTTGCACCTCAACAGGTACACGCTCTGACTGCTTATTAAAAGTTTGGCTTCAAGCCCAAAAAGCCTCTGGCTTCTTTTGAACTGGAGCTTGCTGGTGGGCTGCAGGTGCAAAGTGTTTGCCAAGAGGTGTGTGGTTTTAGGTTTGACCCCAGGTCAGACTGAGCCTCCATTTCCTTTGACATACTGTAATAATCCTGCCGCACTTGGGAACTTTGACTCACACCTGTTCCATGTGGTGTGACAGCGCAGCCTTTCAAGAAGTGCAACATGTCACCGTGCATCACTGTTTCAGAGAAATTACCTTCATGCGTTAAGTACTGTTTCCACTTATGATTTGACAAAGGCAGTTATTAGCATTTTACATATTTCAATTATGTTGAAGCAACGAATACCATGAAGCAACATTTAAAGCATGTTTATTATACAGAATAGAGCAGTACTAATTATTCTAATATTCATTTCTTTATAGCAGACTGTTGCTATGAAGAACAGGCTGTAAAATAATTTCTAAATCAACAAAATCCTTTTTAAAATCAATATTTTGTGTTATTTTGGTAAGTAACCATATAATAAGCAGGATAATATACAATGAGCATGTCATTTTTCTGAAATAAACCCTGCGTCAGTCCTGCATCACTTTGTTGGAGTTTAAGTTTCAATAAGTGAGGGATAATGTAGAGTTAACTGAATCTTTATTTCACAATAATGACCTGCTGAGTTACAGACATTATCAGTTATGTACACAGTGAGTTTAAGAAAGTGTACAAAGAAAGAATTGTTGCATTATATGAATGTAATAAGGTTTTTTTTTTTACATGTCAGGTTAGGGGACGATGGTGGTTTTTGTAAAAGGTCCTGTGTGTAAGATTTAAGGGATTTTGGCAGAATATAGAAGAAGGGGAATAAAATATTCATATGTTTTCATTAGTGTATAATCACCTGAAAATTAGAGCTGTTGTGTTTTTGTTACCTTAGAATGAACCATTATATCTACAGATGTTGCAGGTATTTTTCCACAGAGGCTGCCATGTTGAATAGAGCTGTGTATTGGCAAGAATCTGGTGATACAATACATATCATGATGCAGGGGTTACAATAAAAATCACAGTCTTTTATGCAAATCAGAACCTTAAAGATTGGATGACAAAAATGCTAGAGGTCAGGGTTTTAAACACACAATGAAATACTGCCATAAATCTTTATCACAATATCATAATACAGTGTTTTGGAGAATTGATACAGTATCACAAAGCATAATATCATGATACTCAAGTGTCCTGATATTTTTCTAATGATGAACGGCCATGTTTCTACAGTAGCCCAGAACAGACAAACCAAACGCTGCCTCCAGAGAGGACCTATCACACATCTTACACACTTGCTGTTTGTTGATATTGAATGTAGTCCAGTCTGCATTACATTTTCTCCAAAACATATTTGCTGTCGCAAAGTAGCATAGAAACATAATTTCTATGTGACAGTGTTGGATGGTGAAATTATTTGGTACTTTATTTGAAGGGGTGTGCAAAAGACCATATAAGTAAAATATAATAATAAAATAAATAAAAATATATATAAAAATTTCAACACGGCCAATAATACCTGTAGTCTGTCAAGGTCTTCCAAAACGAGCCATATGTCTGTTGAAAACACTCATTTTCTCATGTGCCAACTCCGAGACTGAGGTTTGTTTAAGCACCTTGTTCAAGGTCAGTGAAAGACGACCTTGTTTAAACAAACCGGTGATGGCTCTGGCAGTGCACGCCAAGTGGGCAACGCTCTTTAGTGAAAAAGTCACATTATATAAGAACGTCACACGACCCAAAGAAGTTGCTTGTCAGGAAAATTTATTTGGTTTTTTTAAATGAATGCTGTCATCTTTCTCAGTGCAGCTGCAGCAGCAACATGTATTGGGACTCAACATCTGAAAACAAGAGCATCACACATACGCTGTCCTAGTTTAAGAAGTAATGACCTTCTCCTCACTTCTGATGAACTGGGTTGGACATCACCCCACAGTGGTTCCAGTAACACTGTTCTAGCAGGAGGTGGACACCTGCTGTCCCCCAGGGGTTAGTCCTTCTCCTCATGCTGTTAAAAGTCCATCTCTCACTCTCCTGTTTAATTTTTATTATCCTTAGTGGAGAAAGGAGTCAATAAGTTAACACTATTATATTTTATTAAGCAGAATTCATCATTTACCCAACACCACAATCATCCTCACTCTTATTCACATCCAACATGATATCATAAGTTCATCGGTGTGACCAATTACAATGTAAGAAATTATTTTTCACTGATCAGTGTCTTACACCGATCAGTAATGTCTGGATAATGTTTCTGTGCAGCGGGACAGGATTACAACCTGACAGTTGTCGTCATGTCTGCAGAGTCACGATGTTATAAAGAAGGACAATGTATAGATTTTAATATGAGCTGAAAGATGAATCCACAATGTCCACAGATCACCGTCTCTGTCCTTATGCCGATGACAGATTGATCATAAAATCACTCAAGTTAAAGATAATGACTAATAACCAGGATTTTAATGTTTCTAAAGATGTAAACGTCTGCAAATTAATGTGCCCTGATAGGCGCTTTGATATCGACTGCATGAATGAGGAAATTAAACGATGTGTCAGAGAGCTCCTTCAGGCTCTGCAGGAAGGGAGGAGTCAGGGGGAAATGCAGACTATGTTGAAGGAAACCTGCCAGTGAGCAGGTTCACGGAGTCAGTTACCATGGTTACTGACCCAGAGTTCAAGTTATATCTCTTTTTGAAACAGAAAATGCAGAGTTGCACTCATCTCAGGTTTAACAAACTCTTCAGCAATTTTTTCACTGAACCTGATTTATAAAATAAGGCCCAGATGACTGATAGAGCTTAAAGTTTTTTTTTGCAGAACATGATGATATTACGGTGAAGTTGGTCCTTGAAGTCACCGGATTAATATCGCATCTAAGCTGTTATGGAGCCACCTGTCACTGGCCGAGGTTGCAGCCCTGGCAGGCACTAATGCTTAGATGTAAACCAGTAAGGCGAAAAGTGGGACAAAGGGAGTAAAATTGGTGCAGGTTGGCAGTATTTTGAGCTAGAAAATGAAAAAGAGGTTGCTTGTACATTCAGCACAGACATGTGGATACTAACCTGCAAGCAGACTGTTACACCAAACTCCATTCTAAAAGCAGGTGATTTAAGGTAGGGCCATATTTTTCCACAATAAAAAACTTAAATAAAAAACTTACTCCAGTTACTCCATCACTAAGACTCTTTTTTTTATTCACTTCATCACAGGTTAGTTAATGATGTGACTGAGTAAATGACCTGTGTGCGATTGTGTCTGTAGATTGAAGTGTTTGGCACAGGTGGACACGGCTTGCAGTGACTGGCCTGGCACTACAGCGCTTGGCACAGGTGGACATGGCTTGCAGTGACTGGCCCGCACTACGCGCTTGGCACAGGTGGACACGGCTGCATGTGACTGCCCGGCACTACGGCGCTTGTTCCACCAGACGCAAGTGGATGCAAATGTGGCTCATACAGCTTAGCAGGATAGATAAGGGTGAACATTGTGTTTGTGTTGTGTTTATTTGGGGCACCTCCATGTTTTTTTAGAATTGGGGTGGACACATCCCCTTCACGCTGCAAAACTTTTCTAGTTTGTTGATTTTGAGGCCCCTGTGGACAAAAGAGGTAGTGTTACCACTGCCATAGCTGCACAATATAATGTCAAAAATAAATTTATCTGAATAAAAATCTTTTTAACTGGGGAACACGCAACTCATCGCAACTTTTGCCTGGGAAATGTAAAAACAGACTTGTTTCATCTGATTTCAAGGAGAATCCAACCTGGTGGCAGCCATCAAGAATAATTAGAAAAATAACCAGTCTTCTCGTGAATTATCTTGTCTGCTTACATCGGTCATATAGAGGCATCAGTATTAAATTGAGACTATTTTATAACAAGTTAAAACTCTTTGCGGTAGCTTTAATCAACATTCGTTATTTGTGAGGAACATCCCTGATAAAAACATCTGCACCCAGCTGGTTAGAAACAGATCATCACACCAGGGGTTTATTTCCCAGCATCAACACACGTCCACAATAGCAGCAATTTTATGGCATTCACTCCCTTGATTGACATGTCAGTTATGGGCGTCATATGATGCAACGCCCCCAACCAGTCAGGTGTGTGTTGCAACTCAGCTCCTAAATGTCCCAGCATTTCCTCCAGTGAAACTCATTACAATGCCATTACACACGGACTTAACTTACATGCAACTACACAGCAGTCCTTTTAGGAAGCAAGTTAATTGACTTGTTTCTCAGGGAGGTCTTTTTGTACTCGCTGTGTGTCCACAGTTGTTGGTTGTCTACCCGGAGCTCAAAGCACCCCCCAGGGTCCTGACTGCAGGAGTGATTACTAATTATACAACAGCAGGGAGGCACGCTGTGAAAAGGTAACACACTCGCTATAAATTGGAAAATGTACTTTTTTTAAAATGCTTTGAGTTGTTTTTCTCTTGCTTAAAATATGATATTGACTTGAGGCAGGTGGGTGCGGAAGATATGAAAGAGATGAATCTCGACCTGATGCTGTGTTGTTTCATGTAGCTTACCGACAAAGAGGTGACGTGAAATCAGATTATCGCAACGGGAGAAAGGATTTATTTTTGATGAATACAAGTGAGCAAATGTTTTGGAGACTACACAAGGAATCAAGAAAATACTTTGCTTCCAAAATCTGAATGGTTGAGATCAGATAGGAAGCAAAGGAAACAAGAGGGAGATAAGGAGCAGGTGAGAGGCGGGAGATGAAAGAGAGAACTGAAAGAGAATGAATGTGTATGAAACAGTGAAGTGATTGTCAGGCTTTTGTATCAGAGCTTTTGAAGAGCCGTCTGGTTTGTACAAAAGGAGAGGTCAGTGAACAGATAAGGGCAGAATGGGTGGTCTGTCATAGGCACAGGTGAAGAAATCCCACCCTGCCAAACAAAGGGAATGAGAAGCACAGGTGAGAGTAGAGGATGGATGCAACCCTCCAAGGGATGCCAGACATTTTCTGACCTAGGCAACATCAAAGGGGTGAAGATGATGAAGAGCAAGAAAGAGCGAAAGACAAACCTGTTCTGTAAGATGAGGTTTTGGCTTCTGAAGCATGTCGTAGTCCGTGTGATTCATAGGTCATGTCTCATTTTTTCTAAACCTACTGTACCCAGTGAGCATCTTTACATTGAAAAGACATTTCAAAGATGACTTTGGTTACTGACGTTCAGAATAGATTCAAAAGTGAAAGTTTCTTCATCATCTATTTGAAGATGTTGATTTTATGTTCACGTTTAGACCATGTTTTACCAGGATTTGCAATAGTGACATTTTGCATCCTCTGCAATGTCCAAATTAAAGTTAATCATCACTTTTAAAAAAAAAAAAGAAACTACATCAAAATTTCAAGGTTAAAAGCCAGAAAAAAATATTTGCGACATAGGACTTTCACCCTGATGATCAGGGTTTGAGATCTATGTTTAACTCACTCAACCACTACATCTTTCTGGAATTAAAGTGTCTATGTCAGTCTTTTTACTACGTCCCCGTCCATATGCCTTCAGACTGGTCAAAGCTGTAACTATCCACACCTATGTACTGGCACATGTGTATAATGCTACAGCATGAAGTGCCATTTCTTTATTTTATTTTGAGATTTTCTTTCACTACAATGTCCTAAAAGCCTCCTCTTTATTGTTCATTTTATTTATATTTTATATGAAGCATTAAATTCAGATGTAGGTTGAAAGAGACAATACTGATTAGTATGAAGACATTTCTTCAAATTACCAGAATTATTAAACAATTTTGTGTTTTTTGACACATTCATGTTGTAACTGCACTTTCAAAGAGGGTGAAAAAAAGAGGTCTTAGATGTTCAGATTTGATTATCAACTAAATCAATGTTGAAATCCCAGTTGGTGCTCACTGTGTACAATTAAAGCCACTTCATGCAGAGTTTTTATCTATATTTAGCACCTTAGTAATTGTTCTGAAGCTTTTATTTCGTAGAGAACATGTTGTTTAGTATGCTAAAACCAATAGTATGTGTGGTGCATAGTATTTCTGGGGAAATATTTCAGTATTGGACACTTCACCAGCATCAGTATTCCACAATGTAATGCAGTAAGGGACTACAACAAGATAACGCTGGTGTAACATCAACAATGCTTCAGTTTAAATGTAAACCTCAGTTGTTCACAAGCTTGGATGGGGTGAGGTTCACCACTTTGAGACGTCTTTTAGTCTTTTAATGATATCATGGATTGTAGATGGTGAAATCTCTAAATTCCTGCAGTTTTGTGTTGAGAAACATTGTTCTTAAACTGCTGGACTATTGCATTAAAAACCCACATAATTGTAGGATATTACTAAATGTGCTTAGGAACACAACAGAAAGCTGTTGTTGGTCAACACAGTTTGTTGCTGCCTCTACAAATTCAAGTTAAGAATCTTCCATTCAAAGTAAAGAGCCACATATCAGCATCATCCAGAATCACCCCTGACTTCCCTGGGCCTGAGCTCATCTAAGATGAGCCGATGGAACGTGGAAAAGTGCCCTGCGGTCTGATGAGTCCACATTTCAAATTGCGTTTTGGAAATCATGGACGTCGTGTCCTCTAGGCTAAAGAGGAAAAGGACCATCCAGATTGTTACCAGCACAAAGTTCAAAAGCTTGCAGCTGAAAGGTACATACAGGTTTTTGCAAGCATGGCTTGGGCTCTTTACAAAACTGATATTCAATTTAATAGTTTTTTGACCTGACTCCCTTAAAAGGCCACCTAAGTTGCCTATAATACCACCTATAATGCAGGCTGCCTTTTATTTGCTTTCTTTACCAACAAATGCAAACAATCAAAACAAAGTGTGACTCCTTTTAACTGTCTCAATAAAATTTCCATTTTTAGTCGCGCTAACATTGTGCATAAAATCAATAAAGCACCTCTGTGAAGGTTTCCTGAGCAGTAGTGAATAACATTTACACCTCCTGCTGTAATGACATTTGTAATGCCATTACTAAGTCCTGCTACCTTCACTCCTCTCACCTTAGAAAAGCTGCTTTCTTTCTTCAATTTAAATATCTGATGTGTGGAGTCAATATTAAAGTTTCAGCCTTAAAAAGCAGTGAAAACACTGTGGATTTCCCCTGCTGTCGCTGCACGAGATCAGACATCCTGCAGGCATCATACAGTCACACTAAAACCTCACATTCTAACGAAAGCTGCACAAAAAAGCAAAGAAAGGAATGGAGCTACTTGTGATTTGCATTCCTCAGTATATAGAGGATGTACACTGGGAGACCTCAGGGCGTTCATTTACAGTTGGAGATGAAGAAGAGAAATCAAACAACAATTTGAGAGATTGATTTGCTCGGAGCCGCGTTGTGCCTTCAAGTGTCTCACATGGTAGAGTAAATGAAGTTCCTGCTACCTCTTGTCTTCCATCTGAAGACTCCTGCTGTCACTGAGCCACCACCAGTCACATTTTGATCTCTGCTTTCATGTCTCTTACTCCTTTCTCCCCCTCTAACCAAACATATTTCGCTTTTTAATTAGATCCAGGAAGAGGCTGCTTCACTCTTCATGTGCATGGTCTTTTTTTTTTTTTTTTAGATTTGAACCTAAAATACATTATTCAATCTGAAAGGAGATTGCATTAACCGGGGCAAGAATTCTCAGTGTGTTTACTGCAAATATGGGCCTGTGGCTATTACACTGACGATCACACAGACAGCACTTTATATATATATTAAAAAAAAACAGGATATTGCACTTTTACGACCCTGATAGATGAAAACTAAATAAAAACTGAGCCTGGCAAAAGTGAGAGATGAAAAGGCAGAAGGAATCGGGGTGCAAGGGAGTTAAAAAAAACACACCTCTGCGACTTAGGGAACAAACAACATCCAGACACTTCTCACAAGACAGAGTGACGCACTAACAAGCCCTCGGAGTGGCTCGTTTTTCCACCTCTTGCTGTTTCTGTTCATTTTGGGTGCCAGACACATCAGTCTGTGGATTCACAGGGGTTGTGACTGCTTGGAGATGAAATCCTAGTGGACATTGCATGACTGGAATCCGTGTAGTGATTCAGGCTGCTGTCTGTGTCGGCTGTTGCTCCCGACAAGTAAACATGATGTCAAAACAGGAGCTTTTGACGACAGCAAACAGTAGCTGAATATGAGCAAGCTAGTGCTTCTAAATTGGACAGGTACCAGTGAGCTGCACTGCAGAACAAAATATACAGACATAAATACAACCCCAATTCCAAAAAAGTTGGGACATTGTTTAGACTGTAAATAAAAACTGAATGAAATCACCTGAAAATCCTTCTTGACCTATATTCAATTAAGTATATTATAAATATAAAATCTAGTGTTCAGACAGTTTTTTGTAAATATGAACTCATTCTGAATTTGATGCCTGCAACATGTTCCAAAAAAGTTGGGACAGCTACAGCAAAAAATCTCTGCATGTAAGGGCTGAAAACCGACACTGAATGCCTGTGACCTTCAACCCCTCAGGCAGCACTGCATTAAAAACCGACATGATTCTATAAAATATATCACTACATGTGCTCAGGAACACTTTAGAAAACTGTAGTCGGTAAACACAACTTGCATTTGTAGATGCAGCGACAAACTAAGACTCTACCATGCAAAGAGAAAGACGTATCAACAACATCCAGAAATGCTGCTTCTCTGGGCCCGAGCTCATCTGAGATGGACTGACATAAAGTGGAAAAGTGTGCTGTGGTCTGACGAGTCCACATTTCAGATTGTTTTCACAAATCATGGATGTTGTGTCCTCCGGGCTGAAGAGGAAAAGGACCATCCAGATTGTTACCAGCACTAACTTCTAAAGACAGCAGCTGTGATGGTATGGGGGTGTGTTAGTGCCCATGGCATCATGGGTAATTGTCACATCTGTGAAGGCCCCATTAATGCTGAAAGGTACATACAGGTTTTGGAGCAACATATGATGCCATCCAGACAGCGTCTTTTTCAGAGACGTCCCTGCTTATTTCAGCAAGACGATGCCAAAACACATTCTGCAGGTGTTACAACAGCATGTCTTCGTAGGAAAAGAGTTCAGGTACTAGACTGACCTGCCTGCAGTCCAGACCTGTCTCCCACTGAAAATGTGTGGTGCATTATGAAGCACAAAATACGACAACAGAGACCCCGGACTGTTGAGCACCTGAAGTCGTATATCAAGCAAGAATGTGAAAGAATTTCACTTTTAAAACTTCAACAATTAGCGTCAGTTCCCAAACACTGACTGATGTTGTTAAAAGAAAAGATAATGTGTCACAGTGATAAACATGCTGCTGTCACAGCTTTTTTGGAACATGTTGCAGGCATAAAATAAAGCAATAAAGTTGATCAGTTTGATCATTAAATATCTTGACTTTGTACTGTGTTCAATTGAATTTAGCTTAAGAAGTTTTTGCAAATCTTTGCATTTTGTTTTCATTTATGTTTTACATAGCATCACATTTTTTTGGAACTGCGGTTGGAAGTATATCTGATTCTGATGAGTCCCTGCCAACATTTCACCGGTCACTGATGAATGGCAGTGCTACGAGTGAGAAGAACGCTGCTGTATTTCATCCAGAAAGACAAACTATATAGAGCCAAAAGGACTGCTGCTAAATGGCCATCTCTGTATGTCTACAGTCCTTTGCATTGGTTGGTGTTTCCTTCTTATCTGTGTACATGTGGAAAAACAATGTATTTGACCTCCACCATGCAGACTTTGTTGCTTGTATACCACATTCGTCCTTTGCTCCTGTCATATTAGCTCCTGCTGGTTCTGCACTTTCATATTTTTGACTCTTAGGCAAGACAAAACATGACACTGACAGATGCTTTAGCATTAGACTGGACTGAAAACCTTTTATCTTTTATTCCCTACTGTTGGATCTCTGCTACAGCCGACAATAAAGGGTTAATTATTTCTTCTAAAACATTTCTGTCAGGTGGCTCTGTCAGAGATGCTGTAATTAGTAATTGTAGAGGTCGACAGAGGTCACACATTAACTTTAAATTGATCTGGTTGACAAATCATCAAGATCGAAGCTCTTCAAATAATTGAAGGAGGAGGAGATTTAAATCCAATTACAAAAGGCCTCCACCAACTTCCCAGAAACGCTGATCGGGAGTGTGCGAAGTAATGAGGCTCCGTTATGAATTGGCGGGCACCTCCGTTCCTGCTGACACTGTTAGAAACCTATCATCACCTTGGCAGATTAAAACAATCGAGCACAAACATTCCAAATTCATAATTCATTTCCGGTGTGCAGAGTTTGATGAATGAAACCAGACTGGTGATAGTCGTTTGAAAGAAGCCAGTCTGAGGAAGGAGTCCTCGTCGGGTCATAGACAGAAGCACAAATAACAAAGCGCAGCGGGAAAGGCGATTTCAAACAATATCCCGCTAATTAAATTTCTCCAAAAGTCGGGCAGAAGCCATTAAAATAACTCCAGTGCAGTTTGACTGGAGCATTATTGAAATTGCATTCATCTGAAGCACATCAAAAGATAAAAATGGTGATAAGAGAAAAGAAATAACTATGAGCCACTGCTGGGTCACATCATTAACTTAATGTTCCACTGTTCTCCTCCACAGAACTGAAGGTAACACTTTTCACACAGTATATGGTCCAAGAGATGTTGTGTCCATAGGTGCCTGTTCATAAAGTCCTCACACACAACTAATTACAAATACATTGACCAGAATCACAGATGGTCCACAGTAAAACACATATATTTAAGTTTCAGATGTAAATTCTTAGAAATAAGGGTTCCAAAAGGGTTTTTTCCTGAGGTTCTACTCAGAACCGTTTGCTTCTGAAGAGCTTTTCTTCTTTTTGAAGAAAAGGTTTGTCAAGGATTGTTGAAATCCATGAGGAACTCTTGTCAACGATTCGTTGTACCCTAATATAATAGGGTTATCAGTAGAACCTCCCTGGATGGGTTCTAGGTAAAACCCTTGGAATATAAAATGATTCTCAGTAGAACTCCCTGGAAAGGTTCTATAAAAAAAAAAATTAAAATGTAAAAAGTTTAACCCCTGAGTATGTTCTAGATAAACCTGTGGATTCTTGATAGAACCCTGTGAGTGGGTCCTTAACTACAGTAAAACCCTTGGAATCTAAAAAGGTTTCTGGTAGAACCCTCTGAGTTCTACCAAGAACTTTTTTAGATTCCAAGGGTTTTAGCTAGAACTCCCTGGGTGAGTTATAGATAAAACCCTTAAAATATAAAATGATTCTCAGTAGAACCCTCTGGATAGGTTGTGTGGATGTGTTCTAAACAAAACCTTTGGAATCTAAAAAAAGTTATTGGTAGAACTCCCTGACGTTGTTCTAGACAAAAGCCTTGGAATCAAATAAAGTTCTCAGAAGAACCTCTTTGGTGGATTCTAGATAAAACCCTTGGAATATAAAAAGGTCCTCAGTGGGTGAGTTCTTGTTTGCACCTTTAGAAGGTGGAAAAGGTCTGATAGAACCCCCAGAGTGAGTTCTGGGTGGAACTATCGCACCATAGAAAGGTTCTTTGTTGACCTCCTCATAGGGGGGTCATTGTGAAACCTTTCACAGATGGTTCTAGGTAAAACCTTTAATACTGGGTTCTAGGTAGAACTGGCCAGAGACCAAATGTACAGTTTTACCTTTTTGGGCTGTTAGTCCTCCCAGTGATTTTTGCAGTCTAGCAATTGAAATTATAGTTGTCAAATGTGCAGAGTAAAGTGGTTTTTATGGGCAATTGTGTGCTTAGTTTTATTATCCGTTTTATCTATTCTGCTTTTGGCCTCTCCTTTGTTTCATAATTTCCTCTGTAATCATTTTATCTATTATTGTGAAGCACTTTGTCAAGTCTCTTTTAATATCAGACAATAAACTGAATAGATTCTCCTCCTAACTTTTAACGTCAATGAGAGATTCAGCATGACTCTAAGCGATAGTTTACAGGTTAATGTGAATCAGTCAGTGATTTTTTGTGTTATAAATAGCTATAGCTACAGCATCCCAGCACCTAACAGTAACATTTATTCCTTTTCAGGATGACTGTGATCCTCCCACAAACTTTCCCACGAGTCGTTTTTAGCACCATGACTCCAGAGACGTCAGTTGGTCCACTGCTTTGGTCCAAACCATTGACATATACGAGAAACATGGACCAAAAGTGAAACCATGACGTTTTGATCGTCCCCTGGTGGCTGGCTGCAGCATAGCTCATAAATCCCGCCTCCCCAGTGTTAACAGATAAGAAATGCGCCGAACTAAACATCAAAGAAACATTAAACATTGTTTCTTAAACATGGTTTCTGTCATTGTAGGTAGTTGAAACAGTTGTGGTGATTGTCTGCAAGCAAAACTACACAAATTGTAATTTTTTTCCGAGATGTGGGTACAAAAAAGAAAGATGCATGTATGCATGAATTGAGAAGTTTCAGTACTGGGTTATTTTGGTGTAAAGGTGCTGAGTAGCGATACCCAGCCCTAATACTGCAGCTCCAACCCTGATCATACTGCACAGACTCTGGCTCCAAATGACGTCACAAAAGCAAGATGGCTGTGCTCGTACCCTGAATACTTTGGCTGCATTTTTGTATAGTGGGAGGAAGTAATGAAGGTGCACCATGGCCATCTTTTTTAATGCCAGTGGTCCAGACTAGGCCTATTGAAACCACGCCATGACAATCCATCCGGCATTCATGGTTCCCAGGGGATGAATCCTATGACTTGGTAACTCTGACATAACTTTTCATCTAGCAGCATTATCAAAAAATCAGTGTCCAAAAATGTAATTTGCCCACTACTTTGGTTTATGAATAAACACCTGAGCATTTTAGCATGCTGATGATAACATGTAGTTCAATGACCATAATCTTTAAACCTTAAGGAAAAATCTGTAATATATTTACTGTAATAGATCATAAAAAGGCCATGACATGTCATAAGATGAAAGACACATGTTAAGTTATACCAATAAATAATACTCACTTCTCTGACAACAACACTACAGCTGCGGTGTCCCCCTTTAACAACTGAATGATGCAGAATGTTTGTCGAACGAGTGAGTTTCTGTTTATGAGTCATAAGAAATCATTAATAATCTTGTAGAAGGTGTAGACATTTATAACAAGCAATATATTATTGGAGTCTGGCAGGCAGTGAGACAGGCAGCCACTTAACTCCAGAAAGTCCAGAGTGTGTATTTCAGAGCAGTGGGCTTTGGTTGCCAGGAAAATGGGTTTAGCTTTATATTGACAGACAATTGACAGTTATAAATAGCTGATCAACTCACAATGGAGGACTTGTCGCTTGTTATTGTCAGTTTATGATGTTGCGCACGTCCTGCAGACCTCCTGCAGACCTCTTGCAGCCTGCAGAGCTTCTCGGAGTCTGGGGAGGAGGCAGCAGGGGGAAACAACTCACTTCGACCATAGAATCTGTATTAAAAAGAATTTCAACCCACAGTCTCTGGCTCCAACTCATTACTTGGACTGCAATAATGATTTTTGCACACGCAACTACTACAGTATATATTGCTCCTTTAATAAGATTAATCCGTTAAAAGCAGTACCTGGATCTTATCAAATAGTTGATGAGTATTTGTAACCCAATTGTTAACCTACTTACAATTCATTTACAAGAATAGTGTTATTGTAAAGTGGTACCCATCTTTATATATTTAATATAATTTTACCATGCACAGTGTAATTCACTGTAACAAGACGGTGGTGTAACAATTGTCTTGGGCTCCTGCCTCTGGTCTGACACTGAAGGATGCTTCAGAAGGAAAAAGGCTGAACTTCAGAAGGAGACGAGGGCAAATGAACCCGTGTGGGAACTCTTAAAATACCCCTTTAACTAGGGCAGCGCACGAGGCTTGGGGTGTAGCACGCTGCATGGCAAACCTGTCCACGCAGAGGGGGGGGAGACACGAGTTACATAAAGTAACACGAGACACCGCAGGATCCCGCTAACTGGAGCTCCTGATAATAAAAAAAGGCGTGGCGAGGGCCTGCGAGTGATCAGGATTGAAATGTCATCATCTCACCTGCTGCACGGCGACTCAGATGACTGAGCAGGTACAGCGCACAGACTTGGGGATTAACTCCAGAGCTCCTACTTTTGAATTTTAACACTGCCAGCGAAGCAACTTCTGCAACTGGGGTGTTTTAAAACAAGCGAACGGAGCGGCGGTGGTTAAAGATTCATAGGCTCCATATTCTCAGCCATTCGTTCCACTGATGAGGTCTATAGCGAGGGATTAAGGGGAGCCTTGCATATTGTTAAAAGTAAATTGGTGCCTTTCAATTCTCACAGCATTACCCAGTCTGTCCTGCACATATAATGAATTCCAGTAATGAACTGGCCTTATACAGGAGAGCACAATATAAGCTGTAAAGTGTTGTACTATGCAGGCTGCATTTGTCACCATTACAGTCAATATTTGGTGACTGCCACAAGATTTATGTGGCCCTGGGGAACAATGAAAGAAGCCTGGTCTAATCTAATGTGAGTCATGATAGTCTCTGTGGCTCTGATAGGCCCAGGTAATGGTCTGCATTATACAATACAACAGCAGCTATTCTCTGCCGCTTCACCTTTGATGCTCTGCTGTATGCATCACACCGTTAAAGCATTAATATTATTTTGAGAGGATAAAAGTTCGAAGGCAATAATAGAACAAAAAGATGCTTTTGTGCTCAAACTGAGTTGTTACTAAGTTTTCTTTCTGAGTCGAGGCTGACCCAAATATTAAACGACGAAATCACCTCCTTTTCTATTTGTGCTGGTTGTCTCTGGTGACTGAGCTTAACATGGAATCAATTCAAACTAATTGGGAGACTTTAAATGGAATTGTTCTTGCTCAGTAACTGAATCGTTGCCAAAGCTGCAGTCTTGTTCAGCCAATGGAAAACAAATGATGGTTTCATGTCTATTAGCTCCGTCTTCCAATTAACTTCTTCAACTTTTGATTTTCTCTTTAAATTTCACCAGTTAATTTTCTTCAAATTTAGTGGGGGGAAACATTTGGTTACATTGTAACCTTAATTCTCAGAGTGAAGAGACAAACCCTCCCAGAGGCGGCTCCAGGTTGTTTTCTCTCATGGTGACCATGTGGAGTGCTAAGGGAATGACTTCAGAGGTACTTGATAACTTCTCGTTTTTTCACTCTAAGCACACAGCACATTCAGCATGTAGTTTTTCATTAAATGGACAGAGAATATTCAACAAAATATCTATAAGATTAATGCAATTGACCAAAAGGTAATGACAAAAATGTCAACGGGGCAATGGCAATAATATTTCAGATGAAATAGCTATCGCATTGTGCATGTAATAATATCCACCGCGCATCCACAACAAGTGGATTTACCCATATCCCTGTCAACTGTGCACGGTGTAAATGCAGCTTGCAGAAGAGGTTTAACTGGGACTACACAGATTTGTGACAGGCCTATAGGATCCCATATTCCCCATGTAGCGCGATGACTGATCACTCCAGTTTTTGGACCGGTCTTGGGCATGCTTCAGTCAAAAACACCAGAGAGACCTGAAACATCTGAAACAAACTGCATGAGGTGAAAGAGACGGTCATGTCAGTGTTCTAAACAGCAGCTGCTCCTAAAGCCCAGTTCAGACCATCTGAAAATCTGCCAGTTTACATCACTGTATTATGTCTTTTTCACCTCTAAAAACTGTAGTTTTTTGGGAGTTATTCTAGCTTGTGCTGTCATAATTCATTGGTCATTGCCATTGATTAGACAGCTCTACAGACGTTTCAACAATTTACATCACTGAAATTTTTACTAAGCTGTTCAAGTTTTAATTTACTTTTGATTGAGTAAATTACTTTTTGAAACTGGATAGTAGTTGCTTAGAATTTTGTGGGGACTTTATGTTCAAACTTAGTAATGGATCTATGAACAATCCATCAAGGTAGTTACTGTACGTTGGCCAGCTGATTTGATCTCAACACTGTCAGCAGTTGCAGCAGCAGCTGTGACACACCGCTTATGGCAAATATTAAGGTTCAGCGTGCACTTTCCAAGTATATGATTACCTCAGATCTCCAAAACATCTTAGGAATCATAGAAAAAAGACTCTAATTCTTTGTAATTCCAGAACACTTGTAATTCAGTGATATTTGTCTGTAAACTACAAGCAGAAGCTTCTAAAACAGCATACTTTTAATGATGCTAATTTGCCAAAATCTTAACAAATACAGGCTAAAAAGAAATCCCAGTGTTACTCAGTAAATCCATGGGGACGCAGGGGATGTTGGGTGTGCAGCTGTCTTGATTTTGTATTAGAGAAGGACACAGAGTTACATACCTTGAAAAGCCCTGTGACAGAACATATTTCTACATACAGTATCATGGTGTATCAGCTCACTTTCTCCCTTATCTCTTCACTGAAGCTGTACACTGTGATATTCAAAGGCAAAATTGCTGTATCAATCCATCAGATACAAGAAAATGTTCTAGATATCTCGTGCAACACAAACAATTTCCATGATATTCATATTTGGTGTATTTGAAAACACTGGGATCTCCATTTGATTTCAAACAAAGTTCTGTGAGTTTGAAAAACACTGGTAAAAACAGCATTAGTTTGAGTTTTGAGATGGAGCCACCAGAGGGTCCAGCAGAGTTTTAAAAGTTAAAGGTCCATAAGTTCAACTTTTAGGAGGTTGAGGTTTATTATTTGGGCAAGTGTTGTCATTTCTGTCTTACAAAATGCACCTTTGTTTTGTAGCAAAAGCTCCACACACTTGATGTCGACAACAACATTCCCAGATTACAGATGTGTCAAAAGAGTCGGGTCAAAAGCTTTCAGCTAATCAGTTAAGTTGGTCCATGCGGCTGCTCTCTGGCATGGGATCACCAAATTTGTAGCTCAAAGCAGCTCCAATTAGCAGCAGGTTTGGGCCACTTTTGGCACCCAGATTCAGATCAGTGCACTTGGGGAGATTTTAGTCATTTATCATGAGTCTGGCAACCAAGTGGCAGATTCAGGTATTGAAAAGTCAAGATCATTTAATGCCCCTTTAACCCAGAGATAATGAGAATATTTTTCACACTCTAAACCCTTTCATCCAGCCAGAGTCTCCTCAGAGAACAAGAGCTTGCTCAGCGATTCGCACTGTATGCTTTGATTTTTTTCTTCCCTGACCAGGTAAATCCAGCCACAAACAAGCTAAAACCACCTGACCGTAAAGCATTTTATTTTCTCCAGCAGTGTTAAGGGAACTGTCCCTCGCCTCCCCACCTCCCCTTTTCCTTCCCACTCTTGAATCCTTCAGCTTCATAAGGCTCTGACAGCCACTCCTGACAAGAGGCTTGTCAACACACTGAAGAAGAGAAACGCCTCAGGGCTGCTTAGCATCTGCAGCCCTGGCCGGACATTAGCATGCACAGAGAGTCCGAGGCTTATGTCCGCATCACGCCATGTGTGTGCATCGTATCTAACCTCCCTCCGGTCCTACACACTACAGGCTACTGCATTTACCAAAGGTGGGTTGCCATGGTTACCACATACAGACCAGCATGCCAGCCCTTCGCTTGAAGAGTAGACCTGCATTTGATTTTTTCACATAATACTTATGTTGCACGTTCATATTTCTGCACACTTTTGACAGATATTTTAAAGCTGCACTTGTCAATATTTTTCAATTAACCAAAGATAAAATGACTGTGTAATGTTAAAAGGGTTGCTTCTAATAACAAACCCACAGAGAGCTGGAACTGCACTCTGTGAGCGTAAACCTCCCCCAAGGGCACAGGACCTATCTCGCAATGTTAATGACATGAAAAATAATTTGTGTATCCACCTCATCTGGCTCTTCCATGAAGTTTCAGGAAACTTGGGTAAATACCTCCTGACTCTGCAGTCAGTGGATTAGTTTCTTTTATCTCATGGTTTTGGCTTTTCAGCCCCCAACTTTTCTGTTTTGGTTCACCTTCCCCACTCATAAAACTTGCCCAGCAAGACTGTGGCAGTCAGAGAAAGCTAGCAACCAGCTGGTCAACATAATGGAGGATTTTCCTGCTATAAAGCCAAATATTTCCCTCAGGAGTTGGTTAAGACCAAAACAGAGCTAAAAGGAGAATGAATATCGACTTTATTATGAATATGAATATTGACTTAATTTCAGACGGGGGTACTACAAA
The DNA here is from genome assembly GCA_034769285.1 of Lutjanus argentimaculatus. Classification (NCBI taxonomy): domain Eukaryota; kingdom Metazoa; phylum Chordata; class Actinopteri; order Lutjaniformes; family Lutjanidae; genus Lutjanus; species Lutjanus argentimaculatus. The sequence goes on along the minus strand of JAWZSL010000030.1, from coordinate 3,499,059 downwards.
GCAAGTTGGGCCTCATCAGGTTCTGTGTGTATTCCCATAAAAAAGGGCAACTGACGCATCCTTTATCTCTTATGCACAAAATGCACTGATTGCACACTGCCTATTTCAGTCAAGAGGAACGGTTTCTATTCATCTTACCACTTAGCGTTGTCTCAATGCCTCCCATTTATTTGCTAGATTGACCATACAAACCATAAAACTACTTCTCAAACTCCTGACAGTGACAGTGATCAAACAAACTGAACTATCATCTTTGCTGGATTACACCCTCAAAACTTTGGAAGACTTGGAAAACTTCGTTGACAGCTACTCTCACAGACTGTGCATCATTTCCCTCCACAGAAACCACCAAGACTGAAGAAACACATGACAGAGTCACCGCCGCTGAGGTCAGTGTGCTCGAATTAATAAACAACAAACTGTCAATTCTGGAACTACTTCACGAGGACATAAAAGATCTTATGGGAAGTCTCGAGTGCAGCCAATCACAGATCGAAACACTACAGCTAGAAAACAGAGGGCCAAAACTGACATTCAACACACTCTCTGCCCAGGTCAACAACATCTCCTCAGAAAACACAAACCTGAAAGAAACCATCCAGTGCCACAGCATGTGCAACTAATATTCATAGGAGTAACTGAACAAACTCCAAAAAGCCCAGAAAATGCAATAAAGGAATTCATGCACGCCATCGGCGACATAAAGAAAAAAACATGTTTGCAAAGGTTTGAAGAAGAAAGCAACTGAAAGGAACTACCTGCAGCAGGATCGATCAGTACACACGGGAAATTCAGGACAGGAGAAAGAAAGAGCTACTAGACATGAAACAATACAGTGAAAAGGGAAGAAGAGTGGCACTGACTGTTGACAAATTATATGTACAGTAGATGGTCAATAGTACAGGACAGCAACATCAAAACATATTCTAATAAACATAATATATTAAATGGAACAATTTATATCTAGCCACTTACACACCTATCTGTCTGTAGACAAAGTTTCAAAATTCAGAATTCAATCAAATTCAGAAAGAGCTATTGGCCTTTTATTTTTTTCATTTTGTCTTAAATATTATCCAGGTTTGTTTATTAATCAGCCCCTGGCCGCCTTTCATTTTACACAAGTGCCCCCCAGGCAGCCAAAATAGCCTGATATTGCAAGTTTTACATAACTTCAGACTACATCAAAACATAAAAAGGTCTCTTAGTTTCTGATTCTGGGAAAAACAGTAAAATTCATTTAACCAAATTGCACAGATTTAGTTAGTTATTCGCATGAGATCTCCTTCAAATGCAAATCAAGTTTTTTTTCCCTTCATCACTGCTCCGACTGTCTGAAGTCCTCGTGCATGTGGAGGCCTGTCTCCCACTTTTAAAACCTCTGTGTTAAACTTTAAACATTCAAAGTCTTCGATTTAAAAAAACTTTCAAGTCCTTATTTTAGTTTTCAAAACCTTATTAAAAGCTTAGTTCCAATTTTATGAACTGTGACTGATTATTTTTCATAAAGAAGAGAAGATATTTTAACTAATGTTCATGACCTTTTTTCTTTATATTTTTAAAGAATATCTCTCCTTCTCAGGTGATCAGTGAGTTTATACTTTTACCCTGGAGTTGAGGGCACAGTATGAAATAGAAAGGAATATAACACCGGAAAAGAAAGATTTAATATAGGAGAAGGCGGAGAGTGGAGAGTAGTGATATAATAAGTATTCGAGTTATTAATTCAGCGTCTGATCTCGACAGTGTGGATATCACAGCAGAAAGTAGGCCATGAATCCCGACCAAAGATCATGTAATTTTCTGAAATGAACATCATCAGTGCAAAGGCCAATAAAGCAGAGACACACCTCTGTGCCCACTCTCCATAATGGGGTCAAGTGTTAAATATGCCGCCTTTCAGACTGAATTTCATTTCCTCTCTTCCGCTCTCTGATCTGCTGAAGTCTTTTTTTCCCTCTCTTTCTGTGACATTTTAATTGCTGCAAGAGCTGTTGAGTGAAAATATTGCCAGTGCAACATCAGAAGATCATCATAAGTCATTTTAATCATGACGCAAGAACATCAAAGAGGTCTGTAAACAAAATATGAATGAGTGGTGACGTTACAGCAGCAGAGGGTTTATCTTCAAACAGTGAGGGACTGAAATGAGGAGGCCAGTTAAAAGCTGCACATGGAGGACATTTTTCTTCCCGACAACATGTGAGTCTCTAATACAGAATGAAGTGTCGGGCTGATCCTGGAAAACCCAGCAGAGCATCTGTTAACCTGCTCTAATCCCTCGTCAAATGTGTTTTAATCACTCAGTGCCAGTTTTGTTTTGTTAAGCTGCATGTACGCCAGTTGTTTGCCAAGGGGTTCCTCTGTCATCACGACGCGTTCCCCTGAAATCTAATGAACTCATCAGAAATGTGACTTTTCATTTTGAGATCCCTGCTGACTGCTCGGTTAATTGCATTTCCCTCCATGGAAACACATCTCCTACAATGCTGGAAATCTTTTGGAGTGACATGAGTGTCCGGGTTAAGTAAACCTCGGAAAATGCTGTTTTTAGCCCCTCAAATATGGAGATTCCCTGCTCTTCTTCACTTCTCATCATATTAAACTGAATATCTTTTGATTTCAGACTGACAAAATGAGATATTTAAAGACACCACCTGGGATGGACATTTTTTCATTATTTCTTGATATTTTATAGACTGTTAAAAATAATCATATACCAAATAAATAATCAGTGCTGTTCCCGTACAGTATGTGATCAGAGGGATGTTAATGCAGCACATGCTTTCAATTCCTTATGCGTATGCAGTGTTCTAAGCAGGTGACCAAATGCTCATTACAACCATTAAAGATCTGAGACTTGTCTTAAGCCTTTGGTCCTAAGTCCAAGTCATGACTTGGACTTGCAAAAAATGACTTGTGTGCAATCAACAAAAATGGCCATCTGATCGCCAATGAAACCATGACATAGGGACTATAAAACCACATTGAGCAGGCACAGGTTTGGAGCAGGAGCCTTGACCACTAACTAGAACAGCTCAGGAGTTGGGAGTAATTTAAAGTAGCATGAGAAGAATACTTTTACTAAAGTTTTGTTTCAGTAGTTTTTACAAGTTGAGTAATATGTCAGTAAATTTATAATTTTCAAAATAAAAGACCCTGTGCAGACTCATGATCATAAAGACAGACAGAAAAGAAACTAAGCACATATAGCCTACTTATTCATAGTAGAAGCACAAAGAGGAAGAGGACCTAATCAACAAAGTCTGACCAGGTAAACATAATCTGGCATAAAAACACTCCGCTGCTGAAATGCTTCTGAAATGCTGCTGATGGGGCTTGCAGCCATGCAGAGGAAGGATCAGAAGCGTGGCACAGACATGACGTGTTTGGTGGAATCAATGGTTACATTGTTTAGGAAATTCTGCAACACCGTTTTTCTCCAGCAGTGTTTTGTGGACTGAAAAACTAAACCTGACCTTCAAATCTGCAAGAGAGTGAGTAGATAATGACTGAATTTTCATTTTTGGGTGGAACTATCCCTTTAAGCCTAGTAGGAGTCAATCTGAAAATCTTCCTGTGATAAAATTCCACTCATATAATTTCTGGTCCAAATATTGACACGTCTTTGAATGTGAACGTGAAACCCTGGGGTACTGTCACACACATGATTGTCCTTTGTCAGACTAGCTTGAAGTATATCTGTTGGCTGGAAATTGAAGAAACAAAATGTTTAATTTTTGGGAAATACTCTATATCAAGTCATTCCAAGTCTAAGGGCAAAAGACCAAGTCAAGTCATCAAGTTGCAACTAATTTTTAACTCGAGTCAAAGCCAGTGACACGTATGATGAGATTAGTGTTCCCTTGATCAATGTCATCATGACAACTTTTAAACGAGGAAACAAGCAAACATACTACACACGGTTCTCTGAGAAGAAAACAAACAGAAGAAATGCTCAATTCCCACGAGTGTAATAATCACAAACACATACATTCAAATAGCATTTATGATGATCGATTGCAGCAGCTGGTCTTAAGAGGAGAAACTGTTGTTCAGATGGCTGCGGGGAAAACTAAACCTTCATCAGCTCCTGCAGAGAGAAACATACCTGACAGAAAGTAATCACACTCGGAAGACTGCGAGAATCAAAGTCTTAATGCATTATTGTGCTGCTTTTTCAATTATCTCATCTATTGTATTACTGGGAAATAATTTCCTCAGTGTAAAATCAGGATAATGTAGCTTCTCCTCTGTGTCTCTCCCTCTGTGTGTTTGTTTCTTCTCTCCTACCTGTGTGGATCTATAATTTTGGGTAACACTTATAATAACCATCACTAATAAATGGTAGGTAGAAGCTAATTAAACTTTACTTAATGTTATTTTACTGTTAAACCTTTAAGAAATCATCACAGAGAGTAGGGAGTTAGTTGTTAAACATCATTTGAATGGAAATTATGAAGTTACAACTGATGATTATAATGTCTTACATGCTTCCATATGCAGCTTATGTACGTTACGTTAGATACATAAGTGATAATGGCTGACGAGGTGTGCGTTAGAGGCCGATATTTTACTGCTGGATAAAAGTCAATTTCAAATTCATCACTGGACTGGGACGGGACAGAAAAAATGTCAACAGGAGCAGGAATCATTACAACAATAGGTACATTTTTTAAACAAATAAAATCATGTGTAATGTTGTGTGTGAAGTGTGGATAGGACAGGAGGATTTTGTGGGAGTAGGACTGGACAGGAATGAAAATCCACTCCTGTGTCTATTAGGAATTAATAAACAATGTGTTGCCTCCGGAGTCCATTAGATTCTGACTGTGGACACCTGAGGGCATTAACCTGTTACCAATGATTTATATTTTCATGCTTTTGCAATCAGAATCGAAAGTTTTTCACAAGCCATAACTCTGTTTTCCTGGTTATGCCTGAGGGTTTGACTAATACCTGGAACAGCCATTACCATCCTAGAAGATTAGATTTGACAAGAGACAGAAATATTTTTAGTCCTCTCTTTTCAGTCCAAAGAACTGTTTGACTCTGTAAGTCAGAAAACCAAAAACGTTACCTAGCAGGATTCAAAGTTGACCACACTGTGTGCAGTTTACAAACGGTAAATGTAATTTAACAGTAAAGATTTTCACGAAACAAATGATAGGCGATGTGCACTGTTGGCCGCACGCAATGCTACAACAAAGTGTGGTGATCTGGCTATGCTAGGTCTGGCTATGTGAGACAAGCAGCAGCCTGAAGTAACGAGTTGAGTGGCGAACATAATGTGAGATGATCGCTTATGTGATGCAAAGTATCAGTAAGTTCAGAGGGGCAGTGTATATTCTGACAGCTTGTGTGTCAGTCGCCATCTTGTGGTGATCAGAGGATGGGGCATGAACAAGAACTCTCTTTAAATCAGTCTTATTTTCCCTAAAAATCATGCTGACTTTTTGAAAATTTCAATAAGTACTAGAATCATCACACCTGCATTTGTGTTGTGTTGAAATTGTTTTAAGTCTAGAATCTTTTGTCTGCACTTTAGGTCTTTTCAATTTGATCCACACCAAAATCACAGATGTGAAACCTCTCCTGGACCAAACGACTGAACCCTTGCTCTGAGTTAAAGAGGTGGTCTCAGTCAGGATCAAATTAAAACGTAGTTCAGTGTGGAAAGGAAGTTACGACAGGTTTTTGGCAGAACCAAAAAAAGGAAAGACAACGCAAGAAAGCAAAATGAGCCACGGTCGCACATGGGGAGAGAAGTCGTCAGTGTTTAATTGACATTTGGTTTATAAGGAGTCAGTTGGAAAGACTTGCACAAATTGCAACACTTTTCAATTATTTTCCAAGAAAAGTGAAGGAGAGAAATTGAACTGACAACGCTGACGTCATACACATGCCCATCTAAACTGTGAAAAGGCTTTGGGGGGGGAAAAAAAAAGACTTGTTATCATTGCTGTTTTTGTTGTGCACTGCTTAGTTTCCAGCTCTCAGTGTTCACAACCAGTGGGCTGTGCTCAAAGCAGCAGCAGTATTAAGTCTGAACTTTATTCGTCACTAAAGTTCCTACATGCCACCAGGAAAAGTTTGGAAAATCGCTTCATGCTTCTTTTAAAAACACTCATTAACCAGCGTGCTGCCCCTCATCAGCCCAGTGTCCTCCCCCTTCATGACTGAAGAGAATTTAATACCCGAGGTTAATAAAGGGGCCGCAGTGTTTGTCTGCGTCCAACCAGGCAGGCTGCAGCACAGAGAAAAGGTGGAACGTATATTTTCAGCCATCAAACAAAAACACCTGTTTTTCAAGCCAACAAAGATCCCTGATGGTGTCAGAGAGGAAACACCATCTGTGCACAACAGTCTGTAAGAACCCGCTGCAATGTTCAGAGAGACTGTCAGGATTACATTTAGATTCTTTAACCACAACAGAGCACGTAACGGTGGTTTATCTTTGTGTTACAACAGTACCTGTGTTAAGAAAAAAACAGTTGCAGGTTGCACCTTTTTCGTGACAGAAAAGTTAGGATCAATGCACAGTAATTAAAAGTGATGGCATGTTGGTGTGGTGTCACCAAAGTGCGCAGTCTAACCAAATGGCATATGAATAATGCATAAAGGCTATATACAGAAATGGACAACATGACAGCCAAAACATTTCAAACACTCCCTGGTGGCTGGCTGCAGTATAGGTCATAAACCCCACCTCCTCCATTTTGGTAGACAGGACATGTCAAACTAAAATATCAAAATATACATCAAATAAATTTTTCCCAAAGATGGTGTCTGTTATCTTAGGTAGTCCTTTTCATGCTGATGTTTGTTCAAGTGTTAACTTTTCTGATAAGTTTGGTTTTAATTAGTTATTTGATTCTATAAAAAGCAGGTTTCATGTCATGATTGACAGCTGAGCTCCACAACTGACCTCAAACTGCAGCTCCGACTCTGATCACTGCCGCACACACTCTGGCAGCACTCGTATCTGGGAAAGTTTGCTTCATTTTTGTACAGTGAGTGGAAGTGGAAACAGTATCTACAAGTCAACATGACATTATTCATGTCAATTAGTACCAACTTATGCAGAGATGGTGTGTGGAAAACATGTAGGTGACGTGTTGTATAGAGGAGAAAGAAGAACAGAGTGAGAGTAGGTGGTCTGGATGCATAGGTCAAACAAACAGGACTTGCCCCCAAGAGACACCAGTTCATGTCCTGTGTGAAACCAGAAGTCAGTGCTGACTTATTTTAACTTATATTAACATACTTAACTTAACTAACACTTATTTTAACCCAAATCACAATGTTTTCCTAAACCTGACCGAGTAGTTTTGTTGCCTAAACCTAGCCAAACTCTGACCATATCACAACGTTAACCACAATGAAGATCACCATGGTGACAAATATCACACGCAAAATGCTTAACACGCATAGACATGTCATGCAAAATGTCCAATGTATACACCATCTCATGAGATCACTTCACATCCCAAGCAGCAGATTTGTACTCAACTTTTAGCATCAAGTTTGGAAAAATACATTCACAAACAGTACTTTTTACAACAAAGCCATTTAAATTCAAAAATCTTGTTCAACAATTCATGACAGTCATGAAAATTTCCATAAGTCAACAAACTATCTGAATTCTGTACCACAAACACAGAAAGAAAATAAATACAGAAGGCATTTTTCAAAGCCCAAATCAGATTGAAGGTAGAATCAGGAGGATTTGTCCAATCTGTTCATAAACGCCCCAGAAGGATAGTTGATTGTTGGTTGGTAAAGTGTGCAGAGAACAGCAAAGTAATGACAAATACAGGCAGAGGGTGTCTGCAGTTATAGCAAACACCACAAGCTTCTAGTGGGTTATAAATTATGACTGAAAGGGATTATGTTTCTGAGTTTATACGTTGCTTTTCTAGGGAAAAAAGCATATCATGCGTATCCCTTAATCCCATAGCTGAGATATGTAATTTATATTATGGAATAATACTTGGTTTTCTCCATATTTTACTGTTTTGTGTCGCATCAGTAGTCTGTCGTCTGATCAGAAAGGATTATTATTCCAAAAAGTTATTTCTAAAAAGTGCAGAAGTGCACCTGTAAGAGGCGTAATGACTAAATAAATATTGATATTTGAGTGGTGAGTTTATGCCTCAAGTTATGCAGACAGAACGGTGAAGAGAAAATGTTCCAATGAGAACATACGCATCAAAATTCAGTGTCAGATTAAAGCGTTTGACAGATTGTGCAGATTTCTGATTGAAGGATTAAACACAAAGCAACATGCAGTTTCTTCTAGAACAGGGTTGAAAATAAAGGGAGTTTGGTTCGGCCGAGCTTGAAGTGAGCCGCTGTGCTCCGCTCACCTCATCATGTGACAAAAAGCACCAAAAATCAGTTCAAGTCGTAACTTGAGCATCTAATAGACCCGTCCACCCAATAACACAGATGGTTCAGGTTCCAAACATCCTGTCAGATTCCGGTTCAAACATTTCTCAGGTCAGTCTCTTGTTGATTAAAGGGCCGCGTCGAGGTGAAACCCCTCTGAGGGTGAGTTATTGCTGCTGTGTGGAGTGGCAGCTTGCTAACAATCTCAGTGGGGAAACTTGATGAGCTTTAAAGGCGGCTGTTAACGTGCCGACGCACTGACGCTGCCCCTCTGTGACCAGACGCCACGGAGGTTCCACCTTCTAGCTTCGATCTGCGTCCTGAATGTACAAACAGTCCACAGGGATGCGGCAGAAACCCGTCCACAAAGTCATATATCCTGCTGGTTGTCAATAAAGGCCGACAGCGAAGGCAGTCGTTCCTCTAAAGCTCATGTTCAGTCTGGAAAAACAGCATTTTTTAGAAGAATTTAAATATTAGCGGATGGTTTTAGCGTCAGAGTTTTCAGAATAATTTTCCTGAACACATCTCAGTTCGGGATACTTGCTTATTGACTTTTCTTTGATCAACAGTCTTCACCTCATACACTTTCACACTTGTTGCATTTAAATGTTTTTTCTGCAGAATTCGACATTTGGCATCCATAAGGCGTCCTTTATTTTTCAATTCTTAGTTGCATAAATCCATGTCTGCTTCTGTAAATGCAGCACAAAAGTTTATTGCATCATTCCCAGGATGTCAAATACTGATGTTTTGGCTTGATGAGCACAGCCAAAAAAAAAAAGAGGAACAAAAGGAAATACACTTCTAGTGGGTCATAAGTGATGATTGAAAGGTTTATATATTGAGTCTATATATTGTTTTCTAGGAAAATGTTGTGTATCTTCTCTTTAAACTGTTAGTTTAACTACATTTTGCAGTTTATTTTTATTTTACCATTGCTTCTTCCACTGACTAATGGACATGACATATACTAATCCAAAACTGACATTCCTGCACTTTCTCATGACTAGTGTGATGGTTTACATTTTTGGTTTTTATGTACGACCTGTGAACAAGTTGGTACTTTTTGCAATAAACTTAATTGATGGAATTTTTCCTTGGCATGTGACTCAACTATATTTTGTTAGTAGTTTTAGCACTACAGTTTGCATGATCTCCCCGTGCTTGCGTTTTCCTCCAGGTGCTCCGTCTCCCCCACGATCAACAACATGTACGTCATGTCAGTATTTTACTTTTCTCCTTTAGATAAACTTGAATCTTTGAGTTTGAGATCCCCCATGAAAAATGTAAAATTGTTCACAGTGATCTGAAAACCTGATTTGTCTTTATTTGGGTGTGTTAAAATGAAAGGGCTGTTCTAAAACTCAAAGGTTCAAGTTCATCCTAAAGGCACGAAACATTATTAGCTGGTAAAACTTTTAATTACTTGAGAGCTCAAGATGCAAAAATCTATAGTAAGTTGCACTGAAATTTTTAGTTTTCTCAGCTTTTTTGTTTTTACAGCAAGGTAGCTTTAATTAAGCAAGCTGGATGTCTTCTTAGAGCAACTTTGCTGTTGTTCAACTTCTTTCACTGTGAAGTTATTGGTGACTTGCAAAGCTCTGCTTCCAGTGGAGCTTCCCCAGTAACTTAACTGTTCTACCATGGTACTTCTTTCTTTTTCTTATATTTTTTTCTCCTGATTAACATTGTAAGGTGACATTGTACTGAAACCCTCTGGAGTAAACATGTGGCTTTGGGTTGTATAAATAAACTTGTTCTTCTGAACTAACTTAAACGAGATCAATCTCAAACACCTGCGCTGGTCCTCGTTAGTGAGAGGAGGAGCGCGCTGCTCCGTCCTGAGGCTGCTCACAAACACTGGAATGACTCACATAGAAACAAAAAAGTAGAACAAAATAAGTGTTCAGTCAAACCTCACCCTAAAACATGTGTAACCAATTTGCAATTTTACATTCGGCCAACACACTGCCACAAAACTCAAAAGCACTCATGTGATCCAAACATTTCCAGTAACTCCGAAGTGTTTGTAAAGTCCAAAAGTCAAGATTTACTGATAAAAGCTTGATGCATTCATTTCCAAAATTCACATGTTTTTATCCAACAAAATATTCAGCTTCAGTCCATATTTGTTGGTGTCGAACAACATTTGCCTCCAGCTTGCTGCACATAAAGGCAGGTACACACCTGTGTTAATGGGGCAGTCTGCCAGCAGTGTGAAGAAATTTGATTGAATAAAAAGAGAGTAATTTAATCTGAATCCCTTTATTCAAACTGAGGATTTTGATTGAGGGTTTTTTTCATTTGAAAACATCAGTAGAAGCTTTGACTGCAAAAAAGAAGATTTAGTACAGCTCTAAAATGTTGGGAGTGAATATTTGCCATGTGTTTAACATGAAGCCTTTGCAGACATGTTCAATAAAAACATAGCCAAGGAGCCATTGCATTTCCCTCAAAATATACAGGATTTGCACCATTTCAAATGCATCTAAATGTTAATTATTAAACAAAAAGATGGGATCAAAACAACAGCAAATCTGAGCTCAAGCAGTGGGAGTTTTCATTGATTCATTTGACACGTGAAAATCTGGATCATCCAAATTCTAAATGTTTGTTCCTCTTAAATTTAATTGTGCAAATAATCCACATTTCTCCACTGACAGACAACATTATTTAAATCCTCCTCGGGGTTGCTGAGTTTGAGCCTTCATTTAGTCTTGAAGTAACTCCAACATCATGTAATTTAACACTTTACTAGGACTGCGGCATGTCTGTGAAAATGGGTTTGAATTAATCTGGTTTTAAAGGGCACTTTAGTCTTACACCAGAACTAACCGGCTCTTTAGGATGACAGAGGACTGGACTGAATACAGAGCTGCGTTTTTTTTTTTCCTCTTTTAAATCCTCTGTGTTCTCAGCGCTTTTCACACCTCTGCTTGACATTCAGACTGTCTGTTGGCACGAGAAAATTACAAAAAGCATGAATCGGTTGCCTGGAAAAAGCCTCCAAATCCAAGGCTTCCTGAATAGATTTCAGAAAGAGTAATTATTTTATGACACATTCGGCTCATTATTCTCAAAATACATTTTAGTCTGCAGCATTATCGTGCTGAAATCTGGACAGATATTTGTGGAGGGGGGAAAAAAACAAGCCAAGACTCTGAGTGTACCTTTTTTCAAGGCTTGGCGCAGGCCAGAGAGCCATCCAATTATCAAATAAAAACAGGAACACTTCCCATTAACAGATAAACCTCACACTGAAACCTTGACAGCAAAGAGAAACCTTGAAAGAAAACAGCACTGGTTGAAAAAGAACATGTCTGAGGCCCGATCTCCTTTGAAAAAAGGTCATTTTTTCTTTTTCCTTTTGACACCTGGCTTTGTGAAAAGGTAGCAGATGACATGTTTTCTATGCAGAGGGAGGACATGTGACTTTTCGTACACCTTGCAGCCGACCATGGGCAGATAGCACAGATGCCACATATGGTTGGATGTGTGTTCATGCCTGGAATGACTCAGACCGGTTTCAATTTCACACAGTGTCTGATTTCTCCGTTACAGCCTCCCAGTCTCCTCTCGCCATTTGTTTCCTCCTCACTCCAGCCCCTCTAAAGGATAAATTACAAATGATAAAAGTGGGGGTTTTTTGCATCCAATCTCCCAAACACAATGCCGACGCCTCCAGTAATGAGGTCATTATTATGCATATCACAGATATCAAGAGGAATGAGCTTAAAAGCTTACACGTTTAATTGATTAAGGCAGGCAGGCAGCCATGGCGCTTGGTAACAAAGGGGGCTGTTTTCTTAAAGGTTGTGATATTTGAACTGCATATTCAAAGAGTTCTAATTAAATATCACTTTACTTTGACTTCTATAAATAAATGAATGTCACGCTGACGTTCATCCTTGAAAAGCAAACAGTTACATGTTGTTCTATCGGCGTTTGATCAATGCAGCAGCTATATTAGGATTTTAAAACAGCTTTTGATAACAAACTGTGGAAGATTTGTGGCTTTTAGCCTAAAGCTCGAAACATTTGTAAGATGCATTCAATTCCTCCCCTTACAGTTTTAGTTGCACAAGATTCCTAACCTCTTTGTGCGACATTCTGTAATCATGTTTTCATCCAAAACCTGTTTTTCCTGTATTCATAGTGTTTATGGATTTCTGAGCTGTAGAGCTGAAGACTCGAGACGTGAAATCGAGCCAGACTTAAGTCACAAAAGCAAAGGTTTGAGATTTGATTGTCATGAGGTTTGATTCAGCTTGAACTATACATAAGTATGAAGCCTTTGGTTTGAATGGACTTGCAGTCTTGATTTTGTGTGAAAAAATATTAGTACAACTTTAAAAGTAAAATGTTCAAATGCTGTTATTTAGTGGTCAGCATTCAGGAACCCGAAAGACTTGAAAAAATTATGAATTGACTAGAGTTGGACTTTGCTGGACAGGCCTTGAAACCTGAAACGGACTTTAGACCTTCCCTAAATAACTTGAGACTGAACTTGAGCTTTACTGGACACGACTTAACTTGGACTGGAGACTTGACTTGGAATTGAGATCTGCCCTAGTGGACTTGAGACTTTGCCGGACAGGTCTTGAGACTTATCCTGAAAAACTTGACCTGACTTGGATTTGGGACATGATTTGGACTTGAAACTTATCTAAAAGACTTGAGACTTGATCTGGACTTGACTGTACATGACATGCGACTTGTCTGCAAGGACTGGAAACTTGACTTGGTCTTGAAATTTGCCTTAAAAGACTGGAACTTGAGAATTAATTTGGACTTTGTTGGACAGGACTTGAGACTTGTTCGCAAGGACTTGCAACCTGGCTTGAATTTTCTTGGACAGGACTTGAGAATTGACTGGACATTACTTGTGACTTGTCCTCAAGGACTCAAGACTTAACTTGAATGTAAAACTTGCCCAGAGACTTGATTTGGATTTTGCTGGACAGAACTTTAGACTTGACTGTACACGATGTGTGACGTGCTCTGAAGGACTGGAAACTTGACTTGGACTTCAAACTTGCCCTAAAAGACTTAAGACTTAAATTGGACTTTGCTGGACTTTAAACTTGACAGTACATGACATGACTTGAGACTTGACTTGAGACTTGACTTGAACTTTTCTGGACAGAAATGGAGACTTTACTGGACATGACATGTGACTTGTCTTCAAAGAGTTGAGACTTGACTTGGGATTGCCGTTAAGGTCGGGTAAGCCTGCCGCTGCCAGTACTCTATACTCTATACTCTGAGGACATGTTGGACTGTAAGGATGGACACATAATTAGATAATTTTAATAAAACATCACCATCACATTACTTTGGACTGTCCTAAAGACGACCTCTTGTTGGACAAGCCAGTGGATTTCCATCCATTTTGGAGCCGCTGTATAACTCAGCTGACCTGAAACACTTTGACCAACAGGCTCTTTGTCACGTACGCCGTGTTTTCCTCCACCTGAGCAGCAGCAGCAGCAGCAGAGTCTTGGAGGCCCTGCTGCACTCTGCGGTGCAATGTGACCTGGATGAGAGCTGGAGGATACTTATCTAATGTGGGGCAGCGCAGATTGCATTGTATCCACGGGGCCGGGGAGCGCCGAGCTGAGGAAAACTTCAGGGACACAAACTGCTTAAAGCAGAATGCTGATGGAGATGGCCTACTCTCCTGCTCTCTCTGAGAGCCTCCAGTCTGTTCAGCTCTGCCTCTGGTCGGAGGCCAAAAGGAAAATTAGAGAATTTAATTGATTCTTTCGCTCCCTACTGATTAAATTTCATCAGACAAAGACTAGTAGATGACAACAGTTTGGAGCACAAAGGCACATTATGGGTGGGAGGAATAAATTGATTCTCTTATTTAAGGTATAAATGGCAACATTTTCTTTAAAAACAACACATAGACTAAAATGTATTTCCTTTTAATCATCACTTATGACCGACTAGAAGTGTGTGCTGGTGGCTTTATCTGCAGAGACCCTGCTCTCTGCCTGTATTTCAGCTGTGTTCAGGAAGCTGCACCAACCCAAAACGTTGGGATTGGATGTCCTGGTATCTTGATGCATTTATGAACGGCTCGGAATAATCATACTGATTCTACCTATAAATATTGGTAAGGTCTAGTGTTAAAAAAGGAAAGAAAAAGCGCAATAAATTGTAATATCGAATTGCAATACATATCAAATCAGCACCCAAGTATCTGATCGAGAATTGAGAGATAAGTGCAGCCTTCAGGCGTATGTTTCTTGACCTGCATATTTTCACATTTCCACTGATTTACTTCGACCCCTTTGGCAAAGATTACTATTGGGAGCAAATTAAATCAGGCTTTAATAGTTAATCCTGACTCAAAAGTGGCCTTTAGAAAAACATCATTCATTTCTAAGTTACTTTTTTAGAGTCTGGAGTCCTGAACTAAGTTTAACGAGAATAATTTGCTCCACCTGTGTTGGTCCTGATTATGTGCACATGGTGCTGACCCTGAGGCTGCTCATAAGAGCTGGAGTAAATCACAAAAAGCCAATCATTTCTTGGAATTAGGGGAGAAAGAACAGAAAAACAACACCATTAAACAACCTTTACATAATTTGCAACCTCAATGCGTGTATGCACTCGCAGCAGTGAAATTATCTCATTTACATTTTCCTTGAGTGTGTGGAAGCTGTGGTTTTACCAGGCACGTATAGCTTCTCCTGGTGTTTTTGTGAAGTCTTCATTAAAACAGTCCAAATAATTCATGTTGATTCCTCTGGCAGACGGCATTAATCTTAAGTTAAACCTGTCTCCTTGGAGGATTTCATTCAAGCCTTGAGTTAGACCTCAGATCTTCATTGAGGAAATCAGATCACATAAATTAAGATAAAGGATAAACTGGAGGCCTTCAGTATGTTTCAGATGTGCCAGGTCATACAATCACATCTAAAGGCAAAAAATATTCTGCAGCAGCCTCTCCAAATCCAGTCAGATGGGGGATTTTAGCTGCTCTGAGATCCAACAAGCACTTTGTTTTGTAGCACACTGCAGACTGCACCAAGCTACATGAAAATACGCCTGTTTTAGTTCCTGTTTTTAAGGATGAATCTCCTTTTATTACAACTTCATCCAGATTATCCGAACCGCTTTTTTGGAGGTGAAATCGAAAGTGAGCACACCTGATATGAAGAAAACAATACCAGTGCCCTCAAAATGATACAGATACCGATAAGAGTACTTTATCATGTGAATGAAAGCATTCCTGAAATCATTCTGCCATGTTTTATGCATTTATTTTTATCAGACATCACATGCATGAAGTATAGCAACACTTTCGTAATGTTTTGGTGGCATTTCAGCTCACAACTTCACCACGCCGCAGACTGTATTGGTTGTAGCTGCAGCAGTAGTGGGCCAATCGCACGTGACATTAAATCATCATTTGGCTGCAAGCAAAACCATACAAATAGTCTGTTTTGTCTAGATCTGGGCATAAAACGGATTGAATGCAGGTATCTTTTGACTGAAGAAGTTTGAATACTACCTAGTATGGAGTTATTTTGGTTAATACCAAGTATCGAGTATGAAAACAGGAAAACTGTGCACACAACTACAGCAAGCATGGTAGATAAAAGTAAAAGCATGAAGTATGGAATTTTCTAACTTGTCTGATTGCTTCTGTTTCTCACCTCTGACTTGTTTTTGGCATTTTTTTACTCATTACATAAATAAATGATGGCTGAAAGGAAGGACCAAATTGTAATAAACTGGATTATCCTTTATAAGCCAAATGCATAGGATTTAATTGCATCTAGTGGTGAGGTTTTAGATTGCAACCTGGTGAAATTTTGAAACGAAAAATGCAAAATAATTATATTATCTCTTGGCTTCTGTTTACAACTTGGGAATTATTTGGGTGTGACACATCGCAGACCCTGATTGATTCCAGGAACTCTGCCTCTGATTGTTGCAGTAGTGGTGTACTAGTGGGATACTCGTTGCCTCCATAGTTTAGGTTATAGCAGCTATTTTGCTTGGATATGAAGGCATACAGTATGTGCCTTGAGATTTTGACTTGTCCTTTGGTGTGCCTTGGATACAAAAACTTTTAAAACCAGTGGTGTATATGGTATCAGGTGTGATGTAATGGCTGCTTTTTGTTGTTGTTGTTGTTGGACATACTCCAGATGCCACAAGAAGTCATGGGTTGGGAGAAAAAAAATACTGGGAGAATCACCAATTCTGCCCTTTTCGATTATTTTATTATGGACCTTTTTTAAAAACCCACTCAGGATCTTGGCTAACTAGCCTTAAGCCCTGGCCAGAAAACCTGTCCTGAGCACAGGATCATTACCTTCAGACCCATCATCAGTTTGACAAGATGGATCTGTGGACAAATCCGATTTCTTTCCAAAATAACGCCTCTAACAAGAGCCAACAGCATGACAGCATGTCTCGCACACTCTGCAGCAATGTCACACAAGTCAAGTGAAGCTCAGCCACGTCCGGAGACATCTTGTCGAGGAAACTGACCACGGATCCGGTCGGTGCCTCTGGGCTCTGCTGTTCCTCTGTCATGAGCAAATGTAAGCGCGGATGCACACTCGCCTCCTTGGGCCGGATGCTGGTCTCTACCCCTCGGATCACAAGTTCAATTAATTTCACAGTTGGCGGCACCCACAGTCATTTCACCAGGGCCTGTTGTCTGGAACTGGAGAGAAATGGGAAGAATATGATGCACCCCGAGCCGCTCAGCCCCTCCTCCCCACCTCCTCCATCGCCTCCATCCCCTCCACCCATGAAGGCTCCACTCGCCTGGAGCCACATGTGATCTGATAGGGCCGCAGCTCTGCAGCACATTAAAGCTCACATCATGACGATAAGGGAGAGACGAGACGGCCGCATGCATCATTACGGCTCCATAAAGACATCGCTTTTCCATCCCATTCAACAGAAAATGTTCAGAATTTTATCTGAAATGCAGCTCATTAAAGAGTTGAGTTAATTGACAGTCTGCAGATCAATCCTATCAGTTGGACGTAGTCTTGAATGCAAATAAATAAAACAGTAAGCTTTTCAGACATGACCTGAAGTCAAATTCAGCTCCACATGACTGAGTAAAATGTTGAACATATTCCCTGGACATTGGCTTTCCATTTCACTGAGTTTAATACTGACTTGTGATATGAACATTTCAACACAAACTGGAATAGCAGCACACCAACGGCCCCAAAACAACTCAATACTCGGCCTCAGCTTTCATTTTATTTTTGCAGGCTGATGTATTTCTGCAAACAATACTCTTAAGACTGTTATCATCCGGTGAATAGGCAGCTATCTCTGGGTGTGTAGAGGGGATACAGACTTACAACGATCGATTGAATTCAGAGACACCTTTTGAATATAAAGAGTGCAAGTGCCTTTTATCATTAAACTATTTTTTTCTGTATGGAAACTTCAAATATATGCATACTTTTAGAAGTATAAGAGGCTTTTTTTTTTTTTTAACTCTTTTTAGACAGTTTATGCTACTGGGAATGGGAATTTACTTAAAAGATCTGCAGTGCTCTGGTTTTTGAGTTACCTTAATTACAGAAAACGGTTTGACCCTTACAATGATATCAATTCTTCTTTTAGTCAAATGACTTGTGATACCTCAAGGATCGATCCTTGGGCGACTATTTTTAATGATTTATGTTATGTTTTTAACAAACGCTCTAAAATATTATTTGCAGATGATACAACTGTGTTTTAGTCTCTTGAAGACCCTCAAAATACCTAAAACTCTAAATCAAGAACTCATTAAGATAAGTGGTTTTATTGTTTTAAAAAAAATCTTAGTATTAAGAAAACATGTTATATTCTTTTTGGTGTGCAGCCAAGGAATGTTGTCCAGTCTCTACAAATAAAAATTAATAACAGTTTTAGTACAGTCAACATGATTTCCTGGTGTACAATTGGATGAGTCCTTATCTTGGAGAAAAAAAAATGAATTAGTGCTGTTTTAAAATTGGAAAAAATGTTGGTATTGTGTGTCTTACATGTTTGTGTATATAAATAGGTTAGGCATCATCAGTGTTAATCAAGTCAACCAAGTACAAATTGCATTAATGTTTTACGGTGCTTTGCACAGGACTCTTATTTTCATCATCTGTTTTCTTTCAATCATCAATCCCATTATTATTCCACTCAAAATAAATCAAGCCTCCTATCTGTCGAACATTTCAGTTACAATTTGCTTTAATTTACAGAGGTTCAGTGATATGGGATGCTCTCCCATGTCGTTTTCTTTTAGCTTAGCACCCGTACAATTCTTGTTTTTATCTTCAATTTTATCCTTTACAGACTGCCCCTAATAATTAGTCAGTCTAATTCTATTTCGATTACTTAAAATGCTTGCACATATCTTCTGCTAGTGAATGCAGTCTTATCTCTAATGGACTTTGGTATACACTGGAGAGTGTCCCTCTGAGGGTTCGTTTACACCTCCCAATCACATTTTATGTTTATGTATGTATCAAGTTGGACTTTTTATATATGCATGAACTAAAAATCTAAATCTAAGTATTTTGATCCAGTTTATCCATCTATGGGGATAAAGTAGTTAGATAAGGTCATGTATTTTGATGATTCTGATAGCAGAAAACTGGTGGCTAATATCTATCAACCCATCAGTCCTTCTTTTTTTTCTGACAGCCACAGATTTTATAACTCCAGACCATATGCTCTGGTAAGATGTGGCACAAATGTAGCTCCATTACTGACTTGTTGGAAGACAAACATCTTTGAACAAGCAAACAAGACTAGAAATGTCCAAATGCTCAACTGCATATATAATCACTATGTTGTTATCAGCGTTCATACTCTGCCAAAAACATTAGCAAGTGTGTGATCAACTGAAGACTAGAAAGGTTACAGACAGATATGTAAAACAAAAGACCTTGCTGTTTGGACCTGTAAAAATGATAATTAATCTATTTAATCGCAATCATCATCAACAATCTAAACTGCAATCTTTTTTCCTCAATGTGGAAACAGAGGCAGTGAGTTCTAAACAATCAGAGGCAGAGTTCCTGGAGCGCTGGTGGGGAAAAAAATAAGGCATCAATCAATCAGGGCCTTTGACGTGTCACACCCTAATAATTCCCACCATCTGGCAACAAGTTGTGAACAGAAGCCAAAAGATAATCATAAAATAACATTTCTGGTACTCACAACTCAATTACATTGTTGACAATATGTCACCCAAGGAAGAGCCGTGTGAATTGATTCGTCCAATCAGTATTGCGATCTAGTTTGTTCAGTGGGGCTGCCAATGAGGTTACGTGAAGTTTGGAAACAGAGTTATAAGGACATTAAATACCACAATCTCTAAAATTTGCCTGAACAGTAGATTGTGGACACCCACGAGATCGATCACAATCTAAACTCGTCAGATTCCTGGTTGTGAGGCCCAGAATATGTGATATAAATGTTCAGTCTCTTGACCTTCTTTGCTGCAAGCCTTCGAGTTGAGACTGACTTTGTTCCAGGGGTGACCTGGTTCCACTTCTGCTCTGCATACCTTTACTGCTGCTTGGGGAAAATGTAGATATGGCCTCAAAACTTCTGCTGTCTGTAATCATCCATCTTTTCATTTTCTATTCTGCTGTCCTAGTATGAATTGGGTGAGAGAGCAGGATATACACTGGATAAGACTCTCGGGACAGGAGGCTGACTCTCTAAGAGGCTGTTTACACCTGATATTAACGTGGGTCATCCAATCACAAGCGGACAAAGTGCAGATATGAATGCACCCAAGACACATTGTGATTGATTGACTGACACATTGATTTTGCAAATCGTTGAGAGGTTTTCAATATAAAACGTGACGAAAAAATTTCAGTGCATACATCATTATTTTTTTTTTAACATTTTCAGCACATTGTAATAATTATGATAATTCTATAATCATGACATTTTCATACCATTTCATCTCTAGATCCGATCACAAGTGGTCACACATTACGTATGTGAAGACGTATGTTAATTCCAGGTGTTAACATGCTCTAATGCAATTTCCTGCATTTGGGCTATGGAAGTAAAATAAAGCACCCAGAGGAAGCCCAGAAAGAACACCGATATTTCACCCCAGGACCTTTTATACTGCGAGGCACCGAGCTCAGTGGTACGCACTTATAATAACACCTAATGCTGATGGCTCTCTGCAAACCACATTACACCCAATGATGAATGAGAGCAAAATGGGTAAATATTATAATGAACCATCATGCATTCCTGCAGGCACGTAGCTGGTGTCGACTCTTAATGAGCGCTAAAGAAAAGTGGCCACACAGCTTGTTGAAACACCTCTGATAGATGTTTCACATTACGGCTAAAAAGGCCCCCGTAAGAATATCCAAACCTCAGAACTGAACCTGCTGGCCCTGCAGCATTCACTCCTTTCTGTTCCTCATCCCCTCTCTTTGCCACTCCATCAGGCAGGGCAGTGCCAGGTGGCTGCTTTTCCAGGACAACACACAAGGGAAGGTGCTAATCACAGGCCTATCACTGATACTCACTCTTACACCTCTGTGTTACTGGATCCAAAGATTTAGTGGTAAGCCTGCAGTCCCTGATCTGACTGTCACGGTGTGGTGCTGCACGAATGCTGAATTTTTCACATCTGTTTAAGGTGAGGGCTCCTTCACATCTGTGTGTTTTTTTTTTAAATGGCCAGATTTATGAATGAAGCCTGGTGTGTGTAGGATGCATCACTCGAGCGACTGCAGGTCTGCCCGACGGGTCAACAGGAAACCAGTGGGCGACGGCTGGCGGAGGAGCGCTCGGCTTCTCCCATTCACAGAAAACAGTCAGAGGCAGTGACTCACGAAGCATTTAGAGGAGAAAACTCCGGCGGTGTCGTCAACCTGCAGATGAGTCGCAGTTGTAATTTCTGGTGCCATTTTACATACAATCACCAGCCATTTGTGCCCGCCGTGAGAGCTCACCGCCGCTCGCAATTTGACACTCGAGCAGCAGCGGCAGCAGCACTGTGCGGAGAGGAGTGGCAGAGAGTGGGAGGTTTGATATGGAACGAAAATCACATCTCTACCCAACTGGGCGCTAATTTGTTTGTACGGCAGTTTTCTGTCTCTCTGATGAGCTCATTGTACCTTCACCAAGTCCTTTGTGTGATGAGTGGATTCTGAACGTAGATGTGTGAGCTCTCCAGATTGGATCATTGTCCTTGTATACACACCACCGTCAACAAAAGTTACTTTTTGTCACTGTGAAAGAAAAACACAGCTATTTTTTTTTGAAGCTCTGTGACAAATAATTTTTACAAACTCACTAGCTTGTCAGAAAAATGTATTATTTAGTCTAAGGCAGCATTTCTCAATTTTCTTACACCATGTACCTCCTCAGAAAATATATTGATGTTAAAGTTAAACTACAGTAGAATAGACCTACCCTATTCATCTACAGACAGTTCATGCAGGAGAAAGGTTTAATCCCAATTAGAAGTAGAGGTAGGGCTGATTCGATATCAGAATCAGGGTCTGGTATTGACGTCAGTTCATCAGGTATCAGGCTCTTGTACATGTTCGTTTTTTGTAAATACTACGTGAAGCAGTTTGAATCGAGAGTTGGTTAGCATGCCGGTTCATTGATTTGATTGGCTGAAGTTAACTAGTGACAAACAGTGATAGACAAATGGTTCATCCAATCAGCTACCAACATTTTCCAAGGATGACTTTTGCAGACGTTTCTGTGTAACAAACCATCAGATTAGTAAAACATGGGCATGGCGTTAAAACAAACATCTCTCATCGAGTACAACTTGGTTCTCTCTGTTCATACCACAGAGGTTTTGGTAAAAAAAAATCAGCTTGTTTGCAAATGTAAAATCATTACTCTGCTGGTAAATGCGGAGACTCGGGAATCACTGTTACTGCTGTCAGTTTCAGTCGGTAAGAAAGAAGCCAGCCAGTGAAACACGTGCTGTTACAGGCCGGTGTAAACATTAAACCAAGAGTTACATACATGTATTTAAAAGTCTGAGAAAAGATCTAAGAGAGAAAGCAGGGTGGTAGTGTCAGCAGCTGTGGTGGTGGTGTTGGAGAACGATGTGTGTTCAAGGTATGTTAAGTTTACCTTTAACTTAAAATCTAAACTCAATCAGGTTAGAATCCAAGAAAGCAGAAAAATTTGATAGAAAATTCTATGTGTAAAATTTTAGTGTGTATGTGTGAGTCGTCTGGTTGTGCATTCAAGTGAGTGCAAGTCTGCTGATTTGTTTTCCAAATGAGGACATTGTCCTTCAGCACACAGCCGTTAACACTCAGCCTCTTCTCATCACACCGAGGCTTTTTTCCGTCCTTGGTTGTCAGCTTTTTTTCTTGAATTATTCTATCGTTCTGGCAGCTTCCTGGTTTGAATGCAACCCCTCCTCATTGTAAAGGGAGAATAATTTCCCTGTGATAAAACAACGCTGCCTCGGGCTGGCCTGCCTACTGTATCAGAGCTAATTCTTTGCATACCAATACGAGCCGTCCTCTTTTAAGTGTTGGTATTTGGTGGTGGCTGCTGTGCTGACAGAAGCGTTTCCATGTCCAGAGCTGGCCTGTCCTTGCCCTCCACCCATAATAGATATTGACAGGTGCGGCGCAGATAACGCTAATCTGCATCCTAACAGGATTTCACATGTCATATAGTGCTTTCTCATCGCTGCCGCTTTCAATTCACAACTTTTGTTATGCTGCTAATAGCATTTCACGGTGGCACAGCCCCTGGCCTTCAGAGGGGAGGATGTGGAAGTGGAGCCTGAATCATTTACAGGTCTGCTGTCTGAGTCGTGGCTGAGCAGGTGAACTAATGGCTGTTAGACTCAGCATACGGCACATTGTCCTATAACATACATCATGATATACACTCTTAGAAATCAAGGTGCTAACTAGAATCATAAATGGCTCTTCAGCTTCTCCACACTGAAGAACCCTCTCTGGTTCCTGGTACAACCTTTTTATAAAGGTTCCACTTGGAAACCTTTCAGAGAGTTCTACCTAGAGCCCAACATAAAGGGTTATACTTCTGTGCAAGGATCCTCTCAGCATCCCTTTGCTTTTTTCCACCAAATATGCTCTGGTTCTTGAACTGATTCCGTTCAAAATCATTGGAACCTTGATGCTGTCTAGTAAACCAGGCTGCACTTCCATCAGTTCTGAGAAGAACCATTGTAATTAAGGATGTCATCAACAGAGGGCGCTGCACAATGTACAACAACCTGTAGAATGTGACACGCCCACTTTTATTCTCAAGCTATTTTTTTGGTTCTGAACCAGTTTCATTTGGTGGAAATGCACAAGGGCAGGAGAACCCTTCTATGGTACAATGGTTCCATCCAGAACCCGAAAGAACCTTCAAGGATTTCAGCAATCCTTGAACTATTTCCTCCAGCAAGATTGACGAAAAGGTTTCTGACTGTAACTCTTAGTCTTACAAAGAACCCTTGATGAACAATCTCTTCAAAAAAGGGTTCCTCAGAAGCAAATGGTTCTGGATAGAACCTCAGCTCTTCAAGAAGAACCCTTTTGAAACCCATATTTCAAAGAGCATCACTAAAAGGCACTAGTAATAGATTGAATTAATGAAAAGTGGGCTAAAATGCTATTATATGATGCTAAAAAACAATGAATAATAGAATTTTTAATGAAAAGCCTCTGTCACCATCAAAAAGACTCAGATTAAAGGGTTTAATTTCTGACCATTCCTTTCTGATCTTTAGTTTCTAATATAATTACTCCACATTTATAGATTTTTTTAATGCACTAGCCAATTCGTTTTTGCCCTGTTGCCAGTATATTAATATTTCTTTCTATTTCAGCCATTTTCAACCAGTTGTGTTCTCTGTTTTCCCTCCTTTGCACATCACCTGACCTCCACACCCACTTGCAACCTGCTCCCAATTCCCTCATCAGCTCCCTGCTGTATGAACCTGTCTTTGAGCCAACGCCAGATATATGCCAGGCTGCAGCGTTCCACGAGTATTTTGTCACCTAATGCTTTGTTGTTGTGGCAAACAAGGTAACAGCTATAGTTAGGGTGGTGATACGTGTCAACATGGGTGTAATGCAATGGTACTGCTTGTAGGAGGACTCAGATTTCTTAAATATAGCATGCACTGAGGAATTTATTGCTTCAAGTTGACTATATTTACCATCAACACTGAGTTTGGACCCACCCGTAGGTCCCCTCCAGGAGTCTACAATAGGGCTGGGCTTAAAAAATCTATTGATCGATTTTCCTTTGCATCATCCAATTCATTTACATGCATGTAAAGCACTTGAATCTGCTTTGTGTTTGAATTGTGTAATATCAATAAATGGACTTTGCTTTTTCTGTTCCGTTTTATTTTTTTTTAAGCTGTGTCAGCAAGATGCTGGTTCAGTGAAGGGTAAAATGCAATCTAACACAACATGAGTCAATTACAGCTTCAAAATGTGAGGATGAAGACAGTTCTGGCCAGACTTAAGAAGAGATGTCTACAGCAAAACACACACAAGGATCTTGCAGACCAACAATGACATTCAACAAATTCCTACATCACTAGCTGAGAGGGCTTCTTCTGGTTCATTCTGGAGTCAATCACATTCATAAATAAAAATGTTGACCTATCAGATCTAACCCTGACTTTTGAATTAACAGGAATATTCTGTTAGATATTCTGAAATGCCTGACACAATATATACAGTCAGATATGTGTCAGCCTTGATATGAAAATGGAACGGGGACAATATATATTTCCAATTTGAGATAAAGACTGTTTGGAGGAGGTAAGTGGCGCTTTAATGCGAGATAGCGCAGGTTGACGTCTGGTCAGCTCTTCAGATTTGACTTCGGTGTACAAACACGCACTACATAATGCATGAGAGGAGGCTGGATCAGAAGAGGTGTTAAGAGCCTATCTGTGCGTGTGTGTATGTATGTATGAATCTCAATGTTCACTCTTGGCCATGTGGTAGGAACGCTTGTGGGACTCTCAGAGTGTGAGTTTCATCTAACCAACCTAATCAGGTTCATTAGCCTCCTATTTAATGGACAGGCTACATAAGGAGAGGAATCAATTCATATTGTGCTTTTGGCGGTGGCAGATCTGGGCACTGTGAGAGGACCGTCTCCCTGCTGTTCTGAATCACGCTCATTGAGAAAGAAGCGGAAATTACTGGTTCAGTGATCACTGCACTGACTTGCAATGACCTGATAAAGACCAGTCAGAGTCTCCATGCTGCTCAGTGACAGAATGAAGGTTTGCATGGATTTTCACACATCCGGTTAAACTTGTAATATTTGTTTTGAGTCTCAGGGACATTGAACCTCTAGGTTACATGAAGCATAAAATATATCACTGGAAGCAGTGAGGACAAAAAAAAATAAAATAAAGGCTAGTGTGCCAAAAATTGTAATATGTTTTCTACTGCAAGGGCACTCTGGAAGCCACCCACCATGTTTTGTCCACTAGAAGGACAATCTAAAGCAGTGTTTCCCAACCTCATTTTTTTCTCTCCTGGGAAGAGTTAATTGGTGCATAATGTTCCTGACTATTTTTACTGCCATTTTTTGCGTCACCTAACTTGACATATTTTACTTGAAAACATAAACAGAAGTTAAATAAATGCATTCAGACTGAGTTAATAGACCATATCATTGTTTTTTTCCCCACATCAGGAAAACAATAGAGGACATTTTAGCTTGCTTAATAAATGAGACAAATAAGTGCATTTAGATAAAACAGGCTCTTTTTTATTTCCTTGCCTAAGCAAAACAATATATACATTTTAATTGCTTTATAAAGTATACAGCAGATATAAATTTGCAGAATTTCTTCCATAGCCTTTTATTTATGTGGGGACCTAAATAAAATCTCCTGTGGGACACAACCCCGTCTGACTGGGAATGACTGATCAGTCTTGGACATTTGGCCACATTTGTAACAAACCCACTAGACTCTGTCACATACAGGCTACCCACAAGCCGACCATCCTTAAAGGGGAAGGCTCAGCCGTAAAATTGTGTAAGTGTAATAAAATTGTCAAAATGTTGATTTTTATCTTTTTTTTTTTTAAATAGGCCTACAGTTTCCAATTCGGATAAATAAGCTTGGCTGTGGGGTAAGATAACATTTACTTGTCTCAAGGGCAAGTGGCTTAAAAAAGCCTCAACTGAAAAGCTTAAATTTCCTGATGAACGGACGAGCCAAAACCGAGCCCCACCCAAGTCGCAGTAAGTCACCCAACATCTCCATGCTCTCGCCAGTACTGCACAAGTTGTGGTTTCAAAAAAAAAAACAAAAACAAGATGGTGGCTTCAGAGCGGTAGTCCACAAACCACTGGGTGACGTCATGGTGGCTCCGTCCTCAGTGACTTTCTATCCTGAATATTTGCCTCAGCACTTTTACAAAAACCTAATCACACTACTGGTTTGCGTTGCTGTGGCTCACTCTAATGGTGTGAGACAGTATTTACAGTGACTTTTTTATTAAAAAAAGAATTGGAAACAGTAATACTAACTGTCAGGAATTTCACAGTTCAATTTTATGATTAATCATTTCATCCCTACAGGAAGTGTGCTTGAGACATGCTTCAGGATAACTTTTGAGCAAAAGGGAACACCACAGCCCTTTTTCTTTGTTTTCTCCCGTTATGTAGCACCACTTTCATGTAGCACTAATTGAAATTCCTCTTTAAACCAAAGTATCTTTCCATGATTAGACCTCCTCAAGGTGCAGTTTAAAATTTACTCAGGTGTTGCGATAGAAAACTTTATGGGCAGGGGGCCTGCTCTCCACTTTGTTTCAGCAGTATCATTAAACTCTACATCAACATGACTTTCTGGCTTTCAATTATTCTTGACCCAAATTCGACCCCTGATTCATTTTTCATTCCTCTTTCCAACACTTAACTGCAGCAAAGAGATGCATTTATTCATTAAGTGTGGTGTTTATCAGAGGAAACATAATTCACTGTTCAAAGCTGTTTCTGGCAATATTTTGGCAGGGTGGGGAAAAGGAGCAAGTTTTGCTTAGAGACAAACGTTTTTAATGGGTTCATCTTTTAAAACAGGATTTTCTGAGAAAATGTTATTCCAGCTTTATGCAAATAAACCAATTACTGTTTGGAATAAATATACATTTATGTGCAGTGGCAAAAAATGCACAAAGTGTCTCGTTTAACCTTGTTGTCACCTGCTCCTTTAATCTCAGCGAACAGCTGCACAAATGGCTCCTCCAAATGCTGTGCGGCCCCGACAACTTTATAAATATTTCAGTCTCGGCTCCTTGTTTTTCACCCTTTCTGTTTCTGTAGTTACATCTGAGAGTTGAGAGGTAAGTCGTTTGGTCAAAATGCTCAGCTTTACAAGATTTCTGTACGTCTGGGCTCATATCTGGCCCAGCGTGGGCCGTGACGAGCTTCCACCGCCACACAAATCACCAGGATGAAAAGTTCACAGCTCTGTGACAGGAAGCTGCAGGGGTAAAGCTTTCACTCGATCTGATGTGTTGTCTTTTGAGTCTCAGCTTTGATTGTCTCAAGACTTAAAGCTGCAGTTTTGTGTCCATGTCTGCTATTTTCTTGAGTGTTCTAGTTTGTGCTGTATGGATGTGGCCAGCTGTGACATCAGCTGTGTGGTTTTGTAAGTAGTGATAGTACAGCACAGAAAAACATGTGGAAGATCAAACCTGTTCAAAACAAAATAACAGCGCCAGGATTTGTCTTGAATACAAGACTTTTCTGCCTTACCAATTCATTTTCTTAATAAACTATGACGGTTGCAGTATATAAAATGGCAAACGTTAATTGCTGGTCTGTGATCTGTTGCAAATTCTTCTCACCTCTATGAAAGTCTAAGATACTACACACCCATCCATCACCTCTGATCTCTATGAGGCAGACTACTTCCTGCATTGGCACTGGACAGAAATGTTGAGGTGCAAAATGGACACAGCAGGAAGCAGCCCTAAACGACAAGATTAAAATGGTGCTAATGTCAGGCAAATAATGGCAGACGGCCAACAAAAAGACTAAAAGGATATACACTCCCCTCTTGGGAATAAATCAGCAGCGTGGAAATATTTTGCATTTCGGAGAAAAGACAGGTCATCAGACAAAGCACCATATGCAAACAGTGCCCTTGAGATAAAGATAAAATACTCAAGGAACACAACAAACCTGGCCAGACACCTTGATGCTTGTGCTAGCGTTAATGTGTCAGAGGCTGCCAGCTAGCCAGCTTTGACCATTATTTTTTTCACAGAAAGTGAGCCACAACTCTAAAGAGCAATGAGTATCAGGTTTCTATTTCAAGATTTTTATTTGCAATATCGATTACACCTCCCTGAATTAAATGGAATTTGTATCATGACAGACTCTGTGATATCATCAAATATTGTATCCTCAAAAGAATCAATGAATCGAGATGGAACTTGTGATTTACACCCAATCAGGTGGTCAACTTAGTTGTCTTGGCAGCAGTTTAAGTCCACCTACATTCATTAGCCAGTCAAACAATCAACTTTATCCACTGGAGAACATCTCTCCATTGAGTAAGTGTGTAATAATGCACAGATGGAATTAATGTTAATGTTAATGTAGTTTGGAGATGCAGAAATACATATAGGTTGTTTTGTTGCGGCCCAGTTTACTCCCGTGTGTTACGTATTGTAAGAAATCTGTTGAATGACCACTGACACACAAAGACCGAAAATTCATCCCACTCATTCAAATTTGGGCAAGACACTGGGTCTCATGCATGAATCATTCATACCCACATATCTGATATTAAATTGTGCACGCAAAGAATGTGAGAACTTTTATGGCACTCATCAGTTCTTTCATACTTCCTGTTCTTAGATAAAGATCAAAACCTTAGAGTACGAAAAAACCACACATAAACATAAGCCAATACAGACTAAAAGCTAACCTGCATTTTGTGCTGTGAAATGTTATAAAGAAAATAATGTAGGGATAATTCATAAAAAAAAAATGCATAATACACATATTTATTCATTTAATAATTTAAAATGATTACAATTAAAGATGATTAGGTTACTGAGACAGATTCTTCTCAACCTGTGTCCCATTGTGGAGCCACAGATTGGTGACAGGTCTGACGTTCCCCCGTCCACTGTTAAACTGGTATTAAGGCTGGATTACTCCAAAACAGATGTTCTCATGGACGGCTGCGGTCACCACGGTTCATCCAGTTAACAAAGCGCTGCTCAGCAGACCAGATTTAAATCCACTGTACTTGTGAACATCAACACACCATCTCCAAAGGTAAGAATCCATTAAATAAACATCCAAATTATGCGTATTGCATAGGATCTTGACCTGGCCGCACCCCCGAGAGAGAAACCCCTCCAATGTGCTCAGCCATGTCTGAAAAGTTTTTGGTTTGGTTTGTTTTGTTTCCTGTCCTTAGGTGTTATTTCCTTTCTTTTCTTTTCTAAGTTTGTCACCTGTCAAATGTTAGCGGCCTGTTACTTTGTGGTTTGCCTCAAAGGCACTTAACTCTGCTGCCCTTATATAGATTTATTGGGGCATTTCTATATGCTGATTGCAAAGTTCCTGGCATGCACATTCAATTGAAGACCAAATGCAATTCATCAACACGCTCAGGTGGGTGAGAACAGACTTGGCTTTCAGTGCACGTTTCATGAATCCCATGTACACGTGAGAACAGACCTTATTGGTGCATGTGTGTGTATATTAAACAAAAATAACAGTAAAAATGAATGCATGCATGAATGCACAATGAAGCTGTACAAAATCAGATATTAAAAATCAGCTCATATTATGAAGAGCTGCTGCAACAGGAAAGGACAAGAGTCTTTTAGAGTCTTTAGAGTCTTGTTAGCAGATACTTCTGAGTCCACACACAGTTACACACTGAAACTTTAGAGTGAATTTGAAGCAGCAGCAGCAGTGAGCGAGCACTCGATCCAGAAAAAGCTTGACTCACCATCACCGCTCGATCTCTTTGAATCAATATAAAGCATCATAGTCAGGTTGGTAAACATGAGTGTGCAGCGGGCTGATGATGTCACATTACATGATTTATTGATCTGTGATTCTCAAGTTTAAAGTTTTCGGTTACGCCTGCTCCGGTTCAGAGCCACTAACAGCTTTAAAGACGGAGACATAAGGACTCGGTAATGGAGGCAAACTGGGCAAGTGATACCTACTTGGCACACTACAACTCCCCTCCATTTGCACTCACACTCAGCTACACAGCCGGGCACATACCCATGCACAGACACACTGTAGGCCTGGAGGGATTACAGCGCGGGGAGGTGGGAGTGCTGCAGCAGCGCGTCCCAATAAGACAAGGTCACCTTAAGTGGATTGGGATGAGGGGGGAGAGCAATTCCCTCAGGATGAAAACAGGGAGCAACTCATGAAAAAGTAATTAAGCAGGATGCACATCAGTGGATGCCACAGGCGGAGAAGGCAAGGAGAGAGATGAATAAGCCCCAAGGATGAGGGGAATGTTTGTACACAAGATATCTGGGAGCCGTACGCTAAACATACATAACGGGATCGTTTAACCTCGGACGTTTGTGGGCATATGGTGTGTTTGTTTTGAAAAAATACGAAAAGTGGTGTTTAAAATGATGAGAAAAAGTTTTTGCGTATGAATCAACAACTGGCACCAACTTGGACTGTTGGTCAGACAACAACCTCTTATTTAAGAGATGAACAGACGCATCCCAAGACAAACATGATTTTAGTTGATTTAAAGCTAGTTTTTAACTGGTATTGAAAGCCTCTATTTAATACTGATGCTTCTATATGATCTACATAAGCAAATGAGACCATCCACAAGAAGATCAGCTGTTTCTGTATAGTTATTCTATATGTGTTCTTCAGTATTTGCTTTGTCTCTTCTGGTTTACTGTAGAAATATGGGAGTGCAATATGGTGGCCTTCATGGAAGAGGACCTGCACAAACAGTTAACGTTCCATTGTCAGAAGGTTTGTTATACAGAACCATCTGAGAAATCATCCTTGGAAACTATTTGGAAAAGGGCAGACACTTTCAATAAACACTTTGCAGTTGGTTGGATAAATCATCCATCCCCATCTATTGTGAGCTATTATAACCAATCAGACATAATGTAGTACATCAAACTTAGGTCTGGCAATACAAGTAATTTAGAGGTGTTAAACCCTGTCTAGATAAACCTAGTAACTCCAGCACCCTAAATAAACAGTAGTGGCCTAAAGGTTTGAGAAGCGAGCTTGTGACTGTGAGGTCACTGGTTTAGTCCCCCAACCAGCAGGGTAAATCTGGGTCAGGAAAGTGAAAGAGCAGCGCTTGCCCCTCCCTCTTTACCACCCCTGAAGTGCCTTTGAGCAAGGCCCTTAACCCCGAGCGCTGCAGTGGAGCTGCTCAGTGGCTGGCAGATTAGACTGTGGTTGTACTGAGCAGCTTCCAGGTCTGATTTTGTGAATGTGTAACTGCATGAATGTGATTGGGTGATCCCGAAAAAGCAAGCATCACCCTCAGTGAAACTCACCTGAATAAATCAAGATTAAAAAAGGGGAAAAAAAGAGAACTTCCATCACTAAGTTGGACTACACTTGTTGGTTTTCGTCTCATACTTTGATTTGCTGCCAGTAAGAAAAAAATATAGAATGAGTCCAGCCTGATCTCTAACTTAAAACATGTAATTTTTAATAAATGTACATTTTCTCATTCAGTTTGAACATCTAGTGTGTGACAGCTGCTTGCCTCCCTTCAGAATAAACTCGCTGTGGTTCAGAGCTGTTAAGTGGCCACAATCCATCAGACGGAGGAGAGATGGACAGACAGGGCCAGTGAACGCACCGCTCTTCCTCAACGCTCACTGACATCAGAAATCCATCTCTCATAGCCTTGGCAGTGGCCTCACACACTCACTTTACTACGTGAGTCAAAAAACTGAGGCAGGTAGACCAGCGGTGCCTGTGCGTCTGTGTTGTGTTACATCACGGCTGCATGAATATTAATGACAACATTACTCTGAGCTTTGTTTAGCAGCTTGTTAGCCCTGACGTACATTCAAATGTGTACTGTTTGTACTGTTCCTTTCACTATGACGCGCCCACGCAAACAATGAAATGTTACACACACACGAGTTCATGCTCAGGCGTGGTTTGTCTTAGAAAGCAGTGGGGATTTGAATGAATTATTGTAAACATTTTGTTTGTCTAAAGCATCCAGCATTTGAAATGCAAATAAAAGCAGCCAGAACAGGCTGTAAGTAAATGTACCACAATATAAGAAAGACTCCTTTACAAACTCAGGTCATGAATTCAAATATTTAATCAACAAATACCAGCAGTAAAATGCGCTCTTGTACCCAGTGTTCAAGTACTGTTTATCAAGAGTGTAGTCTGTTTCTGCTGTTTGTTTGTTTAATAAATAAAAGAATAAGAGAAGAAAATTAGGAAAGCAGGAGCGACAGAGGAAAAGAAAGGAAAGAATGAAGAGAAGGAAGGAAAAGTAAGAATGCATAACAATTAAGAGGAAGAAAAAAGCAAAGTCAGAATGAAGGAAGAAAGGATGGAAATTAAGCAAAGGAGAAAACAAAGGAAAAGGGAAGGAAGGAAAGAAAGGAAGGATGGAAGCAGAATGCAAAAGACAAGGGGAAGGAAGAAAAGAGAGGAAAAGGGAAGAGAGCAAAGATGGAAGCAGAATACAAAGAAAAAGGGAAGGAAGCAAAGAAGGGAAGGATGGAAGCAGAATGGAAAGGAAGAGGCAAGGAAGCAAGGAAAGGAAGGAACAGAATGCAAAGGAAAAGGGAAGGAAGCAAAGAAGGGAAGGATGGAAGCAGAATGGAAAGGAAGAGGCAACGAAGCAAGGAAAGGAAGGAACAGAATGCAAAGGAAAAGGGAAGGAAGCAAAGGAAGGAAATGAGGGAAAAAAGGAAGGAAGCAAAGACAGGAAGGAAGTTAGGAGAGTACAAAGGTAAAAAAGTAAGGA
This sequence comes from Lutjanus argentimaculatus, assembly GCA_034769285.1. Lineage (NCBI taxonomy): Eukaryota > Metazoa > Chordata > Actinopteri > Lutjaniformes > Lutjanidae > Lutjanus > Lutjanus argentimaculatus. The sequence goes on along the minus strand of JAWZSL010000030.1, from coordinate 3,465,677 downwards.
AGGAAACAAAGGAAAACATAAAATAAAGGAAAAAGGAAGCAATGAAAGAGGGAAGGAAGGTACTAGAATGCAAAATGTAGTTGAGAGTAAAGTGTAAATATTTAAAAGACCAAAAGACAAAAAAAAAGGAAAAAAGGAGGAAAGACAAGATGAAAGAAGAAAACAAAACAAAATTCTGTTGATTTTAGATGACTGATTTTAAGCACTGATTTTAGAGAAGTGCAGTACAAAGTGTAATATTTACCTAAAAATTAAAATACTCAAGTACAAGTACCTGCCTAACTACAGTACAGTATTTAAGTAAACGTCCCTCCCCTCCATTTCAAACCTGGTTATGAACCCAGGAGGCAGGTGAGTCAGCTGACCTGTGCAGATACGTTTGCTATAGATGTTATCTCCCACAGGAATGAGATATGAGGTGTTTGTACAGCAGCGGGGGCAGGATGCAGTCAGCGGTGAGACGGCGCACATCTGTCAGTCTGCCGCCTCCTGACAGGAGGTCTGGGGAGGGGGGGTAGAGAGCCTGCCGACAGCCAGCTGTTAAACTAAGACATGTACGATGGCGGCTGACAGGACCTCCTCTTTGAAGTGACAGCTACCGCCATCAGGCCGCTAAAGCGTGTCACCTAATAGGTGCAGCAAGAGGGTGACGGGTACAGACAGGGGAGGGTCGCTGCCTCAGACACCTTTTAAAATATTAGTCCTCTGAAGCTGTTGAAAGTCTGTGTAAAGAAATAACAAATATGTTCTGAGTTTATCACACCACAGAAATGTGTTATTAAACACACATTTTTTTTTTTTTCCAGTTGCTATCAGGCAACTTCTCAAAATGATTCATACAGTCTGCATTACCCAGGGTTTGGTAGTAATGGACTACATTATGTAATTGAGGTTACATAATCAGTACATTACATTTGGAAAAAATGTGTGATTAGATTGTAGTTACATTGTCAAGGATTACCTTATTACATTCTTGAATAAGTCTTTAAAATATGAAAATTTTAAATTTATGACCTTTTTGTCATGATGCTCTGTTAACTCATGAAAAGTGTGTCTGACCTTCAGGGTTTCTGAGACAAGTGCTCCACTTTGTGGTGGACCAGGCTGGACCAAAAATTAATATTATTTGAAATTTTTAAAATGTTTTGAGGTGTTTAAAGAGAAAAAAAGAATATTGGTGCAACTCAAATTGGCTGTGTCCAATTTTTAGAATAAAGTGCAATATTGTCAATGCGTGATTTTTAGGTAATCCAAAAGATTAAATTTTCTGTAATCTGATGGATTACGTTACTCATTACAAAACTTGCCATGTAATTTGTATGAAGTAACTAACTACATGGGAAAGAAATCTGACCCAACCCTGGCATTTGCAACATGCATCTTGGCCAAACAGCTTAAATCACCTCCATAAACGCACTAAAACCACCAAAACACTTAATGCACATCTCAAAATAATAATAATTATTATTCTCAGAAAGCACACAATCTCACAAGTTGAAAGAAAAAACACTAACAGCAGGGAGCATTACATAAATGATGAATTTCTATCTTTGAAGCCTGAATGATGTCTCAGATAATTCAGTGTTTCATTATTGAATAAGAGTAACTTTACTGACTTAATTCCAGGGCTGCAATAGCAACATAATCACCCAAAATACAGTAATATGTGCTTCAGCTTTCAGTTTTAGTAACAAGACTACTACAAACAGCACATTCAGCAGAAGTTGCAGTCAGCTGTGTCTGGAATGATTATCATTTCATTTTATTGTAAATTTGTAAATGTCTCTATATATTTCAATATAATTGCTGCAGAAATGCACACATTTTGCCATCATTCTTCAAGAGTTCAAGTAGTTCAACTGAGCTAAGCACCTTTACCAGCTTAAAGTGATACATTAATTATAAATAATTAAAATCCTGTCATATAATATTATTATTAAATGAGCCGTTTTGCGGCTTGACCACTTTTTCTTTTGGTTCCTTAAGTATATTGTGATGTAAATACTACAGAGTACATTTTACACTTTAGTGTTGCTACTTTACTTAAGTTCTACGTACTTCTTCCACTGCTTCTTCTGCTTCTTTGAAATAATACAAGAGTGAGTCATCGTGCAGTTCATGAAAGTTGACATGTGATGTTTTCAAACCAGCTGTTGAGTATTTGCCTCCAGCTGTTGTGTCAAAAGTTAGGTGTGCGTGTCGATGAGTGTGGGTGTGTGTTAGATAAAACTTCACTGGATTTCTTGCTGCCTTTCCAAGTTCTATATTTTGTTTTATTAATTTTGGGATTAATCCAGCAGAAAACATTTTATTTTACTTATTATGTATTTTATTTTATTTTATTTAGAGAATAAAATACCCAGATGTTTCAGTTCTGCCCTCCTCAAGGTGCCATGGGTATTTGAGTTGAGTCATTTTCACCAGTCAGTTCATCTCCAGCAGCAAAGCAGGTACTTTTAGGAAGATATGTGTAGATAATACTCTCTAAATAACTATTCCATTCTACGTTTTGTGGCATTTGCTTTATTAAACTTGTAATGAACCTGACAACACACATGGATTATAGGTAACTGTTGAGTGGTTATATGTATATTAGGATTTAAATACCTTAATGTCATCCAAATCTAATCTAAATTTACAGAAAGTTTCATGGTGTTCTCACCTGCTAAAAATAAATGAATAAATGGAAAGAACACAAAAGCAATCTCAAATATGTTGTAGGTGATGGTGCAGATTAGAGACTGAAGAAAGGCTCAGAAATCTTTTCCTTTTCAGTAACATCAGACATATTTTATGATCTGGCAAACCCATTTCCACTGCAAAACTTCTACTCACAATCGTGGCTCTATATCACAGAGTCTCTAAAATAAAGCTGTCAGGTTACAATCATCGGTGCAATAAAATACACGGCCTGCCACAACATTTTCCTACAGAGAAAAACCTTTTGGCTCAGCATTCTCTGGATATTTATGTCACTTATAGCAGCATCAGTTCAGTGGATTGTGTCCAACAAAGTAGATGTTTTCAGGGGGCCAAAATAATTGACCAGATCTGAAACAGAAGCTAGACAAAACTTTAAAAAAAAAAAGACACCAGAAAGAAGCCAAGACGGGTCAGAAGTATTGTGTGGCTTCTCATCAACTGACCCTTCGCTAAACATCTCTTCCAAACAGCTACTGTCCAATCACAGATTAGCAACCGTAACTAGGCACTGCAGGCCTGTCAGGCTTTGCATTTCTCTACTTAAGTGATTGAGGCTCTAAAAGAGATACTGATGAGTTTGGAGGGTTGCGTCTTTTTTGTGGTCTTTCAAACGTAAAGCACAAGAGCAAACGTGGGGGACGGGCTAAACATTGTCCTCAGCTCTAACGCAAGTTGCAAACATTAGCATGTTTGCCTAACTAATGCCACAGTAATGATACCTCCAGCTAAGCTAACTTTTTTAAAGCTATAACATTTACGTTACTCCTGCTGTAAACGCATCCATCATACTGAACAGAGTCATGTGGAGACGTAGGTTGAACATAAATTTAGCAAAATAAAAACTAACCTTCTATTACTTGAATCCGAAATGGACTATTTTTGGTTTAACCTCCTTCATGATAGCTGCCTTGTGTGTTGACCTCTGCTGGTCTGCAGTATAGGGGTGGGCAATATGCAGAGGTGGAAGTAACCATTACAAATACTCCAATTACTGTAATTAAGTAGTTTTTTGGGGGGTACTTGTACTTTTATGAGTAGATTTTCAAGTCTGTACTTTTACTCTTACTCAAGTATTCATTACAAGGTTTAATCTACTTAGTTACTTTTAAAATCAAAATGAGTACTGAGTACAATTTGAAGTAATATCCAAACTCTTCACCTGCATTTTAGTAGCCAATCAGGTGATCTGATCCCAAATGCACCAGTGAAAACCAGGACATACGAAAAAAAAACAAAATAAAGTGCTGCTGCAGCACACATTTGGAATAAGGATGCTAATGATAATCATTAATCACTTAATTGCCGATAAGAATTTAACTAATTAAAAATGTATTCACGGATATCTAATCAATAGTCATGGCAGTAATTGCACCTCATTTGATGTTGAATAAGGAAAATTTAACTGAAAATTTAAAATGAGGAAATAAACAAGTGTTTTGTGTCTTATCAATTATTTATGATTACTTGATTGTAGGATAATGCACAAAATTTGCAACCCTAGTTTGGAGAGGTGATTGTGACATCAATGGTTAAAAGTAACTAATACTCTGAGTAGTTTTTGCAACAAATACTTTGTACTTTTACTTGAGTGCTTTTCTTACACTACTACTCTTACTTGTAACTGAGTATATTTTAGCAGTGTAACAGTACTTGTACTTGAGTACAGATTTCAGTATTTTTCACCACTGCAATAGGCTCTCAAATAATACCACAATTTTTTGGTTTAGGACTCACAGTGGTTGTTGAGCTCCCTTGTTGATTTTTAGCTCCCTTGTACGCTTTTTGTTGTTACAGTCTTCTTGCACTTCTTACATATTACCATGATTTATTGTACATTTGATCTTTTGTAACCAAACCACTTCCACACCAGTAAAATCTCTGCTTTTTGGAACCAACTCCTCCACGGAGCCGAGAGCAACGTTACTTTTGCTTTCAGCCTCAATGGGTGTAATGGTTTGATGTCACTCTGTCAGTAAGTCTTAATATTGTGATTATCATGATATATGATATGGTACAATCTGACACATCCATACTTGCAACAGGTTGCAAGGTTTGTGCACGTTGCACTGAAAATTAGTCAATCATGATTCAAAAACAAAATGATTCACGAACACAATGCAAAAATGCAGATGCTTAATTAAAAAAGTTTAGTCCCTTTGAGCCATCTGTCTCAGGTCTGAGTCAAGTCTTGATTCATGAATACCAATTCAGAGTGAAGTCATGTTCTTTATCACTAATTTGCAAATAAATTTACAACTCAAGTGAAGTCATGTGGCTCGAGACCCCATCACTGGTTTTTGTAGCTGTACAATCTTCTCTAGAGAAATGATCAGATCATCAGCATCATAAGAATTTCAGTTGTCATCTCAGATTCCATAAAATGTTTTCTAACTGCAACCCCAGTGGAGACAACAAACAGGAGGGTTCAGTGGTGAGCATAAGCAGCAGTGACACCATGACTAAACAGAAGAGATATAAGCTCAAATATCATCAAGGAAACAGACTTCAAACTTAATGCATAATCCCGAGCAAAAACCACCATAAATGAATAAATAAATAAAATTCAATCAGATGCTCGCCCTCCATCAGAGAAAAACACCTCAAGTTGAGTGTCTATATAAGACTTTCACTTACCTTGCAGACACCTAACAAGTGTTTATCAGCTCTCTGGGCTCACAGCGGCCATGTTAACGTCTGACACCCTCACCTGTCCATCAAAGTCGCAAAATAAACCTCGACAGTACGGCCATCACTTTTATTCAAGCCACCAGTGGAAATATCTCAGCTCACAAACCACCCACTGAAAAAAATAAATCAAATATTACAACTCTGGCACTCTGCACCAAATGACTGCGCTGTGATTATCGGCCAAGTGCACTCGACTGGCTCGTGTGTGTGTGTGTGTATGTGAAGTGCGAGGGACTTTTCTTATCAGGTGCATGCAGAAAGGAGGTTGTGTGGCAGAACATTCGGAGAACGTACCGTAGGAGATGGGCATGTCCAGATCGCCCTGCCAGGACATCTGCCCCGATTCGTCTATGGAGTGCTGCGCTGTAAAAACACAACAACAGGCCTCTTGTTTACAGCTCGTTCTCACTCCAACACGGCTTCTGATTTATTCAAACTCCAAAGGAAGACAATAGAGGGGAAATCTACTGCTGTGCCATGCTGCACTCGCACTGGCTGCCTACCAAGTGCGGAAGTGTTACTTTGTCATTGGAAGTGTGGATTTAATCACAGATAATGAATGTGTGTGTCTGTGTGTGCGGACTTTGCAAGATGTCACTTCAAGCCATTACGTCTTGTAATGTCCAACTTCCACTGAGCTGAAACAAAAGTCACAGTCGCATCATTTGATTTTTTTTGGCAGAAGGAGAACGACAGCATGACACAGTAGCTTTGTGGGTGAAATGATTATTATTCTGATCCTGGTTTTCAGGGTGCAGTGCAGCGCAAAAACCGATAATGAGGATGGACTTTACCTTTCAAGTGGCCTCGTCCGAGTGTCACAAACCCAGAGGAGATAAAGTTGTGCATGTCTTGGCCTCCGCTCCGCAGGTTTTCTTTCCCATAGTGCCCTGGTGAGACAAAAAGAATCGCAGATGATAAATATTTGAGGGAAATTGAGCTTGGTGTTATTGAACTGATCTGTGTCCTTGCAAAATCAGTGGTTCTAGAGGCTTAGAGACTAGAGATGTTCCTAACAACTAATTTCTCTGTTGCTTAAGTATAAATCCAAATTTAGACTAGCCTACTAGTTGGTTAACTCCTGACAAATGTAAATGTAATGAATTGGTTACTTCTTCTCTTCTACATTCTCTAACACCCGACCTTGCTCTCCTCCTGTGTTGTCTGCCTGTTCTTCTGTTGCCACAGGCAGTTTCAGAGCAGCAGAGATACAGAGAGTCCCCATCAGCATGGTAAAAGCTCACTCCTGCGCAGTGCAAAGGGCAACACTGTGCTGCTGCTGCAAGAGGAGCGCTGACTGAGATTAGAGCATTCATTGGAATGAATCAGAATGTAACAGATTTGTAACAGATATCAAACATGTTTGAAAATTATCAGGGCAGCCCTGATCATTCTGGGAATAGTTTGCTGGGGTCAAGATTGCATCTGTAATCTCCTCACATCACTGAGCCAGATTTCAGTCGATCATGCATTGGTGTTGCCAAAAATATCAATATATCGAAAAATATTGATATTAGCTATTTGAAAGGCTTTCAATGCTCACTTTTTGCATCAATATTCTGGTACCATCTGCACTTTCTTGATCTTTCTTCTCTCTGACAGCGAACTGACATAGACCCATGTCCTCGCACTCATTTATCTTTTAATAAAAATCAAAAATTTTATGCCCTCAATGTTGAGTCAGGTTTTCCCCGTGGTATCGAATATAATATTTTTCAAGGTATTGTATCGACATGAGAAATTCCAGTATCATGACAACACTATACCGTATTCAGCCCAGATTTCTCCTCTGATTCTTGGGAGGGGTTGAATTGGAGGTCTCATCGGACCTAAACCTCTGTAGTGTAAGGCCAGCATCAGTGCACTTGCATAAATAATATGAAACCGAAACTAACTGAATCAAATTTTCGGTCTAACATGTAACAAAAATGTGAACATTTGAGGTGTGAAAAGGCCCACTGTCAAGACACTGTGCTATTGGTCAGATCCACTGATTGTACCTACTTCATTGAGATGCATTCACTGCCAAATATCAGCATTTTAAATTCTGGCCCTTAATACTGAGGAGACTCAATTCCCCAGTCATCACCTGTCTTTTATAAAGGAGTTGCCACAGATGACAAGAATACTAAACAGGGCTAAAATGGCATAACTGACAAAACTGACTGTCAGGTGGGATCAGCTCGTCAATATGTATCGCTTAAGGATGCCAGAGATGCAATCTGCAGGTTTCAGGGCTTTCATATCAGCCATTTATCAAACACATCTTCTCTTTCCGCACAGCAAGTGAAATATTAAATCTAATTGGAAAATACTTTTGGTTCCTCAGAGGAGAGATGACTGGGGTTTGATACACTTGATTTTAAAGTAGATTGAAGCCTACTTCTCTGGGGATGCCAGCACACAACAGGTACACACCCTTTTGGATTTTCCTTCTCTTAAAAGATCACTCCGTAATGCAATTTGTACCACATCACTGTTAACTCTGCTCCAAAACCAGTGCTGTAATTGAGAGTGCGGCCTGAGCACAAAGGAACAAGACAAGGTGCCTACTAGCACCCTGACAACGTTCAATTGTCCTGTCAATCACAGACAAGTCTTACAAAGAAATAAAGGAATGTAGTATTGACAAAAAGGGAGACAGAACAAAAAATCCTAAATCTGGAGAGTCAGTTTATCAAACCTCTTCTCCTTTCTTTCCTCCCCACTCTCTTTCTGTTAGTCCCTGTCTACATTAACTAGCAAACAGTTAAATGCCTCTTTCTCCAAGGATCCACTTCAAAGTCAATAACATCACTCAGACCTCTGGGCCTCGGGAAGCCGAGATCGAACAGCATTTCAAATTATCATAATGAGAAGAAACACCTGGGACCATTAGGCCTGGTCTTCATCACACTGAAGTTTGGCACTGAGCATCAGCAACACAGCTCGTTAGTTTCTTTTTATCAAGCCCAGAGGAGGACTATAAACTGATTACTGACGCACTCTGACCATCTCTGTTAATTTGGGACCTTTGACGAAATCAGTAAATATCCAAAGAAAAGGATTTCACATAATTCCCCGCACCTAGCACAGCACAGTGCCGTATCTATGTAGACGATACAGTCGAGTATATCTGTGTGATGTCTCCCAGGCTGAAACAGTGATGATTCATAACCTCCACATGCTCCAAGGACGGCACCGTGGAGCTGAAATCAGGGAGCTGGAGATGCTGACTGTGATATAAATTGCTCCCATGTGGCAGCACAAACCTATAGCCCCTTATTATCTCTGGAAATGTTCCTCAAAATTGCCTCATCTACACCGGATAATGAAACAAGATCTAACCTTTCTTTTAGAATAACCCTTCATGAATGAAGGGCAAACTGGTTTAGTTCAGAGATAAAAACTCAAATCTCCAGATAAGTTTTTTTTTTTTTTTTTTTTTACAAAGTTATATTTGAACTGACCTTTTAGGGTAAAGTAAACAGTCATCAAATTAGCGCCTCAAGCGTGCACATTTCCACACTCCAGTCATGCAGAATAAGGGGTGATATCGAAGGGCTTTATTTTAAATGAGAGTAGCTGTTTACTCAAGTTCCCCAAATTATACTTTTTCAATGCTCTCAGCTGCATTTCACAGTCGTCATCTGCAGATGGGATAGTAGCATGAAACTATAAAACACCTCTGTGTACTTTTGCAGGTGTTTTTTATGTTTGCAGGTCCAATGAGGAGGATAGTTTCATAGAATAGTTTGACATTTCGGAAAACAAAATGCCTCAACTTCTTACTGAGATTCGGGCGAAATTATTGATGTCTCTCTCATGTCTTCTGGGAAAATGTTGAACTATCTGTCTAAGTGATAACCAGTCCGTCCTCACCAGAAAAACGTGGTCAAATGTGCAAGCAGCTTATTCTGACTGATATGTCCGTTTATTGTCAGGCGGTGCCCCTGAACGCCTTAAACATGACAAGAAAGGTATAAGGAGCGACAAAGTCCAAATGTGGAGGAAGTGGGGTGAATGGCTCAAGATGAGCACAGGACTTTTAACGGGTAAACTGGTGCTCAAGTCCTGTGTGAAACGAAAAGTAAATACGGAGTTATTTAATGTTTTGATTCATTTAAATTTAGTTACGGACGTGATGTCTGTCGCATCACTTCCGCCACATGATTGACCTCACTTCTGTCACAAGACATACATACTGTAGTTATTTTAATCCTTTTCCAAACACTAACCAAGTAGTTTTATTGCCTCAACCTAACCAAACTGTGACCATTTTACAACATAAACCATGTCAAGTGACTTACATTATGTTGTTTAAGTCCAGTAAGCCTGTCACTGCTGGTATTCTCCACTGGTAACATATGTTGTTTTGGGTGTTATTAACAATCAGCATATTCTGCTGTGAGGGTATGAGGAAGTGTTGCAGACGAGAGATATCTGGTCCATTGTTTACAGTCCAATTAACAACTTGAGACACAAAAACAGAGTTAGAGACTAATCTCTATGAACAGATATTTGCATAAAAATACAGATAATTTAAAAAAAAGGTTATTCATCAGATGATAACCGATGGGTTCTGAGAGTTGCATTCAACCAACGCCTCTTTTGCACTCCGCACAAACTGTTGCAACCAACAGTTGCTCAAATGTGATAAGTCAACACTACAAGCACACAAAACCAGAATACTTCCAATATCAAAATCGCATTCCTTTCCTACAGATTCTGCATTCATATGCAGATGTCTGTGTATAGATATTAGTCCAATGGTAACAACATCCACCTACCACCACTTCTGAATGTGAGATTTTTTGCCCTGATTTATTTGTGCGAATTTCTCTGCTGGACAGTTTGTGTTGACTTGCCTAAAGCAGCCAATGTGCTGTACCAACTGTACAGACATGAGCTGTAAACTAGGTAACAATAGATGCACCTACTGTGTCTGTGCGCGTTTGTGTTTGGCCCCTGACTGAACTCAAGACTCGTCAAGAACTCTTCTACTTTCTGCTATTTCTCTTTTATGTATTCTTCAGTTTTCTTCAGTTTTAGCTCCAGTGTCTCCTCGTGGGGGTCTTCCACACCGGGAGCAATGTCTGGCCTACCGGTGGGGGTGCTGTCCCGTGGAGGGCACTGGCCCAGGTGGCTGGTGGGCTCCGCACCTTGATGTGGGGCCTCCTGTCTGCCCTGGCCAGAGTGGTCTCTGCGGCGGTGCTCCCAGTGGTCACAGGCCGTGGTCGCTCTCGGTGTGGATGGCCCCCACATGTAGCGTTGACCTCACCTCATGCCTCGGTGCCCAGCCATGTCTCTTAGTGTTGGTCAGTGTGTGTGGGTGTGTGTGTAGGTGTGCGTGTGCCCATGTATGTGTGTGCCTGTGTGTGTGGGTATGTATATATATGCTTTGTGTGTTTTGTGTATTTATGTTAGGGTGGAGGGGTGGGTTTTTGGTCTCGGGATTTTTCTTTGTTGTTTTAGCCTCTGTGAGGCACTTTGTGTTACCATTGAGTATGAAAAGTGTCATATAAATAAATTTGAATTTGAAAAAATTTGAATTTGAATGTATGTTTGTTAAGCAGATTTATAAAGCTCCGGGAGTTAAGCAACATTTTTTACTCAATTTGAAACATTTTCAACTTCTGCAGATGCACCTACATCTTCGGTTTGCACCACCATCATCCAGTCTTTCCGTGGACTTTATATTGAATTGTGCCGCTGTTTTATGTGTATGAAAGCTGAGTAACTGACATGTTTTGTTTTTACAGTGGTTTTATGTGTGGTACTATTTGTAGGACAGAAGCAGTGACTTTCTGTCTGTCTTCCCGATTATAAATGAGACACAACATGTTCATTAGTGAGCTTTAGATGTTGGTGAGCAGCTTTTGTCACTCTCGTCTGTAGCTTCATATTTACCCTACAGACATGAAAGTGGTATTGATCTTCTCATCTTACTCTGCGCAAGGAAGCAAATATTTGTATTACCAAAAATGTCACACTATTCCTGTAATACTATATTATTAAATATTACTGTAGACTCTACAATTAGACAATAGTGCTCTCCCAGCTTTATGGTAACAGCTTGTGTTTGTCCCTTTTCCTTTTTAAACTGGTCTGCACAGAGCCCTGACCTTAACGTGATCCAACACCTTTGAGATGAAGTAGAACGCCGACTGCGAGCCAGATCTTGCCTCCCCCTGAGCCAGACCTTATCTCCAAACATCAGTGTCAGACCTGACTCATGCTCTTGTGGCTGAATGAGTGCAAATCCCCTCAGTCACGTCCTGAAGACCAGTGGAAAGTGGAAATAGTGGAGGCTGTTTTACCAGAAGATTAATGCACTTGGTTTTGGACTGACATGTTCAGCAATCACGCATGTGTATAATGGTTAGTGTCTGCATACTTATGGCCATATAGTGTGAATTCTCAATGTCAGGGAAGTAATGGAGCAAATTTGCAGAGTGTAAATGATCAGAACAGACTCTAATCTACAGGCCCAGCTGACACATCCAGGCTCATTATTATAAGCAACATGACGTCATCTTCTGAAAACATCACTTCAAGCTTGGTCTCACGTCATTTTTTTGTTGACTTCTGCAGCCTTTTATAAGTCAAACTGAGCCCAGTCGCTGTGAGAGACGGAGATGATTTCATTCTGTCTGCAAAGTGTGGAAGACATTTGTCGCCTCTCTTCACAGCACCATCGAAACTTTAAAGCACGAAATGAGACAAAAGAACAGAACTCTGGGAAATTGAAGTGATAATGCTCGTTCTGGGAAAATGCTGGAGAAGTGCTATCCACACCGCCAAGACACACTTCATCAGCATCACATCCAGGTATAATATCTCTCCTGGAACATCGAGTGGTATGAGTTCACACCATACAGGTACCGCTGATGTTTTGAGTTTAAATCCAGAAATCCACCACTGCTGAATACCATCATCTTCTTTTTATTGTTGCTCTATACTGCATGCATCAGACTTTATGTGGCCTGAGAAAGCTTGTGAAGAACCCTTGTTGTAATTTTGACTTTCATAATGCAGGCAAGTATCCACCAACCGTATCATTAACATACAATTATATGCAAATGTGTCATGAATAAAAGGGAGAAGGATTCTTTTTAAGGAACTGTGAACAAATAAACTGATCTGGAGATGGTTCATTTGATGAACAATAAAATAGCAATCGAATACAGTTATGTAATATGATACCAAGTAGATGCATTTACAACCAGCCCTCTGAGGGCAACCATAATTCTGATGTGGCCCTGGATGAAAATGAGTTTGACGCCCCTGCTCTAGACTAAGCCAAAGCAAGCATTTTTTACCAGATAATATACTTGGCCTATATATAAAGAATTCTTATCTTAACGTCAGTTTTTTTTTATATCACATGTGGAGTAAAATAAGTGATAAAAAGATTGAAAAGAACTGAGCTACACCAGTATATTTTATCCTTTTTCATGCTGTTACATCCCACAAAAATCTATTGAAATCTTTATCTTCAGATTTGACCCTGGAGATGTATTTAGACCAAGGAATTGCTGCAACTGCTGGCCTCATAAGGGCCGTCTTATAAACCTGAAGTGGACCATTTTCTCTTCCCAACTACTTATCCTTGACTGCAGTGGGACACATGATGAGGTCAAAGAATGGTGTAAAAGAAGACTTTGTGAGAAAAAGAAACCAACTTTCACCAGATACGCAAACGGCACCTTTCAAAGGGGGACTTGGACATAATATCGATGGTAAATATAAATCTTTATTTTGCCCTTGAGGTCTCTAGTAAAAAAAACACTGAAGCTTGAAAACTTGAATTAAGCTTGAATTACAAAAGTTCATGTCTATTTTTCTTTCTAACTGGACTATCTAGCTTACATGTATTAAAATAAAGAGAACCTGCTATAAATCCAAAATAAGCTGTACTACAATGACATAATAAGTTATACTCCATTACAAGGCCCTTAAATTAAAATCATGTGGACACAAAATCAACTTTAGAGGTAAAAAGCTATTTATGTATTCAGCTGAACTTATGCAAAGACAGAGATGTCATCTGCATATTGTAACTTTCACAAGAAGTTGGAAAAAAAAGCTCTAAAAATGACAAAAACCTTACTGGAAGCCGTTTTTCTTTTGTCATAAACCCTTGCCTTAACCATTAACCAGCCCTCTTAAGAAAAAAAAAAAAAAGGTCAATGATGTTCTCAAGGTCTAAAATCTAATTTGTACTGATAAAAGCACAGCACAGACACAAAGTAGCATGCCTGATTACAAATGCATGTATATATGTCAGAAATGGGGAAGCAGGTTTGTGACTTGCGCTTGAATTGCACTTAAGTTGCACACACAGTGACTTGAGACTTCTCTTCAAAAGACTTGAGACTCCACTCACACTCCAGATTTCTCGTGAGTAATCTTCCTCTCATGCATTAACATTAAGGAAATATCTGATGAACTGAATGTCAGTCCCTCCGTTATATCATGTATAATGCAGATCTAGTGCACGTGTCTGCAGCTGGCAGCGACTGTAAGCTTTGGCTTTTGCTATAATAACTTAACACAAGGCACAAACAAAAGAATCTCTAAATACAACATCTGCTGTATCAAAATAAAGGATGCTGGACTGACCACATCAAACTTTATCAGGCACCTAAAAAACCTCATATTTCATATCATATTTCCAAAAACATTACATGTCAGTCTAAAACACTCTGAGTTTTATTTCAGCAGCATCACTTCTATACTGCATAACAGTGGAAAATAAAATACTCTTTGAAGTAAACTTCTCTGTTTCTGCTCAACCCAAAGCTAATTCCTGTTATCGCGTTAATAGGAATTCCCATCGTGTGCTAGCGTCAAGCTGAAGGACTAAGTGCTAGCTATTTGTAAAATAAAAAAAATTGATTCAGCAATCAAAACATCGATTCAGGAATCAGAAGAAAAGAAGAAAATGAGAATTGATTTTTTTTTCCCACCCCTACTAATAATGTAAGCAGCATTTCCCTGTTGTCCTGAGGTCTATATCTACTGTTTTTAGATTCAGAAAAGAAAATTGATATAAACCAGTCAACTAATCAATGCTGATCCTACATGCTCAAAAATAAAGGAGTGATGATAATGCAGTTCATGCTTTGAATTCCTTAGAAATAAGTGTTAAATGTTCTAATCAGACTAGAGGACATGCAGCAAGTGATAGAACCCTCATTACAACTATAAGAGACTTGATTTGGGCTCCAGCTCAAACACTTGAGACTTAACTTGCAAAAAATGACTTGTGTGCATCTCTAATACAATGTCTAGATAAATATAATGATACTATATAAATATATTTTTTCTTTTTTTCTAAATTCACATCAGTGTTGTCATAAATTGGTCACAAAATCTGAGTCATGTCTTCCCTGGAGTGCCTCCATCCCTGTTTGGACTCCCTCCACCCTGCTCTCTGAAGCCTTCTCCATTCAAAAGCATTCCCCCTTGCAGCGTGATGTTGTGATGCTGTTCATCCACCAAACAATGGGAGGCCGATATGACACAGGATGGACAATTAAGACATCTTTTCTGTGGGCGTTATCATATAATGAACAAAATAACAATGTGTGGCTTTGTGAATCACATGGAGGAATAATCTTTGCTCCACGTTTGCACTTACAAACAGAAGCACCATAGCCTACAATGTGCACTATGGTAAGTTTTAAAGAATGAGTGCACAGCAATTAGCACAAAGCCAAACTCTTATTAACTTTGTTACATTTTTCAATTGTCTTCTTTTAAATTTGTTGCTGGTACTGATTTTGCTTTAGTGTTCATGGGCTACTTTTCCAAGTGATTGACTGTTGATCAGTTTGGCCAGTATGGTGACATTAACTGTGTTTCCATTAATGCATTTTACACACATTTTGAAGAATCATGTCAGAAAAGGTCGATGGAAACGGTATTTTTTAAAGTACTCACTTTCTTAAAAGTATTAAATCTCTTTGAGGTGGTTTTTGCTTGTTTATCAAAAAGAGTTAATGTACTAAATGATAGATGTAAACACTTTTTACATGACCCAGGGGATCATGTGATTGCTTGCTTGTGTGTGCGTGAGTGAGCAAGTGAGTGACCAACAGACCTGAGGCTTGTCTGCAGCTAACCTCTCATACTCCTGGACCCATCAGTCTAATTTTTTCTGTGCATATTCACGACTGAATGTCGACAGACCCCTGTGATTCACAACTTTTGAAAAACCTTGAAAGCATTTGTTTCATGCCCTCATGCTGGCAATATCTGTGGCCACGGGCGCTACGTTTTTGGGTCATCCCATTCTTCTGAATGCTATCTCAGGAACGCTTGGGAGGAATTTCCTCAAATATGGTGCAAATGTTAACTTGGACTCAAGGATGAACCCACTAGAGTTTGGTACTCAAAGGTCAAAGGTCACTCTGACCTCACAAAATGTTTTTAGCCATAACTCACCTCAACACACTAGAAAAAAAAACTGAAAGGCAAACTCTGTCTACTGGCAGTGGGAAAAGAGTCAATCGCCTATTTTTTTGGTGTAAAAGAGTATAATAGAGAGTATGAAAGGGGACATAATTTATATGAAAATGATGATACTTTAAATACTGCATACGACAAGAGACAGATTTTTGTGACCATCCAGATTGGTGACCATATGTGGTGTAACCTAATTTTCTTTTGTAGAACAGGAACTTACAGAATATAGCAATTAAAAAGTCATTCTGCTGCACAGAAGTGAGACAAGCAGCTTCCATCCTGCTGCTCAGAACAGTCTGTATCAGCTCTCCTCTGACACATTCCCTCCATATTGGGTGGTGGTGGTGGTGGAGAGATGGGTGGAGGCAGGGTGACACGAGAGTGAAACATAACACTGTTGAATCTGGGACACCATACTAGGGCACTTAGCAAACGAGCTGATCCCTGGAGCAGGGATCTGGAGACCGACCGGATAAAAGTAGGAGGAACAGCGTTGCACGACAGAATTATCTCTGGACAAAAAGCTTGCGTCTCCCGCAGAAGATGATAATTTGCATCTCAATTTTGAGCCAGTGCTGAGTAGGCTTATGGGACAGCAGTGTGAGGGAGATGAGAACTCAGCCAGGGCCTTGCATTTAATTTGCTATACGTTCCCTTATATGTTCCCTTTTAAGAAAGATTGAGGGGAAAAGCTTAAGATTCACAGCCCGTCCATCTATTTCAGTGGATGTCAATCAAAGGAGGCAGATTTAGGAAAGCGTAGGGGTCTTTCTTTACAACACTTAAGCTTCACACCATCGTATTAAGATATATCAAGTTGGATTTTTAAATGGACATGCACTTAAAGCAACACATAATTTATTTGGCCTTCACATATGCTCTATTTCACAGTCGGAGCTATTCATCTGTATAAAAGCATTGCACTGTCACCTACCGTGGTTTGATGCCTTGGCGTGAACAGGTGTGTAATGATTCTTCGAGGTTCTGACCGGCGTTTCATCTTTGGGCGACCCATCAATCGCTGCAATGTTTTTCATGTTCGTACTGAGATATTGGAACTGGTCCTTGTTGCCTCAGAATGTCTGCCAGGGCTCTGAAAAGAAATCACACAATTTTAAAAAATGCTGATAGGTTTCCCTTTCTCCATTTTTTTTCTCCTCACCATCCCTCCTGAAGGTCTTCCTAATGTATTTAGCTACAGCTCCCATTTGAATCATAGAGGTTTAGAGGAAAGCAGACAGGAAATCCTAATTACACCCAGAGTCACAAGGGAGTTTCAATAGCACGGTACACAAGGTACAGACAAGTCCTATTATGTGTGCCGGACTCAAGCTCAAGGCCCATTTATTAAGAGTTAAGTCGGTGTCTCCTCTTTGAAGCCACAAAATAAAAGCAATATTTCTCCAATCCAATCTTTTGGAGGAACACTGACATTCTGTGAGATGGACTGCCAGTGCTGCGTTTTCTTAAAGGAAATGAAAGGGCAACTTAATTGTGTCAATGTCAACCTACAGCAACCACACAGTCCACTTTTCCATAACTCTGTGACTTTGGGAGATATACAGTATATTAATAGCATTTCCCTTCCAGGATGAGCACACTTTAGCCGTTTCTTTTTCGCAGACAGAGGCGACCTGATTTTGCATTGTCCCAGTTGGCGGATATGTCGTGTGCTGCAGGAGCTACAGTAGTTTGCAAGGAACAGGCCCCACTTTTAACACGTGTTGTTACAAGAAAGAACATTTTGCCTCGGAAATGAAACCACAGAAGTACAAAAGACTTTAGCATCATCAAGTCATATGGAAACTGCAGAAGCATTTGTCAGAAATTCTGAGACTGAGAGCCCAATCTATTATGTATTTTTGGGGTCAAAAACACATCGGCCAATACGGCCAAAACGTATAATGTGTATTGCTTAAATTTGATTATTAAAAAATTGTGCAAATTGTGACTACATGCAAAGCTATGTGCTGATATGGACACTTTTTCAGTTGAAAAATAAGTGTATAAGGACATAACTCACTTATAGCATTTTTCCCACGAAACAATTGCTTCAGAAACGAAAGAAAAAATAAATAAAAGTAAAAAGAAGAAATCATAAGCATGAAAAATAATGTAAATAACAGTGGATGAAAACATAAACTGAGACATTATTGACAAAAGCTTTCATATAAGACAATGTTTTCAGAATCAATTCAAATTAGGTTGAAGGTGTTGCCTGTTTGATATCAATAAGTCTGATGTGGTAAGTCTGGAGGCTCTTGTTTCAGACTTTTGGTCATCCTAGTGTCATGACCCGACACTACGAATAAGCAACAGAGCTACATCCACTTCACCAATAAGATTTTAAAATGAATGCAGAGCCAAAGAGGTTTAAAGAGGCTGAGGGGGAGCATGAAGTGAAAACAACAATGGGCCAAGAATTGATCATTGGGGAACGCCACAGTTAAATTGATGTACAGACAAATGGTAAGTAGGTGATATTCCATATTTTTCATACTGTCAACAAATCCCATGAAAGGTCAGCAACAAAATCAACCCTTGTCTGTGTATGTAAAGCCTTATATATATTCTAAGTCTGTTCCACAGAGCTCAACTGGCGTCCTAACCAATTTCTCCACTGCTGATAACAGTCGTCGACAAATGCACTATTTCCTCCTGTTTCTTCAAGATTTCCTAAAAAGTAAAGAACCCCGCTAAGAAAAAATAAAATAAAAAATGAAATAATATATATGGTAAAAATCAGTTGACTTAGACCTGCAGACGGGGGTGATCATAAAGGAAGTCATAAAGTATTGAGAGACAGACTTACACATTATTCCTTTAAAATAAGGTGTACTTTCTAGATGTTAGAGGAGAAAAGAATGATCAGTCTCATAGATATAGAAATGTAGATACTTTACGATTTGACGTGCATCTGCCTGTTCGCCATATTGGGGGCAGGGTCAAGATTCTATAATAAACTACAATATGCAGATCAGATGCAGATATCACTACAAAATCGACTATAACTCACTTAATTCTGCAACGATTTTCACACAAATTTGTTTTGTTTATAAACCTGAGAAACAGAACATTCTTACTTGTTGGAAATTAATTACTGGAGGTCATCTAATCAGCTAATTTATATGCCCAAACATGAACCTTCTGAATAGCCACAACTTCCACTGGGACATGCAGGCGCCGGCCTCTGAACAGGCAAGATCGAGTGTTAGAATGTTAGAATTAATGAGTTAGAATTTCAGCTTTTGTGAGTTTCTCCTAAAACTTTATTACATGTGTCAGTGTGCACAGTGAATAAATGAAGCTGAAAATGAAATTTTTGAGATTTACAGTATTTGTGACATTGTTTGTGGCAAAGGCAACTATCCAGCCAGCAGAAGTGAAGTTAATAGATGACTAAACACTTTGCCTCATTTCAAAGAGGTGGATAAACCTAAACATAAGAGTTCACTTGAGTTTATCCCAAACTATGTCCCTGGTCAAACGATGTGTATGGATGAACCATATCAATGTTCTTCTCTTAACTGGAGTCTGGGGAACAAAATTAGTCCTGTTTGTTTTAGCAATGAATTAATTTAATTATTACATAAGCAACCAGGTGGCTTTACAACAGTATGATACAGTAGATATGGAAATCAACATTTTTGGAGAAACTCACAAACCCCGAAATTCTAAATAATTTACTCTTGATGTTGCCTTTTCATAGGTCGGAGCCTGCATGTCCCAGTGGAAGTTGTAGCTGTACAGCAGATTTATGTTTTGGCACAGAGCTGATTAGATCAACCCCAATAACTGAATTTAATTCTAACAAGTAACCACTATCATGTCAATTTCTCAGAGTTATAACAAACCAAATCAGATCTCCCCAGTATGGTGACGGCAATGACGCATTGTGGAGATGTACAGCAGCAGCTACCTTTCTGTATCTATAATATCAGTATTTCTGTGATGAGTTAAATCTGGCTGATAATATTGGCTCCAAATCTGAAGAGCAGACTTTTTATTCAAACTTTGGGCTTTTTCTGTCGCTTTCACATTGACCTTTAAACTATTCTGCTGCTATTTTTGCCCATTCACAGTCGTCTAGCCTTTTAACTCAGTTTCTCGGTCCTGCAATCGGAGAACGAGAGCATTATTCTCACCACCTAGCCGGCATAAATTGCATCTTGGTTTGCTCTGCAGAGGGTTGATCAATACAGCCTGTTCAAACCACTGGCTTTAGCTCTCACTCTGCATTTCTTGTGTTTCGGTGAAGGTCACCGACCAAACAGCAAAGGTCTGCCAACAGCTCAGTATTCTGCTCACAGTCCTCCTTCAGTCGCAGAGCTAGGAGTATAAATTACATTAGAGAAGCACCGGAAATTAACGGAGAGGCTCCCACTTTTTAGGAGCAGACCCTTGCCAAATATAAGGCTAATCCCATGTTCCACCACTTCTTTTTGGTCACGGCTGTCGGCATGAATGTCTGCTGCCAGCTTCTGAGGTCTATTCCAGCAGACATCATTACGACAGCTCTATGTGCCAAAATGTTCGGTGAAAATAATCATAAAAAGAAAAAAAAAACACTATTGAGCACCCAGTAAGACACGTCTCCTCATTTAATCGACCTCTCTCTAAACTCTCGTGGCCGCCGCTCATATTGAAGTAGTGGCGTTAAGCAGATCCACTTGAAAGTACGCCCCATGGCTAGGATAGAAGTGCAGTAAGAAGACATAAACTTCACCATCTCTTCAATTCTCAGAGCAGAGATGGAAAAAGTGCTGCATCATGAGCTTTTGTTGTTCCTTTTGTGTCTGTTTGTTTCAAATAAAATGCTGTATTAAAAAGTCTCATGAGTCCATATGGATATTAAAAAGCTGACTGTGCCAACTTTTGAAAAGACACTTACGGTGATCACTGGAGCTTAAATTTAATCTATAACTGATCTACTGAAAGAGCTCCTTTATGTTGTTGTCAGGGCTAGAATTTGGACTTTTTTTTTCATCATGAATGTGTCAGTGTGTTTGTCTGAGCAAGAAAGCTGAGTAATCTCCCTTGACATTTTCAAAGCAGCAGGCACCAAAGTTTAATGACCAAGGCATAACAGTGCTCAATTATATTCATATCTTTAAATCAGAGCAAGATGTCCTCCTCTGTTCTGGCCACAATGGACTCTGGATAATAGCAGGTGACTCAGGTGACTCTTGGGTAAGAGCAGTGACTAACTGACGATTATTTTGTCTTTACTGGTGGGTGGAAAACATGCAATTTTACTGAGACCTAACCCCAATTAAAAACCCATTTATACTTTTATGGATTTTCAATACCTGTGTCAGCCAGCATGGGGCGTATCCCAGAATGCATCACACAAAAGATGGTTGGGACATTTATATTCTAGTCTTGTTATGCATTCAATTCCGTGTTCCCTGGTGGAGAGCAAATCTAAAGTCAGGTGACCTTTGTTGTTGTAGTGACAAATATAAAGACATTAAGGTTGTGAAACGGTCATAGTTGGGTTTGGTTTAGGCAACAGCACAACTTTGTTAGGTTTAGGAAAACAATAATTGTTTTGTTTGCATTCTGTCCCATTAAAGTTATGTTCCGTAAGGTTCCGTCTAATGGCAGTGCATTCCATTACAAGTTATAATGCGCCAAGCTATGCCAAGTCACACCCAAGATGAAGCATCTCCGGAGCGGGGCAAAGTTTGCCCAACCCACCTCTGAGCAGGTTGCCATGACGTGTCGCTGACAGTGGCTAACCCACAATGACAATCCTTTCTCTGCCTTAAACAAGCAAATGTTGAGCCTGAACTCATGTCTGTGTAGCAGGAGACCCGAGAGAAAGATATTTTTAAAAGTCTCTGTGTGTTCAGTTCTCAGTACTTTTGTAGCTGCTAACTGAATCTCTGTGGTTTGAAGTTTAGTTTCTCTCCTGCGTCGCTGTTTGTACTTTTAGGTATCTGCCTTATTTTACTGTCATGTTTGTTTTGCTGGATAGGAGTTGTATGAAGTTACCGCTAATGAAGATCCAATAATTTCCTGCTTTTTCTACTTCATAATAAGAACCTTACATATCAAATTAATGTGTCTGTCCACTGTTTTACAGAAATCCTTGTCGTGCTGGGCTGACGTGCCGAGTAAACTGAGTCAAGCCAGGCCAGTGTATGTGTATAGAAAAGGGGTTAAAGTTTCCTTTTTTCCAGTGATACTTAACATAGCTTCCAAACTAATGTATTATTCACTGTTTTTCTCCTTCCACGGTCAAGTTAGCAACAATAAATATACAACTTCCAGTTAGACTTTCAACATAAAACTCGCTGAGATCTCAAGTAACACAAGTGGCACCGCAACTATTTGGTTAGGGTTAGGCAAAGATAGAGGTTTGAGTTAAAATAACTACTTCCTTGATACCATCAACGCTGACTACACATGAGAACCAATCTCCACTCTGTCCTGTGTTTGACTCCACCAATCCACACCGACCCCTGTGTTTGTTTCATCCATCAACCCCAACCTCCACCCTACTCTGTCACATTTTATCTGTGGCATTTGGACACATCTGCTTTCCGCAGAAGTTATTGGGAAGGACTAGTGAATCTCCTGCACACAAAACCTGACTTTGGTGTGAGCATTGCACGCTAATTCAAAGTATAAAGTCATGTTATTTGCCTGCAGATTTAAGAGACTTCACTGCTTTGAATACCAATCATCATTTGCCCATAAGAGACTCACCCAGCCTGACATCTTTAGATTGCTTGGTTTGGATCTAAATACCCAAAGATATTCAGTTTACCATAATGAAAGACAAGGGAAGGGAGAAAAAGTAGCACTTTTGGTAAAAATGACAACTGGTTGATTATCAGAGTTCCTGTCAATCAATTAATCGTCAAGTCATTTCAGGTCTAGTTACAGAATTCATCCACCTTTAAGGACCCTGATAACTTATTTTTCTCAGTTAGCTTCTTTCTGGGAACAAAGGACACAAAATAGTCAGCCAGTGTTCAAACACTTCACCACATGACAGATTTCTTGTGGGTGGAGCTCAGTTGGAAGAACGTGAATCTGATCTGATCAAACCTCAGCCACACAGTCCTAAAGAAGCCGTTATCAGGATTAAGATTAATAATTAAGATTATGACGAGTTTAAAGGAGCAGTGTGTAAGATTTAGTGGGGTCTAAGTGAACTCAGGCTTCCTTAAATTTCTGCACAATTGTATCATTCATCATCGGGCCATATACTCGAAGGTTATGGGATTTGATTGTCATGACACTAGTTGTTAAGATTATTAACTCTATTCAGGCAAAGGCAACACAGGAGATTAAAGCTGTTCCTGGAGGAATGTTCTGCTGAGTATAAGGATCTCCTTCTCCAAACTGAAATCCAGTAGCTAAGCAGGAGTAAGATACACCAGCACTTTCTTTCCTTGCTGAGTGAAATCAAGACTTTCATAGAATCCGGGGAGAAGCATACAATGCTGTTACTTGATCTTGCTTTTCTGAAGGATGTAGCTGAGACTTTGAATCACTTGGATCTACAGTTGCAGCATAGAGGAAAAAAAAAACATGTGATATGATCATTGCCGTTAAGGCGTTCAAAGTAAAACTGTCACTTTACATTCAGCAAGTGAAAAACAAACGTTTCAGCACTCGCTGTCAGTCTCAAAGATGATGGAAAGCCATGCAGGGGCAGCAGACTAACTGTCCAAACCCAGGCTGGAGTTTGCAGACAGATTCAGTGACTTTGAGAAACTTGAGCCCTTCGTGAATGTAGACATGGGCAAGATTTCTGGACAGATTTTCTGAACTGTTCTGTGTCAGCCCTGTGTAAGATGGCTGCCCGTTCTCACTCCCAACAAGGCACCCCAACATTGTCAGTGCCCCTGTGCTTCATATTACAATGTTATAGGTACCCCCTAGCGTCATTTCTGGAGGCGCCCATCTGGCGAAATGTTTTAACATGCTGTCAGAGGTGACAGAGAAGAGAAAGAAAGTCTGTCTATGGAGGAGGTGGGGTGGAGGGATGAGTCAAACAAACACAAGACTGTTATGTAATGTAATTTAAGTCAGGTAACTAATGCAGCCTACTTATTTTAACCTAAACCACAATCTTTCCCTAAACCTAACTAAGTAGGTTTGGTGCCTAAACTTGACTAAACTGTAACCGTTTCACAATTTTGTTTCTCAACAAGCTTTATTTTGAAGGTCTAACTACACACAGGTCACAGTGACCTTGACTTTTGACCACCAAAATCAAATCAGTTCATCCTTGAGTCCAAGTGAACATTTGTTCCATATTTGAGGAAATCCTGGCAAGGCATTCTTAACATATCATGTTCACAAGCATGGGACAGAAGTACAACCCAAAAACATTATGCTTCTGGCCATGGCTGTTGCCGGCATGAAACTGTCAAGTGATGGACAATAAAGAGTTTCAAAGTCCGCATATGGAGGAGAAAGCAGCCCAGTCAAACATAGGACTTTCACCCTGGAGACTCCCATGTTTAATGTTTCTCAGCAAGCTTTATTTTGAAAGACCAACCAGATGTAAAACTGATGCTAAAGGTCATAGTTTAGTCACAGTCAGAGTTGGGAGTGAGAACTTGTTGGAGATGGAGGTTGAAAACCCTCCTCCTTCACCAAGCAGCTCTGAGAATGTCTGCTTTTTTTTGGATCCACATACCTTTTGTGAAGCAAAGCATCAAATGGCGCATGAATAATACATATGTGTCACAAGTCATTTACCCTTTTTGCTTTTCATATTATCATTTCACGCCATGTAGTCTGCACATTGTCATGTAGAGATGGCGTGTGATTTTACATGTGAAAGTCATAGAGAAAAAAATCAAGTGATAAAGTGTAAAGAGCAACAAAATCTGTGTATGAAGGAGGTCTGGGTGGATGGATGAGTCAAACAAACACAGGTGTTTTCACCCAGGAGGCCACAGTTTGTCTCCATCTGGTAGAGACAAGCATGCAAGCTAGCTAACGTTTCCTCAGATGTAGTGACACAAAATGTAAGGCGGTCCTCATCAGAAGTTGGCCTTAAGTTACCAAAGGCTGACGTACATAACTTAATGTAACTTATGCAAACCGTGATCTTTTCCTAAACCTAACCAAGTAGCTCTGTTGCCTAAAACTAACCAAACTGCGACCCTCTCACAACATTAACCATGACAAAGATCACCATGACAACGAAGGTCACCTTGCTATTGTTACTGCATCCAAAACTAAAATGCGCCGGACTAAACGGCGTTACATAACACGTGAAAAGTGGCATGATATTAATACACCATCCCCTGAGATCACGTTGCTCTCTTGTTGACTCCACGCAGTGCCAGTTCATCTGTCATCTCACTAACTGTAGAAAAGGCTGAATGCATCTGAACCACAGATGATGAGGAGAATGTGAAGGGAAGTGCTGTGATGCAGAGATTTGTGGACAGACAGAAGCAAAATAAGTAATAACATTATTTTTGTTTTATGTGACATTACAGGAGAAACATGCACATGCTGTTGAATTTAAGATATTTGATACAAAATTGGACATCAACCTTGTGTAAATGTTCCCACAAAAGAAGCTTATTCAGCTGATTTAGATGAAGATCAGTTATGTGAATAAATGTATTAATAATATAAAACATGAGCAGCTCACCGCCACTTTCATTTTGTCAAATTGGCTGTCAGATTAGAAAAGGTTGGAGCCCCCCTGACCTTAACACACTTAACGCATAATACCCACTCGGTTTATGTCGCTCTGACACTATGAAGGGGGCAACAGAGCAGATGCAGGGTAAATCTATTCAGGATCTCGGGGAGGTTTGTTTCAGCAGAGGGAGAGTCATTAGATGCACGTCACGTGGGTGCAAGACTGTCAGAGAACGGAATGAAAAAAATATCTGCACAATTAGTCCACACTATAATAGTTTAACAATGACAACATTTTGATCTCACTTGGATCTCTCACAGGTCAAAATGTTTGTAAAGTTTTATAAATACATCAGGTTTGTCTTCCCTTGTGTGATTTGATTTAGCTAACTTTTTATACATGGGTGTTTCTACCATGTTTCTGTACATGAATTTAAGATTTCACCTTTTCCATCAGTCTAATAACATATATTTTTGAACATAGGTGATGAAGCTTGTATTTGATATAACGTTCATATATATGATATACAGGGCCGGCCCAAGCCTTTCTGGGGCCCTTAGCAGAATTTCATTTAGGGGCCTCCAGCTACCAATGCTATTGGCTATTGTTAATGCTCGATCATTCACACACCTAATGCAAATCTAACTAAACTCCGACCAATATATTGGTTGACTGATCTTATCGGCCCAATGTTGGCCTATCACAGCTCTCAACTCTTTTCCAACAGATCATAATGCAGATTGTTGGCTTTTTTCCATTCATATTTATTTATAAATATTAAAAATACCAGTTTTACAAGTTTACTCTTTAAGCACCCTGGTATCATTCTGGGCAATAATGTTTATGGTTAAACATCTTGCCTCATCACATATCTTTGTCACAAGTGTTAACCACATTTGAGGGATTATTGCAAACCATAAATTGTTAATTTGCACTTAAGCATTCAAAGTAATTCAAAGCCTTCACTGTGTGCATGAATGTAACAAAAGCTCGGACACAGGCAGCTGGAATTTATTAAACCAGTAGTATTAGTTAGCCAGCCCATTAGTATATCTTGTGTTTGTAACTGACAATAATGCATCACAAAAAATACCCATTTCAAGCTCTCTTGGAGGCCCACTGGTGGCCATGGGGGCTTGGTGCTTACTTCCCTTATGACTCAGGCCAGCTCTGAAGACATATTTCATATTTCGTAGTATGGCTTTGCATACAGCTGCCTTTATAGTCCTTGTCAGCCTTTGGGGGTGCATGATGTATAAATATGGGTGTGGTTTTCATTTTTCACACTTTTTGACCTGAGAAGATCTGGGAACAAGGACACGTGCAAGTGCAAATAACAACAGCTCCCTGTATGAAAGAGTTATGAAAAAAAATACTAATTGGCAACATTAAAAAACCATCGGGTGGTCTGATGATGAGAACTATGTTTCTTTATGTCTGTTACATCTCTGGACAGCAATTTGTTCAGCTGGAATGGCCACAGGATATGTTTTTATGTTCGCTCTCGTGCTCATCGAGCAATTCAGTCACCACTATTGGTGCCTTGAGGATTCAAAAATATTGTCACTGTAGAAGAGACCACTCCCATCAGGGTGAACGTGATCACTCATAATGGCTTTCAGTGGCATTTACTTCATCCCCCTGGGGCTGAACGGACACAAAATACCACCCGCTCCCCCTCCTGAGACTGATGTGGAGTGCGATGTGTACCATAGAAAGGTATACAGAGCTGACATTCTTTGACAGGGGGACTCTGGGGACAAGAGTAATGGCATGTGTTAAAGGGCATGAGCTTGATTGAACCCGTGATATTGAGGCTGTAAGTCATGTAGGCTGCTATAAGACAGCTGAGTCACCAGATTTTCACTTTAAAGGGACAGTACCATAAAAATGCATATTTTTCCTCTTAACTTTCATGCCATCTATCCATCTAAATAGTTTTGTTTGAGTTGCTGAGTTTTGGAGATATGAGCTGTAGAGATGCCTGCCTTCTCTCCAATATAATGAAACTATAAGACACTCGGCTTGTGGTGCTCAAAGCATCAAAGGAACTATTTTATTTCTACCGATCTACATCCACCAAATGATTCACCACGCTATCTAGTACGTCCATGAGTCAATGCACGCTTCTTCCTGCACGGTGATACGGTTGGCGCTAGGCCCTGACTAATGCTGGATTTTTGGGGCTGGTGTCAATTTTAGGGAGTAAAAAAATTCCAATATCAACATACTGGCGCATATAAGCGCATATTGGACAACATACGTGCCAATGTTGTAGACTGATAGTCAGAGGAGGTGGGGCTATGTGGGCACTGAAGCATGTGTGTGTGTGTGAGAACTTGATGTAAGAGAGAAGAGAGAACAGAGCGTGGCTGTTACCAGTACATCAATACTGCAGAAAATGAGTATTGAAAGCATTTCAAATATTCAGAATTGATGTATTGATAAGTTGATATTTGCTGTGCTGATGTACATGATTGATTTTTTTATCCCTCTGACTACTGACTACTTTTAAAGCATATCATAGGCTATTTGCAATGATTCTAATAAAAAAAATTGTTGAATTTGTTTCTGTTAACGTTCATTAATACAATGACACAACGTGTGTACAGTGTGGCTCTTATTCAAGTCCCTTATCCCTTCAGCTTCATAAAAGCGAAATACTTCCATACCCTCACTTTTAAGACTAAGGGATTGTATCCAATTACAGCTGCTCACGCTCAGTCAGCCATCCTCAACAAAACTCAGAAAATAGCTAGCCTAGTTCAAAACTTAAACACTACGGTCACGCTACATTTCACTAGTTAGTTCAACCGTAAGGAACTTTCAGCCTGGTCTTATAAAATTGTTACAGTCAATCAAAATAGGTTTTAAATTTCCCATTATTGACTTTTCTGCATCAAGACATAATCTTTCAAGAAAGATTCTTTATGCATCTAAAAATCGATTTTTTTTTTCCCCTCATCCCTACATCAAACAGCTCATAACAAGATCTGTGGATGCTCTTGAGTATCCAGCTCATGATTTCTGGACAGAGACACTGTTGTTGAGTATCATCTAGTTTTATTACATTGGAGAGAAGGCAGACATCTTTATGACTGATATCTCCAAAACTCTGCAACTCTCTCCAAAACCATCTAGATGGATAAATAGAGTTACAGGTCAGAGGACAGATATGTAATTGCGATTTTGGGATGAACTGCCCCTTTAAGACTAATGGAGGTAAGTGACACAGAAAAGATTTGGAAAATAGGTCCAAATGTACTGGCGCACCATGGACTAAGGCAAGTGAGACAGAGGTAAATGAGAGTTTTTATGCTCTGTAAAAGTGGACTGTAAAAACATTACTCTTATTTTGGGCTCAAAGGAGCAGGAAAACAGTAGATATGTGCAGCGTTATGTGACAGTATGAGCTCTTTTTCTCCAGTTTAAAGCAGTCTGATTAAAGTGAAATTCAACATTAATTCAACACGTGTCCTCACTAAAATGATAAGCCAGTAATGCAGTGAGCACACCACAAACACACCTCAAAGGATGTATGGGTGGGTGTAGCCCCAAATCCTATTTGCCCACTTAAGGCTGGAACCTTTATGGTGCTCTGCAGGGGAGAGCAGGGACCTAAGTATTACTCGTTTGGTATTTTACTCTTTTGCACACAGATGCATTTATTTAGAGTAACCGCATTTCATGGTGAACAACATACACATGTCCTCTACCAAAACCAACCCTTCTCTAGAATTTTGGATGAATGACTTGGACACAGTCCAGCCAGTGTTACTCTCAAATCAGTTTATTATGCTAAAGGCATTATATGCAACATTTTCCAGTGTATAGACTCAGACCCGCTAGAAGTGTGTGGTGGTGTCTGTATCTGCAGAGACCCTGCCCTCTGCCTGGATTTCTCATTATTTGGCTGTGCTCAGGACACTTTACAAATCCAATATGTTGGTATTTGACATCCTGTTAATGAGACTCAACAATATTCTATCCTTCTGGTGTGTTTACAAACGAACACCTCGGACAAACCCTACTGATTCTACCTTCAAATGTACCTTTTTTATGAAATCCAATGCGTCAAACTCACCTAACAGCATAATCACCTCTGAAGGGACTGTCCCTCACATAAAACAGCCTGACATGCTCCAGCACACACATCTAGACTGATGAGACCTCGCCTGGTCTTCACCTCAGCCTAACCCTGGTCATTTCCAGCAAATTCACTGAGCAAAGAAATAGATCTTTAACATCAGTGGGACGAAAGTAACACCCTGTTACTTTCGTCCCTCCAATGTCTCTGTCAACTTTACCCAAGCTGCAATGAAAGGCTAGCATGATAAATTAAACCTTCACTGGCACTTACCCTATGGAAAGGTCTACCAGATGATATACATTTACAGTCTTTGACCAGTAAAAATTATCTTAAAGGGACGGTCCACTCCAAAATCGAAAATACATATTTTACCACCTACTCGTAGTGCTGTTTATCCATCTAGATTGTTTTGGTGTGAGCTGCCGAGTTTTGTAGATATCAAGCACTGAGATTTCTGACCTCTCTCTAGCATAGTGGGGCTAAATGGCACTCAGCTTGAGGAGCTCAAAGCACCAAAATAATGCATTTGAAAACTCACCAGCAATGTCGCTTTCCAGAAATAGTGACCCGGTAACTCAAGATACTCCACAGACCTTGTTGTGAGCAATCTCATGTAGGAACTACTTTCTTTCTAGTCGAAAGAAAGTAGTTCACATGGATTCTACTTCAGACTTCAGAAAGTAGTTCAAGTAGAGTCTACTCGTGAAAAGAAAATAGTTCCTACATTAAACTGCTCACAACAACGTCTCTGGATGTCATGATTTCTGGAAAGAGACGTTGTTGTTGATTTTTATAATATACTTTTGGCACTTTTATGGACCCCAAGGTGAGTGTCAGTTAGTCCCATCAATATCAGAGAGAAGGCAGACATCTCTATGGCCGATATCTCCAAAACTTGGCAACTCACATAAAAAAATCTAGATGGATAAAGAGCACTACCCGTAAGATGTAAAATATTTAGATTTTGGGGTGAACTGTCCCTTTAAAAACAGAAAACATTTCCGTTTTGTATTTTTTACTATAGTTTTTCTACTATAAAACTGATCTGATTGGGTCAGTTTTCACATCCATGTTACAAGAAAAACGGTCTGTGTTGCAACGGTCCCACACATAATTTGGCCCCTGCTCTCCCCTACTTATTCTAAAATGTTTTCTTCAGCTTTTTGACAGCTCATCCTCTATGAAAAAAATGTAAGCAAACTCTTACCTGTGCACATTCATTTCCTGAGGCGGCTTGGTGGCTTTATCATAGGCAACTTTAGCAGAAATCCCAATGGCGATGATGAGCGCCACGACCCCGCAGCTGATGTACACGGTGGTGTTGGTCTGGTCCAGCTCCGGGTCGTACGTATCACCTGTTGGCGCCGGTGACGGGGGCTGCGTTTTGATCCAGTCCGGCGTGTTGTAGTTGGTGCAGCTCTTCTGCTCCAGCCGCTTCCCCCGGTCCGCGCAGCAGAAGCGCAGGAAGCAGCTGCCGCAGCAGAAGCGGTGGTCGGTGTTGTTGCACGCGAACTCTTTGTCGTACTGGCCGCTCACGTCGTAGTAGCCCAGGCAGGTGTCGTGCTGCACCGAGGAGGGAGCCTGGACCTGGGTGATCCTCCCCGGGTCGACCGCGGCCAGCGGGACCGCAGTGGTGCTGCCGTTGACCTCCTTCACCCTTTGGTTCCTCCGCGACGGGGTTTTGTTCTTTTTATTGGGGGTGGCGGCGCACAGGACATTCAGCGGGTCTAAGTAAATCAAAAGAAGCAGAAGGTGCTTTATCCCCATCATTTGAGGACGCGCTGGTGTTTGTTCTTTGGCCTCCACTCTCTTCTGTCTTCTCTTTTCTCTCCGGTGTCACTCTTCTTTACCGAGTGGAGCCTCTTGCGCCTTTCTTCATCGCAGGTACTCCTTCATGTGCCAAGCTCTCACTCACGGACTTTTGGCAGATTTTGCGCTCATCACACTCACAACGCATCTTCTGACTTTTGTTGTCTTCCGATACAGAGTGTGTTTTCTCATAAAAGTTCGCTCCTCTTTGATTTATTCTGCAGAGACGCACGAAAAGACCCGAAGTCCTCCAGGGAAATCTATCTTTTCTTTACCATGAGCTGCTGATCCGGAGTGTGTTGAAGCTTACACTGTGGAAAGGAGCGGCATTTAATTGGTAAAACAGGACTTTACACCCATGAGAAACTTTCTCAATAAGCAGGTAGCGTAGAAGGAAATAAGGATAAAGATAGTTGGTGATAACTGTACTGATTGGAAAGCTGCGGACACTTTCAGCACCACGGACAGCGCCCAAGTTTCCATTTGGCTGTTTGGAGCGTTTCAGCAGCAAAAAGTGAACAAATTTGACATTTTTCTATTTTAATTGCTCTTAAAACAAACAAATTATGTTATTTAACTGAAGAATAGATATAAGCAGTTTTTCTGAGCTGCACAGGTTTTCAAGTTTTAAAGAAAACTCCTTAACCTTAATTTTACGCATAAACTTTCTTTCTTCCGACTTCCTGAGTGGAGACGGCGCACTCACTTATCTTTTTTTTCTAGTGAGAGATAAAAATTGAAGACTTGGTTTTAAAAAGAAACAGAGAGAAGATGGTGGTGAGGACTTACCGGGTTTATGGTGGCCGGTAACGGGATTGTCTCAGCCACTGCCACTGAATCAAAGAGCCTCAGCAAGACAAGAGGCAAGACCTCTCTCTCCTCTCCTCTCCTCTCCGGCCCGCCTCCCTCTCTCCTCCTCACACGCAGTCCTCTCTCTCTCTCCCCCTCCCCCCCAACCCCTCCACCCACGTCACCGATTCAGGTACCTCAGTTAATTATCAATCGGCATCTTCCCCCCCACACTGCTGCGGTCATATGCCTCCGGGCTTCACCGGATAACTCGCGGAGGTGGAGAAAAAAAACAGAAAGATAACTGTATTAGAAAGTGTGTGTAAGAGGCGAGGCGCTGCTGTTGGTGTACATTCACGCATCAGTGCGCACACAAGCTGCATCCACTCACAAGTCACCAATCACGTCCTGCCTGTGTGCATGTGTGCAAGTGTGTGTGTGTGTGTGTGTGTGTGTGTGTGTGTGCAGGCAAATGTGAAAACATGCCCGAGCTGGTTTACTTTAGAATTATAAATCAAATGCCAGAGCAGGAGGGAGGTTGGAGGTGGAAAGGATTTGGATGCTGTCTGGTACCAAGTGGGCAGAGGTGCCAAAAGTACACACATTATTTATTCAAGTAGAAATACAGATACTAAGTGTGAAAAACGACTCTGATAAAAGTAGAAATACTGATTTAACTTCTTCTACTTCTGAGAAAAAGTCGCTGTCTGAAGGATATTTCTACCTGCTGTTTCTGTGCAAAGATAACTGAACCTCACCTTTTCTCAGCATCTCAGTTTAATCTTGTTACGTCTTTACGTCGTTTTTGTCTTGTTACGTCTTATACGTCATTTTTATCATTTTCTTCTTGTTACATACTTTTCTGCCATGTTTGTCTTGTTTTGTCTTTTATGTCATATTTGTCCTGTTACGTCTTTTACATCATTTTTGTCTTGTTACACCTTTAAGTCGTTTTCATTATCTTACGTCTTCTACATCGTTTCTCATCTTATTACATCTCACGTGGTCTTCATCTTGTTACGTCTTTTAAGTCTTTTTGTTGTTGTTGTTGTTGTTGTTGTTGTTGTTGTCGCACCTTTTACTTCGTTTCTGTCTTGTTAGATCTTTCACTCATTTTCGTCATTTTTGTCTTATTTTGTCTGTCTCATTGTGTTTGTCTTGTTATACCTTTAAGGCATTTTTACCTTGTTACGTCTTTTACGTCATTTTTGTGTTGTTGTACCTTTAAGTTGTTATAGTCTTGTTATGTCTCTTACATCATTATTGTTGTATCTTCTTACATCTTTAACTTAATTTCTCACCTTGTTAGATCTTTTACCTAATTTTTGTTGTCTTGGTCTTATTTTGTTTTTTTACATCATATTCGTCTTGTTACGTGTTTTACATCATTTTTTTCTTGTACGTTAGTTTTCATCTTGTTTTGTCTTTTACTTCGTTTCTCATCTTGTTACATCTTTTACATCAGTTTCCTCTTTTACACTTTTTTTACATTGTTTTCTTCTTGTTACATCTTTTACATCATTTTTGTCATTTTCAACTTGTTACATCTTAAGTTGTAATCATCTTATCATTTTTGTCTTGTTACGCCTTTAAGTCCTTTTTATGCCTATTGTTCATAATATGCACTGTTGGATACACCAGGAAAATCATATTTTCTCTGTGTTATTGTCAATGCATTTAGGTTGAAATTGGTCACTGAGTGCAGATCTCCACCGGGCAAGAATATTTGGATGTAACACCTTTGTAATCACCAACATTTTGATTAGTAACTAATTTAATTCCATTTTTTTTCTCAGTACAGTAACTGTAACAGTTACGTTTATTTTGTAAGTGAAGTATATGTAAGTAGAATGCTCTAAGTAGTGTCTCTTCAGCACTACGGGTATCCTATTAGACATTTGTGTGAAATTTTGTCATTGATTAGCATATGAATTTCCTGAGTTATGGCCACAAATATGTTTTGTAAGGTGACAGTGAACTTTGACCAACAAAATCTAATCAGTCCAAGTGCTCATTTGTACCAAGATTGAAGGAATTCCCTCAAGGCATTCGTGAGATATCGTGTTCACAAGAATGTGATGACCAGAACACATAATGTCTGCGGCTGTTTCCAGCATGGAAGCAAAGAAAAAGGTTTTTCAA
The DNA here is from genome assembly GCA_034769285.1 of Lutjanus argentimaculatus. Taxonomy (NCBI): domain Eukaryota; kingdom Metazoa; phylum Chordata; class Actinopteri; order Lutjaniformes; family Lutjanidae; genus Lutjanus; species Lutjanus argentimaculatus. The sequence goes on along the minus strand of JAWZSL010000030.1, from coordinate 3,431,376 downwards.
AATTCTGAATCACAAAGGTGCTTCATCATACAGTCATGAATGTGCACAAAGAACACAAAAAGTAATTAAACTTTAAATCAAATGAATCAATTAAATGAAAAGCAGCTGGAAGTTACTTTGATCTGAGTTTTACAACTTTTAGCCTGAAATTTGACTGTAAATTTTTTAAAAGTGATTGTCTGTTGTCTTGAATTCACTTTTTTTTTAACGTAAATTCAATATAGAAACAATAATTTTGTTCTGAGATGTTACAGTCTCAGAAACTTTTTTACATCTAGAAAGTCAAACTTTATCAAACCAAGTGTGACTGCAGAAGTCATCCGCCTGTGATTCCATCTTTTTCCACAGGTTGGGTTTCTTCTCTTCTTTCGTCCAGTATCAACATCATTTTGAACCAACACTGAATTCATTTGTAGATCAATTTATCCGTGCTTTCAATAATGCAACAGTCCACCTCCACAAAGGCATTACAAGGAGAAATAATCGTATTCACAAATGTGTGTCAGTCTGGTAAAATCTGGTTGTACCAGATGGTGAAATTGACCACATTAAAAACATTCGAGACAGGTGATTTGACACGAAAGGAAATCATATCAAATTGACTTTCAAATATTTTGCTGTCATTGCCTGAACTCCACCGTCCTCATTCACTCAGTTATTATCCGGCATGTCAAAGCTCATCCATCTGGTGTGCAGACTAAAACCACTGCCAGGATTTATTTGTCTTAGCCAGCTTGAGTGCTATTTGATCAAGGTGAATGCTGTTTGACCAAGGTCTGCTGTTATTACCTTTATAGCAGAGAGGCTCCATGGAGCCCCCAGTGGGGCCAGGTGATTATATTCATTGGAGTCCTCTGCAACATTTAACTACACTGAAGTTATTACACTGGTCCTAAATAGCCACAAACCACCGGTCTTTATCAAAGTATTCTCTTTATTATTCAGCACGGCCCGTTAGGCTCCACACAACACTGTTTTTTAACCACTTGTTTTATGTGCTCGATCTCTTAAAGTTTATGTTTTTTTCCCCTCATCCTAAGAATTGAACCGTAAACCTTACAGTTACCTCATCAAAGCTGTCATGAGTAAAATAACCCAGGGGATTATCTGCTCAAATTTAAGATATTACACTTATTACATGACAAAAGGTGATACTTAGAGAAGTCATTTGAGGTTAAATATTAGACTGTATGAAATATAACTTTTCTTCCTGGAGCTCGAATCCATTTAAAAATTAATTCAGAATACAGTTAAATCTGTGTCTGTCACTACAGTTCATCACTTTTAACATAGAACATACATGCAGGTTCTCCTCTGAAAGTGTTATATGTATTTATAACACTGGACATTTTACAGATGTTTTATGTTTCATTTTAGACAAATTTCCACCAAATCCAGCCTGATATTTTCAGTGTGTATTACACTAAAATTTAAAATAATGTTTTTGGAGTTCATGTCTTGTCCACAAACAGGTTTCCTGTTGCTTCAATGGACAAGATAGAAATGGTTTACTGGAATATATAAGCAAAAATACAGACAGCAAAAACTGTAATTTCTCAAAACTGTGTAAGATCTTAAAAGAAACAAAGGTAATTTTGCAGAAAGCACCAAAAGGAAACAGGAAACGGAGCTGGTAATAATAGATTTGGAAGAAGATTGGACAGAGGCATGTAAAAGTTTTCTGAAGACAACTTAATCAAAATATTGGAAAGTATTTGCCTGGAAAAGCAACATGAAGCTCATCACAACACCAAATATCAAATACAAATACAGTCAAATGCTGCAGGAGAAACAAACATTTTTCATTTAAAGAAGCAGCTACAACCATCTAATACCTGATTGTTATTTCTGCTGGTGTCAACCAGGAGGGGATCATACAGTCACTTCCTCATGTGTGATTAACAACATGCATTTTGTCTACAGCTAATCTTGTATACTACTGTACCGATCAGCATAATTTTTTTCTGCACATTCATGACTGCATGCAACGAGCAAATCTGGGTAGAAAATCTGTTTCCATCACAGTATTTGTGCTTCCCTGATTCAGATTCCAGTGCATCCCTATTATCTACAGTACAGCTAAGAGATCAGTCGTAGAGTTTTCAGGTATCTGTACTTTCACTACATTTTAACACAAATATCTGTACTTTCTACTCCTTACATTTTCAAAAGAGGCTTGGTACTTCAGTTCTAATGCATTTGAGGGGAATTAATCAACCTAATGGGACAGTAACACATGTAAAATACAATTCCTTGGTGCGTCTATCAGTGCATATCACACACAAGAGACACAATTAGACAAAAATGACATGAAAGATATAAGACAAAAATGATGTGTAAAAAAAGATAAAAATTATGTAAAAGATGTAAGAAGACTAAAATGATGTAACAAGACTAAAAAGACGTAACAGGACAAAACAGTATAAAATATCTAACAAGACAAAAAAGCTGTAACAAGACAAAACGGACGTAACAGGACAAAACGACAAAAGACTTCAGACAAAAAAAGACATAAGACAAAACAGACAGAGAGGCCTGGACGTTGAGAACAGGTGAGTTTCGGTCAGAAACAGGTGGTAGAAATGTCCTTCAGAGGGGCGACTTTTTACTTTTATAGTACATTTCAGAGCTTGTACTTTTTCGCTTTTACTTGAATGAGGTTGAATATAAGTTAAATCAGTACTTCAACTTTGAGTCTTTTTTGCAGTACTTTTACTCAAGTAAAGGATGTGTGTACTTCTGTCACCTCTGGTCTTAATATATTTTAGACATTATAGATTCTTGAGCAGGTCTGTAAAACACATCATATCACAGGTTTCTGCACACTTTGCACCATACAGACGGATTAAAAAGACATCTCAATGATGATTCCTGTTGGATTCAAACTTTTACTTCCCGAGTTCAGTTGTACTTAATCTCACACTGCTAATTTCACACTCCAGACAGAAAAGGCAGTGGACCTTAATTGTCCACCCATACTTTACACCAGTCATTGGATCTCCTCATGCAGGCCTTAGAAATAACGTGTGATCAACTCCACCGCGCCCCAGACAGCACTGTACAGATAATATGACAAGGAGACAAGAAAAAGGGCATGGAGCTTTTGATGAATGTCTTTCCACACTGGATGCTCCGGAAGTCAGCATTTGCAAATTGGCCCTCCATTCTTCTGTCAGTCAAAATGGCACATCAGATGGCATGTTGAGCACAAAGGGAAGAGGAATTGTCCATTAGTGTTAAACAGCTCCGAGTGCGCGAAGCTGGCCTCAGCAAAAAGCGCTGACAGGTAACGACGGGGTCGACATTGGCTGAAGAATAATGAGACCATATTTCCACAGAAGAATGAAATAATGAATGACACCAAAGAGATCCGGAGCTCAGAGTCGGCTTTCCACGCCAACAGCACAAAACAATCACACAGGGAAAGTAATACAGCTCTTTACACCGCTGTGGGGAGGCTCTTTGAAGACAGCCTCGCCCATGTAATTGTCACGTTGATTAGTATCACGGATATTTGCCCCACATTCTCTCTCTGTATCTAGTTGGTCCTATTTTGTTTTCAATCAGGGATTTTTATGTGGGTCTTGATTTGGTTTAGCTCAGAGCACCAACCAAAATGTCTGCCCCAGTTCTGGTGCAGAGGGGAATTGCTCTCCTCTGACACCGGCCCTGTTCAAGGGTCCGCTCCGTCGCCTTTGTTAATGAGCCAGGCAGCCTCAACATGTTTCAAAAGCTCAACACTCGATGCAGAGTGAATCTTAACACCATTTTGGTATGACTGTGCATCACTAAAGGGGCCACGTGGCTCGTATCCTGTCGACCTTGTATGTGTTTGATCCTCCATACTGTGCCTCTCGACTTTAAGTGGTGCCATTATAATCTTTATGTTGCATCAAGCACAGGGGCCTGCAGAGATCTCCAACATTTTGAAGTCGTCAGCATATAAAGTGTAAGATGAGGTATGTGAGGATGGTAAATGTGAGATACATTGTGGAACAAACAACTCCAATAAATGTATAGAGCCCAAAAGTGTTCAGTATAACAAATAAATAAATAAATTGCATAACATTTTTAGATCATTTTAATTCCATAGTAGTAAAAAAAAACAGAATCCACTTTTTCAAAAGTCTATTTTAATTTCATAAAGTCAATAATGCATAATTTCATGCCACTTTATATTTCATAAAATCACTTTTCATGACCTGGTGTTGTCATACTGCTACCAGATTTCATTATTGACTAACTGGACGCTTTTCTGCCGAGTACTTTGCTGAGGGTTTGGGAAACATTTTATTTCTGTTAAATATACATAAATAAATCTCATATTTCAAGCCACTACTGACATTTTGAATAATGCTCTAGTCACTACCATAAGATGATGTATTGCAAGATGTTCTGTATCAATATTTTTTTGCAATTTGTGAGGTACATTAATTAACCAGAAGAGTGCAGCTCTCCAACAGGCAACAGATGGTGAAGCACCTACTGCAATGTCACCACAACTGCCAGATGCAACCAGCAGAGATATGCAAAAGTTTGCCAACATTAACATGAACACAAGCAAGATTTCAAGCTGAAGCAGATGTTGATCACTTGCGACCCCTAGTGGTCAGTTAAGAGAAGTGAGAAGTCAGCTGTTACTGGTCGTATAAAACAGGGTGGTCAAAAATAGAATTACTGCCTCACAGTTGTTTGTCTCCACCAAACAGTCAAGCTACAGTTCACATCCATGTCTGTCCAGACTCATAAAATGTCTGTAGTGAAGACTTTAAAGGAATTTAACATGGAACTTACCACTATACTGACCTGCAACTTCTGAAGGAATTTAATTAAATTAAGTTTAGTTTTTTGGCAAAATGAAAGCTACCACTATACATGTGTGATTCCAGTCAATCATTTCCAGATCGAAACATGCTGTCTTCACTTAGAGAGCACAGAGGGCTGATGGAGAGCTGAACATTATGATGTCACAGTGAAGTTGACCTTTGACCTCTGACAACCAAAATATAATCAGTTCATCCTTGAGTCCAAGTGGATTCTTGTACCAAGTCTAAAGAAATTCACTCAAAGCGTTCTTGAGATATTGCCTTCATGATAACGGGACGGACATGAGGTCACAGTGACCTTTGACCGTTAACCACCAAAATCTGATCAGTTCATCCTCGAGTCCAACTGAACATCCTTACCAAATCTGAAGAAATTCCTTCAAAGCGTTCTGGAGATATCACCTTCCACAAGAATGGGATGACCTGAAAACATAATTCCTGTGACCACAGCTGTCTTCGGCGTGGAACCATAAAAAAAAGTTTTTGAAAAACTGAGTCACAGTGGTCCCACAGCTTACGGTTATGAACGCACCCTCACACCCTAAAAATTAAGCTGATTAGTCCAGTTGTATTCGAGATTAAGTGCTGACAAGCTACAGGTCCGTTGATCACGCACAAACTCACACACTCACTCACGCACACACAAGGAATTATGTTTCCCTCAAAATGTACTTGTGAATTATTTTTATTTAACCGTGACAGTGCTGATGAAGGGGGTCTGTGATTAACTGAGATGTGAGCGAGCAGGAATAATGCTGGAATAAAAACATACGAGGAATTGATTTCTTTAATCATTTCACAAATTTTTTGTTCATTTTTTTTTAATCTATTTATTCATATGTTTCTTTATTTCATAATATCTTTTCTACTTAAAATTGACCACTTTCTATTCCATAAAAAGGAAGCAGAGAAACATAAGTCAGCGATGGCTTCTATCATGAAATATGCACAAATATTCCAGAGTTCCAGCAGCTTTTTACTCAGTGGTGAGCAAAGAAAAGTTTTGATTGACAATTTCGCTTGCAAAATGTTTTTATTAATTAGAAGACTCTCTTGAGGCAGAAGAAAACATTGCAGTTAATGGATAATATTTTATGTGATGACAGGGTGCCGGTGCACTCTGACTGAGCTTGTTCTAGTCTGCCAACCCACCTGTCACCAAGACTTTTATTCCCATGTGGAAGAGATCCTGATGATCTGATGAATTATTTACAAAATATTATGTTAATGATGAAAATCTTAGTCTCCCCTTTTTTCATGGAGACTGCTCCTCACACCCTGCTGGGAATATGTCAATTTGAGGAAACTGAACCAAAACAAAGTGAAGTTTTCTTGGTGTTGCTGGTCAACATGCTGTATAAACACATAAATTAACCGTTTATATTTGTTTCCAATTAGTTTTTATTTGATTTAGTGAACTACATAGTGTACTAAGGTAATAGTGAGAAAAAAAGAGAGTTAGCAAATAAGAGTTTTACGACAGTCAAGTTTTTAATTGTAAATATACTTTTTTTTTCAGTTGCTTACACATGTTTTCTGAAAGCACGGCTCATTTTCTCAAAGCTGTAAACACAGACAGAAAAACCCACACACAAATCCCCAAACTCGACAAATCTCTTGCAAAAGCAAACACTGCATTCAGAGCGAGCCATGTTACGTCTTCTCAAAATGAAATGTTTCCTTCAAGCGAAACACAAACACCATCAAATGAGACATTTCTATCCAACCAACACTGATGTGCTCAATTAAAAACACTGTGATGAGCAGAAAGCACGACTATGATAATCTTATCAGTCGGCCTCTTGCCTTTTCCGTGTTACACTACAGCCTTTTGTAAACTGTGATGTTTTTACACTCAGTTATACAGTTTTTATTCAGTGCGTACGCACAAATGAGGAACTACACACACAAGTCTGAAAACTTAATGCAAAACTCCACACTGCTAAACTCCAAGCACAAACCCTTTATTTTTACTCAAGTATAAATTTGTAAATCACATTTTTGCAAACACAAATCATATAATTTTGCACACATTGTTCAGCTTCAAAATGCCACACCCCAACTAATAATTGGTCTCACCTGTACAGACTCAATTGGCAAAACACTCCAGTCAGGTGTCAGAGATTACAAAACGAAGTCCCAGGTGACATCTACAGCGTTGGGGGGGGGGGGGGGGGTGTAGCGGCATGGAGAACAGACAGGAAGAGTGAGAGCAAGAGGAGGAAGAGGAAGGCAAGCCAATATTTCTAATGAAATCTGGGCAACTTTGGTTGACCATGTACTGAATCATATTTGTGCACTGATTTTATCATTATATCCTCAGAAAGACTGTCTAAACGTTCTCTTACTGTAGGTTTTCTCATTTAACGTATCAGTGCAAATGCTGTGAGTTTTGCCAAAATAGGGACATTTGTGTCTCAGAACCCCAACATTGTTGCTATATCAACTATATGTTTAAGTTTACAGTATGATTCTGGTAAGCTGGGCTGCAAGTCTGCAATTTGCAATTCAGTATTTAGTTTCATTTAGACGCTTTTATCCAAAGCGACGTACATCTAAGAGCTCATACGGCACAAGCAAGGATCTAGTTTAACCCGACTGTAGCACAGTGTATAGACAAATGTGGATTGTATGCTGATGCAATGAGTCAGTGCAATATTTATGTAATACTGTATACTCTAGGGCTGCTCCCTGAAAGCCGAAGATTCTTATCATCAGTCAGAGACCTCTCAGTCGATGAGATTCTTCCAGTCGAGCAGTTGTTTTTTTTCCCCTTTGTCGGTCAGTGTGCTTCACCGTTACAGGATTAATATTTTGGGCTTGATTTGACAGAGACAGCTGAAGTGAGAGGGATGACACGCAGCAAAGGGCCACACGCAGGAGTCGAACTGGCCACCACTGCAGAGGATTGATAGCCTCAGTACATGTGGCGTAAACAGACCAATGAAAAAGCATGATAGGTTGTAAAGTTTACAGCCTGAGTCTCTAAACTACCATAAAACTAGAATAGAAATAGAAACGGAGCGCAGGTGACATGCTGTCAGGCACGTCAGCCCAGCGCACTGCAGAGCGTGCAGGACAGGTAACACTTGTTTTTGCCACTGACAGGCTCCGATTGTTATTGTAAGTGTTTGACAACTTTATGGAAAGGATCACTACAGTGAGAGACCTTTTTATAAATCAGCTGTATTATTGGGTTTCCCCAAACTAACCAAACTCCCTTTGCAAAACTGTCATTTTTATATCATTATTGTCAGCTTCATTCAAACTCGAGAGAGACAAACCAAGACGTTTTTGGTGAATTTTATTTTATCTTTCCACTGTTCCAACAATCACCCACTCTGGTTTGGTCCAAGAAACCCTTATAATTCATGACATGAAGGAGGCAGAGTATGCAAGACCAAAATGACAAGGGTGTAATCTCTCACTCATCTTACAGTCCATTTTCACAGTATTTGTTTGTAGTTTTCACAGTGTGTGAATGTCCTACGTAGTAATAGCATCCTGTGGATGGAACGGTGGTTGATAAAATGTTAAAAGGCCCTGTTACTGTATGATGAATGAATTCAAGAAAAGTTTCAGAAGCCCGTCTCTTTCTTTATAATCAAACTTGATAAACCGAGCAGCCACAGAGACCTGTTGTTGTGTTCATTCCTGTAATTTCTATTTGACACGCTTCACTGCTCTTTGATGCATAGGAGGAGGATTATAAGCTGCACTTACACTTCTAATTTGGGCCTAAGTGGTTGGATGAATCACACCTTAAAGAATACTTGATGAATTTGTGAAAAAAAAAAATGCAAAGAAGGGTCAGGGGAAATTAAAACTTGCAGCATCTTTGTTTGCTTAAATGTGTGTAATTGAGATGTTACACTAAAGCAGGGTATGAACTTAACGTACAGAAACACAGCGCAGGAGGGAAGCTGTGCAGAAAACCTGCAGAGATTTTCTCAGAGGAGCAGTGATTGCAAAGCAAAATATCAAAACAGAAAGTCGAGGAGCAGACTGTGTGTGTGTGTTTGTGTGTGAGTGAGTGTGTGTGTTTGAGTGCATACACACCATCACAGGTGTTTTGTGACGAACAAACTCGTATTTATGAGAAGACATCTGGCCGTCAGACTTGGTGGGAAAATAAAGTGCAGTTTTAAGAGCAAACGCTTCACTCATTAAGAGGGACGTTATAGCAAACTGAAATATTTCTGCTCTACATGCAAAATGAAAAGTTTTTTTTTTTTTTAAAAAAGGGTTATTATTGTAGTAAAGTATCTAATCATCCACTTCATGTTTGTGTATAATTCATAATTTATTTCATGCACTATTTGCATTGTGCATAAGTCACTTCCTGTAGTATCTTCTGATACTTTATGTATAGTTTGCTATAATACTTTTTTAAAAATGTATTTATTTATTTAACAGGGACAACGCACAGCTACTTAGCTGCACCAGAGTTAGCTATAAGCTAATTTTCATTTTCTGTAGTCCCTGGGCAGGAAACAGAGAATAATTTCTCTGCTAAAAGACACTATTATGTAAAAATACAATTACAAGATAGGACATATTCATGATACAAGACCGCACAGCATCAAGACACCGCAACAATAACAACAACAGCAACAGCAATACAATTTCACAGACAGCACGGCAAAAAAAGCTATTAAGACAGTGCAACAACAATGAAACTACAATATTAAGATAAAATAAGATTTGGGGTTGATTTTAGACATAATTTCACTCTCTTATCTCACTTTGTACTAACTTCTGATAGTTTGTAGGTCTAACAGAGAAGATCAGCAGATCTGTGCTGTGCTGCACAGTCACCTCTGTTGGTTGTCCTAGTTGTCCTTCCAGTGTCTAAGCACAGTTGTATGAACTCTTTTCATGGAGGAGCAGCCAGCTCATTAATCACTAACATTAGCAAGACACACAAAGCTGTCAAAGGTCAGGAGGTTTTGCCTCTGAATGATGCTACAGTGGTGATAACGTGATGGTTTTTGTCCAGTGCCTTGAGTGTTTGTATGTAAGTGTTTGCAGTGGGGCAAGGGTTGTTTTTCCAGCTTGTCATGTGTGAGATGTGTTAAAAATAATCATTGAATGCATGTATAGTTTTGTGCATTTAAGGGGAGCTGGTTTCAAATATACCTAAAGTTCCTTAAGTTAAATTTTACAGTTTTACACACCTGCTTCACGTGCTTCTTAAAGGTCAAAGGTCACTGTGACCTAACCAAACCTTCTCAGCTCTATATCTGTTTGAGCACAATTAACTGATTAGTGGTCAACTATAAAATTAATTTCCAGCTATTTTGATAATTGTGAAATCGGTTTGGGTATGTTTTTAAGAAAAAAAAGTAAAAATGTTCTGATTTCGTCTTCTTAAATGTGAATATTTTCTGGTTTGTTTAGTCTTCTATGACAATAAACTGAATATTTTTGAGTTGTTGACAGAAAAAGACATTTGAGGATGTCAGTAATCAACATTTTACACTATTTTCTTCATTTTTAGACCAAACAACTAATCGATTAATCAAGAAAATAATCGACAGCGAAAATAATTGTTAGTTGCAGCCTGCATGTCTATTACTGTGTAAGAACATTGAGAACAATGAAAAACCAGTGTCAGGTCCTTGTATGTGTACACATACTTGGCCAGTCAAGATGATTCTTAGTAAGAGCTGTCATGATTGTTCGTCCTCATCATGCTGGATTGCATGATTCCCAGAGAGAGTGGAGTGTAATGAAAGACGCCAGAGGAAACACAGGCCTTACAACTGAGAGAGCTGATGATTCCCTCCTTTTCATCAAATGTGCAACACTAATGATCGGTGGGGGGGGGGGGGGTTGGGGCACTAGATAAGAGGGTGTAGACTGCAGAACACAGTGCATTTCGTCTTGTTTAGCTAAGACTGTGGTGCTAAACTCATTTGCACCTCTGCTCCAGCCCCAACTTCAAATTGAATGCCGGGGCGATTGTTTGTTTTTCGACAGAAGCTGTGGATTGCTGTAATGAACGGAGTAATCCTCGGGCGGTGCAATTGCTCTTTTTCTGCTCTGTTTTTTTTGTTTTTTTTTTTTTTTTTTTTGGTGTGTTTTTTTTTGTTAATAGCGGCTTTCATGATAAGTGATTACCTTCATCGGTGTTAGCAGCTGTTGAAAGAAAACACACATTATGGACGTACAATGAACCCTGTCGGCAGTCGCTAGAGGTCACATTATACGGCCAATCATCGCTTCATTTGTTCTCCTTAAGTGTGTCATAATTGTAACGGTCCGTGGCCAGTGCTCACGAGCGGTAATCATGAGTGACAACTCTGGCAATTTTGCGGGGCCATGCATGCAGTCAGCACGCTGGATGTGATGCCATTATTTCTGTTCAGCAGGCCTGACAGTATCTGGGGAGGATTACTGCAGCTTCTGGGCCCCTCATGTTGTTGTTGTTGTTGTTGTTGTTGTCGTCGTCGTCGTCCGCGGTGGTGCTGGTGCCTCGGCTTCACAGGTAAGACGCACCAGTAAACACAGCCTGCAGAAGCCTGAGTGGAGACTACTGCCTGTGACAAAGTCCATTCAGTCAGTGGCATCCAATCAATAACAGCCTCAGCGGCATCCCACTGCATGTGCTCCTTGTGTGTGTGTGAGTGTGTGTGTGTGTGTGCGTGTGTGTGTGCTAGGAAGCAAAACATGGAAAACAAGCCACCTCTCTTTTTCCAATCTTTTCTCCCATCTCGAGGGGGGGTCTGCCTTAAACACTGAAAACAACAACACCAAAAAAAAAAAAAAAAAAAAAAAAAGACTTGTCTCCTTCGCAGGGCTTGATCTCTCCTCCTCCCCCCCAAGAGGAGAGTTGTTAAATTGTAGCTGCATACTAACAGCTTCCTCTGAATCAATTACCATTTGGATATAAATGTCACAGCTTTGGAAACTGTCACTGGGCAGAGACTGAGAGGAACCAGTGGTTTATTAAGGATGGAATACATGCTGAGGGTTTCATAAACACACAAAAAGACATATTTCCAATTTAATTATCATCTTTTCTTGCATGTGCTGCGCAAAGCCAGAAATGGAAAAAATCCACTGCAGGTTATTTTCCCCTGAGACTCTAAAGTGTGTGTTCTATAAGTTATCATGAATCTAATTACGCAGAGCAAACGCAGGCTACAAAAGCATTCAGAGACTCTACGGTATAGATGACCTTTGCTCTGGCAACATAAGCTTTTGCATGTAAGTGAAAACAGAAGTCCGAAGGAAATTTCCTCAGATACAAGCGGTCACTGTCAGCGTCTTGAAGAAAGCAATAAGGCTGAGTGATTGAAATGTCAATATCGCGTTTACTTTTAATAACCCGGAGGCAATAAGGACTTGACGTGTATTATGAGAAGAGGATTCTCTCAAGCCTTCGCTCTACTCGCGTGGTTAGTGGACAGCATTTGTTAAAAAAAAGAGAGAAGAAGAGAAACAAGATTGGAGCCGCTGCTTTGACTTCATTCAGAGATATTGTATCCAGGCTCGGGCTGCAAAACAGTGGAGCTGTGTAACTTGGTTTTTAGGATATTGTCTCACTATAATGTGAGTGTGGATGCAGGCTGACGACAGGCCTGCCAGCTAAATTTTGAGGATTTTGTCTTTTGTCCTCATCCCCACGAACTCAGATCACAAGGTGCTTTTTAATTTCAGTCTTTAAAGGACACGTCCGTAGTATATTTACTGTCATTTATTTTAGAATTACCATAATATGTTATTTGAGATTAAAGAAGCAGGTGAGATTCTCACTTCTCTGAGAACAACGCTACAGCTGAGGAATCACCCTTTTTAAATTTCTATTCTAGGCCAGAATAACTATTTTAGTTCACCAGTTTTACATTAATTAGAGTTCAAATTAATGTTGCAGAATGAGTTGCTGTCTGTTTATGAGTTGAATGGAGTCTGGCAGGCAGTAAGGCAGGTTGTCACTGAACTCCAACTCCAGAGTGTGTATTTCAGAGCAGTGGGCTTTTGTTTTAAGGATAACAGGCTTAACTTTACATACAGACAACGGACTGTTATAAACAGCTGATCAGCTGACAGCGGTGGACTCAATGTCACTTGTTATTGTTGAATTGCAATGTTGCGCTCATATTGCACTCCTGTAATGTTCCTGCAGCCTGCCTGAGCTTCCTCGAGTCTGGCGAGGAGGGAAACAACTCGCTTCAACCATAGATATACAGTAGGATAAATAGGATATCAATCTATTTAATATTCAGTCTACAGCTCAAACGCTCTTTTGGGGCTGCTGTACTCATTTTGGATGTGTAATTTCTATGTATTGCTCCTTTAATTCAGATCATTTAAGAGCACCTGTGCAGGAAATTATTCTGTTTTGCCCAAGTGAGAAATGTGTTTTTTTTTATTATTATTAAATGCCAATGCATGTATTTTAATCAACAGTATTAGTGATATCACAAGATAAAACAAGTTCCCCTCCTGAAAAGCCCACTTTCTTTTCATTGGTCAACTTCCAATGGCCTGTCGGGGGGCAGCACCCAGAGCCTGTGAGATCTGCAACGACAGACACTGCAGTTCTGCCAGATTGGGCAGTTTTCCGCCCAATTGGGCTGTTTTGGGTTGCACTGTGCAGGCTGAAATTGGCTAATTTAGGCTGGTTTATGAAGTGGTGGGCTGAGTTTTAAATGCGTTCAAATTACAGTATATTGAAAATCTATTCATGAATTGTATTCTTTTGTTATGCAAACACATCCAGTCACTCAGCAGAAATTCAATATGACATAATTTTTATTTATTCTGCAGGAGATCAGTGGCTATCAAATCTGTGCATTCAGAAACCGCTTTGCTGCACTACAGTTTTATGGAGAAAATAATTACTGGTCTTCCCTGTGATGTCCTCCGGCTGCTCTACAGAGTTTTCTGATGGACAGACAGTTTGACATGTTGTTAGTGGCTACTTAAGCCACAAGTAGGCTAGTTAGCTCAGAGATAGGACCAGCTATGCAAGACTACAGCACCCAGTGTGTCTGAGCATCATCTTGGCACAGCGATACAGGGCACTGAATTTGATTAATTTGCTGTTTATCAGACCAGTTTGAAAAACAGATGCAGCTGGAGTGGAGAGTTTCTGGTGGCCGGGTTTAACTGATTACTGTGCACAAGCAAGCAACTTTATGAGTTTATGCACCGATTTTGGTGAAACTGGATCATATTTTACGGAGAAAATATTTTCTGACTCATTTTACTCATTCTCTGCTGCAGTGAGCTCTGTGAGCTCTGCATCATCATCATACTGATATGAATCATAGATGTTTTGTGGACTCTTTTGTTCAACAAATATACAACCTGCGAGTCAATGTGATGGTCAGCGCTCAGTGTTTAGTCCTTCTGCGCTGCTGCTGCTCCACCTCTTATTTGCAAGCTCTGCCGTAACACCACCGCAAACACTGGCTGCTTACACTGCTGCTGCTCATGAAGCGTTTTCTGTTTCCGTTGGGACGTTCACTGTCACCCCCAATCTCTGCTGTGTGCGAGTTTCACTTTCACATGAGTTTGCCGACTAAACTCAATATTCAACTAATGAGCTAAGTGAAAAAAATGCAAAAAGGGGCAGTTTGATGAGATCCTTACTCTTTGTGGTGATTTAACATGATGCTCAGTGTTCAAGTGTCATTTCCACTTGTCTGTACTGATAAATCCAGTTTTATGCAGTTGAAGGGTGAGGATTAGCATTAAATTTCTCTGCAGTTATGGTGTTCTCTTTTCCAGGCACACGATGCCTCCTCCTTACCCAGTGCAAACGACCTAATTCTTTATCAAGACTAATGTCCCAAAATTACACAGAAAGGCTGACAGTGCTCAGGCATGAGCCTTTAACCAAAATATGCCCCTTGTGCTTAACAATGTGCATATTTGCTTTTTTGTCTATCTGCAGAGTGTTGAAACTGTGTTTTCTGGGACGTTGGGACACATCTCTCAAAGCTAAAGAACACAAAACAGCCAAACATCACCAGAATTGAAAGAAAGCATCTTCTTTTTCTGTGGTGTGTAAATTCATTTACAGCACACACCCTGCAGAGCTACATGGCGCCTTTGCTCTTTCCTTTCCTCGGTTATTGTTTTTAAACTAAATTGTAACTTGTTGGTGTGCCTCCAAAGGAAAATGAAATCTAATAAGCTTATTATACAGTAAGTACAAATATTGAATTGTGCATATTGTAGGTAAAGGTGCAGGGACAATGTTTGGGTCCAGCAGCATAAACACAAAAGAATGAAAAAGAATGAGATGATTAAGCATCGTCTGGGGGAGAAAATGTGAAACCCTTGAAGCAGAAATGTTCCTGCCTCTGCCCTTGCTTTTGTTCACACTTGCAGCATGTGTCAGTCTATGAATGGCTGCAGCAGGAAGATGCATGGAGCCGGCGCTGGCATGAGATGATGACTGATATGGTCACATCTCAGTGCTCGCAGAGGACAAAATATAAGACGGGATACGCATCCAGCCTGGAGTGAACTTTGCTTCATTTTGCCCACTTAATGATCCAGCCCCACCTGCCAGTCGGCCTTATTCGCCTCCATCACTCCTCAAGACCTGCTACCGCCAAGTTAAGAAGGCACTGAAATGTTGCAGGCACATTGCGGATACCGAAACCTATAACTATATATTCATACATCCCAAAGTTTCCCATGCACACTGTCTGGGGAACCTGCCAGTACCCCTTTAATAAGATGAATTTAGTTGAACCTCTGTTTGCCATGATTGGACCTCTATTTGCAGATTGTGTGACCAAGTACAATGATGTTTGATTTTGTGAAGTTTCACTGGTGAAAGTTATTTGACATGCAGTATTTTATTGTAACAAGGCACTTGTTTAGAGATGCTATTTTGGATTTGGTTGCCAGGTCTGACTGGAACGTAGAGCTGAGCATCATCAGTGTAACAGTGAATCATTTTATTACCATTATTTCTGTTTGAGAATGATATTACCAAGAGGGAGCAAGTAGACAGAGAATCAAAGTTGACCCAGATCTGAACCCTGGGGGACACCATAGCATGTGTTTGATGGAGATAAACCGCTGCTTAAGTGTGATTCTGTCCCCTACGTCAATATCGTCCTTGATGAGATTTGAGCGCAACAGCATATCACCAAACGGCATTGGAAACTTCTCTGCCAAGTTGAGCTCTCTGTGAAGCAAATAAATGACTCAACAAACTCTCCAACCAACCCAAGGACATTTTTTTAGCCCACCGCACACGACAGGATCATCTGGCACTTCAACATCTCTCACACTGTCCAACCTCCGGGGCATCAAGATCCGATAGCATAGAATCAATCGTCAATGTGGAGCCAACATTCACTTCCTGAGCCACAGAGGCGGAGTTGGCAGTAACTAAGCCCAAACTTGAGCGTTTACTTGAGTATTTGTTTTTCCAACAACTTTTTTACTTCTATTCACTACATATTAACACAAATGTCACATATTAACACAAAAGCTGTACTTTCTCGTCCTTACATTTTCAAACAGGTGTGCTGCCTTCCCTACACAAAGACCAATTTAAACCTAAATGGATGAGACAATAACATATAGACAAGATATTTCCTTGGTGTATCTATAAGCGCATATCAGGCACAACAGATATAACATGACTAAAAAAGACATAACAAGATGAAAAAGACGTAACAAGACGAAAAGCAACATAATGAAGTAATGGCTCAATTAAGATGTAAGAATATGAAAATGATTGATATGAGAAGACAAAAAAAGACGAAAAATGACAAAACAAAATGTAACAAGATAGACATACCTAGATAAAAAAATATGTAGGAGTATGAAAGACATAGATAATAAACAACATAAAAGACAAATAATGATGCAACAAGATGGAACTAGATGAAAAAGACGTACCTAGATGAAAAATTACATGACAGGATAAGAGACAGAATCACACAAACAATATGTCAAAGACTTAATAGGACAAAAGAGACAGAGAGGGAGTCTCAACCACAGAGAAAAGGTGAGTTAGCTTCAGTTAGCTTTGCAGAGAAACAGCCATTAGAAATGTCCTCCAGAGGACGACTTTTTACATTTATACTTTTCCACTATTATGTGAGGAAAGTTGTGTACTTAGTGAGCATAGTATTGCTTGAGCAAGTTAACATGACACAGTTGAGATGACTTCCTCCAGTTCAGAGAAAAATGTGAAACCGTTGAAGCAGGAATGTTCCTACCTCTGCCCTTGCTTTTGTTCACACTTGCAGCATGTGTCAGTCCACGAACGGCTGCAGCAGGAAGATGCATGGAGCCGGCGCTGGCATGAGATGATGACTGATATGGTCACATCTCAGTGCTCGCAGAGGACAAAATATAAGACGGGATCCCCATCCAGCCTGGAGTGAACTTTGCTTCATTTTGCCCACTTAATGGTCCAACGCCACCTGCCAGTCGGCCTTTATCACCTCCATCACTCCACTTAATCAGAAGTGCTGGCTTAGGAGTCCCTCTAATCAGACCAATTAGACTTTAAGGCCTTGTCTTTCTGCCGGATGTCCTCTTAGTTCAGGAATCTCTTTGGCTTCCTCCTGCATGGCTGGCACAGGCCCAGCCAAGCTTTCAGAGAACAACCTTGAGCTTTATTTTATTTTTATATTCTGCATAACCTTTATTTAACAATGGAGGTCAATTAAGAACAAATTGTTACTCAGGATGACAGTTGAGATAAATTTCTCTCGGGGGTCTAAAGGAGGACTTGGGTTAAAACAAAAGAGACAACAAACAACAGAGGTGTATGCCAGCAAGATAATTAAATAACTGCATTCTGCAATACTTCATCGCTTTTCTCCATTTTGTTTCCTTCACAGACAATGACAGATGACTCCACATCACTGCCTTTGTCATCATGTCTCTAAAGCATCCATCACAGCTCTGGCAGGCTTCAGTCAGTCAGATAAGCCTGCATGTGAAACCTGTCTGACTAAACATCGGATGAGTGTATTTTCACACTCTGCGGTGTGACAGCCACGCTAAGAGATTTAATCATCATAAACAAGGCACACATGGTTTATAAAGTACATACTGACCGATTTCATGGCACATGAAACAATATTTTTAATAAACATCACATGATCTAGATCAAGGATGCTCGACTTGCTTTGCCTGAAGGACACACATGGTTTATAAACAAACAAACAATAATGTTAGTTATCAGATACAATGAATACATTTTTTTTTTAAAAATGCCCAACTAATATATTGTTCGACCAATATTATTGGTCTGATATCACAGCTATATTGGCCTATATGCAGTTCGACATGTGCACATATGAAAACTTGCACAACATGCACAACATGTCTCTGCAACGTTGCAATTGTTATGTAGCATTTGTGAAATAATGTTACTGCAGCATTGCAGTTATATTACCATTAGTTATGTTACTGCTACGTTGTTGAAATGTTACAACACAACAGGTGTCCCACTGTATTTTTGTAATGTCTTTTCAATGTCCTGTTCATGATGTTTCTGGTACTTTATATAATGATGTTGCTGCAATGTTGCTAAAACATTACAACATCTCCAAAAAGTAGTGGAAACACTGGGATGACATACCGGCAACGTTTAACGTGATGTGGTGGTAATGACATGCACATAAAGTTACAAGTCAGCTACATTCCTGCAACAACTTTGTGTTAGTAGGGACATATATTTGGCTCTATTTGTGTTTTTTATCCATAGTTATTTATAGTTGTTAAAATATTAGTGAAAGTTTGCTGTTTCAGTGCACTGCTCATAAAGTCTATTGTTAAACTGTAAAATATCCTTTTGTTTGTCACGTGTGTTAACCAGTTTTGAGGGATTATTGCAAAGATGTGTGTTTATGTATATATTCTGTATTCTATCTGTTATATTCTGCAGTAGGAATACTGGCTGATATATGAATATTGGAATTCAAAATGAAATGACTCAGTCAGTAAATTAACTTGGTACAAGTATGTACTGATAAATCTGATATTTTACAGCATTTAATGACTCCAACTGTAAGTCAGTTGAAATGCTTTGGCAAAATTTGAAAGAGTTTGTACAACATTAATCAGCTGGAACCTGCTTCATCATGCAATCACAGAAAGAACAGAATATTCATTAATGAAATGCACATTTTTGTGATCAGAATTATCCTAATTTCTGTGCAAGTTTTGCTCTTCTTCAGCTAATAGTTGTCTTCCCTTGCAGAGCTCACCGTCTAATCTTCCTGCACTTTGCTCAGCCTGAGAGGCCGTCACACAAAGATCAACGTTGTCTCTGTTACTAAGAGCCTCATTTATTCCATTACACAAAACCGACATATCCGTCCCTCCCTCCTTGGAAAAAAAAAAAAAAAAAAAGTGGGAATCAATTTGTTTTCGCTGTGAATTACAAAATGGTCATAGGGCCAAGCAGCACCCAATCAGGGACCAGATTTGGTCCTTGGGCCACAAGATGAGCACTGCTGATCTAGATTAAACATTTTTTTAACAGAAAGAGAAATTCATACACTCCTGGTTAGCACTGCAGTCATATCATTCCAAATAAATTAGAATGTGAAGAAGCAGAGAACCAACTCTTCTGGTGACCTTGTAATAGTTTTTGACATTTGGAATTTCTGAAACATGTTTAATCTCAGGATAATCATGGTATATCGGACAGCGCTATCCATCATAGCCAATTGTAATTACCTGCATATAGATCACTGTCACATGAAAAGGGCCATTAAGGGGAGTTCTGTGTGTGAATAGAAAACATTCAATCAAAATGCCACAGGCAACACGAGCAGCAGCCAAGAGCAGTGATTGAACAAGAATCCTAACCAGGACATCCCACGCTGATGGCATCGCTCCCAGGTGGGCTGGCTACGTGTGACAATCTCATAAACAGGTCTGTCAGCAGGGGGAGGGGTTTTTTTTCTGTGTTTGACCAGCTTGGTTCAGCTGAGCTAACAGCCCTGGTGGTAAATCACCAGACCAACAAACTGCTCAGGCAGGGCTAGTAAAAACACCTGACTTCAATATTAACCCCGTAGACCAGCCACTCCCCAACTTAGGAATGCCACGGTCCCAATTTGAAATCTGAAAATCTTCTGGGGCTCAGCCACGCCTTTAATCACAACTCTGATCAACACAAACACAGAGACTAAACTGTACAAATGACAAGATATAAGATGTGACAGGTCACCAAATACGGAGCTACACCTGTTAAATTAGGTCAGATAAATGAAGAATACCACATAATTTACACCCCATGGTTTTGTTTTATTAGATTCTATTACTTTTCTAAAAGTATTCATAAACATTTATTTATTTTTAGTGCCCCGGAGCACCCATTCTGTATTTCACTATAGCATCCATTATTTTAAAATCCTTCCTAGTATTTTAAAACATGGAAAAAAGGCTGAAGCTTTGTGTTGAAGATACTTTAAGTCGTCATCAATAACCAGAACATCATAATGTTGAGATCTGTGATTTTTTTTCCTGATGTTAGTAAACAGAGGGACTGGCAGAGAGAGGGAGGACTTACCGGGTCATGACTCTTTCACATAAACGCTCTGTCATGTGTTTTTGCAGTCCTCCTTTAAAAATGTATGAAATGTGACCACACAGCAATATTGCATAATATTAAAGTTAAAAAATGACATTTTTTGTCCACTGTTTTCCCTAAATTTACAGTGGAGGCTAGTACGCCTTTTCACTGGTCATCTGACACTACAGAGCCACCACAGTTTAGAAATAACATGTAGCTAGTGCTATTAGCCCAATCCTATTTAGCTGTTGGGCATTTTCAAAAGCACCAAAACGAGACGGCAACATAACTGTAGCTTAAGTCCCGACAAATATGTACTGCAGTTACTACAACACGAAGGTCACAAAGAGCGAGTTACTGCACACAAAAGTGTTGCACAGCCACACCAAAGTGATCAAACAAAGAGTAGAGTCGTCTCACTCAAAAGATACGACTAAGTTGCTTTGCAAGTGCAAAAAAACTAGGAAACTGAGCTGTAGAAAAGAATCCCAACCCTTACCTGCCTACCAAAATGTCTAATTAACCCAGCGATGCTTCAGCGGTTTGCCGAGCTTGAGGTGAACTCAACGCATCACAGAAAACCAAAAGTGTAGCCAACTGCAATACACTGAAATGTGCATCCACTCAGGATTACCGCCCAAAATAAGAAAGACAAAACAATAAAGTGTCAAGCTCTTCCAAACTTCCCAGTGACGACCACAAAAAAGATGACCACTACATTCAAACAAAAGCCGCTCATCTCATGGACAGTTTCTCCCAGACGAGTCCTAATTTATTATGCTCCACCCGTAGGCGGTCCTGTTGGGGCAAACAACACTGTGACACTGACCCAAAATGACCAAATCCATGGGATTTATTAACATAAAGTACAAATAACAAAGATACTAAATCAAGATGATGCTGAAGTAAGACAAACAGAAATGCACAAAGCAAGTTTACAGGAACAAAAACAATCCCATGATGAGAGGCGGCAACACCCAGCATCCCAACTTCTATCTTCTGTGGCTGACGCGAGTGTGGGGGCTCGTCCAGGACGAATCCAGGACCTCTCGCACACAGATGCACAGAGAAGGAGAAGGAAAAGAAGAGAGGCTGCAGGGAAATAACAGAAAGAACCGGAGTCTCCTGAGTGTACAGTTCAGTCAGAGACTGGATCTCTTCCCCGCTCGTTCCACCTTAAAATTTTCACCTTGATTTTATTTTTTGACGAAAACGTCAGTCGATTTCAACACAGTTTTTATTATTAGTTATCTTCTTGCTTTCGCTGGTGAAAAAATGTCATTAAAAGCTATTATGAAAACTGTAAGTCGATGAAAGGTTGGAAAGCACTGCTTTAGAGTCTGTGCTCAAAATGAGACCTGAGACTTGATAAAAACTTGTTTAACTGCTTGTGTTGCTTCCTGGATGTATGGCGGTTACAGTCAGCGGAGACTGAAGGTTATTGTGCAGGTTGAATAGATTGAACTGTGAATAAAATGAGTTCATAAAAAGTTATTTCAGAGACTGTAATACCGCAGACCATAAATTAGTGACGGAAAAACCATCTGTATGCGCAAAGGGAGAAAGAAACCGAGAGTGAAACATCCAGCAGATTAAAACGACTCACTGCTTTGGAAAGGAACAGAGGGCGGTTCATTTAGAACTAATTGATTTAGATCTTATGATAGTAAAAGATTAAGATGGCTATCAGCTGCTGTCATAAAATCCACCTTTAAAGTGTTTGGTAACGTTATAAATGTGTAGAATAAGGTTTGTAATAACCATGAAAACATTGTTTATTATTAATTTAGATTCATGTAAATGTCATGCTCGCCTGTCACTTCACAGGTGATTGCTGCTTCTCCAGTGAAATTATAGTTTGTTAAAGTGTAAAGGATGGAAATATAAATAGCAAGCATATGTGTGGATGCTGTGCGCAGATTATATCAAAGCATAAATATGGCAAAGTTGGCAGTAGAGGCGAGATATATTCACCATATCTAAAAGCAGATGCATACTCTATTTGCCTCTATTAGCGCCCGACAGGCAAATAAGTGGTGTAAACTCAAACTGTATTGATTATGAGTTTGTTATTGCCTCTAGCAAAAATACCCAGGAGGATGTTCTTGCCTGGGATTATGGCTATGATGTTGGTGCAGCACCAAAGCACCATAATCACTGAGAACGTCCTGAAGGTTATTGCAGCTTTAATACAATGGCTGCTAAAGTCTGTGTGCACTTTGAAAACTTTTCTCCCAAGTGGTAAACATGAAATATAAAGTTAAAAGTAAATGTCGTATAGATATAGGTTAGCTATTAGTGAGGAGTCAGAGAGTGCACACCCCAAAGGTCACACAATCCTCTAAATATGATGATTTGACATGAAATATTCAGAAGTTTTAAATTTTAATCTGATCAGCATCAAAATCTGGATTGAAACAAACTGATTTCTTACTTACCGTGACTGTCACTAATTTATTTGAGGAGGAATTGCCAAAAATCTTTACAGGCACAGTTCAGCCCAAATCAAAAATTCATAGGCTATTTTCCAGTCTGGCCTATAGTGCTGTTTATTCATCTAGATTATGTTGGTATGGGCAGAGTTTTGGAGATACCTGCCACAGAGATATCTTCCTTCTCTCCAATACAACTGGATTAATTGGCAAAAAAAAAAAAAAAAAAACATTTGAAAAACTCAACAGCAATGTCTCTTTACAGAAATCATGATCCAATTACTGAAGATAATCCACAGACCTCGTTGTGAGAAGTTTGTAGGAATTTTTTTTTTTTTTTTTGGTAGAAACCTGCTTTCTTTCTATCAGAAAGAAAGTAGTTCCTACATGAAACTGCTCACAAGATCTGCAGATTATCTTGAGTTACCAGGTCATGATTTCTGGAAAAAGACATTGCTGTTGAATTTTTAAAACGTTGGGTTTATTATTTTATTTTTTTTATTTATTTATTTTTTTTAGGTGCCACCTTTAGTGGACATCTCTAGGCAGATAATTGCAGTATGAATTTTTGATTTTGGAGTGAACTGTGCCTTTAAATCAATTATGTACATATGCAGAATAAATGGTCAGAAGTATTTTGTAAGTGGTTTTTCAGTTACTCAGATACCTTATGGAGAAAATTTGATGAAGGGTGGATGTGGTACAAAAACAATTCTGCAAAGAAAAGACGTTTACTTCTCCAAATCAAATGACGGTTGACACTGTGGAGCACCAACCAAGCATGGTATTCCTGCATAAAGCAACATTCTGCAAGTAAAGAACTTGCAGTTTTTCAACTCCTCTGGTCTCTTTATGATGTCAGTAGCGGCTGCAGCCTGGTTTTGAGTCCGCTGGTGTGGTGCCTATTCAGTCGCCACTCCCCACCAGCATTCCCCGCTGGGTCCTCACTGCCCGAGTCTGAAAAACGACTGAATAGTATTTAATATGGCAATGGGTAAAGTCTGGAAAATCATTTTCATCCAGATTTTCTATCAACCACTCTGCTCTTCTTTGTTGGAGACTTTTTGAGTCTGCTCTCCTCACTTAGGACTTCCTGGGGCACTGAATGCGACAGCCTGTGGAAATTCTGGATTTCAGCGTCGGCAAACATTTTATCATTCTAGTCAGGCAGACATCAATCGGACCTCAGAGGCTGTCTGAAGATGCACGCTGCTGCTTGATAACATGTAAGAAAAATAATGATTGTTCCTCCTGAAGTTTGCCGAGTAACATATGGAGCACTGAGGTCACACAGCGGGGGCAGCAACCTCAAAGACCCCCTTTTTCATGAAGTGTTCACATTATTTTGTGCGTCCGATGTGAGTGTCAGCATGCTAGTCCTAGCGGAGAAGCAGGACTGAGGTTCTGGAGTAGCAGGGACAGTGTGAGTCGTGCCCGGCGGGTTCGGTTTCCTTGCTGGATTTCTGTGCCCCCCGCTGAGGCCATTGTGGTGAAAAAGTCTCTGAACTGGGTCACAGCTGTGCTGCACACAGTGGCACCATGGCACATTTCTCTGCGAGAGAGGACTATATGGAGGCCAGGGGAAGAAAACGAGCGCGCTTGTTAAACTGCCCCCCCTCACGTAAGATGAGAAGAGCGAGAAGTCGGAGCAATAAATCATTAATCCACCATAAAGGGGCTGGGGGAGGAAAGGCATCGTCTCGCTGTCTTTTAATGTGAGGCGTGTGTATGGCACCGCAGCTTGTACCTCTGCCACCTCGGTATGGCCCTCTGGAGATGGAGAGGAAGTGGAGAGAAACTCAGAAAAACAGAGAGCAGAGATGGGGACTAACAACAAAACAAGAAGAAATGTCTTTGAAATGTCCTGGATGGCTCTCCAGGAGAGTGCAAAGGCAAAACTCAGCTGGGTGTTAGCGGTCCTGACCCTGCTTTTCTCCTCATTCATCACAGGAAAATCAAATGCAGCAGTGTGGACTTCTCCTGCACATCAACTCAACTTTTGTTTATTTTCATTTGCTCTGTTGTAAGAGCATGTCTGTGTTCTGGCAAGTCCATTAGTTGGATTAATATAAAATAGTTAAGGCCCAAAACTAAAATATTATATTTTTGCCCCCTGTCAGAAAGTAGATTTTCTTTGATGTGGAGTTAAAGAAGTCAGACTTCCATTAATCAAGAGAAGGAAAAAGGTCCTAGTGAAATTGCTTCACAAAGTCTTGCAATTATCTGATGTAAATACCACGGTCATGATTTTGGATTTATTGGATGAGCTGTTTGACTTCCTCGACATTTTTTTTTTTAGACAAGTCATAGTGCTGTTTTAATTCAAGGATTACCGCCTCGGAGATGGTATTTGAATTAACACCAGCAAGATTATTGGTCATCCATAGTGCATAAAATAGTGCAAAGTAAAATTGATTGGACATTTAATATTTAAGGTATGCAAAGCTATAATTTTTTTGTGTTATTGGTTGGCATTTAGCTTGTTTGGCCCAATAGGAGATGTTCTGTGTTTCTGAGACTTATGATCCAAAAGTTAGAGGCCAAAACGTAAATTTCATTGTTATTGCGCCACCATTTGGCCAAATTGCACCAAATCCAGCCCCAGAGATTCCTTCCTTTACAGTCGGAAGTTAGATAGTCAGACTATCATTACATCAGAGAGAAGGCAGATGTCTCTACGACCGATATCTCCAAAACTCTGCAACTCACACCAGAAAAAATCTGGATGGATAAATAGCACAACAGGCCAACATGTATTTTTGATTTTTGGATGAGCTGTCCTGCTCCCCTCCTCCGACATTTTAATTTAACAATAACAGGTGACGACAAGTCCTCCACTGTAAGTTGATCAGCTGTTTATAACTGTCAAGAAAATACACACTCTGGAGTTAGTCATTTGATATCAAATCACAGCAAATATATTACGGATTTCTCCTTTAAAGGAGAAAAACATAAAAAATACGCGATGCAAAGTAACACACTACAAAGTGAACTTAACCATTTAATAATTTATGTATGCAAAGCTAATAGATTTAATTCCCCTCCAGCCTCGACTCTGGTGAGTTAGAGGTCTGGCATTAAATGACTTTGTCTTGCCCTCAATTACCGTGGAGAATAAAGATCACCCAATCAGAGCCGAAGTGACACAGATGCCCAGGTTATAAATTTGTATAATCTATAACTCTGTTGGCCCAGATTGTCATTAAGACACGCTCTTATGCACTCATTGTATTAATGGCTAAATCGAAAGCGTGACCACCTACCTGAAAAGGTTTTTTAAGCAATCTTCATGATCAGCATTAATGCGGGGGGGTCTGAGGAGGTCAGGTCCAAAAGGTCTTAAAAGCCACGCTGAAGGTTTGAGGAGAGGGGATTCAGTTTCCCTCCCCGCTGACAAGGAGGTAGCTGCCTGCTGCGACACCCTTCTGCCCTCCAGCTTTGATTTACAAAAAGGAAGAAAACGCTGCTGAAACAGATGGATTCTTATTTCTTTTTCTTGCTCATGTTTTCTCTTTTAACCTGGTGTGTCCTTTCCCTCGGTTTCTCGTTTCCACTCACTTGCAGGTCCTGATTTTATTCATATACTGTTTATTTATGTTTGGAAGTGTAGGTGTTACAAGCCACTGGGCTTCTTAATAAACAAATACATACAGTACAAGCTCACATAAACCAAGAGACTTGAAGGCATTAAGAAACAGCAGTTTATTCAGGCTTCCATCAGCAGGAAGAAATGTTATGTGAAGGAGAAATGAGGTTAATGCAGCAGGACCAGCAAATTATCTGTGTTGGCTGTAATTCCACTACTTTTTGCAGTAACTACACATGTAACCAATTACTTTTCTCATATTAATAATGCAGTTACAATTACTGAAATTTAATGGACTCATTACTTGTTACTTTTGTCTTGCCTAAACTGTGGGACAGCAACACCGCAGACAAACACAGCAGTTTGTCATCACTGTATAATAAAAACTGTTCATCATGTAATTATTAAATAACTATTGTAGCAACACTTGATTAACATATCCAGCTTCCTGTGGGACTTCTTCTACTAAATCATACTATAGTCTAACCCATAGCCAATAAAAGTGGAGCTTACTGACAGATGGTGGTTGGGGGTATTAATAATTTGTAATTTATTAATTTGAATGATTTGAAAAAATAACTCCTGTTACTTAATAATAAATATTCACTAAAATAATATGACTATAGTAAAAAAATAAGCTACAATAAAATATTATAGCTTTGTGTGCATCGATAAAGATAATTGAATCAGAAGCAAAAGTTACTTTCCAAAGTAATTAGTAAAGTAATTCAATTACTTTTTGAGAGAAGTGACCAATAACTATAACTAACAACTAAATTTCAGTAACTTGCCCAAAACTGACATTTACATTCACAGGTAGCTTCTTGGTACAACCTGCATTAGTGAAAAAGTTATTACTGCTCAGAAACATGACATTAAAGAGTTCTATGTCAGAATTTTCATTTAAAACATTTTAAAATTAACTAAAGTTATAAACTGTTTTCACGTTATGTCACAGATATCTTGTGTTGCAGAGAAATCTACTGAAGTTAGCATGCTAACCAGTTAGCTCTGGTCTGTTCTGTCTCATAATACCCTGTACCACAGGAAGCAATTGTGAGTCACTGTAGAGTCCGGTCTCACCTCAGTCCAACATGAGAGGATGAAGAAGTAGCAAAGAAAGACGTGATAGAAATAGGAGCAAAACAAGAGTTAGCATTAGCGTTGCCTTTCACAGCTGGACACAGCTCTTGTTGAGTAAAGGATGAAAGTTGCTGAATTCGCAACATTTCCTCTAGGCTGATAAGATAAACAGCTGTTAATGCTGATAGCTGATAAAGGTAGCTAATTGCTAGATGAGACACAAAGATGTTTGCAAAGTTAGCTGTTTGTTGAAAGAAAGACCTCTCACAATAGGAGTGTACATCCCAACTTTCTGGTGCTATGCTGCCCCCAGTTTGTTTGGAGTATAAATTCAACAGGTGGCCTTTAACATCACAAATAATCACATCTTTTCAGACAGCAGTTAGCTTAACTCAGATGCCGTACTTTAGCTCTAACATCAACATGCAGGCTCACAATATTTAGAGACCTAGCAGGTAGGCCTGTAATATCTCCCATGTTCATCATCTCAGTTTAACATGTTAGCATGCAGACACTTTGCCACTGAGCATTCTGCTGATGGGAGTTTTGCAGGTATTTGGTTGTAAACCAAAGTACTGGACCTGACGATGGTAATTAAAAGTCTTCCTTGGGTGACATGGATATCTGCACCAAATTTCATGGAAATCCATCTGATAGTTGTCGAGAGATTTCACAAAAAAAAACATGTCAACCTTAAGTGGTGAACTGACTGACACTACTATCCACAGAGCCGCTACTGTGGCTAGAAATGAATTTAATGTACTCATATATGATAAAATTATTGGGTTTTTTTTGTGGTGAAGGTGCCCACCAGTGTGTGTCACTGGTAGGCATTTCTGCATTGGCTTCACTACTAGTGGTGGCTGCTTGCAGAACAGCAACCTCATATAAACATTACAGGACCAAAGTGTGACGGGGTTTGTAACATTTGGCTCTATGTTTAAATGGTCCTGAAAGTTGAACACTGAGGAGGGGGAGTTAATTTCAAGCCCTCAGCTTGATCTGTGATGTTGTGGAGCAGGTCTCTGTCAGGTTTGAGCACAAAACTCTCTGGTTTCCTGTT
Source organism: Lutjanus argentimaculatus (assembly GCA_034769285.1). Taxonomy (NCBI): domain Eukaryota; kingdom Metazoa; phylum Chordata; class Actinopteri; order Lutjaniformes; family Lutjanidae; genus Lutjanus; species Lutjanus argentimaculatus. Next base: position 3,402,863 of record JAWZSL010000030.1, on the reverse strand, counting down.
GTCTGAACAGTCTCATTTCTTCCTTTTCATTTTCCTGACCAGACATGATCCAGGAGCAGCCTTAAGTCCAAGTTAGGTTGGCATCTTGTTCCCACTCTCCTCCACTCCTCCTGGGGTGGTCGGCGGCGGTGCATCCAGCTGGTCTGGCTGGGTGGTTGAAGGATGCCGATAGCGAAGTCTGCTGCTCTTTAATCCAAACCTTACGCTTCCTTCTTTAATGTCTACAAGTGTATTTCTGTCATAGGTGAGACATGTTTTAGCAATAAAGCAGAAAAAATAACAGATTAAAACAAACATGTTGCATAATTTGAAGGAGCTAAAAACCGCAGCATCTGCATCCTGCTGTTGCCATGGAGATGTGATTATACAGTAATGACCACGTTTCTTCCATACACTATATAAATAAAATCTTCCTGAATCTTAAACACTGGAGCTTTAATTCAGTTTCTATTTCTGATTCTGAATGTTTACAATACATTGAACAACTGGGGTCAGAGTAACATCTCTGCCTCCCTGAACATTTTATTCTTTTTCTCCGTCACTCATCAAACGGAACTTGTGAGGAACTTGTACAGAAATGTTGAAGAAGCGCAGTAATGTGGGATGAGTTAGGAGGACTTCAAAAAAAAAAAAAAAACCTCCAGGAGGCTGCTATTTTTACACACTGTTCTATTGCAAGGGCTTACATGATGTCCTTTTGAATAGAGGTCAGGTCCTCTGCTCACAGTCAGGTTCTTTGTTTAACTGCTGCATTAAAAGGGCTCGATGGGCGAGAATTATGTGACAGGTCTGGAAATGAACAGCCATTTCTTTATTGCTATACACACACAAACAAAACAAACTTGAGATCATAGTGCACTTAGTGTACAGCCTTTGTTGGCTGGCTTTTATATTCAGAGGAGACAAAAGTACACACATTCTTTACTAAAGTAGAAGACTCTGATGAAAGTAGAAGTACTGATTCAACTTCTTTACTCAACTAAAAGTGAAAAAGTTCTGTACAGGCTCTTGTTACATCTTTCTCATCTTGTCTTTTATGTAGTTTTCACCTTCTTTTGTCAATTTTGTCTCGTTATACATTTTCATCATGTGTTTTGCATGATTTTCATGATATTATGTCAAGTTACATTGTTTTTGTCTTGTTATGTCTTTCATGTCATTTTCATTTTCTTATGTCACTTTTGTCTTGTTACATCATTTTTGTCTTGCTACATCTTATGTCATTTTCATCTTGTTATGTCTCTGACATCGTTTTCAGCGTGTTACAACTTGTTATGTTGTGTTAAGTCGTGTTACATTGTGCTACGTCATCTTCATGTACACTGATTTTGTCTTGTTACGTCTTTAATGTTATTTTTGTCATGTTACATCTTTATATCATTTAAGTCTTCTTACAGCTGTCATGATGTATAGACCAAGGAATCATATTATTGTTATTGTTCCATAAATTTAGGTTGAAATCCCGATGTTGGGTGGGTAGTGTGCGATGATGCAAAAAAAATAATCAATAATTCCCATCAACTGCATTAAAACTAAAGTAACAACCCTGTTTTGAAAATGTAAGGAGTAGAGAAGTGTGATATTTGTGCTATCATATAGGAAGTAGAAGTAAGAACTTGTCAGAAAAATAAAGTACAGATACCTAAAAAAAATCTACTTAAATATGTAACAAAGTGTTTGTACCTAGTTACTTCCCACCTCTGGTTATATTGTATAAAATTAGCTTGTTTCTAGGCATCAGTTGTTCATATAGAGAAATCCAGACAAAAGAGATCACAGATGTACAATTAGCAAATTCTACCTTGGGCTGTATTTGCTTTCAAATTGGGGAGAGCATTACATTTTGAACAAAACAGTCTTTAAAAATATTTTCTCATAAAGCAAAAGTCTCAATCCTCCTCTGAAGAAACCCAGTGTCTCTCAGCTGTTGCCTGCAATCACCAGCTAATTGTAACACAACCTCGCCGCTATTAGCCCTCCTTGGCCAGGCTTTGCCATTAGCTGATTACTGCACACCCACTATCTTATTAATGTAAATCCCTGAAAGAAACTATGGCTGAGGCACAATATTTATTTTGCAGGCTATTCACATGGTACACAGTCTCAACTGGCACCAAAGCTTTATAGAGATTTTTAATGAGTCTTAACAAACCACCAAAGAGGACGATTTATTATTCCATCCTGCTGCCTGCTTAAATGAGAAAATAAATAAATAAATAAGCAAATAAATTAAAGGGGGAAAAAAAGTTTTTGCAGCAGGAGGAGGCGCCTGCTGAGGTGAATATGCTGCATTTTAATTTACTGTTTGAGAAGAGAGGTAATCCATCTATGTTTGTATCGCAACAAATATAATTTAGACCCCGTACTTATCTTGTCTGCACCTGGTGATATACAGTGCTCTTTCCTTTGTTGACTCTTTTGTTATAAATTAATCAGTGAGCTTGTCCCATCTCTCATTATGTGGCCGAGGCGGGGTTGTTTGACTGCAGCTATACCGCATCCTTAGCAAAAAGAATTATAATTGATAACAGGCCAACTTTATTGATTTATACAGGAAAAATGTCTTGTTATCATATTTGAACAGACAGGCTATGGAATATTTCTACATGACAGTCCTTGTTTATCATTTGTATTTCTACAGTGGCTGTTTTTCAGGGCCTTGTTTTTGTTTCTAATTAAAATGCACCCAGCGTGCAGTTTCGCGACAATGCAGTGAATGCAAATGTCTGCAAACACAGGATGCATTTACTGACTTCACGTCTTTCCTCACCGACTCTGAACCTGTTTCCCACATTTAGAGGTAACACTGCAGGTGATTACGATAGAGGATTTTAACTAATAGATATCACAGTAACTTACATTAAGACATGAAATTGCATTGAAGACAGTGAAATTGTATGTTTGAATACACAATGATGCATCATCTAATTGAATATTCAGATTGTCTAAGTGCCCACTAGCCCCTGATGGGTTAAATGCAGAGACTAAATCTCAAATTGTTCATGTGACAATAAAGTTGGCCTTTACCCACAAATAAGTGCTAATTACATACATTTTCAGAGCAGAAATCTGGATGAAGCCAGGTTCAACATTTTTGGTTCATTTTGTCAACATATCGGAGTCAAAGGTCTTAACAGAGGGAATTTTGGAAATCTCTTTTTATCACTCAACAAATAAGAAACTGTCAACATAAATAAATCCCTCTGTAGAAACCTCCAGAATATAGATAGGAATAAAACTGGAAAGTTTGGGATGTATAAGTGCTACTGGAGATTTCTGGGTCAGACTATAAAAAACTGTTAAAAGTCATTTTGATATATACATGTCTCTGTAAAATCCCATATATTTTGGGTAAAAGATTTTAACAAATAGATATCACCATTTTATTTTATGTTTAAATGCCCAAATGATGCATAATCTAACTAAAACTTCAGTTTATCTTACTGCCCACTACTCCTGATTGCAGGATGGGTTAAATGCAGAGACTAAATCTCACTATAATTGTGCATAACTCTGTATGATTGTATATGAGACAATAAAGTTGACCCACATACCTTTACCTGTAATTCTGTGCCAATTTATGTACATTTCCAGAACAGAAATCTGAACACTGGTTAAAGCCAGGAACACACTGGGGGTAATTATGGATATATCTTTTTTTTTTTTTTTTTTTTTAGCCATAAACAAATTCACATGTTTTTAGAAATAAAATGGCTATGACTGATATATAACTAAATCCTCTGTAAAATCTACAGAATATAGGAATGGGATTGAAATTGGGAAGTTTGGTGTATCAAAAAACAAAACTCAAATTGAAAGATATGTATTGTAAAATCCCATATATTCTGCATGACATTAGTTTTCTTGGATTTTTGTTTAAATACAGAAATGAGGCATTATTTAATGCTTATGGTCCAAAGGGTAGTAAAACAAACACCTAAATGTGTATTTTGGATGTTTTCTGTCAATTAGTCTGAAAGAAGGAAGGGCAATGGAAGCAAAATAGACTAAAATGTCAAAATTGACCAGTGCATGAAAAAAGGATGCTCTCGGCTGGAGTGTCTTGCTTTAAAACCAGAGAAGATGTCCGCTATCACCTCAGCACTCTTGGCTGCAGGCGACGTGAAGCCCTCATCCCATCCCGTCTCATGCTGCTTGGGCACCTGCCAATATGTCCTCATTTAAGAAATCGCCTGGGCTGATAAATGGCCGCGCTCTCTGTCACCATAACTAACAGAGTGCCGGCCGCCCATAGGGTCGACAGAGAGGTGCTCAATCTGGTGTGACAAAATTACATCTTGTATCGGCCAGTGGGATGAGAGCGGTGGCCTGCAGATGAGAGCCAAATCACAGCATCGCCAGTGCAAAATCCTCCCCTACTGCATCCTAACGTGGTAATCCTTTCGTCTCACTCTCTAACAATGTTATGTGATTTGCTGCAATGCTCTCCCCTCAAAAAAAGGAAAAAAAAAGAGTGCTAAGGGGGGAGATCTTTGTGTGTCTTGAAGCAATACCAAATCAATATGGCAAGCTCCTTTGTCTCCTTGTGTGAAAAGAGGCTGTTTTCTGCAGAGGTGTCTGGGCCTCATCTGCCTGCAGCGATCACCCAGTCAAACAAGAAGCTATAATAGATTAATGTCTGTTTAATTAGCTTTTCATAATAAATTAATATGACCTTAGTAAATTAGTACATGCTCAGCAATATATTTGAATTTTAGTGCCAGAGTCAATTTATTTTTTATATTACCTTAACCTTTCACATTACTGAAGGATTTCTTCGCTTCTTCGCAGAGACAGAGAGGGATATTTGGGACAGGGTATTCCTGCGGAGGGGAAAGCGGGCTAAATTTGGTGACATGTTAATTTTGGACTCTCCCCTTGTCTACTGGATGGGGTTGATTAATGTGGCTCCTTGTCACAGTGAGCTGGCAGAACCAGGACAGGCACACAGTTCCACCCCGCCCTCCCTTCTCCATCGATTGTAAATGTATGGTTTTATGGTTCTGCAGTCACCATGACAACACAAACAGAGCTAACAACGTGGTTTTATCAACGCGTTTTTAAAGCTGCTTCGCGGAACTTTAATATTTGGTTAATTTTGGAGCCTCTGTGGACAAAAGTGGTCGTGTTTCCACCACCATAGCTACAAAATATGACGTCAGCTAAATGAAAATCTCCTCCAGCTGAATTAATTTTAACTGGTTAATGTACGACTCACTGTAATTTGCCTGGGAAAACATAAACACAGACTTGTTTTGTCTAATTTCACAAAGAATCTGACCCAGTGGCAGGAATTAAGAATAAATAGAAATAGCCTTCTTGAAAATTTGCCTGGTTTTGCTTATTAGGTCATATAGAGCCATCAGTATTAAATTTTGTTTCATAACCAGTTAAAAACTCCTTGTAGTGGTTAAGTATTTCATTATAAGATTGATGGAAACAGCAATATTCCATAAATTCTAAAACATTTTTACACTTGCTTGAGGTGTTTTTTGTTTTTTTTTGTTTGTTTTTTTTTTGCCTCCTTTGAAAAAGAGTTAATGCAGTTAATGGAGATGGAAATACTTTTTCTTGAATACGTTTTTAGCAAGCATCCAAGCAAACATCCAGCATTCTGATTGTTGCTCCCATGACTCTATAATTCCTCTTTTTCTCCAATGTTATAGTGGTTGTCTACTGGAGAATTGGTGCCACCAACTGCTTTTCTCGATGAAACAACTCTTAATAATTGCATAATGGTTGTGATGGAAACAAGCATTCGTTCACATTTTCTTTTCCTGATTTATTCAAAATTAGGTTAAAATTTGCTATACTTTTGGATATATGCAGCTTACGAATGATAACATCTGCATTGGTGATCGGTGTAAAGAAACACTAAATGATAAGTCACAGAAAGAGCTGGAAAAGATAAAAGTTTAAAACTGTTGCTTAAGAATGTCAATCACACACTGTATTGACATAAAAGTCTTATGAAAACACACACTCATATGACTATTGCAGACTAAATTATTATAGAGAATTCAGATGAAGCCAGTGTTCTTATCTGAACTCCATGTAAGTATTTTCAGTGTGAGAGCTGAGGTAGCTCAAAGAGCCCTGATGGCTCAACTGGTTAACTGGTGTCAGTTACTGTATTTCATATTCCTTAAATATGCAGTCTTTACTAAATATGTTAATTATATCAAACTTGTGTGGTTTATTTATCTCCTGCACTCAAGTCCATTCTAATTAGATTTATTTAGTACTACTAGTTGTTCAAAGTTCAACAAGACAAGGGTTCGCATTTAATTAAAAGAAAAAGTATTTCTATGTCTTATCGTGCTGGGATTTGATCTGTTTTTTTGCATGTTCACTTTGGACTCCAAAAACTACAGACTTTATCACTGAACTTATCTTTGCTGCTGAACAATCACACACAACCAGCATGATGGGTGCTTTCACTGTTAATTCTTATCCAGCAGACTTTCTGAGCTCCATAATATATGATTGTAGTGGTGAGAGCTGATGTAGCTCAGAAAACCCCAATAGCAATTCTTTTTAAGATAGACCTTTGTTAAAAACAGGAAAAAGTTGTTGGTTCAACTCTGTATCCATTTTATATTAAAGCATGGGTGTTTATTAAATGCATTATTGTTATATAATGCTCCTCCTTGAAATTCAAATTTTACATTTTTTTAAAAGAATCAAAACAAGTCAAAGCAAAAAACAATGTTTAGTTGTTCAAGGATTCAGCCTCTCAATCAGACTGACCTTGTGTTAAACTAGTCAGAAAACCATCGCTGTGCGTCATCACTTAGAAAGACACGCCACAGTACTACACATCGTACAACTGCAGCCTTATTAAATGCGCTGTGAAGGACTCATCAGCTTAAAAGATTCAGTATCCATTTTCGGCCAAAAAGCGATCCATACACTGATGTCCAAGTACTACAGGTGGACCTCTCCAGTTATTTTTGTTGAATTCAATAATTATACATTAATTTCATCATCTTTAGGGTTCTTCAGAAATTTCAAACTGAATTCATCTTTTTACTCCCATTTTTTTCTACCATTTTTAAGATCATATGTAGGAAGTTTGTAGTACATATACTACCATGTACATGCCTGCACAGAAGACTAAAACTAATAACACTTCACCTGTTCCCTTTTCTTGTGTGTCTCAAGTACTGGTCTGTAATTCTGCTTGCTCCAGAGTGCCACAGTGCAGTATACACAGTGCATTATGTGAGGAGAATAAACATTGCTCCCCTAAGACAGCAGTTAGATGACTAGCACAATGCTAACAAACCAAAGGTAAACACAGACCTGCCTGTGTGAGCACCTGCTCATAGAGATTAATGTGGGCACTGGGGCCAGTAAAAACATCATTATCATTCAGTCTTATTTAGTTGGCTCTGCAATACAAGGTCGGGCCAGATGTTCTGTGGACAGAAAGCAGCTTATCAATAGTGTTGTATTCTCATTATTAGGCTGGAATGTGTTGTATACGCACAGATACACTCATATACAAAGCCACTCTCAGCAAGCCAACAGGTCGAGTATCGTTCGGTTTATATTTCCTGGAAAACAATTAAATCATCTCTACCATTTGTACAGTATTATAAAAAACACCTTTGATAAATCATCTAAATCCAATTAGCAAACTTTACTTCTCATTTCACAGAAAACAGCTGCTCGGGTCATTGTGGATGATTGCTTTTGTCATAACAAAGTGAGATGAATAATTGGTAACACTTTGTAATGAGGGCACAAATCATATAGGCTACTGTACAAATCATATAAGCCTCCTGTGGGCAGGTGTTGTAAATTAGTGTTTCACTACAAACACTAAATACACAGCATCTGGTGCTTGTGCATGATTGTATGTTGCAATTCTTATGTTGATGTAGGTATTAAATAAAATAAACTTAACACTTAAGTAATGCTTAAAGGGGAGATATGTAATATGTTTACTGTACTAAATCATGGACCTAATATGTCATCAGAGATTAAGGAAACATGTTAAGCATGTTCTCCTTTGAAATTTCCATTCCAGGGCATTTTTTGTTTTGGCTGTTTATGAGTTGTAAAAATTATTAATAATCTTTTAGAAGGAGTAGATGTTTATAATGGTTAAATTGAACAATGTGTTATTGGAGTCTGGCAGGCAGAAGGAAGGCAGTCACTGAACTCCAACTTTTTGGAGCAGTGGGCTACGTCCATCGTCTGTAACCGCTTATCCTTGAGGGTCACGGGGGGGCTGGAGCCTATCCCAGCTGACATTGGGCGAGAGGCGGGGTACAACCTGGACAAGTCACCAGTTCATCTCAGGGCTGACACATAGAGACAGACAACCGCTCATGCCCATATTTACACCTATGGGCAATTTAGAGTCACCAATTAACCTACAATGCTGCATGTCTTCCGATTATGAGAGTAAGCCGGAGTGCCTGGAAAGAAACTGTGTGGACATGAAGAGAACATGCAAACTCCACACAGAAGGATCCGGCCCCCAGCTGGCTGCGGGGTTCTACTGTAACTCAGAATTTTCTTGCTGTGAGGCAACAGTGCTAACCATTGCACCACCATGCCACCAAGAATGAAAAAGATGTTAAGTAATTGATTGTAGCTTGTTATTTTAATAAAGACAATGTTGCATTTAACATCTTAGAATGAAAAACATGTTAAATGCAACATTGTCTTTATTAAAACAACAAGCTACTATTATTTACAAAGGTGCATAGTTTTTTTTTTTCCTGTATTTTTATACAAAATGTTTCTTTTTTAATTGCAAAAACTAATAAAAGTGGAGAAAAAAAAGGTTATGTTTACACAATTACATTCCTAACTTTACAGGCAAGGCATAGTAAATGTAAATGTCTGGCCTCTTGGTGGTTTTTTTTGTTTGTTTGTTTGTTTTGTTTTGTTTTCTTCCAAATCTGGCCCTTTTAAAAATTAATTGAATAGGCCTGCTGTAGATCATTCCATGCTCTGCTTGGTGCCAGATTTTGGTGCCAGTTCTGATGAAGCCTGCGAGAGATGCATGGAGAAGCAAACTAAAGCCCAACATATCTACACTGCGCCCCTAAAACAGGAAATAACACATTTCAGAGAACAACATACTGAGTGATATTTCCATAATGTGCACATTTGTTTATTTGCTGCTGGTCTCCAAATAGCGTGATTGACATTGCATCTCCCATAAGCTTCAATAGAGCTGGAGCATACAATGTTCTATGGTGATGTAATGACTCTTCCTCCTTTTTTTTAGGTTCCTTGGTTCATTGTATTGGATAGCTCATTTTGTCTCTGTAACTTGAGTTACATATCATAGCTGGAGGGACAAAAAGCACTTTTAAAAATCGAGCCACCTATGAAAATAGTGTGTTCAATTACAGCTGCAATAGGCCAGATGTTTATGTGAAATTACACTCAAATTGGAGCTGCATCAGGGAGGTACCTCTCATTTCTTGCTTCGAGATGATGGAAATTCGCTTATGAGCCTTTAGTGCCTAAAAATCCTTAAAAAGGGACTAAATTACATTATATTACTGGTGGGCACCGTGGTAAATGGAGTGCCAATTTACCAGCACACCCAACATTTAGACCTTTTGCATCAAAGAGCAGCTAAGTACTGATGTCAGCCTGGTAAAAGATCTATATGGAGAAGGGGAGGGAGTAAACACACCTGTATGAGACAGACAGCACTCCTATCTTCTTCAACAAGCTCTCCATCAGCGTCACTCCGACTTGTGATATGGCTGGCTGGGATCTCGCGTGGCAACCTCATCCATCTTTATCGCTGCTCCAGGAAGCATGCGGTGATGGGCGTCAGATGACAGGCGCAATAGAGCCGCCGGCTTTATCCAGCGGCATGTCTTCTCGGCTTCACCCTCTGAGAGCTTTGAAGGGCAGCTCTCTCAGACTGATAGCAGAGAGATGGATGCCGGGATGAGGCCCAGAGGCCGCTCCCCTCCTCCTACACTATTATCACGTCCCAACTTCATTCATAGTATTCATGCACAGGGCCGCCGCTACGTCTGGGCCGGGAAAGAGCCTCTTTAGTGTGACTTTGCAGGTAGTTGCACAAGCATTGGATAAATTTTTAAGCAGACCAGGGAATAAAGTGGGAGGTCTCAAACATCTCAAGTTTACAATGGAGGTTTTGTTTTAGAGCGCCGCCAGCACCCAGAGCACCAGGCAGGAAAACACCTTGATTTATTTAACAGCCATCTATGTTCAACTGACAGGAAGAAGACTTCATGACAGCTCTTGTTTTGAATAAAATGATTTATTTGGTGTCTTCTGACATGCACATTTTCTTAAATCTATCAGCTTTTGTCCTTAAATATATTTGGTTAACGGCTTAATTTTTCACCCATTTCCACAATAAGTCATCAAACACACAAATATTGATGAAGCATTAAAGAAGACCCACTCAACCTCCACCTCCCCCCCAATCAAGAAATCCACACAGTAAAGTGAGACAATTCAACTGGAGCTATTAAGATATGCAGCTTAATTATGAATGAGCTATGTGTGGGCGTATAAGCATGGCTAATACAATGGCTCTTTGCACAATATGTGCCTCAGTGTATAAATTAGTGCCAGTTTAAAAAGAAAAGGAGAAAACACACCACATTACTCTTTAATTATGAAGCAGTAATTATATTATATTGCTGCAGGTCACAGGTTGGTCTTTCATTGGTTTAAGCTACAAAAACAATCAGTGTGCTTTGATAGTGTGAGCGATTGTAGCCACTGAGGGTTTGGAGTTGGATATATATGGTCAATGAAATTTAGGTTAAATGTGACACATAACAATACTGTATATTCTTGAGCCTTTGAATTCCAAACTCTGTCATCTTTCATGATAAATATGAAATTAAGAGATTAATGCAGTTATTCTGTTAAAAAATGGGGGAAAAAAACACAAATGTAATTTTGTAAACTTAAATGATATATTTAGCAATATGAATATCATTGCATATATCCAAAGTGCTTTTCTGTAGAATAATGACAATCGGTGATCCTATTCAAGGCTAAAAATTAGTAACAATAAAAACCAAAAAAGGTTATTTGTAGTAAATAAAAATGGGTCATGAGTACTTTGTACTAAAGTGCGACAGTAAATTCAATGAGTCATAGGTACTGGGACAAAAAGTGTTACAACCACCCCTGGTCTCCCCTAATTTATGTTCAAAATTCTTAAATTACTCTAGGACAGGGGTGGGTAATTATTTTTTATGGGGGGCCACATGAGAAATTGATCAGGCTGGCGTGGGCCAACCAGAAATAATATAAGATCCTAATAATGGCCAAATCCTAATAATGGAATGGCTGGAAGTGTTCTATAAAGGGCACTTTACTGTTGGTCATCCTCTCTGAGATGCCATGTGATTAATTGTGGGCTAATATTTTGTTGGCAATGTCCAAAACTTGATGTTTTACAGTGTACCATGCAGGCTGCAACAATAGAAGCAGCAAAAGTACAAGAGGAACAACATAAACAACATGGATGTGCAACATTGAGTGAATAAAGTTACAGTTTAATATAAAAGATACAGTTCATTATCATTACCGATGAACACAGCTCTGACTCCTTTCAAAATAAAGGTCAGATAACATTTTAATGTTAAGCAAAATGCTATTGATGTCTTTGCAAGACATTAATTTTTTGATGTTTCAATGGTGGCCTTGGAGGCCACATGAAACCTTTCAGTGGGCTGCATCCAGCTCCCGGGCTGCATTTTGCCCAGGTCTGCTCTAGACAATTTAGTCTAATTATTTGTATGTTAATGTAGGCAAATGAATGGAACTCAAGCCCGCTTGTGAAGTCTCATTGACAGAGGCAGTTATAGTTGCTAAGCCACCAAGATGCATCTCCAACCTGTGCAAAAAAAGTAACAAAATAATAGCGACAACTTCTGTACCGTCAATATGACCCGCCTAAGGCCAAAATAGGCTGAACTCCTCACATTTTCTTTGCTTTTTTTTTTTTTTTTTGTAATTGATATAAAATATCTAAAATGAAAATACAGAGAAAATAAAGTCAAGTACCAGAAACATTGTATTTTTTAAATTTAACAAAATGACTCTACATATAAATCTGAAAACAGTGAAAATGACCGCCTTGGCCATTCTTAAGCGTTACTGATGTAGCACTTAAAAACACATTCTCAAGTCAATTAATCTGCACCAACCTCCATTTATACGCAACAATTTGCTGAAGTACCTTCAACATAAGTTTAAGTGTCTCTCTGGATGAGGAAAACTAAACATGATGTTGATTCCAGGAGACCGAATTGCTTCTTAATGGCTGATGTTGAAGAAATGGTTGGATGGGGAAAAAAAGAGCAATTATATACAAAGAACGGTAAGAAGCCATCGTCCTATTTCCCCCAACAATTGGATAAATTAAAAACTGAATCCAACATGTTGGAATTACAATGATCTCCAAAAGGCCCCATTACCAGGATGCTAGTTTCTTTCTTTTGTGTATGTTTGCTTAAACAAAATACATTCGTTTCAGGAACCACTGACTGTATAAAAATGGATGAAGCTTTTCTAGTTACTGTACAAAAACGAAGCCAAAGTCATTGCTTTACATTGAAGTCACCTGAAAAGCCTGGTGTGTTGCTTTCAGTTGCAAATATGCACCTGTATGAGTTTCCAAGGGGTGCTGACAAATTGTTGGTATCTGATGAGTTGCGATGCGTTGAGATTGAGGCTGGCCTAACCCTAACCAAGTATGTGTCTAACCCTAACTGAAGTTTTGCAGCATAAATCACGTGGTAAAAAGCTTTCTGGCCGTGTCAGCTCCAGCCTCTAATGGGTACCCTGTTCCTCGGTATCAGACACCGGCGGAGGGTCATTATGTGATGGGTTGGGATGAGAATGTGTTAGATCTGCTGCCGCAGCTATTAAGGTTAAACTACTTGGTTAAAAGAAACTAAAAATGTGTCAAAGTCAGACATTTTACATCCCACAAGTACAAAAGAACAAAACTTAAAACAGAGATGGGAAATCTATCCAGTTTTTACATTTCAAATGTAGCGAACAGATTTAAATAAAAGTAATCCTCCAGTACACCAGAAACACAGAGGCGTTTGCCCACATAATAAATCACCAAACTCCTGAACAGCTGTTATCTTTGTCCTAATATTTGCACTAAAGTGTTTGGGATGCCTGAAAGGGACTGAAAGGTAATTCCATTAACTTGTAATATTTTTACTCGCTAGCGGCCTATTAAGAAATTCACCGGGTTAATTTTCTGAGCCATTTGATGCCGGCTATCTGTACGCTTGTCAGCAAGAATTAATGTGCAAATTAAGCTTTGAGAAGTTGCTGTAGGCCTCTTTCACAGGTCTAATGCATAATGGTCTCGAGTGCATTGTAACAGAGGCTCTCTGTCCACGAGGAGCACAATCACACTGCAGCCGGAGCCCATCATGCCTTCAGCCTAAACTTCTTTGTTATCACAGCCGGCCTGTGGAAGATTAAGGCTGTGTCAAAATAAAGGCCATTTTTTTCCTTTACTTCAGTAAACAAACTTAAACATGGAGGTTGTTGCGCTTTCGTGTTCAACAACTGGACATTTTGATAAAGTTGCCTTCTGTTGCCTTCTGTGAGTGTCTTTTCAAATGCCAAACAAAGTTTTAGAACTAAGGTTCGGGAACAAGACTGCGCCACTCTATCACAAACCCAATCACCTGCATCTCACTAATTCAACCACCCGTGCCTCTGACAAACCCAAATCTGTGTCTCGTTAATTAACCACCTGCGCTTCTCTAATCCAATCACCTGTGCATACTTATATGAGCAAGTCTAAACCTCTCCTGTTTGTCAGCACGGTGGCCTCATAGCAGGAGGGCCACTGGTTCAAGCTTGAACATGAACCGACCCCTCATGACCCTCATCCCATCCTTCTCAAATCCTGTCACCAATCTGGATAAACTGCCTATTTTACAGGGCATGCAGGCCCTTATTGGCCTTAATGCAGCTGCATTTCAAAAGAACACCTACACTCCAAAAATTGTGTGAACAAATCCAATCATTTACATACAACATGCTGTTACATACTTGATGTCATTCACCAAATAAATGATATCACAATAACACAATAAGTTTTACATTCACAAGTTTATTTACTCTCTATGCTGCATTTCTAAGTTAAGTTTAAATTAGAACTATTGGGTGATTTGATGTTTAAAAATGTACAAAGCCAGCACAGAATTCTGGGTTATTGCAGATATGGAAATGCACAATACTGTAAGGTAAAATGCACACAAAAAAGTTAATAAGTTGGCCAAGTGTCAGGACAGCAAGTAGGTGAGAAACAAGAAACAGCAAACAAACACGAAAGCAGGTTTCAGAAGTGAAAACTGAAAGAGGTGGAAAACGAGAAGGAAAAAGCAAAGCTGAAAAATTTTAGCTTCTTTCAGAAATCTGAACTTTTGCAGAGCACACCTGCCAACACTCAAGTTTTTCCCAGGTTTCTCCCATACTTCAATCAATCAATCAATTAATCTGACTTTATTTATATAGCACTTTTCATACAAACACCTCCCCACACTCCCCCGTCCCTCCACACACTCCTAAAGCAATGACTTTTTAATTAAATAAAGAACTAATATAAGAGCACTCATTAAAAACAGGAACAGAAACTGAGCTGAGAAAACACCATCATAAGTGAAGAAACAGCAAATGCAAGATAAAACTCCAAATAAAAAAGATGAGCTAAATTAAAATCGATCAATAAATTAAAAATCCTAAACAGTGGGTAATAAGTAAATAAACAGTAAATTGTTAAGAAGAAAAGAATCCAGAAATAACAAATAAATAAATAAGATAATGATGAATAAATAAAATAAAATTATTACCAACTGACACCAAAACAGACTAAATGTATAAGTGAACAGGCAATAGATAAAGTTTAATTAAAAGGTAGGTTTTGAGTTTGCTTTTAAAAATATCAGCACTCTCTGCAGCCCTCAGCTCTTCAGGCAGGCTGTTCCTCAGACATGGATCATAGTTTTCTCATGGTGAACTCCCACAATTTGCATGGTCCTCAAAATTTATTATGAATAATCATCATAAACATAAACACAACCCATAAGTTTTGCATGTTTGTCTGACATGATGACATTTAGATAATAATAATATTAATGTAAAGGCTAAGCACAAGGTGATAGGTCTGGCGAACAGACTGTGCACATCTGCAACAGCTGTAGCAGTCACAGTTTAACATGACAACAACGACTCGGCAAGTGGAAAGCTTTACCTCAGGAAATGTCCAACATCTGGATGTCTCAGAGAGTCATGACAAAAACTTCAATACATTACCTCGTCCATGAACATGACTAATGTCTGAGGACTTTTATATTTTTGTATTGGTACATTTACTTAGCTAAAGAATGTGGATATTTGTTCCACCATTGTTCAATATATATTGTTATATATATTGTTAAAAGCTGCCATCTTTTAAAAATGATTGTGAGAATATATATTTCGAGAAAGATACAAACTGTAGTCCACCACCAGTAAATAAAAGACCTCAGTAGGAAATCCAACAAATACTTTTTTCCAGGATATTCGATGTTCTGGATTTGTCATCATTTGTCTTCCATGCCTTACTGAGACATCCATCCCTGTCAAAACTGCGAACAATGAGGAAAACAAAACTTTTGGGCCATGATAAGCTGTCAGCCGTGGTCATCGAGAGGTAGTGCTCTGTCTGAGCCTCCCGAAGAAAGAGAATTTATCCGCCCTGTAACAAATCGAAACAAGCGTCTAGGCAGAACATTTGGGAAGCAATTAGTCATGTGACGTCAAGGAGAATTGCACGGAGGCGGCTTCATGTGTGACAATCCGCAGGTAACTGGAACCCCCGCTGGCTGCTACAAACAGGCTGTTAGTGGACACATGAAACTCACACACAGACTGCTTCGGTGATGGCGGTGCCAAATCAATGACAGCTCCAGTTTGAACGGTGACCTCCGCCTGTCACCGAGTCGTGTGAAAAAAAAAGTACAACTTTCCCCGCAAAGTTTTCTCATTTCCACAACATCTGGGTTTAGCCAGTGAGAGAGCCGTCCGTCGACCGCTTTCTTTGCCCTTTATGAAATTAAGAGAGGGGGGAAAACAATTCCATCAGTAATTCCATTTTCCCCTTCGCAAACTGCATATTGCTCATTAAATATTAACTGACAGGCCTGAGCTTCCTTGCATTTTGATTATTGTTTTTTTATATAATTATTTATGGCCGACAGGTCTGCAGAATGTCAATAAGAGCATTTCAATCGATGGAAATTAAAAAGCAGAACAACAACCAATTAGATGTTTTCTGAATAACAATTGTTTTATAATTCACCTGAAATGAGTGGTTTCTGGGACAGAGTTAAGCTTTACCTCAAAGTGACACCAGGGATGACGAGTCGTATGGAGTCCCAGAGGCAACACTGATGGCCAATCTGATTAGTCAGTCGTATAATTGAATACATAAATAAGTAAATACTTAATAAGAGCGCAAATAATCATTTATTTGGATTACTTGTTGTTGTTTTCTTCTCATCTCTTCTCAGTTTTCTTAAAATATTTCTCATTTTCCTATTGATAATAATGAGCGGTGTTTGTTTTAGTGTGCTAAGATTGTTTTTATTTTTATTTTGTTGTCACCATTGGTGCATACAGACTTCAACAAAAAGAGTGTGTTGATAGTAAAACAAGACTCATGGTGCAAATGCACTGGATCCGATGATCAGGGGTGTGGGACTCAAGTCAAATGACTTTACTCTTGTCAGACTTGACTTGGAGGCCCTTTTCACTTTTTTTTGCAATTAATTTGCATTTTCACTTCATCAAACTGGATGTTGTTGAGAACATTAGGTTCAAAACACTCAACGTGGCAGATTGCTTGTTTCACATGCTTCACAGAACTCCAGTTTATACTATGAAAGGGAATAGAACTACAGAGACGATTTCAAAGTCACCGCATGGAAGGAAATAACCACAGACTGTAGATAAATAGTGGACAGAGCACTGGGGACGTCATCCATGGGTTTCTGAAGAACTGTTATGAAGCACAAAGTTTGGTTGCTCTGACTGGTTAGCTCATGGAGTCATCAGAATTTATATGACTAAAGTCTTGTGACTTGTTTGCTTGCGACTCGACTTAACTTGCTTGATTCTCATCACAGTACTTGCTTGAGACTTGAGAGTTAAGACTTGAAACGTGCTTGTAATGTGCACATGTGGACAGAGTTATCAGAAATGATTACATTAGCAAACTAAAAAAATCAATGGCAGTTGAAGTGCACGTCATATTTAGAATATTTTCACCAGTCAGAACAGCTTTTTCCTATGAGAAACACTGTTTTATAAGCCAAATATTACTCTTGCCAAAGCCACCAGGTCGACCACGGCCTCAATCGGTTAGTTTGTTTGTGTGATTGGTGAATGTTCATCCTAATGCATAGTGTCCTGTATAATGTTATGCTAGTGTTCACCATTTTAGTTAGTGTGTGTGTTAGCATGCTAACATTTGTGCCATTTAGCACGTAGCATTGGTAGGTCTACAGCTGAGGCTGATGGGAATGTTGTTAGTTTTAGTTTTGTCAAAGTATTGGACTCAAGTAAAATTTAATTCAGAACGATTACGATTCATCCTGGGATCCATCCAGCTGCGTTGATATTTCATTCAGAAACAAAAATGTCGACCTGTCAAGAGAGCTGGATTGAGGGCAACACCAAAGTAACTAGAGACTCACCATCTAGTAACCAAGAATGTCTGTGCAAAATTTTGTACCAATATTCACCTTGAGGGCAGTGGAAACTCACCATCCTGAACTTTCTGAACAGTTGCTTATTTACACATCCAGCAGTTATGGCACCATCTTGTATTTGAATGCAAGCTCAGAGAAATATCTGCCTCACCAGCTAGTCTAGTACCATTTTTTAGCAGAATGACGGACAGAAACACCCTACAACATCAGAAAACCTCATATGTGCTAGAGCAAAATGTAAAATGTCAGGAGGAAATTGGACATTTTTTAAATACATTCATATTATTTAATTCTGTCTAATATATTACACTAAGACGTGACATGCTGTAGTGTGGCTCGTGGAGTTTGAGCGCTCAGGCGCTGTATCAAACCATAAAAGAGTGTATTGTTGGCATCACAGCCTTTTTGCCTCAGCTGTCCCCAGACACAAACGTTTGCACTGATCACAACGTACCCCAAGACATGCTCACTGGCGAGGTTTGATTATCAATAAGCGGCTGAATTGAGAATGTACTTGCCATAGCTTGCTTGACAAGCTCTGACTAGCACCCGTCCACCAGGCTAGTGAATTATGAAAACCATTGATGGATGAAATATGAACATCAATCTTTCTCAGCTCCTGTCTGCTGAATAAATTACTTTTAAAGTTCACTGCCATGTTTGCAGACATGTGCTTCAGAGAATGCTCATGCCTCTCTGGTTTCTCCCCCCTGCCACAAGTTATCTTCTGATAGGTGGCAAATAATCTCTGAAAAAGCACAGTGAGAACAAGAGGATATTTTGGATTGATGAGGGGTTTGTCCTATTGAGTACACGAGGCATGAAGGCAGCACAAAGTCAGGATGATTGCCTAATGATTGGCCTTATTGTAAATCAATAAAACAAGATACAGTGCCTTGAAAATGCCCCATGTGAGAGACAGTCTGCTTTTCATTCTGACACTGCCTCGTAAGTATTTCTTCTGTGTGGCAGGGACATTTCTCAAGTTTTACAGGTAATGAATGGGGTTGTATATCTTCTCTCCTGCCTTGAGTATCCATAAATAATACACTTCCACACAATGGAGGAAAAAATAGGTGTGTGACATTTTCTGGATCATTCTAAAGACACTCTTTCTTTACGCTCCTAACTCTGAATCCACTGTTTCCAATTTGGGCCTTCTCCCTTATTAAAAGATGAGGAATGTGGACAAAATGTCTGGGACTGTAATTCAGTGAGTGCCGGTCTGGGACAAAGTCCTCCTGAATTCTGTGTGAATAGCCGGTCTGGACTCATGAATTTTTTATGGCATAAGCACATCTTAAAATGCAAATACATGTTCCGTCCACAGAAAGTGAGAGAAAGCACAGCCAGACAGGTAGTAGTTTGGCATGGAAACAGCACGGTGGAGAATGAAACTGTGGAAACCTTGGGTTGGAGGGCTGTACGGCATGCAGATTTCATGCTTGTTTTAAACCCTGATAGTGCAGGTCGATACAAGATACAATACAAAATTATATAATAGAAAAAAAAAACATTATTGACAAAAAATAAACAAACTGACTAATAATAATATCTTAATGACATACAAAAATAGTATGATCTGAAACACAAATCATAATATACATAAATAAATCAATGTATAAATAAATACTAGTATTTAATCTAGGTATAAATATCACCAAAGAACATCACAGTTTCTTGGTTTCTAATGCAGAAAAACATCAAATTATAGATGAGATTTTTCTTTACAGATGCAGACCTATCAGGGGATCCTGAGCTACATCAGCTCTCACGCAGAATACACAGATATGAAT
Organism: Lutjanus argentimaculatus; assembly: GCA_034769285.1. Taxonomy (NCBI): domain Eukaryota; kingdom Metazoa; phylum Chordata; class Actinopteri; order Lutjaniformes; family Lutjanidae; genus Lutjanus; species Lutjanus argentimaculatus. Next base: position 3,383,305 of record JAWZSL010000030.1, on the reverse strand, counting down.
TTCAGAAAGAACTTCAGCTGAATCTTAACTTGTTTCATTTTTGGAAAAGTTTGTTTCTCTGCAAATTTATTAAGGTGAATTTTCTGCAGATGTCTCTTCAGTATGATGTCTCTCTCTGGCCGGTCGCAGGTCAACACATCCTCGTACTTGAACAGCTGAATTTGTTAATTGTCAGTGGCTCCCAAAACAACACACGACTGTTGGGGCGTACCAGCGACAGGCGTACTGGACTTTGTCATATTGTACACGTTAGTTAGGGAACTTATCTTAACATTATGTTAAGTAATGGATAATGAATCACCCAGGCAGGGTTTATTTCATGATAATGACCTGCCCACTGTACGTTGTCCTGTTTACTATTGTAACCTACCAAAATAAATCAATAAATTTACACAAATGTTGACCAATCAAAATCAAGTATTTAACAAAGCCATGTAATAATGTAAGTTAATTTACATAAGTTGAAATAAGTCAGCGCTGACTTTTAGTTTCATGTGGGACACAGATAGCGATGTGAAAGTCTGTGGGTGTTTTTAATTACACTGAATTATGCTTCCTCGTCTCCTCTCTCTACCCAGAAGTCGTTCCCCGTCTGCCATCATGAAGGATCTTCCAATTCTTTAAATGCACCTGGAGGAGCGCAGAGCAAGGAGACAGGAGAGGAGGAGAGGCGCAGATGTTTTATTAAGTGGCGTTGGACAGTTGGACAGTTTTGGCGATTGTCATCCTGCATCATCGGAACCCACGCAAGGAAATCTAAATCTGACTGAAAGAAGTTTCAGCAGCGCTTTAATGCGTCTGATGTGTTTATTCATGTCCTTTGGTGTCACAAACTGCTCACAAGGAAATGGCTGATTATAAGTATTATTAGACTGCAAATCGCTGCATGTTAAAAAATGATGATGCAAACAGAGACAGAACGAAAAGAAGGCATCTGGCACAGTAATGACTCAGAGCTTCTGACTGTGGGATCACTGTCACACACCTTTTAATGAGCTAAAAGACGTACTTTCTATATAGTGTCACATGTAGGGTTTTACAGATAAAATAATAAAACACAGTTACATGGTGAGATCCGATATAATGAGCTGCCACCTCGTCTGCGATGAATCTGACACTGTATAATGTACGGGGTGCTTTAATTGTAAAGAGTTGTGGCATCACACAAAGCAGCAGTTTGTTTTTTATTTCACAATAAATGACATCCACAATTTCTAACACGGCCGTGTGGTGTATTATAGTGCAGATAACAATAATGCAAGTAAATAAAAGCCTCATTACAAATAACGCTGATCCAAATGTTCTTAAATAAGAGTTCTGTGAACTCTCGTACCAGTCTGTTTACAGCTGTGCAGCTCTTCATCAGTAACTGATGATGTCCTCGCGTCTCTTCCTCCTCGCATCTCTTTGGGAGGAGCTAAGGAAGTAAGGAAGTGAAGGAGACAAGGAGACGAATTTGCAGAATGAAAAGCACCCTGTGCGTCCCTGTGTAGAGTACTTCACCTGACTTTCTCCTTTGCTTCCTTCGTAATTACTATGGCCAAGGTCGCTGCTTAACAAGCGATGTAAATATGGGTCGTAATAAGCTCCTTGAACAGACAGAAAGTGAGGACAAGAGATGAATATTTTTCCCTGAAATGAAAGGGAAGGGAAATGCTCTTGTTTTTAAGGTATAATTTCAGCTACTGTCAAAGCACATTGGTCATAATTCAAGCAGCACTGTGATACAGAGAAATGAGGTTTCCAAACCTGACCACTTTAGTGTATTATCTGCTGGTGCACATAATTATTGAGGCAGAAGAACGCCATTTATGTTAATCAACATTATAATGAACATAACATACACTGAGCTTGACCTTTTGTTACAGCTGCGAGGATGAAATGCTGAGTTTATTGCCGGTGATCTGTCACTGTCCGTCCGATCACGCTCATGGAAGTGACATTTCACAGTTCTTCATATCATAAATAAACAAAATTTGTTAAAGCAAGTCATTTCAGGTTTTCAGTGCCATTCTTTTAAGCTGAGACAGGCCGCTGGTGTGACTCCAACAGAAGGCTTTCACCGTGTGCGCCGCCAGATTTGGTGTCAGATGGAGTCAGCCTAATAAACTCAGTGATCACTCAAAGTTAAAAAGCAAAGCTCTACAAAGAAAAAAAAAGCTGGATTCTTCAGGAGATATTGAGCGTCTTTCTTCAGAGGTACATTTCACCACAGCCAACTATTACATAAATCCATCATACAAACACGCAGAACTCTCTTGAATAAAGTATGAATTGTACGAGTTCTTGCATGTGTTTGGCTTCACTTTGAGTTTTGCCTGATTTTAAATGTTGCAGCAAACTGCTCATTTGACCTCGGTTTGGCACATTTGAGCCCATGTTCACAGAGTGCACACTTTGCATCTTCATTGTTTAGTATTTCCATCCAAAGCCGGTGGCAGAAATCATGTTGCATTAGCCTGATGTTGATGGTAGAGCCACAAGTTACTGCACTAACTGCATTAATTGTCAGAAGTGTTTGAATTCATGACACTTGGTGCTTTTTAATTAATAAATTAAAGCGCTCAATCTGCTCCATCGGAGCACACACGCAGCTGTTTCACCAGCACACACACACAGCTGGTCAATATTTCAGCAGTAAGATAGAAAGAAAGTAAACTAGATGCACATATTTTCTAAATATATTCCCATATTTTCAGAAAGTTTCTGAATCGGAAATGGTTTCGAGTGACATTCCTGAGAATCACGTTCCCGGGATGAAACCTTAGTGAGGCTGTCTCTAGTTGTTGGGTCCATAATGATTATATTATTAATTTTTCAATTTAACCTTTGAATTAATGTACAATCAATAACTGTACATCATACAAATATTTATTCTCAAGTGCATGACACATTTGGCATTTCATTGTTTCAGTCTTTCAGTCAACAGTAGTGAAAAAACTGAACTGATTCAAATCAAATCAGTTGTGGATAAAATCAGGCTCTTATTGTGTATAATTTTGTGCACGTTGTAGGCGGCCATTAGTAGGTGTCCAAAGTGTGATTTCATGACAACAAAGAATGGCAGGTGTCTTGTCAGAATAATGATTTGCTGATGCACTACTGATGGACTTGGCTCTTGGCCTGCCAAACTATCGTCCTCTGGCATCATAATAAAGTTTGAACTTGAACATACAAGGGCAAGAATTATTGGTACGCCGTATGTGAAGCCAGATTGTTGAAGAATTAACTAAGCAGTCTAATATTAACAGAGTCTAAAAGTATTTAAAGCTAAAACTATGTATGTTTTTTCTTGTGTTTGCAGCATATTAAGGTTGACTTAAATCAGCAGGATCATATAGACAAAGATAGATATATCACTGCTGTAGTTGCTGTACTGCAGTCTATTAACATAACCTCATTATGATCTGAAGGCCATTATAATACCTTGTCAGCCAGCAGTATGGCTAATCATCTACAGATTTACATTTTCATTACTCTGTGAGGTGTCAAGGGCCTCTTCTGCCAATCTCCAGCTATAAACAGACGACACTGGGCGGCATAAATCCATCACACATCTAAGCATCAGTCAGCATCATTATAAATAAACTGGTGAACCGCAGTGCATGGACGGATCGGCGATCCCACTGTTTGTAAACTGAACACCATCCAGACAAATTCTGGTCAAACGGATAACAAAGAACGTGCCTCTGCTTTGAAATCTGGTGCATGAAAAGTGGTCATGTTATAGGTTTCTCTCAGACCACTGCAACATAAAAATCCCATGAAATACTATGTCTTCTATTACAGTAATTGAATTTTCCATTTATACATTTTGCAAATTAAATCCACAGTTAAAGGTAGCAGTTGATCCCCAGAGGATTCCTGCCATTGAAGAGGGTGGAGGGGGGTCACCATGTCTTTAAGAGCGGCTCATACAGAAAGAGATTCATTAGTCTGGGCTACAGCGGAGATCGTGAAAAGGATGAATCACATGGAGTGTCCATGACAGAAAGGTTTCATTCTCTGGGAAACTTGAATGTGTGTGGTGAATTTCAATTTACTATCTTATTATGTCAGAAAAAGAAAAAGACAAAAAAAGAAAAGGTCAGAGGGTCAACAAAACATATGAACATGAATAATCCTCTGGGGACCATGAATACATAGGCGTAGCGGACACGGGGTACGCGGGGGACATGTCCCCCGCACTTCCCGTATCTGTGCCCTCTGTCCCCCGCACTTTTTACAGCCATTACAACCGCTCAATTCATTTTTAACATGTGGAAACGCGTTTTTCCGAGCTGCCTCATGAGCAGGCGGAGCTAAGGCGGCAAACAAACACCGATGTCGTTGGTATAAACATGTTCATTAAACCAGCCAAGAGGCAAAAAACTTTACACAGTTTTTTCAAACAAACCATGTAAGTTGAGTAATGCTGTTGAATGTAGATGATGTTTAGCTAAAAGATGACAAATAGATGTCAATTTAGTTAGTTAAGCTAGCTACTTAAGGTAGAGGTGGTAGTAGCTAGTTAGGCTACATTTACTCCGTTACATTAATTGAGTAACGTTACTATTTTGACTACTCTAAGATTACTCACTTCTGGGTAGAAAATAAGAATATGAATGTATTTGTGTTCCTTTGACTGTTATTTTTTGTAAAGATTTAATTTATTTTTGTGGTAGTTAAAGTTGAAGTACATGAATTTGCTGATTATTATTTAGATTGAATGATTGCATCAATGTTATTTGATGAATAAATCAAATGTTAGGCTACTCAAAAGTTACATAGTACTTGAGTAGTTTTTTCACTAAATACTTTTTTACTCTTACTCAAGTAATTATTTGGATGATTACTTTTTACTTCTACATAAGTAAGAAACAATACCCTTACTTGACTACAATTTTTGGCTATTCTACCTCCTAGGAATAAACCCACTCCTCCTTAATTTCTGCACAGAACTTGTGCTCACTATTGTTTTGCATGTATTTTTTAATCTTTATACAATAGAAAGAGCACGGTGAGGGAGGAGAAAGTGGGCCAGAGGCCAGCAGCAGGGATGGACATGGAAGGTCTTCACAGCAGGTGAGGAGAAATTATAACTAAAGTCCTCAGAATGTCTCTGTTATAACTGGCTGAGAGAAAATATCGATAGCATAAAAGGGATTTTGAGGTTAAATTCTACAACAATTTCACTACTACTACTGTATTGTGGCTTATTATCCTGTTACCCATGTTACCTGTCACTTCCATTCAATTTTGGTGCTGATAATTTTAAACAGGAATGGTGTTTTACAGAACTTTTGGTGTTCAGTGTTGTCATTTGGCACTTAATTATTTGGCTGCTCACCCTGTAGATGCTCCAGGGTCATTCTATGTCAACTCAACCAGAGTTTGGCAGCTTTAGATTTTAGATTCTGACTTTAGATTTTGATAGTATATCATTTTAAAGAACTAAAGTCGGTTCCCTGGTGCTGTGCTGTTTGTGGTTATGTGGTTCTTTAGCTGCTAAGGGGAGGTGCAATTGAATGCGAGAGGATGATAAATCACTCAATAGACCTCTGAACAATTTGTCCTCCTCACTTCTGAAATGATGGCTACGCCCCTGCATGAATAGTCTAGAAATCTGGTCATTTCATTTGAAGATACAAAGTGTTCATCAAAGGGATATTTTAACTCGACAGTGTCACTGGCTTGTACACTGTATTTTTTTTTTTTTTTTTTTTTTTGGTGATTTGACACCCCCAGTTTCAGGATGCAGGTCATTTATACACCACGGTCATAAACATGGACAACTGTACATGTGCATTTTTTAAGACTACATTACTTATAATCACAAATTACCAAGTTGACAACTTTGCTAACAGTCAAACATCAAGCAAGTGCAATAACACAAGACAGCCAGCCAGCCAATACTATGGTAACACTTTTTTTGAAGGGGGTGCATAAGACTGCCATTACACTGTTGTCTTGTTGTCATTAAGTGTCTAGAGGTGAGACTGCAGGTTGCAAACACATCTCACTTTGCCATTCTGTGTGTGTGTTAGAACCTGTCCAGAGCCAGTGTTGGGTTTGTCCGTTCCGGGCTACTGTAGAAACATGGCAGTGCAACATGGCGGCCTCCATAGAAGAGGACCCACACCCTCTGTAGATATAAATGACTCAATCTAAGGTGACAAAAACACAACAGTTCTTATTTTCAGGTGATGACACAATAATGGAAACATACTTATGAATATTATTTCCCATTTCAGCCATATTCTGCCAAAAAATCCCCCTGAATCTTACACACAGGACCTTTAATGCAAAGCTGGCATTGTTTGAGATGTCTTTGTTATGACAACTCGACATTATCAAACTTAGAGAAACTGTTTAGCTTCATGAATTAACATTACATTGAACTGACAGATGTGGTTGGGTTTGACACACCATTATAAGTGTCATAAATGTTTTCCTTGACCTCTAGTAAAGTCATACCATTTGTACTAAATGTTATAAGGCCGGTTTATCTTACAGAGTTACCTGATGGACAGATAGCTTGTTGCTAAAGCAGGCTAACTGCTGTCTGCTCTAGCTGGCATTAGCTGGCGTTAGCTAGACAGCTTGGTTAGTTGTGGAGCTAGCCGACTAATTAGATGACTCAGCTCCAGGGTGCCAGCCTTTTTGGAAAGCTCTTACCAACGTCTAAAAGCCAGTCTAACATTTACTCTTGTTTCTTGTGTCTTGCTCAGTCAGTCTCTTTGTTTTTCTTCCTCCATCTTTTCACCTATACCATGATGGAAAACCGTAGAAGCTGCTGAGCCATGGTTCCATTGCCTACTCCCCTGAAAAACCTGAAAACGTCCTCCTGTTGGCAGTCCAAAGCTCCTGTGCTAGCGATGTAAACTCTAGCTGCGTGGCTAACTGAGCTTGTTGACGGCAGCTCAAGCTAGCAACACAATTACTGTCCATCAGGAAACTCTCACACAATTTTTGCAGGAGGCTGAGGTGGAACAGCCGGAGGGCATCAGAGGGAAAATCAGAAAACATTTGCTTCATAAAATATGATCCAGTTTTACAAAAATCAGTGAGTTTGTGGTGTGTGAATGAGAGCGTGCATTCAGGGCGCAGAGTGATTCTTTCCCCATTACAAGTCAGTGCACCGTCAAAATAATTTAAAAGCTGTTACTTTAAGACAGTGGCTCTCAACCTTTTTTGGGCCAGCGCTCCTCTATCCATTATCTGGGTCCCTTACGGCCCCCCATCAAATAAAATGTAGGCTAACTGTCTTCCCTGAATATTAATCTTGATCATTATTCTGTGTTATATCATTAAAAAGAATGTAATTGAATGCCAAATAGAAGAATTAATTTGACTGGACAGTTGGAATATCATTATCATTAGTGTCAGAGGGAATGAAAAAGCCATGTGAGTAGGATGAGTGTTAAAGAAACGCGACGGTTAGAAATTTGACATTCAGTCTTTAATTGGGTCTCATTATTGATCATAAACAGCAGCTAATCGGAATGCCAAACAAGAGGCGTTCTTATTAATTGTTCCAAAGTCAGAGAAGACCGCTGTAAAAAGCAGAAGAAAATGTCCTATATTCAGAGGTGGGTAGAGTCGCCAAAAACTGTACTCAAGTAAAAGTACTGTTACTTTGCAAAAACAGTACTCAAGTAGAAGTAAAAGTGGTCATCAAAATAACTATTTGAGTTACAAAGAAGTAGTATCAAGTCTTTAATTTGATGTGGATATGAGTGGAAACACAAATGTTCCTCAGGTACAGTAAAAAAAAAAGTGAACAAACACCTGTGTTTATTTGCGATGACAAGACATCATCTCCTGATTAGATAACCTGTCACAATATTCCCAGACTGTATCTCTCAAGTGTGATCACAGAATATTACATTAATATTATACTCTACATTACATTCTTTGCTTGTTGTCTCCTAAATTAGCAACTAAATCAGCAAATCACATAGTTGCCTAACACACCACACAGAAGTGGTCAAATCTTTCTGAAAATGTTTCATATCAGACGAGGCATTTAGGCTCATTAGGAGATAATAATGTCATGTTTCATCGTTAATTGTCTGTTACAATACAGGTGTGTTCACTTCTTCAATTTGACCTGAAGAAGACCATCTAGGGTTGAAAAATGTCCACATCAAAATACCACCGTTACGTAAACATTACTGCAGAAAAAGCAGGAGTAGTAGTTTTGAAGCATGATTTACTGTGTGCATAGGGTTAGTAGTTATTAGCACTAACACAACAGACGCTCCTATCGCTCTCTGTCAGCTCACTGACTCAGCCCGCTGCACTGTGTGCTGTTATTTCATCTCTAAATATTACGACTAGCGCTATTTGAAAGCAAACTCCTGCTTAGCTTCAGCTATGTGTTGGATGTGTAGCCACTAAGTTTCTTTCACGGGACAGTGGAATATCCCTCTTGAAATTATGTCACCATGGCGATAACACAACGACTGGAAGAGTTGCCACAGTAAATGCTATGTTCGTCAAATTTTATAGATGATGCTCTGATGTCCCATGAAGACAACATGGGGCTGTGCTACAAACTATCCAGCTACAGAAACTGACAGAAGGCTGACAGAAACATTGGAGTGACTGGTACAAACTAGCATGTTTCAAAATGTTGCACATTACATTGCACTTAGTTTAAAGTTTCAACTGCCACAGATTTTGCTTCCAGTGCCCCCGAGTCATATCTGAACACCCCTTGTAGACAGCACCGCCTCCGCTGAGAAACACTATTGTAAGGTTAAACAGTAACATGATGTTGCTTTGGCCTTGGTGACATGTTGAAGGTCTGCAGGTTTGCCTGCTGTCTGACTCTGCAGCTCTTCAGTGAAACAATAGCGTATGAATCATTCTCATCATGAAAACAAATACCACATTTTTCTTAAATCTTCTCTAGATCAACTGACTTACTGAGAGAGCTGTCAGTGGTCTCAGAAACACAGAAATCAGATTATAAATACAATCACTTTTGATAATATATGCTGCGTGATTCCTCAGAATCTAATTCAAAGTAACTCAGACATTTTAGTACTTTCATCTGATGCGCAGGCTGCAAATGGAAGCTAATTATTAACTCAGTTTGAGCCATTTTAGAGCCAAATAATCAAACATATTTAAAGCAATCGAATCATATTCCTCTACCGCTCACAGTCCCTTTCATGCACCCTGAATGTTAGGTAGAATTAATAAAATAACAAAAACACAAACCAAAAACCCCCATTTATTGTCCGACCATTGTCTCCTGACTGAAAGCATGGCTTTTGCCTCCATAATACCGTCTCTCCCTCAGTGCAGAAGCAGTAAATATGGAGGCCCGGGCTCTCAGTGTGATCAATAATTCCTTCAGCCCCAGATTCCACACTGATAAGGCACTTTGATGTGGACCGAAGTGCAGGAGAGGGAGGCCATCCTGAGGGAGAAAATGTGAGGAAAAGAGGCTTCATTATTTCAGACAGCTGTCAGCGGGTCATATTCAATTAGCTCTAATACGTTTGAAACAAAGCAACAGAATGGAAGAAAGGCCGGATAAATAAATAAATAAATGGAACCTCTCTTGTAATTTTGGGACCCTCTCTCAGTGACACCAAATCAGAGCACAGCAGGCGGCCTGAGAAACATCAGAACGGGAGCATGTCGTGAAACCAAAAAAACAGAGATGCAATCAGCTGAAGGGCGGCAAATCCCAAATATCTCTGACGCCAGCAGGCCATTTTAGCTGCACTGAAACATGTTTTTGTGGCTCAGTTTTGAGACATGAATCATGGACTGGAACCCACAACAGAAAACACAGAAAAGTATATGAATGACCGCGGAGGAGTAAAAGTTAATTTTTGACTCTTATTTTAATTTTACTGGATTGAATAATTTGATAATAAATAGTCCACCGACTGCTCTGTGCAAAGTGAAAGCGGTTTGCGATGTTTGCTAATTAACTTTGTGATGAATGGCTATTCCTAAAAGCTAATTTAGTCTGATTATTAGAGATTTTTAAATGGGGCTCGTGTTATTTAAACAGGGTTGGGGATTTCTAAAAGCAACTAAAGCTGGAGTGGCTCTGTTACTGAATTTACATCAATTTAATTTGCTTCTTTCTCACTTGAATTAAATCATCAGTGATTTTCACTCAATAAAGAGCAGTTTTCAGTCTCAACATGTGTAAATAAACACCATAGTGTTTTCTCTTTCAAAACTGCTCAGTTGGAGTTCTTCGCCAAATTAAAGGAGCAACTGCGGAAAATGAGTACTGAAACTCAGGCAGGCTGCAGGAACACTGCAGGAGTGCAAGACGAGTGTCACATTGTAATCTGACAATAACAAGCGAGGATGAGTTATACACTGTCAGTTGATCAGCTGTTAATAACTGTCAGTTGTTTGTCAATTTAAAGTTATCCTGAAATATGCCACTGCTACAAAAACACACACCCTGGAGTCTGAGCTCAGTGGCTACCTGTGTCACTGCCTGCCAGACTCCATAACACGTACCTCAGTTTAACTATTGCAAACATCTACACCTTCTAAAAGAGTATAATGATTTCTTCAGAGTGGAAAGTAGTACACACACACACAAACACACACACACACACACACACACACTGTACTCAAGTAGAAGTTCAGCATCTTTATTCAAGTAAAAGTGAAAAAGCACAAACTCTGAAATGTACTCAAAGTTTAAAAGTCACCCTCAAAATAACATTTATACCAGCTGTGTCCGTGCAAACTAACTGGACGTTCGATCCACCCTCTCTGTCTGTTTCCTCTTGTTAAGTCTTTTATGTTGTTTTTATTTTTGTCTTGTTCAGACTTTTTCATGTTGTTGCTTTTTTGGCTTTTTGTCATTTTTCATCTCATTACTTCTTTTACGATGTTTTTTTTGTCTTGTTACTTCATTTGTAGTCTTGTTTCCTCTTGCATGTCCTGTTACATCTTTTACATTGTCTTACGTCTTTATCTTGTTGCATCTTTTACATCCTTTCTTGTCTTGTCTTTTTCATGTTGCTAGTTTTTTTTTTGTTGTGTCTTTTTTTTGTCTTCTTTAGTCTTGTTACATTTTTTCATCTTGCTATGTGCTTTTTTCATGTTGCATCTTTTACGTTGGTTTTAATTTTGTTAAAGTCTTTTTTGTCTCGTATGTCTTTTTTGGAACAAGAAACCGTCTTTTTGATGTGTTATTGTCCCATCCATTTAGGCTGAAATCAGTCTTGATGTTGAGGAGTCAGCGCACAATGACGCATAATAAAAATAATCAATAATTCCACTCAAATGCATTAAAGGTAACAAGCCTGTTTTAAAATGTAAGGAGCAGAAAGTACAGATATTTGTGTTCAAATGTAAGGAGTGAAAGTAAAAGTTGTCAGAAAAATAACTACTCAAGCAAAGTACAGATACCTGAAAAACCTATTCTGGATGTCTTACGACTCATATTTCTCACAACACTCACTTAACGAACGTTCTGAATTAATGTTGACTCTAAAAAGCACGAAACAGGCAGACGAACACCAGACTGTTGTCAGAGAGGCGAGTATTTCAACTAAGCTAGTTTTTTTTTATTGTTAAAAAAACTAAGCATGTTCCATTAATCTCATTGTGTTTAATTGCAGTAAATATATTCCAGACTTCTGCTGTCTTTAAGAACTTGCAGACTTACAGTGCGAAACATTAAAGATGGGGACTGAAGTGGTGAAAATGCATAATGAATAAATCATAGAGAATATAATCAAGCGATTTGTTAAACAAAAAACATACACATTCATCACCTCCTACATGCAGCAGATCTACTGTACGTAATTAGTGTTTGTTTCTAAAGTGTGTCAAAAGAGCCCATTACAGCTGGAGAGGCAGTCTGCGTTGGAGCAGTCATTATTTCTTGGACCTCGCGGAGCAATTAGCTCCTCAGAATTTACTTACTTGCTCTTCAGTGTACTTGTGGAATAAAAACACAGCATCTGTGCACTTCATTTTCTCTACTGTTGTTGTGGAAGTCAATGAAGAGACAGATAAGATAAAAACAGTCTGAGAAGTGCACTTAAAAAACTTTATGGATACAAGAAGAGTGTTTTTATTTAAAACTGCAGCACATTTGAACCGTAAGTGTCTGTGCTCCAAACAGGAGAAGTGCGTTTATGGGGAGGCACCCTGGCCGGTATGAAGGATGTCTTCTCCTGAAGTATGCTTTGTGAGTGAAAAGACTTCACAAAATTGCCACAAAGTGTCTAAAAGCATAAAAGGTACAATAAAAGGAGAACCTGCAGTGAGAAACTTAAAAGCAAATGAAATTAAGAACTTAAAGGTGCTCTGTGGAGGTTTTGACCAACACTTTGGAGAGATTATTTTGCAAGTTGGTAATTTTGTCACTATTTTGTCTGTATTGTGCACACATACACACAAAGCAATATCCATTCCTGCCAACGATTTCACACTATTCCACTTATCTATAGGTGATAATGACTCGAAAGAAATTTGGATGGATGCAAACAAAACAGGGATCAGACTTTTAGGAAATACTGGCTTTTTAAATGTTTTACAAGTGGGAAAATTCAACACGTTTGTTAAGCCTCAAGAATATGCCACAGACTTTAAAATAAATAGTGGGCGGAGCTCTCGTGCCTCAAAATTGCAGCCAATGCAGAAATGCTTTAAACCTGCAGTCTTTCTAATGGCCAGCAGGGGGCGACTCCACTGGTTACAAAAAGATGTCTGATTGTAGAGAGAACATGACCCTCCTTCTCACTTGATTTATTACCTCAGTAAATGGTTTCCAAATCATTTTATGGCCTCAATCATTAGTTAAAAGTCTTCTTCAATACAGCATGATGTTCATTTTGTAAATTATGGTCCCATTTAGAGTAAAATAGGCCTGGGCGAGAATTGCTGCAAGGGATTACTGCCTCTCTGCTTTTCATATCCTCCTGGTCATTCATATTTTATCTCCAGTGGGGATACGTGTTATCCCTCCTTCTGGTCAGACTGAATAAATTTAATGCATTTCTTACACCTTCTTAGATGTTGCAAGCCATGCTAGCTATTTTACAAACACGTTGCTTCTGAACAACTAGCTTAGTATTCACGTTGGCAAACTATTGAAAATAAAAACCTGTATGAAAAAACAACAAAACACTTTTTGCACCAAAAATACAAAGAAAAGGTCAAAAAGTTCTCAGGTTCTCAGTCAGATCCAGTGACATGTATAGAAATTAAAAACATGAGAGCTCCCCAACACTGATGCTAAAATAGCTCAACCGCCCCCTGGTGGCTGGCTGCAGTAACATCATAAAACCTGCCTCCTCTATGTTAATAGATAGGACATGAGCCAAACTAAAGCTTCAAAGTGCACATCATGGTTTCTATCATCATATGTAGTTCTTATCATGTAGGTGCGTCTTCAAATGTTCATTTTTGTGGTTGGTTTGATTTTAATTAGTTATTTGATGCTATAAAAAGTGGGTTTCATGCCACGCTTGCAGCAATCTGACAGTTGTACAGGCAGGAACAAGCATAGTTGGCTTCTTTTATTATTCGACAAAAGTGGCAACAGATTTTGGTTTAGTTTTTGTCATCATAAATTCATTTTTATTTAGTTACTGTCTTGTTTTCAGCAGGAGAAACATGTTGTTGGCAAAAACTATTTGTCAACTAAATTAATACTGTTCATTAATGAACCTTTTCAGATTTACTTGTACTTCTTAGACTAAACATGGGGACATTTGGAGGAGTTGTTATTTATAGGTTGTTATGTAGTGGTTTTATTGGTTTGGCCCATTTAAGATGAAACTATGGAACTTTGACACCCCTGTTCTTATTTTCTCTTATTTTCAGGTGATTATACGCGAATAAAAACATAGTAAAGAATATTATATTCTATTTCTACCAATAGATCCCCTTAAATCTTACACACTGGACCTTTAAACACATAAATATTTAAGCACTAAAAGGTGACACCCCCAAAATTTTCAGTGTATAGTAACTTTGTGGCATGACAGTATGTGGGAAAAGAAAAGAACTTGGAGGATAAATTTTGGATGTGTTGGATTTTTTCCAAACCTGAACAAGTTGCCTCTCGGTGTCTCCCATCTCTTTTAACCAATCGCTCTGACGGCCTTCTCTGCCTGATTGGTATTCACCGGCCGTGCAGTCGGTAGCTTTCATTTCATGTAAGTTCTGCTCTGCACCCCTGATTCAAATGACTTTCAATCTCTTTGTTCTGGGCAGCGGTCCAGGCCAGAGGGCCGGAGAATGATGCATTGAGGTGGTTTATTAATGTGATATGCTGCACAACCACCGACGACGACATTCATATTTCTGCCCTGCCACCTCTGAGCTGATCTGCCAGAAGTACAAGATCACCCCAAGGTACCACTTCTGTCAAACCATGCTGGTTCCTCCATAAAAGCTGTGCTCACCGCCACCAAATCATCTGCTGGAATACCATATATCACATCAAGTCCTGGGCTCTGGCCATATTTCTCACTAACTGTGATAGAAAGTCGCCAATTGAATGGTAACTTTTTTGCTTCATCAAACAGATGATGACAATAGGAAGCTATAGGGAACCTCATATGTCCAAAATGTCATATGTCAGCAGGTTCAAATGGAAAGAGGGAGTTCATGTTTGAAATTTACCCCATTTTTTTAATGAGGCGCATGAATTTTTACATAAAAATGATGCTTTGTGCAGCTGACCGGGGTGTCAAACAATCCACTCCTTATTAAGTAGTGATACAGAACAGAAATAACAAGCAGCACACTCACTCCAAACTGAGGAAAATTAAGCAAAAACTCCACACGATGCTGATGCCATAGATGGAGTTTTTGTGCAGCATTGTGATGATATTTTTAATTATGAAAAAAATACAACAGATCAGACAAAAAGGTGACCACAATAATTGGGTGCAGACTCAGTCCTGGTGGATCAGAGTCAGCTTCAATACCTCAATAATCAGCCCTAAAAGCCACTCTTTCCTGCTGAGCAGTATGTTACTGTCATTAATTATGTGTTTCATTAGGCATGTTTATGTCCAAATGTATCGCAAATTTTAACCAAATTTCGAGTAGAATGGCCAAGAAAATGTGTATAATTTGCACCGCAAGCTGACTGTAGGACTCTGGATCTGGATGATTCAAACAAGTCACCAAAAGTGACATGAATAAAGCATCATTAACAAAAAACTTAGTTGTTTGCATCCCTGCAGATTTTGCAGTCTGTTACCGCTAAGTTCCACCATGTATGGCTGCGTCATGTTACAGCTGCACAACGTCAGCTGGAGCTGATCGTGGTCATTCTACACAATGTTTGCGATTCGGCACGTCCCAGAAGCAGCTCTCCGCTCTGCTTCAAATGCATGCCGAGTCTATTTTTGACAGATGCCGCGATTAGCACAGAGCAGATCAAAGGGGCAGGAAGTCAGACACAGAAAAGGCAGGGAGAATCTGGTTGATTTTCAAAATAAAAGACCCTGTGCAGACTCAAACACATAAGAACCACATAGCCTGCTTATCCATGGTGGAAGCACAAAGAGCAAGGAAAGAGGACCTAATCAACAAAATCTGAGCATCTGAATATAATCAGGCAGGCAAAACGCTCCGCTGCTGAAATGCCTCTGAAATGCTGCTGGTGGGGCTTGCAGTCGTGCGGAGGACGGATCAGAACCGTGGTGCAGACGTGCTGTGCTTGGTGGAATCAAGGAGTAAAGCATATGACACGCTTTCCCCCTTGACAAAGATTAGGAGAAATTTCACAAATGTCATCTTTTATGAGAAAATGAACTTTGAGAGCATCAGAGGAAGGATCTCACTTCTAGGACAGATTGACATATGATTTATCTTACAGAGTAAAATGTTTTTTTACACATACATTTATCAGTCTACTAGGGACTGCCGATGGCTAAATCTGGCACATTTATGTGACTTAAGTGATCATTTTAATTAATGTGCATTGTCCCTTCTTAAATAAAATAAGCATAAAAATAATAACAAATAGATAAACTAAAGAGCAAAAATATGGTGGATCTGGGAAGACATCAAGCAGCTTTCAGCTGTAGGTACTGACAGGACCTGAACCACAAAAACGTCTGTGTCATGAAGCCCTGAAAAGAAGACTGTGTACACATGCACAAAAGAAGGAAAAACTCAAAGACACCGTCATCCAAAGGGAGGGGATGACGCAGCTAACAACACATGATGTCCCAGACATCGAAAATTTGGGAACATCTGGTTCTGAACTTTATGGTTCGAGACTATTTATAGCTGAGGAATGCTTAATTGCGACTCATCACAGGTTGAGACGACAGCTTTGGACATTTTGTTCAAACACTCAAAACAACCTAATTGAAACAATTAAGTTTTAATGGCAATGTGGCTGAATCAACAACAACTGTTGTCTCTCAGACAAGAAGGAAGAGCGTGACGTTGATGCTGCAAAACCTCAAAGGAAGGGGTTGGGGTGGGCGTCCTGCTAGTCAAGATGGCTGCGTTATAGTTAAGAGAAGACATTGGAGAGATTCAGCCATATATGTTTGAGCCTCAGTCAGACCCACACTCAGATGAGGAGTCTGTTATATATGACTGACAATCATTAGCTTTAAAACAGAATGGGACGGTATCGAGAGCTCCGCCCAATTTCAAATTTGATTACAGTGGCACAGAAAATGAGTATTCTACTATTTTTTCTAAGGATATGTTAGTTAGGTAAAATGTGCTGTTTTCCTTTAAAACTTTCCATATGAAACTGGAACTTAAATTCTTTACAGGATGCCTGAAATTTGCTTTCTTTCTCTCCACCTCTCTCTCAGTCTCTCTGCGAAAAAACCTGCCCAAACCCTTATCTCTCTCTAACCCTAACAATGCGTATAAATCTTGCAAGAGTTTCGCAAATCAAGGGTTCCCTTCTAGACACAACTTTCGAAGGGGAACAAGGTGGAAGCATGAAAGGAAAGGATACCGCCATGCAGCTGGTGTGAGCAGCTCTCTTCCACGCCACAAAAAAGCATTTGGTGTAGCTGTATTGTTGTCCGGGTGGAAACAGGAGTCGTAAGTCTTATGCACACTGTATAGTGCCAATAATTTGTCATTAATTAGGAGAAATATCGGAGAATTGTGACCCTGGGAGGAAACTGGGAGAAGGCAATGAAAAGTGTTCGCAAGGTTTGGCATGTAAGTGACAAGCAGGCACCTTCATGCAACACAAAGTCAATGAAGAATGATTAATTGTTTTTTCCTCCGGTGTGGGCGAGACTTGCACTCTGTTCTAGAACTTTTTATAATTTTTTAGCCTCTCATATTTATCCGCCAAGCCCGAGGAAGGGAACCGCGGGTGCTGAGGTACACGGTTCAATAATAGTACGTCCCCCTCTGCAAACTGTATCGGGGAGTTTTGCCATCAGATTGCTAAAACAGGAACAACATCTTCCCCTGGAGGTGTTCCACACTTGGATCAGTCTGCTGGTTTCTCCCTGCTCGACATCAGGACACATGAGGAGGTGGTTAACTGCAGCAGCAGAGGCCATTAGCGGGCTGTAGATGTTCAATTAGCAGTGAGATTCACACACAGGTGGTGTTGATCACGATGTCCAAGGTGGAACAAGGTCCAGGGCATCTGTCGACTCCTGCAGCCACTGCCAGGGAAGCTGCGCGTGGACATCTGTTCATCACGGCGCACCAAATGAACAATATCCACTTCCTACTTAACACGAGTGGCAAGCCCTCGAAACACTGACTCTAATCACTGTCATTAAATATTTTATTATCTGCCATGCTTCTCTAGCTCCACATCTGCAGCCCTACACACACACTCGAATAATCACCAGAATGTAGGCACCAGGCACCAGTGCAACCCCCAGATAGAACTGGGCTAGAGTACAGTATGTGGCTGCAAGTGTGATCCTCAGCGGAGGAAACCTAGATACACCAGTGATAACCTGTATATCAAGCTCTCAATCTGCCACGCGCTGAAGGGGGAAAATAAATAGCCTTCATCTCGGTGAAAGTGTGCTCTCCTCGTCTGCAAAGTGGTAAATCTTGCCCATTGTGAAAGTGGGACATGCTGAAGCACGGAGCGAAAAGAGACGACGACAAGGGCAGTGGAGCAGGACCACGAAGAGGGAGGAGAGGGGTGAAGGGGGGAAAAAAAAGCATGATAGGTCCCCTCCCTCTGTAGCCATCATTACGTTTCACTTACATTATCTGCATTATTCAGATTCTCCCTGGGCCGTCCCGCTTGGACGACCTTCCCCTCGCGATGCCACACTGAGATTACATGTTGACAAAGCAATCAATGGGAACCGGCCCAAGTCTGCAAATGTCATTTTTGTCCCCGTCTCTCCGAGTTGGTGGTTTTCTCTTCGTGCCCTCATCCTGAAAGGAGTCGGTCATCCAGACCAATTCAGAAGTGTCCCATAATTATAGACTTGTCAGTACTGATTTTCATCAACAACTGTGCATGTGATGATCCTGCAGGAATGTTAATGAGTCCTCAATTGGAGTTAATCAGCTGCAGGCGCCGCAGTGGCCGCCTCAGCATTCCCCCATGGTCCTCTGCGCGGCTGTCAAATGTACACTTTGTGATGGGGCCAGTGGACGATAAGACGTTCCACGACACGACTCTCCTGTTCTGTTTCACCCCTGGGTTTCATAAAAGAAAGTGCTTCCCCAGCAAAATCTTTTATTTTTTAGTCAAAGTTTATGTCCACTCGCTTCACTACTCTTGACTCGGCGTACAATCCCTTCACTTAATTAGGAGAGCTATTTCTTCTTCAGACAGGCCTCCCAGAGGGTCACGGACTCAAAGAAATTCTTCAGCTAATGGGAGTTGGTGAGCACTTTGTTCATTTTAATGTGCCTCGGCTGGGAAATCTTTTGACACTTTGTGAAGGGGGTTCTCTAACGGAAAGGTCTGAGAATGTGAAGAGTCCACGGCACAGCAGGGCAATGTAACCGAAACAGTCAACCTTAAAAGTCACTCCTTTTCTTCTGGACAGTGTGTTACTGTAATTAATTATGTGTCTCATTGTGTGTGCGTGTGTGTCAGTGTGTGTGTGTGTGTTTGGTGTTATTCACGCTGGTGAAAGAAGCCCAGTTGTAAATGTCATGTGGTTACTGCGCTGGAGATGTATGACAAGTCCTCAGGAGCAGGTTCAGAGGAGACTGGGACTTTAGATCAGGACTGAGGTCATTGCAGGTGGGCTTGTCTCTCCATGACTCCTCTCTGTTCTTTTATTCTTTCATTTCATTGTTAATTAGCATCAGAATCAGATACTGAAGCACAGCGGTGGAAGGTAACTTGAAATGGCTGGAAGAGTCCTTATTGGTTACATGATTCCTGTAAAACAGGCAGCTGGGGAGGGATTTGTCACAGATATTGATTGGCATTTACATATTCCACTGTCGCTGTGCATTACGCCCTTCCTGCCATGCAGCTATGGTGGTCTATGGGTGTTATACGAGGATGGAAATACAGTGAATGAGCTTGACTGGGACCAAGAGACCAACAGACACCAGTCTGAGGACAGGGAATATGCAACAGTACTGAGGTGGTGTTTTTACTGGGTTTGGCTCCCAGTGCTCCGAGTCCAACCCAGTAAAAACACTCGGTACGACCTCGGTGCTGTATTCCCTGTCGTGTTTACTGGCAGGCAGCTGAACTCGTTCTGTTGCCCACTATACTATTACAACAGTTATTGTTAGCTACTTTTACAACAAGTAAGCTTAACCTGTCTGTCCATCACAAAACTCTGCACAGTTAAATCACAGTGAGTTGAAACTGAGCAGCTGAAGGACAACAGAGGGGAAACCAGAAAATGTTTTCCCAATAAAGTATGATTCAGTTAGTGAATAAAGTCATAAAATGCTGTTTTTTTTATGTTGAGGCCCCCAGAAACACTCCACTCCGCTCACTCAGGTGAATGGATGCATTATATGCATAAGATGTGTCATCAACAGCTTAAAATAATTTTTCAGAGAAAGATTAACTCTTGTCATTGTTGGGTTAGATACTGGCATATAGGTGACGTATGGTGCAATAAATATGTGATAAAAAATTTCAACATCAATTTCAACTTCATAGGAATGTTAATGCATTTTCTTAAGTACACAAGTCAAGTAAATCTCATAAAAGAACCCAAAAGAAAACACAAATTTGCCTCATAGGAATTTAGAATCTGTACAACATATGATGCAATCTCTTCTTGGACTGTTGATTAAAATAAGGAAAAACTCAAGAAAAGGACAGACATGCAATCCATGTAGTGATATTGCCACATAGTCTCATAGACGTTTGGGAAATAGTCACAAAAATGAATCTATAGATTTGTTTACATGGACGCACAGTGGTTTCCCCTCTGTACAAGAAAGTTCTCACTGTTTATACATTTGTCCTCGTTAGCTTTAAAGCTCTGCAGACTGTCATGAAAAACTAAGGAAAAATCCATGTACATGAATTTATTACATTTCATGACTGTTTCACAAACTGTCATGATACTGGTCTGACAGCATGGTGAAACAGAATGACGGAAATACTACTAAATTGTGAAATATTGCAACTTTTTAATCTGTTTCGTTTTGGTTATGGGTACAGCTATATGGTAACTAGTCACTATGAAGTCCTATAATAAACAAATTAAGTACAATGCATTGTTAGAGAGATTCAACAAGAATAGTTCATGTCACGTTCACCAGCTGCAGTACTGGAACATTCTCAAAGCTCAGAGCTCAGTGTACACACTGTGTATGTGTACTGACTTTTTTTTTTTTTTTAATTAATGGCGAAGGACATGAAAGTTCATTTTTGGGGGGTTGGTGAGATATATTGTAAAGTTGTGCAGAGTTTTGCTTTGTAATTATTTAATATGTCTGAAGAAAGTGTTGACATTCCCAACTGACTCATCTTTTTGTTACACCTCTGCATTTCCTGTTACCCGTTTGCCAGCTTGCTTAATTGTTATCCCCAGTGGCTTCAAGTTTTGGCGTCCACGTTGCTCTTGCCTGGCACCTGTGCTCTCATAACTTTTAACCACTTGAACGCCGAGGATGTAGTCTAAGCTACACAACACCCCAAAGCTCACGAGTTCCATTTGAAGGGAGCTTGATCGACCCCTTTCGAATTACACATCCTGTTATCCCACTATCTTTGCATTATATGAGCGACTGAATCGTGTTATCTCAGTGTGAAGCCTTTTCAGTCTCAGATCAGAGGCAGCATGATACAGTATGCATCCTTAGGTTAACACAGAGATTCTTTAACCTGGCCGACCTGCATATTTCCCCTCATTCTTGGTGTATTTTCGCCTCATCACAGCTTGTCAGAGATAAATAAGTTTGTGGCATTTAAAAAAAAAACACATCACGGAGTCACAAATCACCTTTCCTGTGTTTGACATTAATCAGTGAAGCAGTTTAATTACCTTTCTGAAAGTTTACAGACTCAAACAGAGCCGCTCCTTGTCTAATCATAAAGCCAAAAAAGTGCTTCTCTGCTCTCTTGGTTGTAGAAATTCCTTTGAAAATCTTAACTCGGCTTAATCATCGGGCTCAGCCGTTGTTCCACTAATGACTAGCACAGTGTGTGTTTGACGCGCCGGCACCGGATCGGCAGCAGCTGACTGCACACGGAGCCCCGATGCCAGCGGTACTGACAGTGAATTCTAAGTAGGACACCCGGGCTGTAAGAACAAGCTCCTGAAAGCTAGTGGAGCCTTTTTTTTTTTTTTTTTTTTTTAAACTTCTTCTGCCGGCTCAAAGCAGGGATGAAGTGAGGGCAAGCAATGAATCACAATCCACAGTTTGTCCTTCACCTAATTTCTCAGCACCACTGAGGCTCAGGTGATTTGACCTGTTGCACACACACACATCCTCATTTCTGAGATGGAGAAATGTGTCTACTATATTTTCTTACTTTTGTACACCTTGTGGAAAATGCATTTTTAACATATTAGAAGAATAATGAAAAAGAAATCCAGGTATGGCATCAGATGTAGCTGCAGCTTTACACAGGGTTCCCGCTGCACAGTGGATTTTAAATGGTGGGTTCAGTGGTGTATTCAGATCCTTTACCTGAGTAAAAGCATTAATGTCACACTGTGAAGTCCTGCATTAAAAAACTGACTCAGAGGTCCAGTGTTTAAGATTTACTGGGCTGTATTCGCAGAGTACATTAAGTATATTTTCATTAGTGTATAATCACCTGAAAATAAGAATTGTTATCTAGGATGCAAGCCTCCAGACACCGACTCTCATCAACTGTTCTCTTACAATGGGGTTGCAAATTTTGTGCATTTTCCTTAACCGATAGTTTACACAACACAGAATTAATATTAATATTAATTTGTGTTTGTAACTGTCATTTTCAGTGCTTATCAAAGGAAAAATGATGCAAGTCATTATTTTTTCAGTCTGAGACTCATTGGCCTTGGCTCATTTTTTGTGAAGAACATATAAAAGAACACATTTTCAATGAGTGCACACTGTGCACCCCCTCTTCATATTTATATTACATATGTGGTGTGTGGTGTGGTGTGTCAGCTGGACCCGAGGGTGGTAAAAGCAACTGGACCACCACTAGGGCCAGCCCTTCAGCAGCCAGCTACAGTGTTCAATTTCAAATTGAGTTCAAAGAAATAAAGATCAGTGGTGATGAAAAACCTTGTTTTATCTCTATTTGTTCAAAATAAAGATGGTTTGTCCACCCATATCTTGATTGTATATCAGAAAAAACAAATAGCACTTCTGTTGAAAAATGTGATCTAACAGAGGCAAATAGCAAACATTAACTATATAGTTTGCCGTCATATTATTGCGATCCGTACATTCAGTAAAGTAAACATCTGTTAGGTATTTTTACATTAGTTTTTATGGCTGTATTGATTTAAAAACCAAATAATGAAGTGGGTCCACACAGACCTGCAAACACTGGCTGAGTAAAAAGACATGAACACCACACAAAGTTTAACAAGATACAAAGCGCACATTTTTAAAAATTTTTATCTCTTTTTTTTTCCCACATTTTCCCACGTTAAGACAATGAGGCTCAAAACATGTCAGTTCCAGATCGATTGATTAAATTCTTAATTGCAATTTAATTTAATTTAATGATTAATCATTAACATCCCTGTCCTGCGCACTCAGTCTGACTCACCAGATGCACTCTGTGTTTACAAGCCTGCCATTGAATGATTGTTTAAATTAAACAATTAATCGAAATTTTATCAAAATCACAATATGGCTTTCTGCAAATTTCAAATCGCAGTAGTTGCAATATTTGTTTAAGGCAAAAACCATCTCATTTTGTGCAGATTCCTGCAAAAAGACGTGTTTTTCACTCAAAATAAGAATAATGGTGTAAAAATGATCGTTACCTCTAATATCGCAAATCATATGGAAATTGCAATATCAGTCAAAATAATCACAATTAGATGTTTTTTCAAAATCTTTCAGTCCTAATGCCGACTCAAACAAGTGATCAATGGCAGGCTTTTACCCACAGTGGACATCTGGTGAGTCAGACTAACTGAGTGGACTCTGACTGATGATTCGAATGTTCAACTTTCAGAGTGCAGCCCAAATGAATACATTCAACAGCAAAGAGAACTGACAATGATGTAAAATCTTTACAAATTAACACACTGTTTTCCTGTTCTTACATGACAACGTGCACTTTTAATATTTAATCAAAAGCCAATACTGTGGAAGTTTAGAATTAACAGTCGAGACATTAAAGGTGTCATTTATCATGAAAAACAAAACACACCACAGTGTGAAACCACTGTGAGCATTTCTGGATTTTAGGACTACAAACTGTCAGGTTGTGTTGAACCCTGAGCTGTTATCTTGTTTGTTTTTTTCTTATCCATCTTGAGGACTGGATTCTTGAGGATTTTATTTGTTTGAGGAGGATTTGGGAGGATATTTGTTCTCCTTCAAACATAGTTGAAAAGTGTTTTTTAAAGCCAGAAATCTTGGTACTCTGGTAAGAATCACTGCTACTAATAATGGTGCCAACTACATTTTTATCAAATGGGGTGAAAAAGTAACTTTTCCTCTGAATGATAAGGCTTTTGTCTGTCATCTGTGAAGCAGTTATATGTTACAGGATGCATGGGAAGAGTCTGGCGTATGAATATGAGTATGTGTGCGTAGAAACGAGAGTGGCTTTATCGGTATTTTCCACATTTGCTCTTTCTCTGGCTGAAAGCTGCGTCAGTTGGCAGCTGTCCCTTTCTGCTCAGACATAATCATCCCCGGCAGAATTTGAGGCCTCAATCAAAGAGCCGCATGCACGACGCGCACCGTCAGAGGAGCTATATACGAGACAGATCTACATGAAACACCTGGGGACAGTCATTACAGCCCCGCAGCCTATCAGACGCAGAATCCAAGAAATGCCCCCAGAGGAGAGAACGGCCCCGGCTCGAGGCTCCGCTGAGGCTGCAGATTGCAGGGAGAAGGGACGCTGGCAGAAATGATTGATGATTTCTTGATGGCTGCTATTGTCAGATGTTGAATTTCGAGAAGAGACGGGATGTCCACTTTGTTCCCTGCACGATTTTTTCCGTTTTATCATGTAATTTCTGTTTAGAATTCAGCCTTGAACCATGTTTTTTTTTTTTGTTTGTTTGGTTTTTTTTTTTAAAGGAAAATCTGTTAGTTTCAACTCAACAGGAATCAGACAAATCACAATTATGTACAGCTGCTGACAGGAACATGAAAATGTATCCAGTGTGATGTGTAATTAAATTTCATTGACTGGCTTATTTAACCAATCCCTGTGTGCATCAAAATAACAGGATTAATGTGAAATTTGTAGTTGCTTTTGTGTATCTGAAAAAGGCAGAAGGAGATGTGTTACATTATTTAGCAGGAGTGCATGAGAATTAAAAGCAGAATGCAGTTTGGAAACACAATCAACAATTACTGTGAACAAAATATCAGAGCACTGGTTCACTTAGTTTATCATTTCAAGCCTTGTATAATATTTCTTTAATAATATTCCAGTCTGCTCTTGCAAGATGTGGGATTTTACACTGAGTTTAGTTTACTTTAAAGAGGAACCCCACTGATGTTACACATCAAAAATCTGTTTACAGGTGTTGTGGGAGTGGAGCACTTCTTCATGTTTTATAAAGCCTTCCATTTCTCCAGAGGGAGCTGTGTGAAGTCTGATAAATGTCTTCAAGTTATGACTCCTGAATCAGCATCAGTTGGAAGCTACAAGTTTAAAAAGTAAAAAAAAATAATCTGTTGGTGTGGAGTAAGGAAGATTTGAGTTTACCAGACCATCTCTGCTGCAGGCAAATCGCTCCAGGCTGCATTAGCCGCTACGGATGTAGTAAACCTGAATCTCTTGCTGCCTTTAAATTGAGTCATGTTAACTGGATGGGACTTGATCTCCTGACTCGATACATCACAAAACTTAGGTTCTGAATCGATATGTAGTGTGATTTTTAAGTAATGCAATGAGATTTAACGATTTATTGCCATTTTTGTTTGCTTTCTTAGCTCTAGATCATGGGGAAAAAATGTGATTCACATTTCCAAAAGTAGAAGTAAACTTTGGCTGTTCTTGCTCATTAAGCTGGAGCCATAAGAAAATAATAAAAAAGCAAAATAAGAATTTAGGCCAACATGAATAGACCCCTGAGCACTGCACACAGCACAGTGTGAGCATTTAAATTAACGTTCTTCAAATATGAAATTGAAATTGAGACCTTTTCTTTTCAAAACTCTGAACTTGACTGCATATAAAAGTGGTGGTTAGTTTGTTTCAGCAGATCAAAGGAAAAATATGCCTGAAAGTCTGAGCACACACGTCGTTTTGTTAAGCATGCGAAGTAAAAAGAATCCATTCGATAACATAATGTAACCACAATTGCAATGCTAATTTCCATTAGCATGTCAATGGGGATTCCCATTATGTGTTAGCATTGAGCTAACAGAGAATTGATTTTTCCCTCCTACGCCTGATGTTTACCATTTTTAAGAGAAAAGTTCATATAAGCACCCCCCTCTTGTGGTATTCATGACCTCCAAGGTGGAATTTTTCTGGAATCTCAGAGTTCACGAGTTGTGGCATGTTTGCTGATGTTTTCAGAAATGTAAGAAGGGAATCGTGGAAGTTAATTTTTTAGTGGATGTATAGTAAAATAGTGTAATTTTAGTTGCATTAGCGATTTTCTTTGTAATTTTACATGTCTGAGGAAATGGCCTCGTCTTTTCATTATAGTCCCTACCTCTGCATTTCCTGAATTACGTTACCCGCTTGCTAGGTTGTTAAATTGTTAGCCTTCGTGGCGATGCCAACAGTTTTGGTGTTCATGTTGCCGTTGTCAAGCGGCAGTGTTCTCACAACTTAACTACTTGAACGCAAATCATATTTGAGCATGAGCTGAAGGCAGCATTTGTTCTACCTGTCGGCAGTCGGCTTACACTGAGGTTAATGTCACCTACGTGTACAGTGTACACCCCGTGTGCTGAGGCTATCAGACCTCTGCAGTGACTCGCTGCTCTCCTGTCAAGTCTTCAGCTGTGTTTAGATTTTTTTTTTTTACATAATTTAGGTAATCTGGATGTAAAGATTTTTTTTCTCAATTTTTTTTTTAATTCATGTTTTATAACATGTCCCTTGTACGTGGACACTGGGTCAATATTGTCCACAAAAAGCACATTTCAATGCATCAGTTTGTAAATTTATAACTGCATTTCATTGTTTGACATTTGATGAATATTGGGACTACATATAAAGTAAATTGTACCCTTTGTCATTCTAACAGACATTTTTAATGAGAAAGTAGTACTTTAATTCATTCAAAACTTTGCTTAGTGGGTAAATCTTGACTGAGGAGACATATTTTATAAACATGCTCACATTAGGAAGCAGTTCTCACAGCAGTTCTCGTAGTTCAGGAGAGACTTCATTCTGAGTTTACAAAATATATTTATTTGACATGTGCACAATCTGGATGAGAAATGTGGAAAGTCTTTGGCGATTAGACCCCGTCATGACGTTATCATGTATAAGAGGGGTAGTGAAGCTAGTGATTAAAGTAGGAATCCCCCAGTGGAGTCTAGACACTGGTGGTGGTGAAGGGATGGCTGAAGATCAGATGAATATGAAGAACTGGAGGTGAACGGGGTGGAGGAGGGTTGCAATGATCACGCACTGAAATGTCAGCTGAAACAGCAGAGAGGAGACAGATTTTAAAGTTTGAATTCAACTCCCTTACTCCTGTAATGTCACCTCTGTACAATATTTCACACTTTTATTTTAGTTTCATTCTGCAGTATTCAATACTTAATTCAGTGTGCAATATCAATAATTTACTCAGTTGAATTTTTATATTTTCAACGTGCAACAGTCAGGTGTATTATCATCATTCTATGTGCAATATGAATTCCCTCCATGCAGTAGTGTCTCTTTATATTGTGTTTACTGTTCCTATTTTTACATTTTCCCTGTTTATAGTGTTCCTACTTTTTATTTTTAAATTCCTTTATTTAAACTGTTCATATTTTTATGTTTTTTTTCCTCTTGCTTATATTTTTATATTTTATTTTTTATATTTTTTATTGATGCTTTATAGTTTTGCTATCCACTTTGATGCCGTAACACTGTAAATTTCCCCGTTGTGGGACTAATAAAGGAATATCTTATCTTATTTTGAAAGGACAGAAGATGTACTCTGCCCACAGAAGGCCAATATGAACTGCCACGTCTTCAGAGGATAAAGGCAAAAATGCTCAAGAATTCTTTTTAAAAAAAAAAAAAAAAAAAAAAAAGACCAAATGATTAATCAATGAATCTAGAAAACGGTGTTCACACTGAAGATTCTGATCTTTTAATTTATTGACCGTATGTTCCATAAACAACACATCACTGAACAAAGTTTTGCATGAGCTCATTATGATGTCAGTGACGCTCCTCGTCTCATGTTCGGCACGCTGACCCGATACTAAAACTCAAACTGTCATGGATTCTCAGAGTGCACTTCAGTAACATATGTGCCCCTGTTCCCAGAGTCCCTCTCATAATTTTAACCCCTGTGTGAACCCTCTCTCTGTGGGCTCTGACATCTGCCATGCCCCCGGGCCCCTGAGGGAGGAGGGGGGCTGTTTTTGGAGTGATGGTTGATACGGTAGGTTGATCATTTCCCTAACAGGATGTCCTCCGCAAAGTCAAGTCACACTTCAGTTTCCAATTTCCTTCCTCGTAAACAAGTATCTGTGTGAGGCCGGCTGCGGCGAGGTGAGCACCGTGATGCAAATGTGGAGTGATGGCGAGGGCACGAGAATGTTAATTGAAAGTCAGACTGTGTTTCTGGGCTCTGATTTCAGACTAGAAGGAACCGTCTTATTTCTACTTAACCCTCCCACCGTAACTCAGCCTAACCTCAGTCTCAATCGGGATGCACACTCTTTCAGGTGACCGTCAGGTGGAAAAAACAACTTTCCTCTGCTGCCTCTCTGCAGCTGCAGGGACACTAACAACTTTATCAGCACTGTTAGGCCTCGCAGGTGATTGTAAAGAACATAGCATGTGTTGGACTGTTGTAATGAACAAACAGGACACAGTCAAGTGAGGAATTCAAAATATGACAAATAATTTAAATGCTGACCCAAATAAAAAACACAAGTTGGCTGCATTTGCCTTTAGAGGAGGCATCAGATTATTCTAGTCTGTAAATAAAGTATTTCCACCTTTTCCTGAAAACTGTCAGTAAATGAACTAAATCTGTTTTTACAATAAAAATCAACTTCAAAAATGAACAATTCTGATTATGTCGTAGTCGTGTTTGTTTTCCTGTTTGTGACAGTTAACTGTCAAACAAACCAAAAAATATAATATTATATATACATATACAGTATATAATAATATTTACTTTATATGTTATGGGAAAATTATATGAGCATTGGTAGCACCAGTTGCTTTACTTCCTATTTGGACACTGGAACATTGTCCAACTGAACGGCCACTTCAAGGAACTTTTATATTTTTGTTGATTTTGGAGGCTATTGTGGAAAAACTAGTGCAGTGATTCCCAAAGTGTGGGCCTGAAGAGGTCATGAAAAATAAATAATAGTTTTTAAGTTGCAATTATATGTATTTGAAATTACCATAAAATACTTCTGATTAATTAAGGGCTGCAACTAACGATTATTTTCATAGATGATTACTTTCCCGATTCATCGAGTTATAGTTTGTTTGCCAATAAAATGTCAGAAGACGGTGCAAGTGTTTCCAAAATCCCAAGATGACGTCCTCAGATGTCTTGTTTTTCCCATAACTCAAATATATTCAGTTTACTGTCAGAGAGGAGTAAAGAAACCAGAAAATATTCACATTTAAGAAGCTGAAATCAGAGAATTTGGACTTTTTTTCTTTAAAAAAAATACTCAAACCAATTATCAGAATTGTTGGTGATTAATTTAATAATCGATTAAAAATCAATTACTCTCTTACCTGTTGCAGCTCTAGATTAATTTTAAAAAGTAATCATAATGGGATTTAAATTACATGTTGTCCCTCATTTATTTGTTACATAATTTTTGGTGACCTTTGGTGACACTGATTAAAGGTTTGGCTGAGCAGCAGATGATTTTCAGATTTCAAATTGGGCTTTCTCAAGTTTGGGAATGGATTTAACATTATAAATATAACGTTGATAACAAAATTATCTAAATAAAAATCTCCCAGTTCTGTTAAACTGGCTAATATACTACTGTGACTGTCCCTGAGGCATCCGTATTAAATTAAGACCACGTAGAAAGTCCTTCTAGTAGCTTAAGTTAATGTCTGCTATCATTTATTATGTGTGCATATAGCATCTTCCTAAATTGAATATGATCTGAGTTAGGAGTTTAGTTCATATTAACTGGTCCCTTCCTTGCCGCTTCAGACTGCATCTGTGTCTCCTGGTTTGTGTCCACACTCGGCCTAAGGTCATTCAAATTTGTTGACAAGTGGGGCACACCGCCCAAAGCCCCTCTATAGCTTCATTTCATATTTCAGAGTTGATTTGCTATTTGTGTGTCTGTGATGTCTGGTGGCACCAACGCTTGGATTTACAGTCAGCAAGAAGAGGGGAGATTTTCGTAGCTAATGCAGGAGAAGATGGACGAAGTGGATGTCGTATTTGAGCACAGGATTGAAACCCCTTATTTGGAGGAGGAATTGGAATTAAAGCACCTTGGTGTCCACCAGCCTCAGGACACCACTGGTAACTACTGGTAAAATTAACCCTGGGTTCAATCTGCAGTGGTTTTCAGAGAAAAAATGTGGCTAACAATTAGCATAAAACAGGAAATCATAAGTGCACAGTTGGATCATAATGTTAAACTGTGTGGAAAATATGAAACAGCGCTGCCACGACCGGTCAGCCGACTCTCTGAATCCATGAATATTCAGATGCATTTTCAAGATTGTGTCTGAGAGCGAATCGAGGCTTCAGAGGCTTCAGCAACTTTAGCAGCCACGTGCAATCATCCTCAAAGTCATCCAGAAGTTTGCTCAGAGGGAGAACTGCCGTGCCGTGTCCCTCTTCCAAATGAGCCCCCAGCTGTTGTGAGTGAAAGCATATTTTATCATCCTGCCTTGGTGTAGCTGGTCTGTGCGCCGGCCATGTTGCTGTGCTGGTTCGATTAGAGGGTGACGAGTGTCAGTGTGTCCATGTTGATCTATTAAGGTTGTTGTCTTTATCCAACAAGTTATCTGTGCACTTCGCTGTGGCCTTCAGTGGTGTTGAGGTCTGTTTGTTTATGGCTCTGTTGGCTCATTTGTTCTGAGCTTGTGTCGGTTTACGATGATAGAATATTATATGTATGTGTTTTCCCTGTGCTGTGTCCCTTTGCTCTCTCTCCAGCTCCACCCGAAATTGCTCATGAGGTGCACCTGGCCTCACTGAGGTACTTAAAAGCACCTGTGCAGGCAGCAGAAGACAGAGGCTTGCAGCACGGGGACTGCTGGTGGTCCTTGCCTCTCAACATGGGGTTGTTTTGTGTTGCTTTGTACTTATGTTTTGACTTAACGCCTTTTGTTAGTTTTAATTTAATATCTTTATTTGTTACTTCTGTTAATAAATCCCATGTATTTGGTTGTTTTAAAGGTGTCTCTTTGTGGGTGTTCGTGCTTGTTCGCTCCAGTGGGGCCACCTTAGGGTGGGGTGTAACATGTGTAACTGCTCTCCTTCTCTCTTACTCACACTCACACACGTGTATGTGTAGGCGACCTGTCTGAAACAGCTACTCTGTCATTAAAGGTGTCTTGTGGTGTCATGCATGGAACAATAACATGTTAAAAAACACATCAGTAACAAGAGTTTTTCCTGGTATGTCTATGTATTTAAGTGAAATAGTTGGTGCCCGACCAACTTTTTACAAGAACACCACTGACAGCCACAATTGGTAAATGTTTTCTGAGAGTTTGGCTTGACAGTCCCCAAAAAAGCCTGGTTGGTTAAGGTTTCCAAATGATAAAGATGGCTTGATGCAAACTTTGTGTAAAGTTGTTCGACATCTCCAACAGGGACGCACCAGGCTTTTCAAGTGACTTCAATGTAAACCCATTCACAGCTGTATGAGGCATCCCAGGCTGTCGGCGAAGATGTAATGAAGGAGAAGTCCACACATGGAGGAAGTGGAGGTGGATGGATGGCTCAAACAAACTCAGGACTTTCACCCAGGAGGCCGGGGTTTGTGTCCGGTGTGACACGAAAAGGTTATTAAAGATTGGAAGGTACAAAACGTTATGTACATCATGTGACTTTCGTCATGTGACTTTTGTCTTGTGAGTCATTTCAGTGATGTAGTTATTTTACCCCCAAACATGGTCTTAACTAAAACAACAACTCGGAAGTCTGCGCAAATCTTGTTAAATGAGTTTCCAAGTTATTGTCTGTTGATGTCAACGCAGGAACATGAAAGATGAAAGTAAATGTTGAGTTGATGATAAAATCTTTATTAATTCATGTGTCACATATCAATTTTTTGCTCACATGTAATTTGTACCTTGGTATTAGGTTGTAACTGTATGTTGGCCTGGATTAGTTAGAAATGTTATTTATTAGCATGAACCCTGATAACAAGCCAGGTAGCCGACAAACGAATTCAGCACATAATATATCCTTCCCCACCCTACCCCACCCATACTATCCATGATGTTTCAACTTTGCAACTTAAAAGCTCATGTATTCGGAAGAGCGACTTCCCAACTCAGGGAATGGGACCATCCCAGGAACATGTGAATACATGTTCCAGGATGTGCATATAGTTTTATGTGGATCTTCAACTGGTCATCCAATTATTGAACTTTCCTTACTGACGTCAGCATACACTCAACAGAAATATACACACAACACTTGTTTTTGCTTCTATTTTTCATGAGTTGAAGAAAAACATCTAAGAGTTCTTCTGTGCACACAAAAGGTATATTTTTCTCAAATTTTGTTGGTTAGTACTTGATGCCTTCATTGTACTGGTGCTCGTGCACCTACCACCTCCTCATGTGTACCATGTAATTTCTGAGAAATTCAAAATATATTATTTGGTAATTATCACCTATTTACCATGAAATTATAGGACCTGGAAACCGAAGCATCATATCCCTGACAATGAACAGGACCACGTTGTTGTGTCTGACAGTTTGAATCTCATGTCACTGAAACTAACAAACCATCCAGGCTTTTGAAATTTTAATTTTCCCACTTTAGTTAATACAAAAACAACGTACGGCGAGATTAGACACAGAATGTCAAATATGCTCTCCCTGGTTTTGTTATGGTACCTAATGGCCCACACAAATCCCCAGACTTCCTCCCAGCTCACCGCCGATGTTTTAAAACTCATCACAGTTTGAATTTGGGGGCACTATTACTAAATCTGCAGGTTTGTCTTCAAAGAATCAGCATCCTCTCCTAAAAGAAGTTATAACAAAGACACAGGGGGGAATTTGGCTCCAATCTTCTTGTCATATTTTAGTTAAGGCTCAAAAGCAAAATCCAGCTGGAAAAACATCACTGTGTCTTAGTGTTTTATTCCTAAGCTGCATATAGAGGATTACAAAAACTCCTATGTCAGAGCCCTGCAAGGCATTTAAGGTAGTAATTACCAAAAGGAGGGAAAACAACTGGATAACCTGATTGTCTATTGATTCTGTATGTTCTGCTGTGAACAGATTTAGCATCGCCAGAGGCAGAATGTGCAATAGGACCAGCTAGCAGCGTGTGCTTACAAGCAGTAAACACAATTGCTAGCATATCATATTCGGTGTGCGTCTCAGTCGCACTAAAGCCAAATAAATGCCTTGGGAAAAAAAAGTTGTGTTGCCCAATAAAAAGGTCCCGTCTGCCCCTCGCACTCACATAATGAGCTGTGTTTT
The DNA here is from genome assembly GCA_034769285.1 of Lutjanus argentimaculatus. NCBI lineage: Eukaryota > Metazoa > Chordata > Actinopteri > Lutjaniformes > Lutjanidae > Lutjanus > Lutjanus argentimaculatus. The sequence goes on along the minus strand of JAWZSL010000030.1, from coordinate 3,349,953 downwards.
TCCTCCAAATACAGACTCAACATCCTCTCCAGTATCAGCCAGACTTTGATGTGATGGCTGGCCCATAATTTCAAAAGAACATCTTCTTTTTTTGTTTTGTTTTCAGAAGATGAAACATAAGCCAAGCTATTTATGCTTCATTATTTAATGGTGCATGAGACCAGTCCAGAAGAAACATTTGTCTTGGCTGCAGCAGCCTCTTAGTATCTGCTATTGATCTAAGTCCCCATTCCAGCCTTTGGAGACGATCGGTGTCCCCGTATAGTCACCAAACAGGCTGGCTTTGTTTAAAAATCAGATTGATCACTTGGTTTCTTTCTCAGCTCCAGACAGAAGGCAGCGTCTGATTTTTAAACACTGAGGGAAGACACGGAGCTCAGCAATATTTGCCCCTTTGTTCCTGACCTCAACAGGAGCCAGTGACGCAGATTGATTTTGTTTTGTTGTGAGGCTGCGTGATAAGCAGGGGAAAATAATGAGCATTGTCTCATTAATGGACAGAGAATGCATTATGGGTCATACATTTCAAATGAATTATGCATAAGGAATAAACAGCCACTGTGGCAGCTGGCTATATATCATCGAGAGGCCAAATCATTTCGTATATTCGAATGTTTGATCGCGTCTTTGGCGCCTGACTGATTCTTGGTGACACTTCATTGACAGCGCTGTATTGGAAAAACATCACAGCAAAGTGGTAAGGTGGGATTCTTCGCCTTGTATTGGAGTGCAAAAGTCCTCCTGTAATGAACCTTACACAAGAAATCAGCTGCAGCTTCAATCTCTTCTCTTAAAAGCATCACGTTGTCCTTTCCTTTACAGGTACTATGTGGAATTATCAGAAAATCCTTGTTGTTTATGTCACGGTGGCCGTTAAGTGAACTGCAGTCAGCATCCTGTTGCTTTCTATATGGACGAGCGAGCATCCTGGGCATCGACCAAAGCAGTGACATGACATACACGAGACTGAATGTGATTGATGGCATCATGTTGATAGATGAGGTAAATGAAGTTAGGCTTGTGTTGACATTAGAGGAGTCAATTTCTAAGCTAACGTTGCGCATTGTTGGAAATGTCACATCCTTTGGATTTCCCCGTCTTGAGTCCTTTACATAGAAATCAGCCCCACATGCAGATTCTGATCCCGACCTGGTGTGCACAAAGGATGGCACAGCCCTGACTGGTGCCACAGTAAGGTTTACAGTGGAGCTGGGACATTCTACAAAGAGAGGCAGAGGATAAAGTTGCACAGTACCAACCTGTTTTGTCTCAGGTCACAGTTATGGTGGATGCACCCAACAAATTATGTAGTTTCGATTCAAATCAGAGATGTAAACACAGTTGTGTTTTGCTGAGCAGGGGATTAAGGTCCAAAGCCTTGCCAGCCTCGAGGATCTGCATCACAGAGAGTGTAAAAGCCACAGCTTTAGTTGACAGACGTACATATAAACAGATCCAACAACTGTACAACTTTTAATGTGATGAAGGCAAATGGGCAAATAAAACTGAACTCTAAATGTCACTTCGGCTCGTTGACAAAAGTTTGCAGCCTTGTTGTGGGGCTAAAGGGGCTGGTGCCAGATGGAAGGGCATTTAGTAATAAAAATTGAAAAGGTTATTCTTCCATTCAGCATGAATATACTTGGCAAATATTCATGCAGTTTGCCTTTTTGACAAATTTTGTGTACAAAATTGACATTTTGGCTAGTCAAATGGATAAATCTGGGTAGCATGAATGTACTCAGTGCATTTCACAGCATTCCAAGCAATTAATTTCGATGTTTCTGATATTTCTGTAAAATTTGGCCTGATGGTTTCATGAAAGAAAAGCTCATGAGGTGTCCAAAAACTATGTAAGGCATTCATTCTCTGCAGATCATCCTCTGCCTGTTCCATTCACATAAATTTTAAATGCAGCAAATAGTTTGTCTGTGCTCATTTTCCAGTATTATTCCATTTTCCACTATTATCCCAATTACTCCAAATATTTCATTAAAATATTCTGAATTAGGCTTAGGGCTCAACAGTAAGGATTGCCCACTTGCTTGGGGCAAGTAAAATGCCTTGTTGGGCAAGTAAATCTGGCAGAGCACGTGTCCAGTAATCAATTAACCAACAAATAAATATTTCATGCAAAAATGGCAGAAAATATTGTCCAATTTAGAGATTTCAACCTTTTTTCATTTATTATAATATTAAACTGAATATCCTTAGGTTTTAGACTTCATTTTTTAGACAAAATGAGACATTTAAAGATCACCTTCGACTTTGAGAAGCTGGAATAGACACTTTTCAGTATTTTCTGACATTTTTTAGATTTTGCAGCCCCGCGCACTCAGCATGGACAATTGGTCATCCAATCCTCCAATTAGTGGATGACCCACTCTACCTTTTGAGCCTTGGCTGCCATTTATAGTGTATAGGTTGCTAGTTTGGAGGTTGTTATTGGTTCCCATAGGGATTTTAAAAACGCAGATGGCGGATGTCGCCTTTAGTGGGCAGCCAATGTCAGGCTTCTACCCTCAGTCTGCATCCAGTGAGTCAGACTATTAGGCAAGTAAACTTAGTTATATATTGTGTTTTTTTCTGAACAGGGGAAAAATATTCATGTTAGAAATCATTTGAGCATATAAACGTAGTCTATGACCTTAAGAAACATTTAAGTGAAATCATTAGAAATCATAATTTGCAATTTGAGTTGTTTTCTTTGGTTGGACATCATTTCTATCCATAAGCCCTGCAGCTAGTGGGACAAAAATTCTGAGCTTGTCTAAAACGTGGTTTTGGAGGTTTTTAAACTCTAATTTTCATGAATAACAATGCCATGAAGGAGTAATACTATACCTGCAATTATTATTCAGAAAACGTCTCACTTGTATCAAGCCAGAATTACAAGGAAGGAGTTCATCAAACAATACACTTGTTTCTGTCAGTCCAATAAAGGTTCACCCAGCTGCTCTAAACTATCTGGGCCTTTTACAGCTCAGTTAATTACATTTTCTCGCACGCAAAAAGCACATAATAGTCAGTGAAGCAGCAGTTACAGAGGCTGGGTGAAAGTCCAGGAAATCCATTTCTGAATGCACGGAGGATCAAACTGAGAGAGGCCGTGCTCATTGTTCTTCGCTCTATGCTTTTAGTTTTATCTATCTACAGACCAGGGAAGGACCTTCACACCTTGAACTAAGGAGGTTTTCAAATAAAACATGCATGGTTTACTGTGGCAGATGTTTCCTTGACCTCTGCATGAACTATATCTTGAAAATCCATCAATTATCTATAACTGCTTACGCTTTGCGGGATCGTGGGGTGCTGGAGCCGATAATAACGGACATTGGGAGGTGAGGAAAGGCTGGGTACACCCTGGACAGGTCGCCAGTTCATCACAGGGCTGACACATAGAGACAAACAACCAGTTACGCTTACATTCACACCTACGGGCAACTTAGAGTAGCCAATTAAACTGACCTGCATGTCTTTGGACTGAGGCCGGTAGCCAGGGTACCCGAGAACTGTTGCAGACATGGGAAGAACATGCATACATGATGGAAAGGAAGGAGGAAGGAAGGAAGGAAAAAATGTATAGGATTGTTGACAATAATGACTTCTTTTAGTTAACAGAATCAGTATATTGAAATATCCTTTATTAAAGCAATGCATTGCCCCCAGAGGGTTAATTTAAATAATTTTGAGGATTTCCTGACTTTATCTTTTGCATGAAAATTGCAGTTGTGTTCATGGTCCTCAGAGGATGAACCCTTCTATATGTCCTTCTTTTTCCCAAGGAGCAAGTGCATCAGATGCAGAGGCAAGCGCCCAGGTGTAGGCAGCTAACAATGCTATTTGCACACAGGGTGTAAATAGCCACATGGCAGAGACAAACCATGGTCCTCTCCAAAACCTACCCAAGTAGTTTTGTTGCCTAAACCTATCCAAACTTCGACTGAAAACTACAATTTAAAAGCAGTAAATAATAAGTCAAAAAAGTCTAAAAGTGTAGTTAACACTAACTTCTAAATTCATACCAGACAGTTGATAACTGTTTTTTTTCCTCTCAGGATAGGACTTGACCTCTGCTCTCCTGTGGGAGAGTTGAGCTTAACTGATTTAGCCACTTCAGTCTCTTTACAGCGAATTATGTCACTATTTATAACTAGACACAGGAGGTCGGGTGTGAATAGCCGAATAGCTGGCGTATTGCTATTCTCTTGCAGGCGCAAATAGGCACTCTGTAAACGGCCGGTCTGCCCCTGTGAACTGAGGCAGGTAGAAGTTTATTTGCCCGCAGTAATGATCATCTGTGCCATCCTGTGTACCAGCATGTCTAAAAGAAACACACTGGTGGCAGGCAAGACGTGGACAGTATGGCTTGTCCATTTTGCAGAGAGAACTGGAGCTGACCAAGGTACATATACTGTCCATATTTTCAGTCCACATGATGTATCATGTTGTCATGGCAATTTCAGACACTATAAGTGCTGCACTTTGTGCAAGTGCAATGACAGAAAAAAGCACTGACGTTGGGGAGTCAACTCATGGCTAGCGCTGCTTCAACTGTGTCAATTTTGGTTGGCTGTTGTCAGACTTTTGCAAAGTATATCTCTTAATGGAAGCACGTGTGAAAATATCGTGAGATATACAAAAGTCTCGCGATACATCAACACCATGTTTACATGCTACCTGGGAGGCTACAGTTGACATTCGGCTAAAAACATGGTGAAACGGCATCTTTTGTGGTTAATTTTAATGTTCGGGCTCGCGGACACTTGGATTACACCACACGAGCAGGATGGAGACATTTTGTGTTTGTTTTGTGTTCTTTTTTTTACATTTTATTCATGGTCTCCATTCACTGCCATTGGCTGCAACCCTGTTTTCTGCTGAAACTCCAGGATTGTTTTGTGAACTGAAGATCTTCACCCATCCTCACATCGGCATAGGGGTGAGCACATATTGAGTGGATTATCATTCTGGGGTGGAATATCGCTTTAAAACACTTGGATGCTCACCAGAGGATAAACCCAATAATGTGACTTTTCCTTCCTCTCCATTTTTCATTCAGCAGAAATATAGTTTTTTGGTGTTTTATGAGCATTACGGCCTCAAAGGACCACTAGCAAGGTTGCAGACCTTAGCTTTTATACACTTTGTTTTCCTGTAACAATTCCCAGAATAAATATGATCTGTCTGTCTCTGCATATCCCAAACTGTTATTTATGTGATGTTAAGGAAACAAATCTTGTGTTTTATAATAGTTTTCATTCCTTGATGAACACAAAGAATAAATAAATAGGCAATTTAAAAAATAACCTTGTTCTTTATGACCCTCCGTGCTAATCTGATGCTTTCTAATCAGTGTAAAAAACAACAAGCATGGTGTCACACTGTTGTAGCTCTTAAATAAGGATTTTACAGCATTGCAGTGACAAAAAGTACCTCTTATAAGAGACTAATGCTTTGACATTTTACCAGTTCATCAAAACCCACATTAACCTGGAGGACAATGAAAGGACAGTGGAAAGAGAGGAGCAAAAAGTTAGGCAGAAACAAATATGTTATTATCTAATCACCACCTACTTAGAGTGAAATCAGGGACCTGCAAAATGAAGTGTTACCGTCTTTTGTTACCGTTAACTCTTCATAATGTCAGATATGGTTCCATCCTGGACTTTATATCTTCCACAAAAGCGGCAGCGGTTGATGGTCTGCAGAGTAAATGGACCGGGAATCTTTGCACTGCAGAGAAACTGTAGCACTGCAGCAGAAAATAACTAACTTAATGTGACACTTGTGATACAAACATATTGGAATGCAATATTCACACAAGCTGTAACTTAGATTGTGGAGCATAATCTCATCATCCCTGCAGAATTATAAAACTGTCATCCACTGATAATTTGCAGACAGACAGTAGGTGTGTGTTGGTGCAGAGAGTGAGTTTCAGCGAGAGGTTCTTCGGCTGGGCGGGAGGAACGATGCTCATCAGTGCTCGCAACACTTCTGCTTTCTGGTCTAGAGAGCTTTAGTCCATCAAATCCTGTTTACAAGACATTTGAAGGACAGAGATAAGGGGTTTACTCTTTCCTGCCAAAAGAAGAAAAAGTATGCTCTGATACAGGTGGATTTTTAAAAAGTGCTGAAAGCGAAACAGGATGAAATGTACAGGTTTTATGATGGACTTTAGTTCCTGGTTACTTTAATGATGTGCAGTTCATTAAAATGTTGGAGCAAACTTGTAAAGATCCAAAGTTGGCAGAGGGTCACGCAGCATTATTCTTATTTCCTGCATTTTTACACCACCTAAACCTCTTGGATTAAATCAGTAAACTGCTATCTGCAGTGCATTTACCCTCCATTACATCCCAAATAATAAAATCAAGAGGGCCAGTGCAAACTCTTAATAGCCACATTACACTTAAAAAAAAGCCGATTCTTTGCTTCGGTTCAGTGTTTCCTACAGGATTTTGTGAGAACGTGGTGGGTGGATCTTGGACCCTCTTGGGCTGTGCTCCATTGTGAAAATTTTCGTACATTTCAAAGTTAAAGGCATCAATCTGGGGTACTTTGAGAGCTTAAATGAGGAGACTTGATCTATAAAGAACTTTGTGCTCTTGTAAACAATTTGATCATAAACTCATTGGACGTATAGATATGAATGACAATGACAAGGCCAAAAAGTCACACCCTAGCATTGTAAATGAGACAGTTTAACACAAATAACAAATTAAAATCGATTGGCTGATGGAGAGAATGTGCAAAACCTGGGTGGTTTAACTGAAAGAGGAAACTCCCATAGTCAGCTGATTGAGAATAAGCTGGAAGGGACAGAGAGGGAGTTGGGATGAATGAATGAGATAAAAAAAATAGTCTTCCTGATTGAACTTAGGCTGAGCTTTATGCACCTGATTGCAGAAACTGTACGATGAGTTTGAAAAGACAAAAAGTTGGGTAGCAAAACTATAACTTTGCTCCCCCCAACTGAATTATGAGAATGCATTTGCTCCACTTGGTCCATTGCTCATGCGCCCATGCATGTACGATAACTAGGGCTTTTGCTGACTAAGAATTTTTCCAGTGCAATCAGGTTTTGATGTTTAATATGAATATTTGACAATTCTTTTTTTCAGTCCAGTGAATCACACTTCCTATATCAGCCTACATGAGCATGTTTTACCTTTAAGACTCAAGTTTTAATGCATTTCTATCATCGTGATTTGAAAAGATTTTCACAAATCAGGAAAGAAAGTGTGTGTTCTCCAATAGTTTCAGTTACAAAATCCCAGCGCACTGTGGAGCGTCTCCTCATGCTGCTCCACCCCTGTCTGGCGTCATCTGCCTCATACACGCTTCTTCATGCAAGTTAGAATGATGGGAAGATGCACTAAGACGTTTTTGAGTTTTATTTTGTTTTCTGTCGAGTTTGAAAGAAGCTGACGACGATGTAAAAATTATAGTTTTGCAAAGGGAGTGTGGTTAGTTTGGCGAGAGCAATAAAACAGCTGTGCCTGGCTAAACAAAACATATCTCACTCTTTAAAAAAAGGTTACACTGTTGTGATCTTTTCCATAATGTTGTGAGACACTTGGAAGAACAATCTGAGCCTGTCAGTCGCAAAAACGAGCACAAGCAAAACACCTGCCCTGCACGCTCTGCGGTGCGCTGGGGTGTCACCTGCGCTCCGTTCTACCACTCTTCTCCGCTTCCATCACAGTTAGTTTTGTTGTTTGTGGTGCTTTTGAGTAAAGTTTGCTGCCTGTCATGCTGTTGCACCGATGCAGCTAAAAATAAACAAGAGCTGAAACTTACCAACCTTCTTCTTCTCACTTCTCTCATCAGTTAACATGTGTCATATGGATTTCTTTTAATAAGTTTGCCAGCTGTTATAAAATTCCATCTATAATTCCTCACTGAAGTGTTCTCCCTGTGTATTACTGACTGACGAAAGCAAACAAACAAAACAAACAGCTGCTCAACTTGAAGAATCTCAGTCGACTGAAGGGTCTCCAACTGATAATTCAAATCTTCCACTTTGATGGAGCAGTCCTAATGACAGCTAATCAATACTGATGATAAAACTGTAGTATCTGAGAACAAAGAAGCAGTACAGGCTCGTATATACTGCAGCATGTGTACAGGAGTGTCCCAGTTGTGCAGCTGTCAATGTAAACACATCATCCTCCTGTCTCCTGCTGGCTGCATGAACCGCTTTTTCTGATTTTTTTTTTTTTTTTTTTCCTTTATTCTCTTGTTCCTGATACCCGGAGATTGAGCACTGATTGCCTGTCCCCTGCTGTCCTGCAGCACGGGAGTGATCTGCAGGCGCGAGGACAGCAGGCCATTATTCAGTCTTTAGATGTGCTGCTTCTTATCAGCGCCAGGGTTGACTGAGGCAGCTGCTCTTGTCAACATGCCAGCACCCGAGCGTCCTCCGGGGGGACAGGATTTGACGGGGACGCTCAGCAAACTCCTCCAAAATGAAAAAAAAAGAAACACACAAACACACAATAACTCTCAGACAGCAAGTGTCGTGCTCTTGAAAGCGCACACGTGTAAACCCACTCCCCACCTCACTCCACCCGACGTGTCGCCCATCTCTCCCGCGCAGTGGGGGCTGATGTCAGCGAGGAGGGCGAGGAGGAGGTGTTTGACAGGTGACGGCTGCAGAATGAGGGTGACAATCTTTGGTCACTTCAAATAGAGAGAAGATGACTATCTAAATGAAAACCTTTCCTGCCGTGTTTCCCTTTTTGGTGCTTTGCCAGGTTGGATTAAAGGATATCGGCTGTGATTCCACAGGGTGTATTTACCCACAGCGATTAACTCGATGTGTTGTGATGTCCTTATGTTGCCTCGTAGGCTTATCAAGCGTAATAATACTGAATGTTTGAGACCTCCAAACATGCCACCTCAACAAGGTCAGAGCATAGAAACCTGTTCACCAGCAGAGAAAGTGGAAGAACTCTTAGACACTATAGAAACAAGAAGCCAATGTTTCAGTTTCTCCACAGAACAGCTCAATAACCGTCCTCATATTGTCAAAGCTTTGCCAGAAGCATCATATTTAGTGATGTATTGGTGCAACAACAACTGTCTGGAACATCTTTAACCTATGGTTCAATACCAGAATTGTGAGAAAGGTTTCTATGAACATCTTCATCTGTTTTTTTTCCCTGACTTTGCTATGACCCGCAACATTACTGGGATTTTAAAAGAATAAAGCCACAACAATTCATGTAAAGCCCCGACATGCCGTTCACTTGCATGTGCATACAGTCACACCACACACACCGACTTCATACAGTCACAACACACACACCGACTTCGTACAGTCACAACACATACACCGACTTCAGACGGTGTTCATGGCTCCAAGCTAAGAATCAACAGTGAAGATTCAGGCTAAAAACATGGTTTAAATGATGTCTTTCAAGTTAACTTGGCATGCTGGGGCTTTAGGAGACTTAAATTACATCAGACGATGTTTTTTTGTTTTTTTTTACTGTTGTTTTTACGTTTGAAAACTGGTCACCATTCACTTCAGTTATTTGGGAGATTCTGCAATGCTGTTTTCCTTTGACGCTCCTGCAGTGTTTTATGGACTAAAATCTAAACCTGACCTTCTTCTGAGGGTGAGTAAATAATAGGTAAATTTTCATTTACCCCTTTAACACATTGTTAACTTTGTGAAACAGTTGCAGTTTGGGTTGCCATCCGTCCCTTATAATACAGGTTTGTCCCATATTGAAAAATAAAATGCGCTGTACTTTAAAGAATCAATACGAGGTGCGATTTGTCCCATATTTTCAGGCACACTCTACTCTAATACATGACGTTTTCACACTCTTGAATGACATGAGTAGTAATAACACCAAGAGAGTTTCACTGAGACATAGCGGAGAAATATTAAATAAGACTGACAGGCAAGTCTGTCACTTTCTGTCTTTGTTGCCCTGGTTACAGAGACTCGATTGGATGTAGTCAAACTGTGAATACCTCCAGCTCAAGTCCACCTGTAAAAAGAAAGAGGCTGTCTAAATACACATCAAACACAAATCTGAGGATGTAAATAGAATATGTGCCCCTTCTGAGTGTGTGTGAGAAAGAGAGAAATTTAACCAATAACTTTCTTTGTGAAAATTAATTTTCCAAAGGCAAGGCTCTTCCTCATCCTTTTGAAAGGAGTTGGACAGAATTAAATTCATTTATTATATTAAATTAACATAACCTAGACAATTTAGCAAATTGTGTGTGTCTCCCCATGTCCCTCACTCTGGAACAGGTTAATCTTTATTTCAATGTCTTTCCATTTTGGAAAAAAAATTACAAATGAAACTTTAACAAATACATGTTTTTTTCAGTGCAGTCATCAATGATACACTGTTTTAATACTTAAATAATTGATGCAACTGTGCTTTAACTTGCAACAAATTCGTTCTTTGCCTCCCACTCTAAATGCCGTTGAACAATGAAACACAAACATAAAAGTGAAGTAAAATGTAAAATACAAAAAATTTGTGCTGATATAAAATCTAGAAATACAAGATACATAAATAAAGAATAATAGAAATAGGAGAAAGACCATAGGTCACGAGGAACATTGATTTGATGCATAAAAATCACAAATTGGTACATAAAATCCACCTGAATGCGAGGAACTAAAGTGTCTGACACTTAAAATCTCATAGGGGAGGACCCTCAGACCCCTGCTTGATTTGTGTCCCCTGAACATGTGGCTGTGGCAAAAGTGTCCCTTATTTTTTTACAAATTGAAGGTGGCAACCCTAGTCAATCACAGTCACAAAACGACTTGGTTATGTTTAGGATAAGACCATGTCTGGGATTGCATAAAGTATTTTACGTGTATACTCATAGATGAAATGTGATGCAAATAACGCACTAGACAAAAGACTGCAGGAAGAAAACGGGCTGTAAAGACACATTTCACATTTAACAAACACTAACACTTAGTCCCTCTCTTCCTTTCATCTCTCCTCAAAACACTTATCATCCAAAAAAAGAGACAGGGACAGATCAACATAGCTGATGTCCATCACACTGGACTGCAGGCTAATGAGATGTCAAAAAGGATTATTTTCCAGTTTTAGGGATTTTTACTTTAAACCTTCTTGCCAAGTCTTCCTCCTCAGGTGGTCGACCCCTGTAACAAAAGGCTTTAATCATCTCCTTCTCACCACAGCGTCCTCAATTATTCTGCATATTCATCAAATTAGAAATACTATGTTACACAATATGTTTCATATGTTTTTTTTATTTTAGCCAGGAGGTAAAAACTGTATCATAATATTCCAAATCCACTCTGGTTAATTCTGTTAAAATCGGCCTATAAAATTTCTGCTCCGTGGAGAAACAGTAAGAAACGGTTACCAGAGCTGCATGGGGACATTTTGCCAAATAGAGAACGACTTCCATCAGATTTACTGTGTTTATAAAATCCTGTGGGCGAATTAAAACTGCTCATAGTGAGGCACGCACACACACACTTTCCAGACTAAATTCCTCATCTGGGATATTTGAAATGTTTTATTCTCCGGCAATTAAATCTTTTTTCAGGCAAAACTTTCTTTTATTGGCTCACTGTCAAACAAGAACTGTCCTGTGAGTATTTTCTTCAGTTCTGCTATTTTCACTTTTATTCAATCTGATGAAAATATCTCATTAGAAGCAGGTCTGGCTAACAGCTTCCCACTGACACTAAAGGCTCTGATCAAAGCATTGAGCTGAATCATATCACCAGCCATAATGACTGACTTGTATCTTATTTTTAATAAAGCATAAATGCAACACGTCTTCATACCTAAAGGGCAGAATAGGTCGATACACATAAAGAACCTTCGTCCTGTTAATGTGAAAAAATAACAGTTTGATTAGGTTCAGGCACCAAAACTGCTTGGTTAGGTTTAGGAAAGACCTGCTCACTCTGTTTTTGTTCTTTTTTTTTTTTTCGGAGCCCCAGTCCCCAATAGAAAGAGCATCTGCAGGAGCATGCGGAAGATGCTACACCCACGGTCATTTTACAGACCACTCTGCCTTTTTTGTGAGGCTGCTCTGAGCCATTCTATTTGAAAATCTTTTAACTTTCATAAAAAAGGTCCTGGTGTCATCACCGTCACTTTTTCCATCTATAATGTCTGTATTCAGCTCTCAGCACTTGTGCAGCTTCTAACTGAATCTCTGTGGTCCTGAAGTTTAGTTTTCTCCTGTGTCCCTGTTTGTACTTTCACGTATCTGCTTTATTTTACTGTTTTGTGTTTGCTTTCAGCTGGATAGAAGCTGTCTTAAGTTACTGATAATGAAAACCCAACATTTCCTCGCTGCTCGTAAGAAAAGCTTTTAGATAACAAAATTATCGGGGGGACTTTTATTGAGATGCATTTATAGGAAATGAATGTGGTTAACCGCAATTTACAGGCACTAAACTCAAGACGAGCCCGTTCAAGCAGGTAGCCCAGATGCAAATCCGTGCTGGGCTGACTGCGAGCAAACAAAGCCAGCAGATGTGCATGGAAAAGAGCGATACGAGAGCAGGCATCCTCCAGTTAGTGCTCATAGTAAAAAAAAAAAAGTCAAACAGCTCCAAACACACCATGTCTTCAGTGTCTCTGAAGTCAGGCTGCTGAGCCTGGTTCTGTTGCCCTCTTGCCCACGTCCCCGCTGGCATTGCCTGCTAGGTCCCCCGTCACCATGGGTCTGAAAAACAGAGATGCACCAATTGCAGTTTTCTTGGCCGATTCCGATGTTTCAGAAGTCTGCCCTGCCAATTTTCTTTCTCTATATGAACTTTAATTGACAGAATACACAAACATTTTAGTAACTTTTCTGTGATGAAAAATTAAATTGTATGCCTTGTAGGCTGCCTCTCTTCTCTTTATCCTGTACTTATCACCTCTCTTAATGCCAACTTCATGCTACTGTGTGTTTGTGACTGTGACCAGCACTGTTGACTGTGAATGTAGTTGAATATAACTGTTCAAATTTACATGCATGGTCATGGTCATGTGCATATTGACAGAGACAGTCTCTGGCTGGTCGATTGGAGCGCCTGGGAGAGGAAGTTTTCAGTATGTACCAGAGGTCCTGTGCTATGGGTGTAAACACCAACCCTACCTCGGTGCTACCACCACTTGCTGCACAGCTAACTGAGTTAACTAAGCTAATGGTGACTACAGTTAGCAGCAGGTGGCCGAAATCTTGCAGTTCTCACCTACTGTTCTTTAATAAAATATAATATGAAGCCATCAGTTTAAGCCCTCCAGGTGTATTTTTACTCTAATCCTCCCATTGCCTCCGTTCCATTTTTTGTTGGCCTGTAATCCTGAGGATTAATGTTCTGTGGTTTTATATTTTTATAAACCTCAGTGTTTACTACTGTGTCTGAATAATACAAAGAGATAGTGTCTTATATGACTCAGGGAAAGAAAAACGACAAACTGTAGGTGAGGATAATCAGAAATATGGAGCTAAACAAACTTTTGCATAAGAAGACGTCGTCTCTAAGCCTTCTGCAGATCGTCTGCGTACAGGTGTGCCGACCGAGGCTTTCAGACTGTTTTGCAGTTACGGCAAATTTAAGCCTCGGGGATTCGACGGTGGGATCTCATTTTCTTTTTCCCTCCTTAGCCAGGAAATCATAAATATGACAAGTCTCTGACATGCAGAGAAAAGTCAGGAAATCAGGAGGTAAGCAGCAGAAATGTGGGAATGTTCAGAGACCACAGAGGGAGCACAGAGTCTCTGCCTCCTGATGATGATGATGGTGATGGTCCACAGACGTTAGTCACAGCGGTTTGTGAGGACCACTCATTCTTTTATGTTTGTCTCAATAAGAGGTTATTTTATGAGATGAGCTAAAAGAAATCCGTGGGAAAATAAGATCTGGGTTGTTGGTATATTGACCTCAATATTTACTTGTTTACACAAATAAAGCAGGCGATTGCTTCATTTTTCCTCATCTTTCTTATTGTGATTTTTTTTATACATGAAGGAAACATTTTGACATTGAATCATGATGATGAAAGTTTTCTAGCAGCACTGAAAACCTGCTCGAATTTACTCAAAAATCAAAGGACTTCTGTTGCTGCTGCAACACTGCATGAAAACTGGACATAAATGTTTCAGTTAATTTTAATAAAGGTATTTACAGCTCTACAAGTCAACATTTTTACATCAGCAATGGTTTGAATTAGAGATTAGTATCAGATTCTGATATCTGAATTTGGAAACCTACACTACACTAATACCAGAGCCCTTTTTTTCTTGATGTTTATGATTATTTATTATTATCATTAGTAGTAGTAGTTGTGAAAATTGCATGAGGGTTAACCTGAATTTCAGTCTGGAAAGCTTGTGTAGTTTCTGTAATGGCATCCTTTAACCACTGTGCAATGCTGCAGGATTCGGGTTTGTGACATTCACGTGCAGCTGATAGGCTGAGACAGCTTTTTTCAACAAAAAAGCTCTGATAAACCAACTGCAGCTGGTGAACAGAATGAAGCTTTTAGCAGCTAAAGACTTGGTGGAGACCAAATCAGAGCTGAAAGGAGAGTTAATATTGGATTTACAATCATCAGGTGGCCAGAGAAACACTGACTGTTCATGTTGCTCTGTGTCTATGTGGAAAAGCGACTGTTTGCTAATTTGGTGTCCATATCAAGTTAATAAGATTGTAATATGCATGCCTAAAAGTTTTGTTTACTGCTTATTGTGGTGCCTCCAATTGGCCAAAAAGAAATCAATTACACCTTTTAAATCTGACATTTGAACTGCAACATCAGAATATAAAATATTCATGAGAAAAAGCCTGCCTGCGCATTTTAAACTGTCCCTGGGAGACAAAGACCTCCAGCCTCACACGTTTGAGGCACACGGCTTTAAAAGAAACACCTTCGTCATACTGGACCTTCACTTTGAGCCCTCATCCAGCTTTCACCTTGGTTGTGTGTGTGTGTGTGTGTGTGTGTGTGTGTGTGTGTGTGTGTGTGTGTGTGTATTCCATTATAGTTACAGAAAAAAAGATGTAATTAGTCCAGTCAATCTGTGCTTTGACTGAGAGAAAATTGCAATAGTAATCATTTAAGGTTTTATGTGATCCCTGGGGGCATCCAAACAAAAACATTAAAAGTATAACATAATATAGTTACTGGATAATTCAGGGATCGAAATTTGTGGCCCTCACGTCGTAGCATCACACAAAGAAGTGCATTTCTCTGCTTCTGAATGTGTTATTTTCATATAATTTTAGTCTGAGTTTCTGGGGTGTTCTTTCACTATACAACCATGAGACACGCTTCTCAACATGTGCACTTTGGGGTTGGACACTTTTTAGGATCAGAATTAGGTTTAAAACATTTTTTGATGAAAACCATGACACATATCAGCACACAGATTGAAACCTTTATGTGGCGATCTTGAATATTTCAGTCTTGGCTGATTTGGTGACACCTGTGGTTACTGGTGGTAACAGCAAATGCTGTTTAATACTACATGTCCCAGAATTCTGGGGGCAGCAAAGCAAACTATTGTCATTTTAATAAAGAAGTCAGGCAAAGGAGTCAGGCAATAATTGGCTGCAGCTGAGAAAAGTGTTTTATACTAAAAAAAAAACTAACGGAATAATGATGAAATAAATGGTTAACAGGGACATTTGTTTCCACTCCTTCATGTTCAGCATTCTGGCTTTAGTCAATACCCATGTGACGTCAAAGCCTTTAATTTCCCTGCCTGCTCCAGTGTGTATTACAGTCTTTTCCATCAGTGTATTTCACAGTGTTGACATGAATATTTTCACGTGCTGATGGGTTGATCGATCCTTCTTCCTGCAGCTTAGTCGCTGTTCCCTCAGCATTAGTCACCGCCAGCTCCTCTTAAGGTGACCGTGCCGAGTGCAATATTAACCATGTCATTCGCCAGCTGTCCCCTTGTCATGCATTCCGTCAGTCTGACAGAAGTTGGGCCCTAAAATAGCAAGTCCTCTTGTCAGAAAATCCAATCTAAAATTAAGCCCTGCTCAATCATATATAAGCCAAATTTCAAAGGAAGGCAGTTAAATAATAGAAGAAAAGGGAGATTTCCCCATGCAGCTATTGTGTTTTACATTCTCAGAGTTAACCCAGAACACAGCAGCCACCTTCACTTCATATACACGCTTCACACTATATAGCTCATAGCATGCTGCAACATGTAGCTCTGTCTCTTCTTCACTGAAACAAACATGTTGCAGCTCAACAGCATTTCAAAAAATAATTTGCACTATAGGAGGGAGCGCTGAAGGCTGCAGTTATTCCTCCTTTTTAGTCTCTTTGGATTTTCACTTCGACCAGACTGAGGAAATATAACGCACAGGATGTCTATAATTCTTTAAAGGATATTTTAAAAAGGTGTGTGTGTATATGGTGCAGTGTGCACAAGGAGCAGTGAAGATCCTGTTTCATTTTCCAAACCAAAGAGAGCTGCATGAAGTATTAAAATATGGTTATACCCATTGAAATCAACCCTTTGTATCAGAAGGTGTAATGAACTGACAGGATGGAGACTTCAGTCAAACTAAATTAACATCAAACTGGCAACAGACAAACCTGAAACCTTGATTAGACCCTCAATATATTAAAAATGACTGTTTTTTACTTTGGCTTCTGTCAATAATGAAACAGAAAGAGCTTTGTGAAAATACAAGTGTTATTTTAGTTGCTAAACCAGTCTGTTCTAATATCATGCCGTGCTGATATTCAGTACAACAACACTCCCTCCTGTGTGATATTGCTTTTATACAACATTACTAGTTAATGGTAATAAGTGAAAACACATGCAGTTCTGCAAGTGGACTGGGACTGTGGTTGCCACCTTCAATGTGGACGGACCCCAGGCGCTGGGACACAAATCAGTGGTCTGGAGATCTTGAATTATTTCCTGGTTCATGCACCAATTTGTGATTTTTCATGTATCAATTTCAAAGTTCTCTACTACTCTGAACATGAATGAAGAGTATAGCACAGTTGCATCAATTATAAATATCAGATCATACACATAGGGCAAAATGTTTGGTCTGCCAAAATCCATCATTCACTCCACCAGGGCCTCTGCCCCACAGTCCACTATAAGTGACAGAAAATACTCTGTGACAAACTGCACAGTTTGCCTCGTACTCACTCCTACTGACAGGACTGATCCACTCGTCGTCTGTCTGCCATTTAGACCTGTATTTGGACAGCTTCTCTCTTTTTACAGGTGGACTTGAGCTAAAGGTATTCATCAGCATTAAAAAAAAAAAGTGCATTTTTCATATTTAATACTTCTCCACTATGTCAAAAGAAAGTGTTGGGTGCGCATGAAAATAAGGAACAAATTGCATCATCTAAAGGAGAGTGCATTTTATTTTTTGATAAGGAACAATACTTTATTTTACAGGACGGGGGGAACCATAACTTGGACTGAACTGTTGCCAAACAACACCTGAACATTTCCTGCAGACTAATATTAGCTTGCTAGCTACTTTATGTTGGTCTACATGTTGCTGCAGTAGAGCTCTCCTTCAGTTGTCTGGATGGATCCATAAAACTGCATCAAGTCTGTCTTCAGCTTGGTCTTTTTAATGGACTGAATGTCCATGTTTATATTTTTGAGACTCACCCTGGTGCGGCGTAAACCGCTTGAAAAGGGCCGCATTTTGTTGCTGTTTACTTTTTCTTTTCTTTCTTTCATTTCTTATTGTTTTTGGTTTTTTATTGGATCTGGACAGAGATCAAATCTGCCTGCAGAAGGCATATATATATATAGAGAGAGCACCCATTTTCTTCAGGAAAGAGAAGCGTAACTTCTAACATCCCACTGTTTTTCACCCAAGTCGACTCTGGGACCTCATCCCAGCCACACCCCCACCGTCACGTCTGAGCCTGAGGAAACCCCACCGACATACCCGATGGACTGTACACACACTAATCGCTGTTGCAATCCCAAGTAAGAGGCTTTTGTCTGCAGAGACAAGATGAATACTGGTGTGTAATTGTGACTCTTATTGTTGTGTTAACGGACCACTGAGCCCTGTTGTTTGCGCTCGCTGCATGTTGTCTGAGTGTCAAACTCAGCGTGCTGATTGTGTGGTCCCAAGCCGTTGGGTTTTATTGTGTTAGTCTCCGCCACCGTGCACAAAGCCAGTGAGCTGCACTTTATCAGTTTAAGGACCAGGCTGACAAAGCTGCAGTCGTTTGGGCTACTGTGTCTTTCTGTGTCAGAAGGAATCCTTTGTTTTGCTTGTCCTTTCTACTCTTGCCACAGGTACCTGTTCTGCACAACGCTCGTGATTCCACCAGCAGCTCTCTGCTCTGCTCCGCTTCAAATACACACCAAGTCTATTTTTGACAGATGTCGCGTTAAGTTGCACAGAGCAGATTGAGCAGGCAGGAAGTCAGAGAACAGCAAAGAGAATCAAGTCAATTTTCAAAATAAAAAAAAAAAAACATGCAGACTCTCGATCACATGAACAGACAAAAAAGAAACTATCTGACTATGTAACCTACTTATTCATGAATCAAGGCATAAGCAAATCTCTGTGATTACTTGTGCATAATGTATTGTGGTAACAGCTGGTTGTGAAGGTAATTACTCAGACTCTATCCTTCATTGTCCACCAGTCAAGTTTTAATATTGATATTTGCAAGGTTGGGAGGGTTACTTTAAAAATGTATTCCGATCTGACCTGTTACAAAGTGTAATCAGTAACGTAATCCAAGATTCACAATATAAAAGTAATGTAACTTGATTACTTTGTGTTGCTTTTGGATTACTTTAATATAAAAAATGGTGAAATTGGGCTGTTAACTGCAATTATTTTCATCAGTGACTAATCAGTTGATTGTTTTGTCAAATAATTAATTGGTTGTTTGGTTCATGAAATGTCAGAAAATGGTGAAAAATGTTGATCAAAGCTCAAGATGACGTCCTCAAGGTCTAATTTTGTCCACACCTCAAACATATTCAGTTTACGGTCAGAGAGGAGTAAAGAGACCAGAAAGTATTCAAATTTAAGAAGCTGAAATCTGAGAATTTAGACTTTTTTTCAAATTTAAAAATGACTCAAAATGATCCAGTGATTAATTAATCCACTCACGATCTTGTCACTGAAAAACAGGTCCAAACATACGTCTGTGTGCTCCACATGCTTGGACCTATTTTAAGTCTTTCCTGCAATTAATATTTTTCTGCAATCTATGATCTATAACAGATGATATAATCTGCCGTTTATTAGTTTGTCCAGCTGTTCTTTCCTTTGTTGTGTGCAATTCTGATTGATTTAAAGACAAAAAAAAAGTGAAATTTCACCCAGTGAAACATTTTTTTTTTACTAGAGGCCATGTGAGCACTGTCTATGGTAGTATATCCTTCTTTATTTTAAAATTGTAACCATAATAATAATCCCCATTTTTACTAAATGTATCTGTAATCTGATTACATCTTTTTTTTATCTGTAAATCTGTTAGAATACAGTCACCTTTTTTTGTATGACGTGTGCATGAACACCTTCTTTCTGAGACTGAATCCACAGTTTGGTTCCTGGTGCCTGATCACAGGGTGGTTTCCCATCATTATTAATTCATATTGATCCTTTCATTTACATTAATAATTGCACTTATATTAATAATTATCTTCTATATCAGCTAATAATCAAACCTGCTCCTCCTCCCAGTTTTCAACAAAAGCAAACTTAAACATCAAGTCAGTAAATAAAATTACCTTCAGTTAAAGGGTGGTTTAACAAGACAGGTTGCATTTGTTGGGGTTATGCATCCACTCATAAGATGCCAGAAACTGTTTTCTGGTACACACCACACACACACACACACACACACACACACACACACACACACACAAGCAGTCTGCAGTAGGACATGTGTCTGGATCTCCGGCTGGCCGTCTGACAGCAGCATCTGCGAGGATGTGAGCGCTGCAGTTGATGACACTCTGCTCTGAACTGTCACGGGAGCAGATGGTTTATCAATTCCAAGTAAAAGCGGGGAAAAAAAACAAGAGAATCAAGCTTCAGCAAAACAAACAAACAAAACAAACCGCTGAACGATCAAAGTATCACTGGCCTTTGGATCCCTTTTCCTCTTCTCAAGAATGCATGAAAGGAAGATGGTGCTGTCGAAGCAGCAGTGTGGGAATTATACTTGGAAAGAGGAGCAAGTGTAGTGGGGAAAATGTTTTATTCTCTTTTAGATTGATGGTTAGAATATTGCAGTTCAGGCTATCCAGAGAGAAGCACTTTAGCTTTTTCTTGTGTGGTAGAAAGAGCTGTAATGGAGGAGCTGTTGAACAATAAAATCCATATTGACATGGCCAAGGATTTTATGGGATGAAATAACAAGCCTCTTCGATGTAAAAACACACAAATGAGTCCGACTTAAGTGCTGAGTTTGAGACAGTCTGTAATTTATAGGAACATTCCCCTCACGTATAGACGAGTTTCTACAACTGGATCAATGTGCAAAGGCCTAAACGCGAATGACCGATTGTCTTCATTTGTGAGAACATTCTGCTGGTCTGAATCTTGAGGCGTAACCAAAATGATAAACTCATTTCGTTTGCCTCAATTTGCATCCGAGTAATGAGTTTACAATCAGTCGGATCTAATGTGATATGTCCCTCATGGTGATGCAGATTCTTCATGGCAAATTGAGTTTTCCACAACCTGCCAAAGCGAATGTACGAAGATGAGGACGGGCAGTCTCGCTTCAGAAATAATCCCCCATATTTCACATTTCACCCTGTGATTTTTTGGAGCCCTGAAAGCTCCGAGTTTATCAGTCAGGTACTAACAAGCGCAGCTAAAGTCCTTCTTAAAGGTCAGCCATCCATTGAGAGGTGTGGACTTTCTGAATAATTCATCTTCACTGTTATCCTTTGGAAATTGAGAGCAGGAAATCAATTCCACATGCATGGCACCGCCGTCCATATTTACTGCCTCAGTGTCTGAGGCAACATTTACTCTCTAATTAGTGGATAATCAACAAGTATAATGGATTTTACAAGGTGGAGGAGTGTAGTGCAGAGAGCGCCCGAGTTTAGTTTCTCAAGATAAATTGTTTCCAGGTGGTGAAGATACTTTTGATATGACACAGTCATACTTTATGACAGTGTTTACAATGTTGGCAACAAGGTCAAATTCAGCGTTAACCATCCTGAACGACTGTTTCTACCCTTTACAGTAAAATGGCGCTGAGCTGAAGTGTGTGAGGTAACTTTCAAATGCTGCCTGTGACCAAGAGCACAGGTTTTATTTCAGCTCAGAGGGGAACCCCAAAAATGGAATTTTCTCAAGAGTATTTTCTGAAGAGACGTCATTACAGTTTTCTCTCAATTGCTACGACACGCTGAACAAAACATGGATCCACTTGATCTTCATCATCGCCTCCTTAGCACAGCTGATGTCTGCAAACGTGTGTAAAGAGCAATATCTAGCAACTGTGTGTGCAAAAATGACTCCAGCAGCCCAAAAAGTGAGTTGGAGGGATTGTTAAATTGTTATGACGGTCAGAGAAAAGTCCCGGCACAGAAGCTCAGCATTGCACTCTTGCAGAGGGTGTATTGCAAAGATAGAAAAACTCATATTTTAAGCCACATGAACAGTAAAGGACCTACTGAAAAGACACTATATGCTGTCAAGTGTACACTATATGTTACATTTGAAATTATTTTTGTATAACTACAGGCAACTTAGGGTAGAAGTAACATCTGTTTCCACCACATTACTTCATTCAAAATATATTTATTTGTGAAATGTGGTAAGTCTTTGGCGATTAGACCCCATCGTATGGGGTGGAGGAGCGTTGCAACAATTCTGGACTGAAATGACAGCTGACAGCAGCAGAGAACAAATTTTAAAGTTAAAGTAACGACATGATTGGCTGATGGAGAAAGCGGCTACATCTGGTTGGTTAACTGACAAGTGAACACCCATAATCAGTGTGAATGAATGAGGTGTAAAGATTTTCAAACTTTAACATAGTATAGTATGGATAGTGGTTTCTTGTTGGAATTAAATTCGGTTAATGGCGGCAAACTATTGACTAGTCTATGGCAAAACATGAGCCTCTTGAATAGCCACAACTTCCACTGAGACATGTAAGCTGCGATTTATGAAAAGACAACATCAGGTGTAAATTAGTCAGAATTTCAGCTTTTTGAGTTTGTCCAAAAATGTTTATTTATATATACACATTATAATGTTGTAAAGTCACCTGGTTGCTCATAAACAACAAAATGTCCTTAACAAATAAAAAAAATGTTCTAAATAAATAACAAAATGTTCTAAAGCCTAGACTTTGTTGGTACGTGAGTTAGGGTTAGGGGTTAGGGTTAGGGTGGAATGCCCGAATAGTACTTTTTTTTCACTGTAATAAATCAATTTAAAAACATATAATACTATCAAAATACCACAAAATCTCAGACGAAAATACATAAAACATGACGGCACAGAAATGTAATTTAAAATAAGTTTTGTCTTTCCTGTGTTTTTGTTTCAATATCGGCCTGCTAAGTAGTTATGATCATGCATGTAGTACGTCCATGATTACATGAGTAGTTTTTTAAACTAATGTTTCAAAAACACTGCAATCGCAGCTCCAAATGGGAACTATCACAAAGCAAAGAGCAGATCAGGAGGAGAATAAATCGAGCAGCCGTGTTAAAAATGAAGGGCGGAGAGCTCAATATTTTCTCAGGTGGTACACGGAGTGAAAAGTCTGAGAGACAGTGTTATAATTTTAAATAAGGGTTCTAAATAAATTAACAAAATCTCAGTTACTTTTCCAATACACTGTTCTACGCATCTTAAAGAAAACTGAGACTGTACTATACAAAAAAAACTTTATTAAAAACTTTGCAAATATGCATCTGCATCCAACAGTTGTGGTGGCATTGCAGTAGGTGCTTCAACATCTGTTGCCTGACAGAGATCTGCACTCTACTAGTGCACTCTTAATATATTTTTTTTAACTTTTCTATTATATTTCTCAATCATTTTGTTATTGTCTAGGTTGATATTACTTTTCACATTCCTCCAATGCTTCTCCAACAACCCCTCCATATAGACTTGATCATTTCCATTGTAAACACTGTAGGTTAACAGAACATAAGCTCTGTTTGCTATTAATACACTTTTTTTCTTTGCTGTATCTTATGACTACTTGCAGCTGAAGTGACCCATTTTTCCTCACAGCGATCATTAAAATTCATTAAACTTTCATCTGATCTGCCTCTAATTTAAGACATATGACAAATCACCTACCAGCCTTGCCATATAGGCGTCACTACATCCTCTTGAGACGTGTGGAAATCAGCTTTTTGAAAAGCCTCGCTGCTGCATAGCAACCAGGCTGCCGGGCAGAGCCAATCGCATTCCAGCAATCATCTTTTGGCCCTTGTGGGTGGCATTTTAAAGGAACTGTCGTCACAGTGGAAGGAGAGGGATAATGGTGAGAGAGCACTCCGTCGTGGCCTATGGCAAATGGAGCAGTGATGTACAGAGGAGTGGGAGCTCCCCGGTTACCTTGGGATGTCCTTGAAAAGACCGCTGATGTCATTTTCTGCCCACGCAAACATCACTTCTCTTTTTCCTTTCTTCTCTTCTGCGAAAACGGCAGCAGCAGCAGCCACACAATGCGCACAATGGACCCGCACACTGAAAGGAAAGAGTAAAAATATATCCTGCTGTCAAGCTTTTACTCTCTTCTTTTTCACAAACCCACAAATAAACGTTCTGGATTAAATTAAGCAACACCAAAGAGTTTTCAGTGCCTGTGTTTGTTTGCAGGATTTCTCCAAGAAAAACATCAGTTTCAATGAAATTTGTTAGAATGTTGGACACAAACAACTGTTTAGTCTTTGGTGCACACAAACAATCCTATAAAATCTTTAATAAATTTGAAATATTTCAACGACCCTGGAAAAAAAGTAAGTCATTTCCTGTCAATATTCAGTTCTTCTGTCCAGCAACTGGTTGCAAAAGTCTTGCAGTTGGAGCTTATTTAATAAGCCCGAACCTAAAACTCTTCAACACATTTTGCAAATGCAGCCAAATGTAAATGACAGTTAAATCAAAATTAGTTTTTGTGTTTAAACGCCACTACAGAGTAAATTGTCCATTTTGGTGCAGATCCAGATTTCAATGCAGGCTGGGAAATATTTCTATAATCACAATAATAAATTCAGGCAGACGTATCAGCTCCCATGCAGTGCTTTCTAGGAATATTCAAGAGATTTAAAGATTTATTCATTCCATATATAATTGTACACAGTACCATGTGCACTGAAAGTTCTCCACAGACAGTCATAAAATAGCAAAAAGAAATGAAAATTAAAGAAATTGGGAGCATTATTAAAGAGCATTTTTTTTCCAGAAAAGAGAAGAGCAGGTATGAATGCAGGTAAATGTGATAATGTGGAACATGGAAACGCAAAACAGGGAGTTAATATGACATTCTACACCACATGTGTCAAACTCATGGTCTGCAGGCCAAATCTGTAACAGCATCTCATTTTATTTGGCCCACGAGAGCTTCCAAAGAATATCATTGTGCAATACAATTGAATCCTGGGTTGCAGACGTGTGGCGTCCATAAACTACATGTCCCAGTGCAGTGGAGGCATCGTGCCACTTGATGCCATAGCGTCTCAGTATCATATTGTGAAGTGGCCCTCTGGACAAGTGGTGGCTACGTTGAGAGTAGCAGCCACGCAAAATACCAATATTTCATTTTTAAGCAGACATACATTTTGAATTTGTTTCATAAGCTACACAAACTGAACCCAGTGTTATTTTGACTTTATTACTTACACTACTTTGTATACTTTATTTTTAAAATAATGGTTAAAAAAACACCTACTATTAATTAACTATTTAAAGGTTTTTTTTTTGTTTTTTTAAGTTTTTTGGGTTTTTTTGGCCATTTGTGCTTTTATTTGATAGCGCAGCTGAAGAGCAGACAGGAAACAGGGCAGAGAGAGAGGGAATGACACGCAGCAAAGGGCCGAAGGCGGGAGTCGAACCAGCGGCCGCTGCAGAGGACTAACAGCCTCCATACATGGGTCGGATGCTCTACCAACTGAGCTAAACATCCACCCAACTATTTAAAGGTTAAGTTCGGTTTTTTGACACCTGGACCTTATTGTTAGGATTAAATACGCTCGTAGACTCACCCAGACAATTTTGGTGGAGCTCGGAGCCGTTTTCGAGCAATTTAGATCCATCCGACGGCGTTTTTTCTCATGCCATAGTAGCGGACGGGGCCAGAAATCGAAGCCCCTAAATTAGACATTATCTGCTGCGAAACTCGCTCATTTCACGTACATGTTATAAATGAATGGCCAGTGTTATCACCATGTCAGCTCAACTTCGTTGTTATGGTCATCCGGGGATTTACAAGGATGGGTAACTTTTGGTGACGTCATAGATGTGCGCTGCAGGACTGCAGCTGAGTAGAGACGCTGTTGTTGCTAGGCTACACCGCAACACGGCTATTTTTGTGCAGCATGGCGGAATATTTATCCGATGTAGAAGTGTCTGACGACGACTTTGAGTATAATGGATGCCCGTATCGTTTTGAGCCAGAATACACTGACGAGGAGCTATTTGAAAGGAGGATGCAGAGGGAAAGAGCCGAACAGCTGGCCAGAGAACAAGCAACCACTGCACGTCCACGAATGGGGGCGAACTGGTGGTGTTGTTGTGGACATTGCACGAGTTTTGCAGCAGATAATGTCTAATTTAGGGGCTTCGATTTCTGGCCCCGTCCGCTACTATGGCATGAGAAAAAACGCCGTCGGATGGATCTAAATTGCTCGAAAACGGCTCCGAGCTCCACCAAAATTGTCTGGGTGAGTCTACGAGCGTATTTAATCCTAACAATAAGGTCCAGGTGTCAAAAAAACCGAACTTATCCTTTAACTGTTTTTATAATTGAATGATTATTAAAATAATTTTTCATGCAAACATGGCAGAAAATGCTGTTTTCAGCCTCTCAAATATGAATAGTAAAGTTTTTTTCTCGTTCATTATCACGTTAAACTGAACGTGTCTGGGTTTTTGGTGTGACAAAACAAGAAATTTAACAATATCACCAAAGACTTTCTGGCATTTCATAGACATCACAACCCTCAATTAAACACAGCAGTCAACTTTAGTCTTAATTATCTCATAACCAAGAATAAATACAGGTGAAAAAACAACATTACACTGAACGCTGTACATGTGCAGTGTTCATGGCACCATGCAGCATGGAACACATCAGTGTAAAAAACCAAAGTTTAAACACTCAGATTAAAATGTCATAAGTTGTGCGACCTACTTGTGTTTGCTTAATAAATTATCTTTCATTTTGTGATCCAGCAACACAGCAGGTCACTTATAAAAAGGGCATTTATTTGAGATTTAATTACATCCTAAGAATAATATGTGAAAGGGTAATTCAGCAGTAATTATGACTGTGTCATTTAAATCTAAAGCCGTTCACTAATCAGACGTGTAACGTGTTGCTTCACTGCTTCACTTTGATGTTTATTTACTTATTTCCTTCAGACTTCACTAAAGCTAGACTTTTATTTATTGTTATGCCGTCACGGTGAAATTTCACCT
This sequence comes from Lutjanus argentimaculatus, assembly GCA_034769285.1. NCBI lineage: Eukaryota > Metazoa > Chordata > Actinopteri > Lutjaniformes > Lutjanidae > Lutjanus > Lutjanus argentimaculatus. The sequence continues at coordinate 3,323,309 of JAWZSL010000030.1, read as the reverse complement.
TTTTTCTTTTTTCATGCAGTCTGGCATGTATCCATATAATTAATTGCTTTACAACCTCTGAGAGTCGAACAACCTCTCCTGGCTGCAGTTTCCTCCGCATTCCTGCACAGTTATAGCAGAACTCCACTCCGGTTCTCTTGTTCTCCTCCTCGTGTTCCCTCCTGCTCTGACAGCTCGCCTGATGAAGTTAACCTGAGAATCTGGGTAATAAATCACGGCACCTTGGTTGTCCACTTGATAACGGCTCATACTCAGCAATTATCTGCTGAATCAGATTGGTCACCACAAGTCGAGGGAGCCATAAATCTGCAGCACCTTCTGATCCTCGAGATAGATCCCAGGGAAATGAGTACGGCGACGAAGCTGCTGACCTGTCACTGTTTTTTCACTCCTTCAGGAGACAGCGTGCACTCTTAGAAATAAAGGCGCTCACTAGAACCGGCTTGTCCCCATGGGAGAACCATTTTTGGTTCCTAGTAGAACCTTTTATAATGGTCCCACCCTCTCAGAGGGTTCTACCAAGAACCCAGCAAAAAGGGTTGTACCTAAAACCATCTATGACAAGCTTCACCCAGGACCACCTATGAAAGGTTCTACTGAGAACCCTCCTGTGGTGTAATGTTCCACCCAGAACCCTATCTTGGGGTTCCATCCAGAATCTTTCCACCTTCTATGTGCCCTATCAAGAACCCATCAAGGGTGTTCTACTGAGAATCCTTTTGTATTCCAATGGTTTCATCTATAACCCACCAAGGGGGTTCCACCGAGAACCCTATTTATATTCCAAGGATTTTATCTAGAACGCACCC